>CM074609.1:681132-2033632 GCA_037305975.1 Chrysolophus pictus
TATCGCGACGGAGAGCCGCTATTGGTCGACGGGCCCGATCGCGACGTGTCGCGATATCGGGTGACGGCGGACGGGGGGAATTTCAGCTGCAGCTACGAGGAGGAGGTGGGGGGGACGTGGGTGACGTCGCCCCGAAGCGCCAGGAGGGAGGTGGTGATGCACGGTGAGATGGGGGGGGATTTTAGGGGGGGGATTTTGGATTTTTGGGGGGATTTGGGGATTTTTGGGGGGCTTGGGGGGGATTTGGGGGGATTTTGGGGGGGGTCGGGGGGGATTTGGGGGGAAAAATGGGGATTTGGGGGGAAAAAATGGGGGATTTGGGGGGGAAAAATGGGGGATTTTGGGGGATATGGGGGGAAAAATGGGGGGGAAAAGGGGGATTTGGGGGGGATTTGGGTTTAGGAGGGGATTTGGGGGATTTTTGGGGGGTTTGGGGGGGATTTGGGGGATTTTGGGGGGGAAATGGGGGGATTTGGGGGAAAAAATGGGAATTTGGGGGGGGAAAATGGGGCATTTGGGGGGGATTTGGAGGATTTTGGGGGGGATTTTGGGGGATATGGGGGAAATTTGGGGGGGGTTGGGGGGGATTTGGGTTTTGGGGGGATTTGGGGGGGATTTGGGGGGGTTTGGGGGGGATTTTTGGGATTTTGGGGGGATATGGGGGGAATTTGGGGGGGAAAAAGGGATTTGGGGGAAAAAATGGGGATTTGAGGGGGAAAAATGGGGGATTTGGGGGGAAAAATGAGGGATTTGGGGGGGGATTTGGGGTTTAGGGGGGGATTTGGGGGATTTGGGGGAAAAAAATGGGGGGTTGGGAAAATATGGGGGATTTTGGGGGGGGTTGGGGGGATATGGGGGATTTTGGGGGGTTTTGGGGGATTTGGGGAAAAAATGGGGGTTTGGGGGGGAAAAATGGGGGATTTTGGGGGGATTTTGGGGGATATGGGGGGAATTTGGGGGGGAAAAGGGGGATTTGGGGGGGGATTTGGGGTTTGGGGGGGAATTTGGGGATTTGGGGGGTTTTGGGGGGGATATGGGGGGGATTTTGGGGGGATATGGGGAGAATTTGGGGGGGGGATTTGGGGTTTTGGGGGGAATTGGGGGTTTTGGGGGTGTTGGGGGGTCTTTGGGTGGGATTTTGGGGGTTTTGGGGGGGATTTGGGGGATTTTTGGGGGGAGTTGGGGGATTTGGGGGAAAAATGGGATTTGGGGGGGATTTTGTGGTTTTTTGGGGGGGATTTGGGGATTTTGGAGGGGGGTTGGGGGGATTTGGGGGGGATTTTGGGAGTTTTGGGGGGGAAAAATGGGGGATTTTTGGGGATTTTGGGGTGGGGTTTGGGGGGGATTTGGGGGAATTTGGGGGGGTATTGGGGGGGATTTTGGGGGAAAAATGGGGATTTGGGAGGGGAAAATGGGGGATTTGGGGGGATATGGGGGGTTTTGGGGGGGATTTTGGGGGGGGTTGGGGGGGATTTTGGGATTTTGGGGGGTTTGGGGGGATTTGGGGGGATTTGGGGAATTTTGGGGGGGATTTGGGGGAAAAAATGGGGATTTGGGGGGGGGAATGGGGGATTTGGGGGGCATTTGGAGGATTTTGGGGGGGTTGGGGGATTTTGGGATTTTGGGGGGTTTGGGGGGGATTTGGGGGGATTTTGGGGGGGTTTGGGGGGATTTGGGGGAAAAAATGGGGATTTGGGGGGGGGAAATGGGGGATTTGGGGGGGAAAAATGAGGGATTTGGGGGGGGATTTGGGGTTTAGGGGGGGATTTGGGGGATTTGGGGGAAAAAAATGGGGGGTTGGGAAAATATGGGGGATTTTGGGGGGGTTGGGGGGATATGGGGGATTTTGGGGGGGTTTTGGGGGGGATTTGGGGAAAAAATGGGGATTTGGGGGGAAAATGGAGGATTTTGGGGAGGGGTTTTGGGGGGATATGGGGGGAATTGGGGGGGGGAAAGGGGGATTTGGGGGGGATTTTGGGGTTTTGGGGGGATTTGGGGGATTTTGGGGGGGTCGGGGGATTTGTGGGAAAAAATAGGGGTTTGGGGGGGATATTGGGGGATTTTGGGGAGGATTTGGGGTTATGGGTGTGGTTGGGGGGTCTTTGGGGGGGATTTTGGGAGTTTTGGGGGGGAAAAAATGGGGGATTTTGGGGATTTTGGGGTGGGGTTTGGGGGGATTTGGGGGGATTTGGGGAATTTTGGGGGGGATTTGGGGGAAAAAATGGGGATTTTGGGGGGGGGAATGGGGGATTTGGGGGCATTTGGAGGATTTTGGGGGGGATTGGGGGGGATTTTGGGATTTTGGGGGGTTTGGGGGGGATTTGGGGGATTTTGGGGGGTTTGGGGGGGATTTGGGGGAAAAAATGGGGATTTGGGGGGGGGAAATGGGGGATTTGGGGGGGAAAAATGAGGGATTTGGGGGGGGATTTGGGGTTTAGGGGGGGATTTGGGGGATTTGGGGAAAAAAATGGGGGGTTGGGAAAATATGGGGATTTTGGGGGGGGTTGGGGGGATATGGGGGATTTTGGGGGGGTTTTGGGGGGATTTGGGGGAAAAAATGGGGGTTTGGGGGGGAAAAATGGGGGATTTTGGGGGATTTTGGGGGATATGGGGGGAATTTGGGGGGGAAAAGGGGGATTTGGGGGGATTTGGGGTTTGGGGGGGAATTTGGGGGATTTGGGGGTTTTGGGGGGGATATGGGGGGGATTTTGGGGGGATATGGGGAGAATTTGGGGGGGGGATTTGGGGTTTTGGGGGGAATTGGGGTTTTGGGGGTGGTTGGGGGGTCTTTGGGTGGGATTTTGGGGGTTTTGGGGGGGATTTGGGGGATTTTTGGGGGGAGTTGGGGGATTTGGGGGAAAAATGGGGATTTGGGGGGGATTTTGGGGTTTTTTGGGGGGGATTTGGGGATTTTGGAGGGGGGTTGGGGGGAATTTGTGGGAAAAAATGGGGGTTTGGGGGGGAAAAATGGAGGATTTTCGGGGGATTTTGGGGGGGATATGGGGGGAAAAGGGGGATTTGGGGGAGATTTGGGGTTTTGGGGGGATTTGGGGAATTTGTGGGGGGGTTGGGTGGCATTTGGGGCAAAAATGGGGATTTGGGGGGGAAAATGGAGGATTTGGGGGGGGATTTTGGGGGGGGGTTGGGGGGATTTTGGATTTTGGGGGTTTGGGGGGGATTTGGGGGAAAAATGGGGATCATGGGGGGAAAAATGGAGGATTTTGGGGGGATTTTGGGGGGATATGGGGGGAATTTGGGGGGGGGAAAAGGGGGATTTGGGGGGGGATTTGGGGTTTTGGGGGGATTTGGGAGTTTGGGGGATTTTGGGGTGGGGTTGGGGGAGATTTTGGGGAATTTGGGTTGGGTCGGGAGGGATTTGGGGAAAAAATGGGATTTGGGGGGGGGAAATGGGGGATTTGGGGTTTTGGGGGGGGATTTTGGGGGAGGGTTGGGGGGATTTTGGGATTTTGGGGGGTTTGGGGGGATTTGGGGGGATTTTGGGGAGGATTTGGGGTTTTGGGGGGGATTTTGGGGGAAAATGGGGGTTTGGGGGGGATATGGGGGATTTGGGGGGGATTTTGGGGGTTTAGGGGGGATTTGGAGGATTTTGGGGGCGGATTCTCAGGGGGTTGGGGGGATTTGGATTTTGGGGGTTTGGGGGGGATTTGGGGGGATTTGGGGATTTTGGGGGTTTGGGGGATTTTGGGGGGGATTTTGGGGGGGTTTGGGGGGAATTTGGGGGAAAAAATGGGGATTTGGGGGGGGAAATGGGGATTTGGGGGGGATTTGGGGGATTTTGGGGGGGATTTGGGGTTTTGGGGGGAATGGGGGTTTTGGGGGTGGTTGGGGGGTCTTTGGGTGGGATTTTGGGGGTTTTGGGGGGGATTTGGGGGATTTTTGGGGGGAGTTGGGGGGATTTGGGGAAAAAATGGGGATTTGGGGGGATTTTGGGGTTTTTTGGGGGGGATTTGGGATTTTGGAGGGGGGTCGGGGGATTAGGGGGGGATTTTGGGAGTTTTGGGGGGGAAAAATGGGGATTTTGGGGATTTTGGGGTGGGGTTTGGGGGGATTTGGGGGGATTTGGGGAAATTTGGGGGGGATTTGAGGGAAAAAATGGGGATTGGGGGGGGACATGGGGGGATTTGGGGGGCATTTGGAGGATTTTGGGGGGGATTTTGGGGGGGGTTGCGGGGATTTGGGATTTTGGGGGGTTTGGGGGGATTTGGGGGGATTTTGGGATTTTGGGGGGTTTGGGGGGGATTTGGGGGGATTTTGGGGGGTTTGGGGGATTGGGGGAAAAAAATGGGGTTTGGGGGGGGAAATGGGGGATTTGGGGGGGATATGGGGGATTTTGGGGGGATTTGGGGATTTTTGGGGTGGATTGGGGGATATTTGGGGGAAAAAATGGGGATTTGGGGGATATGGGGGGATTTAGGGGGGATTTGGGGAGGATTTGGGGTTTTGGGGGGGATTTGGGGGAAAAAAATGGGGATTTGGGGGGGATATGGGGGATTTTTGGGGGAAATGGGGGGATTTGGGGGAAAATGGGGGTTTGGGGGGGATATGGGGGATTTGGGGGGGGATTTGGGGGGTTTAGGGGGGGATTTGGAGGATTATTGGGGCGGATTCTCAGGGGGATTGGGGGGATTTGGGGATTTTGGGGGGTTTGGGGGGGATTTGGGAGGATTTGGATTTGGGGAGTTTGGGGGGGATTTGGGGGGGGATTTTGGGGGTTTTTGGGGGGGATTTGGGGATTTTGGAGGGGGGTTGGGGGGGATTTGGGGGAAAAAATAGGGGTTTGGGGGGGAAAATGGGGGATTTTGGGGCCGCAAAAGAATGGGGATTTGGGTCAAAAATGGGGAATTGGGGTGAAAAATGGGGATTTTGGGGTGAAAAATGGGAATTTTGGGAAAGAAATGGGATAAAAATGGGGATTTGGGGCCAAAAATGGGGATTTGGGGGTGAAAAATGGGGATTTTGGGGCAGAAATGGGGGTAAAAATGGGATTTGGGCCCAAAAATGGGGATTTTGGGGTGAAAAATGGGGATTTTGGTGAAGGAATGGGGCAAAAAATGGGATTTTGGAAACAGAAATGGGGATTTTGGGGCCGCAAAAGCATGGGGATTTTGGTCCAAAAATGGGGATTTGGGGTGAAAAACGGGGATTTGGGGGTGAAAAGTGGGGATTTAGGGGCAGAAATGGGGGTAAAAATGGGATTTGGGGCCAAAAATGGGGATTTTGGGGTGAAAAATGGGGATTTTGGTGAAGGAATGGGGAAAAATGGGGATTTTGGGGCCACAAAAGAATGGGGATTTTGGGGTGAAAAATGGGGATTTGGGGTGAAAAATGGGGATTTTGTGGTGAAAAGTGGGGATTTGGGGGTGGAAAATGGGGATTTTGGGGTGAAAAATGGGGATTTTGGGGCAGAAATGGGGGTAAAAATGGGGATTTGGGGGCCAGAAATTGGGATTTTGGGACCACGAAAGAATGGGGATTTTGGTAAAAAATTGGGATTTTGGGGTGAAAATGGGGATTTGGGGGCAGAAATGGGGTAAAAATGGGATTTGGGGGACAGAAATGGGATTTTGGAGTGAAAATGGGGATTTTGGGGCAGAAATGGGGAAAAATGGGGATTTTGGGGCCGCAAAACAATGGGATTTTGGTAAAAAATGGGATTTGGGATAAAAAATGGGGATTTTGGGGTGAAAAGTGGGGATTTGAGGGCAGAAATGGGGATTTTGGGGTGGAAAGGGGGGATTTAGGGGCAGAAATGGGGGTAAAAATGGGATTTGGGGGCCAAAATTGGGGATTTTGGGGTGAAAAATGGGGATTTGGGGCTGCAAAAGAATGGGGATTTTGATCAAAAATGGGGACTTTGGGGTGAAAAATGGGGATTTTGGGGTGGAAAATGGGGATTTAGGGGAAGAAATGGGATAAAAATGGGGATTTTGGTGGCGGAAAAATGGGGATTTGGGGGAGAAAATGGGGATTTTAGGGCAGAAATGGGGATTTGAGGTGAAAAATGGGGATTTTGGGGTGAAAAATGGGGATTTTGGGAAAGAAATGGGGATAAAAATGGGGATTTGGGCCAAAAATGGGGATTTGGGGGTGAAAAATGGGGATTTTGGAGCAGAAATGGGGATAAAAATGGGATTTTGGAAACAGAAATGGGGATTTTGGGGCCGCAAAAGAATGGGGATTTTGGTCAAAAATGGGGATTTGGGGTGAAAAGTGGGGATTTGGGGCAGAAATGGGGATTTTGGGGTGGAAAGGGGGGATTTAGGGGCAGAAATGGGGGTAAAAATGGGATTTGGGGCCCAAAAATGGGGATTTGGGGGTGAAAAATGTGGATTTTGGGGCTGCAAAAGAATGGGGATTTTGGTCAAAAATGGGGATTTTGGGGTGAAAAATGGGGATTTTGGGCTGAAAATTGGGGATTTGGTGGTGAAAAATGGAGACTTTGGACAAAATGGTGGATTTGGGGTGGAAAATGGGGAGATTTGGGTTGGAAAGGGGGGATTTATGGGGTGAAAAAGGCGGATTTTGAGGAATTTGGGGCAAAATTGGGGATTTGGGGCCAGAAATGGGGATTTGGGGGTGAAAAATGGGATTTTGGTCAAAAATGGGGATTTGGGGTGAAAAGTGGGGATTTTGGTGGCAGGAATGGGGCAAAAGTGGGGATTTGGGGCAGAAATGGTGGAAGAAATGGGGATTTGGGGTAGAAAATGGGGATTTTGGGGCCAGAAATGGGGATTTTGAGGTGAAAAAAGGAGATTTTGGGGCCACGAAAGAATGGGGATTTTGGTAAAAATGGGGATTTGGGGTCAGAAATGGGGATTTTGGGGTGAACAGTGGGGATTTGGGGGCAGAAATGGGGGTAAAAATGGGGATTTGGGGCCAAAAATGGGGATTTGGGGGGTCAAAAATGGGGATTTGGGGGCAGAAATGGGGGTAAAAATGGGATTTGGGGCCAAAAATGGGGATTTTGGGGGTGAAAAATGGGGATTTGGGGGCTGCAAAAGAATGGGGATTTTGGTCAAAAATGGGATTTTGGGGTGAAAAATGGGGATTTGGGGGAAAAAAATGTTGACTTAGTGCGAAGTGGTGAATTTGGGTGGTGAATGTGGAGATTTGGGGTGGAAAGGGGGGATTTTTGGGGTGAAAAAGGCGGATTTTGGGGAATTTGGGGCAAAAATGGGGATTTGGGGCCAGAAATGGGGATTTGGGGGTGAAAAATGGGGATTTTGGGAAAAAATAGGATTTGGGCCGAAAAATGGGGATTTTGGGGTGGAAAGGGGGGATTTAGGGGCAGAAATGGGGGTAAAATGGGATTTGGGGGACAGAAATGGGGATTTTGGGGTGAAAATGGGGATTTTGGGGCCTCAAAAGAATGGGGATTTTGGTCAAAAATGGGGATTTGGGGCTGAAAAATGGGGATTTTGGAATAAATGGGAGTAAAATTGGGATTTTGGGGCGGAAAAATGGGGATTTGGGGCAAAAAATGGGGATTTTGGGGCCAGAAAAGAATGGGGATTTTGGTAAAAAATGGGGATTTGGGGTGAAAAATGGGGATTTTGGGGTGAAAATGGGGATTTCGGGGAAGAAATGGGGATAAAAATGGGATTTGGGCCCAAAATGGGGATTTGGGGCTGAAAAATGGGGATTTTGGGGCCGCAAAAGAATGGGGATTTTGGTAAAAAAATGGGGATTTGGGGTGAAAAATGGGGATTTTGGGCTGAAAATTGGGGATTTGGTGGTGAAAAATGGAGACTTTGGACAAAATGGTGGATTTGGGGTGGAAAATGGGGAGTTTTGGGTGGAAAGGGGGATTTTTGGGGGAAAAAGGCGGATTTTGGGGTATTTGGGGCAAAAATGGGGATTTGGGGCCAGAAATGGGGATTTTGGGGTGAAAAATGGGGATTTTGGTCAAAAAATGGGGATTTGGGGTGAAAAGTGGGGATTTTGGTGGCAGGAATGGGGGCAAAAGTGGGGATTTGGGCAGAAATGGTGGAAGAAATGGGGATTTGGGTAGAAAATGGGGATTTTGGGGCCAGAAATGGGGATTTTGAGGTGAAAAATGGGGATTTTGGGGCCGCAAAAGAATGGGGATTTTGGTTAAAAATGGGGATTTGGGGTGAAAAATGGGGATTTTGGGGTGAAAAGTGGGGATTTGGGGGCAGAAATGTGGATTTTGGGGTGGAGAGGGGGGATTTAGGGGCAGAAATGGGGGTAAAAATGGGATTTGGGGGACAGAAATGGGGATTTTGGGGTGAAAAATGGGGATTTGGGGGCCGCAAAAGAATGGGGATTTTGGTCAAAAATGGGGATTTTGGGCTGAAAAATGGGGATTTTGGGGTGGAAAATGGGGATTTAGGGGAAGAAATGGGATAAAAATGGGGATTTTGGTGGCGAAAAATGGGGATTTGGGGAGAAAATGGGGATTTTGGGGCAGAAATGGGGCAAAAAATGGGATTTTGGGGACAGAAATGGGGATTTTGGGGCCGCAAAAGAATGGGGATTTTGGTAAAAAATGGGGATTTGGGGTGAAAAATTGGGATTTTGGGGTGAAAAGTGGGGATTTGGGGTGGAAAGGGGGGATTTTGGGGGCCAGAAATGGGGATTTTGGGGTGAAAAATGGGGATTTTGGTAAAAAATGGGATAAAAATGGGGATTTGGGGGAGAAAATGGGGATTTTAGGGCAGAAATGGGGGTAAAAAATGGGATTTGGGGCCAAAAATGGGGATTTTGGGGCCACGAAAGAATGGGGATTTTGGTCAAAAATGGGGATTTGAGGTGAAAAAATGGGGATTTTGGGCTGAAAATTGGGGATTTGGTGGTGAAAAATGGAGACTTTGGACAAAATGGTGGATTTGGGGTGGAAAATGGGGAGATTTGGGGTGGAAAGGGGGATTTTTGGGGTGAAAAAGGCGGATTTTGGGGTATTTGGGGCAAAAATGGGGATTTGGGGCCAGAAATGGGGATTTTGGGGTGAAAAATGGGGATTTTGGTCAAAAATGGGGAGTTTGGGGTGAAAAATGGGGATTTTGGTGAAGAAATGGGGGCAAAAGTGGGGATTTGGGGCAGAAATGGTGGAAGAAATGGGGATTTGGGGTAGAAAATGGGGATTTTGGGGCCAGAAATGGGGATTTTGAGGTGAAAAATGGGGATTTTGGGGCCGCAAAAGAATGGGGATTTTGGTAAAAAATTGGGATTTTGGGGTGAAAATGGGGATTTGGGGGCAGAAATGGGGGTAAAAATGGGGATTTGGGGCCAAAAATGGGGATTTGGGGTGAAAAATGGGGATTTTGGAACAGAAATGGGGGAAGAAATGGGATTTGGGGAACAGAAATGGGGATTTTGGGGCCGCAAAAGAATGGGGATTTTGGTCAAAAATGGGGATTTTGGGGTGAAAAATGGGGATTTTGGGGTGAAAATTGGGGATTTTGGGGAAGAAATGGGATAAAAATGGGGATTTGGGGGACAGAAATTGGGATTTTGGGGTGAAAAATGGGGATTTTGGAACAGAAATGGGGGAAGAAATGGGATTTGGGGAACAGAAATGGGGATTTGGGGGGCCGCAAAAGAATGGGGATTTTGGTCAAAAATGGGGATTTTGGGGTGAAAAGTGGGGATTTTGGTGGCAGAAATAGGAGTAAAATTGGGATTTGGGGGCGAAAAATGGGGATTTGGGGAAAAAAATGGGGATTTTAGGGCAGAAATGGGGCAAAAAATGGGATTTTGGGGCAAAAATGTGGATTTTGGGGCCAGAAAAGAATGGGGATTTTGGTCAAAAATGGGGATTTGGGGTGAAAAATGGGGATTTTGGGTGAAAATTGGGGATTTTGGGGTGGAAAGGGGGGATTTCGGGGCAGAAATGGGAGTAAAAATGGGATTTGGGCCCAAAAATGGGGATTTGGGGCTGAAAAATGGGGATTTTGGGGCCAGAAAAGAATGGGGATTTTGGTCAAAAATGGGGATTTGGGGTGAAAAATGGGGATTTTGGGGTGAAAAATGGGGATTTGGTGGTGAAAAATGGAGACTTTGGACAAAATGGTGGATTTGGGGTGGAAAATGGGGAGATTTGGGGTAGAAAGGGGGGATTTTTGGGGTGGAAAAGGCGGATTTTGAGGAATTTGGGGCAAAAATGGGGATTTGGGGCCAGAAATGGGGATTTTGGGGTGAAAAATGGGGATTTTGGTCAAAAATGGGGGTTTGGGGTGAAAAATTGGGATTTTGGGGTGGAAAGTGGGGATTTGGGGGCAGAAATGGGGGTAAAAATGGGATTTGGGGGACAGAAATGGGGATTTTGGGGTGAAAAATGGGGATTTTGGGGCTGCAAAAGAATGGGGATTTTGGTCAAAAATGGGGATTTTGGGGTGAAAAATGGGGATTTTGGGGTGAAAAATAGGGATTTGGGGGAAAAAATGTTGACTTAGTGCAAAGTGGTGGATTTGGGGTGGTGAATGGGGAGATTTGGGGTGGAAAGGGGGGATTTTTGGGGTGAAAAGGGCGGATTTTGAGGAATTTGGGGCAAAATTGGGGATTTGGGGGCCAGAAATGGGGATTTGGGGGTGAAAAATGGGGATTTTGGGGTGAAAAATGGGGATTTGGGGTGAAAAGTGGGGATTTTGGTGAAGAAATGGGGGCAAAAGTGGGGATTTGGGGCAGAAATGGTGGAAGAAATGGGGATTTGGGGTAGAAAATGGGGATTTTGGGGCCAGAAATGGGGATTTTGAGGTGAAAAATGGGGATTTTGGGGCCGCAAAAGAATGGGGATTTTGGTAAAAAATGGGGATTTAGGGGTAAAAAATGGGGATTTTGGGGTGAAAAGTGGGGATTTGGGGGCAGAAATGGGGGTAAAAATGGGGATTTGGGGCCAAAAATGGGGATTTGGGGTGAAAAATGTGGATTTTGGAACAGAAATGGGGGAAGAAATGGGATTTGGGGAACAGAAATGGGGATTTTGGGGCCGCAAAAGAATGGGGATTTTGGTCAAAAATGGGGATTTTGGGGTGAAAAATGGGGATTTTGGGGAAGAAATGGGATAAAAATGGGGATTTGGGGGACAGAAATGGGGATTTTGGGGTGAAAAATGGGGATTTTGGTGAAGGAATGGGGAAAAATGGGGATTTTGGGGCCACAAAAGAATGGGGATTTTGGTAAAAAAATGGGGATTTGGGGTGAAAAATGGGGATTTTGGGGTGAAAAGTGGGGATTTGGGGGAAGAAATGGGATAAAAATGGGGATTTAGGGCTAAAAATGGGGATTTTGGGGCCACAAAAGAATGGGGATTTTGGTCAAAAATGGGGATTTGGGGTGAAAAATTGGGATTTTGGGGTGGAAAGTGGGGATTTGGGGGCAGAAATGGGGGCAGAAATGGGGATTTGGGGGCGAAAAATGGGGATTTGGGGGCTGCAAAAGAATGGGGATTTTGGTCAAAAATGGGGATTTGGGGTGAAAAATGGGGATTTTGGGGTAAAAATGGGGATTTGGGGGAAAAAAAATGTTGACTTAGTGCAAAGTGGTGAATTTGGGGTGGTGAATGGGGAGATTTGGGGTGGAAAGGGGGGATTTTTGGGGTGAAAAAGGCGGATTTTGGGGCTGCAAAAGAATGGGGATTTTGGTCAAAAATGGGGATTTTGGGGTGAAAAATGGGGATTTTGGGGTGAAAAATGGAGATTTTGGACAAAATGGTGGATTTGGGGTGGAAAATGGGGAGATTTGGGGTGGAAAGGGGGGATTTTTGGGGTGAAGAAGGCGGATTTTGGGGAGATGGGGAAAGAAATGGGGATTTTGGGGTGAAAAATGGGGATTTTGGTGAAGGAATGGGGAAAAAATGGGGATTTTGGTCAAAAAAGGGGATTTGAGGTGAAAAATTGGGATTTTGGGGTGAAAAATGGGGATTTTGGAGTGAAAATGGGGATTTCGGGGAAGAAATGGGAGTAAAAATGGGATTTGGGCCCAAAAATGGGGATTTGGGGCTGAAAAATGGGGATTTTGGGGCCAGAAAAGAATGGGGATTTTGGTCAAAAATGGGGATTTGGGGTGAAAAATGGGGATTTGGTGGTGAAAAATGGAGACTTTGGACAAAATGGTGGATTTGGGGTGGAAAATGGGGAGATTTGGGGTGGAAAGGGGGGATTTTTGGGGTGAAAAAGGCGGATTTTGGGGCTGCGGAGCGCAGCGCTGACTCGGCTGCATTTTGGGGTAAAAAAGGCAAATTTCCGTCCATCGCTTTGGGCTGCGGAGTGGCTGGAGCTGCTGGGCTGCTCTTGGCTTCCATTGCTCTGCTCTGCTACTGTCGACGACGTAGAGGTGGGTGAAAAAAGGCCGATTTTGGGTCAAAAACAGCCCGAAAATGGTGATTTTTGTTAACTGGGCGGTTTTGAAGCGAAAAACGAGGATTTTGGTAATTAATTTTGGTTTATAGGAAGCGTTAATTGGAAAGGATTGGCTGAGAAGGACGAGCCTGGGACGTTTCCTATGATTTGGATGGAAGCTTGAGGAGAAAACGGCGTTTTGGGGTGAAAAAAAGGCGATTTTGGGGTCGTTTCTGTAATTTCAGTCTTTTTTTGGGGTTGTTTTGTTCTTTTTCAGCAAATCTTCACTTTTTTGGGGGGGTTTTGTGGGTTTTTTTTTTATGGTTGGTTCTCATTAAAGGTGATCTCTCAAAAAAATGGGAACAAATGACCCAAAAATGGAATTTTTTACCCCAAAATGGGATTCCAGTTCCCAAAAATGGTAAGAAATGACCCAAAAATGGCATTTCTGACCCTAAAAAGGGATTCCAGTTCCCAAAAATGGCAAGTTTGGACCCAAAAATGCCATTTCTGACCCCAAAATTGGCGAATTCTCCCCAAAAATGTGATAAAATGGGAACAAATGACCCAAAAATGGCACTTCTGACCCCAAAATGGGATTCCTGATCCCAAAAATGGCCATTTTGGACCCAAAAAGGCCATTTCTGACCCCAAAATGGGATTCCAGTTCCCAAAAATGGCCATTTTGGACCCAAAAATGGCATTTTTGGACACAAAATGGGATTCCAGTTCCCAAAAATGGCAATTTTGGACCCAAAAATGCCATTTCTGACCCCAAAATGGAGACTTTTCCCCAAAAAATGGGATAAAAAGGGAACAAATGACCCAAAAATGGCATTTTTGACCCCAAAATGGGATTCCAGTTCCCAAAAATGGCAATTTTGGACCCAAAAATGGCATTTCTGACCCCAAAATGGAGACTTTTCCCCCAAAATGGGATAAAATGGGAACAAATGACCCAAAAATGGCATTTCTGACCTCAAAATGGGATTCCAGTTCCCAAAAATGGCAATTTTGGACCCAAAATTGGCATTTCTGACCCCAAAATGGGATTCTGGACTCAGAAAATGGGAACAAATGACCCAAAAATGGCAATTTTGGACCCAAAATGGGATTCCAGTTCCCAAAAATGGCACTTGTGGACCCAAAAATGGCATTTCTGACCCCAAAATGGAGACTTTTAACCCCAAAATGGGATTCTGGACTCCAAAAATGGGAACAAATGACCCAAAAATGGCATTTCTGACCCCAACATGGGATTCCAGTTCCCAAAAATGGCCATTTTGGACCCAAAAATGGCATTTCTGACCCCAAAATGGAGACTTTTCCCCCAAAAATGGGATTCTGGACTCAGAAAATGGGAATAAATGACCCAAAAATGGCAATTTTGGACCCAAAATGGGATTCCAGTTCCCAAAAATGGCAATTTTGGACCCAAAAATGCCATTTCTGACCCCAAAATGGGATTCCAGTTCCCAAAAATGGCAATTTTGGACCCAAAAATGCCATTTTTGGACCCAAAATGGAGACTTTTCCCCCAAAATGGGATTCTGGACTCCAAAAATGGGAACAAATGACCCAAAAATGGCATTTTTGGACCCAAAATGGGATTCCTGTTTCCAAAAATGGCAATTTTGACCCAAAAATGGCATTTCTGACCCCAAAATGGAGACTTTTCCCCCAAAATGGGATTCTGAACTCCAAAAATGGGAACAAATGACCCAAAAATGGCATTTTTGGATCCAAAATGGGATTCCAGTTCCCAAAAATGGCAATTTTGGACCCAAAAGTGGCATTTCTGACCCCAAAATGGAGACTTTTCCCCCAAAATGGGATCCTGGACTCCAAAAATGGGAACAAATGACCCAAAAATGGCATTTTTGGACCCAAAATGGGATTCCAGTTCCCAAAAATGGCAATTTTGGACCAAAAATGGCATTTCTGACCCCAAAATGGGATTCCAGGTCCCAAAAATGGCAATTTTGGACCCAAAAATGGCATTTCTGACCCCAAAATGGAGACTTTTCCCCCAAAATGGGATAAAATGGGAACAAATGACCCAAAAATGGCATTTTTGGACCCAAAATGGGATTCCAGTTCCCAAAAATGGCAATTTTGGACCCAAAAATGCCATTTCTGACCCCAAAAATGGAGACTTTTCCCCCAAAATGGGATTCTGGACTCCAAAAATGGGAACAAATGACCCAAAAATGCAATTTCTGACCCCGAAATGGGATTCCAGTTCCCAAAAATGGCCATTTTGGACAAAAAATGCCATTTCTGACCCCAAAATGGGATTCCTGTTCCCAAAAATGGCACTTTTGGACCAAAAAATGGCATTTCTGACCCCAAATTGGGATTCCAGTTCCCAAAAATGGCAATTTTGGACCCAAAAATGCCATTTCTGACCCCAAAATGGGATTCCAGTTCCCAAAAATGGCAACTTTGGAACAAAAATGGCATTTCTGACCCCAAAATGGAGACTTTTCCCCCAAAATGGGATTCTGGATTCCAAAAATGGGAAGAAATGACCCAAAAATGGCATTTTTGGACCCAAAATGGGATTCCAGTTCCCAAAAATGGCAAGTTTGGACCCAAAAATGGCATTTCTGACCCCAAAATGGAGACTTTTCCCCCAAAATGGGATTCTGGATTCCAAAAATGGGAACAAATGACCCCAAAATGGCAATTTTGGACCCAAAATGGGATTCCAGGTCCCAAAAATGGCCATTTTGGACCCAAAAATGCCATTTCTGACCCCAAAAATGGAGACTTTTCCCCCAAAATGGGATTCTGGACTCCAAAAATGGGAACAAATGACCCAAAAATGCAATTTCTGACCCCGAAATGGGATTCCAGTTCCCAAAAATGGCCATTTTGGACCCAAAAATGCCATTTCTGACCCCAAAATGGAGACTTTTCCACCAAAAATGGGATAAAATGGGAACAAATGACCCAAAAATGGCATTTCTGACCCCAAAATGGGATTCCAGGTCCCAAAAATGGCCATTTTGGACCCAAAAATGCCATTTCTGACCCCAAAATGGAGACTTTTCCCCCAAAATGGGATTCTGGACTCCAAAAATGGGAACAAATGACCCCAAAATGGCATTTTTGGACCCAAAATGGGATTCCAGTTTCCAAAAATGGCAATTTTGGACCCAAAAATGCCATTTCTGACCCCAAAATGGGATTCCAGTTCCCAAAAATGGCAACTTTGGACCCAAAAATGCCATTTCTGACCCCAAAATTGGCGAATTTTCTCCAAAAATGGGATAAAATGGGAACAAATGACCCAAAAATGGCATTTTTGGACCCAAAATGGGATTCCAGTTCCCAAAAATGGCCATTTCTGACCCAAAAATGGCATTTCTGACCCCAAAATGGAGACTTTTCCCCCAAAATGGGATTCTGGACTCCAAAAATGGGAACAAATGACACAAAAATGGCATTTCTGTCCCCAAAAATGGGATTCCAGTTCCCAAAAATGGCCATTTTGGACCCAAAAATGGCATTTCTGACCCCAAAATGGAGACTTTTGCCCCAAAATGGGATAAAATGGGACAAAATGACCCAAAAATGGCATTTTTGGACCCAAAATGGGATTCCAGTTCCCAAAAATGGCAATTTTGGACCCAAAAATGCCATTTCTGACCCCAAAATGGGATTCCAATTCCCAAAAATGGCAATTCTGGACCCAAAAATGGCATTTCTGACCCCAAAATGGAGACTTTTCCCCCAAAATGGGATCCTGGACTCCAAAAATGGGAACAAATGACCCCAAAATGGCATTTCTGACCCCAAAATGGGATTCCAGTTCCCAAAAATGGCAATTTTGGACCCAAAAATGCCATTTCTGACCCCAAAATGGGATTCCTGTTCCCAAAAATGGCACTTTTGGACCAAAAAATGGCATTTCTGACCCCAAGTTGGGATTCCAGTTCCCAAAAATGGCAATTTTGGACCCAAAAATGCCATTTCTGACCCCAAAATGGGATTCCAGTTCCCAAAAATGGCAATTTTGGACAAAAAATGGCATTTCTGACCCCAAAATGGAGACTTTTCCCCCAAAATGGGATAAAATGGGAACAAATGACCCAAAAATGGCAATTTTGGACCCAGAATGGGATTCCAGTTCCCAAAAATGGCCATTTTGGACCCAAAAATGCCATTTCTGACCCCAAAATGGAGACTTTTAACCCCAAAAATGGGATAAAATGGGATCAAATGACCCAAAAATGGCATTTTTTACCCCAAAATGGGATTCCAGTTCCCCAAAATGGCAATTTTGGACCCAAAAATGCCATTTCTGACCCCAAAATGGGATTCCAGGTCCCAAAAATGGCCATTTTGGACCCAAAAATGCCATTTCTGACCCCAAAAATGGAGACTTTTCCCCCAAAATGGGATTCTGGACTCCAAAAATGGGAACAAATGACCCAAAAATGCAATTTCTGACCCCGAAATGGGATTCCAGTTCCCAAAAATGGCCATTTTGGACCCAAAAATGCCATTTCTGACCCCAAAATGGAGACTTTTCCACCAAAAATGGGATAAAATGGGAACAAATGACCCAAAAATGGCATTTCTGACCCCAAAATGGGATTCCAGGTCCCAAAAATGGCCATTTTGGACCCAGAAATGGCATTTCTGACCCCAAAATGGAGACTTTTCCCCCAAAATGGGATTCTGGACTCCAAAAATGGGAACAAATGACCCCAAAATGGCATTTTTGGACCCAAAATGGGATTCCAGTTTCCAAAAATGGCAATTTTGGACCCAAAAATGCCATTTCTGACCCCAAAATGGGATTCCAGTTCCCAAAAATGGCAACTTTGGACCCAAAAATGCCATTTCTGACCCCAAAATTGGCGAATTTTCTCCAAAAATGGGATAAAATGGGAACAAATGACCCAAAAATGGCATTTTTGGACCCAAAATGGGATTCCAGTTCCCAAAAATGGCCATTTCTGACCCAAAAATGGCATTTCTGACCCCAAAATGGAGACTTTTCCCCCAAAATGGGATTCTGGACTCCAAAAATGGGAACAAATGACACAAAAATGGCATTTCTGTCCCCAAAAATGGGATTCCAGTTCCCAAAAATGGCCATTTTGGACCCAAAAATGGCATTTCTGACCCCAAAATGGAGACTTTTGCCCCAAAATGGGATAAAATGGGACAAAATGACCCAAAAATGGCATTTTTGGACCCAAAATGGGATTCCAGTTCCCAAAAATGGCAATTTTGGACCCAAAAATGCCATTTCTGACCCCAAAATGGGATTCCAATTCCCAAAAATGGCAATTCTGGACCCAAAAATGGCATTTCTGACCCCAAAATGGAGACTTTTCCCCCAAAATGGGATCCTGGACTCCAAAAATGGGAACAAATGACCCCAAAATGGCATTTCTGACCCCAAAATGGGATTCCAGTTCCCAAAAATGGCAATTTTGGACCCAAAAATGCCATTTCTGACCCCAAAATGGGATTCCTGTTCCCAAAAATGGCACTTTTGGACCAAAAAATGGCATTTCTGACCCCAAGTTGGGATTCCAGTTCCCAAAAATGGCAATTTTGGACCCAAAAATGCCATTTCTGACCCCAAAATGGGATTCCAGTTCCCAAAAATGGCAATTTTGGACAAAAAATGGCATTTCTGACCCCAAAATGGAGACTTTTCCCCCAAAATGGGATAAAATGGGAACAAATGACCCAAAAATGGCAATTTTGGACCCAGAATGGGATTCCAGTTCCCAAAAATGGCCATTTTGGACCCAAAAATGCCATTTCTGACCCCAAAATGGAGACTTTTAACCCCAAAAATGGGATAAAATGGGATCAAATGACCCAAAAATGGCATTTTTTACCCCAAAATGGGATTCCAGTTCCCCAAAATGGCAATTTTGGACCCAAAAATGCCATTTCTGACCCCAAAATGGGATTCCAGGTCCCAAAAATGGCCATTTTGGACCCAAAAATGCCATTTCTGACCCCAAAAATGGAGACTTTTCCCCCAAAATGGGATTCTGGACTCCAAAAATGGGAACAAATGACCCAAAAATGCAATTTCTGACCCCGAAATGGGATTCCAGTTCCCAAAAATGGCCATTTTGGACCCAAAAATGCCATTTCTGACCCCAAAATGGAGACTTTTCCACCAAAAATGGGATAAAATGGGAACAAATGACCCAAAAATGGCATTTCTGACCCCAAAATGGGATTCCAGGTCCCAAAAATGGCCATTTTGGACCCAGAAATGGCATTTCTGACCCCAAAATGGAGACTTTTCCCCCAAAATGGGATTCTGGACTCCAAAAATGGGAACAAATGACCCCAAAATGGCATTTTTGGACCCAAAATGGGATTCCAGTTTCCAAAAATGGCAATTTTGGACCCAAAAATGCCATTTCTGACCCCAAAATGGGATTCCAGTTCCCAAAAATGGCAACTTTGGACCCAAAAATGCCATTTCTGACCCCAAAATGGAGACTTTTCCCCCAAAATGGGATTCTGAACTCCAAAAATTGGAACAAATGACCCAAAAATGGCATTTCTGACCCCAAAATGGAGACTTTTCCCCCAAAATGGGATTCTGGACTCAGAAAATGGGAACAAATGACCCAAAAATGGCATTTCTGACCCCAAAATGGGATTCCTGTTCCCAAAAATGGCAATTTTGGACCCAAAAATGGCATTTCTGACCCCAAAATGGAGACTTTTGCCCCAAAATGGGATAAAATGGGACCAAATGACCCAAAAATGGCATTTCTGACCCCAAAATGGGATTCCAGTTCCCAAAAATGGCAATTTTGGACCCAAAAATGGCATTTCTGACCCCAAAATGGAGACTTTTCCCCCAAAATGGGATTCTGGACTCCAAAAATGGGAACAAAAGGCCCAAAAATGCCATTTCAGACCCCAAAATGGGATTCCAGTTCCCAAAAAATGGCAATTTTGGACCCAAAAATGGCATTTCTGACCCCAAAATGGGATTCCAGTTCCCAAAAATGGCAATTTTGGACCCAAAAATGCCATTTCTGACCCCAAAATGGAGACTTTTCCCCCAAAATGGGATTCTGGATTCCAAAAATGGGAACAAATGACCCAAAAATGGCATTTCTGACCCCAAAATGGGATTCCAGTTCCCAAAAATGGCAATTTTGGATCCAAAAATGGCATTTCTGACCCCAAAATGGGATTCCAGTTCCCAAAAATGGCAATTTTGGACCCAAAAATGCCATTTCTGACCCCAAAATGCAGACTTTTCCCCCAAAATGGGATTCTGGACTCCAAAAATGGGAACAAGTGACCCAAAAATGGCATTTCTGACCCCAAAATGGGATTCCACTTCCCAAAAATGGCAATTTTGGACCCAAAAATGGCATTTCTGACCCCAAAATGGGATTCCGGTTCCCAAAAAAGGCAATTTTGGACCCAAAAATGGCATTTTTGGACCCAAAATGGGATTCCAGTTCCCAAGAATGGCACTTGTGGACCCAAAAATGGAATTTCTGACCCCAAAATGGAGACTTTTCCCCCAAAATTGGAATCTGGACTCCAAAAATGGGAACAAATGACCCAAAAATGGCATTTTTGGACCCAAAATGGGATTCCAGTTCCCAAAAATGGCAATTTTGGACCCAAAAATGCCATTTCTGACCCCAAAATGGAGACTTTTCCCCCAAAATGGGATAAAATGGGAAGAAATGACACAAAAATGGCATTTCTGACCCCAAAATGGGATTCCAGGTCCCAAAAATGGCAATTTTGGACCCAAAAATGGCATTTCTGACCCCAAAATGGGATTCCAGGTCCCAAAAATGGCATTTCTGACCCCAAAATGGAGACTTTTCCCCCAAAATGGGATTCTGGACTCCAAAAATGGGAACAAATGACCCAAAAATGGCATTTTTGGATCCAAAATGGGATTCCAGGTCCCAATAATGGCAATTTTGGACCCAAAAATGCCATTTCTGACCCCAAAATGGAGACTTTTCCCCCAAAATGGGATTCTGGACTCCAAAAATGGGAACAAATGACCCAAAAATGCCATTTCTGACCCCAAAATGGGATTCCAGTTCCCAAAAATGGCAATTTTGGACCCAAAAATGGCATTTCTGACCCCAAAATGGGATTCCAGTTCCCAAAAATGGCATTTTTGGACCCAAAATGGGATTCCAGTTCCCAAAAATGGCCATTTTGAACCAAAAATGGCATTTCTGACCCCAAAATGGGATTCCAGTTCCCAAAAATGGCAACTTTGGACCCAAAAATGCCATTTCTGACCCCAAAATGGAGACTTTTCCCCCAAAATGGGATAAAATGGGAACAAATGACTCAAAAATGGCATTTTTTACCCCAAAATGGGATTCCAGGTCCCAATAATGGCAACTTTGGACCCAAAAATGGCATTTCTGACCCCAAAATGGGATTCCTGATTCCAAAAATGGCAATTTTGGACCCAAAAATGCCATTTCTGACCCCAAAATTGGCGAATTTTCCCCCAAAATGGGAATTTTTGGACCCAAAAATGGGATCAAATGACCCAAAAATGGCATTTCTGACCCCAAAATGGGATTCCAGTTCCCAAAAATGGCAACTTTGGACCCAAAAATGCCATTTCTGACCCCAAAATGGAGACATTTTTACCCCAAAATGGGACAAAATGGGAACAAATGACCCAAAAATGGCATTTCTGACCCCAAAATGGGATTCCAGTTCCCAAAAATGGCAATTTAGACCCAAAAATGGCAATTTTGGACCCAAAATGGGATTCCAGTTCCCAAAAATGGCAATTTTGGACCCCAAAAATGCCATTTCTGACCCCAAAATGGAGACTTTTCCCCCAAAATGGGATTCTGGACTCCAAAAATGGGAACAAATGACCCAAAAATGGCATTTCTGGCCCCAAAATGGGATTCCAGTTCCCAAAAATGGCATCTTTGGACCAAAAATGGCATTTCTGACCCCAAAAATGGAGACTTTTCCCCCAAAATGGGATTCTGGACTCCAAAAATGGGAACAAATGACCCAAAAATGGCATTTCTGACCACAAAATGGGATTCCAGTTCCCAAAAATGGCCATTTTGGACCCAAAAATGCCATTTCTGACCCCAAAATGGAGACTTTCCCCCCAAAATGGGATTCCAGTTCCCAAAAATGGCAATTTTGGACCCAAAAATGCCATTTCTGACCCCAAAATGGAGACTTTTCCCCCAAAAATGGGATAAAATGGGAACAAATGACCCAAAAATGGCATTTTTGGACCCAAAATGGGATTCCAGTTCCCAAAAATGGCAATTTTGGACCCAAAAATGCCATTTCTGACCCCAAAATGGGATTCCAGTTCCCAAAAATGGCAATTTTGGACCCAAAAATGGCATTTCTGACCCCAAAATGGAGACTTTTCCCCCAAAAATGGGATAAAATGGGAACAAATGACCCAAAAATGGCATTTTTGGACCCAAAATGGGATTCCAGTTCCCAAAAATGGCAACTTTGGACCCAAAAATGGCATTTCTGACCCCAAAATGGGATTCCAGTTCCCAAAAATGGCAATTTTGAGCCATAAATGGCAATTTTGGACCCAAAATGGGATTCCAGTTCCCAAAAATGGCAATTTTGCACCCAAAAATGCCATTTCTGACTAAAAAATGGAAACTTTTCCCCCAAAATGGGATTCTGGACTCCAGAAATGGGAACAAATGACCCAAAAATGGCATTTCTGACCCCAAAATGGGATTCCAGTTCCCAAAAATGGCAATTTTGGACCCAAAATGGGATTCCAGTTCCCAAAAATGGCAATTTTGGACCAAAAATGGCATTTCTGACCCCAAAATGGGATTCCAGTTCCCAAAAATGGCCATTTTGGACCCAAAAATGCCATTTCTGACCCCAAAATGGAGACTTTTCCCCCAAAAATGGGATAAAATGGGAACAAATGACCCAAAAATGGCATTTCTGACCCCAAAATGGGATTCCAGTTCCCAAAAATGGCAATTTTGGACCCCAAAATGGCATTTCTGACCCCAAAATGGAATTCCAGTTCCCAAAAATGGGAACAAATGACCCAAAAATGGCATTCCTCAACCCAAAATGGAGTCTTTTCCCCCAAAATGGGATTCTGGACTCAAAGAATGGGAACAAATGACCCAAAAATGGCATTTTTAGACCCAAAATGGGATTCCAGTTCCCAAAAATGGCCATTTTGGACCCAAAATTCGCATTTCTGACCCCAAAATGGAGACTTTTCCCCCAAAGTGGGATTCTGGACTCAGAAAATGGGAACAAATGACCCAGAAATGGCATTTTTGGACCCAAAATGGGATTCCAGTTCCCAAAAATGGCAACTTTGGACCCAAAAATGGCATTTTTGGGCCCAAAATGGGATTCCAGTTCCCAAAAATGGCAATTTTGGACCCAAAAATGCCATTTCTGACCCCAAAATGGAGACTTTAAACCCCAAAATGAGATTCTGGTCTCCAAAAATGGGAACAAATGACCCAAAAATGGCATTTTTGGACCCAAAATGGGATTCCAGTTCCCAAAAATGGCAATTTTGGACCAAAAATGGCATTTCTGACACCAAAATGGGATTCCAGGTCCCAAAAATGGCAATTTTGGACCCCAAAATGGCATTTCTGACCCCAAAATGGGATTCCAGTTCCCAAAAATGGCCATTTTGGACCCAAAAATGCCATTTCTGACCCCAAAATGGAGACTTTTGCCCCAAAATGGGATTCTGGACTCCAAAAATGGGAACAAATGACCCAAAAATGGCATTTTTGGACCCCAAAATGGCATTCCAGTTCCCAAAAATGGCAATTTTGGACCCAAAAATGGCATTTCTGACCCCAAAATGGAGACTTTTCCCCCAAAATGGGATAAAATGGGAACAAATGACCCAAAAATGGCATTTTTGGACCCAAAATGGGATTCCAATTACCAAAAATGGCAATTTTGGACCCAAAATTCGAATTTCTGACCCCAAAATGGGATTCCAGTTCCCAAAAATGGCAACTTTGGACCCAAAAATGCCATTTCTGACCCCAAAATGGCGACTTTTGCCCCAAAATGGGATTCTGGACTCCAGAAATGGGAACAAATGACCCAAAAATGCCATTTCTGTCCCCAAAATGGGATTCCAGTTCCCAAAAAAGGCAATTTTGGACCCAAAAATGGCATTTCTGACCCCAAAATGGGATTCCAGTTCCCAAAAATGGCAATTTTGGACCCAAAAATGCCATTTCTGACCCCAAAATGGGATTCCAGTTCCCAAAAATGGCAATTTTGAACCAAAAATGGCATTTCTGACCCCAAAATGGAGACTTTTCCCCCCAAAATGGGATAAAATGGGAAGAAATGACCCAAAAATGGCATTTCTGACCCCAAAATGGGATTCCAGGTCCCAAAAATGGCAATTTTGGACCCAAAAATGGCATTTCTGACCCCAAAATGGAGACTTTTCCCCCAAAATGGGATTCTGGACTCCAAAAATGGGAACAAATGATCCAAAAATGGCATTTTTGGACCCAAAATGGGATTCCAGGTCCCAAAAACGGCAATTTTGGACCCAAAATTCGCATTTCTGACCCCAAAATGGGATTCCAGTTCCCAAAAAAGGCCATTTTGGACCCAAAAATGCCATTTCTGACCCCAAAATGGGATTCCAGTTCCCAAAAATGGCAATTTTGGACCCAAAAATGCCATTTCTGACCCCAAAATGGGATTCCAGTTCCCAAAAATGGCAATTTTGAACCAAAAATGGCATTTCTGACCCCAAAATGGAGACTTTTCCCCCAAAATGGGATAAAATGGGAAGAAATGACCCAAAAATGGCATTTCTGACCCCAAAATGGGATTCCAGGTCCCAAAAATGGCAATTTTGGACCCAAAAATGGCATTTCTGACCCCAAAATGGAGACTTTTCCCCCAAAATGGGATTCTGGACTCCAAAAATGGGAACAAATGATCCAAAAATGGCATTTCTGACCCCAAAATGGGATTCCAGTTCCCAAAAATGGCAATTTTGGACCCAAAAATGGCATTTCTGACCCCAAAATGGAGACTTTTGCCCCAAAATGGGATAAAATGGGACCAAATGACCCAAAAATGGCATTTCTGACCCCAAAATGGGATTCCAGTTCCCAAAAATGGCAATTTTGGACCCAAAAATGGCATTTCTGACCCCAAAATGGAGACTTTTCCCCCAAAATGGGATTCTGGACTCCAAAAATGGGAACAAATGGCCCAAAAATGCCATTTCAGACCCCAAAATGGGATTCCAGTTCCCAAAAAATGGCAATTTTGGACCCAAAAATGGCATTTCTGACCCCAAAATGGGATTCCAGTTCCCAAAAATGGCAATTTTGGACCCAAAAATGCCATTTCTGACCCCAAAATGGAGACTTTTCCCCCAAAATGGGATTCTGGATTCCAAAAATGGGAACAAATGTCCCAAAAATGGCATTTCTGACCCCAAAATGGGATTCCAGTTCCCAAAAATGGCAACTTTGGACCCAAAAATGCCATTTCTGACCCCAAAATGGCGACTTTTGCCCCAAAATGGGATTCTGGACTCCAGAAATGGGAACAAATGACCCAAAAATGCCATTTCTGTCCCCAAAATGGGATTCCAGTTCCCAAAAAAGGCAATTTTGGACCCAAAAATGGCATTTCTGACCCCAAAATGGGATTCCAGTTCCCAAAAATGGCAATTTTGGACCCAAAAATGCCATTTCTGACCCCAAAATGGGATTCCAGTTCCCAAAAATGGCAATTTTGAACCAAAAATGGCATTTCTGACCCCAAAATGGAGACTTTTCCCCCCAAAATGGGATAAAATGGGAAGAAATGACCCAAAAATGGCATTTCTGACCCCAAAATGGGATTCCAGGTCCCAAAAATGGCAATTTTGGACCCAAAAATGGCATTTCTGACCCCAAAATGGAGACTTTTCCCCCAAAATGGGATTCTGGACTCCAAAAATGGGAACAAATGATCCAAAAATGGCATTTTTGGACCCAAAATGGGATTCCAGGTCCCAAAAACGGCAATTTTGGACCCAAAATTCGCATTTCTGACCCCAAAATGGGATTCCAGTTCCCAAAAAAGGCCATTTTGGACCCAAAAATGCCATTTCTGACCCCAAAATGGGATTCCAGTTCCCAAAAATGGCAATTTTGGACCCAAAAATGCCATTTCTGACCCCAAAATGGGATTCCAGTTCCCAAAAATGGCAATTTTGAACCAAAAATGGCATTTCTGACCCCAAAATGGAGACTTTTCCCCCAAAATGGGATAAAATGGGAAGAAATGACCCAAAAATGGCATTTCTGACCCCAAAATGGGATTCCAGGTCCCAAAAATGGCAATTTTGGACCCAAAAATGGCATTTCTGACCCCAAAATGGAGACTTTTCCCCCAAAATGGGATTCTGGACTCCAAAAATGGGAACAAATGATCCAAAAATGGCATTTCTGACCCCAAAATGGGATTCCAGTTCCCAAAAATGGCAATTTTGGACCCAAAAATGGCATTTCTGACCCCAAAATGGAGACTTTTGCCCCAAAATGGGATAAAATGGGACCAAATGACCCAAAAATGGCATTTCTGACCCCAAAATGGGATTCCAGTTCCCAAAAATGGCAATTTTGGACCCAAAAATGGCATTTCTGACCCCAAAATGGAGACTTTTCCCCCAAAATGGGATTCTGGACTCCAAAAATGGGAACAAATGGCCCAAAAATGCCATTTCAGACCCCAAAATGGGATTCCAGTTCCCAAAAAATGGCAATTTTGGACCCAAAAATGGCATTTCTGACCCCAAAATGGGATTCCAGTTCCCAAAAATGGCAATTTTGGACCCAAAAATGCCATTTCTGACCCCAAAATGGAGACTTTTCCCCCAAAATGGGATTCTGGATTCCAAAAATGGGAACAAATGTCCCAAAAATGGCATTTCTGACCCCAAAATGGGATTCCAGTTCCCAAAAATGGCAATTTTGGACCCAAAAATGGCATTTCTGACCCCAAAATGGAGACTTTTCCCCCAAAATGGGATTCTGGATTCCAAAAATGGGAACAAATGTCCCAAAAATGGCATTTCTGACCCCAAAATGGGATTCCAGGTCCCAAAAATGGCAATTTTGGACCCAAAAATGGCATTTCTGACCCCAAAATGGAGACTTTTCCCCCAAAATGGGATTCTGGACTCCAAAAATGGGAACAAATGATCCAAAAATGGCATTTCTGACCCCAAAATGGGATTCCAGTTCCCAAAAATGGCAATTTTGGACCCAAAAATGGCATTTCTGACCCCAAAATGGAGACTTTTGCCCCAAAATGGGATAAAATGGGACCAAATGACCCAAAAATGGCATTTCTGACCCCAAAATGGGATTCCAGTTCCCAAAAATGGCAATTTTGGACCCAAAAATGGCATTTCTGACCCCAAAATGGAGACTTTTCCCCCAAAATGGGATTCTGGACTCCAAAAATGGGAACAAATGGCCCAAAAATGCCATTTCAGACCCCAAAATGGGATTCCAGTTCCCAAAAAATGGCAATTTTGGACCCAAAAATGGCATTTCTGACCCCAAAATGGGATTCCAGTTCCCAAAAATGGCAATTTTGGACCCAAAAATGCCATTTCTGACCCCAAAATGGAGACTTTTCCCCCAAAATGGGATTCTGGATTCCAAAAATGGGAACAAATGTCCCAAAAATGGCATTTCTGACCCCAAAATGGGATTCCAGTTCCCAAAAATGGCAATTTTGGACCCAAAAATGGCATTTCTGACCCCAAAATGGAGACTTTTCCCCCAAAATGGGATTCTGGATTCCAAAAATGGGAACAAATGTCCCAAAAATGGCATTTCTGACCCCAAAATGGGATTCCAGTTCCCAAAAATGGCAATTTTGGATCCAAAAATGGCATTTCTGACCCCAAAATGGGATTCCAGTTCCCAAAAATGGCAATTTTGGACCCAAAAATGGCATTTCTGACCCCAAAATGGAGACTTTTCCCCCAAAATGGGATTCTGGACTCCAAAAATGGGAACAAATGACCCAAAAATGGCATTTCTGACCCCAAAATGGGATTCCAGTTCCCAAAAATGGCCATTTTGGACCCAAAAATGCCATTTCTGACCCCAAAATGGAGACTTTTTCCCCAAAAATGGGATAAAATGGGAACAAATGACCCAAAAATGGCATTTTTGGACCCAAAATGGGATTCCAGTTCCCAAAAATGGCAACTTTGGACCCAAAAATGCCATTTCTGACCCCAAAATGGAGACTTTTGCCCCAAAATGGGATTCTGGACTCAAAGAATGGGAACAAATGACCCAAAAATGGCATTTTTGGACCCAAAATGGGATTCCAGTTCCCAAAAATGGCAATTTTGGACCCAAAAATGCCATTTCTGACCCCAAAATGGAGACTTTTCCCCCCAAAATGGGATAAAATGGGAACAAATGACTCAAAAATGGCATTTCTGACCCCAAAATGGGATTCCAGTTCCCAAAAATGGCAATTTTGGACCCAAAAACGGCATTTCTGACCCCAAAATGGAGACTTGTGCCCCAAAATGGGATTCTGGACTCCAAAAATGGGAACAAATGACCCAAAAATGGCATTTTTGGACCCAAAATGGGATTCCAGTTCCCAAAAATGGCAACAAATGACCCAAAAATGGCATTTCTGACCCCAAAATGGGATTCCAGGTCCCAAAAATGGCAATTTTGGACCCAAAAATGCCATTTCTGACCCCAAAATGGAGACTTTTGCCCCAAAATGGGATTCTGGATTCCAAAAATGGGAACAAATGACCCCAAAATGGCATTTCTGACCCCAAAATGGGATTCCAGTTCCCAAAAATGGCAATTTTGGACCCAAAAATGGCATTTCTGACCCCAAAATGGAGACTTTTGCCCCAAAATGGGATAAAATGGGACCAAATGACCCAAAAATGGCATTTCTGACCCCAAAATGGGATTCTGGACTCAGAAAATGGGAACAAATGACCCAAAAATGGCAATTTTGGACCCAAAATGGGATTCCAGTTCCCAAAAATGGCACTTGTGGACCCAAAAATGGCATTTCTGACCCCAAAATGGAGACTTTTAACCCCAAAATGGGATTCTGGACTCCAAAAATGGGAACAAATGACCCAAAAATGGCATTTCTGACCCCAACATGGGATTCCAGTTCCCAAAAATGGCCATTTTGGACCCAAAAATGGCATTTCTGACCCCAAAATGGAGACTTTTCCCCCAAAAATGGGATTCTGGACTCAGAAAATGGGAATAAATGACCCAAAAATGGCAATTTTGGACCCAAAATGGGATTCCAGTTCCCAAAAATGGCAATTTTGGACCCAAAAATGGCATTTCTGACCCCAAAATGGGATTCCAGTTCCCAAAAATGGCAATTTTGGACCCAAAAATGCCATTTCTGACCCCAAAATGGAGACTTTTGCCCCCCAAAATGGGATTCTGGACTCCAAAAATGGGAACAAATGACCCCAAAAATGGCATTTTTGGACCCAAAATGGGATTCCAGTTCCCAAAAATGGCAATTTTGGACCCAAAAATGGCATTTCTGACCCCAAAATGGAGACTTTTCCCCCAAAATGGGAATTTTTGGACCCAAAAATGGGATCTAATGACCCAAAAATGGCATTTTTGGACCCAAAATGGGATTCCAGTTCCCAAAAATGGCAATTTTGGACCCAAAAATGCCATTTCTGACCCCAAAATGGAGACTTTTCCCCCAAAATGGGATTCTGGACTCCAAAAATGGCAACAAATGACCCAAAAATGGCATTTCTGACCCCAAAATGGGATTCCAGTTCCCAGAAATGGCCATTTTGGACCCAAAAATGCCATTTCTGGACCCAAAATGGGATTCCAGTTCCCAAAAATGGCCATTTTGGACCCAAAAATGGCATTTCTGACCCCAAAATGGGATTCCAGTTCCCAAAAATGGCAATTTTGGACCCAAAAAGGCCATTTCTGACCCCAAAATGGAGACTTTTCCCCCAAAATGGGATAAAATGGGAACAAATGACCCAAAAATGGAATTTTTGGACCCAAAATGGGATTCCAGTTCCCAAAAATGGCAATTTTGACCCAAAAATGGCATTTCTGACCCCAAAATGGAGACTTTTCCCCCAAAATGGGACAAAATGGGAACAAATGACCCAAAAATGGCATTTCTGACCCCAAAATAGGATTCTAGTTCCCAAAAATGGCAATTTTCGACCCAAAATTCGCATTTCTGACCCCAAAATTGGAGACTTTTCCCCCAAAATGGGATTCTGGACTCCAAAAATGGGAACAAATGACCCAAAAATGGCATTTCTGACCCCAAAATGGGATTCCAGTTCCCAAAATGGCAATTTTGACCCAAAAATGCCATTTCTGACCCCAAAATGGAGACTTTTGCCCCCCAAAATGGGATAAAATGGGAACAAATGACCCAAAAATGGCATTTTTGGACCCAAAATGGGATTCCAGTTCCCAAAAATGGCAACTTTGGACCCAAAAATGCCATTTCTGACCCCAAAATGGAGACTTTTGCCCCAAAATGGGATTCTGGACTCAAAGAATGGGAACAAATGACCCAAAAATGGCATTTTTGGACCCAAAATGGGATTCCAGTTCCCAAAAATGGCAATTTTGGACCCAAAAATGGCATTTCTGACCCCAAAATGGAGACTTTTCCCCCAAAATGGGATAAAATGGGAACAAATGACCCAAAAATGGCATTTTTGGACCCAAAATGGGATTCCAGCTCCCAAAAATGGCAACTTTGGACCCAAAATTGGCATTTCTGACCCCAAAATGGAGACTTTTGCCCCCCAAAATGGGATTCTAGACTCCAAAAATGGGAACAAATGACCCAAAAATTGTATTTCTGACCCCAAAATGGGATTCCAGTTCCCAAAAATGGCAACTTTGGACCCCAAAATGGCATTTCTGACCCCAAAATGGAGACCTTTCCCCCAAAATGGGATTCTGGACTCAGAAAATGGGAACAAATGACCCAAAAATGGCATTTTTGGACCCAAAATGGGATTCCAGTTCCCAAAAATGGCCATTTTGGACCCAAAAAGGCCATTTCTGACCCCAAAATGGAGACTTTTCCCCCAAAGATGCGATTCTGGACTCCAAAAACGGGACCAAATGACCCAAAAATGGCATTTTTGGACCCAAAATGGGATTCCAGTTCCCAAATATGGCCATTTTGGACCCAAAAATGCCATTTCTGACCCCAAAATGGAGACTTTTCTCCCAAAATGGGATAAAATGGGAACAAATGACCCAAAAATGGCATTTTTGGACCCAAAATGGGATTCCAGTTCCCAAAAATGGCAATTTTGGACCCAAAAATGCCATTTCTGACCCCAAAATGGGATTCCAGTTCCCAAAAATGGCCATTTTGGACCCAAAAATGGCATTTCTGACCCCAAAATGGAGACTTTTCCCCCAAAAATGGGATTCTGGACTCCGAAAATGGGAACAAATGACCCAAAAATGGCATTTTTGGACCCAAAATGGGATTCCAGCTCCCAAAAATGGCAATTTTGGACCCAAAAATGCCATTTCTGACCCCAAAATGGAGACTTTTCCCCCAAAATGGGATTCTGGACTCCAAAAATGGGAACAAATGACCCAAAAATGGCATTTTTGGACCCAAAATGGGATTCCAGTTCCCAAAAATGGCAATTTTGGACCCAAAATTGGCATTTCTGACCCCAAAATGGGATTCCAGTTCCCCAAAAATGGCAATTTTGGACCCAAAAGTGGCATTTCTGACCCCAAAATGGAGACTTTTGCCCCAAAAATGGGATAATATGGGAACAAATGACCCAAAAATGGCATTTTTGGACCCAAAATGGGATTCCAGTTCCCAAAAATGGCAATTTGGACCCAAAATTCGCATTTCTGTCCCAAAAATGGAGACTTTGACCCCAAAATGGGATTCTGGACTCCAAAAATGGGAACAAATGTCCCAAAAATGGCAATTTTGGACCCAAAATGGGATTCCAGTTCCCAAAAATGGCCATTTTGGACCCAAAAATGCCATTTCTGACCCCAACATGGGATTCCAGTTCCCAAAAATGGCAATTTTGGACCCAAAAATGGCATTTCTGACCCCAAAATGGGATTCCAGTTCCCAAAAATGGCAATTTTGGACCCAAAAATGCGATTTCTGGCCCCATAATGGGATTCCAGTTCCCAAAAATGGCAACTTTGGACCCAAAAATGGCATTGCTGACCCCAAAATGGAGACTTTTCCCCCAAAATGGGATAAAATGGGAACAAATGACCCAAAAATGGCATTTTTGGACCCAAAATGGGATTCCAGTTCCCAAAAATGGCAATTTTGGACCCAAAATGCCATTTCTGACCCCAAAATGGAGACTTTTCCCCAAAAATGGGATTCTGGACTCCAGAAATGGGAACAAATGACCCAAAAATGGCATTTTTGGACCCAAAATGGGATTCCAGTTCCCAAAAATGGCAACTTTGGACCCAAAATTCGCATTTCTGACCCCAAAATGGGATTCCAGGTCCCAAAAATGGCAATTTTGGACCCAAAAATGGCATTTCTTACCCCAAAATTGGCGAATTTTCCCCCAAAATGGGAATTTTTGGACCCAAAAATGGGAACAAATGACCCAAAAATGGCATTTCTGACCCCAAAATGGGATTCCAGTTCCCAAAAATGGCAATTTTGGACCCAAAAATGGCATTTCTGACCCCAAAATGGAGACTTTTCCCCCAAAATGGGATTCTGGACTCCAAAAAAGGGAACAAATGACCCAAAAATGGCAATTTTGGACCCAAAATGGGATTCCAGTTCCCAAAAATGGCAATTTTGGACCCAAAAATGGCATTTCTGACCCCAAAATGGGATTCCAGGTCCCAAAAATGGCAATATTGGACCCAAAAATGGCATTTCTGACCCCAAAATGGGATTCCAGTTCCCAAAAATGGCCATTTTGGACCCAAAAATGGCATTTCTGACCCCAAAATGGGATTCCAGCTCCCAAAAATGGCCATTTTGGACCCAAAAATGGCATTTCTGACCCCAAAATGGAGACTTTTCCCCCCAAAATGGGATTCTGGACTCCAAAAATGGGAAGAAATGACCCAAAAATGGCATTTCTGACCCCAAAATGGGATTCCAGTTCCCAAAAATGGCAACTTTGGACCCAAAAATGCCATTTCTGACCTCAAAATGGGATTCTGGATCCCAAAAATGGCAATTTTCAACCCAAAATTCGCATTTCTGACCCCAAAAACGAGACTTTTCCCCCAAAATGGGATAAAATGGGAACAAATGACCCAAAAATGGCATTTTTGGACCCCAAAATGGGATTCCAGTTCCCAAAAATGGCAATTTTGGACCCAAAATTCGCATTTCTGACCCCAAAACGGAGACTTTTCCCCCAAAATGGGATTCTGGACTCCAAAAATGGGAACAAATGACCCAAAAATGGCCTTTTTGGACCCAAAATGGGATTCCAGTTCCCAAAAATGGCGATTTTGGACCCAAAAATGCCATTTCTGACCCCAAACTGGGATTCCAGTTCCCAAAAATGGCAATTTTGGACCCAAAATTCGCATTTCTGACCCCAAAATGGAGACTTTTCCCCCAAAATCGGAATAAAATGGGAACAAATGACCCATAATGGCATTTTTGGACCCAAAATGGGATTCTGGACTCCGAAAATGGGAACAAATGACCCAAAAATGGCATTTTTGGACCCAAAATGGGATTCCAGGTACCAAAAATGGCAATTTTTTACCAAAACTTGGCATTTCTGACCCCAAAATGGGATTCCAGTTCCCAAAAATGGCAATTTTGAACCCAAAATTCGCATTTCTGACCCCAAAATGGGATTCCAGTTCCCAAAAATGGCAATTTTAACCCAAAAATGGCATTTCTGACCCCAAAATGGAGACTTTTCCCCCAAAATGGGATTCTGGACTCCAAAAATGGGAAGAAATGACCCAGAAATGGCATTTCTGACCCCAAAATGGGATTCCAGTTCCCAAAAATGGCAACTTTGGACCCAAAAATGGCATTTCTGACCCGAAAATGGAGACTTTTCCCCCAAAAGTGGGATAAAATGGGAACAAATGACTCAAAAATGGCATTTTTTGACCCAAAATGGGATTCCAGTTCCCAAAAATGGCAATTTTGGACCCAAAAATGGCATTTCTGACCCCAAAATGGAGACTTTGACCCCAAAATGGGATTCTGGACTCCAAAAATGGGAACAAATGGCCCCAAAATGGCATTTTTGGACCCAAAATGGGATTCCAGGTCCCAAAAATGGCAATTTTGGACCCAAAAATGCCATTTCTGACCCCAAAATGGAGACTTTTCCCCCAAAATGGGATTCTGGACTTCAAGAATGGGAACAAATGACCCAAAAATGGCATTTCTGACCCCAAAATGGGATTCCAGTTCCCAAAATGGCACTTTTGGACCCAAAAATGGCATTTCTGACCCCAAAATGGGATTCCAGTTCCCAAAAATGGCAATTTTGGACCCAAAATTCGCATTTCTGACCCCAAAAATGGAGACTTATCCCCCAAAATGGGATAAAATGGGAACAAATGACTCAAAAATGGCATTTTTGGACCCAAAATGGGATTCCAGTTCCCAAAAATGGCAACTTTGGACCCGAAAATGGCATTTCTGACCCCAAAATTGAGACTTTTCCCCGCAAAATGGGATAAAATGCTTACAAATGACCCAAAAACGGCATTTTTGGACCCAAAATGGGATTCCAGTTCCCAAAAATGGCAATTTTGACCCAAAAATGCCATTTCTGACCCCAAAATGGAGACTTTTCCCCCAAAATGGGATTCTGAACTCCAAAAATTGGAACAAATGACCCAAAAATGGCATTTCTGGACCCAAAATGGGATTCCAGTTCCCAAAAATGGCCATTTCTGACCCAAAAATGGCATTTCTGACCCCAAAATGGGATTCCAGTTCCCAAAAATGGCAACTTTGGACCCAAAAATGCCATTTCTGACCCCAAAATGGAGACTTTTCCCTCAAAATGGGAAAAAATGGGAACAAATGACCCAAAAATGGCAATTTTGGACCCAAAATGGGATTCCAGTTCCCAAAAATGGCCATTTTGGACCCAAAAATGGCATTTCTGACCCCAAAATGGAGACTTTTCCCCCAAAAAATGGGATAAAATGGGAACAAATGACCCAAAAATGGCATTTTTGGACCCAAAATGGGATTCCAGTTCCCAAAAATGGCAATTTTGGACCCAAAAATGGCATTTCTGACCCCAAAATGGAGACTTTTCCCCCAAAATTGCAATTTTTGGACCCAAGAATGGGAACAAATGACCCAAAAATGGCATTTTTGGACCCAAAAATGGGATTCCAGTTCCCAAAAATGGCAATTTTGGACCCAAAAATGCCATTTCTGACCCCAAAATGGAGACTTTTCCCCCAAAATGGGATAAAATGGGAAGAAATGACCCAAAAATGGCATTTCTGACCCCAAAATGGGATTCCAGGTCCCAAAAATGGCAACTTTGGACCCAAAAATGGCATTTCTGACCCCAAAATGGAGACTTTTCCCCCAAAATGGGATTCTGGACTCAGAAAATGGGAACAAATGACCCAAAAATGGCATTTTTTCCCCCAAAATGGGATTCCAGTTCCCAAAAATGTCAAATTTGGACCCAAAAATGCCATTTCTGACCCCAAAATGGGATTCCTGTTCCCGAAAATGGCAATTTTGACCCAAAAATGCCATTTCTGACCCCAAAATGGAGACTTTTCCCCCAAAATGGGATTCTGGATTCCAAAAATGGGAAGAAATGACCCAAAAATGGCATTTTTGGACCCAACATGGGATTCCAGTTCCCAAAAATGGCAATTTTGGACCCAAAAATGGCATTTTTGGACCCAAAATGGGATTCCAGTTCCCAAAAATGGCAATTTTGACCCAAAAATGCCATTTCTGACCCCAAAATGGAGACTTTTCCCCAAAAATGGGATTCTGGACTCCAAAAATGGGAACAAATGACCCAAAAATGGCATTTTTGGACCCAAAATGGGATTCCAGTTCCCAAAAATGGCAATTTTGGACCCAAAAATGGCATTTCTGACCCCAAAATTGAGACTTTTCCCCCAAAATGGGATAAAATGGGAACAAATGACCCAAAAATGCCATTTCTGACCCAAAAATGGGATTCCAGTTCCCAAAAATGGCAATTTTGGACCCAAAAATGGCATTTCTGACCCCAAAATGGGATTCCAGTTCCCAAAAATGGCAATTTTGGACCCAAAAATGGCATTTCTGACCCCAAAATTGGAGACTTTTCCCCCAAAATGGGATTCTGGACTCCAAAAATGGGAACAAATGACCCAAAAATGGCATTTTTGGACCCAAAATGGGATTCCAGATCCCAATAATGGCATTTCTGACCCCAAAATGGGATTCCAGTTCCCAAAAATGGCAAATTTGGACCCAAAAATGCCATTTCTGACCCCAAAATGGAGACTTTTCCCCCCAAAATGGGATTCTGGACTCAGAAAATGGGAACAAATGACCCAAAAATGCCATTTCTGACCCCAAAATGGAGACTTTTCCCCCCAAAATGGGATTCTGGACTCCAAAAATGGGAACAAATGACCCAAAAATGGCATTTCTGACCCCAAAATGGGATTCCAGTTCCCAAAAATGGCAATTTTTGGACCCAAAAATGCCATTTCTGACCCCAAAATGGGATTCCAGTTCCCAAAAATGGCAATTTTGGACCCAAAATTCGCATTTCTGACCCCAAAAATGGAGACTTATCCCCCAAAATGGGATAAAATGGGAACAAATGACTCAAAAATGGCATTTTTGGACCCAAAATGGGATTCCAGTTCCCAAAAATGGCAACTTTGGACCCGAAAATGGCATTTCTGACCCCAAAATTGAGACTTTTCCCCGCAAAATGGGATAAAATGCTTACAAATGACCCAAAAACGGCATTTTTGGACCCAAAATGGGATTCCAGTTCCCAAAAATGGCAATTTTGACCCAAAAATGCCATTTCTGACCCCAAAATGGAGACTTTTCCCCCAAAATGGGATTCTGAACTCCAAAAATTGGAACAAATGACCCAAAAATGGCATTTCTGGACCCAAAATGGGATTCCAGTTCCCAAAAATGGCCATTTCTGACCCAAAAATGGCATTTCTGACCCCAAAATGGGATTCCAGTTCCCAAAAATGGCAACTTTGGACCCAAAAATGCCATTTCTGACCCCAAAATGGAGACTTTTCCCTCAAAATGGGAAAAAATGGGAACAAATGACCCAAAAATGGCAATTTTGGACCCAAAATGGGATTCCAGTTCCCAAAAATGGCCATTTTGGACCCAAAAATGGCATTTCTGACCCCAAAATGGAGACTTTTCCCCCAAAAAATGGGATAAAATGGGAACAAATGACCCAAAAATGGCATTTTTGGACCCAAAATGGGATTCCAGTTCCCAAAAATGGCAATTTTGGACCCAAAAATGGCATTTCTGACCCCAAAATGGAGACTTTTCCCCCAAAATTGCAATTTTTGGACCCAAGAATGGGAACAAATGACCCAAAAATGGCATTTCTGACCCCAAAATGGGATTCCAGTTCCCAAAAATGGCAATTTTGGACCCAAAAATGCCATTTCTGACCCCAAAATGGAGACTTTTCCCCCAAAATGGGATAAAATGGGAAGAAATGACCCAAAAATGGCATTTCTGACCCCAAAATGGGATTCCAGGTCCCAAAAATGGCAACTTTGGACCCAAAAATGGCATTTCTGACCCCAAAATGGAGACTTTTGCCCCAAAATGGGATTCTGGACTCAGAAAATGGGAACAAATGACCCAAAAATGGCATTTTTTCCCCCAAAATGGGATTCCAGTTCCCAAAAATGGCAAATTTGGACCCAAAAATGCCATTTCTGACCCCAAAATGGGATTCCTGTTCCCGAAAATGGCAATTTTGACCCAAAAATGCCATTTCTGACCCCAAAATGGAGACTTTTCCCCCAAAATGGGATTCTGGATTCCAAAAATGGGAAGAAATGACCCAAAAATGGCATTTTTGGACCCAACATGGGATTCCTGTTCCCAAAAATGGCAATTTTGGACCCAAAAATGCCATTTCTGACCCCAAAATGGAGACTTTTGCCCCAAAATGGGATAAAATGGGACCAAATGACCCAAAAATGGCATTTTTGGACCCAAAATGGGATTCCAGCTCCCAAAAATGGCAACTTTGGACCCAAAAATGGCATTTCTGACCTCAAAATGGAGACTTTTCCCCAAAATGGGATAAAATGGGACCAAATGACCCAAAAATGGCATTTTTGGACCCAAAATGGGATTCCAGTTCCCAAAAATGGCAACTTTGGACCCAAAAATGCCATTTCTGACCCCAAAATGGAGACTTTTGCCCCAAAATGGGATAAAATGCGACCAAATGACCCCAAAATGGCATTTTTGGACCCAAAATGGGATTCCAGTTCCCAAAAATGGCAATTTTGGACCAAAAGATGCCATTTCTGACCCCAAAATGGGATTCCAGGTCCCAAAAATGGCCATCTTGGACCAAAAATGGCATTTCTGACCCCAAAATGGGATTCCAGTTCCCAAAAATGGCCATTTTGGACCCAAAAATGCCATTTCTGACCCCAAAATGGAGACTTTGACCCCAAAAATGGGATAAAATGGGAACAAATGACCCAAAAATGGCATTTTTTACCCCAAAATGGGATTCCTGTTCCCAAAAATGGCCATTTTGGACCCAAAAATGGCATTTCTGACCCCAAAATGGAGACTTTTCCCCCAAAATGGGATAAAATGGGAACAAATGACCCAAAAATGGCAATTTTGGACCCAAAATGGGATTCCAGTTCCCAAAAATGGCCATTTTGATCCAAAAATGGCATTTCTGGCCCCAAAATGGGATTCCAGTTCCCAAAAATGGCAATTTTGGACCCAAAAATGCCATTTCTGACCCCAAAATTGGAGACTTTTCCCCCAAAATGGGATTCTGGACTCCAAAAATGGGAACAAATGACCCAAAAATGGCATTTCTGACCCCAAAATGGGATTCCAGTTCCCAAAAATGGCAACTTTGGACCCAAAAATGCCATTTCTGACCCCAAAATGGGATTCCAGTTCCCAAAAATGGCAATTTTGGACCCAAAAATGCCATTTCTGACCCCAAAATTGGAGACTTTTCCCCCAAAATGGGATTCTGGACTCCAAAAATGGGAACAAATGACCCAAAAATGGCATTTCTGACCCCAAAATGGGATTCCAGTTCCCAAAAATGGCAACTTTGGACCCAAAAATGCCATTTCTGACCCCAAAATGGGATTCCAGTTCCCAAAAATGGCAATTTTGGACCCAAAAATGCCATTTCTGACCCCAAAATGCAGACTTTTCCCCCAAAATGGGATTCTGGACTCCAAAAATGGGAACAAGTGACCCAAAAATGGCATTTCTGACCCCAAAATGGGATTCCACTTCCCAAAAATGGCAATTTTGGACCCAAAAATGGCATTTCTGACCCCAAAATGGGATTCCGGTTCCCAAAAAAGGCAATTTTGGACCCAAAAATGGCATTTTTGGACCCAAAATGGGATTCCAGTTCCCAAGAATGGCACTTGTGGACCCAAAAATGGAATTTCTGACCCCAAAATGGAGACTTTTCCCCCAAAATTGGAATCTGGACTCCAAAAATGGGAACAAATGACCCAAAAATGGCATTTTTGGACCCAAAATGGGATTCCAGTTCCCAAAAATGGCAATTTTGGACCCAAAAATGCCATTTCTGACCCCAAAATGGAGACTTTTCCCCCAAAATGGGATAAAATGGGAAGAAATGACACAAAAATGGCATTTCTGACCCCAAAATGGGATTCCAGGTCCCAAAAATGGCAATTTTGGACCCAAAAATGGCATTTCTGACCCCAAAATGGGATTCCAGGTCCCAAAAATGGCATTTCTGACCCCAAAATGGAGACTTTTCCCCCAAAATGGGATTCTGGACTCCAAAAATGGGAACAAATGACCCAAAAATGGCATTTTTGGATCCAAAATGGGATTCCAGGTCCCAATAATGGCAACTTTGGACCCAAAAATGGCATTTCTGACCCCAAAATGGAGACTTTTCCCCCAAAATGGGATTCTGGACTCCAAAAATGGGAACAAATGACCCAAAAATGCCATTTCTGACCCCAAAATGGGATTCCAGTTCCCAAAAATGGCAATTTTGGACCCAAAAATGGCATTTCTGACCCCAAAATGGGATTCCAGTTCCCAAAAATGGCATTTTTGGACCCAAAATGGGATTCCAGTTCCCAAAAATGGCCATTTTGAACCAAAAATGGCATTTCTGACCCCAAAATGGGATTCCAGTTCCCAAAAATGGCAACTTTGGACCCAAAAATGCCATTTCTGACCCCAAAATGGAGACTTTTCCCCCAAAATGGGATAAAATGGGAACAAATGACTCAAAAATGGCATTTTTTACCCCAAAATGGGATTCCAGGTCCCAATAATGGCAACTTTGGACCCAAAAATGGCATTTCTGACCCCAAAATGGGATTCCTGATTCCAAAAATGGCAATTTTGGACCCAAAAATGCCATTTCTGACCCCAAAATTGGCGAATTTTCCCCCAAAATGGGAATTTTTGGACCCAAAAATGGGATCAAATGACCCAAAAATGGCATTTCTGACCCCAAAATGGGATTCCAGTTCCCAAAAATGGCAACTTTGGACCCAAAAATGCCATTTCTGACCCCAAAATGGAGACATTTTTACCCCAAAATGGGACAAAATGGGAACAAATGACCCAAAAATGGCATTTCTGACCCCAAAATGGGATTCCAGTTCCCAAAAATGGCAATTTAGACCCAAAAATGGCAATTTTGGACCCAAAATGGGATTCCAGTTCCCAAAAATGGCAATTTTGGACCCCAAAAATGCCATTTCTGACCCCAAAATGGAGACTTTTCCCCCAAAATGGGATTCTGGACTCCAAAAATGGGAACAAATGACCCAAAAATGGCATTTCTGGCCCCAAAATGGGATTCCAGTTCCCAAAAATGGCATCTTTGGACCAAAAATGGCATTTCTGACCCCAAAAATGGAGACTTTTCCCCCAAAATGGGATTCTGGACTCCAAAAATGGGAACAAATGACCCAAAAATGGCATTTTTGGACCCAAAATGGGATTCCAGTTCCCAAAAATGGCAACTTTGGACCCAAAAAAGGCCATTTTTGACCCCAAAAATGGAGACTTTCCCCCAAAATGGGATAAAATGGGAACAAATGAACCCAAAAATGGCATTTCTGACCACAAAATGGGATTCCAGTTCCCAAAAATGGCCATTTTGGACCCAAAAATGCCATTTCTGACCCCAAAATGGAGACTTTCCCCCCAAAATGGGATTCCAGTTCCCAAAAATGGCAATTTTGGACCCAAAAATGCCATTTCTGACCCCAAAATGGAGACTTTTCCCCCAAAAATGGGATAAAATGGGAACAAATGACCCAAAAATGGCATTTTTGGACCCAAAATGGGATTCCAGTTCCCAAAAATGGCAATTTTGGACCCAAAAATGCCATTTCTGACCCCAAAATGGGATTCCAGTTCCCAAAAATGGCAATTTTGGACCCAAAAATGGCATTTCTGACCCCAAAATGGAGACTTTTCCCCCAAAAATGGGATAAAATGGGAACAAATGACCCAAAAATGGCATTTTTGGACCCAAAATGGGATTCCAGTTCCCAAAAATGGCAACTTTGGACCCAAAAATGGCATTTCTGACCCCAAAATGGGATTCCAGTTCCCAAAAATGGCAATTTTGAGCCATAAATGGCAATTTTGGACCCAAAATGGGATTCCAGTTCCCAAAAATGGCAATTTTGCACCCAAAAATGCCATTTCTGACTAAAAAATGGAAACTTTTCCCCCAAAATGGGATTCTGGACTCCAGAAATGGGAACAAATGACCCAAAAATGGCATTTCTGACCCCAAAATGGGATTCCAGTTCCCAAAAATGGCAATTTTGGACCCAAAATGGGATTCCAGTTCCCAAAAATGGCAATTTTGGACCAAAAATGGCATTTCTGACCCCAAAATGGGATTCCAGTTCCCAAAAATGGCCATTTTGGACCCAAAAATGCCATTTCTGACCCCAAAATGGAGACTTTTCCCCCAAAAATGGGATAAAATGGGAACAAATGACCCAAAAATGGCATTTCTGACCCCAAAATGGGATTCCAGTTCCCAAAAATGGCAATTTTGGACCCCAAAATGGCATTTCTGACCCCAAAATGGAATTCCAGTTCCCAAAAATGGGAACAAATGACCCAAAAATGGCATTCCTCAACCCAAAATGGAGTCTTTTCCCCCAAAATGGGATTCTGGACTCAAAGAATGGGAACAAATGACCCAAAAATGGCATTTTTAGACCCAAAATGGGATTCCAGTTCCCAAAAATGGCCATTTTGGACCCAAAATTCGCATTTCTGACCCCAAAATGGAGACTTTTCCCCCAAAGTGGGATTCTGGACTCAGAAAATGGGAACAAATGACCCAGAAATGGCATTTTTGGACCCAAAATGGGATTCCAGTTCCCAAAAATGGCAACTTTGGACCCAAAAATGGCATTTTTGGGCCCAAAATGGGATTCCAGTTCCCAAAAATGGCAATTTTGGACCCAAAAATGCCATTTCTGACCCCAAAATGGAGACTTTAAACCCCAAAATGAGATTCTGGTCTCCAAAAATGGGAACAAATGACCCAAAAATGGCATTTTTGGACCCAAAATGGGATTCCAGTTCCCAAAAATGGCAATTTTGGACCAAAAATGGCATTTCTGACACCAAAATGGGATTCCAGGTCCCAAAAATGGCAATTTTGGACCCCAAAATGGCATTTCTGACCCCAAAATGGGATTCCAGTTCCCAAAAATGGCCATTTTGGACCCAAAAATGCCATTTCTGACCCCAAAATGGAGACTTTTGCCCCAAAATGGGATTCTGGACTCCAAAAATGGGAACAAATGACCCAAAAATGGCATTTTTGGACCCCAAAATGGCATTCCAGTTCCCAAAAATGGCAATTTTGGACCCAAAAATGGCATTTCTGACCCCAAAATGGAGACTTTTCCCCCAAAATGGGATAAAATGGGAACAAATGACCCAAAAATGGCATTTTTGGACCCAAAATGGGATTCCAATTACCAAAAATGGCAATTTTGGACCCAAAATTCGAATTTCTGACCCCAAAATGGGATTCCAGTTCCCAAAAATGGCAACTTTGGACCCAAAAATGCCATTTCTGACCCCAAAATGGCGACTTTTGCCCCAAAATGGGATTCTGGACTCCAGAAATGGGAACAAATGACCCAAAAATGCCATTTCTGTCCCCAAAATGGGATTCCAGTTCCCAAAAAAGGCAATTTTGGACCCAAAAATGGCATTTCTGACCCCAAAATGGGATTCCAGTTCCCAAAAATGGCAATTTTGGACCCAAAAATGCCATTTCTGACCCCAAAATGGGATTCCAGTTCCCAAAAATGGCAATTTTGAACCAAAAATGGCATTTCTGACCCCAAAATGGAGACTTTTCCCCCCAAAATGGGATAAAATGGGAAGAAATGACCCAAAAATGGCATTTCTGACCCCAAAATGGGATTCCAGGTCCCAAAAATGGCAATTTTGGACCCAAAAATGGCATTTCTGACCCCAAAATGGAGACTTTTCCCCCAAAATGGGATTCTGGACTCCAAAAATGGGAACAAATGATCCAAAAATGGCATTTTTGGACCCAAAATGGGATTCCAGGTCCCAAAAACGGCAATTTTGGACCCAAAATTCGCATTTCTGACCCCAAAATGGGATTCCAGTTCCCAAAAAAGGCCATTTTGGACCCAAAAATGCCATTTCTGACCCCAAAATGGGATTCCAGTTCCCAAAAATGGCAATTTTGGACCCAAAAATGCCATTTCTGACCCCAAAATGGGATTCCAGTTCCCAAAAATGGCAATTTTGAACCAAAAATGGCATTTCTGACCCCAAAATGGAGACTTTTCCCCCAAAATGGGATAAAATGGGAAGAAATGACCCAAAAATGGCATTTCTGACCCCAAAATGGGATTCCAGGTCCCAAAAATGGCAATTTTGGACCCAAAAATGGCATTTCTGACCCCAAAATGGAGACTTTTCCCCCAAAATGGGATTCTGGACTCCAAAAATGGGAACAAATGATCCAAAAATGGCATTTCTGACCCCAAAATGGGATTCCAGTTCCCAAAAATGGCAATTTTGGACCCAAAAATGGCATTTCTGACCCCAAAATGGAGACTTTTGCCCCAAAATGGGATAAAATGGGACCAAATGACCCAAAAATGGCATTTCTGACCCCAAAATGGGATTCCAGTTCCCAAAAATGGCAATTTTGGACCCAAAAATGGCATTTCTGACCCCAAAATGGAGACTTTTCCCCCAAAATGGGATTCTGGACTCCAAAAATGGGAACAAATGGCCCAAAAATGCCATTTCAGACCCCAAAATGGGATTCCAGTTCCCAAAAAATGGCAATTTTGGACCCAAAAATGGCATTTCTGACCCCAAAATGGGATTCCAGTTCCCAAAAATGGCAATTTTGGACCCAAAAATGCCATTTCTGACCCCAAAATGGAGACTTTTCCCCCAAAATGGGATTCTGGATTCCAAAAATGGGAACAAATGTCCCAAAAATGGCATTTCTGACCCCAAAATGGGATTCCAGTTCCCAAAAATGGCAACTTTGGACCCAAAAATGCCATTTCTGACCCCAAAATGGCGACTTTTGCCCCAAAATGGGATTCTGGACTCCAGAAATGGGAACAAATGACCCAAAAATGCCATTTCTGTCCCCAAAATGGGATTCCAGTTCCCAAAAAAGGCAATTTTGGACCCAAAAATGGCATTTCTGACCCCAAAATGGGATTCCAGTTCCCAAAAATGGCAATTTTGGACCCAAAAATGCCATTTCTGACCCCAAAATGGGATTCCAGTTCCCAAAAATGGCAATTTTGAACCAAAAATGGCATTTCTGACCCCAAAATGGAGACTTTTCCCCCCAAAATGGGATAAAATGGGAAGAAATGACCCAAAAATGGCATTTCTGACCCCAAAATGGGATTCCAGGTCCCAAAAATGGCAATTTTGGACCCAAAAATGGCATTTCTGACCCCAAAATGGAGACTTTTCCCCCAAAATGGGATTCTGGACTCCAAAAATGGGAACAAATGATCCAAAAATGGCATTTTTGGACCCAAAATGGGATTCCAGGTCCCAAAAACGGCAATTTTGGACCCAAAATTCGCATTTCTGACCCCAAAATGGGATTCCAGTTCCCAAAAAAGGCCATTTTGGACCCAAAAATGCCATTTCTGACCCCAAAATGGGATTCCAGTTCCCAAAAATGGCAATTTTGGACCCAAAAATGCCATTTCTGACCCCAAAATGGGATTCCAGTTCCCAAAAATGGCAATTTTGAACCAAAAATGGCATTTCTGACCCCAAAATGGAGACTTTTCCCCCAAAATGGGATAAAATGGGAAGAAATGACCCAAAAATGGCATTTCTGACCCCAAAATGGGATTCCAGGTCCCAAAAATGGCAATTTTGGACCCAAAAATGGCATTTCTGACCCCAAAATGGAGACTTTTCCCCCAAAATGGGATTCTGGACTCCAAAAATGGGAACAAATGATCCAAAAATGGCATTTCTGACCCCAAAATGGGATTCCAGTTCCCAAAAATGGCAATTTTGGACCCAAAAATGGCATTTCTGACCCCAAAATGGAGACTTTTGCCCCAAAATGGGATAAAATGGGACCAAATGACCCAAAAATGGCATTTCTGACCCCAAAATGGGATTCCAGTTCCCAAAAATGGCAATTTTGGACCCAAAAATGGCATTTCTGACCCCAAAATGGAGACTTTTCCCCCAAAATGGGATTCTGGACTCCAAAAATGGGAACAAATGGCCCAAAAATGCCATTTCAGACCCCAAAATGGGATTCCAGTTCCCAAAAAATGGCAATTTTGGACCCAAAAATGGCATTTCTGACCCCAAAATGGGATTCCAGTTCCCAAAAATGGCAATTTTGGACCCAAAAATGCCATTTCTGACCCCAAAATGGAGACTTTTCCCCCAAAATGGGATTCTGGATTCCAAAAATGGGAACAAATGTCCCAAAAATGGCATTTCTGACCCCAAAATGGGATTCCAGTTCCCAAAAATGGCAATTTTGGACCCAAAAATGGCATTTCTGACCCCAAAATGGAGACTTTTCCCCCAAAATGGGATTCTGGATTCCAAAAATGGGAACAAATGTCCCAAAAATGGCATTTCTGACCCCAAAATGGGATTCCAGTTCCCAAAAATGGCAATTTTGGATCCAAAAATGGCATTTCTGACCCCAAAATGGGATTCCAGTTCCCAAAAATGGCAATTTTGGACCCAAAAATGGCATTTCTGACCCCAAAATGGAGACTTTTCCCCCAAAATGGGATTCTGGACTCCAAAAATGGGAACAAATGACCCAAAAATGGCATTTCTGACCCCAAAATGGGATTCCAGTTCCCAAAAATGGCCATTTTGGACCCAAAAATGCCATTTCTGACCCCAAAATGGAGACTTTTTCCCCAAAAATGGGATAAAATGGGAACAAATGACCCAAAAATGGCATTTTTGGACCCAAAATGGGATTCCAGTTCCCAAAAATGGCAACTTTGGACCCAAAAATGCCATTTCTGACCCCAAAATGGAGACTTTTGCCCCAAAATGGGATTCTGGACTCAAAGAATGGGAACAAATGACCCAAAAATGGCATTTTTGGACCCAAAATGGGATTCCAGTTCCCAAAAATGGCAATTTTGGACCCAAAAATGCCATTTCTGACCCCAAAATGGAGACTTTTCCCCCCAAAATGGGATAAAATGGGAACAAATGACTCAAAAATGGCATTTCTGACCCCAAAATGGGATTCCAGTTCCCAAAAATGGCAATTTTGGACCCAAAAACGGCATTTCTGACCCCAAAATGGAGACTTGTGCCCCAAAATGGGATTCTGGACTCCAAAAATGGGAACAAATGACCCAAAAATGGCATTTTTGGACCCAAAATGGGATTCCAGTTCCCAAAAATGGCAACAAATGACCCAAAAATGGCATTTCTGACCCCAAAATGGGATTCCAGGTCCCAAAAATGGCAATTTTGGACCCAAAAATGCCATTTCTGACCCCAAAATGGAGACTTTTGCCCCAAAATGGGATTCTGGATTCCAAAAATGGGAACAAATGACCCCAAAATGGCATTTCTGACCCCAAAATGGGATTCCAGTTCCCAAAAATGGCAATTTTGGACCCAAAAATGGCATTTCTGACCCCAAAATGGAGACTTTTGCCCCAAAATGGGATAAAATGGGACCAAATGACCCAAAAATGGCATTTCTGACCCCAAAATGGGATTCCAGTTCCCAAAAATGGCAATTTTGGACCCAAAAATGGCATTTCTGACCCCAAAATGGAGACTTTTCCCCCAAAATGGGATTCTGGACTCCAAAAATGGGAACAAATGGCCCAAAAATGCCATTTCAGACCCCAAAATGGGATTCCAGTTCCCAAAAAATGGCAATTTTGGACCCAAAAATGGCATTTCTGACCCCAAAATGGGATTCCAGTTCCCAAAAATGGCAATTTTGGACCCAAAAATGCCATTTCTGACCCCAAAATGGAGACTTTTCCCCCAAAATGGGATTCTGGATTCCAAAAATGGGAACAAATGTCCCAAAAATGGCATTTCTGACCCCAAAATGGGATTCCAGTTCCCAAAAATGGCAATTTTGGACCCAAAAATGGCATTTCTGACCCCAAAATGGAGACTTTTCCCCCAAAATGGGATTCTGGATTCCAAAAATGGGAACAAATGTCCCAAAAATGGCATTTCTGACCCCAAAATGGGATTCCAGTTCCCAAAAATGGCAATTTTGGATCCAAAAATGGCATTTCTGACCCCAAAATGGGATTCCAGTTCCCAAAAATGGCAATTTTGGACCCAAAAATGGCATTTCTGACCCCAAAATGGAGACTTTTCCCCCAAAATGGGATTCTGGACTCCAAAAATGGGAACAAATGACCCAAAAATGGCATTTCTGACCCCAAAATGGGATTCCAGTTCCCAAAAATGGCCATTTTGGACCCAAAAATGCCATTTCTGACCCCAAAATGGAGACTTTTTCCCCAAAAATGGGATAAAATGGGAACAAATGACCCAAAAATGGCATTTTTGGACCCAAAATGGGATTCCAGTTCCCAAAAATGGCAACTTTGGACCCAAAAATGCCATTTCTGACCCCAAAATGGAGACTTTTGCCCCAAAATGGGATTCTGGACTCAAAGAATGGGAACAAATGACCCAAAAATGGCATTTTTGGACCCAAAATGGGATTCCAGTTCCCAAAAATGGCAATTTTGGACCCAAAAATGCCATTTCTGACCCCAAAATGGAGACTTTTCCCCCCAAAATGGGATAAAATGGGAACAAATGACTCAAAAATGGCATTTCTGACCCCAAAATGGGATTCCAGTTCCCAAAAATGGCAATTTTGGACCCAAAAACGGCATTTCTGACCCCAAAATGGAGACTTGTGCCCCAAAATGGGATTCTGGACTCCAAAAATGGGAACAAATGACCCAAAAATGGCATTTTTGGACCCAAAATGGGATTCCAGTTCCCAAAAATGGCAACAAATGACCCAAAAATGGCATTTCTGACCCCAAAATGGGATTCCAGGTCCCAAAAATGGCAATTTTGGACCCAAAAATGCCATTTCTGACCCCAAAATGGAGACTTTTGCCCCAAAATGGGATTCTGGATTCCAAAAATGGGAACAAATGACCCCAAAATGGCATTTCTGACCCCAAAATGGGATTCCAGTTCCCAAAAATGGCAATTTTGGACCCAAAAATGCCATTTCTGACCCCAACATGGGATTCCAGTTCCCAAAAATGGCAATTTTGGACCCAAAAATGGCAACTTTGGACCCCAAAATGGAGACTTTTCCCCCAAAATGGGATAAAATGGGAACAAATGACCCAAAAATGGCATTTCTGACCCCAAAATGGGATTCCAGTTCCCCAAAATGGCAATTTTGGACCCAAAAATGGCATTTCTGACCCCAAAATGGAGACTTTTCCCCCAAAAATGGGATAAAATGGGAACAAATGACCCAAAAATGCCATTTCTGACCCCAAAATGGGATTCCAGTTCCCAAAAATGGCAATTTTGGACCCAAAAATGGCATTTCTGACCCCAAAATGGAGACTTTTGCCCCAAAATGGGATAAAATGGGATCAAATGACCCAAAAATGGCATTTTTGGACCCAAAATGGGATTCCAGTTCCCAAAAATGGCAATTTTGGACCCAAAATTCGCATTTCTGACCCCAAAATGGGATTCCAGTTCCCAAAAATGGCCATTTTAGACCCAAAAATGGCATTTTTGGACCCAAAATGGGATTCCAGTTCCCAAAAATGGCAATTTTGGACCCAAAAATGCCATTTCTGACCCCAAAATGGAGACTTTTCCCCCAAAATGGGATTCTGGACTCCAAAAATGGGAACAAATGACCCGAAAATGGCATTTCTGACCCCAAAATGGGATTCCACTTCCCAAAAATGGCAATTTTGGACCCAAAAATGGCATTTCTGACCCCAAAATGGAGACTTTTCCCCAAGAAAAGGGATAAAATGGGAACAAATGACCCAAAAATGCCATTTTTGGACCCAAAATGGGATTCCAGTTCCCAAAAATGGCCATTTTGGACCCAAAAATGGCATTTCTGACCCCAAAATGGAGACTTTTCCCCAAAATGGGATTCTGGACTCCAGAAATGGGAACAAATGACCCAAAAACGGCATTTTTGGACCCAAAATGGGATTCCAGTTCCCAAAAATGGCAATTTTGGACCCCAAAATGGCATTTCTGACCCCAAAATGGAGACTTTTCCCCCAAAATGGGATTCTGGACTCCAAAAATGGGAACAAATGACCCAAAAATGGCATTTTTGGACCCAAAATGGGATTCCAGTTCCCAAAAATGGCAATTTTGGACCCAAAAATGCCATTTCTGACCCCAAAATGGGATTCCAGTTCCCAAAAATGGCAACTTTGGACCCAAAAATGCCATTTCTGACCCCAAAATGGAGACTTTTCCCCCAAAATGGGATTCTGGACACAGAAAATGGGAACAAATGACCCAAAAATGGCATTTCTGGACCCAAAATGGGATTCCAGTTCCCAAAAATGGCAATTTTGGACCCAAAAATGCCATTTCTGACCCCAAAATGGAGACTTTTCCCCCAAAATGGGATAAAATGGGATCAAATGACCCAAAAATGCCATTTCTGACCCCAAAATGGGATTCCAGGTCCCAAAAATGGCAACTTTGGACCCAAAAATGGCATTTCTGTCCCAAAAATGGAGACTTTTGCCCCAAAATGGGATTCTGGACTCCAAAAATGGGAACAAATGACCCAAAAATGGCATTTCTGACCCCAAAATGGGATTCCAGTTCCCAAAAATGGCCATTTTGGACCCAAAAATGGCATTTCTGACCCCAAAATGGAGACTTTTCCCCCAAAATGGGATAAAATGGGACCAAATGAACCCAAAAATGGCATTTTTGGCCCCAAAATGGGATTCCAGTTCCCAAAAATGGCAATTTTGGACCCAAAATAGGATTCCAGGTCCCAAAAATGGCAATTTTGGACCCAAAAATGCCATTTCTGACCCCAAAATGGAGACTTTTCCCCCAAAATGGGATTCTGGACTCCAAAAATGGGAACAAATGACCCAAAAATGGCACTTCTGACCCCAAAATGGGATTCCAGTTCCCAAAAATGGCAATTTTGGACCCAAAATGGGATTTCTGTTCCCAAAAATGGCAATTTTGGACCCAAAATTCGAATTTCTGACCCCAAAATGGGATTCCAGTTCCCAAAAATGGCAATTTTGGACCCAAAAATGGCATTTCTGACCCCAAAATGGAGACTTTTCCCCCCAAAATGGGATTCTGGACTCCAAAAATGGGAAGAAATGACCCAAAAATGGCATTTCTGACCCCAAAATGGGATTCCAGTTCCCAAAAATGGCAACTTTGGACCCAAAAATGCCATTTCTGACCTCAAAATGGGATTCTGGATCCCAAAAATGGCAATTTTCAACCCAAAATTCGCATTTCTGACCCCAAAAACGAGACTTTTCCCCCAAAATGGGATAAAATGGGAACAAATGACCCAAAAATGGCATTTTTGGACCCAAAATGGGATTCCAGTTCCCAAAAATGGCCATTTTGGACCCAAAAATGGCATTTCTGACCCCAAAATGGAGACTTTTCCCCCAAAATGGGATAAAATGGGAACAAATGACCCAAAAATGCCATTTCTGACCCCAAAATGGGATTCCAGTTCCCAAAAATGGCAATTTTGGACCCAAAATTCGCATTTCTGACCCCAAAACGGAGACTTTTCCCCCAAAATGGGATTCTGGACTCCAAAAATGGGAACAAATGACCCAAAAATGGCCTTTTTGGACCCAAAATGGGATTCCAGTTCCCAAAAATGGCAATTTTGGACCCAAAAATGGCATTTCTGACCTCAAAATGGGATTCTGGATCCCAAAAATGGCAATTTTCAACCCAAAATTCGCATTTCTGACCCCAAAAACGAGACTTTTCCCCCAAAATGGGATAAAATGGGAACAAATGACCCAAAAATGGCATTTTTGGACCCAAAATGGGATTCCAGTTCCCAAAAATGGCAATTTTGGACCCAAAAATGGCATTTCTGACCCCAAAATTGGCGAATTTTCCCCCAAAATGGGATAAAATGGGAACAAATGACCCAAAAATGCCATTTCTGACCCCAAAATGGGATTCCAGTTCCCAAAAATGGCAATTTTGGACCCAAAATTCGCATTTCTGACCCCAAAACGGAGACTTTTCCCCCAAAATGGGATTCTGGACTCCAAAAATGGGAACAAATGACCCAAAAATGGCATTTCTGACCCCAAAATGGGATTCCTGTTTCCAAAAATGGCCATTTTGGACCCAAAAATGGCATTTCTGACCCCAAAATGGGATTCCAGTTCCCAAAAATGGCAATTTTGGACCCAAAAATGGCATTTCTGACCCCAAAATGGAGACTTTTCCCCCAAAATGGGATAAAATGGGAACAAATGACCCAAAAATGGCATTTCTGACCCCAAAATGGGATTCCAGTTCCCAAAAATGGCAATTTTGGACCCAAAAATGGCATTTCTGACCCCAAAATGGAGACTTTTCCCCCAAAATGGGATTCTGGACTCCAAAAATGGGAACAAATGACCCAAAAATGGCATTTCTGACCCCAAAATGGGATTCCAGTTCCCAAAAATGGCAATTTTGGACCCAAAAATGGCATTTCTGACCCCAAAATGGAGACTTTTCCGCCAAAATGGGATAAAATGGGAACAAATGACCCAAAAATGGCATTTTTGGACCCAAAATGGGATTCCAGTTCCCAAAAATGGCAATTTTGGACCCAAAAATGGCATTTCTGACCCCAAAATGGAGACTTTTCCCCCAAAATGGGATAAAATGGGAACAAATGACCCAAAAATGGCATTTCTGACCCCAAAATGGGATTCCAGTTCCCAAAAATGGCCATTTTGGACCCAAAATTCGCATTTCTGACCCCAAAATGGAGACTTTTCCCCCAAAATGGGATTCTGGACTCCAAAAATGGGAACAAATGACCCAAAAATGGCATTTCTGACCCCAAAATGGGATTCCAGTTCCCAAAAATGGCAACTTTGGACCCAAAAATGCCATTTCTGACCCCAAAATGGAGACTTTTAACCCCAAACTGGGATTCTGGACTCCAAAAATGGGAACAAATGACCCAAAAATGGCATTTTTGGACCCAAAATGGGATTCCAGTTCCCAAAAATGGCAATTTTGAACCAAAAATGGAATTTCTGACCCCAAAATGGAGACTTTTCCCCCAAAATGGGATTCTGGACTCCAAAAATGGGAACAAATGACCCAAAAATGGCATTTTTGGACCCAAAATGGGATTCCAGTTCCCAAAAATGGCAATTTTGGACCCAAAAATGGCATTTCTGACCCCAAAAATGGAGACTTTTCAACCAAAAATGGGATAAAATGGGAACAAATGACCCAAAAATGGCATTTTTGGACCCAAAATGGGATTCCAGGTCCCAATAATGGCAACTTTGGACCCAAAAATGGCATTTCTGACCCCAAAATGGGATTCCTGTTTCCAAAAATGGCAATTTTGGACCCAAAAATGCCATTTCTGACCCCAAAATTGGCGAATTTTCCCCCAAAATGGGAATTTTTGGACCCAAAAATGGGATCAAATGACCCAAAAATGGCATTTCTGACCCCAAAATGGGATTCCAGTTCCCAAAAATGGCAATTTTGGATCCAAAAATGGCATTTCTGACCCCAAAATGGGATTCCAGATCCCAAAAATGGCAATTTTGGACCCAAAATTCGCATTTCTGACCCCAAAATGGAGACTTTTCCCCCAAAAATGGGATAAAATGGGACCAAATGACCCAAAAATGGCATTTTTTCCCCCAAAATGGGATTCCAGTTCCCAAAAATGGCAATTTTGGACCCAAAAATGGCATTTCTGACCCCAAAATGGAGACTTTTCCCCCAAAATTGGATTCTGGACTCCAAAAATGGGAACAAATGACCCAAAAATGGCATTTTTGGACCCAAAATGGGATTCCTGTTCCCAAAAATGGCAACTTTGGACCCAAAAAAGGCCATTTTTGACCCCAAAAATGGAGACTTTCCCCCAAAATGGGATAAAATGGGAACAAATGACCCAAAAATGGCATTTCTGACCCCAAAATGGGATTCCAGTTCCCAAAAATGGCAACTTTGGACCCAAAAATGGCATTTCTGACCCCAAAATGGAGACTTTTCCCCCAAAATGGGATAAAATGGGACCAAATGACCCAAAAATGGCATTTTTTCCCCCAAAATGTGTCCTTGTTTCCCAAAATTGTGCATTTTGCCCAAAATTGGCATTTTTGACCCCAAAATGGGATTCCAGTTCCCCAATAATTCAATCCCTATTTTCACCCCAAAACAGCTCCCTATTCCAAAATGCGACAAAATGCCCCCCAAAAATGGACAAATTCACCCCAAAACAGATTTTTTATTGCCCAAAATTGTCAATTTTAACCAAAAATCGCATTTTTTAACCCAAAATGGCTTCCTGTACACAAAAAGGGGCCAAATCACCCCAAAATAGCTGCAATTATCACCAGAACGTCCCAAATCCCCACCCACGACCCGACATGGCGATCAGTGCCTCCAAAATTCTCCTTTTTTAATCCAAAAACCCCAAAATCGCCCGATTTCGCCCCAAAATGGCGGCGGGGGTCTCAAAATGGCCGCCCGCGCGGCCACTGCGCATGCGCCCATTGCTATGGTGACGGCGTGGTGTATGGTTGCTTAGCAACCGCGCATGCGCGTTGTGCTAACGCAAGCGTAGCGGTGGAATGCGCATGCGTGAAGTGTCGCCCTAGCAACCGCGCATGCGTGTTCATCCGGAATGCGTCGTCGCCTAGCAACGGCGCATGCGTAGTTGCGAGGACGTAGTCGCAATGTGGTTGCTTAGCAACAAGCAAGCGTGCGCATGCGTGGGATGGAGGACCGTGAGGCTGCGCATGCGCGCTGTGAGCATGTGGGGGTTTCGCGCATGCTCAGTGAGGATGGAATGGGAGTCTGCGCATGCGCAGTGCGGCGGGAACGGGGAGGGGCGATCGCTGCCTTTATTGAACCCGAAAAACGCAGCCGGATGTTTCCGTCTGTGATGACGTCACTTCCGGCGATCGGAGGTCAAAGGTCACGGGGAGGTGGGGAGGGGAAAGGGGGGGAAAAGGGGGGAAAATTGGGGGAAAATTGGGTTTTGGGGGGAAATTGGGAGAAATTGGGGGAAAGCTGGGAATTTGGGGGAAAAATTGGGGTTTTGGGGGAAATTGGGAGAAACTGGGGGGAAATTGGGAGAAATTGGGGGGAAATTGGGGATTTGGGGGGAAAATTGGGAGAAAATGGGGGAAAATGGGATTTTGGGGGGGAAATTGGGAGAAACTGGGGGAAATTGAGGGATTTGGGGAAAATTGCGGAATTTGGGGGGAAATTTGTGATTTCGGGGGAAATTGGGGGGATTTGAGGGAAATTTGGGCTTTTGGGGGAGAAATTGGAGGATTTGGGGAAATCTGGATAAATTGGGGCGTTTGGGAGAAAAATTGGGTTTTGGGGGAAATTGGAGAAATTGGGGGAAAATTGGGGTTTTGGAGGGAAAATGGGGAATTGGGGGGGAAATTGGGGTTTGGGGGGAATTGGGAGAAATTGGGGAAAAATTGGGGATTGGGGAGAAAAATTGGAGATTGGGGGGGAAATTGGGAGAAAATGGGGAAAAAATTGGGGGATTTGGGGGGAAAATTGGGGTTTTGGGGGAAATTGGGAGAAATTGGAGGGAAAGCTGGGATTTGGGGGGAAAAATTGGGGTTTTGGGGGAGAAATTGGGAGAAACTGGGGGGAAATTGGGGGATTTGGGGGAAAAATTGGGGTTTTGGGGGGAAAATTGGGGTTTTGGGGGGGAAATTGGGAGAAACTGGGGGGAAATTGGGAATTTGGGGGAAAATGGGGGTTTTGGGGGGAAAATTGGGGTTTTGGGGGGAAATTGGGAGAAACTGGGGGAAATTGGGGAATTTGGGGGGAAAATTGGGGATTTGAGGGAGGAATTGGGGTTTTGGGGGAAATTGGGAAAATTGGGGGAAATTGGGGGAAAATTGGGGTTTTGGGGGGAAATTGGGAGAAACTGGGAGAAATTGGGGGATTTGGGGGGAAAATTGGGAGAAAATGGGGGAAAATTGGGATTTTGGGGGGGAAATTGGGAGAAAACTGGGGGAAATTTGGGAGGAAATTTGGGTTTTGGGGAAATTGGGAGAAATTGGGGGGAAATTGGGAGAAAATGGGGAAAATTGGGGTTTGGGGGGGGAAATTGGGAGAAACTGGGGGAAAATTGGGATTTGGGGAGGAAATTGGGTTTTGGGGGAAATTGGGAGAAATTGGGGGGAAATTGGGAGAAAATGGGGGAAAATTGGGGTTTTGGGGGGGAAATTGGGAGGATTTGGGGAAATTTGGATAAATTGGGGGCATTTGGGAGAAAAAATGGGGTTTGGGGGGAAATTGGGAGAAATTGGGGGAAAATTGGGGTTTTGGGGGGGGGAAATTGGGGTTTTGGGGGGAAATTGGGAGAAACTGGGGGGAAATTGTGAGAAATTGGGGGGAAATTGGGGATTTGGGGGGAAAATTGGGAGAAATTGGGGGAAAATTGGGTTTTGGGGGGGAAATTGGGAGAAACTGGGGGGAAATTTGGGAATTTGAGGGGAAAATTTGGGATTGAGGGAGGAAATTGGGGATTTGGGGGGAAATTGGGAGAAATTGGGGGGAAATTGGGGCAATTTGGAGGGAAAATTGGGGTTTTTGGGGGGAAATTGGGAGAAATTGGGGGAAAGCTGGGAATTTGGGGGGAAAATTGGGTTTTGGGGAGGAAATTGGGGATTTGGGGGACATTAGGGGGATTTGGGGGGAAATTGCAGGGTTTTGGGGGGAAACTGGGGGAAATTGGGAGAAAATTGGGGAGGATTTAGGGGGAAATTTGGGTTTTGGGGGGAAATTGGGAGAAATTGGGGGAAATGGAGGAGAAAATTGGGAAAATTGGGTTTTGGGGGGGAAATTGGGGGGAATTGGGAGAAACGGGGGAAAATTGGGGTTTTAGGGGGAAATTGTGGGGGATTTGTGGGGAAATTGGGAGAAACTGGGGGAAACTGTGGGGATTTGGGGGGAAATTGGGAGAAATAGGGGGCATTTGGGGGAGAAATTGGGGATTTGAGGGGAAAATTGGGGGGATTAGGGGGGAAAGTTGGGAATTTGGGGGAAAAATTGGGGTTTTGGGGGGAAATTGGGAGAAATTGGAGGGAAATTGGGGGATTTGGGGGGAAAATTGGGGGGATTTTGGGAGATTTGGGGAATTGGGGGGGAAATTGGGGTTTTGGGGGGAAATTTGGAGAAATTGGGGCATTTGGGGGAGAAATTGGGGATTTGAGGGAGGAAATAGGGATTTGGGGGGGAAATTGGGAGAAATTGGGGAGAAAGCTGGGAATTTGGGAGGAAAAATTGGGTTTTGGGGGGGAAATTGGGAGAAACTGGGGGAAATTGGGGGATTGGGGAAAATTGGGGTTTTGGGGAGGAAACTGGGAGAAATTGAGGGAAAATTGGGGATTTGGGGAGAAAAAATGCAGATTTGGGGGGAAATTGGGAGAAACTGGGGGGAAATTGGGGGGATTTGGGGGGGAAAATTTGGGTTTTTGGGGGAAATTGGGAGAAATTGGGGGGAAATTGGGAGAAAATGGGGGGAAAATTGGGGGATTTGGGGGGAAAAATTGGGGTTTTGGGGGGAAATTGGGGGGATTTGGGGGGAAATTGGGAGAAATTGGGGGATTTGGGGGGAAATTGGGGATTTGGGGGGAAATTGGGAGAAACTGGGGGGAAATTTGGGAATTTGGGGGGAAAATTGGGGGATTTGGGGGGAAATTGGGAGAAATTGGGGGGAAATTGGGTGAAACTGGGGGGAAAATTGGGGGATTTGGGGGGAAAAATTGGGGTTTTGGGAGGAAATTGGGGGGATTTTGGGGGTAAATTGGGATTTGGGGGGGAAGTTGGGACAAATTTGGGGGATTTAGGGGAAAATTGAGAGATTTGGGGGGAATTGGGGATATGGGGGGAATTTGGGGGAAAATTGGGGATTTGGTGGGGAAATTGGGGTTTTGGGGGGAAATTGGGGGGGAAATTGTGGGGATTTGGGGGGAAATTGGGAGAAATTCGGGAGGAAATTCGGGTTTTGGGGGGAAATTGGGAGAATTTGGGGGGAAATTGCATGGATTTGGGGGAAAAGTGAGGGATTTGGGGGGAAAATTGGGAATTTGGGGGGAAATTGGGAGAAACTGGGGGGAAATGGGGGCCCAATTGGGGTTTGGGGAGAAATTGTGGGATTTGGGGGAAATTGGGAGAATTTGGGGGGGAAAATGGGGAAAAATGGGGATTTGGGGTGGAAATATGGGATTTGGGGTGAAAGTGGGAGAAACTGGGGGGAAATTGGGACAAATTGGGGGGAAAATTGGGGATTTGGGGGCGGATTTGGGAGGAAATGGGGATTTGAGGGGAAATTGGGGGGATATGGGGGGGAAATAGGGAGAAATTGGGGGGAAATTGGGGGGATTTGGTGGAAATGGGAGAAATTTGGGGGGAAAATTGGGGACTTGGGGGGAAATTGGGGGGTTTTGGGGGGAAATAGGGAGGAAATTGGAGGGAAATGGGGATGAAATTGGGGTTAGGGGGGAAATTGGGGCATTTGGAGGGATTTTGGGGTCCTTGGGGGAATGGGTGGATTTTGGGGTCGTGGGGGGCAAAATTGGGGGGATTTGGGGGGATTTGGGGGAAAAGTGGGGGGTTTGGGTGGGAATTGTGGGATTTTGGGATCCTGGGGGGGAACTGTGTGGATTTAGGGGAAATTTGGGGGATTTGGGTGGGAATTAGGGGGATTTGGGGGTCGGGGGGGAGGATTTAGGGGGAAACTGGGAGAAACTGGGGGGATCTGGGGGTCCTGGGGTGGAAAATTGGGAATTAAGGGGGAAAATGGGAGGATTTGGGGGGAAAGTGGGGGGATTTGGGGGAAATTGGGGGAAATGAGAGGATTTGGGGTCCTGGGGGGGGAAATTGGGATTTGGGGAGAATTGAGGGGATTTGGGGGGGGTTGGAGGGGAAATTGGGAGGATTGGGGGTCCTGAATGGGAATTGGGGGGATTTGGGGTCCTGGGGGGGGAATTGGGGGGAAATTGGGGGGATTTGGGGGTCCTGGGGGTGGGAAAATTGGGGATCTGGGGGAAACTGGGGGGATTTGGGGGGGTAAAATTGGGATTTGGGTGAAAATGGGGGGACTGGGGGGGGGAAAATGGGGATATGGGGGGGAATTGGGAGGATTTGGGGGTCCTGGGGGGGGAATTTGGGGGGATTTAGGGGTAAATTTGGGGGGATTTGGGGTCCTGGGGGGGGGTCTTTGGTTGATTTTGGGGTAAATTTAGGGTGAATTGGGGTCCTGGGGGGTCTTTGGTTGATTTTGGGGTAAATTTGGGGGAATTTAGTTCCTGGGGGGGAAATTGGGGGATTTAGGGGTAAATTGAGGGGGATTTGGGGTTCCTGGGGGGTCTTTGGTTGATTTTGGGGTAAATTTGGGGGGATTTGGGGTTCCTGGGGGGGTCTTTGGTTGATTTTCGGGTAAATTTAGGGAGAATTGGAGTTCTGGGGGGATTTGGGGTTTTGGGGGGGGTCTGTGGTTGATTTTGGGGTAAATTTAGGGGAATTTGGGGTCCTGGGGGGGGTCTTTGGTTGATTTTTGGGGTAAATTAGGGAGAATTGGAGTTCTGGGGGGGATTTGGGGTTTCTGGGGGGGTCTTTGGTTGATTTTGGGGTAAATTTATGGGGATTTGGGGTTTCTGGGGGGGTCTTTGGTTGATTTTGGGGTAAATTTAGGGAGAATTGGAGTTCTGGGGGGGATTTGGAGTTTTGGGGGGGGTTCTTTGGTTGATTTTGGGGTAAATTTGGGGGGGATTTGGGATCCTGGGGGGTCTTTGGTTGATTTTGGGGTAAATTTAGGGGGATTTGGGTTTTTGGGGGGTCTTTGGTTGATTTGGGGGTAAATTTATGGGGATTTGGGGTTCCTGGGGGGTCTTTGGTTGATTTTGAGGTGAATTGAGGGGGATTTGGGGTTTTTGGGGGGTTTCTTTGGTTGATTTTGGGGTAAATCAGGGGGGATTTTGGGTTCCCAGCTTCTTACGGAGGGGATCATATTAAAAGGAAGGGGGGGGGGGGGAATTTTGGGGCAACTTTCTGGGCAATTAGGGTCATTAGAAGGGAAGGGGATGGGGAGGGGGGTAATTGAGGGCTGGGGGGGGGTGGGGAGGGGGATATTTGGGGTCTTATGGGACGGCGTTGGCCCCCAGCCCCCCCCCCAAACTCCCCCTTGAAAGGGTCCGGCTTCGACCCCCGGATATGTCCCATCTCCGGAAGTGGAACTGGAAACGGAAGCGGTGCGGGAACGGGACAGGACGTGTCATGGCCGACGAGGGCACTGCGGGGGCAGGGGGCGGGGTCAGGAAGAGCTGAGGCCACGCCCCCCTTTCGCCAGACACGCCCCCTTTCGTCAGACCACGCCCACTCCCCCCATAATCCCTTTCATCCACCTCCCTCCCCCATTCGTTCCAATGAGAGTTAAGCCACGCCCACAAGAACGTAAGCCACGCCCCATTCCCATAATCCCTTTCACTCCCCCATTCATTCTAGTGGAGTTAAGCCACGCACACAAATGCTATAAACCACGCCCCCTTTCCTCCAGGCCCCGCCCACTTCCCACAATCCTTTCATTCCCCCATCCATTCCAATGAGAGTTAAACCACGCCCACAATCACATAGGCCACGCCCCTCATTCCCATAATCCCTTTCGACCCACCCTTTCAGCTCAGGTAGCGATAAGCCACGCCCACAAGGCAGTAAGGCACGCCCCTGTTCTTTATAAGCCACGCCCACTTTCACAGGCCCCGCCCACTTCCATAAGCCCTTTCATTCCCCCATTCATTTTAGTGGGAGTTAAGCCACGCCCACAAATACCATAAACCACGCCCCTTTCTTCCAAGCCCTGCCCACATCCCCATAATCTCTTTTAACCCCCCATTTGTTCCAATGAGAGTTAAGCCACGCCCACAATCACGTAAGACACGCCCCCATTCCTATAATCCCTTTCAACCCACCCTTTCTGTTCAGTGAGCGGTAAGCCACGCCCACAAGGCGGTAAGCCACGCCCCCTTCCTCCAGGCCCGCCCACTTCCCACAATCCCTTTCGGTCCCCCATTCATTTTAGTGGGAGTTAAGCCACGCCCACAAATACAATAAGCCCCTCCCCCTTTCCTCCAGGCTCCGCCCACTTCCCACAATCCCTTTCATTCCCCCATTCAGTTTAGTGGGAGTTAAGCCACGCCCTTTCTTCCAGGCCCCGCCCACTTCCCACAATCCCTTTCATTCCTCTATCCATTATAATGGGAGATAAGCCACGCCCACAAAGGCAATAAGCCCCTCCCCCTTTCCTCCAGGCCCCGCCCACTTCCCCATAATCTCTTTTAACCCATTCGTTCCAATGAGAGTTAAGCCACGCCCACAATCGCGTAAGCCACGCCCACCATTCCCACAATCCCTTTCAACCCACCCTTTCTGTTCAAGGAGCGTTTAGCCACGCCCACAAGGCACTAAGCCACGCCCCCTTTCCTCCAGGCCCCGCCCACTTCCCACAATCCCTTTCATTCCCCCATTCATTTCGGAGATAGTTAAGCCACGCCCCTTTCTTCCAGGCCCCGCCCACTTCCCATAATCCTTTCACCCCCCCATTCATTCCAGTGAGACTTACGAGGCTTAATGCTAGGGGCTGCTAATTAAGGACCTTCCCACAGGCTTAATTAATGATCCATGCGGCTGAGAACTCCTAGGCTAATTAACAACCTCCTGCTCTGATGACCCAACTCGCACCTAGCGTTAATCAATTGTTAATTCGTTAATTAACCCCCTCGTTAAATCACTCTAGCTGGGTTATGTGGCATGAGGGGGGGGGGGGGGGGGGTGTTAATTAGGAACTTCCCCAAGGGGTTAATTAATGATTCAAGCGGCCGACAACAGCCTAGCCTAATTAACAACCCTTGGTGCTCATGACCCATCCCACCCAAGGCGTAATTAACCCTTGGTTAATTAACGAATCGCGTTACTCACTGTAACCCATTCCCTGCACGAAGTACTTAAAGGCTTCGGTCAGTTTGGCCGGCTGTGGGGGCGGAGCCAAAAGTCAGGTGGGCGTGGCTTAGCACAGACCACGCCCCTCAATGTCACGGAGGCCACGCCCCCTCGGCGCCCTAGCCCCGCCCCCCTCTCACCTGGCGCAGTTGTGGCTGGCCGCCGCCGTCCGCCATCTATATAGGAAAAAGGGGCGGGGTTAGGGGCGAAGTGGGCGGGGCTAGGAGGGGAGTGGGCGTGGTTTAAGCGGGAAAAGGGGGCGTGGCTTCGGCTCGCCTTTAAGAAGGAGGTCTGGGTGGGATCCAGCTTGGCGTTGCACTCCACCTGGAAATGACGTCACTTTAAGCCCCGCCCACTTTGCCCATATATGGGAGCGTGACGTCACGAAGCCCCGCCCCTCCCCGTCCGCCATTGGGCTCACCACCGCGTCCTCGTGGGGGGAGTTGTCGCCGACCACCAACAGCACCGGGCACCTGGGGGCGGGGTTAAGGGGAAAAGGGGCGGGGTTACGTGCGAGGGGGGCGGGGTTAAAGGTAAAAGGGGCGTGGCTAAGGGCGAAGGGGGCGGGGTTTCGGGCGAGGGGTGGGGTTAAGGATGAATGGGGCAGGGTTAATGGCGAAAGGGGGCGTGGCTAAGAGCGAGGTGGCAGGGTTACGTACAAAAGGGGCGTGGCTAAGGGCGAAGGGGGCGTGGCTAAGGGTGAAAGGGCGGGGTTAAGAGCGAGGGGGCGGGGTTAAGGGCGAAGGGCGGGGTAAAGGGCGACGGGGGCGGGGTTAAGGCGAGGGGCGGGGTTAAGAGCGAAGTGGGCGGGGTTAAGCGGAAAAGGGGCGTGGCTAAGGGCGAAGGGGGCGGGGCTATCAAGAAAGTGGGCGGGGCGATGGGAAAGCGGGCGGGGAAGTGGTGCAGGTGGGCTAAATGGAAAGGGGCGGGGCTTTAGAGAAGTGGGCGGGGCTATGAGTTGAGTGGGCGGGGTTATGCGAGAAATGGGCGCGGCTATGGAGGGGCGGGGCTTGAGTGTAAGTGGGCGGGGCTAGTGGACGCGGGGTGGTGAGGTGGGCGTGGCTAGCATGAAAGGGCGTGGCTACGCGGGAAGTGGGCGGAGCTTGGGATAGAAGTGGGCGTGGCTAAGGGGGATGGTGGGATTGATTGGGTGCGTAGCGAGGGGCGGAGCTAACGGGAAAGTGGGCGTGGTTAGCGGGGAGTGTGGGTCTATGGGAGTGGGCGGGGCAAACGAGTGGGCGTGGCTTTGGTGGGTGTGGTCGTGCGAGAAAGGGGGCGTGGCCTGTGGGAATTGGGCGGGGTTTGGGGGAAAGGGGGCGGGGCTAAGGGAAAGTGGGCGGAGCCACCGACTGAATGTCACCGCCCCATTGCGCTCCAGGCCCAGGTCACCGCGGCTGTGGAAACCAGTATAAACCAGTATAAACCAGTATAGACCAGTATAAACCAGTATAGACCAGTATAGACCAGTATAAACCAGTATAGACCGGTATGGAATGGTATGGACCAGTATAGACCAGTATGGAGCGATATAGACCAGTATAGGAACCAGTATAAACCAATGTGGACCAGTATAGACCAGTATGGACCAGTATAAACCAGTATAGATCGGTTTGGACCAGTATGGCACCAGTATGGCACCAGTATGGCACCAGTATGATCCCAGTCCCTCCCAGTATATCCCAGTATGGCTCCCAGCCTCTCCCAGTCCCTCCCAGTTCCTCCCAGTGCTCCCAGTATAGATCCCAGTCCCTCCAGTATATCCCAGTATATCCCAGTATGGCTCCAGTCCCTCCCAGTTCGGCTCCCAGTCCCTCCCAGTCCTTCCCAGTCCCTCCCAGTCCCTCCCAGTATATCCCAGTTTGGCTCCCAGTCCCTCCCAGTCCTTCCAGTACATCCCAGTCCCTCCCAGTTTTGACTCCCAGTCCCTCCCAGTCCTTCCCAGTCCCTCCCAGTATATCCCAGTTTGACTCCCAGTCCCTCCCAATCCTTCCCAGTCCCTCCCAGTATATCCCAGTTTGGCTCCCAGTCCCTCCCAGTTCCTCCAGTTCCTCCCAGTATAGTTCCCAGTCCCTCCCAGTACATCCCAGTCCCTCCCAGTATATCCCAGTATGGTTCCCAGCCCCTCCCAGTCCCTCCCAGTACATCCCAGTCCCTCCCAGTTTGACTCCCAGTTCCTCCCAGTCCCTCCCAGTTCCTCCCAGTTCCTCCCAGTTCCTCCCAGTATAGTTCCCAGTCCCTCCTGTATATCCCAGTACATCCCAGTATGGCTCCCAGTCCCTCCCAGTATATCCCAGTCCCTCCAGTATATCCCAGTATGGTTCCCAGCCCCCCCCCAGTCCCTCCCAGTATATCCCAGTATATCCCAGTTTGACTCCCAGTCCCTCCCAGTATGGTTCCCATTCCCTCCCAGTCTCTCCCAGTCCCATCCCAGTATAACCCAGTCCCCGTCCCAGTCCCTCCCAGTATAACCCAGTATATCCCAGTACGTCTCCCAGTCCCTCCAGTCCCTCCCAGTATATCCCAGTCCTCCCAGTTTGACTCCCAGTCCCTCCAGTCCCTCCCAGTATATCCCAGTATGGCACCCAGTCCCTCCCAGTACATCCCAGTCCCTCCCAGTTTGACTCCCAGTCCCTCCCAGTATATCCCAGTATGGCTCCCAGTCTCTCCAGTCTCTCCCAGTCCTCTCCAGTACATCCCAGTCCCTCCCAGTTTGGCTCCCAGTCCCTCCCAGTTTGACTCCCAGTCCCCCCCAGTCCTTCCCAGTCCCTCCCAGTACATCCCAGTCCTTCCAGTTTGACTCCCAGTCCCTCCCAGTCCCTCCCAGTCCTTCCCAGTCCCTCCCAGTATATCCCAGTATGGCTCCCAGTCTCTCCCAGTCTCTCCCGGTCCCTCCCAGCCCCTCCCAGTCCCTCCCAGTCCCTCCCAGTTTGGCTCCCAGTCCCCCCCAGTCCCTCCCAGTGCTCCCAGTTTACCTGTTGTACATGGCCCAGTACAGCCCCACATTTGGGGCGCTCTCCAGATGTTCCCGGACCTCCAGCACTGGGGGGGTAGCAGCTGCCACCTCCTCCTGGAGAAAATCCCAGTATAAACCAGTATAAACCAGTATAAACCAGTATAAACCAGTATACACCAGTAGAAACCAGTACACACACCAGTAACCCCCCCAGTTCCCTCCCAGTTGCCCCCCAGGACCCCATAAGTGCCCCCACTGCCCCATAACCACCCCGTGGCCCCTCCCAGTTCAAACCAGTACCCTCCCAGTACAAACCAGTATAAACCAGTACGAACCAGTATAGACCATTAACCCCCCCAGTTCCCTCCCAGTTGCCCCCCAGGACCCCATAAGTGCCCCCCCACTGCCCCATAACCACCCCCTGACCCCTCCCAGTTCAAACCAGTACCCTCCCAGTTCAAACCAGTACAAACCAGTATACACCAATACAAACCAGTATACACCAGTAACCCCCCCAGTTCCCTCCCAGTTGCCCCCCACTGCCCCATAAGTGCCCCCCCACTGCCCCATAACCACCCCGTGACCCCTCCCAGTTCAAACCAGTACCCTCCCAGTTCAAACCAGTATAAACCAGAATACACCAGTATAAACCAGTATAGACCAGTAACCCCCCCCGGTTCCCTCCCAGTTGCCTCCCAGGACCCATAAGTGCCCCCCACTGCCCCACAACCACCCCGTGACCCCTCCCAGTTCAAACCAGTACCCTCCAGTACAAACCAGTATACACCAGTACACACCAGTATACACCAGTACAAACCAGTACACACCAGTAACCCCCCCCCGGTTCCCTCCCAGTTGCCCCCCAGGACCCCATAAGTTCCCCCCACTGCCCCATAACCACCTGTGGCCCCTCCCAGTTCAAACCAGTACCCTCCCAGTTCAAACCAGTACAAACCAGTATACACCAATACAAACCAGTATAGACCATTAACCCCCCAGTTCCCTCCCAGTTGCCCCCACTGCCCATAAGCGCCCATAAGTGCCCCCCACTGCCCCATAACCACCCCGTGCCCCCTCCCAGTTCAAACCAGTCCCCTCCCAGTTCAAACCAGTTCCCCTCCCAGTTCCGACCAGTACAAACCAGTAGAAACCAGTAAGCTCCCAGTCGCCCACCTGCGTGAAGAGGTGCCCCAGGATCAGCTGCGTGGTGGAGGAGGTCAGACCTGAGAGTGGGGGGGGACAGACCCATAGGGACACATTGGGACCCACAGATCCCATAAAACCCCATAGCGACCCATAGGGACCCATAGATCCCATAAAAACCCCATAGAGACCCATAGGGACCCATAGACCCCAAAAATTCCATACAGACCCCATAAAAACCCTATAGACCCCACAGACCCCATAGAGACCCATAGAGACCCACAGAAACCCAAAAATCCCATAAAAACCCCATAGAGACCCATAGGGACCCACAGATCCCATAAAAACCCCATAGCGACCCATAGGGACCCATAGATCCCATAAAAAACTCCATAGAGACCCATTGGGACCCATAGATCCCATAAAAACCCCATAGCGACCCATTGGGACCCATAGATCCCATAAAAACCCCATAGAGACCCATTGGGACCCATAGATCCCATAAAAAACCCATAGCGACCCATAGGGACCTATAGGGACCCATAGAGACCCATAGGGACACATTGGGACCCACAGATCCCATAAAAACCCCATAACGACCCATAGAGACCCATAGATCCCATAAAAACCCCATAGAGACCCATAGAGACCCATAGATCCCATAAAAATCCCATAGAGACCCATAGAGACCCATAGCGACCCATAGGGACCCATAGATCCCATAGAGACCCATAGAGACCCATAGAGACCCATAGGGATACATTGGGACCCATAGATCCATAAAAACCCCATAGCGACCCATTGGGACCCATAGATCCCATAAAAACCCCATAGAGACCCATAGGGACCTATAGGGACCCATAGAGACCCATAGGGACACATTGGGACCCACAGATCCCATAAAAACCCCATAACGACCCATAGAGACCCATAGATCCCATAAAACCCCATAGAGACCCATAGAGACCCATAGATCCCATAAAAATCCCATAGAGACCCATAGAGACCCCATAGCGACCCATAGGGACCCATAGATCCCATAGAGACCCATAGAGACCCATAGGGACCCATAGATCCCATAAAAATCCCATAGAGGCCCATAGAGACCCATACAGACCATAGAGACCCCATAGGGACCCATAGGGACCCATAGGGACCCATAGATCCCTTAAAAACCCCATAGAGACCCATAGAGACCCATAGGGACCCATAGGGACCCATAGATCCCATAAAAATCCCATAGAGACCCATAGAGGACCCATAGGGACCCACAGGGACCCATAGATCCCATAAAAACCCCATAGCGACCCATAGAGACCCATAGATCCATAAAAACCCCATAGCGACCAATAGGGACCCATTGGGACCCATAGATCCCATAAAAACCCCATAGAGACCCATAGAGCCCCATAGGGACCCATAGGGACCCATAGATCCCATAAAAACCCCATAGAGAACCATAGGGACCCATAGGGACCCATAGACCCCAAAATTCCATACAGACCCCATAAAAACCCTATAGACCCCACAGACCCCATAGAGACCCGTAGAGACCCACAGAAACCCAAAAATCCCATAAAACCCCATAGAGACCCATAGGGACCCATAGAGACCCATAGAGACCCACGGAGACCCATAGATCCCATAAAAACCCCATAGAGACCCCATAGAGACCCATAGAGACCCATAGAGACCCCATAGGGACCCATAGGGACACATAGGAACCCATAGATCCCATAAAAACCCCATAGAGACCCATAGGGACCCATAGGGACCCATAGCGACCCATAGATCCCATAAAAATCCCATAGAGACCCATTGGGACCCATAGATCCCATAAAAACCCCATAGAGACCCATTGAGACCCATAGAGACCAATAGAGACCCATAGATCCCATAAAAATCCCATAGAGACCCATAGAGACCCCATAAAGACCCATAGAGACCCACAGATCCCATAAAAACCCCATAGGGACCCATAGGGACCCATAGATCCCATAAAAACCCCATAGAGACCCATAGATCCCATAAAAACCCCATAGAGACCATTGGGACCCATAGATCCCATAAAAACCCGATAGAGACCCATAGGGACACATAGGGACCCATAGGGACCCATAGATCCCATAAAAACCCCATAGAGACCCATAGAGACCCATAGAGACCATAGAGACCCACAGAGACCCATAGATCCCATAAAAACCCCCATAGGGACCTATAGAGACCCATAGGGACCCATAGAGACACATAGATCCCATAAAAACCCCATAGAGACCCATAGGGACCCATGAGGACCCATAGAGACCCATAGGGACCCATAGGGACCCATAGACCCCATAAAAACCCCATAAAAACCCATAAGGACACTTAGGACCCATAGAGACCCATGGAGACCCATGGAGACCCATAGGGACCCACAGATCCCATAAAAACCCCATAGATACCCATAGCGACTCCATAGAACCCCATAGTGACCCATAGCGACCCCATAAGGACCCCATAGAAACCCCATAGAACCCCATAGAGCCCAATAGAGACCCCATAGAACCCCATAGCGACTCCATAGAGACTCCATAAAGACCCCATAGAACCCCATAGAGCCCCATAGAACCCATAGAGACCCATAGAGACCCATAGAGACCCATAGGGACCCCATAGTGACCCCATAGCGACCCCATAAGGACCCCATAGTGACCCCATAGAGACCCATAGAGCCCCATAGAGACCCATAGCGACCCCATAGCGACCCCATAGCGGCCCCATAGAACCCATAAAGACCCCATAGCGGCCCCATAGAACCCCATAGCGACCCCATAGCGACCCCATAAGGACCCATAGAACCCCATAGAACCCCATAGAGCCCAATAGAGACCCATAGAACCCCATAGCGACTCCATAGAGACCCCATAAAGACCCCATAGAACCCCATAGAGCCCCATAGAGACCCATAGGGACCCCATAGCGACCCCATAGCGACTCCATAGAGACCCCATAGAGACCCCATAGCGACTCCATAGAGACCCCATAGAGACCCCATAGCGACTCCATAGAGACCCCATAGAACCCCATAGAGCCCCATAGAGACCCATAGCGACCCCATAGAGACCCCATAGAGACCCCATAGAGACCCATAGAGACCCCATAGAAGCCCATAGCGACCCCATAGCGATCCCATAGCGACCCCATAGCGACCCCATAGAGACCCCATAAAGACCCCATAGAGACCCATAGAGACCCATAGAACCCCATAGCGACCCCATAGCGACCCCATAGAACCCCATAGCGACTCCATAGAGACCCCATAGAACCCCATAGTGACCCCATAAGACCCATATTGACCCCATAGCGACCCCGTAAAGACCCCATAGAGCCCCATAGAGCCATAGAGACCCCATAGAACCCCATAGAACCCCATAGCGACCCCATAGCGACCCCATAAGGACCCCATAGAACCCCATAGAGACCCCATAGAACCCCATAGAGACCCATAGATCCCCATAGGGACCCCATAAGGACCCCATAGAACCCCTTAGAGACCCCATAGAACCCCATAGCGGCCCCATAGATCCCCATAGCAACCCCATAAGGACCCATAGAACCCCACAGAACCTCATAGAGCCCAATAGAGACCCCATAGAACCCCATAGCGACTGCATAGAGACCCATAGAGACCCCATAGCGACCCCATAGAACCCCATAGTGACCCCATAGAACCCCATATTGACCCCATAGCGACCCCACAGAGACCCCATAGAACCCCATAGAGCCCCATAGAGACCCATAGCGACCCCATAGCGGCCCCATAGAACCCCATAGTGACCCCATAGCGACCCCATAGAGACCCATAGAGACCCCATAGAGACCCATAGCGACCCCATAGCGACCCCATAGCGGCCCCATAGAACCCCATAGCGACCCCATAGCGACCCCATAGAACCCCATAGCGACTCCATAGAGACCCCATAAAGACCCCATAGAACGCCATAGAGCCCCATAGAGACCCCATAGAACCCCATAGAGACCCCATGGCGACCCCATAGCGACCCCATAGAGCCCCATAGAGACCCATAGAGACCCATAGCGACCCCTAAGAGACCCCTAAGAGACCCCATAGAGACCCATAGAACCCCATAGTGACCCCATAAGACCCCATAGCGACCCCATAGCGACCCCATAGAGACCCATAGAGACCCCATAGAGACCCATAGAGACCCATAGAGACCCCATAGAGACCCCATAGAACCCCATAGAACCCCATAGAGTCCAATAGAGACCCCATAGCGACCCCATAGAACCCATAGCGACCCATAGAGCCCCATAGAGACCCATAGCGACCCATAGAACCCCATAGCGACCCCATAGAACCCCATAGTGACCCCATAGTGACCCCATAAGACCCCATATTGACCCCATAGCGACCCATAAAGACCCCATAGAGCCCCATAGAGCCCCATAGAGCCCATAGAGACCCCATAGAACCCCATAGAACCCCATAGCGACCCCATAGAACCCCATAGCGACCCCATAGAGACCCATAGAGACCCCATAGAGACCCATAGCGACCCCATAGAACCCCATAGCGACTCCATAGAGACCCCATAAAGACCCCATAGAACGCCATAGAGCCCCATAGAGCCCCATAGAACCCCATAGCGACCCCATAGCGACCCCATAGCGACCCCATAGAACCCCATAGGGACCCATAGATCCCATAAAAATCCCATAGAGACCCATAGAGACCCCATAAGGACCCATAGAACCCTATAGAAACCCATAGGGACCCCATAAAGACCCCATAGAGACCCCATAGAGACCCATAAACGACTCCATAGAGACCCCATAAAGACCCCATAGAACCCCATAGAGCCCCATAGCGACCCCATAGCGGCCCCATAGAACCCCATAGAACCCCATAGTGACCCCATAGCGACCCCCATAGCGACCCCATAGCGACCCCATAGCGCCCCACCTTGTGGGCAGCCCAGTCCATCCAGCCCTTGGCTTTGGGGTCGATGTTGATGAGCACCAGGCCTTCCGTGGCTTCGGGGTGGCACAGCTGTGGGGTGGAGGAGACCCCATACAGACCCCATAGAAACCCCATAGGGACACATAGGGACCCATAGACCACATAGAGACCCCAGAGACCCCAGAGACCCCATAAAGACCCATAGAGACCCATAGAGGCCCCATAGAGACCCATAGAGACCCCATAGAGACCCATAGACCCATAGAGACCCATAGGGACCCCATAGAGACCCCATAGACCCCATAGAGACCCACAGAGACCCCATAGACCCATAGCGACCCATAGGGACCCATAGACCCCGTAGAGACACATAGAGACCCCATAGACCCCATAGAGACCCATAGAGATCCCATAGGGACCCATAGACCCATAGACCCCATAGAAACCCATAGGGACCCACAGAGACCCATAGAGACCCCATAGAAACCCCATAGGGACACATAGGGACCCATAGACCCCATAGAGACCCCATAGACCCCATAAAGACCCATAGAGACCCATAGAGACCCCATAGGGACCCATAGAAACCCCATAGGGACCCATAGGGACCCATAGACCCCATAGAGACCCCATAGAACCCCATAGATCCCATAGAGACCCCACGGACCCCATAGAGACCCATAGAGACCCCATAGGGACCCCATAGACCCCATAGAAACCCCATAGAGACCCATAGAGACCCCATAGAGAGCCACAAAGACCCCATAGGGACTCATAGACCCCATAGATCCCATAGAGACCCCACAGCGACCCATAGAGACCCCTTAGAGACCCATAGGGACCCCATAGACCCCATAGACCCCATAGAGACCCCATAGATCCCATAGAGACCCCGTAGACCCCATAGAGACCCCATAGATCCCATAGAGACCCCATAGACCCCATAGAGACCCATAGAGACCCATAGAGCCCATAGAGACCCATTGAGACCCCATAGGGATCCATAGACCCCATATTGACCCCATAAAGATCCCATAGAGACCCATAGACCCCAAAGACCCCATAGAGACCCCATAGAAACCCATAGACCAATAGAGGCCCTAGGGACCCATAGAGACCCCATAGAGACCCATAGAGACCCCATTGTGCCCCATAGAGACCCCATAGACCCCATAGAGATCCCACAGAGATCCATAGATACCCATAGGGACCCATAGACCCCATAGAGACCCCATAACACCCTCCCTACCCCATAACCCCATAGGGACCCCATAACCACCCCCCTGTCCCCATATCTTCCCCATAGACCCCGTAACTTCTCCACAGACCCCATAACCACCCCCTTCACCCCATAACCACCCCCCTGACCCCATAGAGACCCCATAGAGACCCCATAACCCCATAGAGACCCCATATCTTCCCCATAGAGACCCCATAACCCCCTTCCTGACCCCATAACCACCCCCCCCGACCCCAAATCTTCCCCACAGACCCCATAACCACTCCCCCGACCCCATAACCCCATAGAGACCCCATAACCGCCCCCCCGGCCCCATAACCACCCTCCCGACCCCATAACCACCCCTCTGACCCCATAACTGCCTCCCTGACCCCATAACCCCATAGAGACCCCATATCTTCCCCATAACCCCATAGAGACCCCATAACCGCCCCTCTGACCCCATAACCGCCCCCCTGACCCCATAACCCCATAGAGACCCTATATCTTCCCCATAGAGACCCCCATAACCCCCTTCCTGAACCCATAACCGCCCCCGTGACCCCATATCTTCCCCACAAACCCCATAACCACCCCCCCAACCCCATAACCCCATAGAGACCCCATAAACCGCCCCCCCGGCCCCGTAACCCCATAGAGACCCCATAACCACCCTATAACCCCATAACCGCTCCCGTGACCCTATAACCCCCTTCCTGACCCCATAACCACTCCCCCGACCCCATAACCACCCCTCTGACCCCATAACCGCCCCCGTGACCCCATAACCCCATAGAGACCCCATAACCACCCCCCGACCCCATAACCCCATAGAGACCCCATAACACCATAGAGACCCCATAACCCCCTCCTGACCCCACAACCACCCCCCCGACCCCATATCTTCCCCACAGACCCCATAACCACCCTCCCGACCCCATAACCGCCCCCCTGACCCCATAACCACCCCCCTGATCCCATAACCACCCCTCTGACCCCATAACCCCATAGAGACCCCATAACCGCCCCCGTGACCCCATAACCACCCCTCTGACCCCATAACCCCATAGAGACCCCATAACCGCCCCCCCGACCCCATAACCACCCCCCTGACCCCATAACCACCCCTCTGACCCCATAACCGCCCCTCTGACCCCATAACCCCATAGAGACCCCATAACCCCATAGAGACCCCATATCTTCCCCATAGAGACCCCATAACCCCCTTCCTGACCCCATAACCACGCCTCTGACCCCATAACCGCCCCCGTGACCCCATAACCCCATAGTGACCCCATATTCTTCCCATAACCCCATAACCCCCTTCCCGACCCCATAACTCCCTTCCTGACCCCATAACCCCATAGAGACCCCATAACCGCCCCCCTGACCCCATAACCACCCCTCTGACCCCATAACCGCCCCCCTGACCCCATAACCACCCCCCGACCCCATAACTGCCCCCCCTGACCCCATAACTGCCCCCCCGACCCCATAACCCCATAGAGACCCCATAACCCCATAGAGACCCCATATCTTCCCCATAGAGACCCCATAACCCCCTTCCTGACCCCATAACCACCCCTCTGACCCCATAACCCCCTTCCTGACCCCATAACCCCCCCCCCCCGACCCCATAAGCGACCCTATAAGCGCTGACCCCAAACTTGGCGAGGACGAAGGCTCCCGCTCCCACTCCGATCCCAATAACGCTCTTCACGCTTTATAGGGTCAGGAGGAGGAAGGAAGGAAAAAAAAAAAACCCTATAAGGTCAAAACCCTATAAAAAAAAAAAAACCCAAAATCCCGCGACCCTATAAGGGTGTTGAACTCGACCCTATAAGGAAAACCCTATAAAAACTCACTTGAAGTGTTGGAGGATGTATGGGATCGTCTCGGCCAGCTGCTCCAGGGACGGGTACTGATAGCTGGGAATAGGGGAAATTTGTAGGGTCGGCATGGGGTTTGTAGGGTTTTTGTGGGGTTTTGGGGTCTGTGGGGTCTGTGGGGTTTCTATGGGGTCAATATGGGCTGAATGGGGTCTGTAGGGTCTCTATGGGGTCTATGGGATCTCTATGGGGTCAATATGGGGTTTGTAGGGTTTCTGTGGGGTCTTGGGGTTTGTGGGGTCTGTGGGGTCTCTATGGGGTCTCTATGAGTTCTCAATGGGGTCTATGGGGTTTCTATGGGGTCAATATGGGGCTGAATGGGGTCTATGGGGTCACTATGGGGTCACTATGGGGTCTATGGGGTCTATGGGGTCTCTATGGGGTCTCTATGGGGTCTGTGGGGTCAATATGGGATCGTCTCGGCCAGCTGCTCCAGGGACGGGTACTGATAGCTGGGAATAGGGGAAATTTGTAGGGTCGGCATGGGGTTTGTAGGGTTTTTGTGGGGTTTTGGGGTTTGTGGGGTTTCTGGGGTCTCTATGGGGTTTCTATGGGGTCTATGGGGTCAATATGGGGCTGAATGGGGTCTCTATGGGGTCTGTGGGTCTCTATGGGGTCTCTATGGGGTCTACGGGGTCAATATGGGGTCTATGGGGTCTCTATGGGGTCTGTGGGTCTCTATGGGGTCTATGGGGTTACTATGGGGTCTGTGGGGTCTATGGGGTCAATATGGAGTCTATGGGGTCTGTGGGGTCAATATGGGATCGTCTCGGCCAGCTGCTCCAGGGACGGGTACTGATAGCTGGGAATAGGGGAAATTTGTAGGGTCCGCATGGGGTTTGTAGGGTTTTTGCGGGGTTTTGGGGTTTGGGGGGTCTGTGGGGTTTCTATGGGGTCAATATGGGGCTGAATGGGGTCTGTAGGGTCTCTATGGGGTCTATGGGATCTCTATGGGGTCAATATGGGGTTTGTAGGGTTTCTGTGGGGTCTTGGGGTTTGTGGGGTCTGTGGGGTCTCTATGGGGTCTCTATGAGTTCTCAATGGGGTCTATGGGGTTTCTATGGGGTCAATATGGGGCTGAATGGGGTCTATGGGGTCACTATGGGGTCACTATGGGGTCTATGGGGTCTATGGGGTCTCTATGGGGTCTCTATGGGGTCTGTGGGGTCAATATGGGATCGTCTCGGCCAGCTGCTCCAGGGACGGGTACTGATAGCTGGGAATAGGGGAAATTTGTAGGGTCGGCATGGGGTTTGTAGGGTTTTTGTGGGGTTTTGGGGTTTGTGGGGTTTCTGGGGTCTCTATGGGTTTCTATGGGGTCTATGGGGTCAATATGGGGCTGAATGGGGTCTCTATGGGGTCTGTGGGTCTCTATGGGGTCTCTATGGGGTCTACGGGGTCAATATGGGGTCTATGGGGTCTCTATGGGGTCTGTGGGTCTCTATGGGGTCTATGGGGTTACTATGGGGTCTGTGGGGTCTATGGGGTCAATATGGAGTCTATGGGGTCTGTGGGGTCAATATGGGATCGTCTCGGCCAGCTGCTCCAGGGACGGGTACTGATAGCTGGGAATAGGGGAAATTTGTAGGGTCCGCATGGGGTTTGTAGGGTTTTTGCGGGGTTTTGGGGTTTGGGGGGTCTGTGGGGTTTCTATGGGGTCAATATGGGGCTGAATGGGGTCTGTAGGGTCTCTATGGGGTCTATGGGATCTCTATGGGGTCAATATGGGGTTTGTAGGGTTTCTGTGGGGTCTTGGGGTTTGTGGGGTCTGTGGGGTCTCTATGGGGTCTCTATGAGTTCTCAATGGGGTCTATGGGGTTTCTATGGGGTCAATATGGGGCTGAATGGGGTCTATGGGGTCACTATGGGGTCACTATGGGGTCTATGGGGTCTATGGGGTCTCTATGGGGTCTCTATGGGGTCTGTGGGGTCAATATGGGATCGTCTCGGCCAGCTGCTCCAGGGACGGGTACTGATAGCTGGGAATAGGGGAAATTTGTAGGGTCGGCATGGGGTTTGTAGGGTTTTTGCGGGGTTTTGGGGTTTGGGGGGTTTCTGGGGTCTCTATGGGGTTTGTGGGGTCTCTATGGGGTTTCTATGGGGTCTATGGGTCTCTATGGGTCACTATGGGTCTATGGGGTCTATAGGGACTCTATGGGGTCTGTGGGGTCTGTGGGGTCTCTATGGGGTCTATGGGGTCAATATGGGGTCAATATGGGGTCTGTGGGGTCTCTATGGGGTCTCTATGGGTTCTATGGGGTCTCTATGGGATCTTTGGGGTCAATATGGGGTCTATGGGGTCAATATGGGGTCTGTGGGTCTCTATGGGGTCTATGGGGTCTCTATGGGGTCTGTGGGGTCTGTGGTCTCTATGGGATCAATATGGTGTTTGTAGGGTTTCTGTGGGGTCTCTATGGGTTCTATGGGGTCTCTATGGGGTCAATATGGGGCTGAATGGGGTCTATGGGGTCACTATGGGGTCACTATGGGGTCACTATGGGGTCTATGGGGTCTATGGGGTCTATGGGGTCTCTATGGGGTCTCTATGGGTCTGTGGGGTCAATATGGGATCGTCTCGGCCAGCTGCTCCAGGGACGGGTACTGATAGCTGGGAATAGGGGAAATTTGTAGGGTCGGCATGGGGTTTGTAGGGTTTTTGTGGGGTTTCGGGGTTTGGGGGGTCTGTGGGGTCTCTATGGGGTTTCTATGGGATCTATGGGGTCTCTATGGGGTCTATAGGGTCTCTATGGGGTCTATGGGGTCTCTATGGGGTCTCTAAGGGGTCTATGGGGTCTGTGGGTCTCTATGGGGTCAATATGGGGTTTGTAGGGTTTCTGTGGGGTCTTGGGGTTTGTGGGGTCTGTGGGGTGTCTATGGGGTTATTATGGGTCTCTATGGGGTCTATGGGGATTCTATGGGGTCAATATGGGGTTGTATGGGGTCAGTGGGGTCTATGGGGTCTCTATGGGGTCTGTGGGGTCTATGGGGTCTCTATGGGGTCAATATGGGGTCTGTGGGGTCTCTATGGGGTCTATGGGGTCAATAGGGGGTCTGTGGGGTCTCTATGGGGTCTCTATGGGGTTTCTATGGGGTCAATATGGGGTCAATGGGGCCTATGGGGTCTCTATGGGGTCTATGGGGTCTCTATGGGGTCTATGGGGTTTCTATGGGGTCAATATGGGGCTGTATGGGGTCAGTGGGGTCTATGGGGTCTCTATGGGGTCAATATGGGGTCTGTGGGGTCTCTATGGGGTCTATGGGGTCTCTATGGGGTCTGTGGGGTCAATATGGGATCGTCTCGGCCAGCTGCTCCAGGGACGGGTACTGATAGCTGGGAATAGGGGAAATTTGTAGGGTCACTATGGGGTTTGTAGGGTTTTTGTGGGGTTTTGGGGTCTATGGAGTTTCTATGGGGGTTTTGGGGTTTGTGGGGTCTCTATGGGGTCTATGGGGTCTATGGGGTCTCTATGGGTCAATATGGGGCTCTATGGGGTCTATGGGGTCTCTATGGGGTCAATATGAGGCTGAATGGGGTCTATGGGGTCTCTATGGGGTCAATATGGGGTTTGTAGGGTTTCCGTGGGGTCTTGGAGTTTGTGGGGTCTCTATGGCTTCAATGGGGTCAATATGGGGTCACTATGGGATCTGTGGGGTCTCTATGGGGTCTGTATGGGATTTTCTATAGTCTCTCTATAGGGTCTCTATGGATGTCTATGGGGTCTCTATAGGATTCTCTATAGGGTCTCTATAGGGTCTCTATGGGGTGTATGGGATCTCTGTAGGATCTCTATAGGGTCTCTATGGGATCTCTATAGGCTCTCTATAGGCTCTCGATAGGGTCTCTATGGGGTCTGTATGGGATCTCTATAGGGTCTCTATGGGGTCTGTATGGGATTCTCTATAGGGTCTCTATGGGGTCCCTCTGCGTTCCCCATTCATCCCTATGGGGAGCCGCGAGTCCTCCAAGCCGCCAGGCGGCGCTGTTTGCTTTCCTCTATAGGGTCCCTATGGGTTCCCCATTCATCCCTATGGGGCGCCGCGAGTCCTCCAAGCCGCCAGGCGGCGCTGTTTGCTTTCCCTCTATAGGCTCCCTATGGGTTCCCCATTCATCCCTATGGGGCGCCGCGAGTCCTCCAAGCCGCCAGGCGGCGCTGTTTGATCTCCTCTATAGGCTCCCTATGGGTTCCCCATTCATCCCTATGGGGCGCCGCGAGTCCTCCAAGCCGCCAGGCGGCGCTGTTTGCTTTCCTCTATAGGCTCCCTATGGGTTCCCCATTCATCCCTATGGGGCGCCGCGAGTCCTCCAAGCCGCCAGGCGGCGCTGTTTGCCTTCCTCTATGGGGTCCCCTATGGGTTCCCCATTCATCCCTATGGGGTGCCGCGAGTCCTCCAGGCCGCCAGGCGGCGCCGTTTGCTTTCCTCTACAGGGTCCCTATGGGTTCCCCATTCATCCCTATGGGGCGCCGCGAGTCCTCCAAGCCGCCAGGAGGCGCTGTTTGCCTTCCTCTATAGGCTCCCTATGGGTTCCCCATTCATCCCTATGGGGCGCCGCGAGTCCTCCAAGCCGCCAGGCGGCGCTGTTTGCTTTCCTCTACAGGCTCCCTATGGGTTCCCCATTCATCCCTATGGGGCGCCGCGAGTCCTCCAAGCCGCCAGGCGGCGCTGTTTGCTTTCCTCTATAGGCTCCCTATGCGTTCCCCATTCATCCCTATGGGGCGCCGCGAGTCCTCCAAGCCGCCAGGCGGCGCTGTTTGCTTTCCTCTATAGGGTCCCTATGGGCTCCCCATTCATCCCTATGGGGCGCCGCGAGTCCTCCAAGCCGCCAGGCGGCGCTGTTTGCTTCCCTCTATAGAGTCCCTATGGGCTCCCCATTCGTCCCTATGGGGCGCCGCGAGTCCTCCAAGCCGCCAGGCGGCGCTGTTTGCTTTCCTCTACGGGGTCCCTATGGGTTCCCCATTCATCCCTATGGGGCGCCGCGAGTCCTCCAAGCCGCCAGGCGGCGCTGTTTGATCTCCTCTATAGGCTCCCTATGGGTTCCCCATTCATCCCTATGGGGCGCCGCGAGTCCTCCAGGCCGCCAGGCGGCGCTGTTTGCTTTCCTCTATAGGCTCCCTATGGGTTCCCCATTCATCCCTATGGGGCGCCGCGAGTCCTCCAAGCCGCCAGGCGGCGCTGTTTGCTTTCCTCTACGGGGTCCCTATGGGCTCCCCATTCATCCCTATGGGGCGCCGCGAGTCCTCCAAGCCGCCAGGCGGCGCTGTTTGCTTTCCTCTATAGGCTCCCTATGGGTTCCCCATTCATCCCTATGGGGCGCCGCGAGTCCTCCAAGCCGCCAGGCGGCGCTGTTTGCTTTCCTCTACAGGGTCCCTATGGGTTCCCCATTCATCCCTATGGGGCGCCGCGAGTCCTCCAAGCCGCCAGGCGGCGCTGTTTGCTTTCCTCTATAGGCTCCCTATGGGTTCCCCATTCATCCCTATGGGGCGCCGCGAGTCCTCCAAGCCGCCAGGCGGCGCTGTTTGCTTTCCTCTATAGGCTCCCTATGGGCTCCCCATTCATCCCTATGGGGCGCCGCGAGTCCTCCAGGCCGCCAGGCGGCGCTGTTTGCTTTCCTCTATAGGCTCCCTATGGGTTCCCCATTCATCCCTATGGGGCGCCGCGAGTCCTCCAAGCCGCCAGGCGGCGCTGTTTGCTTTCCTCTATAGGCTCCCTATGGGTTCCCCATTCATCCCTATGGGGCGTCGCGAGTCCTCCAGGCCGCCAGGCGGCGCTGTTTCCTTTCCTCTATAGAGTCCCTATGGGTTCCCCATTCATCCCTATGGGGCGCCGCGAGTCCTCCAAGCCGCCAGGTGGCGCTGTTCGTTTTTCGTACCCATCCGGAAACGGCGCGGCCCGGCGCTGCATCCCAGGCGGCTCCACTTGGAGGCGGAAAAAATGGCGGGCGATGTCGGCCATCTCGTCGTGGGCGAACAGAGCCGAGAAGCACGAATCGGCTGCCCCAAAAACAAAAAAAACAGACAAAAACAGAAGTTTTACCCCAAAAATGGAGCCCAAAACTGAAATATCCCGAAAGTTTAGCACAAAATGGCCCCAAAACTGAAATATCCCGAAAGTTTACCACAAAAATGGCCCAAAAAGGACTAAAATCTGGTAAATTTACCTCAAAAATGGCCACAAAAGCAGAAAAATCCCAAAATTTGACCCCAAAAATGGACCCAGAAGGAACAAAATCCCAAAAGTTTAACCCAAAATGGCCCCAAAAGCAGCAAAATCCCAAAAGTTTACCACAAAAATGGCCACAAAAGCAACGAAATCCCAAAATTTGACCCCAAAAATGGCCCCAAAAGCAGCAAAATCCCAAAGTTTGACCCCAAAATGGCACCAAAAGGACTAAAATCCCAAAATTTGACCCTAAAAATGGCCCCAAAAGCAACAAAATTCCAAAGTTTTACCACAAAAATGGCCCCAAAAGCAGCAAAATCCCAAAATTTGACCCCAAAATGGCCCCAAAAACAGAAAAATCCCAAAATTTGACACTAAAAATGGCCCCAAAAGCAACAAAATCCCAAAAGTTTACCACAAAAATGGCCCCAAAAACAGAAAAATCCCAAAATTTGACCCCCAAAATGGCTCCAAAAGCAACGAAATCCCAAAATTTGACCCTAAAAATGGCCCCAAAAGCAACAAAATTCCAAGATTTTACCACAAAAATGGACCCAAAAACAGAAAAATCCCAAAATTTGACCCCAAAAATGGCCCCAAAAGCAGAAAAATCCCAATAGTTTACCCCAAAAATGGCCCCAAAAGCAGAAAAATCCCAAAAGTTTACCACAAAAATGGCCACAAAAGCAGCAAAATCCCAAGATTTTACCCTAGAAATGGCCCCAAAAGCAACAAAATCCCAAAATTTTACCCCAAAAATGGCCCCAAAAACAGAATAATCCCCAATTTTTACCACAAAAATGGCCCCAAAGACAGAAAAATCCCAAAATTTGACCACAAAAATGGCTCCAAAAGCAGCAAAATCCCAAAATTTGACCACAAAAATGGCTCCAAAAGCAGCAAAATCCCAAAATTTGACCCTAAAAATGGCCCCAAAAGCAGCAAAATTCCAAGATTTTACCACAAAAATGGCCCCAAAAACAGAAAAATCCCAAAATTTGACCCCAAAATGGCCCCAAAAGCAGAAAAATCCCAAAATTTGACCCCAAAAATGGCCACAAAAGCAGAAAAATCCCAAAATTTGACCCCAAAAATGGCCCCAAAAGCAGGAAAATCCCAAAATTTGACCCCAAAAATGGCCCCAAAAGCAACAAAATCCCAAAAGTTTACCACAAAATGGCCCCAAAAGCAACAAAATCCCAAAATTTGACCACAAAAATTGTCCCAAAAACAGCAAAATCCCAAAATTTGACCCCAAAAATGGCCCCAAAAGCAACGAAATCTGGCAAATTTACCCCAAAAATGGCCCCAAAAGCAGCAAAATCCCAAAATTTGACCCTAAAATGGCCCCAAAAGCAACAGAATCCCAAAATTTGACCCCAAAAATGGCCCCAAAAGCAGCAAAATGCATCAAATTTATCCCAAAAATGGCCCCAAAAGCAGCAAAATCCCAAAAGTTTACCACAAAAATGGCCCCAAAAGCAGCGAAATCCCAAAATTTGACCCTAAAATGGCCCCAAAATCAACAAGATCCCTAAATTTGACCCAAAAATGGCCCCAAAAATAGAAAAATCCCCAAATTTGACCCCAAAAATGGCCCCAAAAGCAGCAAAATCCCAAAAATTTGACCCCAAAATGGCCCTAAAAGCAACAAAATCCCAAAAATTGACCCTAAAATGGCCCCAAAAGCAACGAAATCCCAAAATTTGACCCCAAAAATGCCTCCAAAAACAGAAAAATCCCAAAATCTGACCCCAAAATGGCCCCAAAAGCAACAAAATCCCAAAACTTTACCCCAAAATGGCCCCAAACGCAGCAAAATCCCAAAAATTGATCCCAAAATGGCCCCAAAAGCAGCAAAATCCCAAAATTTGACCCCAAAAATGGCCCCAAAACCAGGAAAATCCAAAAATTTGACCCCAAAATGGCCCCAAAAGCAACGAAATCTGGCAAATTTACCCCAAAAATGGTTCCAAAAGCATCAAAATCCCAAAATTTGACCCCAAAATGGCCCCAAAAGCAACAAAATTCCCAAAATTTGACCCTAAAAATGGCCCCAAAAGCAACAAAATCCCAAAAGTTTACCACAAAATGGCCCCAAAAACAGAAAAATCCCTGAATTTGACCCCAAAATGGCACCAAAAGGACTAAAATCCCAAAATTTGACCCTAAAAATGGCCCTGAAAACAGAAAAATCCCAAAATTTCACCACAAAAATCCCCTAAAATGGCCCCAAATCCCCCAAAATTGCCCTAAAATCCCCCAAATGACCCCAAAATCCCCCAAATGACCCCAAAATCCCCCAAACGACCCCAAAACCACCCCTTAAATCCTCCCCAGATCCCCATAAAATCCCCCCAAGTATCCCAATAAAACCCCCATAAAACCCCATAAAAACCCCATAAAATCCCCCCAAATACCCGAAAATCCCCCAAATTGACCCCAAAATCCCCCAAACGACCCCAAAACCACCCCTAAAAACCTCCCCAGATCCCCCAAATCCCCCCCAAATTCCCCCCTAACTCCCCATAAAACCCCATAAAACCCCCATAAAACCCCCATAAAATCCCATAAAACGCCCCAAAATCCCCCAAAATGACCCCAAATCCCCCAAATGACCCCAAAATCCCACAAACGACCCCAAAACCACCCCTAAAAACCTCCCCAGATCCCCAAAATCCCCCCTACAATCCCCCCCAAAATCCCCCCAAAATCCCCTTAAAACCCCCATAAAACCCCATAAAATCCCCCAAATCTCCCAAAATGACCCCAAAATCCCCCAAATTGACCCCAAATCCCCCAAACGACCCCAAAATCCCCCAAACGACCCCAAAACCACCCCTAAAAACCTCCCCAGATCCCCCAAATCCCCCCAAAATCCCCCCAAAATCCCCATAAAACCCCCCAAATACTCCAAATTTACCCCAAAATTGACCCCAAATCCCAAAAATGACCCCATAAAATCCCCCAAAATGACCCCAAAATCCCCCAAACGACCCCAAAACCACCCCTAAAAACCTCCCCAGATCCCCCAAATCCCCCCCAAATTCCCCCCAAAATCCCCATTAAATCCCCCCCAAATGCCCCCAAATCCCCCAAAATTGACCCCAAAACCCCCATATGACCCCAAAATCCCCCAAATCGACCCCAAATCCCCCAAATTGACCCCAAAACCACCCCAAAAGTCCCCCCAAAATCCCCATAAAACCCCCATAAAACCCCCGTAAAATCCCCATAAAATCCCCATAAAACCCCCATAAAACCCCATAAAATCCCCCAAATCCCCCAAATGACCCCAAATCCCCCCAAATGACCCCAAATCCCCCAAATTGACCCCAAAATCCCCCAAACGACCCCAAAACCACCCCTAAAATCCTCCCCAGATCCCCATAAAACCCCCATAAAACCCCCATAAAACCCCCATAAAATCCCCATAAAACCCCCCAAATTCCCCAAATTGACCCCAAAATCCCCCAAAATGACCCCAAACCCCCCCAAATCGACCCCAAATTGACCCCAAATCCCCCAAAATGACCCCAATATCCCCCCAAATTGACCCCAAAATCACCCCAAAAGTCCCCCCAAAATCCCCATAAAACCCCCATAAAACCCCCATAAAACCCCCGTAAAATCCCCATAAAATCCCCATAAAACCCCCATAAAACCCCATAAAATCCCCCAAATCCCCCAAATGACCCCAAATCCCCCCAAATGACCCCAAATCCCCCAAAATGACCCCAAAATCCCCCAAACGACCCCAAAACCACCCCTAAAAACCTCCCCAGATCCCCATAAATCCCCCCAAACACCCCCCAAAATCCCCATAAAATCCCCATAAAACCCCATAAAACCCCCCATATAACCCCCCCAAATCCCCCAAAATGACCCCAAAATCCCCCAAAATGACCCCAAACCCCCCCAAATTCCCCAAATTGGCCCCAAACGACCCCAAAATGACCCCAATATCCCCCCAAATTGACCCCAAAACCACCCCAAAAGTCCCCCCAAAACCCCCATAAAACCCCCATAAAAACCCCATAAAACCCCCATAAAACCCCCATAAAATCCCCATAAAACCCCCATAAAACCCCATAAAACCCCCCAAAATCCCCCAAATGACCCCAAATCCCCCAAATGACCCCAAAATCCCCCAAATCGACCCCAAAATCCCCCAAACGACCCCAAAATCACCCCTAAAAACCTCCCCAGATCCCCCAAATCCCCCATACAATCCCCCCAAAATCCCCATTAAATCCCCCCAAAATGCCCCCAAAATCCCCATAAAATCCCCATAAGACACCCCCCACAATCCCCAAAAATTGACCCCAAATCCCCCAAATGGCCCCAAAATCCCCCAAATTTACCCCAAACCCCCAAAATGACCCCAAAATCTCCCAAATGACCCCAAAACCTCCCCTAAAAACCTCCCCAGATCCCCCAAATCCCCCCCAAAATCCCCATAAAACCCCATAAAACCCCATAAAACCCCCCAAAATCCCCCAAATTGACCCCAAAACCCCCATATGACCCCAAAATCCCCCAAATCGACCCCAAATCCCCCAAATTGACCCCAAAACCACCCCAAAAGTCCCCCCAAAATCCCCATAAAACCCCCATAAAACCCCCATAAAAACCCCATAAAATCCCCATAAAACCCCATAAAACCCCCCAAAATTCCCCAAATTGACCCCAAATCCCCCAAAATTGACCCCAAATCCCCCAAATGACCCAAAATCCCCCAAACTGACCCCAAAACCCCAAAATCCCATACCTGTATGGCCCACATCGGGGAAGCAAAGCACGGCTGGCCGCCCGCCCCGCTGCGACCCCACAGCTGCCACTCCGACGGTCCCAAAAGGGGTTTCCACGGCTGCCACGCGCTGAAAAAACCCCAAAATTGCACTTTTTCAACCCAAAATCCACGCCTGTTACGAAGGGATCCCAAAATGACCCCAAAATGACCCCAAAATGACCCCAAAAGGACCCAAAATGGCCCTAAATGACTCCAAAATGACCCCAAAAGGACCCCAAATGACCCCAAATGAAAACAAAGTGACCCAAAAATGACCCCAAAATGACCCAAAATTGCACTTTTTCAACCCAAAATCCACGCCTGCAGTGAAGGGATCCCAAAATGACCCCAAATCAGCCCAAAAATGACCCCAAAATGACCCCAAAATGGCCCTAAATGACCCTAAATGATGCCAAAAGGACCCCAAATGATCCTAAATGACCCTAAATGAACCCAAAATGACCCCAAAATGACCCAAAATTGCACTTTTTCAACCCAAAATCCACGCCTGCTACGAAGGGATCCCAAAATGACCCCAAATCAGCCCAAAAATGACCCCAAAATGACCCCAAAATGACCCTAAATGACCCTAAATGACCCCAAAAGGACCCCAAATGACCCCAAAAGACAACAAAGTGACCCAAAAATGACCCCAAAATGACCCAAAATTGCACTTTTTCAACCCAAAATCCACGCCTGCAGTGAAGGGATCCCAAAATGACCCCAAATCAGCCCAAAAATGACCCCAAAATGACCCCAAAAGACCCTAAAATGGCCCGAAATGATGCCAAAATGACCCCAAAAGGACCCCAAATGACCCCAAATGACAACAAAGTGACCCCAAAATGACCCAAAATTGCACTTTTTCAACCCAAAATCCACGCCTGTTACGAAGGGATCCTAAAATGACCCCAAATCAGCCCAAAAATGACCCCAAAATGATCCTAAAAGACCCTAAAATGACCCCAAAATGACTTGAAACGACCCCAATAGGACCCTAGATGACCCTAAATGACAACGAAGAGACCCAAAAATGACCCCAAAATGACCCAAAATTGCACTTTTTCAACCCAAAATCCACGCCTGCTACGAAGGGATCCCAAAATGACCCCAAATCAGCCCAAAAATGACCCCAAAATGACCATAAATGACCCTAAAATGACCCCAAAATGAACCGAAATTGACCCAAAATGATCCTAAATGACCCTAAATGAACCCAAAATGACCCTAAAATGACCCAAAATTGCACTTTTTCAACCCAAAATCCACGCCTGCAGTGAAGGGATCCCAAAATGACCCCAAAAGACCCCCAAATGACCCTAAAATGACCCCAAAAGGACCCAAAATGACCCCAAAATGACCCCAAATGACCCTAAATGACCCTAAATGACAACGAAGAGATCCCAAAATGACCCCAAAATGACCCAAAATTGCACTTTTTCAACCCAAAATCCACACCTGTCACGAAGGGATCCCAAAATGACCCCAAATCAGCCCAAAAATGACCCCAAAAGGACCCAAAACGACCCCAAAAAGACCCTAAAATGACCCCAAAATGAACCGAAATTGACCCTAAATGATCCTAAATGACCTTAAATGAACCCAAAATGACCCTAAAATGACCCAAAATTGCACTTTTTCAACCCAAAATCCACGCCTGTTATGAAGGGATCCCAAAATGACCCCAAATCAGCCCCAAAATGACCCCAAAAAGACCCCAAAAGACCCCAAAAGGACCCAGAACGACCCCAAAATGACCCAAATTGATCCTAAATGACCTTAAATGAACCCAAATGACCCCAAAATGACCCAAAATTGCACTTTTTCAACCCAAAATCCACGCCTGCAGTGAAGGGATCCCAAAATGACCCCAAAAGACCCCCAAATGACCCTAAAATGACCCCAAAAGACCCTAAAATGACCCCAAAATGACCTGAAACGACCCCAAAAGGACCCTAAATGACCCTAAATGACAATGAAGAGACCCAAAAATGACCCCAAAATGACCCAAAATTGCACTTTTTCAACCCAAAATCCACGCCTGTTACGAAGGGATCCCCAAATGACCCCAAATCAGCCCCAAAAATGACCCCAAAATGACCCCAAATGACCCTAAAATGACCCCAAAATGACCCCAAAAGGACCCAAAATGACCCTAAATGACAACAAAGTGTCCCAAAAATGACCCAAAATTGCACTTTTTCAACCCAAAATCCACGCCTGCAGTGAAGGGATCCCAAAATGACCCCAAAATGACCCCAAAATGACCCTAAAATGACCCCAAAATGACCCTAAAATGACCCCAAAAAGACCCGAAATTGACCCCAAATGTTCCTAAGTGACCTTAAATGAACCCAAAATGACCCCAAAATGACCCAAAATTGCACTTTTTCAACCCAAAATCCACGCCTGCTACGGAGGGATCCCAAAATGACCCCAAATCAGCCCCAAAATGACCCCAAAATGATCCTAAAAGACCCTAAAATGACCCTAAAATGACCTGAAACGACCCCAAAAGGAGCCTAAATGACCCTAAATGACAACAAAGAGACCCAAAAATGACCCCAAAATGACCCAAAATTGCACTTTTTCAACCCAAAATCCACGCCTGCAGTGAAGGGATCCCAAAATGACCCCAAAATGACCCTAAAATGACCCCAAAAGGACCCAAAACGACCCCAAAAAGACCCTAAAATGACCCCAAAATGAACCGAAATTGACCCCAAATGATCCTAAGTGACCTTAAATGAACCCAAATGACCCCAAAATGACCCAAAATTGCACTTTTTCAACCCAAAATCCACGCCTGCTACGAAGGGATCCCAAAATGACCCCAAATCAGCCCAAAAATGACCCCAAAAGGACCCTAAATGGCCCCAAAAGGACCAAAAATGACCCCAAAAAGTCCCGAAATGACCCCAAATGAAAACAAAGTGACCCAAAAATGACCCCAAAATGACCCAAAATTGCACTTTTTCAACCCAAAATCCATGCCTGCTACGAAGGGATCCCAAAATGACCCCAAATCAGCCCAAAAATGACCCCAAAAGGACCCTAAAATGGCCCTAAATGGCCAAAAATGATCCAGAATGACCTTAAATGAACCCAAAATGACCCCAAAATGACCCAAAATTGCACTTTTTCAACCGAAAATCCACGCCTGCTACGAAGGGATCCCAAAATGACCCCAAATCAGCCCAAAAATTACCCCAAAATGACCCTAAATGACCCCAAAAGGACCCAAAATGACCCCAAAATGACCCCAAAAGGACCCAAAATGACCCTAAATGACAACGAAGAATCCCAAAATGACCCCAAAATGACCCAAAATTGCACTTTTTCGACCCAAAATCCACGCCTGCTACGAAGGGATCCCAAAATGACCCCAAATCAGCCCCAAAATGACCCCAAAATCACCCCAAAATGGCCCTAAATGACCCTAAATGATGCCAAAATGACCCCAAAAGGACCCCAAATGACCCCAAATGACAACAAAGTGACCCCAAAATGACCCAAAATTGCACTTTTTCAACCCAAAATCCACGCCTGCTACGAAGGGATCCCAAAATGACCCCAAATCAGCCCCAAAATGACCCCCAAAAGACCCCAAAATGACCCTAAAATGGCCCTAAATGATGCCAAAATGACCCTAAATGATCCTAAGTGACCTTAAATGACCACAAAGTGACCCCAAAATGACCCAAAATTGCACTTTTTCAACCCAAAATCCACGCCTGCAGTGAAGGGATCCCAAAATGACCCCAAATCAGCCCAAAAATGACCCCAAAAGGACCCTAAATGGCCCTAAAATGGCCCTAAATGACCCCAAAATGACCCCAAAAGGACCCCAAATGACCCCAAATGACAACAAAGTGACCCCAAAATGACCCAAAATTGCACTTTTCCAACCCAAAATCCACGCCTGGTATGAAGGGATCCCAAAATGACCCCAAATCAGCCCCAAAATGACCCTAAATGATGCCAAAATGACCCCAAAACAGCCCCAAACTGACCCCAAAAGACCTGAAAAATGACCCCCCTAAAGGACCCAAAATGACCCAAAATGACCCAAAAATGACCCAAAATTGCACTTTTTCAACCCAAAATCCACGCCTGGTGCGAAGGGATCCCAAAATGACCCCAAATCAGACCAAAAATGACCCCAAAATGACCCCAAAATGGCCCTAAATGACCCCAAAAAGACCCAGAATGACCCCAAAAGGACCCAAAATGACCCTAAATGATCCTAAGTGACCTTAAATGAACACAGAATGACCCTAAAATGACCCAAAATTGCACTTTTTCAACACAAAATCCACGCCTGCAGTGAAGGGATCCCAAAATGACCCCAAATCAGCCCAAAAATGACCCCAAAAGGACCCCAAAATGACCCTAAAATGGCCCTAAATGACTCCAAAATGACCCCAAATGATCCTAAATGACCTTAAATGAACCCAAATGACCCCAAAATGACCCAAAATTGCACTTTTTCAACCCAAAATCCACGCCTGCAGTGAAGGGATCCCAAAATGACCCCAAATCAGCCCCAAAATGACCCCAAAATGACCCTAAAAGACCCTAAAATGACCCCAAAACAACCCCAAACTGACCCCAAAAGACCCCAAAAATCACCCCCCTAAGGAACCCAAAATGACCCTAAATGACCCCAAAATGACCCAAAATTGCACTTTTTCAACCCAAAATCCACGCCTGCTACGAAGGGATCCCAAAATGACCCCAAATCAGCCCCAAAATGACCCTAAAATGACCCCAAAATGACCCCAAAACAACCCCAAACTGACCCCAAAAGACCCCAAAAATGACCCCCCTAAAGGCCCCAAAATGACCCAAAATGACCCCAAAATGACCCAAAATTGCACTTTTTCAACCCAAAATCCACGCCTGCAGTGAAGGGATCCCAAAATGACCCCAAATGAGCTCAAAAATGACCCCAAAATGACCCTAAAATGGCCCTAAATGACCCTAAATGATGCCAAAATGACCCAAAATGATCCTAAGTGACCTTAAATGAACCCAAAATGACCCCAAAATGACCCAAAATTGCACTTTTTCAACCCAAAATCCACGCCTGCAGTGAAGCGATCCCAAAATGACCCCAAATCAGCCCAAAAATGACCCCAAAATGACCCTAAATGACCCTAAATGGCCCTAAATGATGCCAAAATGACCCTAAATGATCCTAAATGACCTTAAATGAACCCAAAATGACCCCAAAATGACCCAAAATTGCACTTTTTCAACCCAAAATCGATGCCTGTTACGAAGGGATCCCAAAATGACCCCAAATCAGCCCCAAAATGACCCCGAAAGGACCCAAAATGACCCTAAAATGGCCCTAAATGATGCCAAAATGACCCCAAATGATCCTAAATGACCTTAAATGAACCCAAAATGACCCCAAAATGACCCAAAATTGCACTTTTTCAACCCAAAATCAACGCCTGCTACGAAGGGATCCTAAAATGACCCCAAAGCAGCCCCAAAATGACCCCAAAATGATCCTAAAAGACCCTAAAATGACCCCAAAATGACCTGAAACGACCCCAAAAGGACCCTAGATGACCCTAAATGACAACGAAGAGACCCAAAAATGACCCCAAAATGACCCAAAATTGCACTTTTTCAACCCAAAATCCACGCCTGTCACGAAGGCATCCCAAAATGACCCCAAATCAGCCCAAAAATGATCCCAAAAGGACCCTAAATGACCCTAAAATGGCCCTAAATGATGCCAAAATGACCCCAAATGAATCAAAATGATCCTAAATGACCTTAAATGAACCCAAAATGACCCCAAAATGACCCAAAATTGCACTTTTTCAACCCAAAATCCACGCCTGCTACGAAGGGATCCCAAAATGACCCCAAATCAGCCCAAAAATTACCCCAAAATGACCCAAAATGACCCTAAATGACCCTAAATGATGCCAAAATGACCCTAAATGATCCTAAGTGACCTTAAATGAACCCAAAAATGACCTCAAAATGACCCAAAATTGCACTTTTTCAACCCAAAATCCACACCTGCAGTGAAGGGATCCCAGAATGACCCCAAATCAGCCCAAAAATGACCCCAAAAGGACCCTAGATGACCCTAAATGACAACGAAGAGACCCAAAAATGACCCCAAAATGACCCAAAATTGCACTTTTTCAACCCAAAATCCACGCCTGCAGTGAAGGGATCCCAAAATGACCCCAAATCAGCCCAAAAATGACCCCAAAATGACCCCAAAAGACCCTAAAATGGCCCGAAATGATGCCAAAATGACCCCAAATGATCCTAAATGACCCTAAATGAACCCAAAATGACCCCAAAATGACCCAAAATTGCACTTTTTCAACCCAAAATCCACGCCTGCAGTGAAGGGATCCCAAAATGACCCCAAAGCAGCCCCAAAATGACCCCAAAAAGACCCTAAATGGCCCCAAAAGACCCAGAATGACCCCAAAATGAACCGAAATTGACCCAAAATGATCCTAAATGACCTTAAATGAACCCCAAAATGACCCCAAAATGACCCAAAATTGCACTTTTTCAACCCAAAATCCACGCCTGCAGTGAAGGGACCCCAAAATGACCCCAAAATGACCCCAAAATGACCCCAAAAGGACCCTAAATGGCCCTAAAATGGCCCTAAATGATGCCAAAATGACCCCAAAAGGACCCCAAATGACCCCAAATGACAACAAAGTGACCCCAAAATGACCCAAAATTGCACTTTTTCAACCCAAAATCCACGCCTGCTACGAAGGGATCCCAAAATGACCCCAAATCAGCCCAAAAATGACCCCAAAAGGACCATAAATGACCCTAAACGACCCCAAAAAGACCCTGAATGACCCCAAAATGAACCTAAATTGACCCAAAATGATCCTAAATGACCTTAAATGAACCCAAAATGACCCCAAAATGACCCAAAATTGCACTTTTTCAACCCAAAATCCACGCCTGCTACGAAGGGATCCCAAAATGACCCCAAATCAGCCCAAAAATTACCCCAAAATGACCCAAAATGACCCTAAAATGACCCTAAATGATGCCAAAATGACCCTAAATGATCCTAAGTGACCTTAAATGAACCCAAAAATGACCCCAAAATGACCCAAAATTGCACTTTTTCAACCCAAAATCCACGCCTGCTACGAAGGGATCCCAAAATGACCCCAAATCAGCCCAAAAATGACCCCAAAAGGACCCTAAATGACCCTAAATGGCCCTAAATGATGCCAAAAGGACCCTAAATGACCCCAAAAGGACCCAAATGCCCCCAAATGACCACAAAGTGACCCAAAAATGACCAAAATTGCACTTTTTCAACCCAAAATCCACGCCTGCAGTGAAGGGATCCCAAAATGACCCCAAATCAGCCCCAAAATGACCCCAAAATGACTCCAAAATGACCCTAAACGACCCCAAAAAGACCCTGAATGACCCCAAAATGAACCTAAATTGACCCAAAATGATCCTAAATGACCCTAAATGAACCCCAAATGACCCCAAAATGACCCAAAATTGCACTTTTTCAACCCAAAATCCACTCCTGCTACGAAGGGATCCCAAAATGACCCCAAATCAGCCCAAAAATGACCCCAAAATGACCCTAAATGGCCCTAAATGGCCCTAAATGATGCCAAAATGACCCCAAATGATCCTAAATGACCTTAAATGAACCCAAATGACCCCAAAATGACCCAAAATTGCACTTTTTCAACCCAAAATCCACGCCTGCTACGAAGGGATCCCAAAATGACCCCAAATCAGCCCCAAAATGACCCCAAAATGACCCTAAAAGACCCTAAAATGACCCCAAAACAACCCCAAACTGACCCCAAAAGACCCCAAAAATGACCCCCCTAAGGAACCCAAAATGACCCAAAATGACCCCAAAATGACCCAAAATTGCACTTTTTCAGCCCAAAATCCACGCCTGGTACGAAGGGATCCCAAAATGACCCCAAATCAGCCCCAAAATGACCCCAAAAGGACCCAAAATGACCCTAAATGGCCCTGAATGATGCCAAAATGACCCCAAATGATCCTAAGTGACCTTAAATGAACCCAAAGTGACCCCAAAATGACCCAAAATTGCACTTTTTCAACCCAAAATCCACGCCTGCAGTGAAGGGATCCCAAAATGACCCCAAATCAGCCCAAAAATGACCCCAAAAAGACCCCAAAAGACCCTAAAATGACCCCAAAATGACCTGAAACGACCCCAAAAGGACCCTAAATGACCCTAAATGACAACGAAGAGACCCAAAAATGACCCCAAAATGACCCAAAATTGCACTTTTTCAACCCAAAATCCACGCCTGCAGTGAAGGGATCCCAAAATGACCCCAAATCAGCCCAAAAATGACCCCAAAATGACCCTAAAATGGCCCTAAATGACCCTAAATGACCCCAACTTGACCCCAAATTGACCCAAAATGACCCTAAATGATCCTAAGTGACCTTAAATGAACCCAAATGACCCCAAAATGACCCAAAATTGCACTTTTTCAACCCAAAATCCACGCCTGTCACGAAGGGATCCCAAAATGACCCCAAATCAGCCCAAAAATGACCCCAAAAGGACCCTAAATGACCCTAAATGACCCTAAATGATGCCAAAATGACCCCAAAAGGACCCCAAATGACCCCAAATGACAACAAAGTGACCCCAAAATGACCCAAAATTGCACTTTTTCAACCCAAAATCCACGCCTGTTACGAAGGGATCCTAAAATGACCCCAAATCAGCCCAAAAATGACCCCAAAATGATCCTAAAAGACCCTAAAATGACCCCAAAATGACTTGAAACGACCCCAAAAGGACCCTAGATGACCCTAAATGACAACGAAGAGACCCAAAAATGACCCCAAAATGACCCAAAATTGCACTTTTTCAACCCAAAATCCACGCCTGCTACGAAGGGATCCCAAAATGACCCCAAATTCCCCAAAATGACCCTAAAATGACCCCAAAACAACCCTAAAATGACCCTAAATGACCTGAAACGACCCCAAAAGGAGCCTAAATGACCCTAAATGACAACGAAGAGACCCAAAAATGACCCCAAAATGACCCAAAATTGCACTTTTTCAACCCAAAATCCACGCTTGCAGTGAAGGGATCCCAAAATGACCCCAAAAAGACCCAAAATGACCCCAAAAGGACCCAAAATGGCCCTAAATGACCCTAAAAGATGCCAAAATGACCCTAAATGATCCTAAGTGGCCTTAAATGAACCCAAAATGACCCCAAAATGACCCAAAATTGCACTTTTTCAACCCAAAATCCACGCCTGGTGCGAAGGGATCCCAAAATGACCCCAAATCAGCCCAAAAATGACCCCAAAATGACCATAAATGACCCTAAATGGCCCTAAATGATGCCAAAATGACGCCAAATGACCCCAAAAGGACCCTAAATGACCCTAAATGACAACAAAGTGACCCCAAAATGACCCAAAATTGCACTTTTTCAACCCAAAATCCACGCCTGTTACGAAGGGATCCCAAAATGACCCCAAATCAGCCCAAAAATGACCCCAAAATGACCCTAAAATGACCCCTAAAGGACCCTAAATGACCCCAAAAAGACCCAAAATGACCCCAAAATGACCCCAAAAGACCCCAAAAATGACCCCCCTAAAGGACCCGAAATGACTCAAAGTGACCCCAAAATGACCCAAAATTGCACTTTTTCAACCCAAAATCCACGCCTGGTACGAAGGGATCCCAAAATGACCCCAAAATGACCCTAAATGACCCTAAATGATGCCAAAATGACCCTAAAAGGATCCAAAATGACCCCAAAAGGACCCCAAAATGACCCTAAAAGGATCCAAAATGACCCAAAAGGACCCAAAATGACCCGAAATGACCCCAAAGTGACCCTAAATGACCCCAAACGGACCCCAAAAGACCCTAAATCACCCCAATATGACCCTAAATGACCCTAAAATGAACTAAAAGGACGCAAAAGGACCCAAAAGGACCCAAAATGTCCCTGAAATGACCCCAAAAGGACCAAAAAATGACCCCAAAAGGACTCAAAATGACCCAAAATGACCCCAAAAAACCCCAAAAGGGCCCAAAATGACCCAAAAGGACCAAAAAGGACCCAAAATGACCCCAAAATGACCCAAAATTTCACAAAATGACCTAAAATGGCCCCAAAATGACCCAAAACAGACCCAAAATGACCCAAAATTACCCAAAATGACCCAAAATGGCCCCAAAAAACCCTAAAATGATCCAAAATGACCCAAAATGACCCAAAAGGACCTAAAATGACCCCAAAATGATCCCAAAATGACCCAAAATGGCCCCAAATTCCACAAAATGACCTAAAATGACCCCAAAATGACCCTAAAAGGGTCCAAAATGACCCAAAAGGACCCAAAATGGCCCTGAAATGACCCCAAAAGGACCAAAAAATGACTCCAAAAGGACTCAAAATGACCCAAAATGACCCCAAAAGACCCTAAAATGATCCAAAATGACCCAAAAGAACCCAAAAGGACCCAAAATGACCCCAAAATGACCCAAAATTTCACAAAAAGACCCTAAATGACCCCAAAAGGGCCCAAAATGACCCTAAAATGGCCCCAAATTCCACAAAATGACCTAAAATGACCCCAAAATGACCCTAAAAGGATCCAAAATGACCCAAAAGGACCCAAAATGTCCCTGAAATGACCCCAAAAGGACCAAAAAATGACCCCAAAAGGACTCAAAAGGACCCAAAATGACCCCAAAAAACCCCAAATGACCCCAAAATGACCAAAAAATGACCCCAAAAGGACCCAAAATGACCCCAAAATGACCCCAAACGACCCTAAAATGGCACAAAATGACCCAAAATTTCACAAAATGACCCAAAATTTCCCCAAATGACCCCAAAATGATGAAAAATGACCCCAAAATGAGCCCAAAAGGACCCAAAATGACCCCAAATCCCCATTTTTAACCACAAATCCCCCATTTTCAACCCCAAATCTCCATTTTCAACCCCAAAATCTCATTTTTTCATCCCCAAATTCCTATTTTTTACCCCAAATCCCCCATTTTCAACCCCAAAATCTTTTTTACCCCAAATGCCCCATTTTTTACCCCTAAATTCCCATTTTTCCCCCAAAGTTCCCCCATTTTTAACCTCAAATCCCCATTTTTTACCCCAAAACTCACATTTTCAACCCCAAATCCCTATTTTCAACCCCAAATTCCCCATTTTCAACCCCAAAAATCTCCTTTTTTCATCCAAATCCCCATTTTCAACCCAAATTCCCCATTTTTTACCCCCAAATCCCCAATTTTTTACCCCAAATTCCCATTTTTCAACCCCAAATCCCCATTTTTTAACCCCAAATCCCCATTTTTTACCCTAAATCCCCCATTTTCAACCCCAAATCCCCATTTTCAAGCCCAAATCCCCATTTTTTACCCCAAATCCCCCATTTTCCACCCCAAATCCCCATTTTCAACCCCCAATTTCCCCATTTTCAACCCCAAATTCCCATTTTCAAGCCCAAATCCCCATTTTCAATCCGAAAATCTCTTTTTTTAAACCCAAATTCCCATTTTTTTACCCAAATTCCCATTTTTTACCCCAAATTCCCCATTTTCAACCCCAAACTCCCCATTTTCAACCCCAAAATCTCATTTTTTCCCCCCAAATCCCCATTTTTTACCCCAAATCCCCATTTTTTACCCCCAAATCCCCTTTTTCAACCCCAAATCCCCATTTTCAACCCCAAAATAATCCTTTTTTAACCTCAAACCCACATTTTTTACCCTAAATCCCCCATTTTCAACCCCAAATCCCCACTTTTGCCCCAAATTCCCCATTTTCAACCCCAAAATCTCATTTTTTCCCCCCAAATCCCCATTTTTTACCCCAAATTCCCGTTTTTTACCCCAAATTTTCCTATTTTACCCCAAATCCCCATTTTTTACACAAAGTTCCCCATTTTTTTACCCCAAAATCTCCTTTTTTCACCCCAAATCCCCATTTTTAACCCAAAATCCCCATTTTTCAACCCCAAATCCCCATTTTTACCCCCAAATCCCCCATTTTCAACCCCAAATCCCCCATTTTTTTACCCCAAATTCCCCATTTTCAACCCCAAATCCCCATTTTTTACCCCATATTCCCCATTTTTCAACCCCAAAATCTCATTTTTCCACCCCAAATCCCCATTTTTTACCCCAAATTCCCGTTTTTTACCCCAAATTTTCCTATTTTACCCCAAATCCCCATTTTTTTACCCCAAAATCTCATTTTTTTCACCCCAAATCCCCGTTTTGTACCCCTAAATCCCCCATTTTTAACCCCAAATCCCCACTTTTGCCCCAAATCCCCCATTTTTTACCCGAAATTTCTCATTTTCAACCCCAAATCCCCATTTTTTGTCCCAAATTTTTCCTATTTTACCCCCAAATCCCCCATTTTTATCCCCAAATCCCCATTTTCGCCCCTAATCCCCGTTTTTTCCCACCAAACCCCCATTTTCAACCCCAAAATCTCTTTTTTTTACCCCAAATGCCCCATTTTTTACCCCTAAATTCCCATTTTTCCCCCAAAGTTCCCCCATTTTTAACCTCAAATCCCCATTTTTTACCCCAAAACCCACATTTTCAACCCCAAATCCCCATTTTCAACCCCAAATTCCCCCCTTTTAACCCCGAATTCCCCATTTTCAACCCCAAATTTCCCAATTTTTACCCCAATTCCCTCCTTTTAACCCCAAATCCCCATTTTTTACCCTAAATGCCCCATTTTCATCCCCAAAATTCCCTATTTTCAACCCCCAAATCTCTTTTTTAACCCCAAATCCCCATTTTTTATCCCCAGTTCCCACATTTTTTACCCCAAATCCCCATTTTTTACCTCAAATCCCCATTTTCAACCTCAAATTACCTGTTTTCAACCCCAAAATCTCTTTTTTAACCCCATATCCCTATTTTTTACCTTAAATCCCCCATTTTTAACCCCCAAATCCCCATTTTTATCCCCCAATCCCCATTTTCAACCCCAAATCCCCATTTTCAACCCGAAAATCTCTTTTTTTAAACCCAAATCCCCATTTTTTTACCCTAATTCCCATTTTTTACCCCAAATTCCCCATTTTCAACCCCAAAATCTCATTTTTTAACCCAAATTCCCATTTTTTACCCTAAATCCCCCATTTTCAACCCCAAATCCCCATTTTTTACCCCCAAATCCCCATTTTCAACCCCAAAATTCCCCATTTTCAACCCCAAATCCCCATTTTTTAACCCCAAATCCCCCATTTTCCACCCCAAATCCCCATTTTTTACTCCCAAATCCCCATTTTTACCACCAAACTCCCCATTTTCAACCCCAAATCCCCATTTTTTAACCCCAATTTCCCCATTTTTTACCCCAAATCCCCATTTTCAACCTCAAATTACCCGTTTTTAACCCCAAAATCTCTTTTTTTAACCCCATATCCCCATTTTTTACCCTAAATCCCCCATTTTTAACCCCAAAATCCCCATTTTTATCCCCCAAATTCCACATTTCCAACCCCAAAATCCCCATTTTCAACCCCAAAATCTTTTTTTAACCGCAAATCCCCATTTTTTTACCCCCAAAATTCCCATTTTTTACCCCAATTTCCCCATTTTCAACCCCAAAATCTCATTTTTTAACCCCAAATCCCCATTTTTACCCTAAATCCCCCATTTTCCACCCCAAATCCCCATTTTTTACCCCCAAATCCCCTTTTTCAACCCCAAATCCCCATTTTCAACCCCAAAATAATCCTTTTTTAACCTCAAACCCACATTTTTTACCCTAAATCCCCCATTTTCAACCCCAAATCCCCACTTTTGCCCCAAATTCCCCATTTTCAACCCCAAAATCTCATTTTTTCCCCCCAAATCCCCATTTTTTACCCCAAATTCCCGTTTTTTACCCCAAATTTTCCTATTTTACCCCAAATCCCCATTTTTTACACCAATTCCCCATTTTTTTACCCCAAAATCTCCTTTTTTCACCCCAAATCCCCATTTTTAACCCAAAATTCCCACTTTTGCCCCAAATCCCCCATTTTGAACCCCATATTCCCCATTTTTTACACCAAATCCCCATTTTTTACCCCAAATTCCCCATTTTCAACCCCAAATTCCCCATTTTTTACCCCAAATTCCCATTTTTGCCCCCAAATTCCCGTTTTTTACCCCAAATTTTCCTATTTTATCCCAAATTCCCCAATTTTTACCCTAAATTCCCCATTTTTTACCCCAAAATCTCATTTTTTTCACCCCAAATCCCCGTTTTTTACCCCTAAATCCCCCATTTTCAACCCCAAATCCCCACTTTTGCCCCATATTCCCCATTTTTTACCCGAAATTCCCCATTTTCAACCACAAATCCCCATTTTTTGTCCCAAATTTTTCCTATTTTACCCCCAAATCCCCCATTTTTATCCCCAAATCCCCATTTTTGCCCCTAATCCCCATTTTTTCCCACCAAACCCCCATTTTCAACCCCCAAAATCCCCATTTTTTACCCCAAATGCCCCATTTTTTACCCCTAAATTCCCATTTTTCCCCCAAAGTTCCCCCATTTTTAACCTCAAATCCCCATTTTTTACCCCAAATCCCCATTTTCAACCCCAAATTCCCCATTTTCAACCCCAAAAATCTCCTTTTTTCACCCCAAATCCCCATTTTTCAACCTAATTTCCCCATTTTTTACCCCAAATCCCCAATTTTTTACCCTAAATCCCCCATTTTCCACCCCAAATCCCCATTTTTACCCCCAAATTCCCCATTTTCAACCCCAAAATCTCATTTTTTAACCCCAAATCCCCATTTTCAACCCCAAATCCCCATTTTCAACCAACAAATTCCCCATTTTCAACCCCAAATCCCCATTTTTACCCCCAAATTCCCCATTTTCAACCCCAAATTCCCCAATTTTTACCCCAATTCCCCCCTTTTAACCCCAAATCCCCATTTTTTACCTTAAATGCCCATTTTCATCCCCAAAATTCCCTATTTTCAACCCCAAAATCTCCTTTTTTAACCTCAAACCCACATTTTTTACCCTAAATCCCCATTTTTAACCCCAAATCCCCATTTTCAACCCCAAACTCCCCATTTTCAACCCCAAATCCCCTCTTTTGCCCCAAATTCCCCATTTTCAACCCCAAAATCTCATTTTTCCACCCCAAATCCCCATTTTTTACCCCAAATCCCCATTTTTCACCCCAAATTCCCCATTTTTAACCCCAATCCCCATTTTCAACCCCAAATCCCCATTTTTCAACCCCATATCCCCATTTTTACCCCCAAATCCCCCATTTTCAACCCCAAATCCCCATTTTTTTACCCCAAATTCCCCATTTTCAACCCCAAATCCCCATTTTTTACCCCAAATTCCCCATTTTCAACCCCAAAATCTCATTTTTCCACCCCAAATCCCCATTTTTTACCCCAAATTCCCGTTTTTTACCCCAAATTTTCCTATTTTACCCCAAATCCCCATTTTTTACACCAATTCCCCATTTTTTTACCTCAAAATCTCATTTTTTTCACCCCAAAATCCCCGTTTTGTACCCCTAAATCCCCCATTTTCAACCCCAAATCCCCACTTTTGCCCCAAATCCCCCATTTTTTACCCGAAATTTCCCATTTTCAACCCCAAATCCCCATTTTTTGTCCCAAATTTTCCTATTTTACCCCCAAATCCCCCATTTTTATCCCCAAATCCCCATTTTTGCCTCTAATCCCCGTTTTTTCCCACCAAACCCCCATTTTCAACCCCCAAAATCCCCATTTTTTACCCCAATTCCCCCATTTTTAACCCTAAATTCCCATTTTCCCCCCAAAGTTCCCCCATTTTTAACCTCAAATCCCCATTTTTTACCCCAAATTCCCATTTTCAACCCAAAATTTCACTTTTTTTCACCCCCACATTCCCTTTTTTTGACCCCAAATCCCAAATTTTAACCCAAAATCCCAATTTTCAAACCCCAAATTTCACATTTTTACCCCCAAATCCCCATTTTCAACCCCAAAAATCTCCTTTTTTCATCCAAATCCCCATTTTCAACCCAAATTCCCCATTTTTTACCCCCAAATCCCCAATTTTTTACCCCAAATTCCCATTTTTCAACCCCAAATCCCCATTTTTTACCCTGAATCCCCCATTTTCAACCCCAAATCCCCATTTTCAACCATCAAATTCCCCATTTTCAACCCCAAATTCCCCAATTTTTACCCCAATTCCCCCTTTTAACCCCAAATCCCCATTTTTTACCCTAAATGCACATTTTCATCCCCAAAATTCCCTATTTTCAACCCCAAAATCTCCTTTTTTAACCCCAAATCCCCATTTTTTACCCCTAAATGCTCCATTTATAACCCAAAATCCCCACTTTTGCCCCATATCCCCCATTTTCAACCCCAAATCCCCATTTTTTACCCCCAAATCTCTTTTTTTAACCCCATATCCCCATTTTTTACCCTAAATCCCCCATTTTCAACCCCAAATCCCCATTTTCAACCCCAAACTCCCCATTTTCAACCCCAAATCCCCACTTCTGCCCCAAATTCCCCATTTTCAACCCCAAAATCTCCTTTTTCACCCCAAATCCCCATTTTCAACCCAAATTCCCCATTTTTGACCCCCAAATCCCCAATTTTTTACCCTAAATCCCCCATTTTCCACCCCAAATCCCCATTTTCAACCCCCAGATCCCCATTTTTCAACCCCAAATCCCCATTTTCAACGAACAAATTTCCCATTTTCAACGAACAAATTCCCCATTTTCCACCCCAAATCCCAATTCTTACCCCCAAATTCCCCATTTTCAACCCCAAAATCTCATTTTTTAACCCCAATTCCCCATTTTTTACCCAAATTCCCATTTTTTACCCTAAATCCCCCGTTTTCAACCCCAAATCCCCATTTTTTACCCCCAAATCCCCTTTTTCAACCCCAAATCCCACATTTTCAACGCCAAATCCCCATTTTTTAAACCCCAAATCCCCATTTTCAACCCCAAATCCCCATTTTCCACCAACAAATTCCCCATTTTTCACCCCAAATCCCCCATTTTTTACCCCAAATCCCCATTTTTCACCCGAAATCCCCATTTTTTACCCCAAATCCCCCATTTTCAACCCCCAAATCCCCATTTTTTAGCCCAAATCCCCATTTTTTACCCTAAATTCCCCATTTTCAACCCCAAATCCCCATTTTTTACCCCCAATTCCCCCATTTTTTACCCCAAATCCCCATTTTCAACCCCAAATTACCCGTTTTCAACCCCAAAATCTCTTTTTTTAACCCCATATCCCCATTTTTTACCCTAAATCCCCCATTTTTAACCCCCAAATCCCCATTTCTATCCCCCAATCCCCATTTTCAACCCCAAAATCCCCATTTTCAACCCGAAAATCTCTTTTTTTAAACCCAAATCCCCATTTTTTTACCCAAATTCCCATTTTTTACCCCAAATTCCCCATTTTCAACCCCAAAATCCCCATTTTTTAACCCAAATTCCCATTTTTTACCCTAAATCCCCCATTTTCAACCCCAAATCCCCATTTTTTACCCCCAAATCCCCTTTTTCAACCCCAAATCCCCATTTTCAACCCCAAATCCCCATTTTTTAACCCCAAATCCCCATTTTTTACCCTAAATCCCCCATTTTCAACCCCAAATCCCCATTTTCAACCAACAAATTCCCCATTTTCAACCCCAAATCCCCATTTTTTAACCCCAAATCCCCATTTTTAACCCCAAAATTCCCCATTTTCAACCCCAAAATCTCTTTTTTAACCCCAAATCCCCATTTTTTACCCCCAATTCCCCTATTTTTTACCCCAAATCCCCATTTTTACCCCAAATCCCCATTTTTACCCCCAAATTCCCATTTTTTACCCTAAATCCCCCATTTTTTACCCAAAATTCCCCATTTCCAACCCCAAATCCCCATTTTTTACCCTGAATCCCCCATTTTCAACCCCAAATCCCCATTTTTACCCCCAAATTCCCCATTTTCAACCCCAAATTCCCCAATTTTTACCCCAATTCCCCCCTTTTAACCCCAAATCCCCATTTTTTACCCTATATCCCCATTTTCATCCCCAAAATTCCCTATTTTCAACCCCAAAAATCTCCTTTTTTAACCCCAAATCCCCATTTTTTACCCCTAAATGCTCCATTTATAACCCAAAATCCCCACTTTTGCCCCATATCCCCCATTTTCAACCCCAAATCCCCATTTTTTACCCCCAAATCTCTTTTTTTAACCCCATATCCCCATTTTTTACCCTAAATCCCCCATTTTCAACCCCAAATCCCCATTTTCAACCCCAAACTCCCCATTTTCAACCCCAAATCCCCACTTCTGCCCCAAATTCCCCATTTTCAACCCCAAAATCTCCTTTTTCACCCCAAATCCCCATTTTCAACCCAAATTCCCCATTTTTGACCCCCAAATCCCCAATTTTTTACCCTAAATCCCCCATTTTCCACCCCAAATCCCCATTTTCAACCCCCAGATCCCCATTTTTCAACCCCAAATCCCCATTTTCAACGAACAAATTTCCCATTTTCAACGAACAAATTCCCCATTTTCCACCCCAAATCCCAATTCTTACCCCCAAATTCCCCATTTTCAACCCCAAAATCTCATTTTTTAACCCCAATTCCCCATTTTTTACCCAAATTCCCATTTTTTACCCTAAATCCCCCGTTTTCAACCCCAAATCCCCATTTTTTACCCCCAAATCCCCTTTTTCAACCCCAAATCCCACATTTTCAACGCCAAATCCCCATTTTTTAAACCCCAAATCCCCATTTTCAACCCCAAATCCCCATTTTCCACCAACAAATTCCCCATTTTTCACCCCAAATCCCCCATTTTTTACCCCAAATCCCCATTTTTCACCCGAAATCCCCATTTTTTACCCCAAATCCCCCATTTTCAACCCCCAAATCCCCATTTTTTAGCCCAAATCCCCATTTTTTACCCTAAATTCCCCATTTTCAACCCCAAATCCCCATTTTTTACCCCCAATTCCCCCATTTTTTACCCCAAATCCCCATTTTCAACCCCAAATTACCCGTTTTCAACCCCAAAATCTCTTTTTTTAACCCCATATCCCCATTTTTTACCCTAAATCCCCCATTTTTAACCCCCAAATCCCCATTTCTATCCCCCAATCCCCATTTTCAACCCCAAAATCCCCATTTTCAACCCGAAAATCTCTTTTTTTAAACCCAAATCCCCATTTTTTTACCCAAATTCCCATTTTTTACCCCAAATTCCCCATTTTCAACCCCAAAATCCCCATTTTTTAACCCAAATTCCCATTTTTTACCCTAAATCCCCCATTTTCAACCCCAAATCCCCATTTTTTACCCCCAAATCCCCTTTTTCAACCCCAAATCCCCATTTTCAACCCCAAATCCCCATTTTTTAACCCCAAATCCCCATTTTTTTCCCTAAATCCCCCATTTTCAACCCCAAATCCCCATTTTCAACCAACAAATTCCCCATTTTCAACCCCAAATCCCCATTTTTTAACCCCAAATCCCCATTTTTAACCCCAAAATTCCCCATTTTCAACCCCAAAATCTCTTTTTTAACCCCAAATCCCCATTTTTTACCCCCAATTCCCCTATTTTTTACCCCAAATCCCCATTTTTACCCCAAATCCCCATTTTTACCCCCAAATTCCCATTTTTTACCCTAAATCCCCCATTTTTTACCCAAAATTCCCCATTTCCAACCCCAAATCCCCATTTTTTACCCTGAATCCCCCATTTTCAACCCCAAATCCCCATTTTTACCCCCAAATTCCCCATTTTCAACCCCAAATTCCCCAATTTTTACCCCAATTCCCCCCTTTTAACCCCAAATCCCCATTTTTTACCCTATATCCCCATTTTCATCCCCAAAATTCCCTATTTTCAACCCCAAAAATCTCCTTTTTTAACCCCAAATCCCCATTTTTTACCCCTAAATGCTCCATTTATAACCCAAAATCCCCACTTTTGCCCCATATCCCCCATTTTCAACCCCAAATCCCCATTTTTTACCCCCAAATCTCTTTTTTTAACCCCATATCCCCATTTTTTACCCTAAATCCCCCATTTTCAACCCCAAATCCCCATTTTCAACCCCAAACTCCCCATTTTCAACCCCAAATCCCCACTTCTGCCCCAAATTCCCCATTTTCAACCCCAAAATCTCCTTTTTCACCCCAAATCCCCATTTTCAACCCAAATTCCCCATTTTTGACCCCCAAATCCCCAATTTTTTACCCTAAATCCCCCATTTTCCACCCCAAATCCCCATTTTCAACCCCCAGATCCCCATTTTTTAACCCCAAATCCCCATTTTCAACCCCAAATCCCCTATTTTCAACCCCAAATCCCCATTTTTTACCCTAAATCCCCCATTTTCAACCCCAAATCCCCATTTTCAACGAACAAATTTCCCATTTTCAACGAACAAATTCCCCATTTTCCACCCCAAATCCCAATTCTTACCCCCAAATTCCCCATTTTCAACCCCAAAATCTCATTTTTTAACCCCAATTCCCCATTTTTTACCCAAATTCCCATTTTTTACCCTAAATCCCCCGTTTTCAACCCCAAATCCCCATTTTTTACCCCCAAATCCCCTTTTTCAACCCCAAATCCCACATTTTCAACGCCAAATCCCCATTTTTTAAACCCCAAATCCCCATTTTCAACCCCAAATCCCCATTTTCCACCAACAAATTCCCCATTTTTCACCCCAAATCCCCCATTTTTTACCCCAAATCCCCATTTTTCACCCGAAATCCCCATTTTTTACCCCAAATCCCCCATTTTCAACCCCCAAATCCCCATTTTTTAGCCCAAATCCCCATTTTTTACCCTAAATTCCCCATTTTCAACCCCAAATCCCCATTTTTTACCCCCAATTCCCCCATTTTTTACCCCAAATCCCCATTTTCAACCCCAAATTACCCGTTTTCAACCCCAAAATCTCTTTTTTTAACCCCATATCCCCATTTTTTACCCTAAATTCCCCATTTTTAACCCCCAAATCCCCATTTCTATCCCCCAATCCCCATTTTCAACCCCAAAATCCCCATTTTCAACCCGAAAATCTCTTTTTTTAAACCCAAATCCCCATTTTTTTACCCAAATTCCCATTTTTTACCCCAAATTCCCCATTTTCAACCCCAAAATCCCCATTTTTTAACCCAAATTCCCATTTTTTACCCTAAATCCCCCATTTTCAACCCCAAATCCCCATTTTTTACCCCCAAATCCCCTTTTTCAACCCCAAATCCCCATTTTCAACCCCAAATCCCCATTTTTTAACCCCAAATCCCCATTTTTTACCCTAAATCCCCCATTTTCAACCCCAAATCCCCATTTTCAACCAACAAATTCCCCATTTTCAACCCCAAATCCCCATTTTTTAACCCCAAATCCCCATTTTTAACCCCAAAATTCCCCATTTTCAACCCCAAAATCTCTTTTTTAACCCCAAATCCCCATTTTTTACCCCCAATTCCCCTATTTTTTACCCCAAATCCCCATTTTTACCCCAAATCCCCATTTTTACCCCCAAATTCCCATTTTTTACCCTAAATCCCCCATTTTTTACCCAAAATTCCCCATTTCCAACCCCAAATCCCCATTTTTTACCCTGAATCCCCCATTTTCAACCCCAAATCCCCATTTTTACCCCCAAATTCCCCATTTTCAACCCCAAATTCCCCAATTTTTACCCCAATTCCCCCCTTTTAACCCCAAATCCCCATTTTTTACCCTATATCCCCATTTTCATCCCCAAAATTCCCTATTTTCAACCCCAAAAATCTCCTTTTTTAACCCCAAATCCCCATTTTTTACCCCTAAATGCTCCATTTATAACCCAAAATCCCCACTTTTGCCCCATATCCCCCATTTTCAACCCCAAATCCCCATTTTTTACCCCCAAATCTCTTTTTTTAACCCCATATCCCCATTTTTTACCCTAAATCCCCCATTTTCAACCCCAAATCCCCATTTTCAACCCCAAACTCCCCATTTTCAACCCCAAATCCCCACTTCTGCCCCAAATTCCCCATTTTCAACCCCAAAATCTCCTTTTTCACCCCAAATCCCCATTTTCAACCCAAATTCCCCATTTTTGACCCCCAAATCCCCAATTTTTTACCCTAAATCCCCCATTTTCCACCCCAAATCCCCATTTTCAACCCCCAGATCCCCATTTTTCAACCCCAAATCCCCATTTTCAACGAACAAATTTCCCATTTTCAACGAACAAATTCCCCATTTTCCACCCCAAATCCCAATTCTTACCCCCAAATTCCCCATTTTCAACCCCAAAATCTCATTTTTTAACCCCAATTCCCCATTTTTTACCCAAATTCCCATTTTTTACCCTAAATCCCCCGTTTTCAACCCCAAATCCCCATTTTTTACCCCCAAATCCCCTTTTTCAACCCCAAATCCCACATTTTCAACGCCAAATCCCCATTTTTTAAACCCCAAATCCCCATTTTCAACCCCAAATCCCCATTTTCCACCAACAAATTCCCCATTTTTCACCCCAAATCCCCCATTTTTTACCCCAAATCCCCATTTTTCACCCGAAATCCCCATTTTTTACCCCAAATCCCCCATTTTCAACCCCCAAATCCCCATTTTTTAGCCCAAATCCCCATTTTTTACCCTAAATTCCCCATTTTCAACCCCAAATCCCCATTTTTTACCCCCAATTCCCCCATTTTTTACCCCAAATCCCCATTTTCAACCCCAAATTACCCGTTTTCAACCCCAAAATCTCTTTTTTTAACCCCATATCCCCATTTTTTACCCTAAATCCCCCATTTTTAACCCCAAAATCCCCATTTCTATCCCCCAATCTCCATTTTCAACCCCAAAATCCCCATTTTCAACCCGAAAATCTCTTTTTTTAAACCCAAATCCCCATTTTTTTACCCAAATTCCCATTTTTTACCCCAAATTCCCCATTTTCAACCCCAAATCCCCATTTTTTAACCCAAATTCCCATTTTTTACCCTAAATCCCCCATTTTCAACCCCAAATCCCCATTTTTTACCCCCAAATCCCCTTTTTCAACCCCAAATCCCCATTTTCAACCCCAAATCCCCATTTTTTAACCCCAAATCCCCATTTTTTACCCTAAATCCCCCATTTTCAACCCCAAATCCCCATTTTCAACCAACAAATTCCCCATTTTCAACCCCAAATCCCCATTTTTTAACCCCAAATCCCCATTTTTAACCCCAAAATTCCCCATTTTCAACCCCAAAATCTCTTTTTTAACCCCAAATCCCCATTTTTTACCCCCAATTCCCCTATTTTTTACCCCAAATCCCCATTTTTTACCCCAAATCCCCATTTTTACCCCCAAATTCCCATTTTTTACCCTAAATCCCCCATTTTTTACCCAAAATTCCCCATTTCCAACCCCAAATCCCCATTTTTTACCCTGAATCCCCCATTTTCAACCCCAAATCCCCATTTTTACCCCCAAATTCCCCATTTTCAACCCCAAATTCCCCAATTTTTACCCCAATTCCCCCCTTTTAACCCCAAATCCCCATTTTTTACCCTAAATCCCCATTTTCATCCCCAAAATTCCCTATTTTCAACCCCAAAAATCTCCTTTTTTAACCCCAAATCCCCATTTTTTACCCCTAAATGCTCCATTTATAACCCAAAATCCCCACTTTTGCCCCATATCCCCCATTTTCAACCCCAAATCCCCATTTTTTACCCCCAAATCTCTTTTTTTAACCCCATATCCCCATTTTTTACCCTAAATCCCCCATTTTCAACCCCAAATCCCCATTTTCAACCCCAAACTCCCCATTTTCAACCCCAAATCCCCACTTCTGCCCCAAATTCCCCATTTTCAACCCCAAAATCTCCTTTTTCACCCCAAATCCCCATTTTCAACCCAAATTCCCCATTTTTGACCCCCAAATCCCCAATTTTTTACCCTAAATCCCCACATTTTCCACCCCAAATCCCCATTTTTTACCCCCAAATCCCCTTTTTCATCCCCAAATCCCCCATTTTCCACCCCAAATCCCCATTTTTTAACCCCAAATCCCCATTTTTTACCCTAAATCCCCCATTTTCAACCCCAAATCCCCATTTTAAACCAACAAATTCCCCATTTTCAACCCCAAATCCCCATTTTTACCCCCAAATCCCCATTTTCAACCCCAAAATTTCCCATTTTCAACCCCAAAATCTCTTTTTTAACCCCAAATCGCCATTTTTTTCCCCCAATTCCCCCATTTTCAACCCCAAATCCCCATTTTTTACTCCCCAATTCACCATTTTTTACCCCAAAATCTTCTTTTTTTCACCCCAAATCCCCATTTTTTACCCCAAATCCCCATTTTTCACCCCAAAGTCCCCATTTTTAACCCCAATCCCCATTTTCAACCCCAAAATTCCCCATTTTCAACTCCCAAATCTCTTTTTTTAACCCCAAATCCCTATTTTTTACCACAAACCCCCGTTTTCAACCTCAAATTTCCCCATTTTCAAACCCCAGATTTCACTTTTTTACCCCCAAATCCCCTGTTTTTGACCCCAAATTCCCATTTTTAAACCCAAATCCCCATTTTCAACTCAAAATTTCACTTTCTTACCACCAAATCCCCGTTTTTTGGATCCCAAATCCCAATTTTTAACCCCAAATCCCAATTTTCAAACCCCAAATTTCACATTTTTACCCCAAATCCCCATTTTCAACCCCAAATTTCCCAATTTTTAGCCCTATTTTTCCCATTTTTGACCCAAAATTCCTTTTTTTTGCCCCAAACTCCCCGTTTTCAACCCAAAATCCCCATTTTCAAACCCCACAATTCCCATTTTTAACCCCAAATCCCCATTTTCAACCCCAAATTTCACTTTTTCAACCCCAAATTCCCTTTTTTTGACCCCAAATCCCAATTTTTAACTCAAAATCCCCATTTTCAAACCCCATATTTCACTTTTTTACCCCCAAATCCCCATTTTTTGACCCCAAATCCCCATTTTCAACCCAAAATTTCCATATTTTAACCCATTTTCCCATTTTTGACCCAAAATTCCGTTTTTTGACCCCAAATTCCCATTTTCAAATTCCAAATTTCACTTTTTTACCCCCAAATGTCACTTTTTTTTACCAAAATCCCCATTTTTTGACCCCAAATCCCCATTTTCAACCCCAAATTTCCATATTTTAACCCTATTTTTCCCATTTTTTGACCCAAAATTCCTTTTTTTGCCCCAAACTCCCCGTTTTCAACCCAAAATCCCCATTTTCAAACCCCCAAATTCCCATTTTTAACCCCAAATCCCCATTTTCAACCCAAAATTTCACTTTTTCCCCCCCAAATTCCCCTTTTTTGACCCCAAATCCCAATTTTTAACCCAAAATCCCAATTTTCAAACCCCAAATTTCACTTTTTTACCCCCAAATCGCCATTTTTTGATCCTAAATCCCCATTTTGAACCCAAAATTTCCATATTTTAACCCATTTTTCCCATTTTTGACCCCAAATTCCGTTTTTTGACCCAAAATTCCAATTTTCAACCCCAAATTCCCAATTTTAACCCTATTTTTCCCATTTTTGACCCAAAATTCCTTTTTTTTGCCCCAAACTCCCCGTTTTCAACCCAAAATCCCCATTTTCAAACCCCAAATTCCCATTTTTAACCCCAAATCCCCATTTTCAACCCAAAATTTCACTTTTTTCACCCAAAAATTCTCTTTTTTTGACCCCAAACCCCAATTTTTAACTCAAAATCCCCATATTCAAACCCCAAATTTCACTTTTTTACCCCCAAATCGCCATTTTTTGACCCTAAATCCCCATTTTGAACCCAAAATTTCCATATTTTAACCCATTTTTCCCATTTTTTGACCCCAAATTCCGTTTTTTGACCCTAAATCCCCATTTTGAACGCAAATTTTCCATATTTTAACCCATTTTTCCCATTTTTTGACTCAAAATTCCGTTTTTTGACCCCAAATTCCCATTTTCAAATTCCAAATTTCACTTTTTTACCCCAAATGTCACTTTTTTTTACCAAAATCCCCATTTTTTGACCCCAAATCCCAATTTTCGACCCCAAATTTCCATATTTTAACCCTATTTTTCCCATTTTTTGACCCAAAATTCCTTTTTTTGCCCCAAACTCCCCATTTTCAACCAAAATTCCCCATTTTCAAACCCCAAATTTCACTTTTTTACCCCCAAATCCCCAGTTTTTGACCCAAAATTCCCATTTTTACCCCAAATCCCCAGTTTCAAACCTCAGCATTTCATTTTTTTCACCCAAAAATTCCCTTTTTTTGATCCCAAATCCCAATTTTTAACCCAAAATTCCCATTTTCAAACCCCAAATGTCACTTTTTTACCCCAAAATTCCCATTTTTTGACCCCAAATCCCCATTTCAACCCAAATTTCCAAATTTTAACCCTATTTTTCCCATTTTTTGACCCAAAATTCCTTTTTTTTTGCCCCAAACTCCCCGTTTTCAACCCAAAATCCCTATTTTCAAACCCCAAATTTGATTTTTCCCCCCAAAGCCCCATTTTTTAACCCAAAATGCCCATTTTTACCCCAAATTCCCATTTTTAACTCCAAATCCCCATTTTCAACCCCAAATTTCACTTTTTTCACCCCCAAATTCCCTTTTTTTGACCCCAAATCCCAATTTTTAACTCAAAATCCCCATTTTCAAACCCCAAATTTCACTTTTTTACCCCCAAATCGCCATTTTTTGACCCTAAATCCCCATTTTGAACCCAAAATTTCCATATTTTAACCCATTTTTCCCATTTTTTGACCCAAAATTCCATTTTTTGACCCCAAATTCCCGTTTTCAACCCAAAATTTCCATATTTTAACCCATTTTTCCCATTTTTTGACCCAAAATTCCGTTTTTTGACCCAAAATCCCCATTTTGAACCCAAAATTTCCATATTTTAACCCATTTTTCCCATTTTTTGACTCAAAATTCCGTTTTTTGACCCCAAATCCCCATTTTCAACCCCAAATTTCCATATTTTAACCCTATTTTTCCCATTTTTTGACCCAAAATTCCTTTTTTTCCCCAAACTCCCCGTTTTCAACCCCAAATCCCCATTTTCAAACCCCAGATTTCACTTTTTTACCCCAAAATCCCCATTTTTTGACCCAAAATTCCCATTTTTACCCCAAATCCCCTATTTTCAAACCTACAATTTCACTTTTTTCACCCAAAAATTCCCTTTTTTTGACCCCAAATTTCACTTTTTTACCCCCAAATCGCCATTTTTTGACCCCAAATCCCCATTTTCAACCCAAAATTTCCATATTTTAACCCCATTTTTCCCATTTTTTGACCCAAAATTCCTTTTTTTTGCCCCAAACTCCCCGTTTCCAATCAAAAATCCCCATTTTCAACCCCAAATTTCACTTTTTTACCCCAAAATCCCCATTTTTTGACCCAAAATCGCTCATTTTTACCCAAAATTTCCTCATTTTCAGCCCCACCCCCCATTTTTGCCCGAAATCGCAGCTTTTTACCCCAAATTTTGCTCACCTGAACGTCCTCAGCGCCGTCCGCCATTTTTTTCTCGGAGATTTGGGGCAAATTTGGGCCTTTTTGGGAAAACTTGGGGGAAAAAGAGAAAAATTGTGTTAGAAATGGGAAATTTGGGGTTGAAAAAGTGAAAATTTGGGGAAATTTTGGTTTAAAATGGGGAATTTTTGGAAAAAAAACGGGGAAAAAGAGAAAAATTTGGTAGAAATCTGAAATTCTGGAAAAAATTGGGAAAATTTGGGTTAAAAATGGGAAAATTGGAGGAATTTGAAGTTGAAAAAGTGAAAATTTGGGGAAAATTTGGGGTAAAAATGGGAAAATCTGTGTTATAAAAGTGAAATTTGGGGGAAATTTGGGTTAAAAATGGGGAAAATTTGGAAAAATTTGGGAAAAAAAGAAAAAATGGGAAAAATTGGAATTTTTTTAAAAAAATTGGGAATATTTGGGTGAAAAAAGGAAAAATTGGAGGAATTTCAAGTTGAAAAAGTAAAATTTTGGAAAAATTTGGGATAAAAATGGGAAATTTCGGGTTATAAAAGTGAAATTTGGGGGATATTTTGGGTTAAAAATGGGGAAATTGTGGAAAAAAATTGGGAAAAAGAGAAAAAATGGGTAAAAATTGGAAATTTTGGAAAAAATTGGGGAAATTTGGGTTAAAAATGGGAAAATTGGAAACATTTGGGGTTGAAAAAGTGAAATTTGGGGGAAATTTGGGGTAAAAATGGAAAATTTGGTGATAAAAAGTGAATTATGGGGAAATTTGGAGCAAATTCGGGCCTTTTAAGAAAATTTATGAGAAAAAAGAGAAAATTTGGGAAATTTTGGGTGAGAAATGTAAAATTTTGGTTGAAAAAGTGAAAATTTGGGAAAATTCGGGTAAGAAATGGGAAATTGGGGGTTGAAAACATGAAATTTTGGGAAAGTTTGGGATAAAAATGGGAAATTTGGGGTTATAAAGGTGAAATTCTGGGGAAATTTTGGCTTAAAAATGGGGAAATTTTGGAAAAAATTGGGGAAAAAGAGAAAAAATTGGGTAAAAATTGGAAATTTTGGAAAAAATTGGGAAGATTTAGGTTACAAAGGAAAAATTAAAGGAATTTGAAGTAGAAAAATTAAAATTTTGGAAAAAATTGGGATTAAAAATGGGAAATTTTGGGTTATAAAAGTGAAATTTGGGGAAAATTGTGGTTAAAAATGGGGAAATGTTGGAAAAATTTGGGGAAAAAGAGAAAAAATGAGTAAAAATTGGAAATTCTGGAAAAAAAAATGGGGAAATTTGGGTTAAAATGGGAAAATTGGAAACATTTGGTGTTGAAAAAGTGAAATTTTGGGGAAATTTGGGGTAAAAATCGAAAATTTGGTGTTAAAAATTGAAAAATTAGGGAAATTTGGAGTAAAAATGGAAAAAATTGGGGTTAAAAAGTGAAAAATTGGTGACACATGGATAAAAATTTGAACTTTTTTGTGAAAAATTGGGGAAAAAAGAGAAAAAAATGGGAAAATTTGGGTTTGAAATGGAAAAATTGGGGTTGAAAAAGTGAACTTTTGGGTTATAAATGTGAAATTTGGGGAAAAATGGGTTAAAAAGGAAAATTTGGGGAAATTTTGGATAAAATTTGGAAAATTGGGGAAAATGCTGGGTAAAAAATGTGAGAATTATTAAAAAAATGGGGTAAAAAATGGGAGATTTCTGGGAAATTTTGAATAAAAAATGGGAAAATTGGGTTTGAAAAAGTGAAATTTGGGGTAAAAAAGGATTTTTTTCTGAAATTTTGGGTTAAAAATGGGAAAATTGAGGTTAAAAATATGAAATTTAGGGGAAATTTGGAGCAAATTTGGGCTTTTTTTGAAAATCTGGGGAAAAAAGAAAAAAATTGGGAAAACTTGGGTTAAAAATTGGAAAGTTGGGGGAATTTGGGGTAAAAAAGAGAAATTTTGGGGAAAATTGGGGTTAAAATGGGAAAATTTGGAGAATTTTGGGACTAAAAACTGGAAAAATTGGGGAAATTTGGGAAAATTTAATGAGATTTTGGAAATTTGGAGACATTTTGGGGGAAATTTGGGGGCATTGAAGGAAATTTGGGGCAAAATTTGGGAAATTTGGGTCATTTTGGGAAATTTTGGGGCCATTTTGAGGGAAAACTGAGGAAATTTGGGGTCATTTTGGGGCAAAAATGGAAAATTTAGGGAAAATTTGATGAAATTTTGGAGCTTTGGGGACAATTTGGAGAAATTTTGAGACCTTTGAGGACATTGGGGGGGAATTTGGGGCAAATTTGGATCTTTTGGGGTCATTTTATGGAAAATTGGGACCATTTTGGGGAAATTTGGGAGATTTTGTGGAAAACTGAGGAAATTTGAGACAAAAATAGGAAATTTTGGGGAAATTTTGATGAAATTTTGGAGATTTGGGGACAATTTGGAGAAATTTTGGGACCTTTGAGGACATTGGGGGGAAATTTGGGGCAAATTTGGATCTTTTGGGGTCATTTTATGGAAAATTGGGACCATTTTGGGGAAATTTGGGAGATTTTGTGGAAAACTGAGGAAATTTGGGACAAAAAGAGGAAATTTGGGGAAATTTTGATGAAATTTTGGAGATTTGGGGACAATTTGGAGAAATTTTGGGACCTTTGAGGACATTGGGGGGAAATTTGGGGCAAATTTGGATCTTTTGGGGTCATTTTATGGAAAATTGGGACCATTTTGGGGAAATTTGGGAGATTTTGTGGAAAACTGAGGAAATTTGGGACAAAAAGAGGAAATTTGGGGAAATTTTGATGAAATTTTGGAGATTTTGGGACAATTTGGAGAAATTTTGAGATATTTGGAGACAATGGGGGAAATTTGGGGTAAATTTGGGTCTTTTTTGGTCATTTTATGGAAAGTTGGGACCATTTTGGGGAAAATTTGGGATATTTTGGAGAAAACTGAGGAAATTTGGGGCAAAAAGAGGAAATTTGGGGAAATTTTGATGAAATTTTGAAGATTTTGGGACAATTTGGAGACATTTTGGGAGCTTTGAGGACATTGGGGGGAAATTTGGGGCAAATTTTGATCTTTGGGGGTCATATTATGGAAAATTGGGACCATTTTGAGGAAAATTTGGGATATTTTGGGGAAAACGGAGGAAATTTGGGGCAAAAATAGGAAATTTTGGGCAAATTTTGATGAAATTTTGGAGATTTTGGGACAATTTGGAGAAATTTTGAAATTTTTGGAGACAATGGGGGTGAATTTGAGGCAAATTTGAGTCTTTTTGGGTCATTTTATGGAAATTTGGAACCATTTCGGGAAAAATTTGGGATATTTTGGGGAAAACTGAAAAAATTTGGGACAAAAATACAAAATTTTGAGAAATTTTGATGAAATTTTGGAGATTTTGGGACAATTTGGGGAAATTTGGGAGCTTTGAGGACAATGGGGGGAAATTTGGGGCAAATTTGGATCTTTTTGGGTCATATTATGGAAAATTGGAACCATTTTGGGGAAAATTTGGGAGATTTTGGGGAAAACTGAGGAAATTTGGGGCAAAAATAGGAAATTTGGGGCAAATTTTGAGGAAATTTTGGAGATTTTGGGGCAATTTGGAGACATTTTGAGACTTTTGGAGACAATGGGGGAAATTTGGGGTAAATTTGGGCCTTTTTTGGTCATTTTATGGAAATCTGGCAACATTTGGGGGAAATTTGGCGAAATTTTGAGGAAAACTGAGGAATTTGGGGGCAAAAATAGGAAATCTGGGGAAAAATTGATAAAATTTTGGAGATTTTGGGATAATTTGAAGAAATTTTGGGAGCTTTGAGGACAATGGGGGGAAATTTGGGGCAAATTCGGGACTTTGGGGGGCAAAAAAAGAGAAATTTTGGGCAAAAGTGTGAAAAATTGGGAAAAATTCATGAAAATTTGGGAAAATTTGGAGACACTGAGGAAAATTTGGGGCAAATTTGAGTTTTTGGGGTCATTTTGGGAATTTTGGGATGTTTGGGAGAAAATTGAGGGAAATTTTGGGCCAATTTGGGACTTTTGGGGGAAAAATTGGGATATTTGGGGTGGAAAAGGAAAAATTGGGGGAAAAATGGGAAAATTTGGGCAATTTTGATGAAATTTTGGACATTCTGGGAAAAATTTTGGACATTTGGGGAAAAAATTGGGACTTTTTTGGGTCATTTGGGGGAAATTTGGGTCCATTTTGGGGCAAATTTGGGACATTTTGGAAAAACTTGTGGGGCAAAAAAAAGGAAATTGGGAAAAAAAATCAAAATATTTGAGGAAATTTGGGACATTTTGAGGTAAAAATGAGGAATTTTGGGACCTTGCGGGAAAATTGGGGAAATTTGGGCTCAATTTGGGAAATTTTGGGGCTGTTTGAGGGATTTTGGGGCCTAATGGGGGAATTTTGGGTCAATTCTGGACAATTTTGGTCAATTCCGGACAATTTTGGGTCAATTCTGGACAATTTTGGGTCAATTTTGGACAATTTTGGTCAATTCTGGACAATTTGGATCAATTTTTGTCCATTTTGGGTCAATTTTTGCCCATTTTGGGTCAATTTTGAGTCCAATTTTGGGTCATTTTCAGAACATTCGGGGCAATTTTGGGGAGAATTTGGGGCATTTTGGGGCCATTTGAGTAAATTTTAGGGGATTTTGGGGGACAGTGAAAAATAGGGGCAATTTTGGGTCAAAATTGGGTGATTTTGGTCCATTTGGAGTCAGCTTTTGGGCATTTTGGGGCATTTTTGGCCATTTTGGGGCATTTTATGGGGAAATTTTCTAAATTTTGGGTCATTTTGGGGCTGTTTGGAGACTCCCTCAAACCCATGGAGAGAATGGAGTCGATTTTGGGTGAAAACTGGGCGATTTTGGTCAATTTGGAGTCAGCTTTTGGGCATTTATGGCCATTTCTGACCATTTTGGGGCATTTTCAGGGAAAATTTCCCAAATTTTGGGTCATTTTGGGGCTGTTTGGAGCCTCCCCCAAACCCACAGAGAGAATGGAGTCGATTTTGGGTCAAAACTGGGCGATTTTGGGCAATTTGGAGTCAGCTTTTGGACATTTTGGGGCATTTCTGACCATTTTGGGGCATTTTAGGAGGAAATCACCCAAATTTTGGGTCATTTTGGGGCTATTTGGAGCCTCCCCGAAACCCACAGCGAGAATGGAGTCGATTTTGGGTCAAAACCGGGCGATTTTGGTCAATTTGGAGTCAGCTTTTGGGCATTTCGGGTCATTTCTGACCATTTTGGGGCATTTTATGGGAAAATTGTCCAAATTTGGGGTCATTTTGGGGCTGTTTGGAGACTCCCCGAAACCCTCCGAGAGAATGGAGTCGATTTTGGGTCAAAACTGGGCGATTTTGGTCAATTTTGAGCCAGCTTTTGGGCATTTATGGCCATTTCTGACCATTTAGGGGCATTTTAGGGGAAAACTGCCCAAATTTGGGGTCATTTTGGGGTTCTATGGGGCCCCCCCCCGGATCTAGAATGACAACGCGGCCACTCCGGTCCCCATTTTGGGCTAAAATCGGGTTATTTGGGGCCCTTCCCCCCTCCCCCAGCCACCTTCACTTGCCTTTGCCGAGCTCTTCCCCTCCCCCCCCCCAAGCGGGGAACCCCCCCGAAGCCCCGCCCCCAAACGTGTGACGTCACGGCGCGGGGGGGACCCGGGGGGGGTTCCCCGCTGGGCGGCGATGAGCTCAAATCTGCCTCCAAATTCACCAAAATCGCCCAGTTTTCACCCAAAATCGACTCCATTCCCTCTGTGGGTTTGGGGGAGGCTCCAAACAGCCCCAAAATGACCCAAAATTTGGGTGATTTCCTCCTAAAATGCCCCAAAATGGTCAGAAATGGCCATAAATGCCCAAAAGCTGACTCCAAATTGACCAAAATCACCCGGTTTTGACCCAAAATCGACTCCATTCTCTCTGTGGGTTTGGAGGAGGCTCCAAACAGCCCCAAAATGACCCAAAATTTGGGAAATTTCCTCCTAAAATGCCCCAAAATGGTCAGAAATGACCCAAAATGCCCAAAAGCTGACTCCAAATTGACCAAAATCACCCGGTTTTGACCCAAAATCGACTCCATTCTCTCCGTGGGTTTGGGGGAGTCTCCAAACAGCCCCAAAATGACCCAAAATTTGGGAGATTTCCTCCTAAAATGCCCCAAAATGGTCAGAAATGACCCAAAATGCCCAAAAGCTGACTCCAAATTGACCAAAATCGCCCGGTTTTGACCCAAAATCGACTCCATTCTCGCTGTGGGTTTGGGGGAGGCTCCAAACAGCCCCAAAATGACCCAAAATTTGGGTGATTTCCTCCTAAAATGCCCCAAAATGGTCAGAAACGGCCCAAAATGCCCAAAAGCTGACTCCAAATGGACCAAAATCGCCCAATTTTGACCCAAAATCGACTCCATTCTCTCTGTGGGTTTGGGGGAGGCTCCAAACAGCCCCCAAATGACCCAAAATTGGCTCAATTTTCCCATAAAATGCCCCAAAATGGTCAGAAATGCCGCAAAATGCCCAAAAGCTGACTCCAAATTGACCAAAATCGCCCGGTTTTGACCCAAAATCGACTCTATTCTCTCTGTGGGATTCGGGGAGGCTCCAAACAGCCCCAAAATGACCCAAAATTTGGGCGATTTCCTCCTAAAATGCCCCCAAAAAGGCCAAAAATGCCCCAAAATGCCCAAAAGCTGACTCCAAATTGACCAAAATCGCCCAGTTTTGACCCAAAATCGACTCCATTCTCTCTGTGGGTTTCGGGGAGGCTCCAAACAGCCCCAAAATGACCCAAAATTTGGGAGATTTCCTCCTAAAACGCCCCAAAATGGTCAGAAATGCCCCCAAATGCCCAAAAGCTGACTCCAAATTGACCAAAATCGCCCAGTTTTGACCCAAAATCGACTCCATTCTCTCTGTGGGATTCGGGGAGGCTCCAAACAGCCCCAAAATGACCCAAAATTTGGACAATTTTCCCTTAAAATGCCCCAAAATGGTCAGAAATGACCCAAAATACCCAAAAGCTGACTCCAAATGGACCAAAATCGCCCAGTTTTCACCCAAAATCGACTCCATTCTCTCTGTGGGATTCGGGGAGGCTCCAAACAGCCCCAAAATGACCCCAAATTTGGGTGATTTCCTCCTAAAATGCCCCAAAATGGTCAGAAATGACCCAAAATGCCCCAAAAGCTGACTCCAAATTGACCAAAATCGCCCAGTTTTGACCCAAAATCGACTCCATTCTCTCCGTGGGTTTGGGGGAGGCGCCAAACAGCCCCAAAATGACCCAAAATTTGGGTGATTTTCCCATAAAATGCCCCAAAATGGTCAGAAATGCCCCAAAATGCCCAAAAGCTGACTCCAAATTGACCAAAATTGCTCAGTTTTGACCCAAAATCGACTCCATTCTCTCTGTGGGTTTCGGGGAGGCTCCAAACAGCCCCAAAATGACCCAAAATTTGGACAATTTTCCCTTAAAATGCCCCAAAATGGTCAGAAATGGCCAGACATGCCCAAAATCTGACTCCAAATTGACCAAAATCGCCCAGTTTTCACCCAAAATCGACTCCATTCTCTCTGTGGGTTTGGGCGAGGCTCCAAACAGCCCCAAAATGACCCCAAATTTGGACAATTTTCCCTTAAAATGCCCCAAAATGGTCAGAAATGGCCAGACATGCCCAAAATCTGACTCCAAATGGACCAAAATCGCCCAGTTTTGACCCAAAATCGACTCCATTCTCGCTGTGGGATTCGGGGAGGCTCCAAACAGCCCCAAAATGACCCCAAATTTGGACGATTTCCTCCTAAAATGCCCCAAAATGGTCAGAAATGCCCCAAAATGCCCAAAAGCTGACTCCAAATTCACCAAAATCGCCCAGTTTTGACCCAAAATCGACTCCATTCCCTCTATGGGTTTGGGGGAGGCTCCAAACAGCCCCAAAATGACCCAAAATTTGGCTGATTTCCCCCTAAAATGCCCCTAAATGGCCAAGAATGACCCAAAATACCCAAAAGCTGATTCCAAATTGACCAAAATCGCCCAATTTTGACCCAAAATCGACCCCAGTGTCCCATTAGATTTTCCCAAATACCCCCAAATTTCCCCAAATAACCCCAAATTTTCCCCAAATATCCCCAAATCCTCCAATTTTTCCCAAATATACCCAAATTTCCCCCAAATTTCTCCCATTTTCCCCATAAATCCCTGAATTTCCCTCAAATTTACCCAAATTTTCCCCTATTTTTCCCCAAATACCCCCAAATTTTCCACAAATTTCCCCAAATATCCCAAAAATTCCCATATATCCAATTTTCCCCCAAATTTCCCCAAATTTTCCCCGAATTTTCCCCCATTTTTCCCATATATCCTCAAATTTCCCCAAATTTCCCCAAATTTCCCCCATTTTCCCCCATAAATCCCAGGTTTTTCCCCAAATGTCCCCAAATTACCCCAAATTTTCCCCAAATTTTCCCATATATCCCAGATTTTCCCCCAATTTTCCCCAAATAACCCAAAATTTTCCTCCAATTTTCCCCTTATATCCTCAAATTTCCCCAAATAACCCCAAATTTCCCCCATTTTCCCCCATAAATCCCAGGTTTTCCCCCAAATGTCCCCGAATTTCCCCAATTTTCCCCCAAATTTCCCCAAATTTTCCCCCCATTTTCCCATTTATCCCAGATTTTCCCCCAATTTTCCCCAAATAACCCAAAATTTTCCTCCAAATTTCCCCATATATCCTCAAATTTCCCCAAATAACCCAAAATTTCCCCCATTTTCCCCCAGAAATACCAGATTTTCCCCCAAATTTCCCCAAATTACACCAAATTTTCCCCAAATTTCCCCACATTTTCCCCCCATTTTCCCATATATCCCAAATTTTCCCCCAATTTTCCCCAAATAAACCCAAATTTTTCCTAAATTTCCCCATTTATCCTCAAATTACCCCAAATTACCCCAAATTTCCCCCATTTTCCCCCCATAAATCCCAGGTTTTTCCCCAAATGTCCCCAAATTACCCCAAATTTTCCCCAAATTACCCCAAATTTTCCCCAAATTTTCCCATATACCCCAGATTTTCCCCCAATTTTCCCCAAATAAACCCAAATTTTCCCCCATTTTATCCCATATATCCCAAATTTTCCCAAATTACCCCAAATTTCCCCCATTTTCCCCCATAAATCCCAGGTTTTCCCCCCAAATTTCCCCAAATTAACTCAAATTTTCCCCAAATTTCCCCAAATTTTCCCCCCATTTTCCCATATATCCCAGATTTTCCCCCAATTTTCCCCAAATAACCCAAAATTTTCCTCCAATTTTCCCCTTATATCCTCAAATTTCCCCAAATTTCCCCAAATTTCCCCCATTTCCCCCCATAAATCCCAGATTTTACCCAAATGTCCCCAAATTACCCCAAATTTTCCCCCAATTTCCCCATATATCCTCAAATTTCCCCAAATTACCCCAAATTTCTCCCATTTTCGCCCATAAATCCCAAAATTTCCCCCAAATGTCCCCAAATAAACCCAATTTTTCACCAAATTTCCCATATATCCTCTATTTTCCCGAAATTTTCCCCAAATTTTCCCCCATTTTCCCCCATATATCCCACATTTTCCCCCAATTTTTCCCAAATAACCCAAAATTTTCCTCCAAATTTCCCCAGATATCCTCAAATTTCCCCAAATTACCCCAAATTTCTCCAAATATCCCAGATTTCCCCAAATATCCCAAATTCCCCCCCGAATTTCCCAAAATTCCCTAAATTTCCCTCCATTTTTCCCCAAATACCCCGAATTCTCCCCCAAATTTCCTCAATTTTCCCCCAATTTTCCCCAATTTTCCCCAAATATCCCGAATTCCCCCCGAAATTCTACCCCAAATTTCCGCAATTTTCCCCCAAATTTCCGCAATTTTCCCCCAAATTGCCCCAATTTTCCCAAAACTTTCCCAAATTTCCGCAAATTTCCCCAAATATCCCAAATTCTACTCCAAATTTCGCCCAAATTTCCCCAATTTCCCCCAATTTCCCCCAAATTTCCCCAATTTCCCCCAAATTTCCCCAATTTTCCCCCAAATTTCCCCAATTTTCCCCCAAATTTCCGAAATTTCCCCAATTTCCCCCAAATTCCCCCAAATATCCCAAATTTCCCCCAAATTTCCCCAAATTTCCCCAATTTTCCCCCAAATATCCCAAATTCTCCCCCAATTTTCCCCAAATTTCCCCCAATTTTCCCCCAAATTTCCCCAAATTTCCCCAATTTTCCCCCAAATATCCCAAATTCTACCCCAATTTTCCCCCAATTTCCCCCAATTTCCCCCAAATTTCCCCAAATTTCCCCAAATTTCCCCAATTTTCCCCCAAATATCCCAAATTCTACCCCAATTTTCCCCAAATTTCCCCCAATTTTCCCCCAAATTTCCCCTATTTCCCCCAAATTTCCCCAAATATCCCAAATTTCCCCCAAATTCTACCCCAAATTTCCCCAATTTTCCCCCAAATTTCCCCAAATTTCCCAAAACTTCCCCAAATATCCAAAATTCCCCCCTAATTCTACCCCAAATTCACCCCAAATTTCCCCAAATTCCCGCAAATTTCCCCAATTTCCCCCAAATTTCCCCAAATATCCCAATTTCCCCCCCAAATTTCCCCAATTTTCCCCAAATTTCCCCCAAATTTCCCCAATTTTCCCCCAAATATCCCAAATTCTATCCAAATTTCCCCCAAATTTCCCCAAATATCCTGAATTTCCCCCAAATTCTACCCCAAATTTCCCCAATTTTCCCCCAAATATCCCAAATTCTACCCCAATTTTTCCCAAATTTCCCCCAATTTTCCCCCAAATTTCCCCAAATTTCCCCAATTTTCCCCCAAATATCCCAAATTCTCCAATTTTCCCCAAATTTCCCCCAATTTTCCCCCAAATTTCCCCAATTTCCCCCAAATTTCCCCAATTTTCCCCCAAATTTCCCCAATTTCCCCCAAATATCCCAAATTTCCCCCAAAATCCCCATTTTTCCCCCAAATCCTCCCCCAATCCCACCCCCCCAATGTCCCCCCATCCCTCCCTTCCTCCCTCCCCCTCTCTTAATTAACCCTCCTGCTAACGAACCGCGCCCTCGTTAACGCGCCCCCGCCTTCGTTTGCGTCACTCCGTTCCCACAGTGCCTTTATTAATTACATTTCGTAATTAACTGATCCCAAAAGGGAAGAGGGAGGGGAGGGGGGAGGGGTTGACCTAATTAATTGGTCCCGTCTAACCGCTGTTAATTAATTAATGGGGGGGAAGGGGGGTTAATTAGAGGAGGGGGTAAGTAATTAATGCCCGAGGGTAATGAAGGTGTGGGGCTGGTCCTTGTGGGGGCAACATGGGATTTACATGGGATCAACACGGGATCAACATGGGATCAACATGGGATCAACATGGGATTAACATGGGATGGGCTCAGGGCCAACATGGGATCTACATGGGATTTACATGGGATTTACATGGGATCAACATGGGATCAACATGGGATTTACATGGGATCAACACAGGATTAACATGGGATTAACATGGGATCGACATGGGATTTACATGGGATTAACATGGGATGGACACGGGATTAACATGGCATGGGCTCAGGGCCGACATGGAATCAACATGGGATTTACATGGGGTTAACACGGGATTAACATGGGATGGACACGGGATTAACATGGGATGGGCTCAGGGCCAACATGGGATCAACATGGGATCAACATGGGATTAACATGAGATTAACATGGGATTGAGATGAGATTAACACGGAGCGGACACGGGATCGACACGGGATCGACACGGGGTCAACATGGGACCTACATGGAATTAACATGGAATGGTCATGGAATGATCATGGGATGGCCATGGGGTCAACATGGGACCAACATGGGTTCTACATGGGATCAACATGGGATGGACATGGGATGGACATGGGATGAACACATGAATAACACGTGATTAAGTGCTGACATGGAAACGACACGTCCATGAGGTGACACGCGTGAGCAAAAGCTGTGAACATGAGATGAACATGGGAAGGTCACGTGAGCGCCAGGCAGCCAACACGGGATTAACACGGGATGGAGGCAGGCACGGTGGTGAATCAACATGGGATTAACATGGGATTAACATGGGATGAAAACAGGCACGGTGGTGAATCAACATGGGATTAACATGGGATCATCATGGGATTAACATGGGATGGGGACAGGCACGGTGGTGAGTCAACATGGGATTAACATGGGATTAACATGGGATTAACACGGGATGGAGACAGGCATGGTGGTGAGTGAACATGGGATTAACATGGGATCATCATGGGATTAACATGGGATGGGGACAGGCACGATGGTGAATCAACATGGGATTAACATGGGATAAACACGGGATTAACATGGGATTAACACGGGATGGGGACAGGCACGATGGTGAATCATCATGGGATTAACATGGCACGAACATGAGAAGAACATGGGATCAACATGGGATTAACACGGGATGGAGGCAGGCATGGCGGTGAGTCAACATGGGATTAACATGGGATAAACACGGGATTAACATGGGATTAACACGGGATGGGGACAGGCACGATGGTGAATCATCATGGGATTAACATGGCATGAACATGAGAAGAACATGGGATCAACATGGGATTAACACGGGATGGAGGCAGGCACGATGGTGAATCAACACGGGATTAACATGGGATTAACATGCGATTAACATGGGATTAACATGGGATTAACATGGGATTAACATGGAATGAAGTGCTGACGTGTCAATGCGACACACGTGAGCACGTGGGGTGGTCACGTGACCAGCAGGCAGCTAACATGGCTTGGACACGGGGTGGTCACGTGACCGGCGGGCGGACAACACGGGATGGACACGGGATTAACATGGGATAGGGACGGAACGAACATGGATTAACATGGGATTAACATGGGATGGAAATGAGTACAGCAGTGGATCAACATGGGATGGACACGGGATTAACATGGGATTAACATGGGATGAACATGGGATGAACACGGGATGAACACGGGATGAACACGGGATGGAAATGAATACAGCAGTGAATGAACATGAGACCAATGTGGGATTAACATGGATTTAACATGGGATGGACACGGGATTAACATGAGATGAACACGGGATGGAGGCGAGTACAGCAGTGAATCCAACATGGAATTAACATGGGATGAACATGGGATGAACACGGGACAGGAATGAGTTCAGCAGCGGATCAACACGAGATCAACATGGGATCAACATGGGATTAACATGGGATTAACATGGGATTAACATGGGATGGAGATGAGGGCAGCAGGGAATCAACATGAGATTAACATGGGATCTACATGGGATGGACACAGGTAGAGCAGCAAAGCAACATGGGATCAACACGGGGTTGACATGGGATCTACATGGGATGGACACGGGATCTACATGGATGGACATGGGATCTACATGGGATGGACACGGGTAGAGTAGCAAAGCAACATGGGATCAATATGGGATGGACATGGGATCAACAGGGGAGCAACATGGGATTGACATGGGATCTACATGGGATGGACACGGGATCTACATGGGATGGGCACGGGTAGAGCAGCAAAGCTACATGGGATCAACATGGGATGGACATGAGATCAACAGGGGAGCAACATGGGATCGACATGGGATCTACATGGGATGGACACAGGATCTACATGGGATGAACACGGGATCAAGACAGGATGGGCATGGGATCAACATGGGATTCACATGTGATGGACATGGGATGTGCATGGGATTAACATGAGATGGACATGGGATCAACACAGGATGGACACGGGATCAACATGGGATGGAGACGGGTGGAGCAGCAAAGCAACATGGGATCAACACGGGATTGTCATGGGATTTACACACAATCTACATGGGATGGGCACGGGTAGAGCAGCAAAGCAACACGGGATCAACATGGGATGAACACGGGATGGACACACGTGGAGCAGCAAAGCAACACGGGATGAACATGGGATGGACATGGGAGCAACATGGGATGGGCACAGGAGCAACATGGGATGGACACGGGATCAACATGGGATCAACACAGGATGGACACAGGATCAACACGGGATGGGCACAGGTAGAGCAGCAAAGCAACACGGGATCAACACAGGATGGACACGGGATCTACATGGGATCAACACAGGATGGACACGGGATCAACATGGGATGGACAAGGGATCAACATGGGATCAACACAGGATGGACACGGGATGGACACGGGATGGACACGGGATCAACATGAGATGGACACGGGATCAACATGGGATCAACACAGGATGGACATGGGATGGACACGGGACAGACACAGGATGGACATGGGATCAACATGGGATCAACACAGGATGGACACGGGATTGACATGGGATCAACATGAGATGGACACGGGATCTACATGTGATGGACACGGGATGGACATGGGATCAACATGGGATCAACACGGGATGGACACGGGATCGACACGAGACGGACAGAGGATGGACACGGGATGGACACGGGACAGACACAGGATGGACATGGGATCGACATGGGATGGACACGGGATCAACACAAGATGGACACGGGATCTACATGTGATGGACACAGGATCTACACAGGATCTACATGGGATCAACACAGGATGGACACAGGATGGACATGGGATCAACACAGGATGGACACGGGATCTACATGTGATGGACACAGGATCTACACGGGATCTACATGGGATCAACACAGGATGGACACGGGATTGACATGGGATCAACATGAGATGGACACGGGATCAACATGGATCAACACAGGATGGACATGGGATCAACATGGGATCTACATGTGATGGACACAGGATGGACATGGGATCAACACAGGATGGACACGGGATCGACACGGGATGGACACCGGATCGACACGGGATCTACATGGGATCAACACAGGATGGACACGGGATCAACACGGGATGGGCACAGGATCTACACGGGATCTACATGTGATGGACACAGGATGGACACGGGATCTACATGGGATCTACATGGGATCAACACAGGATGGACACGGGATCAACATGTGATGGACACAGGATGGACCCAGGATCAACACGGGACGGACACAGGACGGACACGGGATCGACACGGGATGAACACGTGATGAACACACGTGATGAACACATGACAGACACAGGAGCACAGTGCTATTCCACCACGGGGCCGACACGCTAAGAACACGCCAAGAACACGCCAAGAACACGCCGAGAACACGCCACGAATCTCTGCTGCCTTCCACGCCACGGCTCTTCCGTGACGAGCCCGCGACCTTTCGCTCGCGCCACGCGTGTCCTTAGCGTGCGCTAAGCGTGTTCTAAGCGTGTTCGGCGGCCAAACGCGGCGCTAAAGCTTTCAGAAGGGCGCGGAGGTGCCGGGCTCCGGCTTGAGCAGCTTCCAGAACTTCTTGGTGACCTTTTGGACCTTCATCCGTGTCACCAGAACCGTCCTCAGCCGTGCCAGGAGCCGTGTTGGTGATGAGGGAGAGGCCAAGGAGTCGCAAACCGCAATGGCGAGCCGCCACCCGCCTCGGAAACCGTGCTCATTCCTGGAGAAAAGGGGGGGACACGCTAAGGACACGCTAAGGACACGCTAAGGACACGCTAAGGGCACACTAAGGGGAAGCGAAGCGCAGGCGAAGGGGTGATTTCCCCCCAAAGTGGCCCCAAAATTCACCAAATATCCCCAAATTTCACTCAAATATACCGGATTTTTCCCCAATTTTCCCCCAAATCCACCCCAAAATCCCCACATTCACCCAAAATATCCCAAATTATCCCCAAATATTCCCCAAATATCCCCCAAAATACCCAAGTTTTCAACAAATATCCCAAATTCACCCAGATTTCCCCCAAAATTCACCCAAATATCCCCAGATTCACCCAAAATATCCCCAAATCCCCTCAAATTTCCCCCAAAATTCACCCAAATAGCCCCAGATTAAAATATCCTTAATTATCCCCAAATTTCCTGATTTCCCCCAAATATACCCAATTTTTCCCCAAATATCCCAAATTTTCACCCCAAATTCACCCCAAATTTTCCCCAAATTTCCCCCAAAATACCCAATTTTTCAACAAATATCCCAAATTCACCCAGATTTCACCCAAAATCCACCCAAATATCCCCAGATTCACCCAAAATATCCCAAATTATCCCCAAATTTCCCCCAAATATCCCCAAATTTCACCCAAATATCCCCAAATTCCACCCAATATCCCAAATTAACCCAAATTTCCCCCAAAATTCACCCAAATATCCCCAAATTCAACCAAAATATCCTTAATTATCCCCAAATTTCCCCCAAATTCCCCCCAATATCCCAAATTAACCCAAATTTCCCCCAAAATATCCCGAATTCCCCAAATTTCCCCCAAATATCCACAATTTTACCCCTAATTTCCCCCAAATTTCCACCCAAATATCCCCAAATTCCACCCAATATCCCAAATTTCCCCCAAATTTCCCCAAAACTCCCCAATTTTCCCTCAAATTTCACTCCCAGCAGCCCTAAACTTCAATGCCTGGAGAAAGGAGGGGAACACGCTAAGGACACGCTAAGGACACGCTAAGGGGAGGCGAAGTGCAGGCGAAGGGGAGATTTCCCACTAAAGTGGCCCCAAAATGTTGTGAATTTGACTCAAATTCACCCAAATATCCCCAGATTCACCCCAAATATCCCAAATTCACCCAAATATCCCAAATTATCCCCAAATTTCACCCAAAATTCACCCAAATATCCCCAAATTCATCCAAAATATCCCCAAACTCACCCGAATTTCCCCCAAAATTCACGCAAATATCCCCAAGTTCACCCCAAATATCCCCAAATTCACCCAAATATCTCAAATTCACCCCAAATATCCCAAATTTCCCCCAATTACCCCAAAATATCCCTCAATTATCCCCAAATTTCCCCAAATTCACCCAAATTTCCCCCAAAATTCATCCAAATATCCCCAAATTCACCCAAAATATCCCCAAATCCACCCGAATTTCCCCCAAAATTCACCCAAATATCCCCAAATTCAACCAAAATATCCTTAATTATCCCCAAATTTCCCCAAATTTCCCCAAATATCCCAAATTAACCCAAATTTCCCCCAAAATATCCCCAAATTCCACCCAAATATCCCCAAATTCCACCCAATATCCCAAATTAACCCAAATTTCCCCCAAAATGTCCCAAATTTCCCCCAAAATATCCCGAATTCCCCAAATTTTCCCCAAATATCCACAATTTTACCCCTAATTTCCCCCAAATTTCCCCCCCAAAATTCCCAAATTCCCCCCCAAAATTCCCAAATTCACCCAAAATGTCCCAAATTCACCCCAAATATCCCAAATTTCCCCCAATTACCCCCAAAATATCCCTCAATTATCCCCAAATTTCCCCAAATTCACCCAAATTTCCCCCCAAATTCACCCAAATATCCCCAGATTCAACCAAAATATCCCCAAATTCACCCAAAATATCCTTAATTATCCCCAAATTTCCTGATTTCCCCCAAATATACCCAATTTTTTCCCAAATATCCCAAATTCACCCAAATTCACCCCAAAGTCACCCCAAATTTTCCCCAAATTTCTCCCAAAATACCCAATTTTTCAACAAATATCCCAGATTCACCCAGATTTCACCCCAAATTCACCCAAATACCCCCGAATTCACCCAAAATATCCCAAATTATCCCCAAATATTCCCCAAATTTCCCCCCAAATACCCAATTTTTCCACAAATATCCCAAATTCACCCAAATTTCCCCAAAATATCTTCAAATTTCACACAAAATATCCCCAAATCCACTCAAATTTCCCCCAAAATTCACCCAAATATCCACAGATTCACCCAAAATGTCCCAAATTCACCCAAATTCACCCCAAATTATCCCCAATTTCACCCAAATATACTGATTTTTTCCCCAAATATCCCAAATTCACCCAAATTCACCCCAAATTCACCCCAAATTATCCCCAAATTTTCCCCAAAATACCCGATTTTCCCCCAAATATCCTAAATTCACCCAGATTTCCCCCAAAATTCAACCAAATATCCCCAAATTCACCCAAAATATCCCAAATTATCCCCAAATTTCTCCCAAATATCCCCAATTTTTCCCCAAATATCCCAAATTCACCCAAATTTCCCCCAAAATATCCCCAAATTCAACCAAAATATCCCGAATTCCCCAAATTTCCCCCAAATATCCACAATTTTACCCCAATTTCCCCCAAATTTCCCCGCCAAAATTCCCAAATTCCCCCCCAAAATTCCCAAATTCCCCCAAATATCCCCAAATTCACCCAAAATGTCCCAAATTCACCCCAAATATCCCAAATTTCCCCCAATTACCCCCAAAATATCCCTCAATTATCCCCAAATTTCCCCAAATTCACCCAAATTTCCCCCAAAATTCACCCAAATATCCCCAGATTCAACCAAAATATTCCCAGATTCACCCAAATTTCCCCAAATTTATGCAAAATATCCCCAAATTATCCCCAAATCTCCCCAAATGTCCCCAAATTTCCCCATTTTGGGGCCAATTTTCTTCATTTCCACCCCCCTTCTCCCCATTTTGGGTCCAATTTTCCCCATTTTAGGGCCAATTTTCTTCATTTCCACCCCCCTTCCCCCCATTTTAGGTCCAATTTTCCCCATTTTAGGGCCAATTTTCCCCATTTTAGGGTAAATTTTCTCCATTTCCACCCCCCTTCTCCCCATTTTAGGTCCAATTTTCCCCATTTTAGGTCCAATTTTCCCCATTTTGGGTCAAATTTTCCCCATTTTAGGGCCAATTTTCTCCATTTCCACCCCCCTTCTCCCCATTTTGGGTCCAAATTTCTCCACTTCCACCCCCCTTTTCCCCATTTTGGGTCCAATTTTCCCCATTTTGGGGTCAATTTTCTCCATTTCCACCTCCCTTTTCCCCATTTTGGGGCCACATCTCCCCATTTTGGGGCCACTTCTCCCCATTTTGGGTCCAATTTCCCCCATTTTAGGGCCAATTTTCTCCATTTCCACCCCCCTTCTCCCCATTTTGGGGTCAACTTTCTCCATTTTGGGTCCAATTTTCCCCATTTTGGGTCCAATTTTCCCCATTTTAGGGCCAATTTTCTCCACTTCCACCCCCCTTCTTCCCATTTTTCGGGCCACATCTCCCCATTTTAGCTCCAAATTTCTCCATTTTGGGGCCAATTTTCCCAATTTTAGGGTCAATTTCCTCCATTTCCACTCCCTTCTCCCCCATTTTGGGGTCAACTTTCTCCATTTTGGGGCCACTTCTCCCCATTTTGGGTCCAATTTTCCCCATTTTAGGGTAAATTTTCTCCATTTCCACCCCCCTTCTCCCCATTTTGGGGCCACTTCTCCCCATTTTGGGTCCAATTTTCTCCATTTTAGGTCCAAATTTCTCCATTTTGGGTCCAATTTTCCCCATTTTAGGGTCAATTTTCTCCATTTCCACCCCCCTTCTCCCCATTTTGGGGTCAACTTTCTCCATTTTGGGGCCACTTCTCCCCATTTTGGGTCCAATTTTCCCCATTTTGGGACCAATTTCCTCCACTTCCAACCCCCTTCTCCCCATTTTGGGGCCACTTCTCCCCTTTTTAGGTCCAATTTTCTCCATTTTAGGGCCAATTTTCTCCATTTCCATCCCCCTTTCCCCCATTTTGGGGCCACTTCTCCCCATTTTGGGGCCACATCTCCCTATTTTGGGTCCAATTTTCCCCATTTTGGGTCCAATTTTCTCCATTTCCACCCCCTTCTCCCCATTTTAGGGCTCCTTCTCCCCATTTTGGGTCCAATTTTCCCCATTTTAGGGTCAATTTTCTCCACTTCCACCCCCCTTCTCCCCATTTTTGGGCCACATCTCCCCATTTCTCCCCATTTCTCCCCATTTTAGGACCGTACCCCCCCCTCCATCACCCCCCACCCCCATTTCTCCCCATTTCTCCCCATTTCTCCCCATTTTAGGACCATACCCCCCCCTCAACCACCCCCCACCCCCATTTCTCCCCATTTCTCCCCATTTCTCCCCATTTTAGGACCGCATCCCCCCCTCCATCACCCCCCACCCCCATTTCTCCCCATTTCTCCCCATTTCTCCCCATTTTAGGACCGCATCCCCCCCTCCATCACCCCCCACCCCCATTTCTCCCCGTTTTAGGACCAAACCCCCCCCCTCAACCACCCCCCACCCCCATTTCTCCCCATTTCTCCCCATTTTAGGGCCGCTTCCCCCCCTCCATCACCCCCCACCCCCATTTCTCCCCATTTCTCCCCATTTCTCCCCATTTTAGGACCGCATCCCCCCCCTCAACCACCCCCCAACCCCATTTCTCCCCATTTCTCCCCATTTCTCCCCATTTTAGGATCGCATCCCCCCCTCCATCTCCCCCCACCCCCATTTCTCCCCATTTCTCCCCCTTTCTCCCCATTTTAGGACTGCATCCCCCCCTCCATCAGCCCCCACCCCCATTTCTCCCCATTTCCACCACATTTCTCCCCATTTCTCCCCATTTTAGGATCGCATCCCCCCCTCCATCACCCCCCATCCCCATTTCTCCCCATTTTAGGACCATACCCCCCCCTCCATCACCCCCCACCCCCATTTCTCCCCATTTCTTCCCATTTTAGGACCGCATCCCCCCCTCCATCACCCCCCACCCCCATTTCTCCCCATTTCCACCCCATTTCTCCCCATTTTAGGACCGCATCCCCCCTCCATCACCCCCCCACCCCCATTTCTCCCCATTTCCACCCCATTTCTCCCCATTTCTCCCCATTTTAGGGCTGCTTTCCCCCCTCCATCACCCCCCACCCCCATTTCTCCCCATTTCTCCCCATTTTAGGACCGCATCCCCCCCTCCATCACCCCCCACCCCCCAACCCCGGACCCCCGACTCACCCACAACGTCGGCCCCCGTCCAAATTTCCCCATTTTGACCCCCCTTCTCCCCATTTTGGGTCCAATTTTCCCCATTTTGGGTCCAATTTTCTCCATTTCCACCCCTCTTTCCCCCATTTTGGGTCCAATTTTCTCCATTTTAGGGCCAATTTTCTCCACTTCCACCCCCCTCTCCCGCATTTTGGGTCCAATTTTCTCCATTTCCACCCTCATCTCCCCCATTTTGGGCCCCTTCTCCCCATTTTGGGTCCATTTCACCCAATTTTCTCCCTTTCCACCCCCTTCTCCCCATTTTGGGGCCAATTTTCCCCCATTTTGGGGCCAATTTCCTCCCTTTCCACCCCGCTTCTCCCCATTTTGGGGCCACTTCTCCCCATTTTGGGTCCATTTCTCCCAATTTTCTCCACTTCCACCCCCCTCCACCCCATTTTGGGGCCACATCTCCCTATTTTGGGTCCAATTTTCTCCATTTTAGTTCCAATTTCCTCCCTTTCCACCCCCCTTTCCCCCATTTTCGGGCCACTTCTCCCCATTTTGGGTCAAATTTTCCCCATTTTAGGGCCAATTTTCTCCACTTCCACCCCCCTCTCCCCCATTTTGGGTCCAATTTTCCCCATTTTGGGTCCAATTTTCTCCACTTCCACCCCCCTTCTCCCCATTTTAGGGCTCCTTCTCCCCATTTTGGGTCCAATTTTCTCCATTTTCGGGCCACTTCTCCCCATTTTGGGTCCAATTTTCTCCATTTTAGGCCCTTCTCCCCACTTTAGGGCCAATTTTCTCCATTTTAGGTCCAAATTTCTCCATTTTGACCCCCCTTCTCCCCATTTTGGGTCCAATTTTCCCCATTTTAGGGCCAATTTCCTCCCTTTCCACCCCCCTTCTCCCCATTTTGGGTCCCTTCTCCCCATTTTGGGTCCAATTTTCCCCATTTTAGGGTCAATTTTTTCCACTTCCACCCCCCTCTCCCCCACTTTGCTTCCACATCTCCCCATTTCCACCCCATTTCTCCCCATTTCTCCCCATTTTAGGACCACATCCCCCCCTCCATCACCCCCCACCCCCATTTCTCCCCATTTTAGGACCGCATCCCCCCCTCCATCACCCCCCAACCCCATATCTCCCCATTTTAGGACCGCATCCCCCCCTCCATCACCCCCCACCCCCATTTCTCCCCATTTCTCCCCATTTCTCCCCATTTTAGGACCGTACCCCCCCCCTCCATCACCCCCCACCCCCATTTCTCCCCATTTCTCCCCATTTCTCCCCATTTTAGGACCGCATCCCCCCCTCCATCACCCCCCAAACCCATATCTCCCCATTTTAGGACCGTACCCCCCCCCTCCATCACCCCCCACCCCCATTTCTCCCCATTTCTCCCCATTTCTCCCCATTTTAGGACCACATCCCCCCCTCCATCACCCCCCACCCCCATTTCTCCCCATTTTAGGACCGCATCCCCCCCTCCATCACCCCCCAACCCCATATCTCCCCATTTTAGGACCGCATCCCCCCCTCCATCACCCCCCAACCCCATATCTCCCCATTTTAGGACCGCATCCCCCCCTCCATCACCCCCCACCCCCATTTCTCCCCATTTCTCCCCATTTCTCCCCATTTTAGGACCGTACCCCCCCCCTCCATCACCCCCCACCCCCATTTCTCCCCATTTCTCCCCATTTCTCCCCATTTTAGGACCGCATCCCCCCCTCCATCACCCCCCAAACCCATATCTCCCCATTTTAGGACCGTACCCCCCCCTCCATCACCCCCCACCCCCATTTCTCCCCATTTTAGGACCATACCCCCCCCTCCATCACCCCCCTCCCCCATTTCTTCCCATTTCTCCCCATTTCTCCCCATTTTAGGACCATACCCCCCCCTCCATCACCCCCCACCCCCATTTCTCCCCATTTTAGGACCGTACCCCCCCCCTCAACCACCTCCCACCCCCATTTCTCCCCATTTCTCCCCATTTTAGGACCATACCCCCCCCCTCCATCACCCCCCACCCCCATTTCTCCCCATTTCCACCCCATTTCTCCCCATTTCTCCCCATTTCTCCCTATTTTAGGACTGCATCCCCCCCTCAACCACTCCCCACCCCCATTTCTCCCCATTTTAGGACCGTACCCCCCCTCAACCACCCCCCACCCCCATTTCTCCCCATTTCTCCCCATTTCTCCCCATTTTAGGACCATACCCCCCCCCTCCATCACCCCCCTCCCCCATTTCTTCCCATTTCCACCCCATTTCTCCCCATTTCTCCCCATTTTAGGACCACATCCCCCCCCTCCATCACCCCCCACCCCCATTTCTCCCCATTTCTCCCCATTTTAGGACCACATCCCCCCCCTCCATCACCCCCCACCCCCCATTTCTCCCCATTTCCACCCCATTTCTCCCCATTTCTCCCCATTTTAGGACCATACCCCCCCCCTCCATCACCCCCCACCCCCATTTCTCCCCAGTTCTCCCCATTTTAGGACCGCATCCCCCCCCTCCATCACCCCCCACCCCCATTTCTCCCCATTTCTCCCCATTTTAGGACCGCATCCCCCCCTCCATCACCCCCCACCCCCATTTCTCCCCATTTCTCCCCATTTCTCCCCATTTTAGGACCGCATCCCCCCCTCCATCACCCCCCACCCCCATTTCTCCCCATTTTAGGACCACATCCCCCCCTCCATCACCCCCCAACCCCATTTCTCCCCATTTTAGGACCGCATCCCCCCCTCCATCACCCCCCACCCCCATTTCTCCCCATTTCTCCCCATTTTAGGACCGCATCCCCCCCTCCATCACCCCCCACCCCCATTTCTCCCCATTTCCACCCCATTTCTCCCCATTTCTCCCCATTTTAGGGCCGCTTCCCCCCCCTCCATCACCCCCCACCCCCATTTCTCCCCATTTCTCCCCATTTCTCCCCATTTTAGGACCGCATCCCCCCTTCCATCACCCCCCACCCCCCCCAACCCCGGACCCTCGACTCACCCACAGCATCGGCCCCCATCCAAATTTCCCCATTTTGGGGCCACTTCTCCCCATTTTGGCTCCATTTCTCCCAATTTTCTCCACTCCCACCCCCCTCCACCCCATTTTGGGGCCACATCTCCCCATTTTGGGTCCAATTTTCCCCATTTTGGGTCCAATTTTCCCCATTTTAGGGTCAATTTTCTCCATTTCCACCTCCCTTCTCCCCATTTTCGGGCCACTTCCCCCCATTTTAGCTCCAAATTTCTCCATTTTGGGTCCAATTTCCCCCATTTTAGGGCCAATTTTCTCCATTTCCACCCTCCTTCTCCCCATTTTGGGGCCACTTCTCCCCAATTTGGCTCCATTTCTCCCAATTTTCTCCACTTCCACCCCCCTCCACCCCATTTTGGGGCCACATCTCCCTATTTTGGAGCCAATTTCCCCCATTTTAGGGCCAATTTTCTCCATTTCCACCCCCTCCCCCCAACTTTGGGGCCCCTTCTCCCCATTTTGGGTCCAATTTTCTCCATTTTAGGTCCTTCTCCCCACTTTAGGGCCAATTTTCTCCATTTTAGGTCCAAATTTCTCCATTTTGACCCCCCTTCTCCCCATTTTGGGTCCAATTTCCCCCATTTTAGGGCCAATTTTCTCCATTTCCACCCCCCTTTTCCCCATTTTTGGGCCACTTCTCCCCATTTCTCCCCATTTCTCCCCATTTTAGGACCATACCCCCCCCTCAACCACCCCCCACCCCCATTTCTCCCCATTTCTCCCCATTTCTCCCCATTTTAGGACCATACCCCCCCCCTCCATCACCCCCCACCCCCATTTCTCCCCATTTCCACCCCATTTCTCCCCATTTCTCCCCATTTTAGGATCGCATCCCCCCCTCCATCACCCCCCACCCCCATTTCTCCCCATTTTAGGACCATACCCCCCCCCTCAACCACCCCCCACCCCCATTTCTCCCCATTTCTCCCCATTTTAGGACCATACCCCCCCCTCCATCTCCCCCCACCCCCATTTCTCCCCATTTCTCCCCATTTTAGGACCGCATCCCCCCCCTCCATCACCCCCCACCCCCATTTCTCCCCATTTCTCCCCATTTCTCCCCATTTTAGGACTGTACCCCCCCCCTCAACCACCCCCCACCCCCATTTCTCCCCATTTCTCCCCATTTTAGGACCGCACCCCCCCCTCCACCACCCCCCACCCCCATTTCTCCCCATTTTAGGACCACATCCCCCCCCTCCATCACCCCCCACCCCCATTTCTCCCCATTTCTCCCCATTTTAGGACCACATCCCCCCCTCCATCACCCCCCACCCCCATTTCTCCCCATTTCCACCCCATTTCTCCCCATTTCTCCCCATTTTAGGACCATACCCCCCCCTCCATCTCCCCCCACCCCCATTTCTCCCCATTTCTCCCCATTTTAGGACCGTACCCCCCCTCCATCACCCCCCACCCCCATTTCTCCCCATTTCTCCCCATTTCTCCCCATTTTAGGACCGTACCCCCCCTCCATCACCCCCCACCCCCATTTCTCCCCATTTCTCCCCATTTCTCCCCATTTTAGGACCGCATCCCCCCCTCAACCACCCCCCACCCCCATTTCTCCCCATTTTAGGACCGCATCCCCCCCTCCATCTCCCCCCACCCCCATTTCTCCCCATTTCTCCCCATTTTAGGACCACATCCCCCCCTCCATCACCCCCCACCCCCATTTCTCCCCATTTCTCCCCATTTCTCCCCATTTTAGGACCGCACCCCCCCCTCCATCACCCCCCACCCCCCCCCAACCCCGGACCCCCGACTCACCCACAGCGTCGGCCCCCAACCTCTTCAACATCCGACATTCGGCCGCCGTTTCGTAGCTGGGCCCCCCGACCCCCACGTAGACCCCCTCCCTCGCCCTCAATTCCGGGGGGCACAAAGCCAAAGTCAGCCTCCTCAGTTCGGGGTCGTACAGATCCGCCATTGGGGGAAAACGGGGTCCGAATCTGGGGAGGGGGAAAAAGGGGATGGGGGAAGGTTATGGGGTGAAAGGGGGGGAGGGGGGGGGACAGCGGGGATCCCTATGGGGTCGTCGGGGTGGCGGAGAGACCGTTGGGAGGTCTGCAAAATGGCTGATCCCATTGGGACATCGTTGACCCCATAAGGACATCATTGACCCCATAGGGACATCGTTGAACCTATTGGGGCATTGGTGACATCACTGACCCCATAGGGACATCATTGATCCCATAGGGACACCATTGACCCCATTGGGGCATCGGTGACATCATTGACCCCATAGAGACATCACTGACCCCATAAGAACATCATTGACCCCATAGGGACATCATTGACCCCATAGGGACATCGTTGACCCTATTGGGGCATTGGTGACATCACTGACCCCATAGGGACATCGTTGACCCCATAGGGACATCAGTGATGCCGTTGAGCCCATAGGGACATCACTGACCCCATAGGAGCATCGTTGACCCCATAAGGACATCATTGACCCCATAAGGACATCAATGACCCCATAGACACATCATTGACCCCATTGGGACATCGTTGACCCCACTGACACATCGGTGACATCATTGACCCCATAGGGACATCGTTGACCCCATAGGAACATCGTTGACCCCATAAGGACATCGTTGACCCCATAGGAGCATCGTTGACCCCATAGGAACATCGTTGACCCCATAAGGATATCATTGACCCCATAAGGATATCATTGACCCCATAGGGACATCATTGACCCCATAAGGACATCGTTGACCCCATAAGGACATCGTTGACCCCATAGGAGCATCGTTGGCCCTATAGGGACATCAGTGATGCCGTTGACCCCATAGGGACATCATTGACCCCATAAGGACATCATTGACCCCATAGGGACATCATTGACCCTATTAGGGCACTGGTGACATCACTGACCCCATAGGGACATCGTTGACCCCATAGGGACATCGTGGGCCCTATAGGGACATCAGTGATGCAGTTGACCCCATAGGGACATCATTGGCCCTATTGGGACATCATTGACCCCAAAGGAACATCGTTGACCCTATTGGGGCACTGGTGACATCACTGACCCCATAGGGACATCGTTGACCCCATAGGAGCATCGTTGACCCCATACGGACATCACTGACCCCATAGGAACATCGTTGACCCCATAGAGACATCAATGACCCCATAGGGACATTATTGACCCCATAGAGACATCAATGACCCCATAGGGACATCATTGACCCCATAGGAGCATCGTTGACCCCATTGGGACATCGTTGACCCCATAAGGACATTGTTGACCCCAAAGGGAGATCATTGACCCCATAAGGACATCGTTGACCCCATAGGAGCATCGTTGACCCCATTGGGACATCGTTGACCCCAAAGGGAGATCATTGACCCCATAAGGACATCGTTGACCCCATAAGGACATCGTTGACCCCATAAGGACATCAATGACCCCATAGGAGCATCGTTGGCCCTATAGGGACATCAGTGATGCTGTTGACCCCATAGGGACATCATTGACCCCATAAGGACATCAATGACCCCATAAGGACATCGTTGACCCTATTGGGGCATTGGTGAAATCACTGACCCCATAGGGACATCGTTGACCCCATAGGGACAACGTTGACCCCACAGGAGCATCGTTGACCCCATAAGGACATCGTTGACCCCATAGGGACATCGTTGACCCCATAGGGACATTGTGGGCCCTATAGGGACATCAGTGATGCCATTGACCCCATAGGGACATCGTTGACCCCATAGGGACATCGTTGACCCTATTGGGGCACTGGTGACATCACTGACCCCATAGGGACATCGTTGACCCCATAGGAGCATCGTTGACCCCATACGGACATCACTGACCCCATAGACACATCATTGACCTCATAGGAACATCGTTGACCCCACTGACACATCGGTGACATCATTGACCCCACAGAGACATCACTGACCCCATAGGAACATCGTTGACCCCATAGGAACATCGTTGACCCCAAAGGGAGATCGTTGACCCCAAAGGGAGATCGTTGACCCCATAGGAACATCGTTGACCCCATAGGGACATCGTTGACCCCATAGGAGCATCGTTGACCCCATAAGGACATCATTGACCCCATAAGGACATCGTTGACCCCATAAGGACATCGTTGACCCCATAAGGACATCAATGACCCCATAGGAGCATCGTTGGCCCTATAGGGACATCAGTGATGCTGTTGACCCCATAGGGACATCATTGACCCCATAAGGACATCGTTGACCCCATAGGGACATCGTTGACCCTATTGGGGCATTGGTGACATCACTGACCCCATAGGGACATCGTTGACCCCATAGGGACATCGTGGGCCCTATAGGGACATCAGTGATGCCATTGACCCCATAGGGACATCATTGGCCCTATTGGGACATCATTGACCCCATAAGCACATCATTGACCCCATAGGGACATCATTGACCCCATAGGGACATCGTTGACCCCATAAGGATATCATTGACCCCATAGGGACATCATTGACCCCATAGGAGCATAGTTGACCCCATAGGGACATCGTTGACCCCATAGGGACATCATTGACCCCATAAGAACATCATTGACCCCATAAGGACATCATTGACCCCATAGGGACATCGTTGACCCCATTGCAGCATTGGTGACATCACTGACCCCATAGGAACATCGTTGACCCCATAGGGACACCGTTGACCCCATAGGGACATCGTTGACCCCATAGGAGCATAGTTGACCCCATAAGGACATCGTTGACCCCATAGGGACATCAGTGATGCTGTTGACCCCATAGGGACATCATTGGCCCTATTGGGACATCGTTGACCCCATAGGGACATCATTGACCCCATAGGGACATCGTTGACTCTATTGGGGCATTGGTGACATCACTGACCCCATAGGGACAACATTGGCCCCATAGGGACATCATTGATCCCATAGGGACACTGTTGACCCCATAGGAGCATCGTTGGCCCTATAGGGACATCAGTGATGCCGCTGACCCCATAGGGACATCGTTGGCCCTATAGGGACATCAGTGATGCCGTTGACCCCAAAGGGACATCATTGGCCCTATTGGGATATCATTGACCCCATAGGGACATCGTTGACCCCATAGGGACATCATTGACCCTATAGGGACATCGTGGGCCCTATAGGGACATCAGCGATGCCATTGACCCCATAGGGACATCGTTGACCCTATTGGGGCATTGGTGACATCACTGACCCCATAGGGACATCGTTGACCCCATAGGAGCATCGTTGACCCCATAGGGACATCGTTGACCCCATAGGAGCATAGTTGACCCCATAAGGACATCGTTGACCCCATAGGGACATCAGTGATGCTGTTGACCCCATAGGGACATCATTGACCCCATAGGGACATCGTTGACCCCATAGGGACATCATTGGCCCTATTGGGACATCATTGACCCCATAAGGACATCACTGACCCCATAGGAACATCATTGACCCCATAAGGATATCGTTGACCCTATTGGGGCATTGGTGACATCACTGACCCCATAGGGACACCGTTGACCCCATTGACACCACTAATTACCCCCAAAACCCCACTAATTACCCCACTAATTACTCCCCAACCCCACTAATTACCCCCCTAAATCCAATAATGATCCCAATAGCCGACCCGAAATCCCAATAGCTGACCCAAATCCCAACAACTGACCCCAAATCCCCACTAATGAGCCCCCAATCCCACTAATTACCCCCATCACCCAACTAATGACCCCACTAATGACCCCCCAACCCCACTAATTACCCCCAGCCTCACTAATTACACCCCAGCCCCACTAATAACCCCAATAACTGACCCCAAATCCCAATAACTGACCCCAAATCCCCACTAATGAGCCCCCAATCCCACTAATTACCCCCATCACCCCCCTAATGACCCCACTAATGACCCCCCAACCCCACTAATTAACCTCCAACCCCACTAATTACCCCCCAACTCCGCTAATGACCCCAATAGCCGACCCTAAATCCCAATAGCTGACCCCAAATCCCAACAACTGACCCCAAAACCCCACTAATGAGCCCCCAATCCCACTAATTACCCCCATCACTCCCCTAATGACCCCACTAATGACCCCCCAACCCCACTAATTACCCCCTATGCCCCCTAATGACCTCACTAATGACACCCCCAACCCCACTAATGAGCCCCCAAACCCCATTAATGACCCCAATAACTGCCCCATACCCCACTAATGACCACCAACCCCAATAATTACCCGCAAAACCCCACTAATGACCGCACTAATTACCTCCCAACCCCACTAATTACCTACCTGCCCCATTAATGACCCCCTAAGCCCCCTAATGATCCCACTAATGAGCCCCCAACCCCACTAATGACCCCAATATCTGCATCCAAACCCCACTAATGACCCCCAAAACCCCACTAATGACCCCCCAATCCCACTAATTAACCCAACCCCCATTAATTACCCCAATTAATTATCCCTGACCTCTCGTCGTTGGGTCCGACCAATGGATTCCTTCCTGCCATGCCTGGGATAATTGACCCCAAATCCCAATAAATGGCCCCAAATTCCCACTAATGAGCCCCCAATCCCACTAATTACCCCCATCACCCAACTAATGACCCCACTAATGACCCACCAACCCCACTAATTAACCCCCAACCCCACTAATTACCTCCCAACCCCACTAATGACCCCGCTAACTCCACTAATAACCCCAACAACCGACCCCAAATCCCAACAAATGGCCCCAAATCCCCACTAATGAGCCCCCAATCCCACTAATTACCCCCATCACCCAACTAATGACCCCACTAATGAGCCCCCAGCCCCACTAATTACCCCCAGCCTCACTAATTACCTCCCAAACCCACTAATGACCCCGCTAACTCCACTAATAACCCCAACAACCGACCCTAAATGCCAATGACTGACCCCAAATCCCCACTAATGAGCCCCCAATCCCACTAATTACCCCCCTATCTTCACTAATGACCCCACTAATGACCCCCCAACCCCACTAATTACCCCCCAACTCCACTAATTACCCCCTAACTCCACTAATGACCCCAATAGCTGACCCCAAATCCCAATAGCAGACCCCAAATCCCAACAACTGACCCCAAATCCCCACTAATGAGCCCCCAATCCCACTAATTACCCCCCTGTCTTCACTAATGACACCACTAATTACCCCCAAAACCCCACTAATTAACCCCCAACCCCACTAATTACCCCCCTATCTCCACTAATGACCCCAATAACTGACCCCAAATCCCAATAGCTGACCCCAAATCCCAACAACTGACCCCAAATCCCCACTAATGAGCCCCCAATCCCACTAATTACCCCCATCACCCCCCTAATGACCCCACTAATGACCTCCCAACCCCACTAATTACCCCCCAACCCCACTAATTACCCCCTAACTCCACTAATTACCCCAATAGCCGACCCCAAATCCCAACAGCTGACCCCAAATCCCAACAACTGACCCCAAATCCCCACTAATGAGCCCCCAATCCCACTAATTACCCCCCTATCTTCACTAATGACCCCACTAATTACCCCCCAACCCCACTAATTAACCCCCAACCCCACTAATTACCCCCCTATCTCCACTAATGACCCCAATAACCGACTCTACATCCCAACAGCTGACCCCAAATCCCAACAACTGACCCCAAGACCCCACTAATGAGCCCCCAATCCCACTAATTACCCCGCTATCTTCACTAATGACCCCACTAATTACCCGCCAACCCCACTAATTACCCCCAAACCCCACTAATGAGCCCCCAACCCCCCTGATTACCCCAATAACCGACCCCAAATCCCAATAGCTGACCCCAAATCCCAACATCTGACCCCAAATCCCCACTAATGAGCCCCCAATCCCACTAATTACCCCCCTGTCTTCACTAATGACCCCACTAATTACCCGCCAACCCCACTAATTAACCCCAAACCCCACTAATGAGCCCCCAACCCCACTAATTACCCCAATAACCGACCCCAAATCCCAATAGTTGACCCCAAATCCCAACAACTGACCCCAAATCCCCACTAATGAGCCCCCAATCCCACTAATTAACCCCCTATTTCCACTAACGACCCCACTAATGACCTACCAACCCCACTAATGAGCCCCCAACCCCCCTAATTACCCCAATAACAGACCCTAAATCCCAATACATGATCCCAAATCCCAACAACTGACCCCAAAACCAAATGACCGACCCCAAAACCCCACTGATTAACCCAACCCCCATTAATTACCCCAACTAATTATCCCTGACCTCTCGTCGTTGGGTCCGACCAATGGATTCCTTCCTGCCATGCCTGGGATAATTGACCCCAAATCCCAACAAATGGCCCCCAAACCCCACTAATGAGCCCCCAATCCCACTAATTACCCCCCTGTCTTCACTAATGACCCCACTAATTACCCGCCAACCCCACTAATTACCCCCAAACCCCACTAATGAGCCCCCAACCCCACTAATGACCCCAATAACCGACCCCCAATCCCAACAGCTGACCCCAAATCCCCACTAATGAGCCCCCAATGCCACTAACGACCCCACTAATGACCCCCATTAATTACCCCAATTAATTATCCCTGACCTCTCGTCGTTGGGTCCGACCAATGGATTCCTTCCTGCCATGCCCGGGAAGTCGATGTGATCCTTGATGACCATCAGCTGCCCGGGTTGCAGGGATGGATCCAAACCTCCGGCAGCGTTGGTCAGAACCAAAGTGTGAACCCCCAAAAGGTGCAGGGTGCGGATCGGGGTCACGACCTGGGGGGGGGGGATCATAGAGAGGGGCTGGAGGACTGTGGAGAGAGCGCCAACTACCATAGAGAGGGGAGGGATGATCATAGAGAGGGAAGGGATGATCATAGAGAGGGGTGGGAGGACCAGAGAGGGGGACTGGAGGACCAGAGAGAGGGGCTGGAGGACCAGAGAGAGGGGCTGGAGGACCAGAGAGAAGGACTGGAGGACCAGAGAGAGCACCAACAACCATAGAGAGGGACTGGAGGACCGGAGAGAGGGACTGGAGGACTGTGGAGAGAGCGCCAACTACCATAGAGAGGCAAGGGATGATCATAGAGAGGGACTGGAGGACCAGAGAGAGGGACTGGAGGACCAGAGAGAGGGACTGGAGGACCATAAAGAGTGTCAACAACCATAGAGAGGGACTGGAGGATCATAGAGATGGGCTGGAGGACTGTGGAGAGAGCGCCAACTACCATAGAGAGGGAATGGAGGACCAGAGCGAGGGGCTGGAGGACCTGAGAGAGAACCAACAACCATAGAGAGGGACTGGAGGACCAGAGAGGGGGACTGGAGGACCAGAGAGAGAGCACTAATAACCATAGAGAGGGATGGGAGGACCAGAGAGGGGGACTGGAGGACCAGAGAGAGGGGCTGGAGGACCAGAGAGAGCACCAACAACCATAGAGAGGGACTGGAGGACCAGAGAGAGAGACTGGAGGACCAGAGAGAGGGACTGAAGTGTGAACCCCCAAAAGGTGCAGGGTGCGGATCGGGGTCACAACCTGGGGGGGGGATCATAGAGAGGGGCTGGAGGACTGTGAAGAGAGCGCCAACTACCATAGAGAGGAGAGGGATGATCATAGAGAGGGGTGGGAGGACCAGAGAGGGGGACTGGAGGACCATAAAGAGTGCCAACAACCATAGAGAGGGACTGGAGGATCATAGAGAGGGGCTGGAGGACTGTGGAGAGAGCGCCAACTACCATAGAGAGGGAAGGGATGATCATAGAGAGGGGTGGGAGGACCAGAGAGGGGGACTGGAGGACCAGAGAGGGGGACTGGAGGACCATAAAGAGTGCCAACAACCATAGAGAGGGACTGGAGGATCATAGAGAGGGGCTGGAGGACTGTGGAGAGAGAGCCAACTACCATAGAGAGGGAGTGGAAGACCAGAGAGAGGGACTGGAGGACCAGAGAGAGAACCAACAACCATAGAGAGGGACTGGAGGACCAGAGAGAGGGACTGAAGTGTGAACCCCCAAAAGGTGCAGGGTGCGGATCGGGGTCACAACCTGGGGGGGGGGATCATAGAGAGGGGCTGGAGGACTGTGGAGAGAGCGCCAACTACCATAGAGAGGGACTGGAGGACCAGAGAGTGGGGCTGGAGGACCTGAGAGGGGGACTGGAGGACCTGAGAGGGGGACTGGAGGACCATAAAGAGTGCCAACAACCATAGAGAGGGGCTGGAGGACTGTGGAGAGAGCGCCAACTACCATAGAGAGGGACTGGAGGACCAGAGAGAGGGACTGGAGGACCAGAGAGTGGGATTGGAGGACCAGAGAGAAGGACTGGAGGACCAGAGAGAGCACCAACAACCATAGAGAGGGACTGGAGGACCAGAGAGGGGGACTGGAGGACCAGAAAGTGGGGCTGGAGGACCAGAAAGTGGGGCTGGAGGACCAGAGAGAGAACCAACAACCATAGAGAGGGACTGGAGGACCAGAGAGAGGGACTGAAGTGTGAACCCCCAAAAGGTGCAGGGTGCGGATTGGGGTCACAACCTGGGGGGGGGATCATAGAGAGGGGCTGGAGGACTGTGGAGAGAGCGCCCACTACCATAGAGAGGGGAGGGATGATCATAGAGAGGGACTGGAGGACCAGAGAGGTGGACTGGAGGACCAGAAAGTGGGGCTGGAGGACCAGAGAGAGGGGCTGGAGGACCAGAGAGAGGGGCTGGAGGACCATAAAGAGTGCCAACAACCATAGAGAAGGACTGGAGGACCGGAGAGAGGGGCTGGAGGACTGTGGAGAGAGCGCCAACTACCATAGAGAGGGAAGGGATGATCATAGAGAGGGACTGGAGGACCAGAGAGGGGGACTGGAGGACCAGAAAGTGGGGCTGGAGGACCAGAAAGAGTGCCAACAACCATAGAGAGGGGTTGGAGGATTGTGGAGAGAGCGCCAACAACCACAGAGAGGGAAGGGATGATCATAGAGAGGGACTGGAGGACCAGAGAGAGGGACTGGAGGACCAGAGAGGGGGACTGGAGGACCAGAGAGCGGGACTGGAGGACCATAAAGAGTGCCAACAACCATAAAGAGGGGCTGGAAGACTGTGGAGAGAGAGCCAACTACCATAGAGAGGGACTGGAGGACCAGAGAGTGGGATTGGAGGACCAGAGAGTGGGATTGGAGGACCAGAGAGAAGGACTGGAGGACCAGAGAGAGCACCAACAACCATAGAGAGGGACTGGAGGACCGGAGAGAGGGACTGGAGGACCAGAAAGTGGGGCTGGAGGACCAGAGAGGGGGGCTGGAGGACCAGAGAGAGGGAATGGAGGACCAGAGAGAGCACCAACAACCATAGAGAGGGACTGGAGGACCAGAGAGGGGGACTGGAGGACTGTGGAAAGAGCGCCAACTACCATAGAGAGGCAAGGGACGATCATAGAGAGGGACTGGAGGACCAGAGAGAGGGACTGGAGGACCAGAAAGTGGGGCTGGAGGACCAGAGAGGGGGGCTGGAGGACCATAAAGAGTGCCAACAACCATAGAGAAGGACTGGAGGACCGGAGAGAGGGGCTGGAGGACTGTGAAGAGAGAGCGCCAACTACCATAGAGGGGGACTGGAGGATCAGAGAGAGGGACTGGAGGACCACAGAGAGGGCCAACAACCATAGAGAGGGAAGGGATGATCATAGAGAGGGACTGGAGGACCAGAGAGGGGGACTGGAAGAGAGGGACTGGAGGACCAGAGAGGGGGACTGGAGGACCAGAGAGGGGGACTGGAGGACCATAAAGAGTTCCAACAACCATAGAGAAGGACTGGAGGACCGGAGAGAGGGGCTGGAGGACTGTGGAGAGAGCGCCAACTACCATAGAGAGGGAAGGGATGATCATAGAGAGGGAAGGGAGGACCATAGAGAGGGAATGGAGGACCTGAGAGAGAGCGCCAACGAGAAGCATAGAGGTGAATGAGAGCCATAGAGACGAACTAGATCTCCAACCATTGAAAACAACCATAGAGAGGAGCAGAACGACCATAGCTACAAATGAGAACCATAGAGACGAACTGGACCTCCAATCATAGAAAAAGACCATAGAGAAGACCAGAACGACCATAGAGATGAACGAGAACCATAGAGACAAATGAGAACCATAGAGACGAACAGGAACCATAGAGACGAACCGGACCTCCAACCACAGCAAACAACCAAAGAGAGGAGCAGAACGAGCCTAGAGAGGAACAAGAACCAAAGAGAGGAACAGGAACCATTGAGACAAATGGGAACCATAGAGACAAACGGGACCTCCAACACAGCAAACAACCATAGAGAGGAGCAGAACGACCATAGAGACGGACAGAAACCATAGAGATGAACTAGACCTCCAATCATAGAAAACAACCATAGAGAGGAGATGAAAGAGAACCATAGAGACGAACTAGATCTTCAGTCATAGAAAACAACCATAGAGAGGAAGAGGAACCATAGAGACGAACCGGTCCTCCAACCACAGCAAACAACCATAGAGAGGAGCGGAACGACCATAGAGACGGAGGAAAACCATAGAGACAAACGAGAACCATAGAGACGAACGAGAACCATAGAGATGAACGAGAACCATAGAGACGAACCGGTCCTCCAACCACAGCAAACAACCATAGAGAAGAGAGGAACGACCATAGAGACAGAGAGAAACCATAGACACAAACGAGAACCATAGAGACAAATGAGAACCATAGAGATGAACAGGAACCATAGAGATGAACAGGAACCATAGAGATGAACGGGAACCATAGAGAGGAACCGGTCCTCCAACCACAGCAAACAACCATAGAGAGGAGCGGAACGACCATAGAGACGGACAGAAACCATAGAGACAAACGAGAACCATAGAGATGAATGAGGACCATAGAGACGAACCGGTCCTCTAACCACAGCAAACAACCATAGAGAGGAGCAAAACGATCCTAGAGAGGAACAGGAACCATAGAGAGGAACCGGATCTCCAATCATAGAAAATGACCATAGAGAGGAGCAGAATGACCATAGAGACGAACAGGAACCATAGAGACGAACCGGTCCTCCAACCACAGCAAACAACCATAGAGAGGAGCAGAACGACCATAGAGACGGACAGGAACCATAGAGACGAACGATGACCATAGAGACAAACAGGAACCATAGAGACGAACCGGTCCTCCAACCACAGCAAAGAACCATAGAGAGGAGCGGAACGACCATAGAGATAAACAAGAACCATAGAGACGAACGGGAACCATAGAGAGGAACAGGAACCATAGAGAGGAACCGGACCTCCAATCATAGAAAATGACCACAGAGAGGAGCAGAATGACCATAGAGCTGGAGGGAAACCATAGAGACAAACGAGAACCATAGAGACGAAACGGTCCTCCAACCACAGCAAACAACCATAGAGAGGAGCAGAACGACCATAGAGACGAACGGGAACCATAGAGACGAACGAGAACCATAGAGACGAACGAGAACCATAGAGACGAACCGGTCCTCCAACCACAGCAAACAACCATAGAGAGGAGCGGAACGACCACAGAGATGAACAAGAACCATAGAGACGAACGGGAACCATAGAGACGAACAGGAACCATAGAGACGAACAGGAACCATAGAGACGAACAAGAACCATAGAGATGAATGGGAACCATAGAGACGAACGGGAACCATAGAGACGAACCGGTCCTCCAACCACAGCAAACAACCATAGAGAGGAGCGGAACGACCATAGAGACGGACAGAAACCATAGAGACAAACGAGAACCATAGAGAGGAAGAGGAACCATAGAGAGGAACGGGAACCATAGAGAGGAACGGGAACCATAGAGACGAACCGGTCCTCCAACCACAGCGAACAACCATAGAGAAGAGCGGAACGACCATAGAGACGGACAGAAACCATAGAGACAAACGAGAACCATAGAGACGAACAAGAACCATAGAGACGAATGGGAACCATAGAGACGAACCGGTCCTCCAACCACAGCAAACAACCATAGAGAGGAGCAGAACGACCATAGAGACGGACAGAAACCATAGAGAGGAACAGAAACCATAGAGACGAATGGGAACCACAGAGACGAACCAGTCCTCCAACCACAGCAAACAACCATAGAGAGGAGCAGAACGACCATAGAGACGGACAGAAACCATAGAGACGAACGATGACCATAGAGACAAACAGGAACCATAGAGACGAACCGGTCCTTCAACCACAGCAAACAACCATAGAGAGAAGCAGAACGACCATAGAGACAAACAAGAACCATAGAGACGAACGGGAACCATAGACACAAACAAGAACCATAGAGAGGAACAGGAAGCATAGAGAGGAACGGGAACCATAGAGAGGAACGGGAACCATAGAGATGAACCGGTCCTCCAACCACAGCAAACAACCATAGAGAGAAGCGGAACGACCATAGAGACGGACAGAAACCATAGAGAGGAACAGAAACCATAGAGACGAACGATGACCATAGAGACGAACGATGACCATAGAGACAAACAGGAACCATAGAGACGAACCGGTCCTCCAACCACAGCAAACAACCATAGAGAGGAGCAGAACGACCATAGAGACAAACAAGAACCATAGAGACGAACGAGAACCATAGAGAGGAAGAGGAACCATAGAGAGGAACGGGAACCATAGAGAGGAACGGGAACCATAGAGACGAACCGGTCCTCCAACCACAGCAAACAACCATAGAGAGGAGCGGAACAACCATAGAGACAGACAGAAACCATAGAGACAAACGAGAACCATAGAGAGGAAGAGGAACCATAGAGAGGAACGGGAACCATAGAGACGAACCGGTCCTCCAACCACAGCGAACAACCATAGATAAGAGCGGAACGACCATAGAGACGGACAGAAACCATAGAGACAAACGAGAACCATAGAGACGAACAAGAACCATAGAGACGAATGGGAACCATAGAGACGAACCGGTCCTCCAACCACAGCAAACAACCATAGAGAGGAGCGGAACGACCATAGAGATGGAGGGAAACCATAGAGAGGAACAGAAACCATAGAGACGAATGGGAACCACAGAGACGAACCAGTCCTCCAACCACAGCAAACAACCATAGAGAGGAAATGAATGAGAACCATAGAGATGAATGAGAACCATAGAGATGAGCGAGAACCATAGAGACGAACCGGTCCTCCAACCACAGCAAACAACCATAGAGAGGAGCAGAACGACCATAGAGACAAACAAGAACCATAGAGACGAACGAGAACCATAGAGAGGAAGAGGAACCATAGAGAGGAACGGGAACCATAGAGAGGAACGGGAACCATAGAGACGAACCGGTCCTCCAACCACAGCAAACAACCATAGAGAGGAGTGGAATGACCATAGAGACAGAGAGAAACCATAGAGACAAACGAGAACCATAGAGACGAACGATGACCATAGAGAGGAACGGGAACCATAGAGATGAACCGGTCCTCCAACCACAGCAAACAACCATAGAGAAGAGCGGAACGACCATAGAGACGGACAGAAAGCATAGAGCCGGAGTCCTCCGAGAGGAGGCCGTGTCCGGGAGGACCCACCTGGGCGGCGCTGTACCCCTCGTAGAGGTGGAAGCGGCCCTGCAGGACGGCGCAGGGAACGGAGCCCAGCAATCCCACAACCAGCCGGCCGGCGTGACCCGAAACTGCCACAAACGGACCCATAAGTGACACATGGGGACCCACAAGTGGCACCCCAGACCCATAAGTGACACATAGGGACCCATAAGTGACAGCCCAGACCCATAAGTGACACATAGGGACCCAGAAGTGACAGCCCAGACCCATAAGTGACCCATAAGTGGCCCATAGGGACCCATAGTGCGCCATAGGGACCCATAAGTGCCCCATAGGGACCCATAAGTGCCCCATAGGGACCCATAGGTGGCAGTCCAGACCCATAAGTGACACACAGGGACCCAGAAGTGACAGCCCAGACCCATAAGTGCCTCATAGAGACCCATAAGTGCCCCATAGAGACCCATAAAGACCCATAAGTGACAGCCCAGACCCATAAGTGACCCATAAGTGCCCCATAGGGACCCATAAGTGACACCCCAAACCCAGAAGTGACAGCCCGGACCCATAATTGGCTCATAGGGACCCATAGATGGCACCCCAGACCCATAAGTGACAGCCCAGACCCATAAGTGCCCCATAGGGACCCATAAGTGGCACCTCGGACCCATAAGTGCCCCATAGAGACCCATAAGTGACAGCCCAGACCCATAAGTGCCCCATAGGGACCCGTAGGTGACTCATAGGGACCCATAGAGACCCATAAGTGGCACCCCGGACCCATAATTGGCTCATAGGGACCCATAAGTGACACCTGAGACCCATAAGTGACCCATAAGTGGCTCATAGGGACCCATAGTGCCCCATAGAGACCCATAAGTGATCCATAAGTGGCAGCCCAGACCCATAAGTGCCACCCCATAGACCCCACAGTGACCCATAAGTGACAGACCCCAGACCCATAAGTGCCCCATAGGGGCCCATAAGTGTCATCCCAGACCCATAAGTGACACCCAGACCCATAAGTGCCCCATAGAGACCCCTAAGCACCACCCCAGACCCCAAATCCCCACATTTCCCCCCCAAATCCTCCCCAAATCCCAAATTTCCCCCCTAAATCCCCCCATTTTCCCCATAACCCCCCCCCGACCCCATATATGGGATCGACCCCCCCTCCAACCCCATTTATGGGACCAAACCCCCCCAGACCCCATTTATGGGATCAACCCCCCACTCCAACCCCATATATGGGACCAAAGACCCCCCAGACCCCATTTATGGGATCGACCCCCTCTCCAACCCCACAGATGGCCCCAAGCCCCTCCCAAGACCCCATATATGGGGTCGACCCCCCCCCCCAGCCCCATATATGGGACCAAACCCCCCCCCAGACCCCATATATGGGATCGAAGCCCCCCGCCAACCCCATATATGGGACCAAACCCCCCCCAGACTCCATATATGGGACCAGCCCCCTTCTCCAACCCCATATATGGGACCAAACCCTCCCCCAGACCCCATATATGGGATCGACCCCCTCTGCAACCCCATATGTGGGGTCGACCCCCCTCTATTCCCCTTAAACCCCCATATATGGGATCAAACCCCCCCTCCAACTCCATATATGGGATCAATCCCCCCCCAGACCCCATATATGGGATCGAAGCCCCCGCCAACCCCATATATGGGACCAAACCCCCCCCAGACCCCATATATGGGATCAAAGCCCCCTCCAACCCCATATATGGGATCGAAGCCCCCCCAGACCCCATATATGGGATTGAAGCCCCCTCCAACCCCATATATGGGATCGAAGCCCCCCCAGACCCCATATATAGGATTTTTATATGGCACTGACCGGTGCTGTGTGGGAAATGGGGGATTTCGCTGTAATCCACGCTGTGGGGTTGCCCCAAATCTTCTGCCAAAGCTCCCAGGCCGGACCCACAGACCAACCCCACACGGGGGGTCAACCCCCCCAAACGGGACCCCAACCAGGCGGCCGCCTCCGAGCAGCACTCGTAGCTGTGGGGTGGGAGCACAGACCCCATTGGGACCCCACTGACCCCATTGGGACCCCACTGACCCCATAGGGACCCCACAGACCCCATAAGGGCCCATTGAAACCCATAGACCCCATAGGAATGCATTGAAACCCATAAACCCCATAGGAACCCTAGAGGGACCCACTGAAACCCATAGACCCCATAGGGACCCCATAGACCCCATAGGGACCCATTGGGACCCATAGACCCCATAGGGACCCCACAGATCCCATAGACCCCATAGAAACCCCATAGACACCATTGGGACCCATAGACCCCACAGAGATCCCATAGAGACCCCATAGAGACCCCATAGAGACCCATTGAAACCCATAGACCCCATAGAGACCCCACAGACCCCATTGAAACCCATAGACCCCACAGGGACCCCACAGACCCCATGGGGACCCAAAGACCCCATAGGGACCCATTGAAACCCATAAACCCCATAGAGACCCCATAGACCCCATTGGGACCCATTGAAACCCATAGACCCCACAGGGACCCCATAGACCCATTCAGACCCCATAGACCCGATACAGACCCCATAGACCCCATTGGGACTCATAGGCCCCATAGGGACCCCATAGACCCCATTGGGACCCATTGAGATCCATAGATCCCAAAGAAACCCCATAGACCCCATTGGGACCCCATCAACCCCATAGGGGCCCATTGAAACCCATAGACCCCATAGAGACCCCATAGACCCCATTGGGACCCCATAGGGACCCCATAGGGACGCATAGAAACCCATAGACCCCATTGGGACCCCACAGACCCCATTGGGACCCCATAGACCCCATAGAGACCCATTGAAACCCATAAACCCCATAGAAACCCCATAGACCCCATTGAAGCCCATAGACCCCACAGAGACCCCACAGACCCCATAGGGACCCATAAACCCCATAGAGACCCATTGAAACCCATAGACCCCATTGGGACCCCATAGGGACCCATTGGGACCCCATCGACCCCATAGGGACCCATTGGGACCCATAGACCCCATAGAAACCCCATAGACACCATTGGGACCCATAGAACCCACAGAGATCCCATAGAGACCCCATAGAGACCCCATAGAGACTCATTGAAACCCATAGACCCCACAGGGACCCCACAGACCCCATGGGGACCCAAAGACCCCATAGGGACCCATTGGGACCCATAGACCCCATAGAGCCCCCAGAGACCCCATTGGGACCCATTGAAACCCACAGACCCCATTCGGACCCCATAGACCCCATAGGGACCCCATAGACCCATTCGGACCCCATAGACCCCATAGAGACCCCACAGACCCCATAGAGACCCCACAGACCCCATTAGGACTCATAGGCCCCATAGGGACCCATCGGGACCCATAGACCCCATAAAAACCCCATAGACCCCATAGAGACCATAGAGACCCCATAGAGAACTCACAGACCCCATAGGGACGCATTGAAACCCATAGAACCCATAGAGACCCCACAGACCCCATAGGGACCCATAGGGACCCATTGGGACCCATAGACCCCATAGGGACACATTGAAACCCATAAACCCTATTGGGACCCCACACACCCCATAGGGGCCCATAGAAACCCATAGACCCCATAGAGACCCCATAGACCCCATGGGGACCCATTGAAACCCATAGACCCCATAGGGACCCCATAAAGACCCATTGGGACCCCATAGGGACCCCATAGACCCCACAGACTCCATAAAAACCCATAGGAACCCAGAGACTCCTTTGGGACACACTGGGACCCATAGTGACCCCATAAACCCCATTGGGACCCATAGAGACCCCATAGACCCCATTGGGACCCATAGAGACCCCATAGACCCCATAGAAACCCCATAGAGACCCCATAGAGACCCACAGACCAACCCCACACGGGGGGTCACCCCCCCCAAACGGGACCCCAACCAGGCGGCCGCCTCCGAGCAGCACTCGTAGCTGTGGGGTGGGAGCACAGACCCCATTGGGACCCCACTGACCCCATAGGGACCCCACAGACCCCATAAGGGTCCATTGAAACCCATAGACCCCATAGGAATGCATTGAAACCCATAAACCCCATAGGAACCCTATAGGGACCCATTGAAACCCATAGACCCCATAGAGACCCCATAGACCCCATAGGGACCCCATAGAGACCCCATAGGGACCCATTGAAACCCATAGACCCCACAGGGACCCAACAGACCCCATAGGGGCCCAACAGACCCCATAGGGACCCATTGGGACCCATAAACCCCATTGGAACCCATTGAAACCCATAGACCCCACAGAGACCCCACAGAGACCCACAGAGACCCCACAAACCCCATAGGGACCCATAGACCCCATAGGAACCCATTGAAACCCATAGACCCCATTGGGACCCACCGACCCCATTGGGACCCCATAGACCCCATTGGGACCCATAGACCCCATTGGGACCCCATAGACCCCATAGAGACCCATAGACCCCATAGAGACCCATTGAAACCCATAGACCCCATAGGGACCCCACAGACCCCATTGGGACCCCATAGACCCCATAGAGACCCATTGAAACCCATAAACCCCATAGAAACCCCATAGACCCCATTGGGACCCATTGAAGCCCATAGACCCCACAGAGACCCCACAGACCCCATAGGGACCCATAAACCCCATAGAGACCCATTGAAACCCATAGACCCCATTGGGACCCCATAGGGACCCATTGGGACCCCATCGACCCCATAGGGACCCATTGGGACCCCATCGACCCCATAGAGACCCCATAGACCCCATTGGGACCCCACAGACTCCATAGAGACCCACTGGGACCCATAGACCCCATACGAACCCATAGACCCCATAGGAACCCATTGAAACCCATAAACCCTATTGGGACCCCACAGACCCCATGGGGACCCAAAGACCCCATGGGGATCCATTGGGACCCATAGACCCCATGGGGACCCCATAAAGACCCATTGGGACCCCATAGGGACCCCATAGGGACCCCATAGACCCCACAGACCCCATAGAGACCCAGAGACCCCATTGGGACCCCACAGAACCCATAAAATCCCATAGGAACCCAGAGACCCCATTGGGACACACTGGGACCCATAGTGACCCCATAAACCCCACTGGGACCCATAGAGACCCCATAGACCCCATAGAAACCCCATAGGACCCCATTGGGACCCACAGACCAACCCCACACGGGGGGTCAACCCCCCCAAACGGGACCCCAACCAGGCGGCCGCCTCCGAGCAGCACTCGTAGCTGTGGGGTGGGAGCACAGACCCCATTGGGACCCCACTGACCCCATAGAGGCCCCACAGACCCCATAGGAACCCATAGACCCCATAGGGACCCATTGGGACCCATTGACCCCATAGGGACCCATTGAAACCCATAAACCCCATAGAGACCCCACAGACCCCATAGGGACCCATTGAAACCCACAGACCCCATAGGGACCCCATAGACCCATTCAGACCCCATAGACCCCATAGAGACCCCAAAGACCCCATAGAAACCCATAGACCCCATTGGGACCCCATAAAGACCCATTGGGACCCCATAAAGACCCATTGGGACCCCATAGGGACCCCATAGACCCCACAGACTCCATAGAGACCCCATAGAACCCATAGAGACGATAGACCCCATTGAAACCCATAAACCCCATAGGGACCCCATAGACCCCATATGGACCCCATAGAACCCATAAGGACCCATTGGGACCCATAAGCCCCATAGAAACCCCATAGACCCCATTGGGACCCATAGACCCCATGGGGACCCCATAGACCACATTGGGACCCCATAGACCCCATTGGGACCCCACAGACCCCATAAAAACCCATAGGAACCCAGAGACCCCATTGGGACACACTGGGACCCATAGAGACCCCATAAATCCCATTGGGACCCATAGAGACCCCATAGACCCCATTGGGACCCATAGAGACCCCATAGACCCCATTGGGACCCCATAGGACCCCATAGGGACCCACAGACCAACCCCACACGGGGGGTCAACCCCCCCAAACGGGACCCCAACCAGGCGGCCGCCTCCGAGCAGCACTCGTAGCTGTGGGGTGGGAGCACAGACCCCATTGGGACCCCACTGACCCCATAGGGACCCCACAGACCCCATAAGGGCCCACTGAAACCCATAGACCCCATAGGAATGCATTGAAACCCATAAACCCCATAGGAACCCTATAGGGACCCATTGAAACCCATAGACCCCATAGAGACCCCATAGACCCCATAGGGACCCCACAGACCCCATAGGGACCCATTGAAACCCATAGACCCCACAGGGACCCAACAGACCCCATAGGGACCCCACAGACCCCATAGGGACCCACTGGGACCCATAGACCCCATAGGAACCCATTGAAACCCATAGACCCCATTGGGACCCACCGACCCCATTGGGACCCCATAGACCCCATTGGGACCCATAGACCCCATAGAGACCCCATAGACCCCATAGAGACCCATAGACCCCATAGAGACCCATTGAAACCCATAGACCCCATAGGGACCCCACAGACCCCATTGGGACCCCATAGACCCCATAGAGACCCATTGAAACCCATAAACCCCATAGAAACCCCATAGACCCCATTGGGACCCATTGAAGCCCATAGACCCCACAGAGACCCCACAGACCCCATAGGGACCCATAAACCCCATAGAGACCCATTGAAACCCATAGACCCCATTGGGACCCCATAGGGACCCATTGGGACCCCATCGACCCCATAGGGACCCATTGGGACCCACAGACCCCATAGAGACCCCATAGACCCCATTGGGACCCCACAGACTCCATAGAGACCCACTGGGACCCATAGACCCCATACGAACCCATAGACCCCATAGGAACCCATTGAAACCCAGAGACCCCATAGGGACCCCACAGACCCCATGGGGACCCAAAGACCCCATGGGGATCCATTGGGACCCATAGACCCCATGGGGACCCCATAAAGACCCATTGGGACCCCATGGGGACCCCATAGGGACCCCATAGACCCCACAGACCCCATAGAACCCATAGAGACCCATAGACCCCATTGGGACCCCATAGACCCCATAGAGACCCATTGGGACCCATAGACCCCATAGAGACCCCAGAGACCCCATAAAAACCCATAGGAACCCAGAGACTCCTTTGGGACACACTGGGACCCATAGAGACCCCATAGACCCCATTGGGATCCCATAGAGACCCCATAGGGACCCACAGACCAACCCCACACGGGGGGTCAACCCCCCCAAACGGGACCCCAACCAGGCGGCCGCCTCCGAGCAGCGCTCGTAGCTGTGGGGTGGGAGCACAGACCCCATTGGGACCCCACTGACCCCATAGGAACCCATTGGGACCCATAGACCCCATAGAGACCCCACAGACCCCATAGGGACCCATTGAAACCCATAGACCCCATAGGAATGCATTGAAACCCATAAACCCCATAGGAACCCTATAGGGACCCATTGAAACCCATAGACCCCATAGAGACCCCATAGACCCCATAGGGACCCCACAGACCCCATAGGGACCCATTGAAACCCATAGACCCCACAGGGACCCAACAGACCCCATAGGGGCCCAACAGACCCCATAGGGACCCATTGGGACCCATAAACCCCATTGGAACCCATTGAAACCCATAGACCCCACAGAGACCCCACAGAGACCCACAGAGACCCCACAAACCCCATAGGGACCCATAGACCCCATAGGAACCCATTGAAACCCATAGACCCCATTGGGACCCACCGACCCCATTGGGACCCCATAGACCCCATTGGGACCCATAGACCCCATTGGGACCCCATAGACCCCATAGAGACCCATAGACCCCATAGAGACCCATTGAAACCCATAGACCCCATAGGGACCCCACAGACCCCATTGGGACCCCATAGACCCCATAGAGACCCATTGAAACCCATAAACCCCATAGAAACCCCATAGACCCCATTGGGACCCATTGAAGCCCATAGACCCCACAGAGACCCCACAGACCCCATAGGGACCCATAAACCCCATAGAGACCCATTGAAACCCATAGACCCCATTGGGACCCCATAGGGACCCATTGGGACCCCATCGACCCCATAGGGACCCCATAGACCCCATTGGGACCCCACAGACTCCATAGAGACCCACTGGGACCCATAAACCCCATACGAACCCATAGACCCCATAGGAACCCATTGAAACCCAGAGACCCCATAGGGACCCCACAGACCCCATGGGGACCCAAAGACCCCATGGGGATCCATTGGGACCCATAGACCCCATGGGGACCCCATAAAGACCCATTGGGACCCCATAGGGACCCCATAGGGACCCCATAGACCCCACAGACCCCATAGAACCCATAGAGACCCATAGACCCCATTGGGACCCCATAGAGACCCATTGGGACCCATAGACCCCATAGAGACCCCAGAGACCCCATAAAAACCCATAGGAACCCAGAGACTCCTTTGGGACACACTGGGACCCATAGTGACCCCATAAACCCCATTGGGACCCATAGAGACCCCATAGACCCCATTGGGACCCCATAGACCCCATAGGGACCCACAGACCAACCCCACACGGGGGGTCAACCCCCCCAAACGGGACCCCAACCAGGCGGCCGCCTCCGAGCAGCACTCGTAGCTGTGGGGTGGGAGCACAGACCCCATTGGGACCCCACTGACCCCATAGGGACCCCACAGACCCCATAAGGGTCCATTGAAACCCATAGACCCCATAGGAATGCATTGAAACCCATAAACCCCATAGGAACCCTATAGGGACCCATTGAAACCCATAGACCCAATAGAGACCCCATAGACCCCATAGGGACCCATTGGGACCCATAGACCCCATAGGGACCCCACAGATCCCATAGACCCCATAGAGACCCCATAGACACCATTGGGACCCATAGACCCCACAGAGATCCCATAGAGACCCCATAGAGACCCCATAGAGACCCATTGAAACCCATAGACCCCACAGGGACCCCACAGACCCCATTAGGACCCATAGACCCCATACAGACCCCAGAGACCCCATAGGGACCCCATAGACCCCATAGGGACCCATTGGGACCCATAGACTCCATAGAAACCCCACAGACCCCATAGGGACCCCATAGACCCCATTAGGACTCATAGGCCCCATAGGGACCCCACAAACCCCATAGGGACCCAAAGACCACATGGGGACCCATTGGGACCCATAGACCCCATAGAAACCCCATAGACCCCATAGAGACCCATTGAAACCCATAGACCCTATAGGGACCCCATAGACCCCATTGGGACCCCACAGACCGCATAAAAACCCATAGGAACCCATAGACCCCATTGGGACCCACAGACCCCATAGAGACCCCATAGACCCCATTGGGACCCATAGACCCCATTGGGACCCATTGGGATCCCATAGACCCCATAGAAACCCCATAGACCCCATTGGGATCCATAGACCCCATTGGGACCCATTGGGACCCCATAGACCCCATAGAAACCCCATAGACCCCATTGGGACCCCACAGACCCCATAAGGGCCCATTGGGACCCATTGAAACCCATAGACCCCATAGAGACCCCATAGACCCCATAGGGACCCATTGAAACCCATAGACCCCATAGGAATGCATTGAAACCCATAAACCCCATAGGAACCCTAGAGGGACCCATTGAAACCCATAGACCCCATAGAGACCCCATAGACCCCATTGGGACCCATTGGGACCCATAGACCCCATAGGGACCCCACATATCCCATAGACCCCATAGAGACCCCATAGACCCATTCGGACCCCATAGACCCCATAGAGACCCCACAGACCCCATAGAGACCCCACAGACCCCATTAGGACTCATAGGCCCCATAGGGACCCCATAGACCCCATTGGGACCCATAGACCCCATACAGACCCCAGAGACCCCATAGGGACCCCATAGACCCCATAGGGACCCATTGGGACCCATAGACTCCATAGAAACCCCACAGACCCCATAGGGACCCCATAGACCCCATTAGGACTCATAGGCCCCATAGGGACCCCACAAACCCCATAGGGACCCAAAGACCACATGGGGACCCATTGGGACCCATAGACCCCATAGAAACCCCATAGACCCCATAGAGACCCATTGAAACCCATAGACCCTATAGGGACCCCATAGACCCCATTGGGACCCCACAGACCGCATAAAAACCCATAGGAACCCATAGACCCCATTGGGACCCACAGACCCCATAGAGACCCCATAGACCCCATTGGGATCCATAGACCCCATTGGGACCCATTGGGACCCCATAGACCCCATAGAAACCCCATAGACCCCATTGGGATCCATAGACCCCATAGAGACCCCATAGACCCCATAGAGACCCATTGAAACCCATAGACCCCATAGAAACCCCATAGACCCCATTGGGGCCCATTGAAACCCACAGACCCCATAGGGACCCCATAGACCCATTCGGACCCCCTTGACCCCATAGAGACCCCATAGACCCCATTGGGACCCATAGACCCCATAGACCCCATAGGGACCCATAGACCCCATAGGGACCCCACAGACCCCATAGACCCCATAGGGGCCCACTGGAACCCATTGGGACCCCATAGAGACCCCATAGACCTCATTGGGACCCATTGAAACCCATAGACCCCATAGAGACCCCAGAGACCCCATTGGGACCCCACAGACCCCCACAGGGACCCCATAGACCCCATAGGGACGCATTGCGACCCATAAACCCCATAGGGACCCATTGGGACCCATAGACCCCATAGGGACCCCATAAACACCCATTGGGACTCCATAGGGACCCCATAGACCCCACAGACTCCATAGGGACCCCATAGGGACCCCACAGTGCCCTACAGAGGCCCCACAGAGGCCCCATAGAGACCCATAGAGACCCACAGAGCCCCATAGAGACACATAGAAACCCATAGACCCCATAGGGACCCCATAGAGACCCCACAGTGACCCCATAGAGCCCAATAGCGCCCCATAGCGACCCCATAGAGACCCACAGACCGCATAGAGACCCATAGACCCCATAGAGACCCCATAGAAACCCCATAGAGACCCCAGAGAACCCAATAATGCCCCATACAGACCCCATAGAGGCCCCATAGAGACCCATGGAGACCCCACAGCGCCCCATAGAGCCCCACAGAGACCCCATAGAGCCCCATAGAGCCCCATAGAGACCCCACAATGGCCCCATAGAGACCCACAGAGACCCCATAGAGACCCCATAGAGACCCCAAGACCCCATAGACCCCATAGAGACCCCAAGACCCCATAGACCCCATAGAGACCCCATAGAGACCCCACAGTGACCCCATAGAGCCCAATAGTGCCCCATAGCGACCCCATAGAGACCCACAGGGGCCCCATAGAAATCCCATAGAGACCCATAGAACCCCATAGAGCCCCATAGAGCCCCACAGAGGCCCCATAGAGCCCCATAGAGACCCCATAGAGACCCCACAGCGCCCCATAGAGGCCAATAGAACCCCATAGAGACCCCATAGAGACCCACAGAGATCAATAGTGCCCCACAGAGGCCCCATAGAGACCCATGGAGACCCCATAGAGTCCCATAGAGACCCCACAGCGCCCCATAGAGACCCGTGGAGCCCCACAGAGACCCCATAGAGACCCCATAGAGCCCCACAGAGACCCCACAGACCCCAATAGGGACCATAAAGACCCCATAGGGACCCCATAAAAACCCATAGGGACCCCACAGTGCCCCACAGAGACGCCAGAGACCCCATAGAGACTCCATAGAGACCCATGGAGACCCATAGTGCCCCACAGAGACCCCATAGCGCCCCATAGAGTCCCATAGAGCCCCATAGAGCCACGCAGAGACCCCACAGCGCCCCATAGAGTCCCATAGAGACCCCACAGCGCCCCATAGAGACCAATGGAGACCCCATAGAGCCCAATAGTGCCCCATAGAGCCCCATAGAGACCCATGGAGACCCCACAGAGACCCCACAGTGCCCCACAGAGACCCCATAGAGGCCCCCCAGCGCCCCATAGAAGCCAACAGAACCCCATAGAGACCCCATAGAGCCCAATAGTGCCCCATAGAGACCCCATAGAGACCCACAGAGGCCCCATAGAGATCCCATAGAGACCCATAGAACCCCATAGAACCCTACAGAGACCCATAGAGACCCCATAGAGACCCCATAGAGCCCCATAGTGGCCCCATAGAGGACCCATAGAGACCATAGAGACCCACAGAGAACCCCATAGAGCCCAATAGCGCCCCATAGAGACCCCATAGAGACCCCATAGAGCCCCACAGAGTGCCATAGAAACCCCACAGTGCCCCATAGAGCCTCATGGAGACCCCATAGAGCCCAATAGTGCCCCATAGAGACCCATAGAGGCCCCACAGCGCCCCATAGAGTCCCATAGAAACCCCATAGAGACCAACAGTGCCCCATAGAGCCCCATAGGGACCCACAGAGCCCATAGGGGACCCCATAGAGTCCCACAGAAGCCCCACACAGACCCCATAGAGACCCATAGAGACCCCACAGCGCCCCATAGAGACCCATAGAGCCCCATAGAGCCCCCACAGTGCCCCACAGAGGCCCCATAGAGACCCACAGAGACCCATAGAGACCCCATAGAGGCCAATAGTGCCCCATAGCGGCCCCCATAGCGATCCCATAGAGACCCCATAGAGACCCATAGAACCCCATAGAGCCCTATAGAGACCCCATAGAGCCCAATAGCGCCCCATAGCGGCCCCATAGAGACCCATAGAGACCCCATAGAGACCCCATAGAGCCCAATAGCGCCCCATCGCGACCCACAGAGGCCCCATAGAAATCCCATACAGACCCATAGAACCCCATAGAGCCCTATAGAGACCCATAGAGACCCCATAGAGACCCACAGAAACCCCATAGAGACCCATAGAGCCCCATAGGGACCCATAGAGCCCCATAGGAACCCATAGAGACCCCATAGAGACCCCACAGCGCCCCATAGAGCCCCATAGAGACCCCATAGAGACCCATGGAGCCCCATAGAGACCCCACAGAGACCCCACAGTGCCCCACAGCGCCCCATAGAGTCCCACAGAGCCCCATAGAGCCCCATAGAGCCACGCAGAGACCCATGGAGCCCAATAGTGCCCCATAGAGACCCCACAGTGCCCCATAGAGACAAATGGAGACCCCATAGAGCCCCACAGAGACCCCACAGAGACCAATAGAACCCCATAGAGCCCCATAGAGCCCCATAGAGCCCCACAGCACCCCATAGAGACCCCACAGCACCCCATAGAGTCCCATAGAACCCCATAGAGACCCCATAGAGACCCACAGAAACCCCATAGAGACCCACAGAGCCCCATAGGGACCCATAGAGCCCCCATAGAGACCCCACAGAGACCCCACAGAGACCCCACAGAGACCCCACAGAGACCCCACAGAGACCCATAGAGACCCCATAGAGCCCCATAGCAACCCATAGAGACCCCATAGAGACCCACAGAGACCCCACAGAGCCCAATAGCGCCCCATAGCGACCCCATAGAAACCCATAGAGATCCCATAGAGACCCATAGAACCCCATAGAGCCCTATAGAGACCCCATAGAGCCCAATAGCGCCCCATAGCGGCCCCATAGCGATCCCATAGAGACCCATAGAGACCCCATAGAGCCCCATAGCGACCCACAGAGGCCCCATAGAAATCCCATAGAGACCCGTAGAACCCCATAGAGCCCTATAGAGACCCCATAGAGCCCCACGGGGGCCCCATAGAGACCCCATAGACCCCATTGAGACCCCATAGAGCCCCATAGAGACCCCATAGAGCCCCATAGAGACCCATAGAGACCCATAGCGACCCCATAGAGCCCCATAGATCCCCATAGAGACCCCACAGAGGCCGCACAGTGACCCCATAAAGCCCAATAGCGCCCCATAGCGACCCCATAGAGACCCACGGACCGCATAGAGACCCATAGAGACCCCATAGAGACCCCATAGAGACCCCATAGAGACCCACAGACCCCATAGAGACCCCATAGACCCCATAGAGACCCCATAGAGCCCCACAGACCCCACAGAGCCCCACAGCGCCCCACTGACCCCAATTGACCCCATTGAACTCAACGCACCCCTGTCACGTGACGCAGTCCCCCGCCTCCACCCCCCCACCCCCGTCACGTGACCCGGAAGCGGCCCTTCGGACTTAGGCCGGGGGCGGTGGCGAAAGGGGGCGGGACAACAAGGGGAGGGGGGGGAGGAATGGCGAGCTCTGATTGGTTGAGGAGGGGGGCGGGAGCCGGCGAGGAGCGCTGTGATTGGCTGAGAGAGTGAGGCGAGGGGGGAAACGCCCCGACTTAAGGGGTCCCGCGCTTAATTAGCGCTGCCTCCGGGTTAATTAAGGTGAAACGGGGGGAGGCGAGGGGAAAGGAGCGGAAATGAAGATTTAATTAGGAATAGTTTGCGAAGAGGGGTGGGAGAAGGGAGGAATGGAGGGCGCATGCGCGGCCCGCTCACCTCCCGTCCATGGTACAGACGCTCTGAGCGCCGGGCCGGAAGTGCTGCGACCTTAAGGGAGGAACTGACCAATCAGCGCCGCCCGCAACGCCCACTCGGCTCGCGTCGACCAATCAGAGAGAGTGAAGGAGGAAAGCCACGCCCCCGCGCTGCGTTGTCATGGAGACGGGGCGGATGCGGGGAAATCACATGATGGAAAGCGGACCAATCGGAGAGCAGAAGGAAGCGACGCCCCCGCGCGGCGTTGTCATGGAGATAAGAGGGAGGGTGCGGCGGGGTCACGTGAGGAGGGAGAGCCAATCAGACAGCTGAGAAAAAACCGCGCCCACGAGTGGTGTTGCTATGGAGATTGAGACGGAAAGGGAGGTGGAAGGAAAGGGGTCACGTGAGGGGAAACGGACCAATCGGAAGGCGAAGAGGGAAACCACGCCCACCGCGCAGCGTTGCTATGGCGACTCAGCGGAAGCGGGGCGGGGGGAGGGAGGATCACGTGAGGAGCTGCGAGCCAATGATAGCAAAAGGAGCGATCACGTGACGCAAAAGACCCAATGGGGACAGAGAAGCTGTGGCAGGGTTGAATCACGTGAGCGCGGGGAGCCAATCAGGAGGGCGAAAGGGATGAGGCGGGGGTGGGGGGGGAGGAAGAGGGACGTGTCACGTGACGCTGAGGCAGCCAATCGGGAGCGAGGCGGCGGCCATGGCGGACGGGGAGCGCTCCCCGCTGCTGGCGGCGGAGGGGAACCTCGGAGGGGCGGGGCCGAAAGGTGGGGGAGGGGCTTAAAAAGGGGGGAGGGGGCGAAGGGTGGGGGAGGGGAAAGGGGGGAGGAGGGGGGTTAAAGGGTGAGGGGGGGTGGGGAAAGGGAGGGGGCGGGGCTTGAATGGGGTGGGGGGGCTAAAGGGGGCGGGGTCTGGGAAGGGGCGGGGCTTGTGGGGGTGGGGCTTGTGGGGGTGGGCGGGGCTTGTGCGGTGGGCGGGGCTTGGGGTTGGGGGGGAAATTGGGTGGTGGGGGCTCTATGGGGTCTCGGTGGGGGTCTGTGGGTAACTATGGGGCTCTATGGGGTTTCTATGGGTCTCTATGGGGTCTTATGGGGACTCTATGGGGTCCTATGGGTCTCTATGGGGCTCTATGGGGCTCTATGGGGTCACTATGGGTCTCTATGGGGTCTCTATGGGGCTCTATGGGGTCTCTATGGGTCTCTATGGGGTCTTATGGGGTCTCTATGGGTCACTATGGGTCTCTATGGGTCTTATGGGGACTCTATGGGGTCTCTATGGGGCTCTATGGGGCTCTATGGGTCTTATGGGGACTCTATGGGGACTCTATGGGGTCTCTATGGGGACTCTACGGGGACTCTATGGGGTCCTATGGGTCTCTATGGGGTCCTATGGGTCTCTATGGGGCTCTATGGGGTCACTATGGGTCTCTATGGGTCTTATGGGGACTCTATGGGGTCCTATGGGGTCACTATGGGTCTCTATGGGTCTTATGGGGACTCTATGGGGTCCTATGGGTCTCTATGGGGTCACTATGGGTCTTTATGGGGTCTTATGGGGACTCTATGGGTCCCTATGGGTCTCCATGGGGTCTCTGTGGGTCTCTATGGCTCTTATGGGGTCCCTATGGGGTCCCTATTGGTCCCTATGGGGCTCTGTGGGCATCTATGGGGTCTCTATGGGTCTCTATGGGGCCACAATGGGGCTCTATGGGCCTCTGTGGGTCCCTATGGGGCTCTATGGCTCTCTATGGGGTCTTATGGGGCCTTATGGGGCCTCTATAGGTCTCTATGGGGTCTCCATGGGTCTCTATGGGGTCTCTTCGGGGTCCCTATGGGGACTCTGTGGTTCCCTATGGGGTCTCTGTGGGGCTCTATGGGCCTCTATGGAGTCTTATGGGTCCCTATGGGGCCTCTACGGGGTCTTATAGGGCTCTATGGGTCTCTATGGGTTTCTATGAGTCTCTAGGGAGTTCTGTGGGGTCCCTATGGGTCTCTATGGGTCCCTATGGGGTCTCTGTGGGGCTCTATGGGTCCCTATGGGGTCTCTGTGGGGCTCTATGGGTCAATATGGGACACTATGGGACTCAGTGGGGTCTCTATGGGGACTCTTTGGGACTCTTTGGGTCTCTATGGGTCCCTATGGGGTCCCTATTGGTTCCTATGGGGTCTCTGTGGGGCTCTGTGGGGCTCTATGGGGTGTTATGGGGGCTCTATGGTTCCCTATGGGGTCTCTATGGGGCTCTATAGGCTCTTATGGGGTCTCTATGGCTCCCTATGGGGGCTCCATGGGTCAGTATGGGGCTCTATGGGGTCTCTATGGGCCTCTATGGGGTCCCTCTGGGTCCCTATGGGGTCTTTATGGGGCTCCATGGGGCTCTATGGGGTCCCTATTGGTCCCTATGGGTTTCTATGGGTCTCTGTAGGGCTCTGTGGGCTCTCTATGGGTCCCTATGGGGCTCTATGGGTCAATATGGGTCCCTATGGGGTCCCTATGGGGTCCCTATGGGGTTCCTATGGATTCCTATGTGTCTCTATGGGGCCTCTATGGGGCCTATGGGGCTCTGTGAGATTCTATGTGGTCTCTATGGGGCTCCATGGGGCTTTATGGGGTCGTTATTGGTCCCTATGGGGTCTCTATGGGGTCCCTATGGAGCTCTATGGGATCTTATGGGGACTCTCTGGGTCTGTATGGGGTCTTTATGGGTCCCTATGGGTCTCTATGGGGTCTCATAGGTCTCTATGGGTCCCTATGGGGTCTTTATGGGGCTCTATGGGGCTCTGTGGGTTTCTCTGGGGTCCCTATGGGTCTCTATGGGATCTTATGGGGACTCTGTGGTTCCCTATGGGGTCTCTCTGGGTCTCTATGAGTCTCTATGGGGTCCCTATGGATCTTTATGGGGTCTGTATGGAGTCTTATGGGGACTTTTGCGTCCCTATGGGGCTCTATGGGGTGTCTATTGGATCTTATGGGGTCTCTATGGGTCCCTATGGGGTCTTTATGGGGTCTCTGTGGGCCTCTATGAGGTTCTATGGGGTCCCTATGGGTCTCTATGGGTCTTATGGGGTCCCTATTGGTCTCTATGGGGCCTTTATGGGGTCTCTTTGGGGCTTTATGGGGTCTCTATGGGTCCTTATGGGGTCTCTCTGGGGCTTTATGGGGTCTTTCTGGGGTTCTGTGGAGTTCTGTGGGCCTCTATGGGGTCCCTATGGGGCTCTATGGGTCCCTATGGGGTCTCTACGGGTGAATATGGGGCTCTATGGGGTTCTGTGGGATCCCAATGGGGTCTCTATGGGGTCTCTATGGGTTTCTTTGACTCTCTATGGGGTCTCTGTGGGCCTCTATGGGTTCTCTATGGGGTTCTGTGGTGTCTCTATGGCTTTCTATGGGTCCGTATGGGGTCTTTATTGGGTTCTATGGGGTCTCTACGGATCAATATAGGTTTCTATGGGGCCTCTATGGGGTTTCTGTGGGACTCTATAGGGTCTCAGTGGGTCTCTGTGGGGGCTCTGTGTGGTTTCTATGGGTCTTCATGGGGTCTGTTGGTCTCTGTGGGGTCTCTATGGGTCTCTGTGGGGTCTCTATGGGTCTGTATGGGGTCAGTGGGTTCCTATGGGGTCTTTATGGGTTTCTCTGGTGTTTTCTGGGGCTCTGTGGGGTCTGTTGGTCCCTGTGGGGTCCCTGTGGGGTCTCTATATGGTTTCTATGGCGTTCCTATGGGTCTCTGTGAGGTCGGTGGGTCTCTATGGTTTCTCTATGGGTCCCTATGGGGTCTGCATGGGTCCTTATGGGGTCTCTGTGGGGTCCCTATGGGGCTCTATGGGGTCTTATGGGATCCCTATGGGGTCTCTATGTGTCTCTATGGGGTCTCTATATGTCTCTATGGGGTCTCTGTGGGTTTCTATGGGTCCCTATGGGCTCTTATGGGGTCTCTATGGGGCTCTGTGGGGTTCTGTGGGTCTCTATGGGGTCGCTATGGGGTCTCTATGGGTTCCTATGGGGTCGCTATGGGGTTTCTATGGGGCTGAATGGGAGAATTGCAGCTGGGATGACTGCTAAGGGGGCGGGGCTAAAAGGAGTGGGCGGGGCTATATGGCGGTTTTTATGGGCGTGGCTTTGGCTAAGGGGGCGTGGCCTGAGAGAGACTACTGAATACGGAGGGGGCGGAGCCAAAACCGATGTGGGCGTGGCTTCATTTAAACTCCTCCCCTTTCATACCCGCAGGTCCTTCCCCGACGGAAGCCCCGCCCCCTTACTCTCCATTGGTCAGCCCCGAAGGAGGGGCGGGGCCAGCGGCGGTCACGTGTCGGGTGTGCGGCGCCGCCATTGGTGTGGAAGGGAAAGGGGCGCAGCACGTGGTGCGGTGCGGAGCCTGCGGGGAAGCCACGGTGGGCGGAAGGGGCGGGGCTTCCGGCGGAAGTGGGCGGGGCGGAGGGGTGGGGTGGCTTTATATGGACAAAGTGGGCGGGGTTAAGGGCGGAAGTGGGCTTTAAAAGGGTTGGACTTGAGGCGGAAGTGGCTGATTGGGCGGGATTTTTGGCGGAAGTGGGGGCAGCACGGTGTGGGGGCGTGGCCTATTGCGGAAATGGGGTAAAATGGGCGGGACAAAGGGCGGAAGTTAAGAATTTTGGGGGGGAAAGGGGCGTGGCTTGGGGCGGATGTTGAGGGATTATGGGTAAAGGGGCGGGACTAAAGGCGGAGGTTGGGTTGTGGTTGGAAGGGGCGGGGCTTAGGGCGGAAGTGGGCTCATTTAGGGCGGAAGTAGGTTCTTTAAGGGCGGAAGTGGGGTCATTTAAGGCGGAAGTGGCAGTTTTAAGGGCGGAAGTGCTGTCTTTTAGTGCGGAAGTGGTGTCATTTAGGGCGGAAGTGGGGTCATTCAGGGCGGAAGTGGGGTAATTAAGGTGTCAATTAACTTAATTATGGATAGAAGTGGGCACTTTAAGGGCAGAAGAGTCTAATTAAGGGTGGAAGTGAGTTAATTAAGGGCAGATAATAGCTCATTAAGGGCAGGAGGGCCTAATTATGAATCATAAAGCGCTCATTAATTGGAGAAGTGAGTTAATTAGGGGAGAAAGGGGGCTCATTAAGGGCCAGATGGGCTCATTAAGGGTGGAAGGGGGTTAATTGGGAACTGTGATGGATTAATTAACGTAAAATGAGCTCGTTAAGGTAGGAAATCAGTTAATTAGGGGCAGCAATGGTCTAATTAGGGCTGAAATGAGCTCGTTAAGGGCTGAAATGAGGCCATTGGGGCAGTAATTTGTTAATTAATGATAGAAATGTGTTAATTGTGGGCCATAATGAGTTAAATAAGGGCAAGATGAGCACATTAATGACAGAAATGAGTTAATTAATGGCAGAAATGAGCTCGTTAGATGCAGAAATGAGCTCCTAAAGGGGGAAAGTGAGTTAATTGAGCGCAATAAAGAGTTAATTAAGGGCAAAAAATGAGCTCATTAAGGATGGATGTGTCTTAATTAAGGCTGGAAATGAGTTAATGAGGGCAGAATTGAGTGGGTTGGGGGCAGAATTGGGCTCATTAATGGCAGAAACGAGCTCATTAAAGATGGAATTTGGCTCATTAAGGGCAGACATGAGTTGATTGGGGCAGTAATTAGTTAAATAAGATGAAAATGAACTCATTAGTGGCAGAAGTGAGTTAATTAGGGGCAGAAATGAGCTAATTAAGGGCAGAAGTGGGTGGGTTAGGGGTATAAATGCGTTAATGAAGGTTAAAAGTGACCTAATTAGTGGCAAAAATGAGTTCTTAAAGGGAGAAAACAACTTAATTAAGGACAGTAATGAGTTAATTAAGGTCCAAAATGCGCTCATTAAGGTTGGAGGTGTCTTAATTAAGGCCGGAAATGAGTTAATGAGGGTGGAATTGAGTGGGAATTGGGCTCATTAATGGCAGAAACAAGCTCATTAATTGTTGAAACGAGCCCTTAAAGGGGGAAAATGAGTTAATTAATGGCAATAAAGAGCTAATTAAGGGCAAAAATGACTCATTAAGGTTGAAGATGTCTTAATTAAGTGTGGAAATAAGTTAATGAGAATGGAATTGAGAGGGTTGGGGGCAGAATTGGGCTCATTAATGACGGAAACGAGCTCATTAGTTGTCGAAACGAGCTCCTAAAGGGGGAAAAGGGGTTAATTAATGGCAATAAAGAGCTAATTAAGGGCAAAAATGACTCATTAAGGTTGGAGATGTCTTAATTAAGACCGGAAATGTGTTAATGAGGGTGGAATTGAGTGGGAATTGGGCTCATTAATGGCAGAAACAAGCTCGTTAATTGTCGAAACGAGCTCCTAAATGGGGAAAACGCCCTAATTAAAGCTAATAAGGAGCTAATTAAGGGCAAAATAGAGCTCATTAAGGATAAAGTTGTTTTAATTAAGGGTGGAAATGAGTTAATGAGGGTGGAATTGAGTGGGAATTGGGCTCATTAAAGGCAGAAACGAGCTCATTAATTGTCGAAACGAGCCCTTAAAGGGAAAAAACGCCCTAATTAAAGCTAATAAGCAGCTAATTAAGGGCGCTAACGACCCAATTAAGGCACCCGGGGGATTTTTGGGGTGAAAAGCGAGGATTTCGGGTCCGTTTTTGGGGTTTTTTTCCCTTTTTTCGCAGCCCATCCGCCCGGCCCCCAATGGGAAGCAGTACGTCCGCTGCCCCTGCAACTGCCTGCTGGTCTGCCGCAGCTCCGCGCGCCGCGTCGCCTGCCCGCGGCCTTACTGGTTTGCACTGGGACGGACTGGGAGGGGCTGGGAGGGGGGGATGGGGCGCTGGGAGGGACTGGGAGGGAACTGGGAGGGACTGGGAGGGACTGGGAGGGGGATATGGGGCACTGGGAGGGACTGGGAGGGACTGGGAGGGGGATATGGGGTGCTGGGAGGGACTGGGAGGGGGTTAAGGGGGACTGGGAGGGACTGGGAGGGAACTGGGAAGGACTGGGAGGGACTGGGAGGGAACTGGGAAGGACTGGGAGGGAGTGATTGGGGACTGGGAGGGAACTGGGAGGGACTTGGAGGGGGTTATGGGGCACTGGGATGGACTGGGAGGGACTGGGAGGGGATGATGGGGGACTGGGAGGGGATGATGGGGGACTGGGTGGGACTGGGAGGGAGATACGGGGGACTGGGATGGACTGGGAGGGACTGGGAGGGGGTGATGGGGCACTGGGATGGACTGAGAGGGGGATACGGGGTGCTGGGAGGGACTGGGAGGGACTGGGAGGGATTGGGATGGACTGGGAGGGGGTGATTGGGGACTGGGAGGGACTGGGAGGGACTGGGAGGGGGATATGGGGGACTGGGAGGGACTGGGAGGGAGATACAGGGGACTGGGATGGACTGGGAGGGACTGGGAGGGTGATGGGGGACTGGGAGGGACTGGGAGGGACTGGGAGGGACTGGGAGGGTGATATGGGGGACTGGGAGGGACTGGGAGGGACTGGGAGGGGGTGATGGGGCGCTGGGAGGGACTGGGATGGACTGGGAGGGACTGGGAGGGGGTGAGGGGCACTGGGAGGGGGATTTGGTAGCACTGGGAGAGACTGGGAGGGACTGGGAGGAACTGGGAGGGGGATATGGGGCACTGGGAGGGACTGGGAGGAACTGGGAGGGACTGGGAGGGGATGATGGGGTGCTGGGAGGGAACTGGGAGGGAACTGGGAGGAACTGGGAGGGGGATATGGGGGACTGGGATGGACTGGGAGGGACTGGGAGGGTGATGGGGGACTGGGAGGGACTGGGAGGGACTGGGAGGGGGTGATGGGGTACTGGGAGGGACTGGGAGGGGGATATGGGGTGCTGGGAGGACTGGGAGGGAACTGGGAGGGACTGGGAGGGGGTTATGGGGCACTGGGAGGGACTGGGAGGGACTGGGATGGGGATATGGGGGACTGGGAGGGAACTGGGAGGGACTGGGAGAGGGTGATGGGGCGCTGGGAGAGACTGGGAGGGACTGGGATGGACTGGGAGGGTGATATGGGGGACTGGGAGGGACTGGGAGGGGAATATGGGAGACTGGGATGGACTGGGAGGGAACTAGGAGGGACTGGGAGGGACTGGGAGGGGGATATGGGGCACTGGGAGGGACTGGGAGGGAACTGGGAGGGACTGGGAGGGGGTTATGGGGCACTGGGATGGACTGGGAGGGACTGGGAGGGGGGGATGGGGCGCTGGGAGGGACTGGGAGGGAACTGGGAGGGGGTGATGGAGCACTGGGGGGGAACTGGGATGGAATGGAAGGGACTGGGAGGGGGATATGGGGCACTGGGAGAGACTGGGAGGGAACTGGAAGGGACTGGGAGGGGGTGATGGGGCACTGGGAGGGACTGGGAGGGGGTTATGGGCGCTGGGAGGGAACTGGGATGGACTGGGAGGGACTGGGAGGGGGATATGGGGGACTGGGAGGGAACTGGGAAGGGAATATGGGGTACTGGGAGGGACTGGAAGGGGGTTATGGGTGCTGGGAAGGACTGGGAGGGGGTGATGGGGCACTGGGCGGGACTGGGAGGGACTGGGATGGACTGGGAGGGTGATATGGGGGACTGGGAGGGACTGGGAGGGGAATATGGGGGACTGGGAGGGATTGGGAGGGAACTGGGAGGGGGATATGGGGCACTGGGAGGGATTGGGAGGGGGATATGGGGGACTGGGAGGGATTGGGAGGGAACTGGGAGGGGGATATGGGGCACTGGGAGGGATTGGGAGGGGGATATGGGGCACTGGGAGGGACTGGGAGGGACTGGGAGGGGGTGATGGGGCGCTGGGAGGGACTGGGATGGACTGGGAGGGACTGGGAGGGGGTGAGGGGCACTGGGAGGGGGATTTGGTAGCACTGGGAGAGACTGGGAGGGACTGGGAGGAACTGGGAGGGGGATATGGGGCACTGGGAGGGACTGGGAGGGACTGGGAGGGGATGATGGGGCGCTGGGAGGGAACTGGGAGGAACTGGGAGGGGGATATGGGGCACTGGGAGGGACTGGGAGGGGGTGATGGGGCACTGGGAGGGACTGGGAGGGAGATACGGGGGACTGGGATGGACTGGGAGGGACTGGGAGGGTGATGGGGGACTGGGAGGGACTGGGAGGGGGTGATGGGGTACTGGGAGGGACTGGGAGGGAACTGCGAGGGACTGGGAGGGGGATATGGGGGACTGGGATGGACTGGGATGGACTGGGAGGGGGTGATGGGACGCTGGGAGGGACTGGGAGGGACTGGGAGGGACTGGGAGGGAGTGGGAAGGGGTGATGGGGCACTGGGAGGGACTGGGAGGGAACTGGGAGGGACTGGGATGGGGTTATGGGGCATTGGGTGGGATTATGGGGCACTGGGATGGACAGGGCCATACTGGGTAGGGTTTCTAGGGCACTGGGTCGTACTGGGCCATACTGGGAGACCCCAAGATCCCTCCCAGTTGGTCCCAGTTCATCCCAGTAATGGTTTTTCCCTCCCAGTAAGCGTGTGATCACGTTGGCCCCACTGCAAAGTGCTCCCAGCCCCGAACCTCCGCCCGGCGTCAGAGTGGCCTGTGGGCACTGTGCTGCCCCCTTCCTGGTGAGACGACCCCAAAAACGGCCCGAAATCCCCCAAAATTGACCCAAAATGGCCCAGAATTGACACAAAATGGGCCAAAATGACCCTAAATGGCAGAAAATTGGCCCAAAATGGCCCGAAAATGACCCAAAATGACCCAAAATGGCCCGAAATGACTCAAAATGGCCCCAAAATGGCCCCAAAATGACCCTAAATGGCAGAAAATTGGCCCAAAATGGCCCGAAAATGACCCAAAATTGATCCAAAATGGCCACAAAAAGTCACAAAATGGCCCTAAATGGCACAAAATGGACCCAAAATTGACCCAAAATTGTCCCCAAATGGCCACAAATGGCTTTCAGTTGACCCAAAATGGCAGAAAATTGACCTAAAATGGCCCAAAATGGCCCCAAAATGACCCAAAATGGCAGGAAATTGACCCAAAATGGCACAAAATTGATCCAAGATGGCCACAAATGGCTATCGGTTGACCCAAAGTGGCAGAAAATTGGCCCAAAATGGCCCCAAGGTGACCCTAAGTGACCCAAAATTGACCCAAAATGACGCAAAATTGACCCAAAATGGGCCAAAATTGACCCAAAATGGCAGAAAATTGAGCTAAAATGGCCCCAAATGGCCCCAAAATGGCCCAAAATTGACCCAAAATGGCCACAAATGGCTTTCAGTTGACCCAAAATGGCAGAATATTGGGCCCAAAATGGCCCCAAAATGACCCAAAATGGCACAAAATTGACCCAAAATGGCAGAAAATTGAGCTAAAATGGCCCCAAATGGCCCCAAAATGACCCAAAATTGACCCCAAATGGGCCAAAATTGACACAAAATGGGCCAAAATGACCCGAAATGGCAGAAAAATGGCCCAAAATGACCCAAAATGGCCCAAAATTGACCCAAAATGGGCCAAAATTGACACAAAATGGGCCAAAATGACCCTAAATGGCAGAAAATTGGATCCAAAATGGGCCCAAAGTGACCCTAAGTGACTCAAAATTGACACAAAATGGGCCAAAATTGACACAAAATGGGCCAAAATGACCCGAAATGGCAGAAAATTGGCCCCAAATTGGCCCAAAATGGCCCCAAAATGACCCAAAATGGCCCAAAATTGACCCAAAATGGCCACAAATGGCTTTTAGTTGACCTGAAATAGCAGAAAATTGACCCAAAATGGCCCAAAATGACCCAAAATGGCCCCCAAATGGCCCAAAATTGACACAAAATGGGTCAAAATGACCCGAAATGGCAGAAAATTGGCCCAAAATGGGCCCAAAGTGACCCTAAGTGACTCAAAATTGACCCAAAATGGGCCAAAATTGACACAAAATGGGCCAAAATGACCCGAAATGGCAGAAAATTGACCCAAAATGGCACCAAATGGATACAAAATGGCCACAAAAAGTGATAAAATGGCCCAAAAAGGCACGAAATTGACCCAAAATGGCCCCAAAGTGACCCAAAATGACCCAAAATTGACCCAAAATGGCCCCAAAGTGACACAAAATGGGCCAAAATGACCCAAATTGGCAGAAAATTGAGCTAAAATGGCCCCAAATGGCCCCAAAATGACCCAAAATTGACCCCAACTGGGCCAAAATTGACACAAAATGGGCCAAAATGACCCGAAATGGCAGAAAATTGGCCCAAAATGACCCAAAATGGGCCAAAATTGACACAAAATGGGCCAAAATGACCCGAAATGGCAGAAAATTGGCCCAAAATGACCCAAAATTGACCCAAAATGGGCCAAAATGACCCAAAATGGCCACAAATGGCTTTCAGTTGACCCAAAATGGCAGAATATTGGGCCCAAAATGGCCCCAAAATGACCCAAAATGGCACAAAATTGACCCAAAATGACCCAAAATTGACCCAAAATGGGCCAAAATGACCCAAAATGGCAGAAAATTGAGCTAAAATGGCCCCAAATGGCCCCAAAATGACCCAAAATTGACCCAAAATGACCCAAAATTGACACAAAATAGGCCAAAATGACCCGAAATGGCAGAAAATTGACCCAAAATGACCCCAAAATGGCCACAAAATGGCCCAAAATGACCCAAAATGGCCCAAAATTGACACAAAATGGGCCAAAATGACCCAAAATGGCAGAAAATTGGCCCAAAATGGCCCCAAATGGATCCAAGATGACCACAAAAAGTCACAAAATGGCCCTAAATGGCACAAAATGGCTCCAAAATGACCCAAAATGGCCCCAAATGGGCCAAAATTGACCCAAAATGGGCCAAAATGACCCAAAATGGCAGAAAATTGGCCCAAAATGACCCCAAAATGGCCCCAAAATGACCCAAAATGGCAGAAAAATGACCCAAAATGGCAGAAAATTGGCCCAAAATGGCCCCAAAATTGACCCAAAATGGCAGAAAATTGACCCAAAATGGCACAAAATGGACCCAAAATGGCCACAAAAAGTTTTAAGTTGACCCAAAATGGCAGAAAATTGGCCCAAAATGGCCCCAAATGGATCCAAGATGGCCACAAAAGGTCACAAAATGGCCCTAAATGAGCCAAAATGGCAGAAAATTGACCCAAAATGGCAGAAAATTGAGCTAAAATGGCCCAAAATGGCCCCAAAATGACCCAAAATGGCCCAAAATTGACCCAAAATGGCCCTGAAGTGACCCTAAGTGACCCAAAATTGACCCAAAATGGGCCAAAATTGACACAAAATGGGCCAAAATGACCCAAATTGGCAGAAAATTGAGCTAAAATGGCCCCAAATGGCCCCAAAATGACCCAAAATTGACCCCAAATGGGCCAAAATTGACACAAAATGGGCCAAAAAGACCCGAAATGGCAGAAAATTGGCCCAAAATGGCCCCAAAATGACCCCAAATGGCCCCAAAATGGACACAAAATGGCCCAAAATTGACACAAAATGGGCCAAAATGACCCGAAATGGCAGAAAATTGGCCCAAAATGGCCCCAAAATGACCCCAAATGGCCCAAAATTGACACAAAATGAACCAGAATTGACACAAAATGGGCCAAAATGACCCGAAATGGCAGAAAAGTGGCCCAAAATGACCCAAAATTGACCCAAAATGGCCCAAAATTGACACAAAATGGGCCAAAATGACCCTAAATGGCAGAAAATTGGATCCAAAATGGGCCCAAAGTGACCCTAAGTGACTCAAAATTGACACAAAATGGGCCAAAATTGACACAAAATGGGCCAAAATGACCCGAAATGGCAGAAAATTGGCCCCAAATTGGCCCAAAATGGCCCCAAAATGACCCAAAATGGCCCAAAATTGACCCAAAATGGCCACAAATGGCTTTCGGTTGACCCTAAATGGCAGAAAATTGGCCCAAAATGGCCCCGAAGTGACCCCAAGTGACCCGAAATTGACCCAAAATGGCCCAAAATTGACCCAAAATGGCCCCAAAATGACCCAAAATGGCAGAAAATGGCCCAAAGTGGCCCAAAATGGCCACAAAAGGTCATAGAATGGCCACAAAAGGTCATAGAATGGCCCCAAAAAGACACAAAATTGACCCAAAATGGCCCCAAATGGCCCCAAAATGGCAGAAAATTGACCCAAAATGGCACAAAATTGATCCAAGATGGCCACAAAAAGTCACAAAATGGCCCTAAATGGCAGAAAATGGCTCCAAAATGACCCCAAATGGCCACAAAGGGGCACAAAATGGCCCTAAATGACCCAAAATTGACCCAAAATGGCCCAGAATTGACACAAAATGGGCCAAAATGACCCGAAATGGCAGAAAATTGGATCCAAAATGGGCCCAAAGTGACCCTAAGTGACTCAAAATTGACACAAAATGGGCCAAAATTGACACAAAATGGGCCAAAATGACCCGAAATGGCAGAAAATTGACCCAAAATGGCACCAAATGGATACAAAATGGCCACAAAAAGTGATAAAATGGCCCAAAAAGGCACAAAATTGACCCAAAATGGCCACAAAGTGACCCAAAATGACCCAAAATTGACCCAAAATGACCCAAAATTGACACAAAATAGGCCAAAATGACCCGAAATGGCAGAAAATTGACCCAAAATGACCCCAAAATGGCCACAAAATGGCCCAGAATTGACACAAAATGACCCAAAATTGACACAAAATGGGCCAAAATGACCCAAAATGGCAGAAAATTGGCCCCAAATGACCCCAATATGGCCCCAAAATGACCCAAAATGGCCCGAAATGGCCCAAAATTGACCCAAAATGGCCACAAATGGCTTTTAGTTGACCCGAAATAGCAGAAAATTGACCCAAAATGGCCCAGAATGACCCAAAATGGCAGAAAATTGATCCAAAATGGCCACAAAAAGTCACAAAATGGCCCTAAATGACCCAAAATGACCCAAAATTGACCCAAAATGGCAGGAAATTGACCCAAAATGGCACAAAATCGACCCAAAATGGCCACAAAAGGTTTTAAGTTGACCCAAAATGGCAGAAAATTGGCCCAAAATGGCCCCAAATGGATCCAAGATGGCCACAAAAGGTCACAAAATGGCCCTAAATGACCCAAAATGACCCAAAATTGACCCAAAATGGGCCAAAATGGACACAAAATGGGCCAAAATGACCCAAAATGGCAGAAAATTGACCCAAAATGGCCCAAAATGGATCCAAGATGGCCACAAAGTGGCACAAAATGGCCCCAAATGACCCAAAATTGACCCAAAATGGCAGAAAATTGAGCTAAAATGGCCCGAAATGGCCCCAAAATGACCCAAAATGGCCCCAAATTGACCCAAAACGGCCCCAAAGTGACCCTAAGTGACCCAAAATTCACCCAAAATGACTCAAAATGGCCCCAAAATGACCCAAAATGGCCCAAAATTGACCCAAAATGGCAGAAAATTGACCCAAAATGGCCCAAAATTGACCCAAAATGGCAGAAAATTGGCCCAAAATGACCCAAAATTGACCCAAAATGGCCCCAAAAGCTCACAAAATGACCCAAAATGGCACAAAATTGACCCAAAATGACCCAAAATGGCCCCAAATTGACCCCAAATGGCCACAAATGGCCACAAATGGTTTCAAATTGACCCCAAATGGCCCCAATTGTCCCCAAATGACCCCAAAGGGCCCCAAAATGGCCCCAAATTGCCCCAATGGCCCCAATGGCCCCAATGACTCCAATGTGACCCCAAATGGCCCCAAATGACCCCAAAATGGCCCCCAATGACCCCAAAAGGGCTCAAATGGCCCCAAATGACCCCAATGACCCCAGTGTGACCCCAAATGACCCCAAATGACTCCAAAAGGGCCCCAATGACCCCAAAATGGCCCCAAATTGCCCCAATGACCCCAAATGACCTAATGTGACCCCAAAGGACCCCAAATGACCCCAATGTGACCCTAAATGGCCCCAAATGACCCCAATGTGACGCCAAATGGCCCCCAATGATCCCAATTGTTCCCAATTGACCCCAAAAGGGCCCCAATGACCCCAATATGACCCCAAATGACCCCAAATGACCTCGAATGATCCCAAATGACCCCAAATGACCCCAAAAGGGCCCCAATGACCCCAAAATGGCCCCAAATGACCCCAATGACCCCAATGTGACCCTAAATGGCCCCAATGACCCCAATGTGACCCCAAATGGCCCCAATGATCCCAATTGTTCCCAAATGACCCCAAATGACCCCAAATGACCCCAGTGTGACCCTAAATGGCCCCAAATGGCCCCAATGTGACCCCAGATGACCCCAAATGACCCCAAATGACCCCAAAAGGGCCCCAATGACCCCAATGTGACCCCAAATGGCCCCAAATGGCCCCAATGATCCCAATTGTTTTCAAATGACCCCAATGTGACCCCAAATGACCCCAAACGACCCCAAATGACCCCAAATGACCCCAATGTGACCCCAAATGGTTCCAATGACCCCAAAGGGCCCCAAATGGCCCCCAATGATCCCAATTGTTCCCAAATGACCCCAAAAGGGCTCAAATTGACCCCAAATGACCCCAATGACCCCAAAAGGGCCCCAAATGGCCCCTATGACCCCAAAGGGACCCAAATGACCCCATTGTAACCCCAAAAAGGCCCCAAATGGCCCCTATGACCCCAAAGGGACCCAAATGACCCCAGTGTGACCCCAAATGGCCCCAAATGACCCCAAAAGGGCCCCAATGACCCCAAAAGGGCTCAAATTGACCCCAAATGACCCCAATGACCCCAAATTGCCCCAATGACCCCAAATGACCCCAGTGTGACCCTAAATGGCCCCAATGTGACCCCAAATGGCCCCAAATGGCCCCAATGATCCCAATTGTTCCCTAATGACCCCTAATGACCCCAAATGGCCCCAAATGACCCCAATGTGACCCCAAATGGCCCCAAATGGCCCCCAATGACCCCAAATGATCCCAAATTGACCCCATGAGCCCCAAATCCTCCCCCAAATGACCCCAAAATTTCCCCCACAGTGGACGGAATTCACGGATCGCACCTTGGCACGATGTCCCCACTGCAGGAAAGTGTGAGTGACCCCAAAATAACCCCAAAGAGACCCCAAAAGTGACCCCAAAATGGACCCGAGCGTGACCCCAAAAGTGACCCCAAAAGGGACCCTAAAAGAGACCCCAAAAGTGACCCCAAAAGAGATCCCAAAAGGGACCCTAAAAGAGACCCCAAAAGTGACCCCAAAAGAAATCCCAAAAGGGACCCTAAAAGGGACCCTAAAAGAGACCCCAAAAGTGACCCCAAAAGAAATCCCAAAAGGGACCCGAAAAGGGACCCGAAAAGAGACCCCATAGGAACCCCAAAAGAGATCCCAAAACAGACCCCAAAAGGGATCCCAAAAGGAATCCTAAAAGGGACCCCAAAATGACCCCAAAAGAGACCCCAATGTGACCCTAAAAGGGACCCAAAAAGAGACCCCATAGGGACTCCAAAATGACCCCAATGAGACCCCAAAAGTGAACCCAAAAGGGACCCTAAAAGGGACCCAAAAAGAGACCCCATAGGGACCCCAAAATTACCCCAAACGGGACCCTAAAAGGGACCCAAAAAGAGACCCCAAAGTGACCCCAAAAGTGACCCCCAAAAGGGACCCTAAAAGGAACCCCAAGAGAGACCCCAAAAGGGACCCTAAAAAGGACCCCAAGAGAGACCCCAAAAGGGACCCCAAAAGGGACCCAAAAAGGGACCCGAAAAATGACCCCATAGGGACCCCAAAATGACCCCAAAAGAGACCCCAAAATGACCCCAAAAGGGATCCTAAAAGGGATCCCAAAAAAGACCCTAAAAGGGACCCCAAAAGTGACCCCAAAAGAGATCCTGAAAGAGATCCCAAAAGGGACCCTAAAAGGGACCCAAAAAGAGACCCCATAGGGACCCCAAAAGGGACCCCAATGAGACCCCAAAAGTGACACCAAAAGTGACCCTAAAAGGGACCCTAAAAGGGACCCGAAAAATGACCCCATAGGGACCCCAAAGTGACCCCAATGAGACCCCAAAATGACCCCAAAAGGGACCCTAAAAAGGACCCCAAGAGAGACCCCAAAAGGGACTCTAAAAGGGACCCTAAAAGAGACCCAAAAGTGACCCCAAAAGAGATCCCAAAAGGGACCCTAAAAGGGATCCAAAAAGAGACCCCATAGGGACCCCAAAAGGGACCCCAAAGTGACCCCAAAAGAGATCCCAAAAGAGATCCCAAAAGGGACCCTAAAAGGGACCTGAAAAGAGACCCCATAGGGACCCCAAAGTGACCCCAATGAGACCCCAAAAGTGATCCCAAAAGTGACCCTAAAAGGGACCCTAAAAGAGACCCCAAAATGACCCCAAAAGTGACCCCAAAAGAGATCAGGGACCCTAAAACGGACCCCAAAAGAGACCCCACAGGCCCCCATTGACCCCATTGATCCCATTGCCCCCACAGACCCCATTGCCCCCGTTGACCCCACAAACCCCACAGACCCCACTGACCCCATTGACCCCAATGTCCCCATTGACCCCAATGTTCTCATTGACCCCATAGACCCCACAGCCCTCATTGACCCCATTGACCCCACAAACCCCACAGACCCCATTGACCCCATTGCCCCCATTGCCCCCATTGACCCCAATGCCCCCACTGACCCCATTGCCCCCATTGCCCCATTGACCCCAATGTTCTTATTGACCCCATTGACCCCATTAATCCCACTAACCCTATTGACCCCACTGCCCCCATTGACCCCATTGCCCCCATTGACCCCATTGACCCCAATGCCCCCAATGCCCCCATTGACCCCACAGACCCTATTGTCCCCACAGACCCCACTGACCCCATTGCCCCCATTGCCCCCAATGTTCTTATTGACTCCATTGCCCCCATTGACCCCATTGAGCTTGTTGACCCCACTGACCCCACAGACCCCATTGCCCCCATTGACCCCACTGACCCCATTGCCCCCATTGACCCCATTGACCCCATTAATCCCACTGACCCTATTGACCCCATTGACCCCATTGCCCCCATTGACCCCAAAGCCCCCATTACCCCCATTGCCCCCATTGCCCCCATTGACCCCACAAAGCCCACTGACCCCACTGACTCCATTGCCCCCATTGCACCCATTGACCCCAAAGTTCCCATTGCCCCCATTGACCCCAAAGTTCCCATTGACCCCATTGCCCCCATTGACCCCACTGACCCCATTGACTCCAATGCCCCCACTGACCCCATTGCCCCCATTGTCCCCATTGCCCCCACTGACCCCACAGACCCTACAGACCCCACAGACCCCACAGCCCCCAACGCCCCCATTGACCCCATTGCCCCCATTGACCCCAAAGTTCCCATTGTCCCCATTGACCCCAAAGTTCCCATTGCCCCCATTGACCCCAATGTTCCCATTGATCCCGTTGACCCCATTGACCCCAACGACCCCACCAACCCCATTGACCCCACTGACCCCATAGCCCCCTTTGACCCCATTGCCCCCATTGCCCCCATTGACCCCACAGACCCCACAGACCCCACAGCCCCCATTGCCCCCAATGCCCCCATTGCCCCCAATCCCCCTTTGACCCCATTGCCCCCATTGACCCCACAGACCCCACAGACCCCACAGCTCCCAATGCCCCCATTGACCACAATGTCCCCATTGCCCCCAATCACCCCATTGCCCCGATTTCCCCCATTGCCCCCATTGCCCCCATTGACCCCAATGCCCCCATTGACCCCATTGACCCCACAGCCCCCACAGCCCCCATTGACCCCATTGACCTCATTGTCCCCATTGCCCCCATTGCCCCCATTGACCCCAATGCCCCCACAGCCCCCATTGACCCCAAAGTTCCCATTGACCACATTGCCCCCATTGCCCCCATTGACCCCAATGCCCCCATTGACCCCATTGCACCCATTGACCCCAAAGTTCCCATTGCCCCCATTGCCCCCATTGACCCCAATGTCCCCACTGACCCCATTGACCCCATTGACCCCAATGTTCTTATTGACCCCATTAATCCCCCTAACCCTATTGACCCCACTGCCCCCATTGCCCCCATTGACCCCAAAGTTCCCATTGACCCTATTGCCCCCATTGACCCCACAGACCCCACAGACCCCACAGACCCCATTGACCCCACAGACCCCACAGCCCCCACAGCCCCCATTGCCCCCATTGCCCCATTGACCCCAATGTTCTTATTGACCCCATTGACCCCATTAATCCCACTAACCCGATTGACCCAACTTCCCCCATTGCCCCCATTGACCCCAAAGTTCCCATTGACCCTATTGCCTCCATTGACCCCATTGACCTTGTTGACCCCACTGACCCCACAGACCCCATTGACCCCACAGCCCCCACAGCCCCCATTGCCCCCATTGCCCCCATTGACCCCACAGACCCCACTGACCCCACTGACCCCACAGACCCCATTGCCCCCATTGACCCCATTTGCCCCCACTGACCCCACTGACCCCATTGACCCCGTTGACCCCACAAACCCCACTGACTCCATTGCCCCATTGACCCCATTGACCCCAATGCCCCCATTGCCCCCATTGCCCCCATTGCCCCCATTGCCCCCATTGACCCCATTACTCCCATTGCCCCCATTGGCCCCATTGACCCCATTGACCCCAATCCCCCTTTGACCCCATTGCCCCCATTGACCCCACAGACCCCACAGACCTCATTGTCCCCATTGCCCCCACTGACCCCATTGACCCCAAAGTTCCCATTGCCCCCAATGCCCCCATTGTCCCCATTGCCCCCACTGACCCCATTGACCACAAAGTTCCCATTGCCCCCATTGACCCCATTGACCCCATTGCCCCCACAGACCCCACAGACCCCACTGACCCCACAGCTCCCAATGCCCCCTTTGACCCCATTACCCCCATTGCCCCCATTGACCCCATTGCCCCCAATGCCCCCACAGACCCCATAGACCCCATTGACCCTACAGCCCCCATTGCCCCCATTGCCCCCAATGCCCCCATTGCCCCCATTGACCCCACAGACCCCACAGACCCCACAGCCCCCACAGCCCCCATTGCCCCCAATGCCCCCATTGCCCCCATTGACCCCATTACCCCCATTGCCCCCATTGCTCCCATTGCCCCCATTGACCCCACAGACCCCACAGGCCCCACAGCCCCCACAGACCCCACAGACCCCATTGACCCCACAGACCCCACAGACCCCACAGACCCCACAGACCCCACAGCCCCCACAGACCCCACAGCCCCCATTGCCCCCATTGCCCCCATTGTCCCCAATCCCCCATTGCCCCCATTGCCCCCATTGTCCCCAATCCCCCATTGCCCCCATTGACCCCATTGACCCCACTGACCCCATTGACCCCACTGACCCCAATGCCCCCATAGCCCCCATTGCCCCCAATGACCCCATTGACCCCAATGCCCCATTGACCCCATTGCCCCCAATCCCCCTTTGACCTCATTGACCCCATTGCCCCCAATGCCCCCACAGCCCCCAATGCCCCCATTGACCCCAAAGTTCCCATTGCCCCCAATGCCCCCATTGCCCCCATTGCCCCCATTGACCCCATTGCTCCCAATCCCCCTTTGACCCCATTGCCCCCATTGCCCCCATTGACCCCATTGCCCCCATTGTCCCCATTGCCCCCACAGACCCCATTGACCCCAAAGTTCCCATTGACCCCATTGACCCCATTGACCCCATTGCCCCCATTGCCCCTATTTCCCCCATTGACCCCATTGCCCCCATTGACCCCACAGACCCCACAGACCCCACTGACCCTATTGCCCCCATTGCCCCCATTGCCCCTATTTCCCCCATTGACCCCATTGCCCCCAATGCCCCCATTGCCCCCATTGACCCCATTGCCCCCATTGCCCCGTTGACCCCAAAGTTCCCATTGACCCCATTGACCCCAAAGTTCCCATTGACCCCATTGCCCCCATTGCCCCCATTGCCCCCATTGACCCCACAAACCCCACAGACCCCATTGTCCCCATTGCCCCCATTGTCCCCATTGCCCCCATTGACCCCACTGACCCCACAGACCCCACTGACCCCATTGACCCCATTGCCCCCCATTGCCCCCAATCCCCCTTTGACCCCATTGCCCCCATTGCCCCCATTGACCCCATTGACTCCTATGTTCCTATTTACCCCATTGACCCCATTGCCCCCATTGTCCCCACAGACCCCATTGACCCCATTGCCCCTATTGCCCCCAGTGGCCCCAATGCCCCCACTGACCCCATTGACCCCACAAACCCCACAGACCCCATTGCCCCCAATGCCCCCATTGCCCCCATTGCCCCCATTGACCCCACAGACCCCAATGACCCCGTTGCCCCCAATGCCCCCAGTGACCCCACTGACCCCATTGTCCCCATTGCCCCCATTGTCCCCATTGCCCCCACAGACCCCATTGACCCCATTGACCCCATTGCCCCCATTGACTCCATTGACCCCAATGACCCCGTTGACCCCCCAATGCCCCCACAGCCCCCAATGCCCCCATTGCCCCCATTGACCCCATTGACCCCATTGACCCCATTGACCCCACAGCCCCCATTGACCCCAAAGTTCCCATTGCCCCCAATGCCCCCATTGACCCCACAGCCCCCATTGACCCAATTGACCCCATTGTCCCCACTGACCCCACAGCCCCCATTGCCCCCAATGCCAACATTGACCCCATTGCCCCATTGCCCCCATTGACCCCATTGCTCCCAATCCCCCTTTGACCCCATTGCCCCCATTGCCCCCATTGACCCCATTGCCCCCATTGTCCCCATTGCCCCCACAGACCCCATTGACCCCAAAGTTCCCATTGACCCCATTGACCCCATTGACCCCATTGCCCCCATTGTCCCCACTGACCCCACAGACCCCACAGCCCCCATTGCCCCCACAGCCCCCATTGACCCCATTACCCCCATTGACCCCATTGCCCCCAATCCCCCTTTGACCCCATTGCCCCCATTGCCCCCATTGACCCCAAAGTCCCCACTGACCCCATTGCCCCCATTGCCCCCATTGCCCCCAATCCCCCTTTGACCCCATTGCCCCCATTGACCCCACAAAACCCACAGACCCCACTGACCCCATTTACCCCACTGACCCCATTGACCCCATTGCCCCCATTGACCCCATTGCCCCCATTGACTCCAATGCCCCCATTGACCCCATTACCCCCATTGCCCCCATTGCCCCCATTGTCCCCACTGACCCCACAGACCCCACAGCCCCCATTGACCCCAAAGTCCCCACTGACCCCATTGCCCCCATTGCCCCCATTGCCCCCAATCCCCCTTTGACCCCATTGCCCCCATTGACCCCACAGACCCCACAGACCCCACAGCTCCCAATGCCCCCATTGACCCCAATGCCCCCATAGCCCCCATTGCCCCCATTGCCCCCATCGACCCCACAGACCCCACAGCCCCCACAGCCCCCATTGCCCCCAATGACCCCATTGACCCCAATGCCCCATTGACCCCATTGCCCCCAATCCCCCTTTGACCTCATTGACCCCATTGCCCCCAATGCCCCCACAGCCCCCAATGCCCCCATTGACCCCAAAGTTCCCATTGCCCCCAATGCCCCCATTGCCCCCATTGTCCCCAATCCCCCATTGTCCCCAATCCCCCATTGCCCCCATTGACCCCATTGACCCCACTGACCCCAATGCCCCCATAGCCCCCATTGCCCCCATTGCCCCCATTGTCCCCATTGCCCCCATTGACCCCATTGCCCCCAATGCCCCCATTGCCCCCACTGACCCCACTGACCCCACAGACCCCACAGCTCCCACAGCCCCCATTGCCCCCAATGACCCCATTGACCCCAATGCCCCATTGCCCCCATTGTCCCCAATCCCCCTTTGACCCCATTGACCCCATTGTCCCCATTGCCCCTATTGACCCCATTGACCCCATTACCCCCATTGCCCCCATTGCCCCCATTGACCCCATTGCCCCCACAGACCCCATTGCCCCAATTGACCCCAATGCCCCCACAGACCCCACTGACCCCAATGCCCCCACTGACCCCACAGCCCCCACAGCCCCCACTGACCCCACAGCCCCCACAGACCCCACAGACCCCATTGACCCCACAGCCCCCACAGCCCCCACAGCCCCCAACGCCCCGTTTCCCCCAGCTCCTCCATTGGCCGCCGCTACCCCGCGCCGTCGCTGCCTCTGCTGCTTCTTCCTGGGGCTGCTGATGGCCGCCTCCGCCACCGGCCTGGCTGTGAGTCCACTGGGACGGACTGGGAGGGGACTGGGATGGACTGGGAGGGGGATATGGGGCACTGGGAGGGACTGGAGGGAACTGGGAGGGACTGGGAGGGGGTAATGGGGGACTGGGAGGAACTGGGATGGAACTGGGGGGGACTGGGTGGGAACTGGGAGGGACTGGGAGGGGGATATGGGGCACTGGGAGGGACTGGGAGGGACTGGGAGGGGGTGATGGGGGACTGGGATGGACTGGGTGGGAACTGGGAGGGACTGGGAGGGGGATGTGGGGCACTGGGAGGGACTGGGATGAACTGGGATGGAACTGGGAGGGGGATATGAGGGGACTGGGAGGAACTGGGAGGGGGTTGTGGGGCACTGGGATGAACTGGGATGGACTGGGAGGGGAATATGGGGCACTGGGATGGACTGGGATGAACTGGGAGGGACTGGGAGGGGGATATGGGGCACTGGGAGGGACTGGGAGGGACTGGGATGAACTGGGAGGGACTGGGAGGGGGATATGAGGGGACTGGGAGGAACTGGGAGGGGGTTGTGGGGCACTGGGAGAGACTGGGATGAACTGGGAGGGAACTGGGAGGGGAATATGGGGGACTGGGATGGACTGGGATGAACTGGGAGGGGAATATGGGGGACTGGGATGAACTGGGATGAACTGGGAGGGACTGGGAGGGGGTTGTGGGGTACTGGGAGGAACTGGGAGGAACTGGGAGGAGGATCCAGGGCACTGGGAGTCCATACTGGTCCTTACTGGTCTATTCTGATGCTTACTGGTCCATACTGGTCCATACTGGTCTATACTGCTCCAAACTGGTCCATACTGGACCATACTGGCCCTATACTTATCCATATTGGTCCTTACTGGTCCTTACTGGTCCGTACTGGTCTATGTTGCTCCAAACTGGTGCATATTCATCCATACTGGTCCATATTGGTCCAAACTGGTCCATACTGGCCCTATACTTGTCCATATTGGTCCTTACTGGTCTGTACTGGTCCGTACTGGTCCATACTTGTCCATATTGGTCCTGACTGGTCCTGACTGGTCCTGACTGGTCCATACTGGCCCATACTTGTCTGTATTGGTCCTGACTGGTCGATACTGGTCCATACTGGTCCATACTGGTCCTTACTGGTCCATACTGGCCCATACTTGTCTGTATTGGTCCTGACTGGTCCATAGTGGTCCGTACTGGCCCATACTTGTCCATATTGGTCCTTACTGGTCCATACTGGCACATACTTGTCCGTATTGGTCCTGACTGGTCCATACTGGTCCATACTGGACCATACTGGCCCTATACTTATTCATATTGGTCCTGACTGGTCCATACTGGTCCATACTGGACCATACTTGCCTGTATTGGTCCATACTGGTCCGTACTGGTCCTTACTGGTCCATACTGGTCTTTACAGGTGGGGACGTGGGCAGCAGCCCGTCGCTGGGGGGCTCTACACGCGTGTTGGGCCGTGTTGGTGGCGGGGGCCGGAGCGTGTCTGCTGCGTGCCGGATACTGGGGCTGCGTGAGGGTCAGCCACCCCATCCCACAACGCGCCTAGAACACGCCAACGTCACGCCAAGGTCACGCTAAGGACACGCTAAGGACCGACCATCTCGCCAGCTCCAACACGCCAAGGTCACGCTAAGGACACGCTAAAGGGGGGGAGGGGAGACGAGGTGGTGGTGGTGGCGGCGGCGTTGCGTGAGGTGGGACACGCTAAGGACACGCTAAGGACATGCTAAGGACACGCTAAGGGCACGCTTATGTCACGGTGGGTTCGTCGTGTGGTTTTTGGTGGACATGCGGGGATAGGAACATGCTAAGGACACGCTTAGGTCACGGAACATGCTAAGGACATGCTTAGGTCGTGGTACATGCTAAGGACGTGTTTAGGTCGTGGAACATGCTAAGGGTTTGCTTAGATCATGGAACATGCTAAGGACATGAGGCCGTCATGTAACATCCTTTGGACACGCTTCAGGTATGGGAACATGCTAAGGACATGCTTGCATCACGGAACATGCTAAGGGCATGGGTTCATCATACGACATTCCTCAGCCGTGCTGAAGTCATTGGACATGCTAAGGACATGCTTGCGTCACGGAACACGCTAAGGGCACGGATTTACTTCATGACATTCCTCAGACATACTTAAGTTGTGGGAACATGCTAAGGACATGCCAACGTCACGGAACACGCTAAGGACACGGATTTACTTCATGACATTCCACGGACGTCGGTGGGTCACGCAACACGCTAAGGACACGCCAGCGTCACGTGACATTCCTTGGACACGCTTCAATCACGTCAACATGCTAAGAACACGCTTAGCTCCCGCGACACGCTAAGGACGTGGATTCGTTCCTCGGACATGCTAAGGTCGTAAGAACACGCTTAGGTCACGTGACAACACGCTAAGAACATGGATGTACTCCGCGAGGATCATGGCGGGCGGTCGGGTCACGCAACACGCTAAGAACACGCTTAGGTCACGTGACGACACGCTAAGGACACGGGTTTAACCTGCGGGAATCCTGGGACACGCTTTCTATGGGACGAACACGCTAAGAACATGCTTAGGTCACGTGACGCGCCGGGGAGGTCACGTGACGTTCCTGGGAGCCATCTTGGATCGACACACACCGTCATAGCGGCCATCTTGGGTCGAGTCACGTGGCACGGCGGCCATCTTGGATCGACCCGAGCATCAATCATGGCGGCCATCTTGGGTTGAGTCACGTGACACGGCGGCCATCTTGGATCGACCCGAGCATCAATCATGGCGGCCATCTTGGGTTGAGTCACGTGACAAGGCGGCCATCTTGGATCGACCCCAGCATCAATCATGGCGGCCATCTTGGGTTGAGTCACGTGACACGGCGGCCATCTTGGATCGACCCGAGCATCAATCATGGCGGCTGGCTTGGGTGGACTCACGTGACACGGCGGCCATCTTGGATCGACACACACCGTCATGGCGGCCATCTTGGGTCGAGTCACGTGACACAGCGGCCATCTTGGATCGACCCAAGAATCAATCATGGCGGCCATCTTGGGTGGAGTCACGTGACACGGTGGCCATCTTGGATCGAGACACACCGTCATGGCGGCCATCTTGGATTGACCCTATCATCAATCATGGCGGCTGGCTTGGGTGGAGTCACGTGACACGGCGGCCATCTTGGATCGACCCCAGTGTCAATCATGGCGGCCATCTTGTGTCGAGTCACGTGACAAGGCGGCTATCTTTGATCGACCCCAGCATGAATCATAGCGGCCATCTTGGGTCGAGTCACGTGACACGGCGGCCATCTTGGATCGACCCCTGCATCAATCATGGCGGCTGGTTTGGGATGAGTCATGTGACACTGCGGCCATCTTGAATTGACCTCACCATCATGGCGGCCGGCTTGGGTCGAGTCACGTGACACGGCGGCCATCTTGGATCGACACACACCGTCATGGCGGCTGCCTGGGGTTGAGTCACGTGATATGGCGGTCATCTTGGAGGAGCCCACGTGACTCGTCGGCCATATTGGATCCACCGCAGCGGCCATCTTGGATCCACAGGCGCCATCTTGGATCGACCCACACTATCATGGCGCTGCCCTGGGTGGAGTCATGTGACACGGCGGCCATCTTGGATCGACCCACATTGTCACGTTGGTCATCTTCCTTCGAGTCACGTGACCCAGCAGCCATCTTGGATCCACCGCAGCGGCCATCTTGGATCTATGGCCGCCATCTTGGATCGACCCACATCGTCACGGCGGCCATCTTGGGTCAAAGTCACATGACAGACACGGCAGCCATTTTGGATCAGTCCCCATCGTCACGGCGGCCATTTTGGATCGCGTCACGTGACTCAGCGACCACCTTGGATTGAGTCACGTGACGTGGCAACCATCTTGAATCCACCGCAGCGGCCATCTTGGATCCATCCCACCACCACCACGGCCATCTTGACTGGACCCACGTGACCAAGCGGCCATCTTGGCTCCACCCACGTGACTCGGCAGCCATCTTGGATCCGTCCCACCACCACGGCGGCTATCTTGGCTCGACCCACGTGACTCGGCGGCCATCTTGGATCGACAGACGTGACTCAGCAGCCATCTTGGCTCGACCCACGTGACTAGGCGGCCATCTTGGATCAACACACATGACTCGGCAGCCATCTTGGATCCACTCTCCCACGACAGCGGCCATCTTGGCTCGCCCCACGTGACTCGGCAGCCATCTTGGCTCGACCCACCTGACTCGGTGGCCATCTTGGATCAACCCACGTGTCTCGGCAGCCATCTTGGATCCATCCCACCACGACAGCGGCCATTTTGACCGGACCCACGTGACTCGGCGGCCATCTTGCCCCTCCCCCATCTTCCCCGCATGCTCCACCCCCGCATGCCTTTTAAGTCCCGCCCCCTGTACATAAGCCCCGCCCACTTCCCCATTGTGGATGCGTGTACATAGAAACGTATTGGAGGCGAAGCTCCGCCCCCTCACCGGAAGTGTAAATAACCCCCCCCCCCCCGGAAAAAAAAACATGGCCGACCCTGAAAAAATGGAGAATTTTATTTGGGGGTTTATAAAAAAAACGATAAAAGGGGGGGAGGGGGGGGGGGGGAGGGGGGGTCCCTGAGGGCCCCTATGGGGGGCGGGGGATCTGTGGGGCGATTTTGGGGTCTATGGGGCGGCATATGGGGTTATGGGGGGGATTTGGGGTCTATAGGGTGGCATATGGGGTTATGGGGGGATTTATGGGGTCTATGGGGTGACATATGGGGTTATGGGGGTTTTATGGGGTCTATGGGGCGGCATATGGGGTTATGGGGGGATTTATGGGGTCTATGGGGTGACTTATGGGGTTATGGGGGTTTTATGGGGTCTATGGGGTCACATATGGGGTTATGGGGGTTTTATGGGGTCTATGGGGTGGCATATGGGGTTATGGGGGTTTTATGGGGTCTATGGGGTGACATATGGGGTTATGGGGGTTTTATGGGGTCTATGGGGCGGCATATGGGGTTATGGGGGGGATTTGGGGTCTATAGGGTGGCATATGGGGTCATGGGGGGATTTATGGGGTCTATGGGGTGACATACGGGGTTATGGGGGTTTTATGGGGTCTATGGGGTCACATATGGGGTTATGGGGGTTTTATGGGGTCTATGGGGCGACATATGGGGTTATGGGGGTTTTATGGGGTCTATGAGGTCACATATGGGGTTATGGGGGGATTTGGGGAGATCTGTGGGGCTTTGGGGGTCTATGGGGTGACATATGGGGGTCTGGGGGTTTTATGGGGTCTATGGGGTGACATATGGGGTTATGGGGGGATTTATGGGGTCTATGGGGCGACATATGGGGTTATGGGGGTTTTATAGGGTCTATGGGGTGACATATGGGGTTAGGGGGGGGATTTGGGGGGATCTATGGGGTTTTGGGAGTCTATGGGGTGGCATATGGGGGTCTGGGGGTTTTATGGGGTCTATGGGGTGACATATGGGGTTATGGGAGGATTTATGGGGTCTGTGGGGCGACATATGGGGGGAGCTGGGGGATCTATGGGGTTTTGGGGATCTATGGGGTTTTGGGGGTCTATGGGGCGGCATATGGGGTTATGGGGGGCATTTGGGGAGATCTGTGGGGTTTTGGGGGTCTATGGGGTCGCATATGGGGTTATGGGGGGGATTTGAGGGGGCTGGGGGGATCTATAGGGTTTGGGGGGTCTATGGGGCGACATATGGGGGTCTGGGGGGATTTGGGGGGCATCTATGGGGTTTTGGGGGTCTATGGGGTGACATATGGGGGTCTGGGGGGGATCTATGGGGCTGGGGGTTTTATGGGGGGATATGGGGGTCTATGGGGTTGCATATGGGATTATGGGGGGGATTTGGGGTCTCTGGGGGTCTGGGGGGGATCTATGGGGTTTTGGGGGTTTTATGGGGTCTATGGGGTGACATATGGGGTTATGAGGGGATTTGGGGGGGTTGGGGGGATCTATAGGGTTTTGGGGGTCTATGGGGTCACATACGGGGTTATGGGGGGGATTTGGGGTCTCTGGGGGGTCTGGGGGGGATCTATGGGGTTTTGGGGGTCTATGGGGCGACATATGGGGGTCTGGGGGGGATCTATGGGGCTGGGAGCAGTATGGGGGGGATATGGGGTGGCATATGGGGTTATGGGGGGGAGTTGGGGGATTTTATGGGGTTTTGGGTGTCTATGGGGCGACATATAGGGGTCTGGGAACGGGATTGGGGTCAGGGAATGGGATTTGGGGTCAGGGAATGGGATTGGGGGTCAGGGAATGGGATTGGGGTCAGGGAATGGGATTGGGGTCAGGGAATGGGATTTGGGGTCCGAGAATGGGATTGGGGTCAACTTAGTTCGGTTTCGGGTCAAGATAATGGGATTTTGGGTCAAGTAATGGGATTTTGGGTCAACTCAGTTGGGTTTTAGGTCAACGCAACGGGATTTTGGGTCAAGATAATGGGATTTTGGGACAAGTAATGGGATTTGGGGTCAACTTAGTTGGGTTTTTGCTCAAGATAATGGGATTTTGGGTCACGATAATGGGATTTTGGGTCAACACAACAGGATTTGGGGTCAAGCAATGGGATTTTGGGTCAAGTTATTGGGATTTTGGGTCAAGTAATGGGATTTTGGGACAAGTAATGGGATTTTGGGTCAACTTGGGTTTTGGTCAAGATAATGGGATTTTGGGTCACGATAATGGGATTTTGGGTCAACACAACAGGATTTGGGGTCAAGCAATGGGATTCTGGGTCAAGTTAATGGGATTTGGGGTCAAGCAATGGGATTTCGAGTCAAGTTATTGGGATTTTGGTTCAACACAAAGGGATTTTGGGTCACAATAGTGGGATTTTGGGTCAACTTAGTCGGGTTTTCGCTCAAGATAATGGGATTTTGGGTCAACACAATGGGATTTGGGGTCAAGCAATGGGATTTTGGGTCACGATAATGGGATTTCGAGTCAAGTTAATGGGATTTGGGGTCAAGCAATGGGATTTGGGGTCAAGTTATTGGGATTTTGGGACAAGTTATTGGGATTTTGGGTCAACTTAGTCAGGTTTTGGGTCAAGATAATGGGACTTTAGGTCAACGCAATGGGATTTTGGGTCAAGTAATGGGATTTTGGGTCACAATAATGGGATTTTGTGTCAAGTTATTGGGATTTTGGGTCAAGCAATGGGATTCTGGGTCAAGTTAGCGGGATTTTGGGTCAACGCAATGGGATTTTGATACAAGTAATGGGATTTTGGGTCAACTTAGTTGGGTTTTGGGTCAAGATAATGGGATTTTGGGTCATGATAATGGGATTTTGAGTCAAGTTAGTGGGATTTGGGGTCAAGCAATGGGATTTTGGGTCAAGTTATTGGGATTTTGGGTCAACGCAATGGGATTTCGAGTCAAGTAATTGGGATTTTGGGTCAACGCAATGGGATTTTGATACAAGTAATGGGATTTTGGGTCAACTTAGTTGTGTTTTTGCTCAAGATAATGGGATTTTGGGTCACGATAATGGGATTTCGAGTCAAGTTAATGGGATTTGGGGTCAAGCAATGGGATTTTGGGTCAAGTTACTGGGATTTTGGGTCAACACAATGGGATTTTGATCCTAGTTTCTGGGATTTTGGGTCAACTTAGTCGGGTTTTCGCTCAAGATAATGGGATTTTGGGTCAACACAATGGGATTTGGGGTCAAGCAATGGGATTTTGGGTCACGATAATGGGATTTTAAGTCAAGTTAGCAGGATTTGGGGTCAAGCAATGGGATTCTGGGTCAAGTTATTGGGATTTTGTGTCAACACAATGGGATTTTGGGTCAAGTTATTGGGATTTTGGGACAAGTAATGGGATTTTGGGTCAACTTAGTTGGGTTTCGGGTCAAGATAATAGGATTTTGGGTCAAGTAATGGGATTTTGGGTCACGGTAATGGGATTTTGAGTCAAGTTATCGGGATTTGGGGTCAAGCAATGGGATTTTGGGTCACGATAATGGGATTTTGGGTCAACGCAATGGGATTTTGGGTCAAGTAATGGGATTTTGGGTCATGATAATGGGATTTTGAGTCAAGTTAGCGGGATTTTGGGTCAAGCAATGGGATTTTGGGTCAAGTTACTGGGATTTTGGGTCAACACAATGGGATTTTGATCCTAGTTTCTGGGATTTTGGGTCAACTTAGTCGGGTTTTCGCTCAAGATAATGGGATTTTGGGTCAACACAATGGGATTTGGGGTCAAGCAATGGGATTTTGGGTCACGATAATGGGATTTTAAGTCAAGTTAGCAGGATTTGGGGTCAAGCAATGGGATTCTGGGTCAAGTTATTGGGATTTTGTGTCAACACAAAGGGATTTTGGGTCAACGCAATGGGATTTTGGGTCAACTTAGTCGGGTTTTCGCTCAAGATAATGGGATTTTGGGTCACGATAATGGGATTTTGAGTCAAGTTATCGGGATTTTGGGTCTAGCAATGGGATTTTGGGTCACGATAATGGGATTTTGGGTGGGATTTGGGGCTACACAGCCAGATAGAGGGTAATGGGGCAGTGATCACTCCCCATAGCCGTGGATCGGATCTTGGAATCGCACAGCGCCGACCCCAAACGCCTGGAAAGCAGGAAATCATCCAACCTCCAGCCCACGTTGCGCTCCCTGGCCGCCCCCATGTAGGGCCAGAAGGGGGGATTTGGGGTCAGGGAATGGGATTTGGGGTCAGGGAATGGGATTGGGGTCAGGGAATGGGATTGGGGTCAGGGAATGGGATTGGGGTCAGGGAATGGGATTTGGGGTCAGGGAATGGGATTGGGGTCAGGGAATGGGATTTTGGGTCAAGATAATGGAATTTTGGGTCAAGTAATGGGATTTTGGGTCAAGTTATCGGGATTTGGTGTCTACTAATGGGATTTTGGGACAAGTAATGGGATTTTGGGTCAACTTATTTGGGTTTCGGGTCAAGATAATGGGATTTTGGGTCAGGTAATGGGATTTCAAGCCAAGTTAATGGGATTTTGGGTCAACGCAATGGGATTTTGGCTCACGATAATGGGATTTCGAGTCAAGTTAATGGGATTTGGGGTCAAGCAATGGGATTTTGGTCAAGTTATTGGGATTTTGGGTCAAGATAATGGGATTTGGGGTCAACTCAGTTGGGTTTTCGCTCAAGATAATGGGATTTTGGGTCAACTTAGTTGGGTTTTCGCTCAAGATAATGGGATTTTGGGTCACGATAATGGGATTTTGAGTCAAGTTAGCGGGATTTTGGGTCAAGCAATGGGATTTTGGGTCAAGTTACTGGGATTTTGGGTCAACACAATGGGATTTTGATCCTAGTTTCTGGGATTTTGGGTCAACTTAGTCGGGTTTTCGCTCAAGATAATGGGATTTCGGGTCAAGCAATGGGATTTTGGGTCAACACAATGGGATTTTGGGTCAACTCAGTTGGGTTTTGGGTCAACGCAATGGAATTTTGGGTCACGATAATGGGATTTTGGGTCACGATAATGGGATTTTGGGTCAAGTTATCGGGATTTGGGGTCAAGCAATGGGATTTCGGGTCAAGTTATCGGGATTTGGGGTCAAGCAATGGGATTTTGATCCTAGTTTCTGGGATTTTGGGTCAACATAGTTGGGTTTTGGGTCAAGATAATGGCACTTTGGGTCAAGTAATGGGATTTCAAGCCAAGTTAATGGGATTTTGGGTCAACGCAATGGGATTTGGTTCAACACAATGGGATTTTGGGTCAAGATAATGGGATTTTGGGTCAACTCAGTTGGGTTTTGGGTAAACGCAATGGGATTTTGGGTCATGATAATGGGATTTCGAGTCAAGTTATCAGGATTTGGGGTCAAGCAATGGGATTTTGGGTCAAGTTACTGGGATTTTGGGTCAACACAAAGGGATTTTGGGTCACAATAGTGGAATTTTGGGTCTACTTAGTTGGGATCTGGGTCAACTTAGTCGGGTTTTCGCTCAAGATAATGGGATTTTGGGTCACGATAATGGGATTTCGAGTCAAGTTAATGGGATTTGGGGTCAAGCAATGGGATTTTGGGTCACGATAATGGGATTTTGGTTGGGATTTGGGGCTTTTCTTGACTACACAGCCAGGTAGAGCGTAATGGGGCAGTGATCACTCCCCATGGCCGTGGATCGGATCTTGGAATCGCACAGCGCCGACCCCAAACGCCTGGAAAGCAGGAAATCATCCAACCTCCAGCCCACGTTGCGCTCCCTGGCCGCCCCCATGTAGGGCCAGAAGGGGGGATTTGGGGTCAGGGAATGGGATTGGGGTCAGGGAATGGGACTGGGGTCTGGTAATGGGATTTGGGGTCAGGGAATGGGATTGGGGTCAGGGAATGGGATTTTGGGTCAAGATAATGGGATTTTGGGTCAAGTTACCGGGATTTGGGGTCTACTAATGGGATTTTGGGACAAGTAATGGGATTTTGGGTCAACTTATTTGGGTTTCAGGTCAAGATAATGGGATTTGGGGTCAAGTAATGGGGTTTTGGGTCAACTTTGTTGGGTTTTGGGTCAACTTAGTTGGGTTTTGGGTCAACGCAATGGGATTTTGGGTCAAGATAATGGGATTTTGTGTCAAGTTATCGGGATTTTGGGTCAAGCAATGGGATTCTGGGTCAAGTTATTGGGATTTTGGGTCAACACAATGGGATTTTGGGTCACAATAGTGGGATTTTGGGTCAACTTAGTTGGGTTTTGGGTCAACTTAGTCGGGTTTTCGCTCAAGATAATGGGATTTTGGGTCACGATAATGGGATTTCTTGTCAAGTTAATGGGATTTGGGGTCAAGTAATCGGATTTTGGGTCACGATAATGGGATTTTGAGTCAAGTTATCGGGATTTGGGGTCTAGCAATGGGATTTTGGGTCAAGTTATTGGGATTTTGGGTCAACGCAATGGGATTTGGTTCAACACAATGGGATTTTGGGTCACGATAATGGGATTTCGGGTCAACACAACGGGATTTGGGGTCAAGTAATGGGATTTTGGGTCACGATAATGGGATTTTGGGTGGGATTTGGGGCTACACAGCCAGATAGAGGGTAATAGGGCAGTGATCACTCCCCATGGCCGTGGATCGGATCTTGGAATCGCACAGCGCCGACCCCAAACGCCTGGAAAGCAGGAAATAATCCAACCTCCAGCCCACGTTGCGCTCCCTGGCCGCCCCCATGTAGGGCCAGAAGGTGGGATTTGGGGTCAGGGAATGGGATTGGGGTCAGGGAATGGGATTGGGGTCAGGGAATGGGATTTGGGGTCAGGGAATGGGATTTGGGGTCAGGGAATGGGATTGGGGTCAGGGAATGGGATTGGGGTCAGGGAATGGGATTGGGGTCAAGGAATGGGATTTTGAGCCAACTTAATGGGATTTTGGGTCAAGTTATTGGGATTTTGGGACAAGGAATGGGATTTGGGGTCAACTTAGTTGGGTTTCGGGTCAACTTAGTTGGGTTTTGGGTCAAGATAATGGGATTTGGGGTCAACTCAGTTGGGTTTTGAATCAACGCAACGGGATTTTGGGTCAAGATAATGGGATTTTGGGACAAGTAATGGGATTTTGGGTCAACTTTGTTGGGTTTCAGGTCAACTTCGTTGGGTTTTTGGTCAAGATAATGGGATTTTGGGTCAAGTTTTTGGGATTGTGGGTCAAGTAATGGGATTTTGGGTCAACTTAGTTGGGTTTTCGCTCAAGATAATGGGATTTTGGGTCACGATAATGGGATTTTTGGACAAGTTATCGGGATTTTGGGTCTAGCAATGGGATTTTGGGTCAGGATAATGGGATTTTGGGTGGGATTTGGGGCTACACAGCCAGGTAGAGGGTAATGGGGCAGTGATCACTCCCCATGGCCGTGGATCGGATCTTGGAATCGCACAGCGCCGACCCCAAACGCCTGGAGAGCAGGAAATCATCCAACCTCCAGCCCACGTTGCGCTCCCTGGCCGCCCCCATGTAGGGCCAGAAGGGGGGATTTGGGGTCAGGGAATGGGATTGGGGTCAGGGAACGGGATTTGGGGTCAGGGAATGGGATTGGGGTCAGGGAATGGGATTGGGGGTCAGGGAATGGGATTTGGGGTCAGGGAATGGGATTTGGGGTCAACTTAGTTGGGTTTTGGGTCAAGATAATGGGATTTTGGGTCACGATAATGGGATTTTGTGTCAAGTTAGCAGGATTTGGGGTCAAGCAATGGGATTTCGAGTCAAGTTATTGGGATTTTGGGTCTAGCAATGGGATTTTGGGTCAAGTTATTGGGATTTTGGGACAAGGAATGGGATTTTGGGTCAACTTTGTTGGGTTTCGGGTCAACTTAGTCGGGTTTTCGGTCAAGATAATGGGATTTTGGGTCACGATAATGGGATTTCTTGTCAAGTTAATGGGATTTGGGGTCAAGTAATGGGATTTTGGGTCACGATAATGGGATTTTGAGTCAAGTTAGCGGGATTTTGGGTCAAGCAATGGGATTTTGGGTCAAGTTATTGGGATTTTCGACAAGGAATGGGATTTTGGGTCAACTCAGTTGGGTTTTGGGTCAAGATAATGGGATTTTGGGTCAACTCAGTTGGGTTTTGGGTCAACGCAATGGGATTTTGGGTCACAATAATGGGATTTCGAGTCAAGTTAGCAGGATTTGGGGTCAAGCAGTGGGATTCTGGGTCAAGCTATTGGGATTTTGAGACAAGGAATGGGATTTGGGGTCAACTCAGTTGGGTTTTGGGTCAACTTCGTTGGGTTTTTGGTCAAGGTAATGGGATTTTGGGTCAAGTTATTGGGATTGTGGGTCAAGTAATGGGATTTTGGGTCAACTTAGTTGGGTTTTTGCTCAAGATAATGGGATTTTGGGTCACAATAATGGGATTTTGGGTCAACACAACGGGATTTGGGGTCAAGCAATGGGATTTTGGGTCAAGTTATTGGGATTTTGGGTCGAGTCATTGGGATTTTGGGTCAACTTAGTTGGGTTTTGGGTCAACTTAGTTGGGTTTTCGCTCAAGATAATGGGATTTTGGGTCACGATAATGGGATTTTAAGTCAAGTTAGGAGGATTTGGGGTCAAGCAATGGGATTCTGGGTCAAGTTAATGGGATTTGGGGTCAAGCAATGGGATTTTGGGTCAAGTTACTGGGATTTTGGGTCAACACAAAGGGATTTTGGGTCACAATAGTGGGATTTTGGGTCAACTTAGTCGGGTTTTCGCTCAAGATAATGGGATTTTGGGTCAACACAATGGGATTTGGGGTCAAGCAATGGGATTTTGGGTCACGATAATGGGATTTTGGGTGGGATTGGGGGGTCTTCCCTTGCCCCTAGCTGCCCTACACAGCCAGATAGAGGGTAATGGGGCAGTGATCACTCCCCATGGCCGTGGATCGGATCTTGGAATCGCACAGCGCCGACCCCAAACGCCTGGAAAGCAGGAAATCATCCAACCTCCAGCCCACGTTGCGCTCCCTGGCCGCCCCCATGTAGGGCCAGAAGGGGGGATTTGGGGTCAGGGAATGGGATTGGGGTCAGGGAATGGGATTTGGGGTCAGGGAATGGGATTTGGGGTCAGGGAATGGGATTGGGGGCAGGGAATGGGACTGGGGTCTGGTAATGGGATTTGGGGTCAGGGAATGGGATTGGGGTCAGGGAATGGGATTTTGGGTCAACTCAGTTGGGTTTTAGGTCAACGCAACGGGATTTTGGGTCTAGATAATGGGATTTTGGGACAAGTAATGGGATTTGGGGTCAACTTAGTCGGGTTTTCACTCAAGATAATGGGATTTTGGGTCAAGATAATGGGATTTTGGGTCCAGATAATGGGATTTTGGGTCAACTCAGTTGGGTTTTCGCTCAAGATAATGGGATTTTGGGTCACGATAATGGGATTTTGGGTCAAGTTATCGGGATTTGGGGTCAAGCAATGGGATTTCGAGTCAAGTTATTGGGATTTTGGGACAAGTTATTGGGATTTTGGGTCAAGTTATTGGGATTTTGGGTCAACTCAGTCAGGTTTTGGGTCAAGATAATGGGACTTTAGGTCAACGCAATGGGATTTTGGGTCAAATAATGGGATTTTGGGTCACGATAATGGGATTTTGAGTCAAGTTAGCGGGATTTGGGGTCAAGCAATGGGATTTTGGGTCACGATAATGGGATTTTGGGTGGGATTTGGGGCTACACAGCCAGATAGAGGGTAATGGGGCAGTGATCACTCCCCATGGCCGTGGATCGGATCTTGGAATCGCACAGCGCCGACCCCAAACGCCTGGAAAGCAGGAAATCATCCAACCTCCAGCCCACGTTGCGCTCCCTGGCCGCCCCCATGTAGGGCCAGAAGGGGGGATTTGGGGTCAGGGAATGGGATTGGGGTCAGGGAATGGGATTGGGGGTCAAGTAATGGGATTTGGGGTCAGGGAATGGGATTGGGGGTCAGGGAATGCGATTTGGGGTCAGGGAATGGGATTGGGGTCAGGGAATGGGATTTGGGGTCAGGGAATGGGATTGGGGTCAGGGAATGGGATTTGGGGTCAGGGAATGGGATTGGGGGCAGGGAATGGGACTGGGGTCAGGGAATGGGATTTGGGGTCAGGGAATGGGATTTGGGGTCAGGGAATGGGATTTTGGGTCAACTCAGTTGGGTTTTAGGTCAACGCAACGGGATTTTGGGTCTAGATAATGGGATTTTGGGACAAGTAATGGGATTTGGGGTCAACTTAGTCGGGTTTTCACTCAAGATAATGGGATTTTGGGTCAAGATAATAGGATTTTGGGTCAACACAACGGGATTTGGGGTCAAGCAATGGGATTTTGGGTCAAGTTATTGGGATTTTGGGTCAAGATAACGGGATTTTGGGTCAACTCAGTTGGGTTTTCGCTCAAGATAATGGGATTTTGGGTCAACTTAGTTGGGTTTTGGATCAACGCAATGGGATTTTGGGTCACGATAATGGGATTTCGGGTCAAGTTAATGGGATTTGGGGTTAAGCAATGGGATTTTGGGTCAAGTTATTGGGATTTTGGGTCAACTCAGTTAGGTTTTCGCTCAAGATAATGGGATTTTGCTCACGATAATGGGATTTTGAGTCAAGTTAATGGGATTTGGGGTCAAGCAATGGGATTTTGGGTCAAGCAATGGGATTTTGGGGTCTTGGCTGCCCTACACAGCCAGATAGAGCGTAATGGGGCAGTGATCACTCCCCATGGCCGTGGATCGGATCTTGGAATCGCACAGCGCCGACCCCAAACGCCTGGAAAGCAGGAAATAATCCAACCTCCAGCCCACGTTGCGCTCCCTGGCCGCCCCCATGTATGTCCAGAAGGTGTAGGCGTTGGGTAAATCCGGGTAAAGCTCCCGAAACGAATCCAGGAAGCCGGCGTTGAGCAGAGCCCCGAATCCGTCCCTCTCCTCTTGGGTGAAACCGGCCGAACGCCGGTTGCTTTTGGGGTGGCGGAGGTCGATTTCCCGATGGGCCACGTTGAGATCCCCGCAAAGAACCACGGGTTTTTGGGCATCCAAAGCCAGGAGGAAATTTTTAAAGGCTTGGTCCCAACGTTGGCGGTATTGGAGGCGGGTCAAACCCCGGCCTGAATTGGGGACGTAGGCGGAAACGATGTAAAACGAGGGGAATTCGGCCGTCAGGATGCGGCCCTCGGCGTCGTGCTCCTCGATGCCTGGGGGGGGGGAGGAAAAATGGGGGGTTTGGGGTGAGGAGCGGGGCGGTTTGGGGGAGTTTGGGGGGGGAAATGGGGAGGAAGTGGGGGATTTGGGGGGGGAATGGGGAGGAAATGGGGTGGAAATGGGTGGAAATGGGGGATTTGGGGGGGAAATGGGGAGGAAATGGGGGATTTGGGGGGGGAAATGGGGGATTTGGGGGGGAAATGGGGAGGAAGTGGGGGATTTGGGGTGGAAATGGGGAGGAAATGGGGAGGAAATGGGGGATTTGGGGGATTTGGGGGAGAAATGGGGAGGAAGTGGGGGATTTGAGGGGGAAATGGGGAGGGAATGGGGGATTTGGGGTGGAAATGGGGTGGAAATGGGGCATTTGGGGGGGAAATGGGAGGAAATGGGGGATTTGGGGTGGAAATGGGGTGGAAATGGGGGATTTGGGGTAGAAATGGGGCATTTGGGGTGGAAATGGGGAAGAAATGGAGAGGAAATGGGGGATTTGGGGTGGAAATGGGGAGGAAGTGGGGGATTTGGGGGAGAAACAGGGAGGAAATGGGGGATTTGGGGTGGAAATGGGGGATTTGGGGGGGAAATGGGAAATTTGGGGTGGAAATGGGGAGGAAATGGGGAGGAAATGGGGGATTTGGGGTGGAAATGGGGAGGAAATGGGGGATTTGGGGTGGAAATGGGGGTTTTGGTGTGGAAATGGGAGGAAATGGGGAGGAAACGGGGTGAAAATGGGGGATTTGGGGGAGAAATGGGGTGGAAATGGGGGATTTGGGGTGGAAATGGGGGATTTGGAGGGGGAAAGGGGAAGAAATGAGGTGGAAATAGGGGATTTGGTGTGAAAATGGGGGATTTGGGGAAGAAATGGGGGGGAAATGGGGGATTTGGGGGGGAACAGGGGAGGAAATGGGTTGAAAATGGGGGATTTGGGGTGGAAATGGGGAGGAAATGGGGGATTTGGGGTGGAAATGGGGAGGAAATGGGGGATTTGGGGTGGAAATGGGGAGGAAATGGGGGATTTGGGGTGGAAATGGGGAGGAAATGGGGGATTTGGGGGGAAATGGGGGATTTGGGGGTGGAAATGGGGAAGAAATGGGGTGGAAATAGGGAATTTGGGGGGGAAATGGGGAGGAAATGGGGGATTTGGGGTGGAAATGGGGTGGAAATGGGGAGGAAATGGGGGATTTGGGGGAGAAACGGGGAGGAAATGGGGTGAAAATGGGGGATTTGGAAGGGAAATGGGGAGGAAATGGAGAGGAAATGGGGGATTTGATGGGGAAATGGAGAGGAAATGAAGGATTTGGGGTGGAAATGGGGGATTTGGGGGGGAAATGGGGAGGAAATGGGGGATTTGGGGGACAAACGGGGAGGAAGTGGGGGATTTGGGGGGGAAATGGGGGATTTGGGGGGAAATGGGGAGGAAATGGGGTGAATATGGGGGATTTGGGGTGGAAATGTGGAGGAAATGGGGGGAAAATGCGGGATTTGGGGTGGAAATGTGGAGGAAATGGGGGGAAAATGGGGGATTTGGGGAGGAAACGGGGAGGAAGTGGGTTGAAAATAGGGGATTTGGGGTGGAAATGGGGATTTGGGGTAAAAATGGGGGAGTTAATGTGGTGAAAATGGGGAATTTGGGGTGGAAATGGGGGATTTGGGGAGGAAAAGGGGAAGATATGGGGGATTTGGGGTGGAAATGGGGAAAAAATGGGGTGGAAATGGGGGATTTGGGGTGGAAATGGGGAATTTGGAAGGGAAATGGGGGAGAAAAGGGCAGAAATGGGGAGGAAGTGGGGAATTTGGGGTGGAAATGGGGGATTTGGGGTGGAAATGGGGGAGAAAAGGGGAGGAAGTGGGGATAAATGGAGGAAATGGGGTGAAAATGTGGGATTTGGGGGAAGTTTGGGGGTGTTAAGGGAGATTTGGGGGGGAAATGGGGGATTTTGGGGTAAAAAAGGAGGATTTTGGGGGGGGGAAGGGCATTTTGGGGTAATAAGGGGTATTTTGAGGTAAAAAAGGGGCATTTTGGGGTAAAGAAAGAGGATTTGGGGGAACTTTGAGGGGAAAAAAGGGCATCTGGGGGCAATGAGAGCCATTTTGGGGTAAGAAAGGGGAATTTTGGGGCTAGAAAGGGGATTTGGGGGCCATAAAGGCCATTTTGGGGCTAAAAAGGGGCATTTTAGGGCAAGAAAGGGGGATTTGGGGCTAGAAATGGGGATTTGGGGGCTAAAAAGGGGCATTTGGGGGCTATAAAGGGGGATTTGGGGGTAAAAAAGGGGGATTCTGGGGCTAAAAAGGGGCATTCTGGGGCTCAAAAGGGGAAATGGGAGCCATAAAGGCCATTCTGGGGCTATAAAGGTGGATTTTGGGGCAAGAAAGGGGGATTTGGGGGCTATTAAGGGGGATTTGGGGGCCATAAAGGCCATTTTGGGGCCGAAAAGGGGCATTTTGGGGCTATAAAGGCGGATTTTGGGGGCTATAAAGGAGGATTCTGGGGCAAGAAAGGGGCATTTTGGGGTCATAAAGGCCATTTTGGGGCCAAAAAGGGGCATTTTGGGGCTATAAAGGTGGATTTTGGGGCAAGAAAGAGGGATTCTGGAGCCACAAAGGCCTTTTTGGGGCAAGAAAGGGGGATTTGGGGGCAAGAAAGGGGGATTCTGGGGTAAAAAATGGGCATTTTGGGGCCAACAAGGCCATTTTGGGGCCACCAAGATGCATTTTGGGGCCAGAAATGTGGATTTTCGGGCTATAAAGGGGCATTTGGGGGCAAGAAAGAGGGATTCTGGGGCAAGAAAGGGGGACTCTGGGGCCAAAAAGGGGCATTTGGGGGCTATAATGGTGGATTTGGGGGCAAGAAAGGGGGATCTGGGGTCAAATAAGGGGGATTTTGGGGCAATAAAGGTGGATTTTGGGGCAAGAAAGGGGGATTCCGGGGCCAGAAAGGGGCATTTTGGGGCGATAAAGGGGGATTCTGGGGCAAGAAAGGTGGATTATGGGGCCAGAAAGGGGGATTTGGGGGCAAGAAAGGGGGATTTGGGGGCAAGAAAGGGGGATATGGGGGCAAGTAAGGGAAATTTGGGGGCCAAAAAGGGGCATTTTGGGGCCATCAAGGCCATTTGGGGGCCATGAAGGTGGATTTGGGGGCAAGAAATGGGGATTTGGGAGCCAAAAAGTGACATTTTGGGGCTATAAAGGCCGATTTTGGGGTCATAAAGGGGGATTCTGGGGCAAGAAAGGGGCATTTGGGAGCCATAAAGGGGCATTTTGGGGCTATAAAGGCGAATTTTGGGGCAAGAAAGGGGGATTCTGGGGCAAGAAAGGGGGATTTGGGGGCAAAAAAGGGGCATTTGGGGGCCATAAAGGGTCACTTTGTGGCCAGAAAGGGCATTTTGGGGCAAGAAAGGCGAATTTTGGGGCCATGCAGGGCATTTTGGGGCCAAAAAGGGGCATTTGGGGGCAATAAAGGTGGATTTGGGGGCAAGAAAGGGGGATTCTGGGGCTATAAAGGGGCATTTTGGGGCTATAAAGGGGGATTTTGGGGCAAGAAAGGGGATATGGGGGCAAGAAAGGGGGATTTTGGGGCAAGAAAGGGGGATCTGGGGTCTAATAAGGGGAATTTGGGGGCCATAAAGGCCATTTTGGTGCTCAAAATGGCAATTTTGGGGCTATAAAGGGGGATTTTGGGGCTATCAGGCTGCATTTTGGGGCCAAAAAGTGGCATTTTGGGGCAATAAAGGCGGATTTTGGGGCCATCAATGCCATTTTGGGGCCAAAAAGTGGCATTTTGGGGCAAGAAAGGGGGATTCTGGGGCAAGAAAGGGGCATTTTGGGGCTATATACAAGGATTTTGGAGCCATCAAGGCCATTTTGGAGCCACCAAGATGCATTTTGGGGCCAGAAATGTGGATTTTGGGGCTACAGAGGTGGATTTTGGGGCAAGAAAGGGGGATTTTGGGGCAAGAAAGGGGCATTTTGGGGCCAGAAAGGGTCACTTTGTGGCCATAAAGGGCATTTTGGGGCCAAAAAGGGGCATTTTGGGGCTATAAAGGCGGATTTGGGGGCCAGAAGGGGGGATTTTGGGCCAGAAAGGGGCATTTTGGGGCCAGAAAGGGGATTTTGGGGCCAGAAATGGGATATGGGGGCAAGAAAGGGGGATTTTGGGGCTAGAAAGGGGGATTTGGGGGCCAGAAAGGGGGATTTTGGGGCAAGAAAGGGGGATTTGGGGCCATAAAGGGTCACTTTGTGGCCATAAAGGGGGATTTTGGGGCCAGAAAGGGGGATTTTGGGACCAGAAAGGGGGATTTTGGAGCAAGAAAGGGGCATTTTGGGGCTATAAAGGCAGATTTTGGGGCAAGAAAGGGGGATTCTGTGGCAAGAAAGGGGCATTTGGGAGCCATAAAGTGGCATTTTGGGGCTATAAACTGGGATTTTGGGGCAAGAAAGGGGGATTTGGTGGCTAAAAAGGGGCATTTTTGGGGCTAGAAAGGGGATTTGGGGGCAAGAAAGGGGGATTTTGGGGCAAGAAAGGGGGATTTTGAGGCCAGAAAGGGGCATTTTGGGGCAAGAAAGGGGCATTTTGGGGCTAGAAAGGGGATTTTGGGGCCAGAAAGGGGGATTTTGGGGCAAGAAAGGGGGATTCTGGGGCCAGAAAGGGTCACTTTGTGGCCATAAAGGGCATTTTGGGGCCAAAAAGGGGCATTTTGGGGCTATAAAGGCGGATTTGGGGGCCAGAAGGGGGGATTTTGGGCCAGAAAGGGGGATTTTGGGGCCAGAAAGGGGATTTTGGGGCAAGAAAGGGAGATTTGGGGTCAAAAAGTGGCATTTTGGGGCCATAAAGGGGCATTTTGGGGCAAGAAAGGGGGATTTTGGGAACAGAAAGGAGGATTATGGGGCAAGAAAGGGGATATGGGGGCAAGAAAGGGGGATTTTGGGGCAAGAAAGGGGATTTTGGGGCTCTAAAGGGGGATTTTGGGGCTATAAAGGCGGATTTTGGAACTATAGAGGGGCATTTTGGGGCCAAAAAGGGGGATTTTGGGGCTATAAAGGGGGATTTTGGGGCAAGAAAGGGGGACTTTGGGGCTAGAAAGGGGCATTTTGGGGCTAGAAAGGGGCATTTTGGGGCAAGAAAGGGGGATTTTGGGGCTAGAAAGGGGGATTTTGGGGCAAGAAAGGGGGATTTTGGGGCAAGAAAGGGGGATTTTGGGGCCCATCAAGGCGCATTTTGGGGCAAAAAAGGGGCATTTTGGGGCCATAAAGGCCATTCCGGGGCAAGAAAGGGGGATTTGGGAGCCAAAAAGTGACATTTTGGGGCTATAATGGAGGATTTTGGGGCCAGAAAGGAGATTTTGGGGACAGAAAGGGGGATTTTGGGGCCAGAAAGGGGGATATGGGGGCCAGAAAGGGGGATTTTGGGGCAAGAAAGGGGATTTTGGGGCAAGAAAGGGGGATTCTGGGGCAAGAATGGGGGATATGGGGGCAAGAAAGGGGGACTTTGGGGCCAGAAAGGGGCATTTTGGGGCTAGAAAGGGGATTCTGGGGCAAGAAAGGGGCATTTTGGGTCCAGAAAGGGGGATTTTGGGGCTATAAAGGTGGATTTTGGGGCCAAAAAGTGGCATTTTGGGACTATAAAGGCGCATTTTGGGGCTATAAAGGGGGATTTTGGGGCAAGAAAGGGGGATTTGGGGTCTAATAAGGGGGATTTTGGGGCAAGAAAGGCGGATTTGGGGTCTAATAAGGGGGATTTTGGGGCAAGAAAGGCGGATTTGGGGCAAGAAGGGGGGATTCTAAAGCTATAAAGGCGGATTTGGGGGCAAGAACGGGGGGTTCTGGGTCAAATAAGGGGGATTTTGGGGCCATAAAGGTGGATTTTGGGGCCACCAAGATGCATTTTGGGGCTATAAAGGCGGATTTTGGGGCCATCAAGGCCATTTTGGGGCCACCAAGATGCATTTTGGGGACAGAAAGGTGGATTTTGGGGATATAAAGGGGGATTTGGGGGCAAGAAAGGGGGATTTTGGGGCAAGAAAGAGGGATTTTGGGGCCAAAAAGTGGCATTTTGGGACTATAAAGGCGCATTTTGGGGCTATAAAGGGGGATTTTGGGCCAAGAAAGGGGATATGGGTGCAAGAAAGGGGGATTTTGGGGCAAGAAAGGGGCATTTGGGGGCAAGAAAGTGGATTTTGGGGCCATCAAGGCCATTTTGGGGCAAGAAAAGGGCATTTTGGGGCAAGAAAGGGGCATTTGGGAGCCATAAAGGGGAATTTTAGGGCTATTAAGGGGGATTTGGGGGCAAGAAAGGGGGATTTTGGGGCTAGAAAGGGGGATTTTGGGGCAAGAAAGAGGGATTTGGGGGCCAAAAAGTGGCATTTTGGGGCTATAAAGGCGAATTTTGGGGCAAGAAAGGGGGATTTTGGGGCAAGAAAGGGGATATGGGGGCAAGAATGGGGGATTTTGGGGCAAGAAAGGGGGATCTGGGGTCTAATAAGGGGGATTTTGGGGCAAGAAAGGCGGATTTGGGGCAAGAAGGGGGGATTCTAAAGCTATAAAGGCGGATTTGGGGGCAAGAAAGGGGGATTCGGGGTCAAATAAGGGGGATTTTGGGGCCATAAAGGTGGATTTTGGGGCCACCAAGATGCATTTTGGGGCCATAAAGGTGGATTTTGGGGCCACCAAGATGCATTTTGGGGACAGAAAGTTGGATTTTGGGGCAAGAAAGAGGGATTTTGGGGCCAAAAAGTGGCATTTTGGGACTATAAAGGCGCATTTTGGGGCTATAAAGGGGGATTTTGGGGCAAGAAAAGGGGATCTGGGGTCTAATAAGGGGGATTTTGGGGCTATAAAGGCGGATTTTGGAACTATATAGGGGCATTTTGGGGCAAGAAAGGGGCATTTTAGGGCTAGAAAGGGGGATTTTGGGGCAAGAAAGGGGGATTTTGGGGCTAGAAAGGGGCATTTTGGGGCCAGAAAGGGGATTTTGGGGCAAGAAAGGGGGATTTTGGGGCCAGAAAGGGGATTTTGGGGCAAGAAGGGGGCATTTTGGGGCTATAAAGGGGGATTCTGGGGCCAAAAAGGGGCATTTTGGGGCCAGAAAGGGGATTTTGGGGCTAGAAAGGGGGGTTTGGGGTAAGAAAGGGGGATTTTGGGGCCAGAAAGTGGCATTTTGGGGCTATAAAGGCGGATTTTGGGGCAAGAAAGGGGGATTTGGGGGCAAGAAAGGGGGATTTTGGGGCCAGAAAGGGGGATTTTGGGGCCAGAAAGGGGATTTTGGGGCAAGAAAGGGGCATTTTGGGGCCAGAAAGGGGCATTTTGGGGCAAGAAAGGGGGATTCTGGGGCAAGAAAGGGGCATTTGGGAGCCATAAAGGGGCATTTTGGGGCTATAAAGGCAGATTTTGGGGCCAGAAAGGGGCATTTTGGGGCCAGAAAGGGGGATTTGGGGGCAAGAAAGGGGGATTTTGGGGCAAGAAAGGGGCATTTTGGGGCTATAAAGAAGGATTTTGGGGCCAAAAAGTGGCATTTTGGGGCTATAAAGGAGGATTTTGGGGCTACAAAGTGGCAATTTTGAGGCAAGAAAGGGGGATTTTGGGGCAAGAAAGGGGGATTTTGGGCCATAAAGTGGGATTTTGGGGCCACCAAGGCCATTTTGGGGCCATAAAGTGGCATTTTGGGGCTATAAAGCCATTTTGGGGCCATTTTGGGGCTATAAAGGCGGATTTTGGGCCATTTTGGGGCACTTTGGGCCATTTTGGGCCATTTTGGGGCCATTTTGGGGCCATTTGGGGCCATTTGGGGCCATTTTGGGCCATTTTCGGCCGCTTTGGGGCCGTAGCGATGCCGTGTGTGACCCGGATGGGGGCCGTCCTGCTGAGCAGCCCCACCCCGCTGTACCCCGCTCGCCCCACGGCGCTGCCCCAAAACTTGTGGGGCAGGAGGGGCAGCTGGCTGAGCTGTGCAGGGATTTGGGGCCAGAAAGGGGATTTTAGGGCAAGAAAGGGGATTTGGGGCCAGAAAGGGGATTTTGGGGCTAGAAAGGGGGATTTTGGGGCCAGAAAGGGGGATTCTGGGGCAAGAAAGGGGGATTTTGGGGCAAGAATGGGGCATTTTGGGGCCAAAAAGTGGCATTTTGGGGCTATAAAGGCAGATTTGGGGGCCAAAAAGTGGCATTTTGCGGCCATCAAGGTGCATTTTGAGGCCAAAAAGTGGCATTTTGGGGCTATAAAGGTGGATGTTGGGGCCATCAAGGCCATTTTGGGCCATTTTGGGGCCATTTTGGGGCATTTTGGGGTCAAAAAGTGGCATTTTGGGGCTATAAAGGTGGATTTTGGGGCAAGAAAGGGGCATTTTGGGGCAAGAAAGGGGATTTTGGGGCCAGAAAGGGGCATTTTGGGGCTAGAAAGGGGGATTCTGGGGCCAGAAAGGGGATTTTGGGGCTATAAAGGGGGATTTTGAGGCAAGTAAGGGGGATTTTGGGGCAAGAAAGGGGGATTTTGGGGTCAAATAAGGGGGATTTTGGGGTCTAATAAGGGGGATTTTGGGGTCTAATAAGGGGGATTTTGGGGTCTAATAAGGGGGATTTTGGGGCAAGAAAGGGGGATTTTGGGGCCAGAAAGGGGGATTTTGGGGCTACAAAGTGGCATTTTGGGGCCCGAAAGGGGGATTTTGGGGCAAGAAAGGGGGATTTTGGGGCCAGAAAGGGGGATTTTGGGGCAAGAAAGGGGGATTTTGGGGCCAGAAAGGGGCATTTTGGGGCCAGAACGGGGATTTTGGAGCCAGAAAGGGGCATTTTGGGGCCAGAAAGGGGGATTTGGGGCCAAAAAGTGGCATTTTGGGGCAAGAAAGGGGGATTTGGGGCCAGAAAGGGGATTTTGGGGCCAGAAAGGGGATTTTGGGGCAAGAAAGGGGATTTTGGGGCAAGAAAGGGGCATTTTGGGGCAAGAAAGGGGGATTTTGGGGCAAGAAAGGTGGATTTGGGGCCAGAAAGGGGGATTTTGGGGCCAGAAAGGGGGATTTGGGGCAAGAAAGGGGGATTTTGGGGCAACTAAGGGGGATTTTGGGGCAAGAAAGGGGGATTTTGGGGGCAAGAAAGGGGGATTTTGGGGCAAGAAAGGGGGATTCTGGGGCAAGAAAGGGGGATTCTGGGGCGAGAAAGGGGGATTTTGGGGCCAGAAAGGGGCATTTTGGGGCCAAAAAGTGGCATTTTGGAGCTATAAAGGCGGATTTTGGGGCCATTTTGGGCCATTTTGGGGCATTTTGGGGCCAAAAAGTGGCATTTTGGGGCTATAAAGGCGGATTTTGGGGCTACAAAGTGGCATTTTGGGGCAATAAAGGCGCATTTTGGGGCTATTAAGGGCCATTTGGGGCCATTTTGGGGCACTTTGGGCCATTTGGGGCCGTACCGATGCCGTGTGTGACCCGGATGGGGGCCGTCCTGCTGAGCAGCCCCACCCCGCTGTACCCCGCTCGCCCCACGGCGCTGCCCCAAAACTTGTGGGGCAGGAGGGGCAGCTGGCTGAGCTGTGCAGGGATTTGGGGCCAGAAAGGGGATTTTGGGGCCAGAAAGGGGGATTTGGGGCCAGAAAGGGGGATTCTGGGGCTAGAAAGGGGGATTTTGGGGCCAGAAAGGGGGATTCTGGGGCAAGAAAGGGGGATTTTGGGGCAAGAAAGGGGCATTTTGGGGCCAGAAAGGGGGATTTTGGGGCCAGAAAGGGGGATTCTGGGGCAAGAAAGGGGGATTTTGGGGCAAGAAAGGGGGATTCTGGGGCAAGAAAGGGGGATTTTGGGGCAAGAAAGGGGCATTTTGGGGCCAGAAAGGGGGATTTTGGGGCCAGAAAGGGGGATTTTGGGGCCAGAAAGGGGGATTTTGGGGCAAGAAAGGGGATATGTCCGCAAGAAAGGGGGATTTGGGGGCAAGAAAGGGGGATTTGGGGCCAAAAAGTGGCATTTTGGGGCTATAAAAGCGAATTTTGGGGCTATAAAGGGGCATTTTGGGGCAAGAAAGGGGGATTTCGGACCAAGAAAGGGGGATTTTGGGGCAAGAAAGGGAGATTTGGGGCCATCAAGGTGCAGTTTGGGGCCAAAAAGGGGCATTTTGGGGACATTATGGCGCATTTTGGGGCCAGAAAGGGGCATTTTGGGGCTATAAAGGCGGATTTGGGGGCAAAAAAGGGGGATTTTGGGGCTATAAAGGGGGATTTTGGGGCAAGTAAGGGGGATTTGGGGGCCAGAAAGGGGATTTTGGGGCCAGAAAGGGGGATTTTGGGGTAAGAAAGGGGGATTTTGGGGCTAGAAAGGGGCATTTTGGGGCCAGAAAGGGGCATTTTGGGGCTAGAAAGGGGCATTTTGGGGGCAGGTAAGGGGGATTTTGGGGCAAGTAAGGGGATATGGGGGCAAGAAAGGGGGATTTTGGGGCAAGAAAGGGGGATATGGGGTCTAATAAGGGGGATTTTGGGGCTATAAAGGCGGATTTTGGGGCCATTTTGGGCCATTTTGGGGCATTCTGGGGCCAAAAAGTGGCATTTTGGGGCCATCAAGGCGCATTTTGGGGTCAAAAAGTGGCATTTTGGGGCTATAAAGGCGGATTCTGGGGCCATTTTGGGGCCATTTTGGGGCATTTTGGGCCATTTTGGGGCATTTTGGGGCCAAAAAGTGGCATTTTGGGGCTATAAAGGCGGATTTTGGGGCCATTTTGGGCCATTTTCGGCCGTTTTGGGGCCGTAGCGATGCCGTGTGTGACCCGGATGGGGGCCGTCCTGCTGAGCAGCCCCACCCCGCTGTACCCCGCTCGCCCCACGGCGCTGCCCCAAAACTTGTGGGGCAGGAGGGGCAGCTGGCTGAGCTGTGCAGGGATTTGGGGCCAGAAAGGGGATTTTGGGGCCAGAAAGGGGGATTTGGGGCCAGAAAGGGGGATTCTGGGGCTAGAAAGGGGGATTTTGGGGCCAGAAAGGGGGATTCTGGGGCAAGAAAGGGGGATTTTGGGGCAAGAAAGGGGCATTTTGGGGCCAGAAAGGGGGATTTTGGGGCCAGAAAGGGGGATTCTGGGGCAAGAAAGGGGGATTTTGGGGCAAGAAAGGGGGATTCTGGGGCAAGAAAGGGGGATTTTGGGGCAAGAAAGGGGCATTTTGGGGCCAGAAAGGGGGATTTTGGGGCCAGAAAGGGGGATTTTGGGGCCAGAAAGGGGGATTTTGGGGCAAGAAAGGGGATATGTCCGCAAGAAAGGGGGATTTGGGGGCAAGAAAGGGGGATTTGGGGCCAAAAAGTGGCATTTTGGGGCTATAAAAGCGAATTTTGGGGCTATAAAGGGGCATTTTGGGGCAAGAAAGGGGGATTTCGGACCAAGAAAGGGGGATTTTGGGGCAAGAAAGGGAGATTTGGGGCCATCAAGGTGCAGTTTGGGGCCAAAAAGGGGCATTTTGGGGACATTATGGCGCATTTTGGGGCCAGAAAGGGGCATTTTGGGGCTATAAAGGCGGATTTGGGGGCAAAAAAGGGGGATTTTGGGGCTATAAAGGGGGATTTTGGGGCAAGTAAGGGGGATTTGGGGGCCAGAAAGGGGATTTTGGGGCCAGAAAGGGGGATTTTGGGGTAAGAAAGGGGGATTTTGGGGCTAGAAAGGGGCATTTTGGGGCCAGAAAGGGGCATTTTGGGGCTATAAAGGGGCATTTTGGGGGCAGGTAAGGGGGATTTTGGGGCAAGTAAGGGGATATGGGGGCAAGAAAGGGGGATTTTGGGGCAAGAAAGGGGGATATGGGGTCTAATAAGGGGGATTTTGGGGCTATAAAGGCGGATTTTGGGGCCATTTTGGGCCATTTTGGGGCATTTTGGGGCCAAAAAGTGGCATTTTGGGGCTATAAAGGCGGATTTTGGGGCTACAAAGTGGCATTTTGGGGCAATAAAGGCGCATTTTGGGGCTATTAAGGGCCATTTTGGGTCATTTTGGGGCCATTTTGGGCCATTTTGGGGCATTTTGGGGTCAAAATGTGGCATTTTGGGGCTATAAAGGCGGATTTGGGGCCATTTTGGGGCCATTTTGGGGCATTTTGGGGCCGTTTTGGGGCCGTACCGATGCCGTGTGTGACCCGGATGGGGGCCGTCCTGCTGAGCAGCCCCACCCCGCTGTACCCCGCTCGCCCCACGGCGCTGCCCCAAAACTTGTGGGGCAGGAGGGGCAGCTGGCTGAGCTGTGCAGGCACGGCGTCCGGCCCGCATTTGGTTTCCTGGAGGCACAGAACGTCCGGGGCCTCGGATTGAACCCACTGCAACGGGGGAAACACAGCAGCTGCACGGCCCTATAGGGAACGGCCCTACAAACGGCCCGACCCCAGAAGGGCATAGAAACAGCCTGACCCTATAAGGACCTGCAACTGCCTGGTCCTATAGGAGAAATGCCCTAGAAACTGCCTGACCCTATAAGCAGCCTGATCCTATAGAGAGCTGCCCTACAAACAGCCTGACCCTATAAAGACCTGGAAGCAGCCTGGTCCTATAAGAGAGCTGCCCTAGAACTGCCTGACCCTATAAGGACCTAGAAACAGCCTGACCCTATACGACAGCTGCCCTATAAACAGACTGACCCTATAAGAGAGCTGCCCTATAAACAGTCTGGTCCTATAGAAAGCTGCCCTAGAAACAGCCTGACCCCATAAGGCCCTATAAACAGCCTGACCCTATAAGAGAGCTGCCCTAGAAGCAGCCTGACCCTATAAGAGAACTGCCCTAGAACTGCCTGGTCCTATAGGAGAACGGCCCTATAAACAGACTGACCCTATAAGGCCCTATAAGCAGCCTGACCCTATAAGACAACTGCCCTATAAACAGACTGAATCTATAGAACGGCCCCAGAAACAGCCTGACCCTATAAGGACCTGTAAACAGGCTGACCCTATAAGAGAGCTGCCCTAGAAACAGCCTGACCCTATAAGGACATATAAGCAGCCTGACCCTATAGAGAGCTGCCCTACAAACAGCTGGACCCCATAAGGACCTATAAGCAGCCTGACCCTATAAGACAACTGCCCTATAAGCAGACTGAACCTATAGGAGAACGGCCCTATAAACAGCCTGACCCTATAAGGACCTGTAAACAGCCTGACCCTATAAGAGAACTGCCCTAGAAACAGTCTGACCCTATAAAGAGCCTGATCCTATAAGAGAACTGCCCTATAAGCAGCCTGACCCTATAAGAGAACTGCTCTAGAACTGCCTGGTCCTATAGGGGAACGGCCCTACAAACTGCCAGACCCCACAAGACCCTATAAGCAGCCCGGTCCTATAGAGAGCTACCCTAGAAACAGACTGACCCTATAAGGCCCTATAAACAGTCTGACCCTATAAGAGAACTGCCCTATAAACAGCCTGATCCTATAAAAGAACCACCATGACCCCATTTCCCCCACCAACCCCACAGACCCCCGCTGACCCCATAACCCCATAAACAACCCCACAGACCCCACAGACCCCATTGACCCCCAAAACCCCATTGTCCCCACAGACCCCATAACCCCACAACCCCAAAACCCCATAACCCCACAACCCGACCCCATACCTGCAGCCCCCCTTTCCTGACCCAGGCCCGCAGCCCGTCCACGTTCCAGAACCCCAAAACCCTACAACCAACCCCACAGACCCCATAACCCCACAGACCCCATTTCCCCCACAACCCCCTGCTGACCCCACAACCCCACAGACCCCAAAACCCTACAACCCCCATTGACCCCATAACCCCCAGTGCCCCCATTTCCCCCACAACCCCACAAACCCCACAGACCCCACAACCCCACAGACCCCATTGACCCCAATGTCCCCATTTCCCCCACAACCCCCCGCTGACCCCATAACCCCACAGACCCCACAACCCCACAAACCCCACAGACCCCACAACCCCAAAGACCCCATAACCCCATTGCCCCCATTTCCCCCATAACCCCACAACCCCACAGACCCCACAAACCCACAACCCCCACAGACCCCATTGACCCCATAACCCCATTGCCCCCATTTCCCCCACAACCCCACAAACCCCACTGACCCCACAACCCCCACAAACCCCATAACCCCACAACCCCACAGACCCCATAACCCCATAGCCCCATTGCCCCCATTTCCCCCATCTCCCCCACAACCCCACAACCCCATTGACCCCATTGACCCCCAAAACTCCAATGTCCCCATTTCCCCCATAGCCCCCCCGCTGACCCCACAACCCCACAGACCCCAAAACCCCATTGCCCCCATTTCCCCCACAACCCCACAGACCCCATAACCCCACAAACCCCAAAACCCTACAACCAACCCCACAGACCCCACAGACCCCATAACCCCACAGACCCCACAGACCCCATAACCCTACAACCAACCCCACAGACCCCATAACCCCACAGACCCCATAACCCTACAAGCAACCCCCCAGACCCCACAACCCCCCAGACCCCATAACCCCATTGACCCCATTGCCCCCATTTCCCCCACAACCCCCCGCTTACCCCATAACCCCACAGACCCCACAAACCCCACAGACCCCACAAACCCCATAACCCCCATTGACCCCACAACCTCACAGACCCCACAGACCCCACAACCCCACAGACCCCATTGCCCCCAATTCCCCCATTTCCCCCACAACCCCACAGACCCCGCTGACCCCATAACCCCACAGACCCCACAGACCCCACAACCCCACAGACCCCATTTCCCCCACAACCCCATAACCCCATTTCCCCCATTTCCCCCACAACCCCACAGACCCCATAACCCCCATTTCCCCCACAACCCCCCGCTGACCCCACAAACCCCACAACCCCACAGACCCCATAACCCCACAGACCCCACAGACCCCATAACCCCACAGACCCCATAACCCCACAACCCCACAGACCCCATAACCCCACAGACCCCACAACCCCACAGATCCCACAGACCCCACAGACCCCATTTCCCCCACAACCCCCCGCTGACCCCATAACCCCACAGACCCCACAGACCCCATAACCCCACAGACCCCATAACCCCCCGACCCCATACCTGCAGCCCCCCTTTTTTGACCCAGGCCCGCAGCCCGTCCACGTTCCAGGACCCCAAAACCCTACAACCAACCCCACAGACCCCACAAACCCCACAGACCCCACAACCCCACAGACCCCATAACCCCACAGACCCCATAACCCCACAGACCCCATAACCCCACAGACCCCATTGACCCCATTTCCCCCATTTCCCCCACAACCCCCCGCTGACCCCATAACCCCACAGCACCCATAACCCCACAGACCCCACAGACCCCATAACCCCACAGACCCCATAACCCCATTTCCCCCATTTCCCCCACAGACCCCACAACCCCACAGACCCCCCAAACCCCAAAACCCCACAGACCCCAAAACCCCACAGACCCCACAGACCCCATAACCCCACAGACCCCACAGACCCCAAAACCCCACAGACCCCAAAACCCTACAACCAACCCCACAGACCCCATAACCCCACAGACCCCATAGACCCCATAACCCCCATTTCCCCCACAGACCCCATAATCCCCATTGACCCCATTCCCCCCCTTACCCCCATTTCCCCCACAACCCCCCGCTGACCCCATAACCCCACAGACCCCATAACCCCACAGACCCCACAACCCCACAGACCCCAAAACCCCATAACCCCACAAGCCGACCCCATACCTGCAGCCCCCCTTTTTTGACCCAGGCCCGCAGCCCGTCCACGTTCCAGGAGCAGACTTTGAGGTTATAGGGTCGCCCCTCCGCCGTCAGTTCCCGTAACGGGGGATCCTGGTATAGGGCCGGCTCCTCGCGGGGGGATTTCGCGGCCACCCCGTCTAAACCCCATAAGGACGCGTCAGAAACCCCATAAAAGCGCCACGGCCCCACAAAAACCCCATAGGGACACAGGAACCCCATAAGGACGCAGCGACCCCATAAAAACCCCATAGGGACGTAGAAAATCCCATAGAGACTCTGCAGAGACACAGAAACCCCATAAAGACCCCATAAAGACCCCATAAGGACCCCATAAGGACCCATAGGGGCACAGCGACCCCAGAAAAACCCCATAGGAACACAAGAACCCCATAAGGACACAGCGACCCCATAAAAACCCCATAGTGACGTAGAAACCCCATAGAACCCCAAAGAACCCCATAGAAACCCCATAGAGCCCCATACAGCCCCATAGAACCCCATAGAGCCCCATAGAGCCCCATAGAGCCCCATAGAAACCCCACAGAAGCCCCATAGAGCCCCATAGAAACCCCATAGAGCCCCATAGAAACCCCATAGAAACCCCACAGAAACCCCACAGAGCCCCATAGAAACCCCATAGAGCCCCATAGAGCCCCAAAGAAACCCCACAGAAAACCCATAGATCCCCATAGAAACCCCATAGAAACACCATAGAAACCCCATAGAGCCCCATAGAAACCACACAGAAACCCCACAGAAACCCACTGAGCCCCATAGAAACCCCATAAAACCCCATAGAGCCCCATAGAAACCCATAGAGCACCACAGAAACCCCACAGAAACCCCATAGAGCCCCATACATCTAGAGCCCCATAGATCCCCATAGAATCCCCATAGCGCCCCATAGAAACCCCATAGAAACCCATAGATCCCCATAGAAACCCCACAGAAACCCCACAGAGCCCCATAGAGCCCCATAGAAACCCCATAGAAACCCATAGACACCTATAAAGCCTCATAGATCCCCATAGAAACCCATAGAGCCCCATAGAAACCCCATAGAGCTCTATAGAAACCCCACAGAAACCCCATAGAGCCCCATAGATCTAGAGCCCCATAGATCCCCATAGAGCCCCATAGAGCCCCATAGAAACTCATAGATACCTAGAAAGCCTCATAGAGCCCCATAGAAACCTATAAAGCCTCATAGAGCCACATAGAGCCCCACAGAGCCCCATAGATCCCCATAGAAACCCCATAGAGCCCCATAGAGCCCCCATAGAAACCCCATAGAGCCCCATAGAGCCCCCATAGAAACCCCATAGAGCCCCAAAGAAACCCCACAGAAACCCCATAGAGACCCATAGAAACCCCACAGAAACCCCATAGAGCCCCATAGAAACCCACAGAGCCCCATAAATCCCCATAAATCCCCATAGATCCCCATAGAAACCCCATAGAGACCCATAGAAACGCCATAAAACCCCCATAGAGACCCATAGAAACCCCACAGAAACACCATAGAGCCCCACAGATCCCCACAGTGCCCCATAGATCTCCACAGTGCCCCATAGAGCCCCATTGTGCCCCACAGAAACCCCATAGAGATCCCATAGAGCCCCACAGATCCCCATAGTGCCCCACTGAGCCCCATAGAAACCCCATAAAACCCGTAGAGCCCCATAGAAACCCCACAGATCCCACTAGATCTCCATAGAGCCCCATAGATCCCCATAGATCCCCATAGAAACCCATACAGCCCCATAGGGCCCCATAGAAACCCCATAGAGCCCCAAAGAAACCCCACAGAAAACCTATAGAGCCCCATAGAAACCGCACAGAAACCCCGTAGAGCCCCATAGAAACCCCATAGATCCTCATAGATCCCCATAGAAACCCATAGAGCACCATAGAGCCCCATAGAAACCCCATAGAGCCCGATAGAAACCCCACAGAAACCCCATAGAGCCCCATAGAATCCCCATAGAGCCCGATAGAAACCCCATAGAAACCCATAGATACCTATAAAGCCTTATAGAGCCCCACTGAGCCCCATAGATCCCCATAGCGCCCCATAGAAACCCCATAGAAACCCATAGATCCCCATAGAAACCCCATAGAGCCCCACAGAAACCCCACAGAAACACCATAGAGCCCCATAGAGCCCCATAGCGACCCCATAGAGCCCCATAGAAACCCCATAGAAACCCATAGAAACCCATAGAGCCCCATAGTGCCCCACTGAGCCCCATAGAAACCGCATAGAAACCCATAGAGCACCATAGAAACCCCACAGAAACCCCATAGATCCCCATAGAAACCCATAGAGCCACATAGAAACCCCATAAAACCCCATAGAGCCCCATAGATCTAGAACCCATAGATCCCCATAGAATCCCCATAGAACCCATAAAAACCCCATAGAAACCCATAGATACCTATAAAGCCTCATAGATCCCCATAGAAACCCATAGAGCCCCATAGGGCCCCGTAGAGCACCATTGTGCCCCACAGAAACCCCATAGAGCCCCATAGAAACCCCATAGAAACCCATAGAGCCCCATAAAACCCCATAGAGCCCCATAGAAACCCCATAGAGCCCCATAGGGCCCCATAGAAACCCCATAGAAACCGCATAGAGCCCCACAGAGACCCCATAGAGACCCCACAGAAACCCCATAGAAACCCCATAGAGACCCATAGAAACCCCATAGAGACCCATAGAAACCCCACAGAAACACCATAGAGCCCCATAGAAACCCACAGAGCCCCATAGAGCCCCACAGTGCCCCATAGAGCCCCATTCTGCCCCACAGAAACCCCATAGAGCCCCATAGAAACCCCATAGGAACCCATAGAGCCCCACAGATCCCCATAGTGCCCATAGTGCCCCACTGAGCCCCATAGAAACCCCACAGAAAACCCATAGAGCCCCATAGAAACCCCATAAAACCCCATAGAGCCCCATAGAAACCCATAGAGCACCACAGAAACCCCACAGAAACCCCATAGAGCCCCATACATCTAGAGCCCCACAGATCCCCATAGAATCCCCATAGAGCCCCATAGAAACCCCATAGAGCCCCATAGAAACCCCATAGAAACCCATAGACACCTATAAAGCCTCATAGATCCCCATAGAAACCCATAGAGCCCCATAGAAACCCCATAGAGCTCTATAGAAACCCCACAGAAACCCCATAGAGCCCCATAGAGCCCCATAGAAACCCCATAGAAACCCATAGACACCTATAAAGCCTCATAGAGCCCCATAGAAACCCATAGAGCCCCACAGAAACCCCATAAAACCCCACAAAAACCCCACAGAAACCCCATAGATCCCCATAGAAACCCCATAGAGCCCATAGAGCCCCACAGAGCTCTATAGAAACCCCACAGAAACCCATAGATCCCCATAGATCTAGAACCCCATAGAGCCCCACAGAATCCCCATAGAGCCCCATAGAAACCTATAAAGCCCCATAGATCCCCATAGAAACCCCATGTAGCCCCACAAAAACCCCATAGATCCCATAGAAACCCCATAGAGCCCCACAGAGCTCTATAGAAACCCCACAGAATCCCCATAGAGCCCCATAGAAACCCCATAGAAACCCCATAGAGCCCCATAGAAACCCCATAGATCCTCATAGATCCCCATAGAAACCCATAGAGCCCCATAGAAAACCCATAGATCCCCATAGTGCCCACTGAGCCCCATAGAAACCCCATAGAAACCCCATAGAGCCTCATAGAAACCCATAGAGCACCATAGAAACCCCATAAAACCCCATAGATCCCCATAGATCTAGAACCCCATAGATCCCCATAGAATCCCCATAGAGCCCCATAGAAACCCCATAGAAACCCATAGATACCTATAAAGCCTCATAGATCCCCATAGAAACCCATAGAGCCTCATAGAGCCCTATAGAAAACCCATAGAGCCCCATAGAAACCACACAGAAACCCCATAGAGCCCCATAAAGCCCCATAGAAACCCCAAAGAAACCCCATAGAGCCCCATAGATCCCATAGAAACCCCATAGATCCCCATAGAGCCCCATAGATCCCCATAGTGCCCCACTGAGCCCCATAGAAACCCCATAGAACCCCATAGAGCCCCATAGAAACCCCACATAAACCCATAGAAACCCCACATAAACCCCATAGAGCACCATAGAGCCCCATAGAAACCCCATAGAGCCCAACAGACCCCGTAAAACCCCATAGAACCTCATAGAGCCCCATAGATCCCCATAGTGCCCCACTGAGCCCATAGAAACCCCATAGATCCCACTAGGTCCCCATAGAACCCCATAGAGCCCCATAAAACCCCACAGAAACCCCATAGATCCCCATAGAGCCCCATAGAAACCCCACAGAGCCCCAAAGAAACCCCACAGAAAACCCATAGAGCCCCATAGAAACCACACAGAAACCCCATAGAGCCCCATAGAGCCCCATAGTGCCCGACTGAGCCCCATAGAAACCCCATAGAAACCCCATACGAACCCCATAGAAACCCCATAGAGCCCCAAAGAAACCCCACAGAAAACCCATAGAGCCCCATAGAAACCCCGTAGATCCCCATAGAGACCCCACAGAGCCCCACAGATCCCCATAGTGCCCCACTGAGCCCCATAGAAACCCATAGAAACCCCATAGAGCCCCATAGATCTAGAACCCCATAGATCCCCATAGAATCCCCATAGAGCCCCATAGAAACCCCATAGAAACCCATAGATACCTAGAAAGCCTCATAGATCCCCATAGAAACCCATAGAGCCCCATAGATACCTATAAGGCCTTATAGAGCCCCATAGAGCCCCACAGATACCCCATAAAACCCCACAAAAACCCCATAGAGCCCCATAGATCCCCAAAGATCTCCATAGAGTCCCGCAGAGCCCCATAGAAGCCCCACAGATCCCCATAGTGCCCCATAGAGCCCCATACAGACCATAGAAACCCCATAGAACCTCATATAGCCCTATACAGACCCACAGAAACCCCACAGTGCCCCATAGAAACCCATAGAAACCCCACAGAAACCCCATGGAGCCCCATAGAAACCCCACAGAAACCCCATGGAGCCCCATACAAACCCCACAGAAACCCATAGAGCCCCATAGATCCCCCATAGTGCCCCACTGAGCCCCATAGAAACCCCATAAAACCCCATAGAGCCCCATAGAAACCCATAGAGCACCATAGAAACCCCACAGAAACCCCATAGATCCCCACAGAAACCCCATAGAGCCCCATAGAAACCCCATAGAAACCTATAAAGCCTCATAGAGCCCCATTGAGCCCCATAGAGCCCCACAGAAACCGCATAAAACCCCACAAAAACCCCATAGAGCCCCATAGAAACCCATAGAGCCCCACAGAGCCCCACAGAAGCCATAGAAACCACATAGAGCCCCATAGAAAGCACACGAACCCCCATAGAAACGCCATAGAGCCCCACAGAGCCCCATAGAAACCCATAGAGCCCATAGAGCCCCACAGAGCCCCATAGGAACCCCGTAGATCCCCATAGATCCCCATAGTGCCCACACTGAGCCCCATAGAAACCCCATAGATCTAGAACGCCATAGATCCCCATAGATCCCCATAGAAACCCCATAGAACCCAAGAGAACCCGATTGAAACCCCATAAAAACCCCATAGAAACCCCACAGAAACCCCATAAAACCCCATAGAAACCCATAAAACCCCACATCTCCCCACATCTCCCCACAGACCCCCATCCCCGCCCCCCCTCCCCCCCCCTCACCGCCATCTTCGCCCTTTTGCTGCGTTCGGCATCCCGCCCGCTTTTCCTCGTGAGTCCCAGCGCCGGAAGTGCCGTCGAGGAACGGAAGTGACGCGTGAGAAAACGAAACCGGATGTGACGTCACGAAGCCGGGCTCTCCAGGGGGCGGGAGCCGAGAAAACCGGAAGTGGCGCTGAAAACTACAACTCGTCCGCAATGGGGCGGTGGGAACGGACAACCGGAAGTGACGCCACAGCGGACCGGAAATGGACGTAAAACGCGGAAGGCGCGCCGAAAAGCACGAAACCTGATCCGCCATGAGGAGCAAAACCGGAAGTGACGTCGCGATAACCGGAAGTGTGGCTGTAACGGCGGTGCGGAGCTGAAAACGACGAATGGGGCGAACGACAAAACGGAAGTGACGTTAGCACGGACCGGAAGAGCGTCCAGAAACCGGAAGCGAGAGAACGCGCGGGCTGAGAACCAAAACTCAAGGGCTGCGAGCACCGGAAGTGATGAAGGCAAAGAGCGGAAGTGCCTCTGCGACGCACCGGAAGTCCTCTCCAGGCGAAAAAAGAGGGTGGATGGACGAGAGCGCAGCGCAACAGGAAGTGGTTCAGCGGGAGACCGGAAGTGGCTACGACGAGAACAGGAAGTTGCCCCGCAGGAAGTCAGGGATTGGTGGAAGACTGCGAGCGGTGGAGCGCACCGGAAGTGGTGCTACCGAGCACCGGAAGTAGCTGTGAAAAATACCGGAAGTTGTCCCGCTGGAAGCAGGGATTGCTAAGGGAATGAAAGAGCGCGGCGCAGTGAACCGGAAGTGACGGTGAAAAGGGCGGAAGTGGCTGCGAGCAGAACCGGAAGTGGTCACGGTAGAAAGCAGGAATGGTGCAGGAATGAGCGGGGTGGAGCACACCGGATGTGTGTTACGAAAAAGCGGAAGTGACGCTGAGCAGCACCGGAAGCAGTTTCTTTGCAACTGTGGGATCGGCGCTGAGCAGCAACGGAAATATTTTCCGTGCAACTTTGGGATTGGTGGAGAAACGAGCGCGACAGGCGGGCACCGGAAGTGGTGCTGCGAAAGGGCGGAAGTGGCTGCGAGCAGAACCAAAAGTATCCCCGAAACAACGCAGGGATTGCTCGAGGAAGACGCCGGGCGGAGCAAACCGGAAGCTGGCTTGCGAGCGGGGCGGAAGTGGCTGCGAGCAGAAGCGGAAGTCGCCCCTCGGCGGCTCTGTGATCGGTCGAAACGCGCGGGCGTGTCGGCGGGCCACCGGAAGTGACGTAAGAGCGCAGCGGAAGCGGTTTGGAAAGAAGCCGGAAGTAAGCCGCAAAGATCTCAACGCGGGGCGGGGGGGGAGGGAAGGATGGGGGAGGAAATGGGGAGGGGAATGGGCTCGAAACCGGAAGTCCCTCCCTCCCCCCCCCCCTTTTTACCCCACCGGAAGCGGCCTGAGAAGCGGAAGATCGAGTCGCCATGCCGACGGTGTTGGGCCTGGAAGGTTCGGCCAATAAAGTGGGAGCCGGGGTGGTGCGGGACGGCCGGGTGCTGAGCAACCAAAGGGCCACGTACGTCACGCCGCCGGGACAAGGTGAGAAAGGAAAAAACGGACAGAAAACCGTTTTCACACCCCTTCTTCCCTTCCGTTTTGATATAAAGAAAAAAAAAAAAACGCAAAAAATACGGTAAAAAAGCGACGAAACCCCGCCGCTTCCGGTTGGGCGCCAGGCACTTCCGGTCACGTGGTGCGGTTTCGTTTTCCACCTGAGTTTCGCTCCCGGTCCGGTGAGCCGCCATCACAGAGCGAAGCTGCTGGGTTTGGTGGAGGCGGCGCTGAGGGAAGCGGGGCTGCGAGGCGGGGACGTCGATGCGGTCGCGTTCACCAAAGGTGTGGGCCGCGCGGGGACCCGTAGCGACGCGTAGGGACACGTGGGGAGCCCATAGGGACACGTAGGGAGCCATAGGGACCCCATAGGGACACATAGAGAGACATAGGGACCCATAGAGACCCCATAAAGACCCATAGGGACCCATAGAGACCCCATAAAGACCCATAGGGACACATGGAGACCCATAGAGACCCATAGCGACCCCATAAGTCCCCATAGGGACCCCCATAGGGACACATAGAGAGACATAGGGACCCATAGTGACCCATAGAGATCCCATAAAGACCCATAGGGACCCATAGAGACCCATAAAGCCCCATAGAGACCCCATAGGGACCCATAGAGACCCATAGAGACCCCATAAGACCCCATAGGGACCCCATAGGGACACATAGAGAGACATAGGGACCCATAGAGACCCATGGAGACCCGTAGAGAACAATAGAGACCCATAGAGACACATAGGGACCCATAGCGACCCCATAGTGACCCATAGAGACCCATAGAGACCCATAGGGAACCATGGAGACCCCATAGGGACCCATAGCGACCCATAGGGACCCATAGCGACCCCATAGGGACCCATAGGAACACATAGAGACCCATAACGACCCCATAGTGACTCATAGGGACCCATAGGGACACATAGGGACCCATAGAGACCCATAGGGAGCCCATAGGGACACATAGGGACCCATAGAGACCCATAGAGACCCATAGGACCCCATAGAGACCCATAGGGAGCCATAGAGACCCATAGGGACCCATGGTGACCCATAGAGACCCTTAGGGAGCCATAGGGACACAAGGAGACCCATAGGGTCCCCATAGAGACTCATAGACTCCATAGAGACCCTCAGAGATCCCATAGAGACACATAGGGACCCATAGAGACCCCTGGAGACCCATAGGGACCCATAGTGGCACATAGAGACCCCATAGCGACCCCATAGGGACCCATAGGAACCCATAGAGACCCATACAGACCCCATAGGGATCCATAGAGACCCATAATGACCCACAGAGACCCATAGGACCCCATAGAGACTCATAGGAGCCATAGAGACCCATAGGGACCCATAGTGACCCATAGAGACACCATAAAGACCCATAGGGACACATAGGGACCCCATAGTGCCCCATAGAGACCCATAGGGACCCCCATAGAGACCCATGGAGATCCATAGGGACCCATAGAGACCCATAGAGACCCCATAGGGACACATGGAGACCCATAGAGACCCATAGTGACCCCATAAGACCCCATAGCGACCCCATAGGGACACATAGAGAGACATAGGGACCCATAGAGACCCATAGGGACCCATAGAGACCCATAGGGACACATAGGGACCCATAGAGACCCCATAGCGACCCATAGAGACCCATAGAGACTCATAGGGACCCATAGAGACCCATAGAGACCCCATAGCGACCCATAGAAACACATAGGGACCCATAGAGACCCATAGAGACCCCATAAGACCCCATAGGGACCCATAGGGACACATAGGAACCCATAGAGACCCATGGAGACCCATAGGGAACCATGGAGACCCATAGCGACCCATAGCGACCCATAGGGACCCATAGGGACCCCATAGGGACCCATAGGAACACATAGAGACCCATAACGACCCCATAGTGACTCATAGGGACCCATAGGGACCCATAGAGACCCATAGGGACACATAGGGACCCATAGAGACCCATGGAGACCCATAGGGAGCCATAGAGACCCATAGAGACCCCATAGGGACACATGGAGACCCATAGAGACCCATAGCGACCCCATAAGACCCATAGCGACCCCATAGGGACACATAGAGAGACATAGGGACCCATGGAGACCCGTAGAGAACAATAGAGACCCATAGAGACACATAGGGACCCATAGAGACCCCATAGGGACCCATAGAGACCCCATAGGGACCCATAGAGACCCATAGGGAACCATGGAGACCTATAGAGACCCATAGCGACCCATAGGCACCCATAGCAACCCCATACGGACCCATAGGAACACATAGAGACCCATAACGACCCCATAGTGACTCATAGAGACCATAGAGACCCATAGAGACCCCATAGGGACCCATAGAGACCCCATAGAGACCCCATAGGGACCCGTAGAGACCCATAGGAACACGTAGAGACCCATAGGGACTCATAGGGAGCCATGGAGACCCATAGAGACCCACAGGGAGCCCATAAGACCCCATAGCGACTCAGAGAGCCCCATAGTGACCCATAAAGACCCGTAGAGTACCATAGAGACCCATAGGGACACATAGGGACACATGGAGACCCCATAGACACCCATAGGACACATAGGGTGCCATAGAGACCCATAGGGAGACATAGGAGACATAGGAAGCCATAGTGCCCCATAGAGCCCCATAGTGACCCATAGAGCCCCATAGGGACCCCATAGAGACCCATAGGTACCCATAGAGCCCCATAAAGACCCCATAGAGCCCCATAGAACCCCATAGAGACCCCATAGAGCCCCATAGAGCCCCATAGGGGCTCCATAGAGACCCCATAGAGACCCCATAGAGACCCACAGGGACCCCATAGACACCCATAGACACCCATAGTGACCCCATAGAGACCCCATAGAGCCCCATAGAACCCCATAGAGACCCCATAACGTGTCCCCCCCACACTTGTAGGGCCGGGGATGGGCGCCTCGTGGTGGTGGTGACCCATAGAGCCCCATAGAGCCCCATAGAGACCCTATAGAGACCCATAGAGAATCCATAGAGACCCATAGGGACCCCATAGAGCCCCATTGAGCCCCATAGGGACCCATAGAGACCCCATACCAGCCCCATAAAGACCCCATAGACCCCATAGAGCCCTCTAGAGACCCCATAGAGCCCCATAGAGACACATAGAGTCCCATAGGGACCCCATAGAGCCCCATAGGTACCCCATAGAGACCCTTAGATCCCCATAGGGACCCATAGACCCTCATAGTGCCCCATAGATGCCCAAACAGGACCCCATACAGCCCCATAGAGCCCTATAGGGACCCATAGGGACCCCATAACGTGTCCCCCCCCCACTTGTAGGGCCGGGGATGGGGCGCCTCGTTGGCGGTGGTGGGCCATAGAGACCCCATAGAGCCCCATAGAGACCCTATAGAGACCCATAGAGCCCCATAGAGACCCATAGGGACCCCATTGAGCCCCATAGAGCCCCATAGGGACCCATAGAGACCCCATACAGCCCCATAAAGACCCCATAGAGACCCCATAGAGCCCCAGAGGACCCCATAGAGCCCCGTAGAGCCCTATAGGGACCCATAGAGACCCCATAACGTGTCCCCCCCCCACTTGTAGGGCCGGGGATGGGCGCCCCGTTGGCGGTGGTGACCCACAGAGCCCCATAGAGACCCCATAGAGACCCCATAGAGCCCCATAGAGCCCCATAGAGACCCATAGAGACCCCACAGAGACCCATGGAGACCCCATAGAGCCCCAGAGACCCCATAGATCCTCATAGAACCCCATAGAGACCCATAGAGCCCCATGGAGCCCCATAAAGACCCCATAGAGCCCCATAGACACCCATGGAGACCCCATAGAGCCCCATAGAGACCCCATAACGTGTCCCCCCCACTTGTAGGGCCGGGGATGGGCGCCCCGTTGTTGGTGGTGGGCCATAGAGACCCCATAGAGCCCCATAGAGACCCATTGAGCCCCATTGAGTCCCATAGAGACCCCATAAAGACCCATAAAGACCCCATAGAGACCCATAGCGACCCATAGAGCTCCATAGAGACCCCATAGAGACCCCATAGAGACCCCATAGAGCTCCATAGAGGCCCCATTGAGCCCCATAGACACCCATAGAGCCCCATAGAGACCCCATAGAGCCCCATAGAGACCCCATAGAGCCCCCATAGAACCCCATAGACACCTATAGAGACCCATAGAGACCCACAGGGACCCCATAGAGACCCCATAGAGCCCATAGACACCCATAGAGCCCCATAGACACCCATGGAGACCCCATAGAGACCCCATAGACACCCATAGACACCCATAGACACCCATGGAGACCCCATAGAGCCCCAGAGACCCCATAGAGACCCCATAGGGCCCCCACAGAACCCATAGAGACCCCCATAGAGCCACATAGACACCCATAGAGACCCATAGTTACCCCATAGAGCCCCATAAAGACCCCATAAAGACCCTTAGATCTCCATAGGGACCCATAGACCCCATAGTGCCCCATAGATGCCCATAGAGACCCCATAGGACCCCATAGAGCCCCCATAGAGACCCCATAATTTGTGTCCCCCCCGCCCCACTTGTAGGGCCGGGGATGGGCGCCCCGTTGGCGGTGGTGGGCCATAGAGACCCCATAGAGCCCCATAGAGGCCCCATAGAGCCCCCATAGAGCCCCATAAAGACCCCATAGAGCCCCATAGAGACCCCATAGAGCCCCATAGAGCTCCATAGAGACCCCCATAGAGCCCCGTAGAGACCCCACAGAACCCCATAGAGCCCCATAGAGCCCCATAGAGACCCCATAGGGACCCATAGAGCCCCATAGACACCCATAGAGCCCCACAGAGACCCCATAGATCCTCATAGAGCCCCATAAAGACCCCATAGAGCCCCATAGAGCCCATAAAGACCCCATAGATCCCACTGAGCCCCATAGACACCCATAGGGACCCCATAGAACCCCATAGAGGCCCTGTAGAGACCCCATAGGACCCCATAGAACCCCATAGAGACCCCATAACATGTCCCCCCCCCCCCCCACTTGTAGGGCCGGGGATGGGCACCTCGTTGGCGGTGGTGACCCATAGAGGACCCATAGAGCCCCATAGAGCCCCAGAGAGACCCCATAGAGCCCCATAGAGCCCCATAGACACCCATAGAGACCCCACAGAGACCCATAGAGCCCCATAGAGCTCCATAGACACCCCATAGAGACCCCATTGAGCCCCATAGAGCCCCATAGAGACCCATAGATCCTCATAGAGCCACATAGACACCCATAGGGACCCCATAGGGCCCCCATAGAACCCCCATAGACACCCATAGAGACCCCACAGAGCCCCATAAAGACCCCATAGATCCCACTGAGCCCCATAGACACCCATAGAGACCCCACAGAGACCCATAGAGATCCCATAGAGCCCCATAGAGCTCCATAGGGTCCCCATAGAGCCCCATAGACACCCATGGAGACCCTATAGAGCCCCATAAAGACCCCATAGAGCCCCATAGACACCCATGGAGACCCCATAGAGCCCCATAGAGACCCCATAACGTGTCCCCCCCCCACTTGTAGGGCCGGGGATGGGCGCCCCGTTGGCAGTGGTGGGCCATAGAGACGCCATAGAGCCTTATAGAGCCCCATGGAGTCCCATAGACACCCATAGAGACCCCACAGAGCCCCATAGAGCCCCATAGACATCCATAGAGACTCATAGAGCCCCATAGGGACCCCATAGAGCCCCATAGAGACCCATGGAGACCCCATAGAGCCCCATAGAGCCCCATAGAGTCCCATAGGACCCCATAGAGCCCCATGGGGGCCCATAGAGACCCAAAGACGCTCATAGATCCCCATAGAGACCCACAGAACCCCATAGAGACCCCATAGACACCCTTAGAGCCCCATAGAGCCCCATAGGGACCCCATAGAGCCCCATAGAGACCCATGGAGACCCCATAGAGCCCTCTAGAGACCCCATAGAGCCCCATAGGGACCCATAGAGACCCCATAGAGCCCCATAGACACCCATAGAGCCCCATAGACACCTATAGAGACCCCATAGAGCCCCAGAGACCCATAGGGACCCCATAGAGCCCCATAGAGACCCATGGAGACCCCATAGAGCCCCATAGAACTCCATAGGGTCCCCATAGAGCCCCATAGACACCCATAGAGTCCCATAGGGACCCCATAGAGCCCCATAGAGACCCACAGGGACCCCATAGAGACCCATAGAGACCCATAGTGACCCCATAGAGCCCCATAGAGCCCATAAAGACCCCATAGAGCCCCATAGACACCCATGGAGACCCCATAGAGACCCATAGACACCCATAGACACCCATAGACACCCATGGAGACCCCATAGAGCCCCATAGACACCCATAGAGCCCCATAGAACCCCATAGAGACCCCATAACATGTCCCCCCCCCCCCCCCCCACTTGTAGGGCCGGGGATGGGCGCCTCGTTGGCGGTGGTGACCCACAGAGCCCCATAGAGACCCATAGAGCCCCATAAAGCCCCATAGAGAGCCATAGAGACCCATAGAGCCCCATAGAGACCCCATAGATTCCCATAGAGACCCACAGGGACCCCAGACACCCGTAGAGCCCCATAGAGACCCATAGAGACCCATAGAGCCACATTGAGCCCTGTAGAGACCCCATAGAGCCCCATAGAGCCCCATAAAGACCCATAGAGACCCATAGGGACGCCATAGAGCCCCATAGAGACCCATAGAGCCCCATAGAGACCCCATAGAGCCCCATAGAGCCCCATAGACACCCATAGAGACCCCACAGAGACCCATAGAGACCCCATAGAGCCCCAGAGACCCCATAGATCCTCATAGAACCCCATAGAGACCCATAGAGCCCCATAGAGCCCCATAGCGACCCCATAGAGCCCCATAGACACCCATGGAGACCCATAGAGCCCCATAGAGCCCCCATAACTGTCCCCCTCCCCCCCCCACTTGTAGGGCCGGGGATGGGCCATTGGCGGTGGTGGGCCATAGAGACCCATAGAGGCCTTATAGAGCCCCCATGAGTCCCATAGACACCCATGAGACCCCACAGAGCCCCATAGAGACCCATAGATCCCCATAGAGGCCCCATAGACATCCATAGAGACTCATAGAGCCATAGGGACCCCATAGAGCCCCATGAGACCCATACTGGAGACCCCATGGAGCCCCATGAGAGCCCTTAGAGTCCATAGGGACCCCATGAAACCCCATAAAGCCCCATAGAGCCCCATAGGGACCCATACGAGAGACCACTTAGATCCCCACTGGGACCCATGGGCCCACTCCTAGTGCCCCACAGAGCCCCATAGAGTCCCCATAGAGCCCCATAGAGCCCTATAGGGACCCAGCAGGGACCCCCATAACGTGTCCCCACTTGTAGGGCCAGGATGACCCCGTTGGCGGTGGTGACCCACAGAGCTATAGAGCCCCATAGGGACCCATAGAGCCCCATAGAACCCCATAGAGACCCCATGGGGCCCCCATGGGCTTCTGAACACCCATAGAGACCCACTTAAAGACCATAGATCCTCATAGAGCCCCATAGGCACTACATAGGGACCCCATAGAGAACCCATAGAGACCCATAGAGAGACCCCACAGAGACCCATAGAGACCCCATGGGGCCCACAGAGACCCCCATAGAGGCCCCATAGAGCCCCATAGAGACCCATAGAGACCCATAAAGCCCCACTTAGAGACCCCACATAGAGCCCATAAAGACCCATAGAGACCCATAGGGACGCCATAGAGCCTGACAGGGGTCCATAGGGACCCCATAGAGCCCATAGAGACCCCACAGAGACCCATAGAGCCCCATGAACCCTGCTTGTAGAGACCCCATAGATCCCACTGAGTCCATAGACACCCAGAGACCCCATAGGACCCCATAGAGCCTGTAGAGAACCCGTAGGACCCCAGAGGCCCATAGAGACCCCATAACGTGTCCCCCCACTTGTAGGGCCGGGGATGGGCGCCCCGTTGGCGGTGGTGGCGGCGGTGGCCCGGACGTTGGCCCAGCTTTGGGGTCGCCCTTTGGTGGCAGTGAATCACTGCGTGGGGCACATCGAGATGGGGAGGGTTGGTGGGGGCTGCCAGGGACCCCTGGTGTTGTACGTCAGCGGGGGGAACACCAGGTAATTTGGGGGGGGGAGATGGGGGGGATGAAGTTTGGGGGGAGATGGGGGGATTTGGGGTGATGGGGGGATTTGGGGAGAATGGTGGGATTTGGGGGTGATGAGGGGGGATTTGGGGTGATAGAGAGGATTTGGGGGCCAGATGGTGATGGGAGATTGGGGGGAGGAGATGAGGGGATTTGGGGTGATGGGGGGATTTGGGGGGAGATGGGATTTGGGTGATGGGAGGATAAGGAAGATAGGAAAGATAATGAAGATAGAGAGAAATTTAGGGAATGAGAAATTTAAGTGATAAATTTAGAAAGGAGATGAGGAGATGAGGTGATGAGAGATAGAAGTTATGGTGATAGAAATTTAGAGATAGAGAATAGAGATTTAGAATGAGATTTGGAAAATGATAGAGATTTAAGTGATAGAGAAGATAGAGGAAAGTAGAAATTTAGGGAGATGAGGGGGGATTTGGGGTGATGGGGGGAGATGGGGGGGATTTGGGGTGATGGGGGGATTGGGGGGGAGATGGGGGGATTTGGGGGGAGATGAGGGGGGATTTGGGGTGATGGGGGGGAGATGGGGGATTTGGGGGGAGATGAGGGGGGATTTGGGGTGATGGGGGGGATTTGGGGAGATGGGGGGTAATGGGGGGATTTGGGGGGAGATGAGGGGGGATTTGGGGTGATGGGGGGGATTTGGGGGGAGATGGGGGGATTTGGGGTGATGGGGGGGATGGGGGAGATGGAGGGTAATGGGGGAGATGGGGGAGATTTGGGGGGAGATGAGGGGGGATTTGGGGGGAGATGGGGGGAGATGAGGGGTGATGGGGGGGATTTGGGGGGAGATGAGGGGGGATTTGGGTGATGGGGGGATTTGGGGGGAATGGGGGAGATGAGGGGTGATGGGGGGAGATGGGGGGGATTTTGGTGGTGATGGGGGGATTTGGGGTGATGGGGGGGATTTGGGGAGATGGGGGGTAATGGGGGGATTTGGGGTGATGGGGGGGATTTGGGAGATGGGGGGGATTTGGGGGAGATGAGGGGGATTTGGGGTGATGGGGGGATTTGGGGTGATGGGGGGATGGGGGAGATGGAGGGTAATGGGGGAGAGGGGGGGGATTTGGGAGGAGATGGGGGGATTTGGGGGAGATGAGGGGGGATTTGGGGTGATGGGGGGGATTTGGGGGGTATGGGGGGATATGAGGGGTGATGGGGGATTTGGGGGGAGGTGGGGGGGATTTGGGGGGAGATGAGGGGGGATTTGGGGTGATGGGGGGAGATGGGGGGTAATGGGGGGGATTTGGGGTGATGGGGGGAGATGGGGAGGATTTGGAGTGGGGGGGATGGGGGGATTTGGGGAGATGGGGGGATTTGGTGGGAATGGGGGAGATGAGGGGAAGTGGGGGGGATTTGGGAGTGAGGGGGGGAATGGGGGGTGAAAGGGGGGATTTGGGGTGATGGGGGGTAATGGGGGATTTGGGAGGAGATGAGGGGGGATTTGGGGTGAGGGGGGTGATTTGGGGGGAGATGGGGGGATTTGGGGGGAGATGAGGGGGAATTTGGGGTGATGGGGGGAGATGAGGGGAGGTGGGGGGGATTTGGGGGAGATGAGGGGGGATTTGGGGTGATGGGGGATTTGGGGGAGATTTGGGGGGATTTGGGGGGAGATGAGGGGGGATTTGGGGTGATGGGGGGATTTGGGGGGAGATGGGGGAGATTTGGGGTGATGGGGGGGATTTGGGGGGAGATTTGGGGGAGATGGGGGGGATTTGGGGGGAGATGAGGGGGGATTTGGGGTGATGGGGGGGAGATGGGGGGATTTGGGGGGAGATGAGGGGGGATTTGGGGTGATGGGGGGGATTTGGGGAGATGGGGGGTAATGGGGGGATTTGGGGGGAGATGAGGGGGGATTTGGGGTGATGGGGGGGATGGGGGAGATGGAGGGTAATGGGGGGAGATGGGGGGGATTTGGGGGGAGATGAGGGGGGATTTGGGTGATGGGGGGGATTTGGGGGGAGATGGGGGGAGATGAGGGGTGATGGGGGGGATTTGGGGGGAGATGAGGGGGATTTGGGGTGATGGGGGGGTAAATGGGGGGAGATGAGGGGGGATTTTGGTGGTGATGGGGGGAGATGAGGGGAGGTGGGGGGGATTTGGGGCAGATGGGGGTGATGGGGGGGATTTTGGGTGATGGGGACTTTGGGGGGAGATGGGGGGGATTTGGGGGGTGAGGGGGGGATGGGGGGATGGGGGGGGAATGGGAGAATGGGGGGGGGATGTGGGATGATTGGAGGGTGATGGGGAGATTGGGGGGTGATAGGGGGGAATGGGGGAGATGGGGGAATGGGAGGGGATGGGGGGGATGGAGGGATGGGGGGGTATTGGGGGGAGGGGGAATGAAGGGGCGGGGGGAAGATGAGGGGGATTTCAGGGGTCCGGGGGGGGTTTGGGGGGTAATGGGGGGTGGGGGGATAGGAGGGGTGTTGGGGGGGAATGGGAGAATGTGGGGAGATGGGGGGGATTTGGGGGGATTGAGGGGTGATGGGGGGGAGATGGGGGGGATTTGGGGTGATGGAGGATGGGGGGGGATTTGGGGGTATGGGGGGTGATGGGGGGGAATTGGGGGGAATGGGGAGTGATGGGGGTAATGGGGGGGGATTTGGGGGGATTGAGGGGTTATGGGGGGAGATGGGGGGATTTTGGTGGTGATGGGGGGAGATGGGGGAGGTGGGGGGATTTGGGGTGATAGGGGAGATATAAGGGGATATGGGGGGGTTTGGGGGGGAGATATGGGGGATATGGGGGGGATTTGGGGTGATGGGGGGAGATGAGGGGAGGTGGGGGGATTTGGGGTGATGGGGGGGTAAAGGGGGGGATGGGGGGAGATGAGGGGTGGTGGGGGGATTTGGAGGGTGAGGGGGGAATGGGGGAAAAAGGGGGGATATGGGATGATGGGGGGAGATGGGGGGTAATGGGGGGGATTTGGGGGGATGGGGGGATTTGGGAGGAATGGGGGGAGGTGAGGGGGATGGGGAGGATTTGGGGTGGTGGGGGGTAATGGGGGGAGATGGGGGGGATTTGGGGTGATGGGGGGGATTTGGGGGAAATGGGGGGAGATGAGGGGTGATGGGGGGATTTGGGGGAGATGGGGGGGATTTGGGGGTGAGGGGGGATGGGGAGACATGGGGGGGATTTGGGGTGGTGGGGAGTGATAGGAATGAGGGAATGGGGGGAGATGGGGGGATTTGGGGTTGGGGGGGGAGATGGGGGGAGATGGGGGGGATTTGGGGTGGGGGGTGATAGGAATGAGGGAATGGGGGAGATGGGGGGGATCTGGGGTTGGGGGGGAGATGGGGGGGATTTGGGGTGGGGGGTGATAGGAATGAGGGAATGGGGGGAGATGGGGGGATTTGGGGTGATGGGGGGGGCTGGGGGATTTTGGGGGGATGGGGAGACATGGGGATTTGGGGTGGTGGGGGGCAATAGGGGAGATGGGGGGGAGGATGGGGGGGATTCGGGGGTAATGGGGGGAGATGGGGGCGGATTTGGATGTTGGGGGGGTTTTTGGGGTGCTGGGGGGGGATTTGGGTGATGGGAGGAAAGCAGCACAAGAAACAGCCCACCGTAGGCCAAAAAAGCGCTTTAACACGTGACGACACGTGACAACATACGTGACCGCGCGCCCCGACACGTGACCACACGTCATGTGACCACACCGCGACACATGACAGCACCCACAAACACCCCCAAAACCCCATAGGACACCTGGAAGCCAACATGTGACTTCAACACGTGATAAGACGTGGCGACACGTGACAACATACGTGACCGCGCGCCCCGACACGTGACCACATGCCATGACATCACGTGACAACACGTGACAACGCCCTCAAACACCCCCAAAGCCCCATAGGGACACCCAGAAGCCAACACGTGACTTCAACACGTGATGAGACGTGGCGACACGTGACAACATACGTGACCATGTGCTCCAACACGTGACCACACGCCATGACATCACGTGACAACACCCATAAACACCCCCAAAGCCCCATAGGGACACCCAGAACCCGACACACGCCTTCGGCGCGTGATAACACGTGAGAACACGCGACGACACGCTCCAACACGCCACCACACGCGTGTTCCCCGCAGGTGATCGCCTTCTCACGCCGCCGCTACCGGATTTTTGGCGAAACCTTGGACATTGCAGTTGGGAACTGCTTGGATCGCGTGGCTCGGCTCCTCCAGGTTCACGGCAACACGCGTGTCACATGCGTGTTACGCCTCGCACACGCGTGTGGAAGCGTGTCGGCGTCCCCTCACACGCGTGTTGTCGCCCGCAGATCTCCAATGATCCCAGCCCGGGTTACAACGTGGAGCAGATGGCCAAAAGGTGAGGAGGGGGGCGCGGCGTCACGCGTGTTCAGGCGTGTGGTCACGCGTGTTCATGCGTGTGGGGTCACGTGTGGATATTTCTGGCATGTTCTCGCGTGTCGTTGCGTGTTTGCTGTGCTCTCACAACTTCTTCATGTGTTTTTGTGTGTTGTCACGTGTTTTCACGTGTTCTCATGCCTCCCGTTGCGCGCGGCCACGCGTGTCGTTGTGTGTTGTCGCGTGTGCTGTTGCGTGTCATCACATCTCACGACATGTCAGGTGTCTTGACGTGTTCTTCCGTGTTGTCACGTGTCAGTTGTGTGTTTTCATGTGTTCTCGTGCTTCCTGTTGCGCCTGGTCACGCGTGTTGTCCCCATAAAGACCATAGTGACCCCATAGAGACTCCCTGACCCCATAGGACCCCATAAAGACCACAGCGACCCCATAGGGACCCCCTGACCCCATAGGATCCCATAGAGACCACGGTGACCCCATAGGATCCCATAAAGACCACAGTGACCCCATAGGGACCCCCTGACCCCATAGGATCCCATAAGGATCCCCAGACCCCATAGGGATCTTCTGACCCCATAGGAACCTTAGTGACCCCATAGGGACCCCCTGATCCCATAGGATCCCATAGAGACCACGGTGACCCCCTCAGTGACCCCATAGGGACCCCCTGACCCCCTAGGAACCCATAGGATCCCATAGAGACCCCCTGACCCCATAGGAACTTCTGTGGCCCCATAGAGACTCTATGACCCCATAGGACCCCATAAAGACCACAGCAACCCCATAGGGACCCCCTGACCCCATAGGACCCCATAAAGACCACAGTGACCCCATAGGGACCCCCTGACCCTATAGGAACCTCAGTGACCCCATAGAGACTCCCTGACCCCATAGGATCCCATACGGATCACAGCAGCCCCATAGGGACCCCTTGACCCCATAGGACCCCATAGGGATCACAGCAACCCCATAGGGACTCCCTGACCCCATAGGAACCTCAGTGACCCCATAGAGACCCCCTGACCCCATAGGACCCCATAAAGACCACAACAACCCCATAGGGACCCCCTGGCCTGATAGGATCCCATAAGGATCCCCAGATCCCATAGGGATTTTCTGACCCCATAGGAACCTTAGTGACCCCATAGGGACCCCCTGATCCCATAGGATCCCATAGAGACCACGGTGACCCCCTCAGTGACCCCATAGAGACCCCCTGACCCCATAGGACCCCATAAAGACTACAGCGACCCCATAGGGATCCCCTGACCCCATAGGATCCCATAGAGACCCCCTGACCCCATAGGAACCTCAGTGACCCCATAGGAACCTTAGTGACCCTATAGGGGCCCCCTGACCCCATAGGGACCCCCTGATCCCATAGGATCCCATAGAGACCCCCTGACCCCATAGGAACCTCAGTGACCCCATAGAGACTCCCTGACCCCATAGGATCCCATAAAGACCACGGTGACCCCATAGGGACCCCTTGATCCCATAGGACCCCTTAGGGATCACAGCAACCCCATAGGGACCCCCTGACCCCATAGGAACCTCAGTGACCCCATAGAGACTCCCTGACCCCATAGGACCCCATAAAGCCCACAGCAACCTCATAGGGACCCCCTGACCCCATAGGACCCCATAAAGACCACAGTGACCCCATAGGGACCCCCTGACCCTATAGGAACCTCAGTGACCCCATAGAGACTCCCTGACCCCATAGGATCCCATACGGATCACAGCAACCCCATAGGGACCCCTTGACCCCATAGGATCCCATACGGATCACAGCAACCCCATAGGGACTCCCTGACCCCATAGGAACCTCAGTGACCCCATAGAGACCCCCTGACCCCATAGGACCCCATAAAGACCACAACAACCCCATAGGGACCCCCTGGCCTGATAGGATCCCATAAGGATCCCCAGATCCCATAGGGATTTTCTGACCCCATAGGAACCTTAGTGACCCCATAGGGACCCCCCTGACCCCATAGGGACCCCCTGACCCCATAGGGATCCCTTGACCCCATAGGACCCCATAAAGACCACAGTGACCCCATAGGGACCCCCTGATCCCATAGGATCTCATAGAGACCACGGTGACCCCATAGGATCCCATAGGGAGCCCCTGACCCCATAGGACCCCATAAAGACCACAGGAACCCCATAGGGACTCCCTGACCCCATAGGATCCCATAGGAACCCTCTGACCCCATAGGAACCTCAGTGACCCCATAGAGACTCCCTGACCCCATAGGACCCCATAAAGACTACAGCGACCCCATAGGGACCCCCTGACCCCATAGGAGCCCCATAAGGATCCCCAGACCCCATAGGGATCTTCTGACCCCATAGGGACCTTAGTGACCCCATAGGGACCCCCTGATCCCATAGGATCCCATAGAGACCACGGTGACCCCATAGGAACCCCCTGACCCCATAGGGACCCCCTGATCCCATAGGATCCCATAGAGACCCCCTGACCCCGTAGGAACTTCTGTGGCCCCATAGAGACTCTATGACCCCATAGGACCCCATAAAGACCACAGCAACCCCATAGGGACCCCCTGACCCCCTAGGAACCCATAGGATCCCATAGAGACCACAGTGACCCCATAGGAACCCCCTGACCCCGTAGGGACCCCCTGATCCCATAGGATCCCATAGAGACTCCCTGACCCCATAGGAACCCATAGGATCCCATAGAGACTCCCTGACCCCATAGGAACCTCTGTGACCCCATAGAGACTCCCTGACCCCATAGGATCCCATAGAGACCACGGTGACCCCATAGGAACCCCCTGACCCCGTAGGGACCCCCTGATCCCATAGGATCCCATAGAGACTCCCTGACCCCATAGGAACCCATAGGATCCCATAGAGACTCCCTGACCCCATAGGAACCTCAGTGACCCCATAGAGACTCCCTGACCCCATAGGATCCCATAGAGACCACGGTGACCCCATAGGGACCCCCAGACCCCATAGGACCCCATAAGGACCCCCTGACCTCAGTGACCTCTTCCACGTGTTTCCGCGTGTCTTTGCGTGTTCTCCTGCCCCTATTCGCACGTGGCCATGCGTGTCGTCACGCGTGTCATCGCGTGTCGTAGCATGTTGTCATTCCTGGCGTGTTTATCGCGTGTTTATCGCGTGTTTCCCACGCGTTCTCGTGTTTCTTCCTACACCTGGTCACGCGTGTCGTCGCATGTTGCAGCATGTTGTCATTCCTGGCATGTTTATCGCGTGTTCATCGCGTGTTCCCACACGTTCTCGTGTTTCTTCCTACACCTGGTCACGCGTGTCGTCGCGTGTTGTAGCATGTTGTCATTCCTGGCGTGTTTATCACGTGTTTATCGCGTGTTCATCGCGTGTTTCCCACACGTTCTCGTGTTTCTTCCTACACCTGGCCACACGTGTCGTCGCGTGTCTTCGCATGTTGTCATTCCTGGCATGTTTATCGCGTGTTCATCGCGTGTTTCCCACGCGTTCTCGTGTTTCTTCCTACACCTGGTCACGCGTGTCGTGGCGTGTCGTCCCGTGTTGCTGCAGGGGAACGCGGCTGCTGGAGCTGCCCTACGTGGTGAAGGGGATGGACGTGTCCTTCTCGGGGCTGCTGTCGCACATCGAGGTGAGCGCTGGCCCTTTAAGAGCCCCCGGGACCCCATAGGGACCCCCTGACCCCATAGGATCCCATAGGGACCCCCTGACCCCATAGGGATCCCTTGACCCCATAGGATCCTATAGGGACCCCCTGACCCCATAGGGACCCCCTGACCCCATAGGATCCTATAGGGACCCCCTGACCCCATAGGATCCCATAGGTACCCCCTGACCCCATAGGAACCCATAGAGACCATAGTGACCCCATAAAGACTCCCTGACCCCATAGGATCCCATAGGGACCCCCTGACCCCATAGGAACCCTTAGGGACTACAGTGACCCTATAGGGACCCCCTGACCCCATAGGATCTTATAGGGACCCCCTGACCCCATAGGAACCCATAGGGACCATAGTGACCCCATAGGGACTCCCTGACCCCATAGGGATCCCTTGACCCCATAGGATCCTATAGGGACCCCCTGACCCCATAGCAACCCATAGGGACCATAGTGACCCCATAGGGACCACCTGACCCCATAGGATCCCATAGGGACCCCCTGACCCCATAGGAACCTCAGTGACCCCATAGGGACTCCCTGACCCCATAGGGATCCCTTGACCCCATAGGACCCTATAAAGACCACAATGACCCCATAGGGACCCCCTGACCCCATAGGAACCCATAGGAACCATAGTGGCTCCATAGGGACCCCCTGACCCCATAGGACCCCATAAAGACCACAGTGACCCCATAGGGACCTCCTGACCCCATAGGATCCCATAAGGATCCCCAGACCCCATAGGGATCTTCTGACCCCATAGGAACCTTAGTGACCCCATAGGGACTCCCTGACCCCATAGAGACTCCCAGACCCCATAGGAACCCCATAAAGACCACAGTGATCCCATAGGAGCCCCCTGACCCCATAGGATCTACAGTGGCACCATAGGGACCCCAAAGGGATGCTCTGACCCCATAGGAACCCATAGGGAGCATAGTGACCCCATAGGGAACCCCTGACCCCATAGGATCCCATAAGGATCCCCAGACAACATAGGGATCTTCTGACCCCATAGGAACCTTAGTGACCCCATAGGGACCCCCTGACCCCATAGGAACCCATAGGGACCCCCTGACCCCATAGAATCCCGTAGAGACCACAGTGACCCCATAGGGACTCCCTGACCCCATAGGGATCCCTTGACCCCATAGGACCCCATAGAGACCACAGTGAACCCATAGGGATCCCCTGACCCCATAGGAACCTCAGTGACCCCATAGAGACTCCCTGACCCCATAGGACCCCATAGAGACCAGAGTGACCCCATAGGATCCCTTAAGAACCTCCTGACCCCATGGGAACCTCAGTGACCCTATAGGGACCCCCTGACCCCATAGGGATCTCCTGACCCCATAGGAACCTCAGTGACCCCATAAAGACTCCCTGACCCCATAGGATCCCATAGGGATCCCCTGATCCCATAGGAACCTCAGTGACCCCATAGGGACCCCCTGACCCCATAGGATCCCATAGAGATCAGAGTGACCCCATAGGATCCCATAGGGATCCCCTGACCCCATAGGAACCTCAGTGACCCCATAAAGACTCCCTGACCCCATAGGGACTCCCTGACCCCATAGGAACCTCAGTGGCCCCATAGAGACTCTCTGACCCCATAAGATCCTATAGGGACCCCGTGACCCCACGTGACCCCGTGACCCCACGTGACCCCACCTGACCCCATGACCCACCTGACCCCACGTGACCCCGCCTGACCCCATGACCCTACATCACCCCATGACCCCACCTGACCCCACTGACACCACCTGACCCCGTGACCCCATGTGACCCCATGACCCCATAAACCCCACCTGACCCCATGACCTTACACCACCCCATGACCCCACGTAACCCCGTGACCCCACGTGACCCTGCCTGACCCCATGACCCCATGTGACCCCACATGACCCCATGCCCCCACGCGACCCCTCGTGACCCCACCTGACCCCGCCTGACCCCATGACCCCACATGAACCCATGTGACCCCACTGACCCCACCCGACCCCATGTGACCCCATGACCCCACCTGACCCCATGTGACCCCACGTGACCGCATATGACCCCATGACCCCACCTGATCCCTCGTGACCCCACATGGCCCCATCTGACCCCATGACCCCTTGTGACCCCATGTGACCCCATGCCCCCACGCGACCCCTCATGACCCCACGTGACCCCGCCTGACCGCATGACCGCACATCACCCCATGTGACCCCACTGACCCCTCGTGACCCCATGTGACCCCATGACCCCACCTGACCCCTCGTGACCCCACCTGACCCCACCTGACCCCATGACCCCACTTGACCCCATGTAACCCCACTGACCCCATGTGACCCCATGACCCCACCCGACCCCTCGTGACCCCTTGTGACCCCATGACCCCACCCGACCCCTCGTGACCCCTTGTGACCCCCACGTGACCCCGCCTGCCCCCATGACCCTTCATCACCCCATGACCCCACCTGACCCCATGACCCCATGTTACTCCGTGACCCCATGTGACCCCGTGACCCCACCTGACCCCGTGACCCCATGTGACTCCATGTGACCCCATGACCCCACCTGACCCCATGTGACCCCACGTGACCCCGCCTGTCCCATGACCCTACATCACCCCATGACCCCACCTGACCCCACGTGACCCCATGTGACCCCATGTGACCCCATGTGACTCCATGACCCCACCTGACTCCTCGTGACCCCACATGGCCCCTTCTGACCCCATGACCCCTTGTGACCCCATGTGACCCCATGACCCCACCCAACTCCTCATGACCCCATGTGACCCCACGTGACCCCGCCTGACCCCATGACCCTACATCACCCCATGACCCCACCTGACCCCATGACCCCATATGACCCTGTGACCCCACGTGACCCCACGTGACCCCATGTGACCCCTTGTGACCCCATGACCCCACCTGACCCCATGTGACCCCACGTGACCCCGCCTGCCCCCATGACCCTACATCACCCCATGACCCCACCTGACCCCATGACCCCATGTTACTCTGTGACCCCACGTGACCCCGTGACCCCACCTGACCCCGTGACCCATGTGACCCTATGTGACCCCATGACCCCACCTGACCCCTCGTGACCCCACGTGACCCCACGTGACACCATGACCCTACATCACCCCATGACCCCACCTGACCCCATGACCCCATGTGACCCTATGACCCCATGTGACCCCGTGACCCCACCTGACCCCGTGACCCCATGTGACTCCATGTGACCCCATGACCCCACCTGACCCCATGTGACCCCACGTGACCCCGCCTGTCCCATGACCCTACATCACCCCATGACCCCACCTGACCCCATGACCCCATATGACCCTGTGACCCCACGTGACCCCGTGACCCCACCTGACCCCGTGACCCCATGTGACCCTATGTGACCCCATGACCCCACCTGACCCCATGTGACCCCACCTGACCCCATGACCCCATGTTACTCCGTGACCCCACGTGACCCCGTGACCCCACCTGACCCCGTGACCCCATGTGACCCCGTGACCCCACCTGACCCCGTGACCCCACGTGACCCCGTGACCCCCCGTGACCCCGCAGGCCCTGGCCCCATCCCTGCTGTCTTCGGGTGCCGCCACGCCTGAGGACGTCTGTCTGTCCGTCCAGGTGGGGGCAGGGCCTTTTGGGGTCATTTAGGGGGGATTTGGGGTCATTTGGGGTCACTTTGGGGTCAATTTGGGGGATTTTGGGGTCATTTAGGGGGGGTTTGGGGTCATTTAGGGGGATTTTGGGGTCATTTGGAATCACTTTGGGGTCATTTAGGGGGATTTTGGGGTCATTTAGGGGGGGGTTTGGGGTCATTAATGGGGATTTTGGGGTCATTCGGGGGTTTTGGGGCCATTTTGGGGATTTTGGGGTCATTTTGGTGGATTTTGGGAACATTTTGGGGTCTTCAATGGGGATTTTGGGGTCATTTTGGGGATTTTGGGGTCATTTGAGGGTTTCAGGGTCATTAATGGGGATTTTGGGTCATTTTGGGGTCATTAATGGGGATTTTAGGGTCATTTTTGGGTCATTTGTGGGGATTTTTGGGACTTTTGGGTCATTTTGGGGACACTTTGGGGTAATTAATAGGGATTTTGGGGTCATTAACGGGGATTTTGGGGACTTTTTGGGAGTTTTGGGATCATTAATGGGGATTTTGGGGTCATTCGGGGGTTTTGGGGCCATTTGGGAGATTTTGGGGTCATTTTGGGAGATTTTGGGGTCATTAGTGGGGATTTTGGGGACTTTTGGGTCATTTTGGGGTCATTAATGGGGAGTTTGGGGTCATTTTGGGGATTTTGGGGTCATTTTGGGGTCATTTTGGGGTAATTAATGGGGATTTTGGGGTCATTTTGGGGATTTTGGGGTCATTCGGGGGTTTTGGGGTCATTTTGGGTGATTTTGGGGTCATTTTGGTGGATTTTGGGGACATTTTGGGGTCATCAATGGGAATTTTGGGGTCATTTTGGGGATTTTGGGGTCATTAGTGGAGATTTTGGGGACATTTTAGGGTCATTAATGGGGATTTGGGGTCATTTGGGGGGATTTTGGGGTCATTTGGGGTCATTTTGGGGTCAACTGAGAGAATTTGGAGTGGATTTGGGGGATTTAGGGTCATTAATGGGGATTTTGGGGTCATTTGGGGTCATTTTGGGGTCAATTTGGGGGATTTTGGGGTCATTTTGGGGGATTTTGGTGTCATTTTGGGGTCATTAATGGGGATTTTGGGGTCATTCGGGGGTTTTGGGGTCATTAACGGGGATTTTGGGGACTTTTTGGGATCGTTTTGGGGTCAGTAATGGGGATTTTGGGGTCATTCGGGGGTTTTGGGGTCATTTGGGAGATTTTGGGGTCATTTTGGGAGATTTTGGGGGCATTAATGGGGATTTTGGGGTCATTTTGGGGTCATTAATGGGGAGTTTGGGGTCACTTTGGGGATTTTGGGGTCATTTGGGGGGATTTTGGGGTCATTAATGGGGGTTTGGGGTCATTTTGGGGGATTTTGGGGTCATTTGAGGGGGGTTGGGGTCATTTGGGGGGATTTTGGGGTCATTTAGGGGATTTTTGGGATCATTTTGGGGTCAATTGTGAGGATTTGGGGTCATTTAGGGCAGTTTTGGGGTCATTTAGGGGGATTTTGGGGTCAACTGCGTGGATTTTGGGGTCATTTAGGGCGGTTTTGGGGTCATTTTGGGGTCAATTCTGAGGATATTGGGGGGATTTTGGGGTCAATTATTGGGATTTTGGGGTCATTTTGGAGTCATTAATGGGGATTTTGGGGATTTGGGGGGGGAATTTGGGGTCAATTGTGAGGATTTGGGGGTCAGTTTGGGGGATTTAGGGTCATTTTGGGGGACTGTGGGGTCATTGTGGGGTCAACTGTGAGAATTTGGGGTGGATTTGGGGGATTTGGGGTCATTTTGGGGGGATTTTGGGGTCATTTATGGGGATTTTGAGGTTATTTGGAGGATTTGGGGTGATCTGGGGTCACTTTGGGGGGATTTGGGGGTCATTAATGGGGATTTTGGGGTCAACTGTGAGGATTTGGGGGTCATTTAGGGGGGTTTGGGGTCATTTGGGGGGATTTTGGGGTCATTTGGGGTCACTTTGGGGTCAATTTGGGGGATTTTGGGGTCATTTAGGGGGGGTTTGGGGTCATTTGGGGGATTTTGGGGTCACTTTGGGTCACTTTGGGGTCAATAATGGGGTTTTTGGGGTCATTTTGGTGGATTTTGGGGTCATTAAGGGGGGGTTTGGGGTCATTTTGGGGGATTTTTGGGGGATTTTGGGGTCATTTTGGGGTCATTAATGGGGATTTGGGGTCATTTGGGGGGATTTTGGGGTCATTTGGGGTCATTAATGGGGATTTTGGGGTCATTTGGGGGATTTTGGGGTCATTTGGGGGTTTTGGGGCCATTTTGGGGATTTTGGGGTCATTTTGGTGGATTTGGGGGACATTTTGGGGTCATCAATGGGAATTTTGGTGTCATTTTGGGGATTTTGGGGTCATTAGTGGGGATTTTGGGAATTTTGGGTCATTTTGGGGTCATTAATGGGGATTTTGGGGTCATTTTGGGGATTTTGGGGTCATGAATGGAGATTTGGGGTCATTTGGGGGATTTTGGTGTCATTTTGGGTTTTTTGGGGACATCTTGGTGGCTTTCGGTGCCATTTCTGCCATTTTGAAGGGGATTTTGGGGTTTTCAACGGGATTTTCTTCCTGTTTGGGATTTGGGGTTTGTTCGCGGGGTTTTTGGGGTGAGGTCTGAGCCTTTTTGGGGTTTTTTTTTTATGGGGTAGGAGACGGTGTTCGCCATGCTGGTGGAGGTGGCGGAGCGGGCCATGGCGCTCACCCGGTCCCCAGAGCTGCTCCTCGTCGGGGGCGTCGGATGTGGGTCCGGGATTTGGGGTCATTGGGGTCAAGGGGGGCTTTGGGGTCAATGGGGGAAATGGGGGCAATGGGATCAATGGGGTCAATGGGGGCTTTGGGGGCAATGGGATCAATGGTGTCAATGGGGTCATTGGGGGCAATGGGGGCTTTGGGGTCAATGGGGGCTTTGGGGTCAGTGGGGTCTATGGGATCAATGGGGGCAATGGGGTCTTTGGGGTCAATGGGGGTATTGGGGTCATTGGGGTCAATGGGGGCAATGGGAGCAATGGGGGCAATGGGGGCATTGGGGGAAATGGGGGCTTTGGGGTCAATGGGGTCAATGGGGGCATTGGGGTCAATGGGGTCAATGGGGTCAATGGGGGCTTTGGGGTCAATGGGGTCAATGGGGTGAATTGGGATCAATGGGGTCAATGGGGGCTTTGGGGCCAATGGGGGCAATGGGGGCAATGGGGTCAATGGGGGCGTTGGGGTCATTGGGGGCAATGGGGTCAACGGGGGAAATGGGGGAAATGGGGGCAATGGGGGCTTTGGGGTCAATGGGGTCAATGGGGGCAGTGGGGGCAATGGGGTCAATGGGGTCAATGGGGGAAATGGGGGCAATGGGGGCAAATGGGGGCTTTGGGATCATTGGGGTCAATGGGGGCATTGGGGTCAATGGGGTCAATGGGGGCTTTGGGGGCAATGGGGGCTTTGGGGTCAGTGGGGGCAATGGGGGCAATGAGGTCTTTGGGGTCAATGGGGGCATTGGGGTCAATGGGGTCAATGGGGGCAATGGGGGAAATGGGGGCAATGGGGTCAATGGGGGAAATGGGGGCAATGGGGTCAATGGGGACATTGGGGGCTTTGGGGTCTATGGGGTCAATGGGGGCAATGGGGGCAATAGGATCTGTGGGGTCAATGGGGGCATTGGGGTCAATGGGGGCATTGGGAGCTTTGGGGTCAATGGGGTCAATAGGATGAATTGGGATCAATGGGATCAATGGGGTCAATGGGGGCAATGGGGTCAATGGGGACAATGGGGGCTTTGGGGTCAATAGGGTCAAGGGGGTCATTGGGGGCAATGGAGTCAATGGGGTGAATTGGGATCAATGGGGGCTTTGGGGGCTTTGGGGTCTATGGAGTCAATGGGGGCAGTGGGGTCAACGGGGGCATTGGGGTCAATGGGGGCAGTGGGGTCAATGGGGGAATTGGGGTCAATGGGGTCAATGGGGTCAATGGGGTCAATGGGGTCATTGGGGGCAATGGGGGCTTTGGGGTCAATGGGGGCGTTGGGGTCATTGGGGGCAATGGGGGAAATGGGGGCTTTGGGGTCAATGGGGTCAGTGGGGGCTTTGGGGTCATTGGGGGCAATGGGGGCATTGGGGGCATTGGGGGCAATGGGGTCAATGGGGGCAATGGGGACATTGGGGTCAATTGGGGCTTTGGGGTCATTGGGGGCAGTGGGGGCTTTGGGGTCAATGGGGGCTTTGGGGTCAATGGGGCCAACGGGGGAAATGGGGGCAATGGGGGCAATGGGGTCTGTGGGGTCAGTGGGGGCATTGGGGTCAATGGGGCCATTGGGGTCACGGGGGGAAATGGGGGAATGGGGGCTTTGGGGTCATTGGGGGCAATGGGGGCAATGGGGGCATTGGGGGCAATGGGGTCAGTGGAGGCAATGGGGAGTTTGGGGTTAATGGGGTCAATGGGGGCTTTGGGGTCATTGGGGTCAATGGGGACAATTGGGGTCAGTGGGGTCTATGGGGTGTGTGGGGTGCCGTTGGGGTCGGTGGTGTTTATGGGGTTTTTGGGGTGACCCCGCAGGTAACGGCCGGCTGCAGGAGATGCTGGAGGCGATGTGCAGCTCCAGGGGGGCGCGGCTCTGCGCCAGCGACGACAGGTTGTGGGGTCACCGGTTGTGGGGTCAGGGGTTATGGGGTCAGGGGGTTGTGGGGTCAATGGGGGCATTGGGGGAATTGGGGGCATTGGGGTCAGTGGGGTAAATGGGGTTAGTGGGGTCATGGGGTTATGGGGTCAATGCGGTTATGGGGTCAGGGGGTTATGGGGTCACAGGTTGTGGGGTCAGAGGGTTGTGGGGTCAATGGGAGCATTGGGGGAATTGGGGGCAATGGGGTCTATGGGATCAATGGGGTTATGGGGTCAATGGGGTCTCAATGGGGTCAGTGGGGTTTCAGTGGTGTTAATGGGGTTTCAGTGGGATCAATGGGGTCTCAGTGAGGTCAGTGGGGTCTCAATGGGGTCAGTGGGATTTCAGTAGGGTCAATGGGGTCTCAATGGGATCAATGGGGTCCCAATGGGTTCAGTGGGGTTTCAGTGGAGTTAATGGGGTTTCAGTGGGATCAATGGGGTCTCAACGGGGTCAGTGGGGTCTCAATGGGGTCAGTGGGGTTTCAGTGGGGTCAGTGGAGACTTAATGGGGTCAATGGGGTCTTAATGGGGTCAGTGGGGTTTCAGTGGGATCAATGGGGTCTCAATGGGGTCAGTGGGTTTTCAGTGGAGTTAATGGGGTTTCAGTGGGGTCAGTGGGGTCTCAATGGGGTCAGTGGGGTTTCAGTGGGATCTCAATGGGGTCAGTGGGGTCTCAATGGGGTCAATGGGGTCTCAGTGGGATCAATGGGATCTCAATGGGGTCAGTGGGATCTCAATGGGGTCAATGAGGTTTCAGTGGAGTTAATGGGGTTTCAGTGGGTTCAGTGGGGTCAATGGGGTCTCAATGGGGTTAATGGGGTCTCAGTGGGATCAATGGGGTCTCAGTGGGGTCAATGGGGTCTCAATGGGGTCAGTGGGGTTTCAGTGGGGTCAGTGGGATTTCAGTGGGGTTAATGGGGTTTCAGTGGTGTTAATGGGGTTTCAGTGGGGTCAGTGGGGTCTCAATGGGGTCACTGGGGTCTCAATAGGGTCAGTGGGGTTTCAGTGGGGTCAGTGGGTTTCAGTGGGGTCACTGGGGTCTCAGTGGGGTCAGTGGGATCAGTGGGGTCTCAGTGGGGTCAGTGGGGTCTCAATGGGGTCAGTGGGGTTTCGGTGGAGTTAATGGGGTTTCAGTGGGATCAATGGGGTCTCAATGGGGTCAGTGGGGTCTCAATGGGGTCAGTGGGGTCTCAGTGGGGTCAGTGGGGTTTCAGTGGGTTCAATGGGATCAGTGGGGTCTCAGTGGGGTTAATAGGATTTCAGTGGGTTCAGTGGAGTTGATGGGGTCTCGATGGGGTCAGTGGGGTTTCAATGGGGTCAGTGGGGTTTCAGTGGGGTCAATGGGGTCTCAGTGGGATCAATGGGATCTCAATGGGGTCAGTGGGGTCTCAATGGGGTCAGTGGGGTTTCAGTGCGTTCAATGGGGTCAGCAGGGTCTCAATAGGGTCAGTGGGGTCTCAGTGGTGTTAATGGGGTTTCAGTGGGTTCAGTGGGGTCTCAATGGGGTCAGTGGGGTTTCAGTGGAGTTAATGGGGTCTCAGTGGGATCAATGGGGTTTCCATGGGGTCAGTGGGGTCTCAATGGGGTCAGTGGGGTTTCAATGGGGTCAGTGGGGTTTCTGTGGGTCTCAATGGGGTCAGTGGGGTTTCAGTGGGTTCAATGGGGTCAATGGGGTCTCAATGGGTTCAGTGAGGTCTCAATAGGGTCAGTGGGATCTCAATGGGGTCAGTGGGGTCTCAATGGGGTCAGTGGGGTTTCAGTGGTGTTAATGGGGTTTCAGTGGGGCCGATGGGGTCTCAGTGGGGTCAGTGGGGTCTCAGTGGGGCGGACGGGGTTTTATGGGGTCAGTATGGCCGCAGGTTCTGCGTGGATAACGGGGCGATGATCGCTCAGGCCGGCTGGGAGATGCTGCGCTGCGGGCAGATCACCGACATCCGCGACTCCGGGATCACGCAGAGGTGGGATTTGGGGTCGGGGGGGGGATTTGGGGTCTGTGGGGTCAATGGGGGCAATGGGGGCAACGGGGGCATTGGGGTCAATGGGGGCAATGGGGGCATTGGGGTCTGTAGGGGCAGTGGGGCATTATGGGGCATAAAGGGGTCATTTGGGGTCTATGGGGTCAATGGGGTCAATGGGGACATTGGGGTCAGTGGGGACACTGGGGTCAATGGGGTCAATGGGGTCAATAGGGGCAATGGGGCCAGTGGGGGCATTATGGGAAATAAAGGGGAAATTGGGGTCTATGGGGTCAGTGGGGACATTGGGGTCAATGGGGTCAATGGGGGCAATGGGGTCAGTGGGGGTCAACGGGGACATTGGCTTCAATGGAGACATTGGGGTCAATGGGGTCTATGGGGTCAGTGGGGACATTGGGGTCAATGGGGGCAATGGGGTCAATGGGGGCATTGGGGTCAATGGGGCAATGGGGGCAATGGGGTCTATGGGGACTTTGGGGTCTGTAGGGGCAGTGGGGGCATTATGGGGCATAAAGGGGTCATTTGGGGTCTATGGGGTCAATGGGGTCAATGGGGGCATTGGGGTCAATGGGGTCAATGGGGTCAATAGGGGCAATGGGGTCAGTGGGAGCATTATGGGGAATAAAGGGGAAATTGGGGTCTATGGGGTCAGTGGGGACATTGGGGTCAGTGGGGTCTATGGGGTCATTGGGGACATTGGGGACATTGGGGTCAATGGGGTCAACGGGGTCAGTGGGGGTCAACAGGGACATTGGGTTCAATGGAGATATTGGGGTCTATGGGGTCTATGGGGTCTATGGGGTCATTGGGGTCTGTGGGGTCAACAGGATCAATGGGGTCAATGGGGAGACTGGGATCAATGGGGCATAAAGGGGTCAATGGGGTCTATGGGGTCAATGGGGACATTGGGGTCAATGGGGACAATGGGGGCATTGGGGTCAGTGGGGTCAATGGGGATTTGGGGGTCAATAGGAGCAATGGGGTCATTGGGGGCATTATGGGGAATAAAGGGGAAATTGGGGTCTATGGGGTCAATGGGGACATTGGGGTCAGTGGGGTCTATGGGGTCTATGGGGTCAATGGGGACATTGAGTTCAATGGAGATATTGGGGTCAATGGGGTCTATGGGGTCAGTGGGGACATTGGGGTCAATGGGGTCAATGGGGGCAATGGGGGCATTGGGGTCAATGGGGTCAATGGGGGCAATGGGGGCATTGGGGTCTGTAGGGGCAGTGGGGCATTATGGGGCATAAAGGGGTCATTTGGGGTCTATGGGGTCAATGGGGTCAATGGGGACATTGGGGTCAATGGGGGCATTGGGGTCAATAGGAGCAATGGGGTCAGTGGGAGCATTATGGGGAATAAAGGGGAAATTGGGGTCTATGGGGTCAGTGGGGACATTGGGGTCAATGGGAACGTTGGGGTCAATGGGGGCATTGGGGTCAATAGGGGCAATGGGATCAGTGGCAGCATTATGGGAAATAAAGGGGAAATTGGGGTCTATGGGGTCAGTGGGAACATTGGGGTCAATGGGGTCAATGGGGGCAATGGGGTCAATGGGGGCAATGGGGTCAATGGGGGCTTTGGGGTCTGTAGGGGCAGTTGGGGCATTATGGGGCATAAAGGGGTCATTTGGGGTCTATGGGGTCAATGGGGACATTGGGGTCAATGGGGTCAGTGGGGAGAACAGGGTTTTGGGGTCAATGGGGACATTGGGGTCTATGGGGTCAGTGGGGTCAATGGGGGCATTGGGGTCAATGGGGTCAATGGGGGCATTGGGGTCTGTAGGGGCAGTGGGGCATTATGGGGCATAAAGGGGTCATTTGGGGTCTATGGGGTCGATGGGGTCAATGGGGGCATTGGGGTCAGTGGGGGCATTGGGGTCAATGGGGTCAATGGGGACATTGGGGGCAATGGGATCAATGGGGTCAATGGGGACATTGGGGTCAATGGGGACAATGGGGGCATTGGGGTCAGTGGGGTCAATGGGGATTTGGGGGTCAATAGGAGCAATGGGGTCATTGGGGGCATTATGGGGAATAAAGGGGAAATTGGGGTCTATGGGGTCAGTGGGGACATTGGGGTCAATAGGGGCACTGGGGTCAATGGGGTCAATGGGGACAACAGGGTCAATGGGGGCATTGGGGTCAATGGGGTCTATGGGGTCAACGGGGTCAGTGGGGGTCAACGGGGACATTGGCTTCAATGGAGACATTGGGGTCAATGGGGTCTATGGGGTCAGTGGGGACATTGGGGTCAACGGGGTCAATGGGGGCATTGGGGTCAATGGGGGCAATGGGGGCAATGGGGGCATTGGGGTCTGTAGGGGCAGTGGGGCATTATGGGGCATAAAGGGGTCATTTGGGGTCTATGGGGTCAATGGGGTCAATGGGGGCATTGGGGTCAATGGGGGCATTGGGGTCAATAGGGGCAATGGGGTCAGTGGGAGCATTATGGGGAATAAAGGGGAAATTGGGGTCTATGGGGTCAGTGGGGACATTGGGGTCAATGGGAACGTTGGGGTCAATGGGGTCAATGGGGGCATTGGGGTCAATAGGGGCAATGGGGGCAGTGGGGGCATTATGGGAAATAAAGGGGAAATTGGGGTCTATGGGGTCAGTGGGGACATTGGGGTCAATGGGAACGTTGGGGTCAATGGGGGCATTGGGGTCAATAGGGGCAATGGGGGCAGTGGGGGCATTATGGGAAATAAAGGGGAAATTGGGGTCTATGGGGTCAATAAGAACATTGGGGTCTATGGGGTCTATGGGGTCAATGGGGGCAACGGGGTCAATAGGGGCAATGGGGCCAGTGGGGGCATTATGGGAATAAAAGGGGACATTGGGGTCTATGGGGTCAGTGGGGAGATCGGGGTCAATGGGGTCTATGGGGTCAATGGGGGCTTTGGGGTCAATGGGGACAGTGGGGTCAATGGGGTCAATGGGGTCTCAATAGGTTCAGTGGGGACAATGGGGTCTTAATGGGGTCAATAGGGTCAACGGGGACAATGGGGTCCATGGGGTCTCAGTGGGGTCAATAGGGTCAATGGGGTCAATAGGTTCAGTGGGGTCAATAGGGTCAATGGGGACAATCGGGTCCATGGGGTCTCAATTGGGTCAATGGGGTCAATGGGGTCAATAGGGTCAATGGGGTCAATAGGATCAATGGGGTCAATGGGGTCAATGGGGCCACTGGGGTCAGCGGGGGCGTTATGGGGTCAAAAGGGGACGTTGGGGTCAATGGGGCCGCAGTGACACCCTGCTGTCCCCTCAGGTACCGCACGGATGAGGTGGAGGTCACGTGGAGGGACTGACCTTTGACCTTCGACCTTTGACCTTTGACCCCAATGAAGCTCGGCTTCCCCCCCCCACCCAACTCCGCCTCCGTGTCATCATTGGGGTCAGCGGGGGCTTTGGGGTCACTGGGGTCAATGGGGACTTTGGGATACGGCTGCTTGTGGGGCAGCGGGGGGAGCTGGCTGCCCCATAGGGACCCATAGGGACCCATAGCGACCCACAGAGACCCATAGGGACCCATAGAGACCCATAGAGACCCATAGGGACCCATAGAGACCCCATAGAGACCCGTAGGGACCCATAGCGACCCATAGAGACCCATAGAGACCCATAGCGACCCATAGAGACCCATAGGGACCCATAGAGACCCCATAGAGACCCGTAGGGACCCATAGCGACCCATAGAGACCCATAGAGACCCATAGCGACCCATAGAGACCCATAGAGACCCATAGAGACCCATAGGGACCCATAGAGACCCATAGAGACCCATAGCGACCCATAGAGACCCATAGAGACCCATAGCGACCCATAGAGACCCATAGGGACCCATAGGAACACATAGGGACCCCATAGAGATACATAGAGACCCATAAAGACCCATAGAGACCCCATAGGGACCCATAGAGACCCATAGAGACCCCTTAGCGACCCATAGAGACACATAGAGACCCATAGAGACCCATAGGGACCCATAGCAACCCGTAGGGACCCCATAGGGACCCATAGAGCCCCATAGAGCCCCATAGGGACCCATAGGAACCCATAGAGACCCACAGGGACCCATAGAGACCCATAGAGACCAATAGGAACCCATAGAGACCCATAGAGACCCATAATGACCCATAAAGATGCATAGGGACCCATAGAGACCCATAGGGACCCATAGCAACCCATAGAGGCCCGTAGAGACCCATAGAGACCCATAGAGATGCATAGAGACCCATAGTGACCCATGGAGACCCATAGGGACCCATTGCGACCCATAGCAACCCATAGAGCCCCATAGAGACCCCATAGAGACCCAGAGGGACCCATAGGGACCCACAGGGACTCATAAGGACCCAATGAGACCCATAGAGACCCATAGGAACCCATAGGGACCCCATAGAGATGCATAGCGACCCATAGAGACCCATAGAGACCCATAGGGACCCATAGAGACCCATAGGGACCCATAGGGACCCATAGAAACCCATAGAGACCCATAGAGACCCATAGGAACACATAGGGACCCCATAGAGACCCATAGAGACCCATAGAGACCCATAGGGACCCATAGAGACCCATAGGGACCCATAGAGACCCATAGAGACCCACAGAGACCCATAGGGACCCATAGAGACCCATAGGGACCCATAGAGACCCATAGAGACCCATAGAGACCCATAGGGACCCATAGAGACCCATAGGGACCCATAGAGCCCCATAGAGACCCATAGAGACCCATAGGGACCCATAGAGACCCATAGAGCCCCATAGGGACCCATAAAGATGCATAGGGACCCATAGAGACCCATAGGGACCCATAGAGACCCATAGAGATGCATAGAGACCCATAGCGACCCATAGAGACCCATAGGGACCCATTGCGACCCATTGCAACCCATAGAGCCCCATAGAGACCCCATAGAGACCCAGAGGGACCCATAGGGACCCACAGGGACTCATAAGGACCCAATGAGACCCATAGAGACCCATAGGAACCCATAGGGACCCCATAGAGATGCATAGCGATCCATAGGGACCCATAGAGACCCATAGGGACCCATAGAGACCCATAGGGACCCATAGGGACCCATAGAGACCCATAGGAACACATAGGGACCCCATAGAGACCCATAGAGACCCATAGAGACCCATAGGGACCCATAGAGACCCATAGGGACCCATAGGGAACCATAGAAACCCATAGAGACCCATAGGGACCCCATAGAGACCCATAGAGAGAGACCCACAGAGCCCCATAGAGACCCAGAGGGACCCATAGAGACGCATAGGGACCCATAGGAACTCATAGAGCCCTATAGAGACCCATAGGGACTCGTAAAGACCCATAGAGACCCATAGGAACCCATAGAGACACCATAGCAACCCATAGAGCCCCATAGGAATACATAGAGACCCATAGGAACCCATAGAGCCCCACAGAGACCCATAGGGACCCATAGAGACGCATAGGGACCCACAGGGACCCATAGAGACCCCATAGAGACCCATAGGGACCCATAGAGACCCCATAGAGACGCATAGGGACCCACAGGGACCCATCGAGCCCCATAGAGACCCATAGGGACCCATAGAGACCCATAGGGACCCATAGAAACCCATAGAAACCCCATAGCGACCCATAGAGAAGCATAGAGACCCATAGGGACCCATAGGGACTCGTAAAGACCCATAGAGACCCCATAGCGACCCATAGAGACGCATAGAGAAACATAGAGACGCATAGGAACACATAGGGACCCCATAGAGATGCATAGCGACCCATAGAGACCCACAGGGACCCATAGAGACCCCATAGAAACCCTAGGGACACATAGCGATACATAGAGACCCATAGGGACCCACAGAGCCCAATAGAGACCCATAGAGACCCATAGGGACCCATAGGAACCCATAGAGACCCATAGCAACCCATAGAGACCCCATAGGGACCCATAGAGACCCATAGAGACCCATAGGGACCCATAAAGATGCATAGGGACCCATAGAGACCCATAGGGACCCATAGAGACCCATTGCGACCCATAGAGCCCCATAGAGACCCCATAGAGACCAATAGGGACCCATAGGGACCCATAGGAACCCATAGGAACCCATAGAGACCCATAGAGACCCATAGAGACCCATAGGAACCCATTGAGCCCCATAGAGACCCCATAGGGACACATAGAAGCCCATAGGGACCCATAGGAACACATAGGGACCCCATAGAGATGCATAGCGACCCATAGAGACCCACAGAGCCCCATAGAGATCCATAGTGACCCATAGGGACCCATTGAGCCCCATAGAGACCCATAGGGACCCATAGAGACCCATAGGAATACATAGAGACCCATGGAACCCCATGAGACCCCATGGAGCCCCGCAGAGACCCATAGGGACCCATAGGGACCCCATAGGGACCCATAGAGACCCAGACGGACCCATAGGGACACATACAGACCCATAGAGACCCCAAAGAGACCCATAGAGACCCATAGCGACCCATTGCGACCCATAGCAACCCATAGAGCCCCATAGAGACCCCATAGGGACACATAGAGACCCAGACGGACCCATAGGGACACATGGAGACCCATAGAGACCCATAGGGACCCAGAGGGACCCAGAGGGACCCATAGAGACCCATAGAGACCCCATAGGAACTCATAGGGACCCATAGAGACTGCATAGAAACCCATAGGACCCATAGAGACCCATAGGGACCCACAAAAACCCCATAGAGCCCCATAGAAACCCTACAGAGACCCCATAGGAACTCATGGAGAACTATAGAGACCAATAGGGACCCTATAGAGACCCATAGCGACCTATTGACAACAATAGGGACCCACAGGGACCCACTGTGCCCCATAGAAACCCTGTAGGGACTCATGGGGACCCATAGGGACACATAGAGCCCCATAGAGACCCATAGAGCCCCATAGGGACCCATAGAGACCCATAGAGACCAATAGGGACCCAGAGGGACTCATAGGGACCCATAGAGACCGCATAGAAACCCATAGAGACCCATAGAGACACATAGGGACCCATAGAGACCCCATAGAGCCCCATAGAGACCCACAGAGCCCCATAGAGACCCAGAGGGACCCATAGAGACGCATAGGGACCCATAGCGACCCCATAGAGACCCAAAGAGACCCATAGGAACCCATAGGAACACATAGGGACCCCATAGAGATGTATAGTGACCCATAGAGACCCATAGAGACCCCATAAAACCCCATAGAGACCCATAGCGACCCATAGAGACCCATAGAGCCCCATAGAGACCCATAGGAATACATAGAGACCCATGGAACCCCATGAGACCCCACAGAGCCCCGCAGAGACCCATAGAGACCCATAGAGACCCATGGGGACCCATAGAGACTCGTAGAGACCCATAGAGACCCATAGAGACCCACAGAGACCCCATAGTGACCCCATAGAGACCCATAGAGAACCACAGGGACCCCATAGTGACCCCATAGAGACCCATAGAGAACCACAGGGACCCACAGTGGCCCTATAAGAACTCCATAGAGACCCCACAGAGACCTACTGAGACCCCATAGACCCTAAAGAGTTCCAATAGAGACCCCATAGGGACCCACTGTGCCCCATAGAGACCCCATAGAAACTCATAGGGACCCATAGAGACCCAGAAACCCATACGGACCCCATAGAGACCCATAGAGACCCACAGGAACCCATAGAGATCCCAAAAAGACCCATAGAGACTCATAGGGATACATAGAGAGCCATAGAGACCCCATAGAGACCCCATAGAGCCCCACAGAGACCCATAGGGACCCATAGTGACCCATAGAGACCCATAGGAACCCATAGAGACCCCATAGAGACCCATAGGGACCCATAGTGACCCATAGAGACCCATAGAGCCCCACAGAGACCCATAGAGACCCACAGAGCCCCATAGAGACCCATAGCAACCCGTAGGGACCCCATAGGGACCCCATAGGGACACAGAGAGACCCATAGAGACCCATAGGGACCCATAGAGACCTCGTAAAACCCCATAGTGACCCATAGCGACCCATAAAGACCCATAGAGACCCCATAGGGACCCATAGCAACGCATAGAGACCCATAGGGACCCCATAGGGACCCACAGAGACCCATAGCGACCCATTAGGACCCATAGAGACCCCATTGGGACCCGTAGAAACCCATAGCAACCCATAGGAACCCATAGGAACACATAGGGACCCCATAGAGATGTATAGCGACCCATAGGGACCCATAGAGACCCATAGAGACCCATAGAGACCCATAGGAACTCATAGAGCCCTATAGAGACCCATAGGGACTCGTAAAGATCCGTAGAGACCCATAGAACCCATAGAGACCCATAGAGACCCATAGCAACCCATAGAGCCCCATAGGAATACATAGAGAGCCATAGAACCCCATGAGACCCCATAGAGACCCACAGAGACCCATAGGGACCCGTAGAGACCCATAGGGACCAATAGGAACACATAGGGACCCCATAGAGATGCATAGCGACCCATAGCGACCCATAGAGAAACATAAGGACCCATAGAGACCTCATAAAACCCCATAGAGACCCATAGAGACCCCATAGCGACCCATAGAGCCCCATAGGAATACATAGAGAGCCACAGAACCCCATGAGACCCCATAGAGACCCATAGAAACCCATAGCAACCCATAGAGACCCCATAGAGACCTACTGAGACCCCATAAACCCAAAGAGTTCCAATAGAGACCCCATAGGGACCCACTGTGACCCATAGAGACCCACAGGAACCCATAGAGACCCCAAAAAGACCCATAGAGACTCATAGGGATACATAGAGAGCCATAGAACCCCATAGAGACCACATAGAGCCCCGCAGAGACCCATAGAGACCCATAGTGACCCATAGAGACCCATAGGGACCCATAGAGACCATAGAGACCCCATAAAACCCCATAGAGACCCATAGCGACCCATAGAGACCCATAGAGCCCCACAGAGCCCCATAGAGACCCACAGAGACCCATAGAGACCCATAGCAACCCGTAGGGACCCCATAGGGACCCCATAGGGACACAGAGAGACCCATAGAGACCCATAGGGACCCATAGAGACCCCGTAAAACCCCATAGTGACCCATAGCGACCCATAAAGACCCATAGAGCCCCATAGAGACCCCATAGGGACCCATAGCAACCCATAGAGACCCATAGGGACCCCATAGGGACCCACAGAGACCCATAGCGACCCATTAGGACCCATAGAGACCCCATTGGGACCCGTAGAAACCCGTAGAGACCCATAGCAACCCATAGGAACCTCATAGGACGCATAGGACCCCATAGAGACCGATAGAGACCCCATAGAGACCCATAGAAACCCATAGAGCCCCACAGAGACCCATTGTGCCCTGTAGAGCCCCATAGAGACCCATAGGGACCCATAGGGACCCATAGGGACACAGAGACCCATAGAGCCCCATAGAAACCCCACAGAGACCCCATAGGAACTCATAGGGAACCGTAGAGACCATTAGGGACCCCATAGAGACCTCTATGGGTCCCTATGGGGTCTCTATGGGTCCCTATGGGGTCTCTGTGGGTCTCTATGGGTCCCTATGGGGTCTCTATGGGGCTCTATGGGTCTCTATGGGTTCTTATGGGGTTCTATGGGACACAGTGGGTCCCTATGGTGTCCCTATGGGATCTCTTTGGGGTCTCTGGGGTCTCTGTGGGTCTCTATGGGTCCCACTGGGTCCCTATGGGTCCCTAGGGATCTCTATGGGTCCCTATGGGTCTCTATGGGGTTTCTATGGGTCTCTATGGGTCTCTATGGGTCTCTATGGATCTCTATGGGTCCCTATGGGTCTCTATGGGGTTTCTATGGGTCTCTATGGATCTCTATGGGTCCCTATGGGTCCCTATGAGTCTCTATGGGTCTCTTTGGGGTCCTTATGGGGTTCCTATGGGTCCCTATAGGGCTCTATGGGGCTCTATTGGTTCCTATGGGTCCCTATGGGTCTCCATGGGTCTCTATGGGTCCCTATGGGTCTCTATGGGGTCCTATGGGTCCCTATGGGTCTCTATGGGTCTCTATGGGGTCCTATGGGTCTCTATGGGTCCCTATGGGTCCCTATGGGGCTCTATGGGGCTCTATGGGGTCTCTATGGGATCTCTATGGGGCCCTATAGTGTCTGTGGGGTGCTATGGGTCCCTATGGGCCTCTATGGGTCCTTATGGGGCTCAGCAGAGGGGGCGTGGTTATGCAAATGAGGCCGCACCTTGGCCACGACCCAGAGGCCCGAAGGGGGGCGTGGCCACGTCGATGACGTCACGACAGGGAGGCGGAGCCAAATGTATTGGACACTGATTGGGGGGGTAGAGAAAAGGGGGCGTGGCGTGGATCAGAAGGGGCGTGGCCTCAGAAAGGGGGCGTGTCCCAGCGTCTCGCCCACAACCAATCCGGACGCGGCGTTGGGCGGGGGGGCGTGGCCTCGGCGGCATGGCGGGGATGGGGGCGGGGCAAGGGTAATGGAAGAGATGGCGGGAAAGGGAGGGGGCGGGGCTTTGCGGGGACACGCCCACTTCCGGTCGCGTGGCCACGCCCACTCTCATCAATAGGGGCAAATGGGGACCCCATAAGTGGCACTGAGACCCCATAAGTGACACTGGGGACCCCATAAGTGACACTTTGGGATTTGGGGGACCCCATAAGTGACATTGAGACCCCATAAGTGACACTGGGGTCATTGGAGACCCCATAAGTGGCACTGAGACCCCATAAGTGACACTGGGGGCATTGGAGACCCCAAAAGTAGCACTGAGACCCCATAAGTGGCATTGGGGGATGTTGAGACCCCATAAGTGACATTGGGGTCATTGTGGACCCCATAAGTGGCACTGAGACCCCATAAGTGACACTGGGGGACATTGAGACCCCATAAGTGACTTTGGGGTCATTGGGGACCCCATAAGTGGCATTGAGACCCCATAAGCGACATTGAGACCCCATAAGTGACACTGGGGTCATTGAAGACCCCATAAGCGACATTGGGGACCCCATAAGTGGGTTTGAGACCCCATAAGTGACATTGAGACCCCATAAGTGACACTGGGGTCATTGGGGACCCCATAAGTGGCACTGAGACCCCATAAGTGACACTGATGACCCCATAAGTGGCACTGAGACCCCATAGGTGGCATTGATGGCCCCATAAGTGGCACTGAGACCCCATAAGTGACACTGGGGGACTTTGGGGACCCCATAAGCGACACTGAGACCCCATAAGTGACACTGGGGTCATTGAGATCCCATAAGTGGCATTGAGACCCCATAAGTGACACTGGGGGACACTGAGACCCCATAAGTGACACTGGGGTCATTGGGGACCCCATAAGTGGCACTGAGACCCCATAAGTGTAAATGAGGACCCCATAAGTGACACTAGGGTCATTGAGACCCCATAAGTGGCATTGAGACCCCATAAGTGACATTGGGGTCATTGAGACCCCATAAGTGGCACTGAGAACCCATAAGTGACACTGGGGTCATTGCAGACCCCATAAGTGGCACTGAGACCCCATAAGTGACACTGATGACCCCATAAGTGCCACTGAGACCCCATAAGTGTCATTGAGACCCCATAAGTGGCATTGAGACCCCATAAGTGACATTGGGGTCATTGGAGACCCCATAAGTGACATTGAGACCCCATAAGTGACACTGGGGTCATTGAAGACCCCATAAGTGGCATTGAGACCCCATAAGTGACATTGGGGTCATTGTGGACCCCATAAGTGGCACTGAAACCCCATAAGTGACAGTGGGGGACACTGAGACCCCATAAGTGGCACTGGGGACATTGGGGACCCCATAACTGACATTGAGACCCCATAAATGACATTGAGACCCCATAAGTGACACTGGGGTCATTGGGGACCCCATAAGCGACATTGGGGACCCCATAAGTGGGTTTGAGACCCCATAAGTGGCATTGAGACCCCATAAGTGACATTGGGGGACCCTGATGGCCCCATAAGTGGCACTGTGACCCCATAAGTGGCATTGGGGGACCCTGATGGCCCCATAAGTGACACTGGGGACATTGAGACCCCATAAGTGGCACTGGGGGACTTTGGGAACCCCATAAGTGGCAATGTGACCCCATAAGTGACATTGAGACCCCATAAGTGACATTGGGGGACCTGATGACCCCATAAGTGGCACTGAGACCCCATAAGTGACACTGGGGGACATTGAGACCCCATAAGTGGCATTGGGGTCATTGGGGATCCCATAAGTGACATTGAGACCCCATAAGTGACATTGGGGTCATTGAAGACCCCATAAGTGGCATTGAGACCCCATAAGTGACATTGGGGTCATTGTGGACCCCATAAGTGACACTGAGACCCCGTAAGTGGCATTGAGACCCCATAAGTGACACTGGGGGACATTGAGACCCCATAAGTGACACTGAGACCCCATAAGTGACACTGGGGGACACTGATGACCCCATAAGCGACACTGAGACCCCATAAGTGACACTGAGACCCCATAAGTGACACTGGGGTCATTGGGGACCCCATAAGTGGCACTGAGACCCCATAAGTGACACTGATGACCCCATAAGTGGCACTGAGACCCCATAGGTGGCATTGAGACCCCATAAGTGACACTGGGATCATGGGGACCCCATAAGTGGCACTGAGACCCCATAAGTGTCATTGATGGCCCCATAAGTGGCACTGAAACCCCATAAGTGACATTGGGGTCATTGTGGACCCCATAAGTGGCACTGAGACCCCATAAGTGACACTGGGGAACATTAAGACCCCATAAGTGACATTGGGTTCATTGGGGACCCCATAAGTGGCATTGAGACCCCATAAGTGACACTGGGGTCATTGGGGACCCCATAAGTGGCACTGAAACCCCATAGGTGACATTGAGACCCCATAAGTGACACTGGGGGACCTGATGACCCCATAAGTGGCATTGAGACCCCATAAGTGACACTGGGGGACATTGAGACCCCATAAGTGACTTTGGGGTCATTGGGGACCCCATAAGTGGCATTGAGACCCCATAAGTGGCACTGGGGGACCTGATGACCCCATAAGTGGCACTGAGACCCCATAAGTGACATTGGGGTCATTGGGGACCCCATAAGCGACACTGAGACCCCATAAGTGACATTGGGGTCATTGAGACCCCATAAGTGACACTGAGACCCCATAAGTGACACTGGGGGACCTGATGACCCCATAAGTGACACTGGGGACATTGTGACCCCATAAGTGGCAATGTGACCCCATAAGTGACATTGAGACCCCATAAGTGACACTGGGGTCATTGGGGACCCCATAAGTGGCATTGAGACCCCATAAGCGACACTGGGGACCCCATAAGTGACACTGGGGCCATTGGGGACCCCATAAGTGACACTGGGGACATTGAGACCCCATAAGTGGCACTGGGGGACTTTGGGGACCCCATAAGTGGCAATGTGACCCCATAAGTGGCATTGGGGGACACTGAGACCCCATAAGTGAAATTGGGGTCATTGGGGACCCCATAAATGGCATTGAGACCCCATAAGCAACACTGGGGACCCCATAAGTGACATTGGGTCATTGGGGACCCCATAAGTGGCATTGAGACCCCATAAGTGACACTGGGGGACCTGATGACCCCATAAGTGGCACTGAGACCCCATAAGTGACATTGATACCCCATAAGTGACATTGGGGTCCCTGGGGACCCCATAAGTGGCACTGAGACCCCATAAGTGACACTGGGATCATGGGGACCCCATAAGTGGCACTGAGACCCCATAAGTGTCATTGATGGCCCCATAAGTGGCACTGAAACCCCATAAATGACACTGGGGGACCTGATGACCCCATAAGTGGCACTGAGACCCCATAAGTGACATTGGGGTCATTGGGGACCCATAAGTGGCACTGAGACCCCATAAGTGACACTGGGGTCTTTGGGGACCCCATAAGTGACACTGGGATCATTGGGGACCCCATAAGTGGCACTGAGGCCCCATAAGTGACACTGGGGGACCTGATGACCCCATAAGTGGCACTGAGACCCCATAAATGACATTGGGGGACTTTGGGGACCCCATAAGCGACACTGAGACCCCATAAGTGACATTGGGGTCATTGAGACCCCATAAGTGGCATTGAGACCCCATAAGTGACACTGGGGGACACTGAGACCCCATAAGTGACACTGGGGTCATTGGGGACCCCATAAGTGGCATTGATACCCCATAAGTGACATTGAGATCCCATAAGCGACACTGGGGTCATTGGGGACCCCATAAGTGGCACTGAGACCCCATAAGTGTAAATGAGGACCCCATAAGTGACACTAGGGTCATTGAGACCCCATAAGTGGCATTGAGACCCCATAAGTGACACTGGGGGACACTGATGACCCCATAAGTGGCATTGAGACCCCGTAAGTGACACTGGGGTCATTGGGGACCCCATAAGTGGCACTGAGACCCCATAAGTGACACTGATGACCCCATAAGTGGCACTGAGACCCCATAGGTGGCATTGAGACCCCATAAGTGACACTGGGATCATGGGGACCCCATAAGTGGCACTGAGACCCCATAAGTGTCATTGATGGCCCCATAAGTGGCACTGAAACCCCATAAGTGACACTGGGGGACATTGAGACCCCATAAGTGGCACTGAGACCCCATAAGTGACATTGGGTGACACTGATGACCCCATAAGCGGCACTGAGACCCCATAAGTGACATTGAGCCCCCATAAGTGGCACTGGGGGACCTGATGACCCCATAAGCGGCACTGAGACCCCATAAGTGACATTGAGACCCCATAAGTGACACTGGGGTCATTGGGGACCCCATAAGTGGCACTGAGATCCCATAAGTGTCAATGAGGACCCCGTAAGTGACACTGGGGGACATTGAGACCCCATAAGCGACCCTGAGACCCCATAAGTGACATTGGGGTCACTGAGACCCCATAAGTGACATTGAGACCCCATAAGTGACATTGGGGGACATTCTGACCCCATAAGTGGCACTGAGACCCCATAAGTGACACTGGGGGACTTTGGGGACCCCATAAGTGACATTGAGACCCCATAAATGACACTGAGACCCCATAAGTGACACTGGGTGACACTGATGACCCCATAAGCGACACTGAGACCCCATAAGTGGCATTGAGACCCCATAAGTGACACTGGGGGACACTGATGACCCCATAAGTGGCATTGAGACCCCGTAAGTGACACTGGGGTCATTGGGGACCCCATAAGTGGCACTGAGACCCCATAAGTGACACTGATGACCCCATAAGTGGCACTGAGACCCCATAGGTGGCATTGAGACCCCATAAGTGACACTGGGATCATGGGGACCCCATAAGTGGCACTGAGACCCCATAAGTGTCATTGATGGCCCCATAAGTGGCACTGAAACCCCATAAGTGACACTGGGGGACATTGAGACCCCATAAGTGGCACTGAGACCCCATAAGTGACATTGGGTGACACTGATGACCCCATAAGCGGCACTGAGACCCCATAAGTGACATTGAGCCCCCATAAGTGGCACTGGGGGACCTGATGACCCCATAAGCGGCACTGAGACCCCATAAGTGACATTGAGACCCCATAAGTGACACTGGGGTCATTGGGGACCCCATAAGTGGCACTGAGATCCCATAAGTGTCAATGAGGACCCCGTAAGTGACACTGGGGGACATTGAGACCCCATAAGCGACCCTGAGACCCCATAAGTGACATTGGGGTCACTGAGACCCCATAAGTGACATTGAGACCCCATAAGTGACATTGGGGGACATTCTGACCCCATAAGTGGCACTGAGACCCCATAAGTGACACTGGGGGACTTTGGGGACCCCATAAGTGACATTGAGACCCCATAAATGACACTGAGACCCCATAAGTGACACTGGGTGACACTGATGACCCCATAAGCGACACTGAGACCCCATAAGTGGCATTGAGACCCCATAAGTGACACTGGGGGACACTGATGACCCCATAAGTGGCATTGAGACCCCGTAAGTGACACTGGGGTCATTGGGGACCCCATAAGTGGCACTGAGACCCCATAAGTGACACTGATGACCCCATAAGTGGCACTGAGACCCCATAGGTGGCATTGAGACCCCATAAGTGACACTGGGATCATGGGGACCCCATAAGTGGCACTGAGACCCCATAAGTGTCATTGATGGCCCCATAAGTGGCACTGAAACCCCATAAGTGACACTGGGGGACATTGAGACCCCATAAGTGGCACTGAGACCCCATAAGTGACATTGGGTGACACTGATGACCCCATAAGCGGCACTGAGACCCCATAAGTGACATTGAGCCCCCATAAGTGGCACTGGGGGACCTGATGACCCCATAAGCGGCACTGAGACCCCATAAGTGACATTGGGACCCCATAAGTGACATTGGGGTCATTGTGGACCCCATAAGTGGCACCGAGACCCCATAAGTGACATTGAGACCCCATAAGTGGCATTGAGACCCCGTAAGTGACACTGGGGGACACTGATGACCCCATAAGTGGAACTGAGACCCCATAAGTGACACTGGGGGACATTGAGACCCCATAAGTGACACTGGGGGACACTGATGACCCCATAAGTGGAACTGAGACCCCATAAGTGACACTGGGGGACATTGAGACCCCATAAGTGACACTGAGACCCCATAAGTGACATTGGGGGACATTGAGACCCCATAAGTGGCATTGAGACCCCATAAGTGACACTGGGTGACACTGATGACCCCATAAGCGGCACTGAGACCCCATAAGTGACATTGAGACCCCATAAGTGACATTGGGGAACATTGAGACCCCATAAGTGGCACTGAGACCCCATAAGTGACATTGGGGGACCCTGATGTCCCCATAAGTGGCACTGGGTGACACTGATGACCCCATAAGCGGCACTGAGACCCCATAAGTGACACTGGGGGACATTGAGACCCCATAAGTGACACTGGGGTCATTGAAACCCCATAAGTGGCACTGGGTGACACTGATGACCCCATAAGCGACACTGAGACCCCATAAGTGACATTGAGACCCCATAAGTGACACTGGGGTCATTGGGGACCGCATAAATGGCATTGAGACCCCATAAGCAACACTGGGGACCCCATAAATGACACTGGGGTCATTGAAACCCCATAAGTGGCACTGAGACCCCATAAGTGACATTGGGGGACCCTGATGACCCCATAAGTGGCACTGAGACCCCATAAGTGACGCTGGGGGACACTGAGGACCCCATAAATGGCATTGAGACCCCATAAGTGGGTTTGAGACCCCATAAGTGACATTGAGACCCCATAAGTGACACTGGGGACCCCATAAGTGACACTGGGGTCATTGGGGACCCCATAAGTGGCACTGAGACCCCATAAGTGACACTGGGGAACATTGAGACCCCATAAGTGGCACTGGGGGACCTGATGACCCCATAAGCGGCACTGAGACCCCATAAGTGACCCCAGGATCCTGGCAGACCCCAAACCCTTTAATTTCCCCCTCCCCTCCCCCCCCCCCCGAATCCCCACCCCTGGGCGGTATCCCGAAACCCGGAAGTGCTGAGAACCGGATGTGCTGACAAGACAAACCGGAAGTGGCGACAACCGGAAGTGCTGACCGAGACGAGGCGGAAGTGGCGGCTGCTGCGGCTGCTGCGGCGCTGTCTGGTGCTGGGGGGTCGCGGAAAGGGGGGGGGGGGGGGGGATGGCGGCCGTGACGTCATCGGAGCTGACGTCAGAGGTCGTGACGTCATCGGAGGAGATGACAGAGGAGGAAGTGCGGCAGCTGAAGGTGGGAGGGGCGGAGGGTGGCGCCGCCCCCTTTGACCCCATTGGCCCCATTGACCCTATTGACCCTATTGACCCTATTGACCCTATTGACCCTATTGACCCTATTGGCCCCATTGACCCCATAGACCCCAAATGTCCCCCATTGTCCCCATTGTCCCCATTGACCCCATTGATCCTATTGGCCCCATTGGCCCCATTGACCCCATTGACCCCAAATGTCCCCCACAGACCCCATTGTCCCCATTGTCCCCATTGACCCCATTGATCCTATGGCCCCATTGGCCCCATTGACCCCATAGACCCCAAATGTCCCCCACAGACCCCATTGTCCCCATTGTCCCCATTGACCCCATTGATCCTATTGGCCCCATTGGCCCCATTGACCCCATAGACCCCAAATGTCCCCCACAGACCCCATTGACCCCATTGTCCCCATAGACCCCATTGACCCTATTGACCCTATTGGCCCCATAGACCCTAAATGTCCCCCATTGACCCCATTGTCCCCATTGACCCCATTGATCCTATTGGCCCCATTGGCCCCAATGACCCCAAATGTCCCCCATTGACCCTATTGACCCCATTGGCCCCATTGACCCCATTGACCCCAAATGTCCCCCATTGGCCCCATTGTCCCCATTGACCCCAGTGTCCCCATAGACCTTAAATGTCTCCCATTGATCCCATTGACCCCATAGACCCCACTGACCCCAAATGTCCCCCATTATCCCCATTGACCCCATTGACCCCATTGATCCTATTGGCTCCATTGGCCCCATTGACCCCATTGACCCCATAGACCCCAAATGTCCCCCATTGACCCCAATGTCCCCATTGACCCCATTGATCCCAGTGTCCCCATAGTCCTTAAATGTCTCCCATTGATCCCATTGGCCCCATAGACCCCATAGACCCCAAATGTCCCCCATTGACCCCATTGTCCCCATTGATCCCATTGATCCTATTAGCCCCATTGGCCCCATTCACCCCATTGGCCCCATAGACCCCAAATGTCCCCCATTGACCCCATTGGCCCCATTGACCCCATTGATCCTATTGGCCCCATAGACCCCAATGACTCCAAATGTCCCCCATAGACCCCATTGACCCTATTGACCCTATTGGCCCCAATGCCCCCATTGTCCCAATTGACCCCATTGACCCCATTGACCCTATTGACCCCAATGTCCCCATTGACCCCATTCACCCCATTGGCCCCATAGACCCCAAATGTCCTCCATTGACTCCAATGCCCCCATTGTCCCCATAGAACCCATTGACCCTATTGACCCTATTGGCCCCATAGACCCTAAATGTCCCCCATTGACCCCATTGTCCCCATTGTCCCCATTGATCCTATTGGCCCCATTGACCCCAATGACTCCAAATGTCCCCCATAGACCCCATTGACCCTACTGGCCCGATAGACCCCAAATGTCCCCCATTGACCCCATTGATCCTATTGGCCCCATTGACCCCCTTGATCCTATTGACCCCATTGGCCCCAATGACCCCAAATGTCCCCCATTGTCCCCATTGACCCCATTGACCCCATTGACCCCAGATGTCCCTCATAGACCCCAAATGACCCCCATCGATCCCATTAACCCTATTGATCCCATTGTCCCCATTGACCCCATTGGCCCCATAGACCCCAAATGTCCCCCACTGACCCCATTGTCCCCATTGATCCTATTGGCCCCATAGACCCCAAATGACCCCATTGATCCCATTGACCCATTGATCCTATTGACCCCATTGACTCAATTGGCCCCATTGACCCCATAGACCACAAATGTCCCCCATAGACCCTGTTGACCCTATTGACCCCATTGACCCCACTGACCCTATTGACCCCATTGGCCCCATTGACTCCCATGCCCCCAATTCCCCCATTGACCCCAATTCCCCCAAAGCCCCCATTTACCCCACTGACCCCACTGACCCGATTGACCCCAATGTTCTCATTGACCCCATTGACCCCAATTCCCCCAATGCCCCCATTGACCCTACTGACCCCAATTCCCCCAATTCCCCCACTGCACCCATTGACCCCATTGACCCCATTGATCCCATTGATCCCACTGACCCCATTGACCCCAATTCCCCCAATGCCCCCATTCACCCCACAGCCCCCATTGACCCCATTGACCCCACTGACCCCACAGCCCCCATTGACCCCAATTCCCCCATTGACCCCACTGACCCCAATTCCCCCACTGACCCCAATGCCCCTGATTCCCCCACTGACCCCACTGACCCCGCTGACCCCATAACCCCACAGCTGGCCCTGGTGTCGGCCGCCTGCTCGGCCCTACAATGCGACGGCCCCGAACTGCGCCAGCGCCTGCGGGATCTCAGCGCCGCCGTGGCACCGCACAGCCCCGAATTCCCCCTGCAGGTAACGGCCCCCTCACCCCACTGACCCCACTGACCCCATTTATGGCCCCACTGACCCCATTGACCCTATGGAAGGCCCTACTGACCCCACTGACCCCATTGACCCCATTGATCCCATTGATGGCCATACTGACCCTATAGACCCCATTGATGGCCATACTGACCCCATTGATCCCATTGACCCCATTTATGGCCCCACTGACCCCATTGATCCCATTGATGGCCATACTGACCCCACTGACCCCATTGACCCCATTGATGGCCATACTGACCCCACTGACCCCACTGACCCCATTTATGGCCCCACTGACCCCATTGACCCCATTGACGCCCCCACCGACCCCACTGATCCCATTGATGGCCCTACTGACCCCACTGACCCTGTTAATGGCCCACTGACCCCATTGACCCCATTGACCCTATTGATGGCCCCACTGACCCTATTGACCCCATTGAACCCATAGATGTCCCCATTGACCCCATTAATGGTCCCACTGACCCCATTGACCCCATTGATCCCATTGATGGCCATACTGACCCTATTGACCCCATTGACGCCATTTATGGCCCTACAGACCCCATTGACCCCATTGACCCTATTGATGGCCCTACTGACCCCACTGACCCCATTTATGGCCCTACTGACCCCATTGATCCTATTGATGGCCCCACTGACCCCATTGACCCCATTTTGGCCCTACGGACCCCACTGACCCCATTGATGGCCCCACTGTCCCCATTGACCCCACTGACCCCATCAATGTCCCCATTGACCCCATTGATGGTGCCACCGACCCCATTGACCCCAATGCCCCCAATGCCCCCATTGACCCCAATGCCCCCATTGATCCCAATTCCCCCATTGACCCCAAAGCCCCCATTGACCCCCATGCCCCCATTAACCCCATAACCCCAATTCCCCCATTGCCCCCATTGACCCCAATGTCCCCAATGCCCCCATTGACCCCATTGCCCCCATTGACCCCAATTCCCCCACACCCCCCATTGACCCCACTGACCCCAGTTCCCCCATTGACCCCACAGCCCCCATTGACCCCATTGACCCCATTGACCCCACAGCCCCCATTGACCCCATTGCCCCCAATTCCCCCACGGACCCCAATGCCCCCAATTCCCCCATTGACCCCAAAGCCCCCATTGACCCCATTGACCTCATAGCCCCCATTGACCCCATTGACCCCAATGTCCCCAAAGCCCCCATTGCCCCCATTGACCCCATTGACCCCAATTCCCCCATTGCCCCCATTGACCCCAATGTCCCCAATGCCCCCAATTCCCCCACTGACCCCAATGCCCCCACTGACCCCACTGACCCCAATGTCCCCAATTCCCCCACTGACCCCAATGTCCCCAATTCCCCCATTGACCCCAATTCCCCCATTGCCCCCATTGACCCCAATGTCCCCAATGCCCCCAGTTCTCCCGCAGCCCCCATTGCCCCCATTGACCCCACTGACCCCATTGACCCCAATTCCCCCAAAGCCCCCAATGACCCCATTGACCCCACAGCCCCCATTGACCCCATTGCCCCATTGACCCCAATTCCCCCAATGCCCCCACTGACCCCATTGACCCCACAGCCCCCATTGACCCCACAGCCCCAGTGCCCCCATTGACCGCATTGACCCCAATGCCCCCATTGACCCCAATTCCCCCACTGACCCCACAGCCCCCATTGACCCCAAAGCCCCCATTGACCCCATTACCTCCATTGACCCCAAAGCCCCCATTGACCCCAGTTCCCCCACAGCCCCCAATTCCCCCATTGACCCCATTGCCCCCATTGACCCCACTGACCCCATTGACCCCAATTCCCCCACAGCCCCCATTGACCCCATTGCCCCCAATGCCCCCATTGATCCCAATTCCCCCATTGACCCCAAAGCCCCCATTGACCCCCATGCCCCCATTAACCCCATAACCCCAATTCCCCCATTGCCCCCATTGACCCCAATGTCCCCAATGCCCCCATTGACCCCATTGACCCCATTGACCCCAATTCCCCCACAGCCCCCATTGCCCCCATTGACCCCATTGCCCCCATTGACCCCATTGACCCCATTGCCCCCATTGTCCCCATTGACCCCACAGCCCCCATTGACCCCATTGCCCCCAATTCCCCCACGGACCCCAATGCCCCCAATTCCCCCATTGACCCCAAAGCCCCCATTGACCCCATTGACCTCACAGCCCCCATTGACCCCATTGACCCCAATGTCCCCAATTCCCCCATTGCCCCCATTGACCCCAATGTCCCCAATGCCCCCAATTCCCCCACTGACCCCAATGCCCCCACTGACCCCACTGACCCCAATGTCCCCAATTCCCCCACTGACCCCAATGTCCCCAATTCCCCCATTGACCCCAATTCCCCCATTGCCCCCATTGACCCCAATGTCCCCAATGCCCCCAATTCTCCCACAGCCCCCATTGCCCCCATTGACCCCACTGACCCCATTGACCCCAATTCCCCCAAAGCCCCCAATGACCCCATTGACCCCACAGCCCCCATTGACCCCATTGCCCCATTGACCCCAATTCCCCCAATGCCCCCACTGACCCCATTGACCCCATTGGCCCCATTGACCCCAATGCCCCCAATTCCCCCACTGACCCCAGTGTCCCCAATGCCCCCATTGACCCTACAGCCCCCAATGCCCCCAATTCCCCCATTGACCCCAATTCCCTCATTGCCCCCATTGACCCCAATGCCCCCACTGACCCCACAGCCCCCATTGACCCCAATGCCTCCAATGCCCCCATTGACCCCAATTCCCTCAGTGCCCCCATTGCCCCCATTGCCCCCATTGACCCCATTGACCCCAATTCCCCCATTGCCCCCATTGACCCCAATGTCCCCAATGCCCCCAATTCCCCCATTGACCCCACAGCCCCCAGTTCCCCCATTGACCCCAATTCCCCCATTGCCCCCATTGACCCCACGGACCCCAATGCCCCCAATTCTCCCACTGCCCCCAATGCCCGCATTGACCCCACTGACCCCATTGACCCCACAGCCCCCATTGCCCCCATTGACCCCACTGACCCCATTGACCCCATTGACCCCATTGGCCCCATTGACCCCATTGTCCCCATTGACCCCATTGCCCCCATTACCCCCATTGACCCCACAGACCCCACAGCCCCCATTGACCCCAATGCCTCCAATTCCCCCATTGACCCCAAAGCCCCCATTGACCCCAATGCCCCCATTGACCCCACAGCCCCCACAGCCCCCATTGCCCCCATTGACCCCACAGCACCCGCAGCCCCCATTGACCCCGCTGACCCCGCAGCCCCCGCTGACCCCATTACCCCGCAGGTTGCCCTATACGCCCGCCGCCATCTTGGTGTGCGCTGGGTCAGCTGCTTCCTGCTGGCGCTGGCGGCCATCTTGGCCCCGTGCCGCCCCCACCTGCGCCGCTATTTCGGGGCCGTCGTCCGCCTGCCCAGCGATTGGGTGGCCGTGCCACGCTTCTTCCAGGTGGGGCGGACCCCAAAGAACCCCCCCATATCCCCCCGTATCCCCCTATACCCAACATATCCCCCTAAATCCCCCCCATATCTCCCCCATCCCTCATATCCCCCCATATTCTCCCAAATCCCCCTATATTCCCCCATATCCCCCATATCCCTCCCATATCCCCCCATATTCCCCCATATTCCCCCATATCCCCCCCATATCTCCCCCATCCCCCCCATATCCCCCATATTCCCCCATATTCCCCCATATTCCCCCATATTCCCCTATATCCCCCCCATATCCCCCCATATCCCCCCATATCCCCCTATACCCAACATATCCCCCTAAATCCCCCCCATATCTCCCCCATCCCCCATATCCCCCCATATCCCCCATATCCCCCCATATCCCCCATATCCCCCCATATTCCCCCATATTCCCCCATATCCCCCCCATATCTCCCCCATCCCCCCCATATCCCCCATATTCCCCCATATTCCCCCATATTCCCCCATATTCCCCTATATCCCCCCATATCCCCCCATATCCCCCATATCCCCCATATTCCCCCATATCCCCCATATCCCCCCCATATCCCCCATATCCCCCCATATTCCCCCATATCCCCCTAAATCCCCCCATATCCCCCCCATTTCCTCTTACTCCCCCCGAACCCCCCATACCCCCCATATCCCCCCCATATCCCCCCCATATTCCCCCATATCCCCCCATATTCCCCCATGTCTCCCCCATATCCCCCCATATTCCCCCATATCCCCCATATCCCCCCATACCCCCCCATATCCCCCCATATCCCCCCATATCCCCCCATATCCCCTCCATTTCCCCTTACTGCCCCCCATACCTCATGTCCCCCTAAATCCCCCCATATTCCCCCATATCCCCCCCATATCCCCCCATATCCCCCTAAATCCCCCCATATCCCCCCATATCCCCCATATTCCCCCCATATCCCCCCATATTCCCCCATATCCCCCCATATTCCCCCATATCCCCCTTATTCCCCCCCATATTCCCCCATATCCCCCAAATCCCCCCCATATCTCCCCCATCCCCCCCATATCCCCCCCATTTCCCCTTACTCCCCCCCACCCCACCATATTCCCACATATCCCCCCATACCCCCCATATCTCCCCATATTCCCCCATTTCTCCCTGAATCCCCCCCCATTTCCCCCCATATCCCCCCCAATACCCCCATATCCCCCCCATATACCCCTAAATCTCCCCCTATTCCCTCCCCATACCCCATATCCCCCCCATTTCCCCTTATTCCCCCCATCCCTACCTTATACTCTCCACATCCCCCCCCATATCTCCCCATATTCCCCCATATCCCCCCAAATCCCCCCCATATCCCCCCACCCCCTCTATATCCCCTCCATTTCCCCATATCCCCCCCCATTTCCCCTTACTCCCCCCCATATCCCCCTTATTCCCCCCCAACCCCCCCATACCCCCCTTATCCCCCCCCCATATCTCCCCCAACTCCCCATATCCCCCCAAACTCACCTTACTCCCTCCCATCCCCCCCTATAGCCCCCATATCCCCCTAAATCCCCCCCATATCTCCCCCACCCCCCATATCCCCCCCATATCCCCCCAAATCCCCCCCATCCCCCCATATCCCCCGATATCCCCCCATATTCCGCCATATCCCCCCATATGCCCCCCATTTCCCCTTTTTCCCCCCATCCCCCCCATATTCCCCCATATCCCCCCATATCCTCCCATATTCTCCCATATCCCCCCTTATCCCCCCCTATACCCCCCATATCCCCCTAAATCCCCCCCATATCTCCCCCATCCCCCATATCTCCCCTTATTCCCCCATATCCCCCTAAATCCCCCCATATCCCCCCCATATCCCCCCATATCTCCCATATCTCCCCCATATCCCCCATATCCCCCCCATATCCCCCCCATCCCCCCCCTATACCCCCCATATCCCCCTAAATACCCCCATATCTCCGCCATCCCCCATATCTCCCCCATCCCCCCCATATCCTCCCCCATTTCCCCTTATTCCCCCCATCCCCCCCTATACCCCCCATATTCCCCTATATCCCCCCATATCACCCCATATTCCCCTAAATCCCCCCCATATCTCCCACATCCCCCCCATATTCCCCTATATCCCCCCATATCCCCCCCATATCCCCCCAAATCCCCACCACCACCCCATACCCCCCATATTCCCCCATATCCCCCTAAATCCCCCCATATCCCCCCCATTTCCCCTTATTCCCCCCCAGTCCCCCCCATATTCCCCCATATCCCCCCATATCCTCCCATATTCTCCCATATCCCCCCATACCCCCCATATTCCCCCATATCCCCCTCATTTCCCCCTTTTCCCCCCCAAACCCTCCCATACCCCCTATATCCCCCCCATATCCCCCCATATCCCCCCCACCCCCCCATACCCCCCATATCTCCCCCATCCCCCCCATATCCCCCCCATTTCCCCCATATCCCCCTAAATCCCCCCATATCCCCCTAAATCCCCCCATATCCCCCCCATATTCCCCCATACCCCCCATATTCCCCCATATCCCCCTAAATTCCCCCATATCCCCCCATATCCCCCCCATATCCCCCTTATTCCCCCCCATATTCCCCCATATCTCCCCCATCCCCCCCATATCCCCCCCATTTCCCCTTATTCCCCCCCCATCCTCCCCCCATATCCCCCCCTAAATTCCCCCCACCCCCCCATCTCCCCCCATCTCCCCCCATTCCATCCATCCCCACCCCCCTTTCCCCCCCCCATTCCCCCCACAGGGTTGTGTCCTTGTGTCCTTGTGTCGCGTCGTTGTGTCGTGTTGTTGTATCGTTGCGTCGTTGCGTCGTTGTGTCACTCTCACACTCCCCCCCCCCCCCCCCCACAGGCTCTCAGCTCCCCCCCCTCAAATCTCTCCCCATTCCCTTTCGTTATATCGTGGTGTCGTCGTGTCGTTGTGTCGTTGTGTCGTTGTGTCGTTGTGTCGTTGCGTCGTTGTGTCGCTGTGTTCCCCCCCAGGCTCTCAGCCCCCACCCCTCCCATCTCTCCCCATTCCCATTTATTGTGTCGTTGTGTCGTTGTGTCTTTATATCGTTGTATCGTTGTGTCGTTGTGTCGTTGTATCGTTGTGTCGTTGTGTCGTTGCGTCGTTGCGTCACTTTCACACTCCCCCCTCCCTCCCGCAGGCGCTGACCCCCCCCCATTCCCTTTTATTGTGTCATAGTGTCGTTGTGTCGTTGTGTCATGTTGTTGTGTCTTTATGTCTTTATATCGTTGTATCGTTGTGTCGTTGCGTCGTTGCGTCGTTGCATCACTCTCACACTCCCCCCCTCCCCCCCCGCAGGCGCTGACCCCCCCCCCCTCTCTGTGTCCCCGTACCCCTCAATTGTGTCATTGTGTCGTTGTGTCGTTGTGTTCTTATATCATCGTATCGTTGTGTCATTGTGTCATGTCGTTGTGTCGTTGTGTCGTTGTGTCGTTGTGTCGTTGTGATGCTGTGTTCCCCTCCAGGCTCTCAGCCCCCCCCCCAAATTCCCTTTTATTGTGTTGTTGTGTCATTGTGTCCTCGTATCATTGCATCGTTGTGTCTTTATGTCGTTGTATCGTTGTGTCGTTGCGTCGTTGCGTCGTTGCGTCACTCTCACCCTCTCCCCCCTCCCCCCCCGCAGGCGCTGACCCCCCCCCATTCCCTTTTATTGTGTCGTTGTGTCATTGTGTTCTTTATCATTGTGGTGTTGTGTCATTGTATGGTTGTGTCGTTGTATCGTTGTGTCGTTGCGTCGTTGCGTCGTTGCGTCACTCTCACACTCCCCCCCCCTCCCCCCCCGCAGGCGCTGACCCCCCCCCCCCCTCTCTGTGTCCCCGTACCCCTCCATTGTGTCACTGTGTCGTTGCGTTGTTGTGTCGTTGTGTCTTTATATCGTTGCATCGTTGCGTCGTTGCGTCGTTGCGTCGTTGCGTCACTCTCACCCTCTCCCCCTCCCCCCCCGCAGGCGCTGACCCCCCCCCCCCTCTGTGTCCCCGTACCCCTCCATTGTGTCATTGTGTCGTTGTGTCGTTGTGTTCTTATATCATCGTATCGTTGTGTCGTTGCGTCGTTGCGTCGTTGCGTCACTCTCACACTCCCCCCGTCCCCCCCCGCAGGCGCTGACCCCCCCCCCCCCCTCTGTGTCCCCGTACCCCTCAATTGTGTCATTGTGTCCTCGTATCATTGCATCGTTGTGTTGTTGTGTCATTGTGTCGTTGTATCGTTGTGTCGTTGTGTCGTTGTGTCGTTGTGATGCTGTGTTCCCCCACAGGCTCTCAGCCCCCCCCCCCAAATTCCCTTCTATTGTGTCGTTGTGTCGTTGTGTTCTCATATCATTGCATCGTTGTGTCTTTATATCATTGTATCGTTGTGTCGTTGCGTCGTTGCGTCGTTGCGTCGTTGCGTCACTCTCACACTCCCTCCCCTCCCCCCCCGCAGGCGCTGACCCCCCCCCATTCCCTTTTATTGTGTCATTGTGTCGTTGTGTCGTTTTGTCGTTGCGTCGTTGTGTCTTTATGTCTTTATATCGTTGTGTCGTTGCGTCGTTGCGTCGTTGCGTCACTCTCACCCTCTCCCCCCTCCCCCCCCCCCGCAGGCGCTGACCCCCCCCCCCCTCGCTGTGTCCCCGTACCCCTCCATTGTGTCATTGTGTCGTTGTGTCGTTGTGTCGTGTTGATGTATCATTGTATGGTTGTGTCGTTGTGTCGTTGTGTCATTGTGTTATTGTGTCGTTGTGTCGTTGTATCGTTGTGTCGTTGTGTCGTTGTGTTGCTGTGTTCCCCCACAGGCTCTCAGCCCCCCCCCCAAATTCCCTTTTATTGTGTCGTTGTGTCGTTGTGTTCTTTTATCATTGTGGTGTTGTGTCATTGTATGGTTGTGTCATTGTATCGTTGTGTCGTTGTGTCGTTGTGTCGTTGTGTCATTGTGTCGCTGTGTTCCCCCCCAGGCTCTCAGCCCCCCCCCCAAATTCCCTTCTATTGTGTTGTTGTGTCGTTGTGTTCTCATATCATTGCATCGTTGTGTCATTGTGTCGTTGTATCGTTGTGTCGTTGCGTCGTTGCGTCGTTGCGTCACTCTCACACTCCCCCCCCCTCCCCCCCCGCAGGCGCTGACCCCCCCCCCATTCCCTTTTATTGTGTCATTGTGTCGTTGTGTCGTTGTGTCGTTATATCATTGCATCGTTGTGTCTTTATGTCGTTGTGTCATTGTATCGTTGTGTCGTTGTGTCGTTGTGTCGCTGTGTTCCCCCCCAGGCTCTCAGCCCCCACCCCTCCCATCTCTCCCCATTCCCATTCATTGCATCATTGTATCGTTGCGTCGTTGTGTTGTTGTGTCTTTATGTCTTTACATCGTTGTATCATTGTGTTGTTGTGTCGTTGTGTCTTTATATCGTTGTATCGTTGTGTCGTTGCGTCGTTGCGTCGTTGCGTCACTCTCACACTCCCCCCCTCCCCCCCCGCAGGCGCTGACCCCCCCCCCCCTCTCTGTGTCCCCGTACCCGCGCTGCCTGCGCGATTCCCTCGCCCTCGCCTTCGCCGCCTTCGACCGCCACCAGCTGGCCAAGTACCGCACGCGGCTGCACAAGGTGGGCCCCCTCGTTAAGTGCCCTCCTAATTAATTAATTGCCCCCTTAATGATGGCCGTGAATCGCCCCCGAAACGGCCCCGTTGAGGGATCCGTTGGTGGTCCCGTTCGTGATCCCATTAATGACCCTATTGACGACCCCATTGCTGATCCCATTCATGACCTGATTGATGACTCCGTTAATTACCTATTAATTATCCTATAATGACACCATTGATGACCCATTAATTACCCCATTAATGACCCCATTGACAACCCCCTTGATGACCCCATTGACAACCCCATTGATGACCCCATTAATGACCCGATTAACGACCCCATTGATGACCCCATTAATTACCCTATTAATTATCCTATTAATGACCCCATCGATGACCCCATTGATGACCCCATTGATGACCCCATTAATGACCCCATCGATGACCCCATTACTGACCCCATTAATGACCCTATTGACGACCCCATTACTGACCCCATTCATGACCCGATTGATGACCCGGTTAACGACCCCATTAATAACCCCATTAATTACTTATTAATTATCCTATAATGACCCCATTAATGACGCCATTGATGACCCCATTAAGGACCCCATTAATGACCCCATTAATGACCCCATTTATGGCCCCATTGATGACCCCATTGATGACCCCGTTAATTACCCTATTAATTATCCTATTAATGACCCCATCGACGACCCCATTGATGACCCCATTGCTGATCCCATTCATGACCCGATTGATGACCCGGTTAACGACCCCATTGATGACCCCATTAATTACCTATTAATTATCCTATAATGATGCCATTGATGACCTCATTAAGGACCCCATTAATGACCCCATTAATGACCCCATTAACGACCCCATTAATGACCCCATTGATGACCCCACTACTGACCCCATTACTGACCCCATTACTGATCCCATTAACGACCCCATCAACAACCCCATTAATTACCCTATTAATTATTCTATAATGACCCCATTAATGACCACATTGACGACCCCGTTAATGACCCCATTGATGATTGATGACCCCGTTGACGACCCTATTGACGACCCCATTACTGACCCCGTTGATGACCCTATTGATGACCCGGTTAATGACCCCGTTAATGACCCCGTTAATTACCTATTAATTATCCTATAATGACCCCATTAATGACGCCATTGATGACCCCATTAAGGACCCCATTAATGACCCCATTAATGACCCCATTTATGGCCCCATTGATGACCCCATTGATGACCCCGTTAATTACCCGATTAATTATCCTATTAATGACCCCATCGACGACCCCATTGATGACCCCATTGATGACCCCATTAATGACCCTATTGACGACCCCATTACTGATCCCATTCATGACCCTATTGATGACCCGGTTAACGACCCCATTAATGACCCCGTTAATTACCTATTAATTATCCTATAATGACACCATTGATGACCCATTAATTACCCTATTAATTATCCTATTAATTACCCCATTAATGACCCCATTGACAACCCCATTGTTGACCCCATTGACGACCCCATTAATGACCCCATTAACGACCCAATTAACTACCTGGTTAACGACCCCATTGATGACCCTGTTAATTACCCTATTAATTATCCTATTAATGACCCCGTTGACGACCCCGTTGATGACCCCATTACTGACCCCATTACTGATCCCATTAACGACCCCATCAACAACCCCATTAATTACCCTATTAATTATCCTATAATGACCCCATTAATGACCCCATTGATGACCCCGTTGACGACCCTATTGACGACCCCATTACTGATCCCATTCATGACCCTATTGATGACCCGGTTAATGACCCCATTAATGACCCCGTTAATTACCTATTAATTATCCTATTAATGACCCCATTAATGACCCCATTGACGACCCCGTTAATGACCCCATTGATGATTGATGACCCCGTTGACGACCCTATTGACGACCCCATTACTGACCCCGTTGATGACCCTATTGATGACCCGGTTAATGACCCCGTTAATGACCCCGTTAATTACCTATTAATTATCCTATTAATGACCCCATTGATGACGCCATTGATGACCCCATTAAGGACCCCATTAATGACCCCATTAATGACCCCATTTATGGCCCCATTAATGACCCCATTAACGACCCCATTAATGACCCCATTTATGGCCCCATTGATGACCCCATTGATGACCCCATTAATTACCCTATTAATTATCCTATTAATGACCCCATCGACGACCCCATTGATGACCCCATTGATGACCCCATTAATGACTCCATTAACGACCCTATTGATGACCCCATTGATGACCCCATTAATTACCCTATTAATTATCCTATTAATGACCCCATCGACGACCCCATTGATGACCCCATTGATGACCCCATTAATGACTCCATTAACGACCCTATTGATGACCCCATTGATGACCCCATTAATGACCCCATCGATGACCCCATTACTGACCCCATTCATGACCCTATTGATGACCCGCTTAACGACCCCATTAATGACCCCGTTAATTACCTATTAATTATCCTATAATGATCCCATTAATGACGCCATTGATGACCCCATTAATGACCCCATTAAGGACCCTATTGACGACCCCATTACTGACCCCATTCATGACCCTGTTGATGACCCGGTTAATGACCCCATTAATGACCCCGTTAACGACCCCATTAATTGCCCCATTGATGACCCCACTACTGACCCCATTACTGACCCCATTAACGACCCCATCAACAACCCCATTAATTACCTATTAATTATCCTACAATGATCCCAGTAACGACCCCACTGATGACACCATTGATGACCCCATTAATTACCCTATTAATTATCCTATTAATGACCCCATTGACGACCCCATTGATGACCCCATTGATGACCCCATTAACGACCCTATTGACGACCCCATTACTGATCCCATTCATGACCCTATTGATGACCCGACTAACGACCCCATTAATGACCCCGTTATTTACCTATTAATTATTCTATAATGACCCCATTAATGACCACATTGACGACCCCGTTGATGACCCCATTAATGACCCATTAACGACCCCATTAATGACCATATTGATGACCCCATTGATGACCCCACTACTGATCCCATTAGTGACCCCATTAACGACCCCATCAACAACCCCATTAATTACCCTATTAATTATCCTATAATGACCCCATTAATGACCCCATTGACGACCCCGTTAATGACCCCATTGATGACCCCATTAACGACCCTATTGACGACCCCATTACTGACCCCGTTGATGACCCTATTGATGACCCGATTAACGACCGCATTGTGACCCTATTAATTACCTATTAACTATCCGATTAATGACCCCATTAACGACCCCATTAATTACCCTATTAATTATTCTATTAATGACCCCATCGACGACCCCATTGATGTCCCCATTACTGACCCCATTGATGACCCCATTACTGACCCCATTAATGACCCCATCAACGACCCCATTAATTACCCTATTAATTATCCTATAATGACCCCATTGACGACCCCATTGATGACCCCATTAACGACCCCATCAACAACCCCATTAATGACCCCATTGATGACCCCATTGATGACCCCATTGCCCCCATTGCCCCCATTGACCACACTGACCTCATTGACCTCATTGCCCCCGCTGACCCCATAACCCCAAAACTCTATTGATCCCATTATTGGCAAATGACCCCATTGCCCCCATTGACCCCAGTGACCCCACTGACCCCAATGACCCCAGTGACCCCATTGACCCCATTGATTTTATTGACCCCACAGACCCCATTGGCCCCATCGCCCCCATTGACCCCATTGTCCTCATTGGCCCCATTGACCCTATTGACCCATTGCCCTCAATGCCCCCACTGACCCCATTGGCCCCATAAACCCCACTGACCCCATTGCTCCCACTGACCCCAATCCCCCTTTGACCCCATTGCCCCCACTGACCCCAATTCCCCCATTGCCCCCACTGACCCCATTGACCCCATTGCCCCCATTGACCCCATTGCCCCCAATGCCCCCAATCCCCCTTCAACCCCATTGACCCTATTGCCCCCAAAGCCCCTATTGCCCCCATTGGCCCCATTGACCCCATTGCCTATATTGACCCCACAAACCCCTATTGCCCCTACAGACCCCATTTGCCCCATTGCCCCCATTGCCCCCATTGGCCCCACTGACCCCATTGACCCCATTGACCCCATTGTGCCCACTGACCCCATTGACCCCACTGACCTCATTAACCCCATTGCCCCATTGACCCCATTGGCCAAACTGACCCCATTCCCCTTTTGACCCCATTGACCCATTGCCCCCGTTGACCCCATTGCCCCCATTGACCCCAACGGCCCCCATTGCCCCCATTGACCCCATTGTCCTATTGACCCTATTGCCCCCATTGCCCCAACGGACCCCATTGGCCCCATTGACCCCATTGCCCCCAATGTCCCCATTGACCCCATTGTCCGCACTGAACCCCATTGCCCCCATTGCCCCCATTGCCCCTATTGACCCCATTGGCCAAACTGACCCCATTCCCCCTTTGACCCCATTGACCCATTGCCCATATTGACCCCATTGCCCATATTGACCCCATTGCCCCCATTGACCCCATTATGCCCACTGACCTCTCTGACCCCACTGACCCTATTGTCCCCAATCCCACTTTGACCCCATTGCCCCCCTTTGCCCCCATTGCCCCCATTGACCCCACTGACCCCATTGCCCCCATTGGCCCCATTGACCACACTGACCCCATTGACCCGAATCCGCCATTGACCCCAAATAGCCTCCGTTGACCCCATTGACCCCACTGACCCCATTGACCCCAATGTTCTCATTGACCCCATTGACCCTATTGTCCCCAATCCCTCTTTGACCCCATTGCCCCCATTGACCCCATCGACCCCACAGACCCCACAGCCCCCAATGCCCCCATTGACCCCATTGCCTATATTGACCCCACAAATCCCATTGCCCCTATAGACCCCATTTGCCCCATTGCCCCCATTGACCCCACAAACCCCATTGCCCCCATTGTCCCCATTGCCCCCACTGACCCCACTGACCCCACAGCCCCCATTGCCCCCATTGCCCCCATTGCCCCCACTGACCCCAAAGCCCCCATTGAACCCATAGCCCCCACTGCCCCCATTGCCCCCATTACCCCCATTGTCCCCATTGACCCCATTGCCTATATTGACCCCACAAACCCCTATTGCCCCTACAGACCCCATTTGCCCCATTGCCCCCATTGCCCCCATTGACCCCACTGACCCCATTGACCCCATTGACCCCATTGGCCCCATTGTGCCCACTGGCCCCATGGACCCCACTGACCTCATTAACCCCATTGCCCCCATTGACCCCATTTGCCAAACTGACCCCGTTCCCCCTTTGACCCCATTGACCCATTGACCCCATTCCCCCTTTGACCCCATTGACCCCATTAACCCCATTGACCCCACTGACCCCAATCCCCCATTGCCCCCATTGCCCCCATTAACCCCTCTGACCCCAATCCCCCCTTTGACCCCATTGACCCCATTGCCCCCATTGGCCCCAAAGCCCCCATTGCCCCCATTGCCCCCATTGACCCCACTGACCCCATTGACCCCATTGCCCCCATTGCCCCCATTGACCCCACTGACCCCATTGACCCCATTGCCCCCATTGCCCCCGTTGACCCCACTGACCCCATTGCCCCCATTGCCCCCATTGTCCCCATTGACCCCATTGCCCCCCCTGCCCCCATTGCCCCCATTGACCCCATTGACCCCATTGACCCCATTGCCCCGATTGCCCCCATTGACCCCATTGACCCCACTGACCCCAAAGTCCCCATTGCCCCCATTGCCCCCACTGACCCCATTGCCCCCATTGCCCCCATTGCCCCCACTGACCCCATTGCCCCCATTGCCCCCATTGACCCCATTGACCCCATTGCCCCCATTGCCCCCATTGCCCCCACTGACCCCACTGACCCCACAGCCCCCCCTGCCCCCCCTGACCCTATAACTGCCCCTATAGGGCCCACGCGGACGTCGCCGCGGCTGCCGTCGCCCCACGACCCCACAGCGCCGCGTCACCCCACAGGTGACATGGGGGGCACCAGGGGGGGGGGGGAGGAGGTGACATTTGGGGACATTTGGGGACATTTGGGGACATTTTGGGACATTTTGGGACATTTGGGGTCATTTTTGAGGCCATTTTGGGGCCATTTTGGACCATATAGGGTCATTTGGGGTCATTTTAGGGTCATTTTGAGGCCATTTTGGGACATTTTGGGACATTTTGGGACATTTTGGGGCCATTTTAGGGTCATTTTGGGGCATTTTGGGACATTTGGGGTCATTTGGGGACATTTTGAGCCATTTAGGGCCATTTTGGGCCATTTGGGGTCATTTTAGGGTCATTTTAGGGTCATTTTGGGCCATTTTGGGGCCATTTTGGGGCCATTTGGGGTCACTTTGGGGTCATTTTGGAACAATTTTGGGACATTTTGGGTCAATTTGGGGACATTTTGGGACATTTATGGCCATTTAGGGCCATTTTAGGGCCATTTTGGGTCCATTTAGGGCCATTTTGGGGCCATTTGAGGTCATTTTAGGGTCACTTTGGGGCCATTTTGAGGCCAGTTTGGGGCCATTTTGGACCATTTTGGGTCATTTGGGGTCATTTTAGGGTCATTTTGAGGCCATTTTGGGGCCATTTTGGGCCATTTTGGGACATTTTGGGTCCATTTTGGGACATTTGAGGCCATTTTAGGGCCATTTTGGGATATTTTGGGACAATTTGGGACGTTTTTGGTGCCATTTTGGGACATTTTTGGCCATTTTGGGTCCATTTGGGGACATTTTGGGTCATTTTGGGGCCATTTTGGGACATTTGAGGCCATTTTGGGGTCCATTTAGGGCCATTTTAAGGCCATTTTGGGATATTTTGGGGACATTTTTGGCCATTTTGGGGCCATTTAGGGCCATTTTGGGCCATTTGGGGACATTTTGGGTCATTTTGGGATATTTTGGGACATTTGGGGCCATTTTTGAGTTCATGTTGAGGCCGTTTTGGGTCCTTTTTGGGATATTTTGGGACATTTTGAGTCCATTGGGGTGATTTTAGGGTGATTTTAGGGTCATTTTGAGGCCATTTTGGGGCCATTTTGGGACTTTTTGGGACATTTTGGGGGCAATTTTGGGGCCATTTTGGCCATTTTGGGCCATATGGGGTCATTTTAGGGTCATTTTTGGACATTTTTGGCCATTTGGGGTCATTTTAGGGTCATTTTGGGGCCATTTTGAGGCCATTTTGGGGCCATTTTGGACCATATTGGGTCATTTTGGGGCCATTTTAGGGTCATTTTGAGGCCATTTTGGGGCCATTTTGGGACTTTTTGGGACATTTTGGGTCAATTTTGGGACATTTGAGGCCATTTTGGGGCCATTTTGGGATATTTTGGGACATTTTGGGGGCAATTTTGGGTCCATTTTGGGGCCACTTTGGGACAGTTGGGGTCATTTTAGGGCCATTTTGGGACATTTTGAGCCATTTAGGGCCATTTTGGGGCCATTTTCGTTCCATTTTAGGTCCATTTTGGGGCCATTTTGGGATATTTTGGGACATTTTGGGGGCAATTTTGGGTCCATTTTGGGTCCATTTTGGGTCCATTTAGGGACATTTTGGGACATTTTGGGTCCATTTAGGGCCATTTGAGGCCATTTTGGGGTCCATTTTGGGGCCATTTTGGGATATTTTGGGACATTTTTGGCCATTTTGGGTCCATTTATGGCCATTTTGGGTGCATTTGGGGTCATTTTAGGGTCATTTTGGGGCCATTTTGAGGCCATTTTGGGGCCATTTGGGGCCATTTTTGGGTTCATTTTTGGGGCCATTTTGGGACAGTTTGGGTCATTTTAGGGTCACTTTGGGGCCATTTTGAGGCCATTTTGGGGCCATTTAGGGCCATTTTGGGCCATTTGGGGTCATTTTAGGGTCATTTTTGGCCATTTTTGGCCATTTGGGGTCATTTTAGGGTCATTTTGGGGCCATTTTGGACCATATAGGGTCATTTGGGGTCATTTTAGGGTCATTTTGAGGCCATTTGGGGTCATTTTAGGTCCATTTTGGGGCCATTTTGGGGCCATTTGGGGTCATTTTGGGGTCATTTTGGGATATTTTGGGACATTTTTGAGTCCATTTTGGGACATTTTGGGTCAATTTTGGGACATTTGGGGACGTTTAGGGTCCATTTTTGAGTCCATTTTGGGATATTTTGGGACATTTTTGGCCATTTTGGGTCCATTTTGGGTCCATTTGGGTCCATTTTGGGGTCATTTATGGCCATTTTGGGTCCATTTATGGCCATTTTGGGGTCATTTGTGTCCATTTTGGGTCATTTGTGGCCATTTTGGGTCCATTTATGGCCATTTTGGGTTCATTTATGGCCATTTTGGGTCCATTTGGGTCCATTTTGGGTGCATTTCTGGCCATTTTGGGTGCATTTGGGGCCATTTTGGGGCCATTTGTCTCCATTTTTGGCCATTTTGTCTCCATTTATGGCCATTTTGGGTCCATTTATATCCATTTTGGGTGCATTTATGGCCATTTTGGGGTCATTTATGGCCATTTTGGGGTTATTTATGGCCATTTTGGGTCCATTTATGGCCAGTTTGGGGTCATTTGTCTCCATTTTTGGCCATTTTGGGTCCATTTTTGGCCATTTTGGGTCCATTTGTGTCCCTTTATGGCCATTTTGGTGTCATTTATGGCCATTTTGGGTCCATTTCTGTCCATTTTGGGGTCATTTGTCTCCATTTATGGCCATTTTGTGTCCTTTTTTGGCCATTATGGGTCCATTTGTGTCCATTTTGGGGTCATTTGTGACCATTTGTGACCATTTATGGCCATTTTGGGTCCATTTATGGCCATTTTGGGTGCATTTATGGCCATTTTGGGGTCATTTGTCTCCATTTGTGTCCATTTTGGGTCCATTTATGGCCATTTGTGGCCATTTTGGGGTCATTTGTGTCCATTTTGGGTCCATTTGTGACCATTTGTGGCCATTTTGGGGTCATTTGTGTCCATTTATGGCCATTTTGGGATCATTTGTGACCATTTATGGCCATTTTGGGGTCATTTATGGCCATTTTGGGGTCATTTGTGACCATTTGTGTCCATTTTGGGGTCATTTATGGCCATTTTGGGTCCATTTATGGCCATTTCGGGGTCATTTGTGACCATTTATGGCCATTTTGGGTCAATTTATGGCCATTTTGGGGTCATTTGTGTCCATTTTGGGTCCATTTGTGACCATTTGTGGCCATTTTGGGGTCATTTGTGTCCATTTATGGCCATTTTGGGATCATTTGTGACCATTTATGGCCATTTTGGGGTCATTTATGGCCATTTTGGGGTCATTTGTGACCATTTGTGTCCATTTTGGGGTCATTTATGGCCATTTTGGGTCCATTTATGGCCATTTCGGGGTCATTTGTGACCATTTATGGCCATTTTGGGTCAATTTATGGCCATTTTGGGGTCATTTATGGCCATTTTGGGTCCATTCTGGGTTCATTTATGGCCATTTTGGGTCCATTTGTGACCATTTATGGCCATTTTGGGTCCATTTATGGCCATTTTGGCTCCATTTTGGGTCCATTTTTGGCAATTTTGGGTCCATTTTGGGGCCATTTATGGCCATTTTGGGGCCATTTCTGACCATTTGTGACCATTTATGGCCAGTTTCGGGCCATTTGTGTCCATTTTGGGTCCATTTATGGCCATTTTGGGTCCATTTGTGACCATTTGTGTCCATTTTGGGTCCATTTGTGACCATTTATGGCCATTTTGGGTCCATTTATGGCCATTTTGGGTCCATTTGTGACCATTTATGGCCATTTTGGGGTCATTTGTGGCCATTTTGGGTCCATTTTGGGGCCATTTGTGTCCATTTTGGGCTCATTTGGGGCCATTTTGGGGTCGGTGCCCCCGCAGGACTCGCTGCCTCCGTCCCTTTTCACGCTGCGATCCCTCGTGCGACGTTTGCACATCTGTGAGCCAAGGGACAACGTGGCTGCGCTGCTGGGACGCAGGTGGGATTTGGGGGCAGAAATGGGGATTTTGGGACTTTTGGGGGACAGAAATGGGGATTTTGGGGTTTGAAATGGGGATTTGGGGACTTTTGTGGGGCAGAAATGGGGATTTGGGGGTGAGAAATGGGGATTTGGGGGAGAAAAATGGGGATTTGGGGGTAGAAATGGGGATTTTGGGGGCAGAAATGGGGATCTGGGGACTTTTGGGGGGCAGAAAATGGGGATTTTTGGGGTAGAAATGGGATTTGGGGACTTTTGGGGGAAATAAATGGGGATTTGGGGGAGAAAAATGGGGATTTGGGGGTAGAAATGGGGATTTGGGGACTTTTGTGGGGCAGAAATGGGGATTTTGGGGGCAGAAATGGGGATTTGGGGGCAGAAATGGGGATTTGGGGGCAGAAGTGGGGATTTTGGGGGAGAAAAATGGGGATTTGGGGGACTTTTGGGGGGGCAGAAATGGGATTTTGGGGGTAGATATGTGGATTTGGGGACTTTTGGGGGAAATAAATGAGGATTTTGGGACTTTTGGGGGGCAGAAATGGGGATTTTGGGGTCAGAAATGGGGATTTTTTGGAACAAAAATGGGGATTTTGGGGTAGCAATGGGGATTTTGGGACCAGAAATGGGGATTTTGGGACTTTTGTGGGGCAGAAATGGGGATTTGGGGGGCAGAAATGGGGATTTGGGGTCAGAAATGGGGATTTGGGGTCAGAAATGGGTATTTGGGAGGCAGAAATGGGGATTTGGGGGAGAAAAATGGGGATTTTGAGGTCAGAAATGGGGATTTGGGGGCAGAAATGGGGATTTGGGGCAGAAATGGGGATTTGGGGCAGAAATGGGGATTTTGGGGGCAGAAATTGGGATTTGGGGACATTAGGGGGGCAAAAATGGGGATTTTGGGGTCAGAAATGGGGATTTTGGGGTTTGAAATGGGGATTTGGGGACTTTTGGGGGTCAGAAATGGGGCTTTTGGGACTTTTGGGGGACAGAAATGGGGATTTGGGGTCTTTTGGGGTCAGAATTGAGGATTTGGGGTTAGAAATGGGGATTTTAGGGGCAATTAATGGGGAATTTGGTGCAATTAATGGGCATTAATGGGCAATTAATGGGGATTTTGGGCAATTAATGGAGATTTTGGGGCCATTAATGGGATTTTTGTGCAATTAATGGGGAATTTGTGGCCATTAATGGGCATTAATGGGCAATTAATGGGGATTTTGTGCAATTAATCAAGATTTTGGGGCCATTAATGGGGAATTTGTGGCAATTAATGGGCATTAATGGGCAATTAATGGGGATTTGTGGCAATTAATGGGGAATTTGGGGCCATTAATGGGCATTAATGGACCATTAATGGGGATTTGGGGCCATTAATGGGGATTTTGGGGCCAATAATGGGATTTTAGGGCCATTAATGGGCATTAATGGGCAATTAATGGGGATTTGGGGCAATTAATGGTGATTTTTGTGCAATTAATGGGGAATTTGTGGCCATTAATGGGCATTAATGGGCAATTAATGGGGATTTGGGGCAATTAATGGTGATTTTGGGGCCATTAATGGGCATTAATGGGCAATTAATGGGGATTTTGGCGATTAATGGGGTTTTGGGGCAATTAATGGGGAATTTGGGGCCATTAATGGGGATTTGTGGCAATTAATGGGGAATTTGGTGCAATTAATGGGCATTAATGGGTAATTAATTGGGATTTCGGGCGATTAATGGGGTTTTAGGGCCATTAATGGGCATTAATGGGCAATTAATGGGGATTTTGGGGCCATTAATGGGGTTTTAGGGCCATTAATGGGCATTAATGGGCAATTAGTGGGGATTTGGGGCCATTAATGGGGAATTTGGTGCAATTAATGGGCATTAATGGGCAATTAATGGGGATTTGGGGCCATTAATTGTGATTTTGGGGCCATTAATGGGGAATTTGGGGGCCATTAATGGGCAATTAATGGGCAATTAATGGGGATTTGTGGCCATTAATGGTGATTTTGGGGCCATTAATGGGCATTAATGGGCAATTAATGGGGATTTTGGCGATTAATGGGGTTTTGGGGGCAATTAAAGGGAAAATTGGGGCCATTAATGGGGTTTTGGGGGCCATTAATGGGTATTTGGGGCAATTAATGGGGAATTTGGTGCAATTAATGGGCATTAATGGGCAATTAATGGGGATTTTGGGCAATTAATGGAGATTTTGGGGCCATTAATGGGATTTTTGTGCAATTAATGGGGAATTTGTGGCCATTAATGGGCATTAATGGGCAATTAATGGGGATTTTGTGCAATTAATCAAGATTTTGGGGCCATTAATGGGGAATTTGTGGCAATTAATGGGCATTAATGGGCAATTAATGGGGATTTGTGGCAATTAATGGGGAATTTGGGGCCATTAATGGGCATTAATGGGTAATTAATGGTGATTTTGGGGCCATTAATGGGGCTTTTGGGGCCATTAATGGGGTTTTTGTGGCAATTAATGGGGAATTTGGTGCAATTAATGGGCATTAATGGGTAATTAATGGGGATTTTGGGGCCATTAATGGGGTTTTAGGGCCATTAATGGGCATTAATGGGCAATTAATGGGAATTTGGGGCCATTAATGGGGATTTGGGGCCATTAATGGCCATTAATGGGCAATTAATAGAGATTTTGGCAATTAATGGGGATTTTGGGGCCATTAATGGGGAATTTGTGGCCATTAATGGGGATTTGGGGCCATTAATGGGGATTTGGGGCCATTAATGGGGAATTTGGTGCAATTAATGGGCATTAATGGGCAATTAATGGAGATTTGGGGCCATTAATGGGGAATTTGGGGCCATTAATGGGCATTAATGGGCAATTAATGGGGATTTGGGGCAATTAATGGGGTTTTTTTGGGGCAATTAATGGGATTTTTGGGCAATTAATGGGGAATTTGTGGCCATTAATGGGCATTAATGGGCAATTAATGGGATTTTGGGGCCATTAATGGGGTTTTTGGGGCCATTAATGGGATTCTGGGGGCTTTGGGTTCTCCTGCCTGTGACCCCGCTGACCTTTGACCCCCAGGACGTTGACCTCTGACCCCCGACCCCGCCTGCCCCCCCCCCCCCACGTGGGAACGGCTGCTGAGCGCTGGGGGCGTGGCCAGGATCCCCCGGGCCGTGACGTGGCAGCGTCTGATTGGTCGGTGCTCGGCTTTGGCCCCGCCCCCCTTTCTGCCCCATTCACCTCCATTCATTTTTTTCCCCTATAATGGCCGACCCCAAAGCTGACCCTATATGCGACCCCTGACCCTATAGTTGACCCTATATGTGACCCCGGACCCCATAGCTGACCCCTGACCCTATAACTGACCCTATAGCTGCCTCCTGACCCTATAACTAACCCCTGACCCTATAAATGATTGCTGACCCTATAAGAGACCCCTGACTTTATAGATGACCCTATAACTGACCCCTGACCCCATATCTGATCCCTGACCCCATAACTGACCCCTGACCCTATAACTGACCCTATAGCTGACTCCTGACCCTATAACTGACTCCTGACCCTATAACTAACCCCTGACCCTATAACTCATTGCTGACCATATAAGAGACCCCTGACCCTATAGATGATCCTATAACTGTCCCCTGACCCCATAACTGACCCTATACCCGGCCCTATAACTGCCCCTATAAGCGGCCCTATACCAAGCCCTATACCCACCCCTATAACTGACCCTATAACTGACCTTATAACCGTCCCTATACGCGTCCCTATAACTGATCCTATAAGCGGCCCTATAACTGACCCTATAACTGACCCTATAACTGCCCCTATTACTGACCCTATACCTGCCCCTATACCCGGCCCTATAACTGACCCCATACTTGGCCCTATACCCACCCCTATAACTGACCCTAAACCCGGCCCTATACCCGGCCCTATAACTGACCCTATAACTGCCCCTAGAACTGACCCTATAACTGACCCTATAAGCGGCCCTATAACTGACCCTATACCCGCCCCTATACCCGCCCCTATAACTGCCCCTATACTCGGCCCTATAACTGACCCTATAACCGCCCCTATAACTGACCCTATACCCGCCCCTAGAACTGATCCTATACCTGGCCCTATAACTGACCCTATAACCGCCCCTAGAACTGACCCTATAACTGACCCTATAAGCGGCCCTATAACTGACCCTATAACCGCCCCTATACCCGGCCCTATTAGCGGCCCTATAACCGCCCCTATACCCGGCCCTATACCCGGCCCTATAAGCGGCCCTATAACCGCCCCTATACCCGGCCCTATAAGCGGCCCTATAACCGCCCCTATACCCGGCCCTATACCCGGCCCTATAAGCGGCCCTATACCCGCCCCTATACCCGGCCCTATTACTGACCCCATAACTGCCCCTAGAACTGACCCTATAACTGACCCTATAAGCGGCCCTATAACTGACCCTATACCCGGCCCCATACCCGGCCCTATAAACGGCCCTATACCCGGCCCTATACCCGGCCCTATAACCGCCCCTATACCCGCCCCTATACCCGGCCCTATAAGCGGCCCTATAACCGCCCCTATACCCGGCCCTATACCCGGCCCTATAAGCGGCCCTATAACCACCCCTATACCCGGCCCTATAAGCGGCCCTATAACTGACCCTATAACTGACCCTATACCCGGCCCTATAACCGCCCCTATAACCGCCCCTATACCCGGCCCTATAACCGCCCCTATACCCGGCCCTATACCCGGCCCTATAAGCGGCCCTATACCCGGCCCTATACCTGGCCCTATAACCACCCCTATACCCGGCCCTATACCCGGCCCTATAAGCGGCCCTATAACTGACCCTATAACTGACCCTATACCCGGCCCTATAAGCGGCCCTATAAGCGGCCCTATAACCGCCCCTATACCCGGCCCTATAACTGCCCCTATAACTGACCCTATAACCGCCCCTATACCCGTCCCTATACCTGGCCCTATACCCGGCCCTATACCCGCCCCTATACCTGGCCCTATACCCGGCCCTATAACCGCCCCTATACCCGGCCCTATAACTGACCCTATACCCGGCCCTATAAGCGGCCCTATAGCCGCCCCTATAACCGCCCCCATCCCCGCCCAGACTCCGCACAGCTCCCCCTGCTGGCGCTGCTGCGCAACGTCCGCGCCGTGCTGCAGGCGGGGGTGCGAGGCCGGGCGCTGCAATGCATTGTGGGACGGCTGGAGGACCCGGTATGGGGGTGTATGGGGTTTATAGGGTCTGGATGGGGTTTGTGGGGTTTGTGGGGTCTGGATGGGATTTGTGGGGTTTGTGGGGTCTGGATGGGATCTGTGGGGTCTGTATGGGGTTTGTGGGGTCTGTATGGGATTTGTGGGGTTTGTGGGGTCTGTATGGGGTTTATAGGGTCTGTATGGGATTTGTGGGGTCTGTATGGGATTTGTGGGGTTTGTGGGGTCTGTATGGGGTTTGTGGGGTCTGTATGGGGTCTGTATGGGATTTGTGGGGTTTGTGGGGTCTGTATGGGATTTATGGGGTCTGTGGGGTCTGGATGGGATCTGTATGGGATTTATGGGGGCTGTATGGGGTTTGTGGGGTCTGTATGGGATTTGTGGGGTTTGTGGGGTCTGGATGGGATTTGTGGGGTTTATAGGGTCTGGATGGGATTTGTGGGGTCTGGATGGGATTTGTATGGGGTTTATGGGGTCTGTATGGGGTTTGTGGGGTCTGTATGGGATTTGTGGGGTTTGTGGGGTCTGTATGGGGTCTGTATGGGGTTTATGGGGTCTGTATGGGGTCTGTATGGCATTTATGGGGTTTGTGGGGTCTGTATGGGATTTGTGGGGTTTGTGGGGGCTGTATGGGATTTGTGGGGTTTGTGGGGTCTGGATGGGATTTGTATGGGATTTATGGGGGCTGTATGGGGTCTGTATGGGATTTGTGGGGTCTGTATGGGATTTGTGGGGTTTGTGGGGTCTGGATGGGATTTGTGGGGTCTGGATGGGATTTGTATGGGATTTATGGGGGCTGTATGGGGTTTGTGGGGTCTGTATGGGATTTGTGGGGTCTGTATGGGGTTTATAGGGTCTGTATGGGATTTGTGGAGTTTGTGGGGTTTATAGGGTCTGGATGGGATTTGTATGGGATTTATGGGGGCTGTATGGGGTTTGTGGGGTCTGTATGGGATTTGTATGGGATTTATGGGGGCTGTGGGGTCTGTATGGGATTTGTATGGGATTTGTGGGGTTTGTGGGGTCTGTATGGGGTCTGTATGGGGTTTGTGGGGTGTGTATGGGATTTATGGGGTCTGTATGGGATTTGTGGGGTCTGTATGGGGGCTGTAGGGTCTGGATGGGATTTGTGGGGTCTGGATGGGATTTGTGGGGTTTATAGGGTCTGGATGGGATTTGTATGGGATTTATGGGGGCTGTATGGGGTTTGTGGGGTCTGTATGGGGTTTGTGGGGTCTGTGGGGTCTGTATGGGGGCTGTACGGGATTTATGGGGTCTGTATGGGATTTATGGGGTCTGTATGGGGTTTGTGGGGTCTGTATGGGATTTGTGGTATCTGTATGGGATTTATGGGGTTTGTGTGGTCTGTATGGGATTTGTATGGGATTTATGGGGTCTATGGGGTCAGTATAGGGTTTGTGGGGTTTGTGGGGTCTGTATGGGATTTTATGGGATTTATGGGGTCTATATGGGATATATGGGATTTATGGGGTCTATATGGGATATATGGGATTTATGGGGTCTGTATGGGATTTGTATGGGATTTATGGGGTCTGTGGGGTCTGTATGGGATTTGTATGGGATTTATGGGGTCTGTATGGGGTTTGTGGGGTTTGTGGGGTCTGTATGGGATTTATGGGATCTGTATGGGGTCTGTGGGGTTTGTGGGGTCTATATGGGGTTTATAGGGTCTGTATGGGATTTGTGGGATCTGTGGGGTCTGTGTGGAATTTATGGGGTCTGTTTGGGATTTTATGGGATTTATGGGGTCTGTATGGGATTTATGGGGTCTGTGTGGGATCTGTGGGGTCTGTATGGGATTTATGGGGTCTGTATGGGATTTTATGGGATTTATGGGGTCTGTATGGGGTCCGTATGGGGTCTGTATGGGATTTATGGGGTTTTGGGGTCTATATGTGGTTTATGGGGTCTGTATGGGATTTTGGGGTCTGTGTGGGATCTGTGGGGTCTGTATGGGATTTATGGGGTCTGTATGGGATCTGTGGGGTCAGAGGTCAGAGATCAGAGGTCAGCCGTGTCCCCGTTGCCCGCAGGAGGCGGTGAGGCGGAGCCAGGTGCCGCCCAGCCAATGGCTGCGAGCCATGGAGGCGCTGCTGGAGGCGGGGCCAGAGCGCGGTGAGAGCCAATGAGCAGCCGAGCCTGCGGTCATGTGACCTCCCATTCACCTCCATTGATCCCATTGTCCCCATTCATCCCAATGACCCCAATGACCCCATTGACCCCAAAGCCCCCATTGACCCCAATGACCCCATTGTCCCCAATGACCCCATTGACCCCATTGTCTCCAGTGACCCCACAGACCCCAATGACCCCATTGCCCCCAATAATCCCATTAATCCCATTAATCCCATTGACCCCATTGTCCCCATTGACCCTATTGACCCCAATGACCCCATTGTCCCCAATGGCCCCAATGAGGCCAATGACCCCATTGACCCCACAGACCCCAATGTCCCCCCATTGACCCCAATGACCCCATTGTCCCCATTGTCCCCAGTTCCCCCATTGACCCCACTGACCCCATTGACCCCATTGTCCCCATTGACCCCATTGTCCCCAATGACCCTGTTGACCCTATTGACCCCAATGACCCCATTGACCCCAATGACCCCACAGACCCCATTGACCCTACTGACCCCAATGTGAACACATGACCCCAATGTCCCCCCATCGGCCCCAATGACCCCATTGACCCCAATGACCCCACTGACCCTATTGATCCCATTGTCCCCAATGACCCCACAGATCCCACTGACCCCAATATGAACACATGACCCCAATGTCTCCCCATTGACCCCATCGACCCCATTGTCCCCATTGACCCCAATGACCCCATAGACCCCATTGTCCGTAATGACCCCACTGACCCCATTGACCCTACTGACCCCAATGTGAACACATGACCCCAATGTCCCCCCATTGTCCCCATTGACCCCAATGACCCCAATGACCCCATAGACCCCATAGACCCCATTGTCCCTATCGACCCCATCGACCCCATTGTCCGCTATGACCCCACTGACCCCATTGACCCTACTGACCCCACAGACCCCATTTACTCCATTGACCTCAATGTCCCCCCATTGACCCCGTTGACCCCATTGACCCCATTGTCCCCATTGACCCTATTGACCCCATTGACCCCATTGTCCCCAATGGCCCCAATGAGGCCAATGACCCCATTGACCCTACAGACCCCACAGACCCCATTGACCCCACAGACCCCAATGTCCCCCCATTGACCCCAATGACCCCATTGTCCCCAATTCCCCCATCGACCCCAATGACCCCACTGACCCCGTTGTCCCCACTGACCCCATTGACCCCAATGACCCCATTGACCCTATTGACCCCACTGACCCCAATATGAACTCATGACCCCAGTGTCCCCCCATTGACCCCAATGACCCCATTGACCCTATTGACCCCAATGACCCCAAAACCCTATTGACCCCATTACGAACAAATGACCCCATTGACCCCATTAACCCCATTAATCCCGTTAACCCCATTGACCCCATTGCCCCCATTAATTCCAATAATCCCATAAATCCCATTAATCGCATTAATCGCTTTGACTTCATTAATCGCATTAATCCCAATAACCCCAATAATCCCATTAATCCCAGTAAACCCAATAATCCCATTAATCCCATTGACCCCATTGACCCCATTGACCCCATTAATCCCATTGACCCCATTAATCCCAATAACCCCATTAATCCCAACAATCCAATTAGTCCAATTAATCTAATTAATCCCATTAATCCCCCCATTAATCCCAATAATCCCATTAATCCCATTAATCCTATAATCCCAATTATCCCATTAATCCCCAATTAATCCCATTAATTCCAATTATCCCATGCCTCCATTAATCCAAATAATCCCATTAATCCCAATTATCCCCCATTAATCCCAATAATCCCAATTATCCCATTAGTCCCATTAATCCTAATAATCCCATTAATCCCAACAATCCCGTTAATCCCATTAATCCCAATAATTCCATGCCCCCATTAATCCCATTAATCCCAATTATCGCCCCGTTGATCCCATTAATCCCAATAATCCCATTAATCCCATTAATCTCATTAATCCCAATAATCCCATTAATCCCATTAATCCCATTGATCCCCATTAATCCTATTAATCCCATTAATCCCCCCATTAATCCCAATAATCCCATTAATCCCATTAATCCCAATTATCCCCCCATTAATCCCAATAATCCCATTAATACCAATTATCCCATGCCCCCATTAATCCCATTAATCCCATTCATCCCCCATTAATCCCCTTAATCCCATTAGTCCCATTAATCCCAATAATCCCGTTAATCCCAATAATCCCATTAATCCCCCAGTAATCCCCTTAATCCCATTAATCCCAATTATCCCCCCATTAATCCCAATAATCCCATTAATCCCTTTGACCCCATTAATCCCATTAACCCTAATAATCCCATTAATCCCTATTATCCCATTCATCCCCATTATCCCATTAATCCCAATAATCCCATTAATTCCTTTGACCCCATTAATCCCATTAATCCCAATTATCGCCCCATTAATCCCATTAATCCCATTAATCCCAATTATCCCTCCATTAATCCCAATAATCCCAATAATCCCATTAATCCCCCCGTTAATCCCATTAATCTAATTAATCCCAATAACCCCATTAATCCCATTAATCTCATTAATCTCATTAATCCCATTGACCCAATTAATCCCATTAATCTCATTAATCCCAATTATCCCCCCATTAATCCCATTAATCCCATTAATCCCATTAATCCTAATTATCCCCCCGTTAACCCCATTAATCCCATTAATTCCAATAATCCCATTAATCCCCCATTAATCCCATTAATCCCAATTATCCCATTAATCCCATTAATCCCAATAACCCCATTAATCCCAACGCTCCAATTAATCCAATTAATGTAATTAATCCCATTAATCCCCCCATTAATCCCATTAATCCCAATAATCCCATTAATCCCATTAATCCTATAATCCCAATTATCCCATTAATCCCCAATTAATCCCATTAATCCCATTAATCCCATTAATCCCAATAATCCCATGCCCCCATTAATCCCCCATTAATCCCAATAACCCCATTAATCCCAACACTCTAATTAATCTAATTAATCTAATTAATCCATTAATCCCCCATTAATCCCATTAATCCCATTAATCCCAATTATCCCCCCATTAATCCCATTAATCCCAACAACCCCATGAATCCCAACGCTCCAATTAATCTAATTAATCTAATTAATCCCAACAACCCTATTAATCCCAACAATCAAATTAATTAATCTAATTAATCCCATTAATCCCAACAACCCCATTAATCCCAAAACTCCAATTAATTAATCTAATTAATCCCATTAATCCCCCGCAGCCCGCGGCCGCCCTGGGACGCCATGGAAGCTCCGCCGTCGTCGTCAGCGGTAATTAATAAGCGGCTTAATTAGCATTAACGATGCCGCGCGCAGTAATTAGTCATTAATTACAACAGCAATCGGCTGTAATTAGCAGCAATTAATGACGTGTGGGGATATGGGAAGGGGCAATTAATGAGCTTGGGGCAATTAGTTGGGTAATTAGTGGGGTAATTAGTGAGGATTGGGGTAATTAACGAAGGGAGGGGCGGATTACTGACCAACGGTTGATTAGAGCTAATTAACGAAGAGAGGGGCAATTAACGACTAATGGTTGGAGGATGGGAAGGGAGGCGTTGAGGAAAGAGCTGCTGGCTGAGTTGATTAAGCAGCTAATTAACGAGCTAATTAACGCCGCAGGTTCGTCAAGCCCCCGGCGGCGCTGCTGGAGGCGCTGAGCAGAGCGGCCCTAAAAGCAGCTGCAGCTCTGCCCCAAATCCCTGCGGCCCCATGGATCCTAATGGGGGCGGGGGGGGGAAGGAAGGTCCTGTGGGGTCTTATGGGGTCTTATGGGGTTTTATGGGGTCTTATGGGGTTTTATGGGGTCTCTATGGGGTCTATGGGTTTCTATGGGGCTCTATGGGGCTCTATGGGGTCCTACGGAGTCCTATGGGATCTTAGGAGTCCCTATGGGGCTCTGTGGGTCTCTATAGGTTTCTATGGGTCTCCATGGGGCTCTATGGGATCCTATGGGGCTCTATGGGTCTCTATGGGATCTCTATGGGGTCTCTATAGGGTCCTATGAGTCTCTGTGGGTTCTTATGGGGTCTCTAGGGGTCTCTATGGGTCTCTATGGGGTGCTGTGGGTCTCTATGGGGTCTCTATGGGGTCTTATGGGTCTCCACGGGTCTCTATGGGGTTTTATGGGGCCTCTATGGGGTCTCTATGGGGTGTTATGGGGTCTTATGGTCTCCTACGGGTCTCTATGGGGTCTTATGGGTCTCTATGGGTCCCTATGGGTCTCTATGGGGTCTCTGTGGGTCTCTATGGGTCTCTATGGGGTGTTATGGGGTGTTATGGGATCCTATGGGTCTCTATGGGGTCCTATGGGGTCCTATGGGGTCCTATGGGGTTTTATGGGGTCTCTGTGGGGTCTCTGTGGTCTCTATGGGGTCTCTATGGAGTCACTATGGAGTCTTACAGTGTCCTATGGGTCTCTATGGGTCTCTATGGGGTCTTATGGGGTTTTATGGGGTCCCTATGGGTCCCTATGGGTCTCTATGGGTCTCTATGGGTCCCTATGGGTCTCTATGGGGTGTTATGGGGTCCTATGGGGTCTTAGGGGTCTCTATGGGTCTCTATGGGTCTCTATGGGATCTCCATGGGGTCCTATGGGGTTGTAGGAGTCTCTATGGGTCTCTATGGGGTCCCTATGGGGTCTTATGGTCTCCTATGGGTCTCTATGGGGTCTTATGGGTCTTTATGGGGTCTCTATGGGGTCTCTATGGGTCTTATGGTCTGTTATGGGGTCTCTATGGGGTTCGTATGGGGTGTTGTGGGGTCCTATGGGTCTCTATGGGGTCTCTATGGGTCTCTATGGGGTCTTACAGTGTCCTATGGGTCCCTATGGGTCTTTATGGGTCCCTATGGGTCTCTATGGGTCTCTATGGGGTCTCTATGGGGTCCCTATGGGTCCCTATGGGGTCTCTATGGGTCTCTATGGGTCCCTATGGGGTCTCTATGGGGCCCTAAAAGCAGCTGCAGCTCTGCCCCAAATCCCTGCGGCCCCATGGATCCTAATGGGGGCGGGGGGGGGAAGGAAGGTCCTGTGGGGTCTTATGGGGTTTTATGGGGTCTCTATGGGGTGTTATGGGGTGTTATGGGGTGTTATGGGGTCTCTATGGGGTCTTATGGGGTCTCTATGGGTCTCTATGGGGTCTCTATGGGGTGTTATGGGGTCCTATGCGGTCCCTATGGGTCCCTATGGGTCTCTATGTGTCTCTATGGGGTCTTATGGGGTCTCTATGGGTCTCTATAGGGCTCTATGGGGTCTTGTGGGGTCTTGTGGGGTCTTATGAGGTCCTATGGGTCCCTATGGGTCTCTATGGGGTCTGTATGGGCTCTGTGGGGTGTTATGGGGTCTCTATGGGGCCCTATGGGGTCTCTATGGGTCTCTATGGGTCTCTATGGGATCTCCATGGGGTCCTATGGGGTTGTAGGAGTCTCTATGGGTCTCTATGGGGTCCCTATGGGGTCTTATGGTCTCCTATGGGTCTCTATGGGGTCTTATGGGTCTCTATGGGGTCTCTATGGGGTCTCTATGGGTCTTATGGTCTGTTATGGGGTCTCTATGGGGTTCGTATGGGGTGTTGTGGGGTCCTATGGGTCTCTATGGGGTCTCTATGGGTCTCTATGGGGTCTTACAGTGTCCTATGGGTCCCTATGGGTCTTTATGGGTCCCTATGGGTCTCTATGGGTCTCTATGGGGTCTCTATGGGGTCCCTATGGGTCCCTATGGGGTCTCTATGGGTCTCTATGGGTCCCTATGGGGTCTCTATGGGGCCCTACAAGCGGCTGCAGCTCTGCCCCAAATCCCTGCAGCCCCATGGATGCTAATGGGGCGAGGGGGGGAAGGAAGGTCCTGTGGGGTCTTATGGGGTTTTGTGGGGTTTTATGGGGTCTTATGGGGTCTCTGTGGGGTGTTATGGGGTCTTATGGGGTGTTATGGGGTCTCTATGGGGCTCTATGGTTCTCTATGGGTCTCTATGGGGTGTTATGGGGTCTTATGGGGCTCTATGGGGTCTCTATGGGATGTTATGGGGTGCTATGGGGTGTTATGGGGTCCTATGGGGCTCTATGGGGTCCTATGGGGTCCTATGGGGTTTTATGGGGTCCCTATGGGTCCCTATGGGTCTCTATGGGGTCTCTATGGGGTCTCAATAGGGTCCTACAGGTCTCTATGGGTCTCTATGGGGTCTTGAAGGGTGTTATGGGGTCTTACGGGGTCTCTGTGGGGTCTTACAGTGTCCTATGGGTCTCTAGGGTCTCTATGGGGTCGCTATGGGGTCTTATGGGGTCTCTATGGGGTCTTATGGGGTCTCTATGTGTCTCTATGTGTCTCTATGGGGTCTCTATGGGTCTCAATGAGGTCTTACAGGTCTCTATGGGGTTTTATGGGCTGTTATGGGGTCTCTGTGGGTCTTTGTGGGTCTCTGTGGGGTCTTGTGGGTCTCTATGGGGTGTTATGGGGTCTGTATGGGGTCCTATGGGTCTCTATGGGTCTTTATGGGTCTGTATGGGGTTTTATGGGGTCTCTATGGGTCTCTATGGGTCTCTATGGGTCTCTATGGGTCCTTATGGGGTTGTAAGAGTCTCTATGGGGTCTCTATGTGTTCTATTGGGTCCTATGGGTCTCTGTGGGTCCTTATGGGGTCCCTATGGGGTCTATATGGGTCCCTATGGTGTCTTATGGGTCTCTATAGGGTCTTATGGGGTCTTATGGTGTCCTATGGGTCTCTATGGGTCTTATGGGGTCTGTATGGGGTCCTAAGAGGTTTTATGGGGTCCTATGGGGTCTCTATGGGGTCTCTATGGGGTCTCTATGGGCTCTCTATGGGGCGTTATGGGGTCATATGGGGTCTTTATGGGGTCTTATGGGTCCCTATGGGTCTCTATGAGGTGCTATGAGTCCCTATGGGTCTCTATGGGTCTCTATGGGTCTCTATGGGGTTTTATGGGCTCTCTATGGGATCTATGGGTCCCTATGGGTCCCTATGGGGTCTCTATGGGGTTTTATGGGCTCTCTATGGGTCTCTATGGGGTCACTATGGGGTCTTACAGTGTCCTATGGGTCCCTATGGGGTCTCTATGGGGCCCTAAAAGCAGCTGCAGCTCTGCCCCAAATCCCTGCGGCCCCATGGATCCTAATGGGGGCGGGGGGGGGAAGGAAGGTCCTGTGGGGTCTTATGGGGTCTTATGGGGTGTTATGGGGTCCAATGGGGTCTTATGGGGTTTTATGGGGTCCCTATGGGTCCCTATGGCTCTCTATGGGGCTCTATGGGTCTCTATGGGTTTCTATGGGTCTCTATGGGGCGCTGTAGGTCTGTATGGGGTCTTATGGGGTCGCTATGGGATCTTACAGTGTCCTATGTGTCTCTATAGGCTCTATGGGGCTCTATGGGGTCTTTATGGGGCTCTATGGGGTCTCTATGGGTCTCTATGGGGTGTTATGGGGTCCTATGGGTCTCTATGGGGTCGCTATGGGGTCCCTATGGGGTGTTATGGGGCTCTATGGGTCTCTATGTGTCCCTATGGGTCTCTATGGGGTCTTATGGGTCTCCATGGGTCTCTATGGGGTTTTATGGGACCTCTATGGGGTCTCTGTGGGGTCTCTGTGGGGTCCCTATAGGTCTCTATGGGTCCCTATGGGTCCCTATGGGTCTCTATGGGTCTCTATGGGTCCCTATGGGGTCTCTATGGGGCCCTACAAGCGGCTGCAGCTCTGCCCCAAATCCCTGCGGCCCCATGGATCCTAATGGGGGCGGAGGGGGGAAGGAAGGTCCTGTGGGGTCTTATGGGGTTTTATGGGGTCTTGTGGGGTCTTATGGGGTTTTATGGGGTCTTATGGGGTCTCTGTGGGGTCTATATGGGGTATTATGGGGTGTTATGTGCTCCTATGGGGTCTCTATGGGTCTCTATGGGTCTCTATGGGTCTCTATGGGTCCCTATGGGTCTTATGGGGTGTTATGGGGTCCCTATGGGTCCCTATGTGTCTCTATGGGGTCTCTATGGGGTCTCAATAGGGTCCTATAGGTCTCTATGGGTCTCTATGGGGTCTTGTAGGGTGTTGTGGGGTCGCTATGGGGTCTCTTTGGGGTCTCTATGGGTCTCTATGGGGTTTTGTGGGGTGTTATGGGTCCCTATGGGTCTCTATGGGGTCTCTATGGGGTCTTATGGGGTCTCTGTGGGGTCTTACAGTGTCCTATGGGTCTCTAGGGTCTCTATGGGGTCCCTATGGGGTCTTATGGGGTCCCTATGGGGTCTTATGGGGTCTCTATGGGGTCTTATGGGGTCTCTATGTGTCTCTATGTGTCTCTATGGGGTCTCTATGGGTCTCAATGAGGTCTTACGGGTCTCTATGGGGTTTTATGGGCTGTTATGGGGTCTCTGTGGGTCTCTGTGGGTCTCTGTGGGGTCTTGTGGGTCTCTATGGGGTGTTATGGGGTCTGTATGGGTCCCTATGGGTCTCTGTGAGTCCTTATGGGGTTGTAAGAGTCTCTATGGGGTCTCTATGTGTTCTATTGGGTCCTATGGGTCTCTATGGGTCCTTATGGGGTCCCTATGGGGTCTGTATGGGTCCCTATGGGGTCTTATGGGTCTCTATAGGGTTTTATGGGGTCTTATGGTGTCCTATGGGTCTCTATTGGTCTCTATGGGGTTCTATGGGGTCCTAAGGGGTCTGTATGGGCTCTCTGTGGGGTCTTGTGGGTCTCTATGGGGTCTCTATGGGGTATTATGGGGTCATATGGGGTCTTTATGGGGTCTTATGGGTCTACATGGGTCTCTATGAGGTGCTCTGAGTCCCTATGGGTCTCTATGGGGTTTTATGGGGTCTCTATGGGATCTATGGGTCTCTATGGATCCCTATGGGGTCTCTGTGGGTCTCTATGGGTCTCTATGGGGTTTTATGGGGTCTCTATGGGTCTCTATGGGTCTCTATGGGGTCACTATGGGGTCTTACAGTGTCCTATGGGTCTCTATGGGTCCCTATGGGGTCTCTATGGGGCCCTACAAGCGGCTGCAGCTCTGCCCCAAATCCCTGCGGCCCCATGGATCCTAATGGGGGGGGGGGGGGGGAAGGAAGGTCCTGTGGGGTCTCTATGGGGTTTTATGGGGTCTCTATGGGGTCTCTATGGGTCTCTATGGGGTGTTATGGGGTCTCTATGGGGTCTTATGGGGTCTCTATGGGTCTCTATGGGGTCTCTATGGGGTTCTATGGGGTCTTACAGTGTCCTATGGGTCTCCTATGGGTCTCTATGGGGTCTTATGGGGTTTTATGGGATCTCTATGGGGCTCTATGGGTCTCTATGTGTCCCTATGGGTCTCTATGGGGTTTTATGGGATCTCTATGGGATCTATGGGTCTCTATGGGGTCTGTGTGGGGTCCTATGGGTCTCTATGGGGTCTCTATGGGGTTTTATGGGGTCCCTATGGGTCCCTATGGGTCCCTATGGGTCTCTATGAGTCCCTATGGGCTAATGAATCCCGGCTCTAATTAACCACTAATTACAGACGAAGGAGGCGATGGCGCTGGTGGCGCTGCTGGGGCGGAGCCTGGCTTTAGGGGCGGAGCTTCGCCTGTGTGGGCGTGGCCAAACCAAAGCCCCGCCCATTCCGGCCCTCGGACCAATGGGGCTCCTGGGGGCGGTGCGAGACCTGCGGCAGGAAATGGAGGTGGGGGGGGGGGGGGGGGGGGGAGGGGCGGGGCCAAAGGATGAAGTGGGAGGGGCTTAAGGGATGGGCGTGGCTTTAGTGGAGGGGGCACGGATTTAAGGGGGCGTGGCTTTAAGTGAGGGGGCGTGGCTTATAAGGGAGGGGGGGGGCTTAACGGTTTAAACGGGGATAGTGGAAAGGGGTGGGGCTTGAAGGTGGGCGGGGCTGAGGGATAAGGGGGCGGGGCTTAAGTCCCTTAAGTGGGAAATAAAGGAGGGGGCGTGGCTTAATGAAAAGTGGGCGGAGCCTCGGGGGGTGGGGCGTGGCTTAAATGATGTGGGCGGAGTTACAGGACAGGGGGCGTGGCTTAACAGAAGGGGCGTGACTACAGAGCGGAGGAGGCGTGGCTTAACTGAAGGGGCGGGGCTACAGGGCTGGAAGGGGGAGTGGCTTAACTGAAGGGGCTGGGCTACTAAGCAGGGGGCGTGGCTTATCTAAAGGGGCGTGGCTAAGGAGCGGAGGGGCGTGGCTTCACAAAAGGGGCGGGGCTACAGAGCGGAGTGGGCGTGGCTTCACAAAAGGGGCGGGGCTACAGGGCGGGGGCGGGGCTTAACAGTAGGGGCAGAGCTACAGAGTGGAGGGGGCATGGTTTAACTGAAGGGGCGGGGCTACAGAGTGGAGGGGCGTGGCTAAACCGAAGGGGCGGGGCTACAGGGCTGGAGGGGGCGGGGCTTAATCGAAGGGCGTGGCTGCAGCGCGGAGGGGGAGGGGCTTAACCGAAGGGGCGGGACTACAGAGCTGAGGGGCGTGACTTAACTGAAGGGGTGGGGCTACTGAGCAGAGGGGGCGGGGCTTAACCGAAGGGGCGGAGGCTACAGAGCTGAGGGGCGTGGCTTAACAGAAGGGGCGTGGATACAGAGCAGAGGGGGTGGGGCTTAAGTGAAGGGGCGGGGCTACAGGGTGGAGGGGGTGTGGCTTAAACACGGAACAGTGCTTTATAAATGAGGGGGCGGGGCTTTAAGGGGGAAGTGGGCGAGGCTACGGGATACGGGGGCGTGGCTTAGACGGCGGGCGGGTATCGAATGAGGGGGCGTGGCTAAATGAAGTGGGCGGGGCTAAGGAGCGGAGGGGGCGGGGCTTAAGTGCAGGGCTGGGCTGGGCTCGAATGCAGAAGTGGGCGGGGTTAAGGAGAAAGGGGCGTAGCTTGTGGGGGACAAGTGGGCGGGGTTAAGGTGGAAAGGGGGCGTGTCTCGAGCTTGGCCCCGCCCCCTCCCGCTGCAGGCGCTGGAAGATGGCGGCGATGTGAGCGACGTCATCTGGGAGCTGGTGGAGAGCGGGAGGGAGGTGGGGGCGGGGTCACGTGACCTCGCTGATCACGTGATGACCATAGAGACACCCCCCCCCCCCCCCCCCCGGGTCACATGGGTGGCCAAGATGGCGGCGCCCACTTGTCCCATCAGTGACCCATTGACCCCAAAACCCCATTGACCCCATTGACCCCATTGACCCCAAAGTCCCCATTGACCCCAAAACCCCATTGACCCCAATGATCCCCATTGACCCCAAAACCCCATTGACCCCAATGATCCCCATTGACCCCATTGATCCCCATTGACCCCACAAACCCCACTGACCCTATTGATCACCACTGACCCCATTGACCCCAATGTCCCCATTGATCCCATTGACCCCAAAACCCCAATGACCCCAATGATCCCATTGACCCCAAAACCCCATTGACCCCAATGTCCCCTATTGCCCCCATTGCCCCCATTGTCCCTACTGACCCTATTGATCCCCATTGACCCCATTGACCCCAAAACCCCATTGACCCCAATGTCCTCATTGATCTCCATTGATCTCCATTGACCCCATTAATCCCTATTGACCCCAAAACCCCATTGACCCCATTGATCCCCATTGACCCCACAAACCCCACTGACCCCATTATCCCCAATGTCCCCATTGATCCCATTGACCCCATTGACCCCAAAACCCCATTGATCCTATTGATCATCATTGACCCCATTGACCCCAAAACTCCATTGATCCAAATGATCCCATTGATCCCATTGATCTCATTGACCCCACTGACCCCATTAACCCCATTGATCCCCATTGTCCCCAATGTCCGCATTGACCCCATTGACCCCATTGATCCCTACTGACCCCATTGATCCCATTGACCCCAATGATCCCATTGACCCCATTGCCTCCATTGATCCCATTGACCCCCAAACCCCATTGACCCCATTAACCCCACAGACCCCACCGACCCCATTATCCCCAATGTCCCCATTGATCCCATTGACGCCATTGATCCCATTGACCCCAAAACCCCATTGGCCCCATTGTCCCCATTGATCTCCATTGACCCCATTGACCCCATTGATCCCATTGACCCCAATGTCCGCATTGACCCCATTGATCCCTACTGACCCCATTGATCCCATTGACCCCATTAACCCCATTGATCCCCATTGACCCCAATGTCCCTATTGACCCCATTGTCTCCAATGTCCACATTGACCCCATGGACCCCATGGACCCCATTGACCCCATTGACCCCATTGATCCCCATTAACCCCATTGACCCCATTGACCCCACTGACCCTGCTGACCCCATTGATCCCCACTGATCCCATTGTCCTCATTGACCCCATTGATCCCTACTGACCCCAAAACCCCATTGACCCCATTGACCCCAATGATCCCAATGACCCCAATGATCCCAATGACCCCAATGACCCCATGGACCCCAAAGCCCCCAAAACCCCCATTGATCCCAAAGCTCCCATTGACCTCGTAGACCCTATTGACCCCAATGCCCCCACTGCCCCCATTGACCCCAAAGCCCCCATTGCCCCCATTGACCCCAAAGCTCCTGTTGACCCCATTGACCCCATTGTCCCCATGCACCCCACTGTCCCCATTGACCCCAAAACTCCCATTGACCCCATTGACCCCAAAGCCCCCATTGCCCCCATTGGCCCCAAATCTCCCATTGACCTCATTGATTCCAATGCCCCCATTGCCCCCATTGACCCCCAAGCCGCCATTGACCCCATTGACCCCAATGACCCCAATGCCTTCATTGACCTCAATCCACCCTATTGACCCCACTGACCCCAACGCCCCCATTGACCCCAAAGCCCCCATTGATCCCACTGACCGCATTGCCCCCATTGACCCCAAAGCCCCTTTGACCTCGTAGACCCCATTGACCCCAATTCCCCCAATTCCCCCATTGACCCCAATGACCCCAAAGCTCCCATTGACCCCATTGACCCCATTGACCCCATTGACCCCATTGACCCCATTGACCCCAAAGCCCTCATTGACCCCAAAGCCCCCATTTCCCCAATGCCCCCATTGACCCCAAAGCTCCCGTTGACCCCATGGACCCCAATGTCCCCATTGACCTCATTGACCCCATTGACCCCAGAGCCCCCGTTGACCCCAAAGCCCCCAAAATCCCCATTGACCACAAAGCCCTCATTGACCCCATTGTCCCCAATGACCCCAAAGTTCCCATTGACCCCAATGCCCCCATTGACCCCATTGACCCCATTGTCCCCACTGACCCCAAAGCCCCCATTGACCCCAATGCCCCCATTGACCCCATTGCCCCCACTGACCCCTCTGACCACACAGACCCCAAAGCCCCCATTGACCCCAATGACCCCATTGACCCCATAGACCCCATTGTCCCCACTGACCCCAATGCCCCTATTGACCCCATTGACCCCAAAGCTCCTGTTCACCCCAAAGCCCCCATTGACCCCATTGACCCCATTGTCCCCATTGACCCCAAAGCCCCCATTGACCCCATTGTCCCCATTGACCCCATTGACCCCATTGACCCCATTGACCCCATTGACCCCAAAGCCCCCATTGACCCCATAGGCCCCATTGTCCCCATAGGCCCCAAGGCCCCCATTGACCCCAAAGCTCCCATTGACCTCGTAGACCCTATTGACCCCAATGCCCCCATTGACCCCATTCCCCCCACTGACCCCAAAGCCCCCATTGCCCCCATTGACCCCATTGACCCCATTGACCCCACTGACCCCAATGCCCCCATTGCCCCCACTGACCCCAGAGCCCCCACTGACCCCAAAACCCCCATTGACCCCATAGACCCCATTGACCCCATTGACCCCATTGTCCCCACTGACCCCAAAGCCCCCATTGACCCCAAAGCCCCCATTGCCCCCATTGACCCCAATGTCCCCATTGACCCCATTGCCCCCAATGTTCTCATTGACCCCATTGACCCTATTGTCCCCATTGTCCCCATTGACCCCATTGCCCCCACTGACCCCACTGACCCCAAAGCCCCTATTGACCCCAATGTCCCCATTGACTCCATTGACCCCAAAGCCCCCATTGCCCCCATTGCCCCCACTGCCCCCACCCCCAGGTATCGGTGCTGCTGCTGCTCTGCCCCACGCTTCCGCCCCCCGACGTAACGGAGCCGCTCCGCTTCCTGCGCAGCCGTCGGACCCACAGCGTCACCCTCGTCATTGTCACCGCCCGACCCACAGCGTGAGCCCCACTGCGCCCCATAGCGCCCCATAGAGCCCCATAGAGACCCATAGCGCCCCATAGAGACCCACAGAACCCCATAGAGACCCATAGAGACCCATAGAGACCCACAGACCCCCCATAGAGCCCCATAGTGCCCCATAGTGCCCCATAGAGCCCCACAGAGACCCACAGAACCCCATAGAGACCCACAGAACCCCATAGAACCCCATAGAGCCTTATAGAGCCCCATAGTGCCCCATAGTGCCCTATAGAGCCTCATAGAGACCCACAGAACCCCATAGAGACCCATAGACCCCATAGAGCCCCATAGAGCCCCATAGAGACCCACAGAGACCCATAGGGACCCATAGAGTCCCATAGAGACCCCGTAGATCCCCATAGGGCCCCATAGAGCCCCATTGAGCCCCATAGAAACCCCATAGAAACCTGATAGAAACCCCATAGAAACCCCATAGAGACCCGTAGATCCCACAGACCCCCACAGAGCCCCATAGAGCCCCATAGAAACTCCATAGAGACTCACTGAACCCCATAGGGACCCATAGAGACCCCATAGAGCCCCATAGAGACCTATAGGAACCCCATAGAGACCCATGGATACCATACGCACCGTAGACCCCATAGAAACCCCATAGAAACCACATACAGCCCCATAGAGCCCCATAGAGCCCCATGGAGACCCATAGAACCTCATAGAACTCCATAGAAACCCATAGAGACCCACAGAACCTCATAGAGATCCACAGAGCCCTATAGCACCCCACAGATCCCATATATACCCCTAGAGCCTTATAGGGCCCCATAAGGCCCCATAGAGCCCCACAGACCCATAGAGCCCCACAGAACCCATGGAGCCCCACAGAGCCCTATAGTGCCCCACAGACCCCATAGAGCCCCATGGACCCCATAGAGACCCTATAGAGCCCCATAGAGACCCCTGTAGTGCCCCACAGACCCCATACAGACCCAAGACCCCATAGATACCCTATAGAGCCCCATAGAAACCCCATAGAGCCCCACAGACCCCATAGAGCCCCATGGACCCCTATAGTGCCCCACAGACCCCATAGAGCCCCACAGACCCCCTAATGCCCTACAGACCCCGTAGAGACCCTATAGAGCCCCATAGAGACCCCATACAGACCCACAAACCCCTATAGTGCCCCACAGACCCCATAGAGACCGTATAGAGCTCCATAGAGCCCCACAGACCCCATAGAGCCCCATTGTGCCCCATAGAGCCCCACAGACCCCATAGAGCCCCATAGAAACCCCATAGAGCCCCACAGACCCCTATAGTGCCCCATAGATCCCATAGAGCCTACCGATCCCATAAAGACCCTATAGAGCCCCATAGAGCCCCATAGAGCCCCACAGACCCCATAGAGACCCACAGACCCCATAAAGACCCTATAGAGCCCCATAGAACCCCATAGAGCCCCACAGACCCCATAAAGACCCTATGGAGCCCCATAGAGCCCCATAGAGCCCCACAGATCCCATAGAGCCCCATAGAGCCCCATAGAGCCCCACAGACCTCATAGAGCCCCATAGATCCCGCCCACAACCCTAAGCCCCGCCCACAACCCTAAACCCCGCCCCCCGTCGTTAAGCCACGCCCCTCCCATTTCCCAGCGTGCCCTGGGAGCCACGCAGCGACAGCTTCCTATTGGCCGGCTTCAACGAATCAGTGCTCAGGTGGGCGGAGCTTAAAAAAAAAAGTTGGGAGGGGCGTTGCTGATACCGGAAGTGGGCGGGGCTTGTGGTGAAGACCACGCCCACTTCCGCTTTTGGCCCCGCCCACAACCAGGTTCGTGGCCGAAGGGGACGCGGCCGCCATGTTGGCTCGGGTGGAATCTGGCCCCGCCCACTACGGCTTGGCCCCGCCCACCGCCCCGCCCCTCGCGCGGGAAACGGCGTTGGCTCCGCCCCCTCCGCTGCCTGTGATTGGGTGAGCAGCTGGGAGGAATGGGATCAGTGGGGTTAATGGGGTTATGGGGTCTGTGGGATCAGGGGGGACAATGGGGTCAATGGGGTCAATGGGGTCATTTGGGGTCAATGGGGATTTTGGGGTTGTGGGATCCTTGGTGTCATTGGGGTTATTGGGGACAATGGGGTCAATTGGGACATTTAGGGTCAATGGGGTCAGTGGGGACAATGGGGTCATTGGGGTTATTGGGGACAATGGGGTCAATCGGGACATTTGGGGTCATTGGGGTCAATGGGATCAATGGGGTCATTGGGGTCAATGGGGACATTTGGGGTCAATGGGGATTTTGGGGTCAATGGGGCCAGGGAGTTCAATGGGGTCAATGGGATCAATGGGGTCAATGGGGTCATTGGGGTCAGTGGGGTCAAAGGGATCAATGGGGACATTTGGGGTCAATGGGGTCATTGGGGTCAATGGAGTCAGTGGGGGTTATGGGGTCAATGGGGACAATGGGGTCAGTGGGGGTCATTGGGGTCAATGGGGTCATTGGGGTCATTTGGGGTTATTGGGGTCAATGGAGGTCATTGAGGTCATTGGGGACATTTGGGGTCAATGGGGTCAGTGGGGTCAATGGGGTCAGTGGGGGTTATGAGGTCAATGGGGTCATTGGCGTCATTGAGATCAATGGGGGCAGTGGGGGCAATGGGGTCATGGGTGACATTTGGGATGATTGGGGTCAATGGGGTTATTGGGGTCAATGGGGTCAGTGGGGACATTTGGGGTCAGTGGGATCAATGGGGTCATTGGGGTCAATGGGATCAATGGGGTCAATTGGGGTCAATGGGGACATTTGGGGTCAGTGGGGTCATTGGGGTTGTGGGGGCAGTGGGGTCAATGGGGTTATTGGGGTCAATGGGATCAATGGGGTCAATGGGGACAATGGGATCAATGGGGTCAGTGGGGTCAATCAGATCAATGGGGTCAATGGGATCAATGGGGTCAATGGTGATATTGGGGTCAATGGGAACAGTGGGATCAGTGGGATCAATGGGGTCAATGGGGTCAGTGGGGTAAGTCCAGTCAGTGGAGATATTTGGGGTCAGTGGGGACATTGGGGTCAATGGGATCAATGGGGTCAATGGGACCATTGGGGTCAGTGGGGTCAGTGGGGGTTATGGGGTCAATGGGGACAATGGGGTCAGTGGGGTCGAAGGGATCAATGGGGTCAGTGGGGGTCATTGGGGTCAATGGGGTCAGTGGGGTCAATGGGGTCAATGGGATCATTTGGGGTTATGGGGTCAATGGAGGTCATTGGGGTCAGTGGGGTCAATGGGGACATTTGGGGTCAATGGGAATTTTGGGGTCAATGGGGCCAGGGAGTTCAATGGGGTCAATGGGATCAATGGGGTCAATGGGGTCAATGGGGTCAGTGGGGTCGAAGGGATCAATGGGGTCAGTGGGAGTCATTGGGGTCAATGGGGTCATTTGGGGTTAAGGGGTCAATGGGGTCATTGGGGTCATTGAGATCAATGGGGGCAGTGGGGGCAATGGGGTCATAGGTGACATTTGGGATCAATGGGGTCATTGGGATCACTGGGGTCAATGGGATCAATGGGGTCAATGGTGATATTGGGGTCAATGGGAACAGTGGGATCAATGGGATCAATGGGGTCAATGGGGTCAGTGGGGTCAGTCCGGTCAGTGGAGATATTTGGGGTCAGTGGGGACATTGGGGTCAATGGGGTCAATGGGGTCAATGGGGTCAATGGTGTCATTGGGGTCAATGGGGTCAGTGGGGGTTATGGGGTCAATGGGGACAATGGGGTCAGTGGGGTTGAAGGGATCAATGGGGTCAGTGGGGGTCAGTGGGGTCAATGGGGTCAGTGGGAACATTTGGGGTCAATGGGGATTTTGGGGTCAATGGGGCCGGTGGGGTCAATGGGATCAATGGGGCCAGGGAGTTCAATGGGGTCAATGGGATCAATGGGGTCAATGGGGACATTTGGGGTCAATGGGGTCAGTGGGGTCATTTGGGGTCAATCTGGATTTTGGGGTCAATGGGAACAGTGGGGCCAGTGGGGAAATTTGGGGTCAGTGGGGTCCAGTGGGATCTGATGGGCTCTAACGAGCTCTAATGAGCTCTAATGAGCTGTAATGGGATCTGATGGGCTCTAATGGACTCTAATTGTCTCTAATGGGATCTGGTGGGCTCTAATGAGCTCTAATTGGCTCTAATGGGATCTGGTGGGCTCTAATGAGCTCTAACGAGCTCTAATGGGCTCTAATGGGATCTAATTGGTTCTAATGGGCTCTAATGGGACCTGATGCGCTCTAATGAGCTCTAATGGTCTCTAATGGGCTCTAATGGTCTCTAACGAGCTCTAATGAGCTCTGATGGGCTCTAATGGGATCTGATGGACTCTAATGAGCTCTAATGAGCTCTAATGGGATCTGATGAGCTCTAACGAGCTCTAATGGGCTCTAATAGGATCTGATGCACTCTAATGAGCTCTAACGAGCTCTAATGGGCTCTAATGAGCTCTAATGAGCCTTAATAGGCTCTGATGCACTCTAATGAGCTCTAATGGGCTCTAATGGGATTTGATGGAATTTGATGGGCTCTAATGAGCTCTAATGAGCTCTAATGGGATCTGATGGGCTCTAACGAGCTCTAATGAGCTCTAATGGGATCTAATTGGCTCTAATGGGACCTGATGCGCTCTAACGAGCTCTAACGAGCTCTAATGGGCTCTAATGGGGTCTGATGGGCTCTAATGGACTCTAATGAGCTCTAATGTGCTCTAATGGACTGTAATGGGATCTGATGGGCTCCAACAAGCTTTAATGAGCTCTAATGGGATCTGATGGGCTCTAACGAGCTCTAACGGGCTCTAATGGGCTCTAATGGGACCTGATGCGCTCTAACGAGCTCTAATGAGCTCTAATGGGCTCTACTGGGCTCTAATGGGATCTAATTGGCTCTGATGGACTCTAATGGGCTCTAATGGTATCTGATGAGCTCTAACGAGTTCTACTGGGCTCTAATGGGATCTAATTGGCTCTAATGGGCTCTAGTGGAACCTGATGCACTCTAACGAGCTCTACCGAGCTGCAATGGGCTCTAATGGGATCTGATGCGCTCTAATGAGCTCTAATGGGCTCTAATGGACTCTAATGAGCTCTAATGGGACCTGACGCACTTTAACGAGCTCTAATGAGCTCTAATGGGCTCTAATGGGATCTGATGCACTCTAACGAGCTCTAATGGGCTCTAATGGGATTTGATGGAATTTGATGGGCTCTAACGAGCTCTAATGAACTCTAATGGGCTCTAATGGGATTTGATGGAATTTGATGGGCTCTAACGAGCTCTAATGAGCTCTAATGGGATCTGATGAGTTCTACTGGGCTCTAATGGGATCTAATTGGCTCTAATGGGATCTGATGGGCTCTAACGAACTCTAACGAGCTCTAATGGGTTCTACTGGGCTCTAATGGGATCTAATTGTCTCTGATTGGCTCTAATGGGACCTGATGGGCTCTAACGAGCTCTAATGAGCTGTAATGGGATCTGATGGGCTCTAACGAGCTCTAATGAGCTCTAATGGGATCTGATGGGCTCTAATGAGCTCTAATGAGCTCTAATGGGATCTGATGCGCTCTAACGAGCTCTGATGGGCTCTAATGGGATCTGATGGGCTCTAACGAGCTCTAATGAGCTCTAATAGGATCTGATGCACTCTAATGAGCTCTGATGGGCTCCAATGGGCTCTAATGGAATCGGATGCGCTCTAACGAGCTCTAACGGGCTCTAATCGCCCCCGATGGCCTCTAATTGCCTCTAATTGTCCCCGCTGAGCAGGCGCTGGCGCACCGTCCGCCTCTTCCTGTCGTCCACGTTCACCGACATGGCGGCCGAGCGCGACGCTCTGGTGAGGGCGGCGCTGCCGAGGCTGCGGGCGATGGCCGCCCCACACGGCGTGGGGCTGAGCGAGGTGGATCTGCGTTGGGGGGTGGAGGATCCCGACCCACGGAGGTCAGCCGGGACAGCAGGGGGCGACCTTTGACCTCTGGGACCCCCCCCCCCCCCCCCATTGACCCCAATGACGTCGCCCAACCCCAAAGACCCCAATGACCCCAATGACCCCATGACCCCAATGACGTCACCCGACCCCAATGATCCCCATTGATCCCAATCACCCCCAATGACCCCAATGACCCCATGACCTCATTGACCCCATGACCCCAATGACATTAATCAACCCCATAGACCCCCATTGACCCCAGTGACCCCATGACCCCAATGACGTCACCCGACCCCAATGATCCCCATTGACCCCAATGACCCCATGACCTCATTGACCCCAGTGACCCCAATGACCCCAATGACTTTAATGAACCCCATTTACCCCAATGACCCCAATGACCCTCATGACCCCAATGAAGCCACTCGACCCCATTGATCCCCAATGACCCCAATGACCCCCATGACCCCAATGACCCCAATGACATCACTCAACCCTATTGACCCCCATTGACCCCATGACCCCAAAGACCCCATGACCCCAATGACCCCAATGACTCCCATGACCCCAATGACCCCACAGCCCCATGACCCCACAACTTCAGTGGCCCCAATGACCCCATAACCCCTGACCCCATAACCCCTGACCCCATAACCCCTGTCCCATGATCCCGTGACCCTTGACCCCATAACCCCCAATCCCATAACCACTCCCCCTATAACCCTTGACCTGACAATCCCCAATCCCACAGCCCTTGAACCCCATGACCCCTGACCCCGTGACCCCGTGACCCCTGACCCCGTGACCTTTGACCCCAGGCAGGTGGAGCTGTGCCTGGAGGAGGTGACACGCAGTGACATCATCGTGGGGGTCCTGGGGGAGCGCTATGGGGCGCGGGCCCCAAATCCCCCCCCACAGGTGACCCCGATGACCCCACTGACCCCATTGTCCCCATTTGACCCCATTGTCCCCATTTCACACCATTGACCCTATTGACCCCACTGACCCCATTGTCCCCACTGTCCTTACTGACCCCATTGACCCCATTGTCCCTTATTGACCCCACAAACCCCATTGATCCCAATGTCCCCATTGACCCCAATGTCCCACTGGCCCCATAGATCCCAAATGTCCCCCATTGACCCCATTGACCCTATTGACCCCAATGTCCCCATTGACCTCATTGACCCTATTGACCCTATTGACCCCAATGTCCCCATTGACCTCATTGACCCCATTGTTCCCATTGACCCCATTGCCCCCATTTGACCCCAATTGACTCCAATGACCCCATTGACCCCACTGCCCTCATTGACCCCATTGTCCCCATTTACCCCATTGACCCCACTGGCCCTGTTGTCCCCATTGACCCCACTGACCCCATCGTCCCCATTTGAACCCCACTGACCCCATTGACCCCTTTGACCTCATAGACCCCAATGTCCCCACTGATCCCATTGACCCCATTGACCCTAAATGTCCCCCACTGACCCCATTGACCCCACTGATCCCACTGATCCAATTGACCCCATTGTCCCCATTTGACCCCATTGACCCCACTGACCCCACTGACCCCATTGTCCCCATTGACCCCATTGACCCCATTGACCCCAATGTCCCCACTGTCCCCATTGACCCCACTCCCCTCATTGACCTCACTGACCCCAGTGACACCATTTACCCCATTGACCCAGATGACCCTAAATCTCCCCACTGACCCCATTGTCCCCATTGACCCCACTGCCCTCACTGACCCCAATGACCCCAATTGACCCCATTGTCCTCAATGATCCCAGTTGACCCCATTGACCCCAATGACCCCATTGTCCCCATTTGACCCCATTGTCCCCATTTGACACCATTGACCCTATTGACCCCACTGACCCTATTGTCCCCATTGTCCCCATTGTCCCCATTTGACCCCATTGTCCCCATTGACCCTACTGCCCTCACTGACCCCAATGACCCCAATTGACCCCATTGTCCTCAATGATCCCAGTTGACCCCATTGACCCCACTGACCCCATTGACCCTAAATGTCCCCACTGACCCCAATGTCCCCATTGACCCCATTGTCCCCATTGACCCCACTGACCCCAATGGCCCCGGTTGACCCCATTGTCCCCATTTGACCCCATTGACCCCATTGACCCTACTGACCCCATTGACCCTGCTGTCCCCATTGACCCCATTGTCCCTATTTGACCCCATTGTCCCCATTGACCCCAATGACCCCATTGACCCCACTGACCCCATTGACCCTAAATGTCCCCACTGACCCTAAATGTCCCCATTGACCCCATTGTCCCCATTTACCCCAATGACCCCATTGTCCCCACTGACCCCACTGACCCCATTGTCCCCATTTACCCCAATGACCCCATTGTCCCCACTGACCCCACTGACCCCATTGTCCCCATTGATCCCATTGACCCCAATCACCCCAATTTCCTCATTGACCGCCCTGACCCCATTGCTCCCAATTCTCCCATTGACCCCATTGTCCCCACTGACCCCATTGTCCCCATTGCCCCCATTCACCCCATTGCCCCCATTCATCCCATTGATCCTGAATCTCCCCACTGACCCTAAATGTCCCCATTGACTCCCATTGTCCCCAATGACCCCACTGACCCTGTTGACCCCATTGACCCCAAAGCCCCCATTGACCCCATTGTTCTCATTGTCCCCATTTACCCCATTGATCCCACTGACCCCACTGACCCCGTTGTCCCCAATTCTCCCATTGACCCCGCTGACCCCACTGACCCCAAATACCCCACTGACCCCATTGCCCCCCCTGACCCCATTGCCCCCACTGACCCCAATGCCCCCATTGCCCCCATTGTCCCCATTGACCCCACTGACCCCGCTGACCCCATTGACCCCACTGACCCCATTGCCCCCAAAGCCCCCATTGACCCCACTGACCCCGCTGACCCCATTGTCCCCACTGACCCCATTGACCCCATTGACCCCATTAACCCCATTGACCCCATTGACCCCACTGACCCCACTGACCCCATTGTCCCCACTGACCCTAAATGTCCGCCATTGTCCCCATTGACCCCACTGACCCCAATGGCCCCATTGACCCCATTGTCCCCATTTGACCCCATTGACCCCACTGACCCCATTGTCCCCACTGACCCCATTGACCCCACTGACCCCACTGACCCCACTGATCCCATTGACCCCATTGTCCCCAATGACCCCATTGTCCCCACTGACCCCATTTTCCCCATTGACCCCATTGACCCCATTAACCCCATTGACCCCACTGACCCCAATGTCCCCAAAGCCCCCATTGACCCCACTGACCCCGCTGACCCCACTGACCCCGCTGACCCCGCTGACCCCGCAGGGTTTCCCCCCCGGCCGCTCAGTGACAGAACTGGAGCTGCGGATGTTCCTGCAGCGCTGGAGCTCCGCCCCTGGCCCCGCCCCCGCCCTCATTTACATACGAGACCCCGCCTTCCTCAAGTAAGGGCGATGGGAGGGGGGCGTGGCCTGGGCGAAAAGGGGCGTGGCCAAAAAGCAACGACCCCAATGGGGGCGTGGCCTATTTTGTGGGCGTGGCCTAAATGGAGAGGGGGCGGGGCTTAGGAGGGGCGTCATCCAATCAGCGGGGGGCGTGGACTTAAATGGGGGCGTGGCCTGACGGCTGAGGGGGCGGGGCTTAGAAGTAGGGGGCGTGGCCTCAAAATAGAGGGGCAGCAATGGGGTCATTGGGGTGAATGGGGGCTGTGGGGTCAATGGGGATTTTGGGGTTTGTGGGGACATTTGGGGTCAATGGGGTCAGTGGGGTCAATGGGGTCAGTGGGGACATTTGGGGTCAATGGGGTCAGTGGGGTCAATGGGGTCAGTGGGGTCAGTGGGGACATTTGGGGTCAATGGGGTCAGTGGGGTCAGTGGGGTCAATGGGGTCAGTGGGGACATTTGGGGTCAATGGGGTCAGTGGGGTCAGTGGGGTCAATGGGGTCAGTGGGGACATTTGGGGTCAATGGGGTCAGTGGGGTCAATAAGGGACAATGGGGTCAATGGGGACCTTGGGGATATTGGGGTCTTTGGGGTCAGTGGGGACATTTAGGGTCAATGGGGTCAGTGGGGACATTGGGGTCAATGTGGGCTGCGGGGTCAGTGGGGCCATTGGGGTCACTGGGGACATTGGGGTCAGTGGGGACATTTGGGGTCAATGGGGTCAGTGGGGTCAATAAGGAACATTGGGGTCAATGGGGACTTTGGGGTCACTGGGGACATTGGGGTCATTGGGAGCATTGGGATCAATAAGGGACAATGGGGTCAATGTGGGACATTGGGGTCAATGGGGGCTTTGGGGTCAGTAGGGACATTGGGGTCAGTGGGGACTTTGGGGTCAATAAGGGACAATGGGGTCAATGGGGTCATTGGGGTCAATGGGGGCTTTGGGGTCAGTAGGGACATTGGGGTCAATGGGGGACAGTGGGGCGGGGCTTAAAGCAGAGGGGGTGTGGCCTGTGGGAAGTGGGCGTGGCTTTGGGGCAGTTGGGGGCGTGGTCTCAATGGGGGTGTGGTCTCAAGTTATTGGGGCGGGGCTTTAAGGAATGGGGCGCGTCCTCAATAGGGAGTGGCTTAAAGCAGAGTGGGCGTGGCCTGGTGGATAGGGGGCGTGGCTTTGGAGCAGCTGGGGGCGTGGTCTCAATAGGGGCGTGGTCACAAGGTGTTGAGGGCGGGGCTTTAAGAGATGGGGCGTGGCTTAAAGCAGTGGAGGCGTGGCCTGTAGGAAAGGGGGTGTGGCTTTGGAGCAGTTGAGGGCGTGGTCTCATTGGGGGCGTGGCTAGAAGCAGAGGGGGCGTGGCTTTGGGCCAGCTGGGGGTGGGGCTTTGATGAATAGGGGCGTGGCTTAAAGTCGAGGGGGCGTGGCCTATAGGAAAGGGGGCGTGGCTATAGAGCAGCTGGGGGCGTGGTCTAAATGGGACGTGACTTTAAGAAAGGGGGCGTGGTCTCAATGGGGGCGTGGCCTCAATGCGTGGGGGGGCTTTTAGATATGGGAGCGTGGCTTGAAGCAGAGGGGGGCGTGGCCTCAGGACGGTAGGGGCGGGGCTTTAAGAAATGGGGGATTGGCCTCAAGGGGGCGAGGTTTAAAGCAGGGGGGCGTGGCCTGGTGGAAAAGGGGCGGGGCTTTGAAGCAGCTGGGGGCGTGGTCTCAATGGGGGCGTGGTCTCAAGGCTCTGGGTGGAGGGACCTTAAGGAATGGGGGCGTGGCTTAAAGCAGGGGGCGTGGCCAGATGGAGAGGGGGCGTGGCTTTGGGGACTTGGGGGGCGTGGTCTCATTGGGGGCGTGGTCTCAAGGCGTTGGGTGTGTTGCTTTAAGTAGAGGGGGCGTGGCCTCAGTGGGGCGGGGCTTAATGCGGAGGGGGCGTGGTCTGTGGGAAAGGGGGCGTGGCTTTGGGGCAGTTGAGGGCGTGGTCTCAACGGGGCGTGGTCTGAAGGCTCTGGGGGAGGGGCCTTAAGGAATGGGGGCGTGGCTTAAGGCAGGGGGCGTGGCCTGTCGGAAAGTGGGCGTGGCTTTGGGGACTTGGGGGTGTGGCCTCAATGGGGGCGTGGCCTCGAAGTGTTGGGGGTGGGGCTTCAACAAACGAAGGGGTGGGTTTAAAGGTAAGGGGGCGTGGCCTGGAGGTGGGCGTGTCCCAAATGAGCCAATGGGGCGGCAGGGCGGTGCCGGAAGAGCTGCGCGGGATTTATGGGGCGGAGTCGGAAGAGGCGGCGGCCAAAATGGCGGCGCTGAAGGAGGAGCTGAAGGGGAACCCGGCCGTCGGGGCCCTGAGGAGGTGACATGGCTGTGGGGTCAGGGTGGGCCTATGGGGTCGGGATGCCCCCATTGACCCCACTGACCCCATAGACCCCACTGACCCCATTACCCCCATTGCCCCCAATGACCCCATTGCCCCCATTCACCCCACTGACTCCACTGACCCCAAGTCCCCCATTGACCCCAATGCCCCCATTGACCCTATTGCCCATATTGACCCCACAGACCGCACTGACCCCATTGCCCCCCTTTGACCCCACTGACCCCACTGACCCCATTACCACCATTGCCCCCATTGACCCCACTGACCCCATTGCCCCCATTGACCCCATAACCCCAATTCCCCCATTCACCCCACTGACCCCACTGACCCCATTACCCCCATTAACCCCATTAACCCCATTGCCCCCATTTTCCCCACTGACCCCATTGACCCCATTGACCCTACTGACCCCATTAAGCCCATTAAGCCCATTACCCCTATTACCCCCATTTTCCCCATTGCCCCCATTGACCCCATTCACCCCATTCACCCCATTCACCCCATAACCCCAATTCCCCCATTGACCCTACTGACCCCACTGACCCCAATGCCCCCATTGACCCCAATTCCCCCATTGACCCCACTGACCCCAATGTCCCCATTGCCCCCATTGCCCCCACTGACCCCACTGACCCCACTGACCCCTCTGACCCCGCTGCCCCTGCTGACCCCACAGCTATAGGTGCGGTTGGGGGCCGGACGGCCCCACAGCTCTGGAGGATTTCGTGGCTCAGGTGGTGGCCGACGTTTGGGACGTCCTGCAGCGGCACTTCCTACATGTGGGTCACCCCATAGACCCCATTGACCCCATAGACCCCACTGACCCCATTGATGGCCCCATTGACCCCATTGACCCCCATCGACCCTATAAACCCCAATGTTCCCAGTATCCCCATTGTCCCCCTTGACCCCAATGTCCCGCATTGACCCCATTGAACTCATTGACCCCAATGTCCCCACAGACCCCAATGCCCCCCGTTGACCCCATTGACCCCATTCATCCTTTGACCTCATTGTCCCCATTGACCCCAATGACCCTATTGGACCCCATTGTCCCCATTGACCTCAATGTCCCCCATTGACCCCATTGACCCCAATATCCCCCATTGTCCCCATTGATCCCAATGTCCCCATTGACCCCATCGACCCCATTGACCCCACAACCCCCATTGACCCCAATGTTCCTATTGACCCCATTCACTCCAGTGTCCCCATTGACCCCATTGACCCCCAGCGACCCTATAAACCCCAATGTTCCCAGTATCCCCCAATGTCCCCATAGACCCCAATGTCCCCATTGACCCCAATATCCCCCGTTGTCCCCATTGATCCCAAGGTTCCTATTGACCCCATTGTCCCCACTGACCCCATTGACCCCAGTGTCCCCACTGACCCCAATGTCCCCCATTGACCCCACAGCCCCCATTGCCCCCAATTGACCCCATTGACCCCAATGCCCCCCATTGACCCCATTGACCCCAATCTCCCCACAGACCCCAATCTCCCCATTGACCCCATTGTCCCCACTGACCCCAATGTCCCCATTGACCCCAATGTCCCCACAGACCCCAATGCCCCCCATTGACCCCACAGCCCCCATTCACCCCATTGACCCCATTGACTCCAATGCTCCCCATTGACCCCAATGTTCCTGTTGACCCCACAGCCCACCATTGACCCCATTGACCCCACTGACCCCATTGACCCCAATGTCCCCATTGACCCCATTGACCCCAATATCCCTCCTTGTCCCCATTGACCCCTGTGTCCCCACAGACCCCACAGCCCCCATTCACCCCATTGACCCCACAGACCCCAATGCCCCCCATTGACCCCATTGTCCCCATTGACCCCAATGCCCCCAATTGACCCCCATGTTCCCATAGATCCCAATGTTCCCATTGACCTCAATGTTCCCACTGACCCCATTGACCGCATTGTCCCCATTGACCCCAATGTCCCCACAGACCCCAATTCCCCCATTGACCCCAATGCCCCCCATTGTCCCCATTGTCCCCACAGACCCCACAGCTCCCATTCACCCCATTGACCCCATTGACCCCAATGTCCCCATTGTCCCCAATGTCCCCACAGACCCCACAGCCCCCATTCAACCCATTGACCCCACAGACCCCAATGCCCCGCATTGACCCCATTGTCCCCATTGTTCCTGATGTCCCCACAGACCCCATTCACCCCAATGCCCCCTGTTCACCCCACTGACCCCAATGTCCTCATTGACCCCATTGCCCCCATTGACCTCAATGTCCCCATTGACCCCACAGCCCCCATTGACCCCACAGCCCCCATTGCCCCCAATTGACCCCATTGACCCCAATGTCCCCATTGTCCCCAATGTCCCCACAGACCCCATTGCCCCCATTGACCCCACTGACCCCAGTGTCCCCATTGACCCCAATGTCCCCACTGACCCCATTCTCCCCAATGTCCCCATTGACCCCATTGACCCCAATGCCCCCAATTGACCCCCATGTTCCCATAGATCCCAATGTTCCCATTGACCTCAATGTTCCCACTGACCCCATTGACCCCATTGTCCCCATTGACCCCAATGTCCCCATTGACCCCAATATCCCTCCTTGTCCCTATTGACCCCAATGTCCCCACAGACCCCAATGTCCCCACAGACCCCACAGCCCCCATTGCCCCCAATTGTCCCCACTGACCCCAATGTCCCCATTGACCCCATTCACCCCAATGCCCCCAATTGTCCCCATTGACCCCAATGTCCCCACTGACCCCACAGCCCCCATTGCCCCCAATTGACCCCATTGACCCCTATGCCCCCCATTGTCCCCAATGTCCCCACAGACCCCACAACCCCCATTCACCCCATTGACCCCAATGTCCCCATTGACCCCATTGTCCCCATTGACCCCAATGTCCCCACAGACCCCAATTCCCCCATTGACCCCAATGTCCCCATTGTCCCCAATGTCCCCACAGACCCCACAGCACCCATTCACCCCATTGACCCCAATGTCCCCACTGACCCCAATGCCCAATTGACCCCATTGTCCCCATTGACCCCAATGTCCCCACAGACCCCAATTCCCCCAATTGACCCCAATGTCCCCATTGTCCCCAATGTCTCCACAGACCCCACAACCCCCATTCACCCCATTGACCCCAATGTCCCCATTGACCCCATTGTCCCCATTGACCCCATTGCCCCCAATTGACCCCATTGTCCCCATTGACCCCAATGTTCCCATTGTCCCCAATGTCCCCACAGACCCCATTGCCCCCATTGACCCCACTGACCCCAATGTCCCCATTGACCCCAATGTCCCCACTGACCCCATTCTCCCCAATGTCCCCATTGACCCCATTGACCCCAATATCCCCCCTTGTCCCCATTGACCCCTGTGTCCCCACAGACCCCAATGCCCCCCATTGACCCCATTGACCCCCATTGACCCCATTGACCCCACTGACCCCATTGACCCCAATGTCCCATTGACCCCAATGCCCCCCATTCACCCCATTGACCCCAATGTCCCCACAGACCCCACAGCCCCCATTCACCCCATTGACCCCAATGTCCCCATTGACCCCATTGTCCCCATTGACCCCAATGTCCCCACAGACCCCAATTCCCCCATTGACCCCATTGTCCCCACTGACCCCAATGTCCCCAATGTCCCCATTGACCCCAATGTCCCCACAGACCCTCCCCCCCCACCTTAACAAAACCCCTCAGTCCTCCAATCTGCCCTCCCTCCACCAGGGGGCGCCGCCATCCGTTCAGGATTCCTTTCTGGCAGCCCAGCTGGCCCTGGGTCCAGTTGCCAGATCCCGTTTGGTGGTAGCCACGGCCGCGGCCATCCGGAGGGGGGAAGGCAACCGACTGCTGCTGACCGGGGAACCGGGAGTGGGGAGGACTGTCTTCATGGTGGGAGGGGCTTCTGTCCATATATGGGCATGGGGGAGGGGCTTAAAGGGGCTTCTGTCCATATATGGGCATGGGGGAGGGGCTTAAAGGGGCTTCTGTCCATATATGGGCATGGGGGAGGGGCTTAAAGGGGCTTTTGTCCATATATGGGCATGGGGGAGGGGCTTAAAGGGGCTTTTGTCCATATATGGGCATGGGGGAGGGGCTTAAAGGGGCTTTTTTCCATATATGGCCATGGGGGAGGGGCTAAATGGGGCTTCTGTCCATATATGGGCATGGGGGAGGGGCTTAAAGGGGCTTTTGTCCATATATGGGCATGGGGTAGGGGCTAGAGGGGATTTTGTCCATATATGGGCATGGGGGAGGGGCTAAAAGGGGGGCTTCTGTCCATATATGGGCATGGGGGAGGGGCTTGAAGGGGACTGGGTCCATATATGGGCACGGGGGAGGGGCTTAAAGGGCTTTTTCCATATATGGGCATGGGGGAGGGGCTTAAAGGAGACTGTGTCCATATATGGGCATGGGGGAGGGGCTTAAAGGGGCTTTTGTCCATATATGGGCATGGGGGAGGTGCTAAAAGGAGATTATGTCCATATATGGGCATGGGGGAGGGGCTTGAAGGGGGCTTAAAGGGCTTTTGTCCATATATGGGCATGGGGGAGGGGCTTTAATGTGACCATGTCCTTATATGGGCATGGGGGAGGGGCTAAAAGGAGATTATGTCCATATATGGGCATGGGGAGGGGCTAGAGTGAGATTATGTCCATATATGGGCACGGGGGAATAGCTTAAAGGGGCTTTTGTCCATATATGGGCATGTGGGCGGGGCTTGAAAGCAGCCCATGTCCATATATGGGCACGGGGGAGGCAACAAAACGGCCCATTCGCCCATATGTGCCCCTTAACCCCGCCCACAGGCCGCCCTGATTGGTGCCCTGCAGCAAGCCCCGCCCCTTTCCGCCTCCAAGCCCCTCCCCCAGTGCTTGGTAGCCTATCACTTCGCATCCGCTCGCCCCGACCAATCAGACGCCAGAGTGGCCCTGGCTCAACTCTGCACCCGATTGGAGGAGCTGCTGGGGAAGGCAAACCCCGCCCCCTCGGAAGGATCAACCTATCAGTGAGCGCCAACCCCTTTTTTAAGCCCCGCCCACAAGCGGCTTGGCTCCGCCCACTCACCCGCGCGTGTCACGTGACCAGGGAGCTGAGGCCACGCCTCCTGGCTCTGTTGGCCACGCCCCCTCCGAAGGGGCGGCGCCTGGCGCTGTTGATTGACGACGCCCACTTCCTGCACGTGGGCGGGACCGAGCGATCCGATTGGCTGCCGCCCGCCGTCCATCCGGTGAGAGGGGGCGGGGCTTAAACGGGGGGGGGAGGGGCTGATTTTGGGGGGGATTTGGGGGATTTTGGGGCAATTTTAGGGGATTTTGGGGGGGGTTTAAGGGGTTTTAAGGGGTTTTGGGGGGGATTTTGGGTTTTTTTTGAGATTTTGGGGGCTTTGGGGGGATTTTGGGGGGTTTTAAGGGGTTTTGGGGGGGATTTGGGGGGATTTTTGAGGATTTAGGGGAAATTTTGGAGGATTTGGGGGGATTTTTGGGATTTGGGGGGGGGGGTTGGGGGGTTTGGGGGCAATTTTAGGGGATTTTGGGGGATTTGGGGGGATTTTATGGGGTTTTTTGGGAGATTTTGGGGGATTTGGAGGATTTTAAGGGTTTTTTTTGGGAGATTTGGGGGGATTTGGGGGGTTTTTGGGGGGCATTTTTGAGAATTTAGGGGAAATTCTGGGGGATTTGGGGGATTTTTGGGACTTTTGGGGGGTTTGGGGGCAATTTTGGGGGATTTGAGGGGAATTTGGGGGATTTTGTGGGATTTTGGGGGTATTTGGGGCAGTTTTAGGGGATTTTGGGGGGGTTTTAAGGGGTATTAAGGGGTTTTGGGGGGGATTTTGGGGTTTTTTTGGAGATCTTGGGGAATTTGGGGGATTTTATGGGGTTTTTGGGGGAATTTGGGGGATTTCGGGGGGATTTTTGAGGATTTCGGGGAAATTTTGGGGGGATTTTTGGGGTTTTTTGGGGTTGGGGGGGATTGGGGGGTTTTGGGGCAGTTATAGGGGATTTTGGGGGTTTTTAAGGGGTTTTAAGGGGTTTTTGGGGCGGACTTTGGGGGGATTTGGGGAATTTTGGGGGATTTGGGGGGATTTTAAGGGGTTTTTGGGGGGATTTTGGGAATTTTGTGGGATTTTATGGGGTTTTTGGGGGTTTTGGGGGGTTTTGGGGGGGATTTTGGGGAATTTTGGGGGGATTTTTGAGGATTTAGGGGAAATTCTGGGGAATTTGGGGGGATTTTGGGGATTTTTGGGGGGTTTGGGGGCAATTTTGGGGGATTTGGGGGGAATTTGGGGGATTTGGGGGGATTTGGGGAATTTGGGGGCAATTTTAGGGGATTTTGGAGGTTTTTAAGGGGTTTTAAGGGGTTTTTGGGGGGGATTTTTGGGTTTTTTTGGAGATTTTGGGGAATTTGGGGGGATTTTGGGGGAATTTTGGGGGATTTTGGGGGGATTTTAAGGGGTTTTGGGGGGATTTTGGTTTTTTTTTGGAGATTTTAGGGAATTTGGGGGGATTTTGGGGAATTTTGGGGAGATTTTGGGGGATTTGGGGGATTTGGGGGGGATTTTTGGGGGATTTTTGGAGATCTGGGGGAATTTGGGGGATTTAGGGGGGATTTTGGGGGCGACTTTGGGGTTTTTGGAGGGGTTTTAAGGGGCAATTTTGGAGGATTTTGGGGGGCTTTAAGGGGTTTTTGGGGGGAATTTGGGGGATTGGGGAGATTTGGGGGGATTTTTGAGCATTTAAGGGAAATTCTGGGGGATTTGTGGGGGTTTGGGGGAATTTTAGGGGATTTTGAGGGGTTTTAAGAGGTTTTTGGTTGACTTGTGACGAATTTTGGGGGGGATTTTGGGGGATTTTTGAGGATATTTGAGCACTTGGGGGAAATTTGGGGGGATTTGGGGGGGCATTATGGGGTTTTGGGGGAATTTTAAGGGCTTTTGGGGGATTTTGGGGGAGTCTAAGGGGTTTTTGGGGGGATTTGGGGGGATTTTATGGGGGATTTTATGGGGGATTTAGAGCGATGTTGGGGATTTTTGAGCATTTATGGGAGATTCCAGGGGATTTGGGGGGATCTGGGGGTTTTTGGGGTTTTTGGGGGGTTTTTTTGGGGGGGATTTTTAGGGACTTTTGGGGGTTTTGTGGGGTTTTAAAGGGGTTTTTGGGGGGATTAGGGGAGATTTTGGGGAATTTGGGGGGATTTGGTGGTTTTAAGGGGTTTTGAGGGGGATTTTGGGGGGATTTTGGGGAATTTTGGGGGATTTGTGAGCATTTAGGTGAAATTTTGGGGGATTTTCGGGGGTTTTATGGGGTTTGGCGGGAATTTTAGGGGGATTTTGAGGGGATTTGGGGGGAGTTTAAGGGGTTTTTGGGAGGATTTGGGGGGATTTTGTGGGGAATTTTGGGGGATTTTTGAGCATTTAGGGGAGATTCCAGGGGATTTGGGAGATTTTGGGGTTTTTGGGGGGTTTTGGGGGGGATTTTTAGGGACTTTGGGGGGTTTTGGGGGGATTTTTGGGATTTTGGGGGATTTTATGGGGTTTTTTGGGGTTTTGCGGGGTTTTGGGAGGATTTTGGGGAATTTGGGGGGATTTTGGGAGATTTTGGGGAATTTGGGGGGATTTTGGGGGCAATTTTAGGGGATTTTGGGGGGTTTAAAGGGGTTTTGAGAGGCATTTTGGGGGAATTTTGGGGAATTTTGGGGGATTTTTGAGCATTTAGGGGAGATTCCAGGGGATTTGGGGGATTTGGGGTTTTTTGGGGTTTTTTGGGGGGGATTTTCAAAGAATTTTGGGGATTTTGTGGGGTTTTGTGGGGTTTTGGGGGGATTTTGGGAGATTTTGGGGAACTTGGGGGGATTTTGGGGGTTTCAGGGACAATTTTAGGGGATTTTGGGGGGTTTTAAAGGGTTTTGAGGGGGAATTTGGGGGAATTTTGGGGGATTTTGGGGGATTTTTGAGCATTTATGGGAGATTGCAGGGGATTTGGGGGGATCTGGGGGTTTTTGGGGTTTTTTTGGGTTTTTTTGGGGGGGATTTTTAGGGACTTTGGGGGGTTTTGTGGGGTTTTAAGGGGTTTTGGGGGATTTTGGGAGATTTTGGGGGTATTTTGGGGGCAATTTTAGGGGATTTTGGGGGGTTTAAAGGGGTTTTGAGAGGCATTTTGGGGGAATTTTGGGGAATTTTGGGGGATTTTTCAGCATTTAGGGGAAATTTTGGGGGATTTTCGGGGGATTTGGGGGTTTGGGGGGAATTTTAGGGGGATTTTGGGGGATTTGGGGGGAATTTTTTGGGATTTTGGGGGATTTGTGGGAAATTTTTTGTGATTTTGGGGGATTTGGGGTATTTTGGGGTAATTTTGGGGTAATTTTGGGGGATTTTTGGGGATTTTGGGGGGATTTTCTGGGTTTTTTGGGGACATTTGAGCATTTATTGGAAATTTTGGGGGATTCAGGGGATTTTTGAGGATTTTTGGTGGATTTTTGGTGGATTTCTGAGGTTTTCTGGGGATAATTTGGGACACGGGTGGATTTGGGGGGGATTTGGGGGCGTTTTTAGGGTGAATTTTGCTCCCATTTCCCCCAATAAAACACCACAAATATCAGCTTCGGCGCCACCGCGATGAACCGCGGCTCCCGATTGGCTGCCGCTAAGCCCGCCCCCTATTTTCCTTACAGCGCGTCTCATTGGTCCTCAGCGCCCCCGACGCCACAAGCCCCACCCACTTCCCGGAAGTAGGCGGGGCTTGGAAGCCCCTCCCCCTCCGCCCACTTCCTCCCCCTGAGCGCGCCGATCTCCTGGGGGCGGAGCTTCGGCGTTGGGGGCGGAGCTTGGAGCGGCGCTACGTGAGTGGCTGAGGCCCTTCGGCCGATTTGCATAAGCCACGCCCCCCCGCTGCCATCTTGGGGGGAGGGGTTTGAGGAGGGTGACGAGCGCTTCTCCCGACCAATAGGTGAGCGCCGTGCTGGGGAAGGGCGGGGCCAAGCTGCCGCTGTATCAGCGCCTCCTATTGGCTGAGCTCAGAGCCTTCGCCCGCTATGAGGATGTAAGGATGTGACGCACGTGGGGGCACCGTGAAACCCCATAGCGACCCCATAGCGACCCATAGCGACCCCATAGCGCCCCATAGCGACCCATAGCGACCCATAGCGACCCCATAGCGACCCATAGAGCCCCATAGCGACCCCATAGCGACCCCATAAAACCCCATAAAACCCCATAGAGACCCATAGGGACCCATAGAGCCCCATAGAGCCCTATAGAGACCCATAGAGACCCATAGCGACCCATAGTGACCCCATAAAACCCCATAAAACCCCATAGAGACCCATGGAGCCCCATAGGGACCCCATAGTGACCCATAGTGACCCATAGGGACCCATAGCGACCCCATAGCGACCCCATAGCGACTCCGCAAAACCCCATAGACACCCATAGGGACCCATAGAGCCCCATAGAGACCCATAGAGACCCCATAGCGACCCCATAAAACCCCATAGAGACCCATAGGGACCCATACAGACCCATAGCGACCCCATAGCGAACCCATAGAGCCCCACAGAGATCCCATAGAGACCCCATAGAGACCCATAGAGCTCCATAGAGACCTATAGCGACTCCATAGCGACCCCATAAAACGCCATAGAGACCCATAGGGACCCATAGAGACCCCATAGCGACCCCATAGAGACTCATAGAGACCCCACAGGGACCCCATAGAGCCCCATAGAAACCATTGAGATCCATAGAAACCATTGGGACCCATAGGGACCCCATAGAGCCCCATAGAGCCCCATAGAACTCATAGAGACCCCATAGAAACCATTCGAACTCATAGGGACCCAATAGGGACCCCATAGAACACATAGAGCCCCATAGAGACCATAGAGATCCCATAGAAGCCTTTGGGACCCATAGAAACCGCATAGAGCCCCATAGAGACCCCATAAACACCCCATAGAGCCCCATAGAGACCCCATAGGGACCCATAGGGACCCATAGAGCCCCATAGAGCAGTATAGAGACCCATAGAGACCCCATAGAGACCCCATAGAAAACATTGGGACCCATAGAGACCCATAGGGACCCATAGGGACCCATAGCGACCCATAGAGACCCATAGCGACCCCATAACGACCCCATAGAGACTTATAGAGACCCATAGAGACCCATAGAGACCCCATAGAGACCCCATAGAATGCATAGAGACTCATAGAGACCTATAGAGACCCATAGAAACCATTGGGACCCATAGGGACCTCATAGGGACCCCATAGAGAGCCCATAGAAACCTTTGGGACCCATAGAGACCCATAGAGACATATAGACCCCATAGAGCCCCATAGAGACCCATAGAGCCCCATAGAGCCCCATAGAGACCCATAGCGACCCCATAGTGACCCCATAGCGCCCCATAGAGACTCATAGAGACCTATAGAGACCCATAGAAACCATTGGGACCCATAGGGACCGCATAGAGACCCATAGAGACCCATAGCGACCCCATAACGACCCCATAGAGCCCCATAGAGCCCCATAGAGGCCCCATAGAGCCCCATAGAGACCCCATAGAGCCCCATAGAGACCCATAGCGACCCCATAGAATGCATAGAGACTCATAGAGACCTATAGAGACCCATAGAAACCATTGGGACCCATAGGGACCTCATAGGGACCCCATAGAGACCCCATGGAAACCTTTGGGACCCATAGAGACCCATAGAGACACATAGACCCCATAGAAACCCCATAGAGCCCCATAGAGACCCATAGAGCCCCATAGAGACCCATAGCGACCCCATAGTGACCCCATAGCGCCTCATAGAGACTCATAGAGACCTATAGAGACCCATAGAAACCATTGGGACCCATAGGGACCGCATAGAGACCCATAGAGACCCATAGCGACCCCATAACGACCCCATAGAGACCCATAGAGCCCCATAGAGACCCCATAGAGCCCCATAGAGACCCATAGAGACCCCATAGAGACTCATAGAGACCCATAGAAACCTTTGGGACCCATAGGGACCCCATAGAGACCCCATAGCGACCCATAAAACCCCATAGAGATCCATAGAGACCCATAGAGACCCCTTAAAACCCCATAGAGACCCCATAGAAACCATTGGGACCCATAGGGACCTCATAGGGACCCCATAGAGAGCCCATAGAAACCTTTGGGACCCATAGAGACCCATAGAGACACATAGACCCCATAGAGCCCCATAGAGCCCCATAGAGTCCCATAGACACCCATAGAGACCTATAGAGACCCATAGAAACCATTGGGACCCATAGGGACCGCATAGAGACCCATAGAGACCCATAGCGAACCCATAACGACCCCATAGAGACCCATAGAGCCCCATAGAGATCCCATAGTGCCCCATAGAGACCCATAGAGACCCATAGCGACCCCATAGCGACCCCATAGAATGCATAGAGACTCATAGAGACCTATAGAGACCCATAGAAAACATTGGGACCCATAGAGACCCCATAGAGACCCATAGCGACCCATAGCGACCCCATAACGACCCCATAGAGACCCATAGAGCCCCATAGAGACCCCATAGAGCCCCATAGAGACCCATAGAGACCCCATAGAGCCCCATAGAGACCCATAGAGACCCCATAGAGCCCCATAGAGACCCATAGAAACCATTGGGACCCATAGGGACCGCATAGAGACCCATAGCGACCCATAAAACCCCATAGAGATCCATAGAGACCCATAGAGACCCCTTAAAACCCCATAGAGACCCCATAGAAACCATTGGGACCCATATGGACCTCATAGGGACCCCTTAGCGACCCCATAACGACCCCATAGAGACCCATAGAGACCCCATAGAGACCCATAGCGACACACTGGGACCCCATAGAACCTGTAGAGACCCATAGAGATCCATAGAGACCCATGGAGACCCATAGGGACCCACAGAAACCCCATAGAGCCCCATAGAAACTATTGGGACCCATAGAGACCCATAGGGACCCATAGCGACCCCATAACGACCCCATAGAGACCCATAGAGCCCCATAGAGACCCCATAGCAACCCCATAGAACACATAGAGACTCATAGAGACCTATAGAGACCCATAGAAACCATTGGGACCCATAGGGACCCCATAGAGACCCCATAGCGACCCATAAAACCCCATAGAGATCCATAGAGACCCATAGAGACCCCTTAAAACCCCATAGAGACCCCATAGAAACCATTGGGACCCATAGGGACCTCATAGGGACCCCATAGAGAGCCCATAGAAACCTTTGGGACCCATACAGACCCATAGAGACACATAGACCCCATAGAGCCCCTTAGAGACCCCATAGAGACTCATAGAGACCCATAGAAACCATTGGGACCCATAGGGACCGCATAGAGACCCATAGAGACCCATAGCGACCCCATAACGACCCCATAGAGACCCATAGAGACCCATAGAGACCCCATAGAGCCCCATAGAGACCCATAGAGACCCCATAGAGACTCATAGAGACCCATAGAAACCTTTGGGACCCATAGGGACCCCATAGAGACCCCATAGCGACCCATAAAACCCCATAGAGATCCATAGAGACCCATAGAGACCCCTTAAAACCCCATAGAGACCCCATAGAAACCATTGGGACCCATAGGGACCTCATAGGGACCCCATAGAGACCCCATGGAAACCTTTGGGACCCATAGAGCCCCATAGAGACTCATAGAGACCCATAGAAACCATTGGGACCCATAGGGACCGCATAGAGACCCATAGAGACCCATAGCGACCCCATAACGACCCCATAGAGCCCCATAGAGCCCCATAGAGCCCCATAGAGACCCATAGCGACCCCATAGCGACCCCATAGAATGCATAGAGACTCATAGAGACCTATAGAGACCCATAGAAACCATTGGGACCCATAGGGACCCCATAGAGACCTCTTAGCGACCCATAAAACCCCATAGAGATCCATAGAGACCCATGGAGACCCATAGAAACCCCATAGAGCCCCATAGAAACCATTGGGACCCATAGAGACCCATTGGGACCCATAGCGACCCCATAACGACCCCATAGAGACCCATAGAGACCCCATAGAGACCCATAGCGACACACTGGGACCCCATAGAACCTGTAGAGACCCATAGAGATCCATAGAGACCCATGGAGACCCATAGGGACCCACAGAAACCCCATAGAGCCCCATAGAAACTATTGGGACCCATAGAGACCCATAGGGACCCATAGCGACCCCATAACGACCCCATAGAGACCCATAGAGACCCCATAGAGACCCCATAGGGACCCATAGAGCCCCATAGAGCCCCATAGAGCCCCAAAAAACCCCATAGAGCCCCATAGAGCTCCATAGAAACCAATAGAGCAGGAAGGTCCCTCCCGGAAGTGCTGACCTAAGCCCCACCCCCCAGCTTCCGGAAGTGCTGCTTTTATCCCTTCCCCCTCCTTCCCGGAATTGCTGAGCTAAGCCCCGCCCCCTACTTCCGGAAGTGCTGCAGTTTCCCATTTCCATCCCTTCCGGAAGTGCTGGTTTTAGCCCCTCCCTCCCGGAAGTGATGCTTTTAGCCCCTCCTCCTCCAGCCCCGGAAGTAGTGACCTCAGCCCCAACCCCCAGCTTCCGGAAGTGCTGCTCTCAGCCGCGCCCCTTAACTTCCGGAAGTGCTGCATTTTCCTGTCCGCCTCCCTCCCGGAAGTGATGACTGAAGCCCCACCCCTCAACTTCCGGAAGTGCTGCATTTTCCCATTTCCATCCCTACCGGAAGTGCTGGTTTTAGCCCCTCCCCCTCCCGGAAGTGCTGAATTTAGTCCCGCCCCCAACTTCCGGAAGTGCTGCTTTTTGCCCCTCCCCCGCCCTCCCGGAAGTGCTGAGCTAAGCCCCGCCCCCAATTTCCGAAAGTGCTGCATTTTCCCCTCGTTCCTCCATCCCGGAAGTACTGAATTTAGTCCCGCCCCCCAGCTTCCGGAAGTGCTGCATTTTCCCCTCCACCTCCCTCCCGGAAGTGCAGCCCTTATCCCCTCCCCCTCCGTCCCGGAAGTGCTGCCTTTAGCCCCTCCCCCTCCGTCCCGGAAGTGCTGACTTTAACCCCACCCCCAACTTCCGGAAGTGCTGCTTTTAGCCCCTCCCCCTCCGTCCCGGAAGTGCTGACCTTAACCCCACCCCCAACTTCCGGAAGTGCTGCTTTTAGCCCCTAACCTCTCTGTCCCGGAAGTACTGAATTTAGTCCCGCCCCCCAGCTTCCGGAAGTGCTTCATTTTCCCCTCCCCCTCCCTCCCGGAAGTGCAGCCCTTAACCCCTCCCCCTCTGTCCCGGAAGTACTGAATTTAGTCCCGCCCCCTAGCTTCCGGAACTCCTGCATTTAGCCCCGCCCCCCAGCTTCCAGAAGTGCTGCATTTTCCCCTCTCCCTCCCTCCCGGAAGTGCTGCTTTTAGCCCCTCCCCCTCCCTCCCGGAAGTGCTGACGTTAGTCCCGCCCCCCAGCTTCCGGAAGTGCTGCTCTCAGCCCCGCCCACCGTCCCCGCCCTGCTGCAGCGGATCCTTCACCGATTGGCTGCTCGCCACGGCCCCGCCCTCCAGCTCTCATTGGCCGCCCTCAGCGCCGCCCCTTACGGTAAGCCCCGCCCCCTTCCTCCCCCCTCATTTGCATATGCAAATCAACCCCCCAGGGAAAATCCCGCTTTCGACCAAAAACGGGCGAAATTTTGGGGCCCTTTTTGGGATTTCGATGAATTTTAGGGAATTTTTCTCCTTTTTTTCCCCCCCAAAATTTCGATTTTCACCAAATTTCCCCATTTTTTACCAAATATGAGAAACTTTTTTCCTTTTTTGCTCATTTTTTTTAATTAAATATTGAAAAATCTGAATTTTTTACCCCATTTTTTTCCGTATTTACGGAAAAAATTTGCAGCATTTTGGGGCATTTTTGACAGAAATCCCAACTTTTCCCGAATTTCTCTATTTTTTTTTTTACCAAATTTGGGAAATTTTACCCCATTTCTCCCACTTTTAACCAAATCTTCGCCTTTTTTCCCCATAAATGTGATTTATGCCCCCATTTTTTCCCTATTATGGGGAAATTTTGCACCATTTGGGGCCATTTTTGTCAGAAATCCCAACTTTTCCCAAATTTACCATTTTTTTTTTACCAAATTTGGGAAATTTTACCCCATTTCTCCCACTTTTAACCAAATCTCTGCGGTTTTTTGACCAATTTTGACCTTTTTTTCCCCAAAAATGTGATTTTTTCCCCCATTTTTGGGAAATTTTGCACCATTTGGGGCCATTTTTGACAGAAATCCCAATTTTCCCCAGATTTCTCTGTATTTTTTTGGCCAAATTTGGGAAATTTTACCCCATATTTTCCCACTTTTATCCAAATCTTTGCGTTTTTTTGGCCAATTTTGTCCTTTTTTCCCCAAAAATGTGATTTATTCCCCCATTTTTTCCCTATTTTTTGGAGATTTTGCACCATTCTGTGCCATTTTTGTCTGAAATCCCAACTTTTCCCGAATTTCTCTATATTTTTTTACGAAATTTGGGAGATTTTACCCCATTTCTGCCACTTTTAACCAAATCTTTGCCTTTTTCCCCATAAATTTATTTATGTGATTTATTCCCCCATTTTTTTTCCTATTTTTGGGTAATTTTGCATCATTTTGGGCCGTTTTTAACAGAAATCCCAATTTTCCCAAATTTCTTCATTTTTTACCAAATATGGGAAATTTTATCCCTTATTTTCCCACTTTTAACCAAATCTCTGCATTTTTTTGACCAATTTTGGCCTTTTTTCCCCAAAAATGTGATTTATTCCCCCATTTTTTCCCGATTTTGGGGAAATTTTGCACCATTTCGGGCCATTTTTAACAGAAATTGCAATTTTCCCAAATTTCTTCATTTTTTTACCAAATTTTGCAAATTTTATCCCATGTTTTCCCACTTTAACGAAATTTTTGCATTTTTTTGACCAATTTTGACCTTTTTTCCCCATAAATGTGATTTATTCTCCATTTTTTCCCTATTTTGAGGAATTTTTGCACAATTTTGGGCCATTTTAACAGAAATCCCAATTTTCCCCAAATTTCTCTCTATTTTTTTGACCAAATTTGGAAAACATCTCCCATATTTTCTCCCTTTTGTCCCCAACTGTTTCCTCTCCACGGACGCTCATTAGCATCTATTTTGCATACATTTTACATACCCCCTATGGGGGTAACAATCCCTCATTTGCATACATTTGATCCCTCATTTGCATACATTTGACAACGAGGAGCTTTGAGATTTCATTCTGATGTGGAGATAAGCAACCGCTCATTAGCATATTCATTTGATTAGCATATGCATTTGCATACACGTGCTGCACAAGACCCTCTTTAGCATAAATTTGCATACGATCTTATGGTTATAATAGTGATTTACATTGCATATTTACGTATGCAAATAAACCACATCGCTGTCATCTGAGGAGGAGTTACCCTCAGTGCTCATTAGCATATATTTGCATATCTACAGGCCATACCCAGGCCATTCTCACCTCACTGCACTAATTAGCATGAACTCATCACCAACCTTGCTGTCATCAGCAAAATGATCAGCTACGCATGGATCATTTTTGGTCTTCAATTAATTAGTTAATTGGTTAATATGGAAGATTAGAATGCAGGATCATTGATCATTTGCATATGAACCCTAGTTTTGCATATGATCATGTGGTTACAATGGTGATCTACGTTGCATATTTACATATGCAAATAAACCACACCCTCTCATCATTTGCATGATTTGGCCACCGCGCTCATTAGCATACATTTGCATATGGTGTCCATGACGAGCCGCAGACGCATAAATTTGCATACGCCCCATCCTCCTCTCCATGGTCTCATGCGGAGGCCATTAGTTAATTGTTTAATTGGGATGATTGGTTAGAATGGAAAATTCCTCGGTACTCATTAGCATACATTTGCATACGGCGTCCGTCATGTGACGTGTATGAGCTGGCTAATTAGCATAAATTTGAATACACCCCATCCTCCACGTTAATTGGTTAATAGGGATGATTGGTTAGAATGGGAGATTTCCCCTCGGCGCTCATTAGCATACATTTGCATGCGCCCCATCCTCCACAGCCCCAGTCGGAGGAAGGTCATCAATTAATTAGTTAATTGTTTAATAAGAATTTCCCCTTGGCGCTCATTAGCATAAAATTTGCATACGGCGTCCATCACCTGACGCGTACGAGCCGGCTAATTAGCATAAATTTGCATATGCCCCATCCTTCAGGGCGTCGGGCGGAGGCCGGCCCGGATCGGCGGCGCTCATTAGCATAAAATTTGCATCCCGGCGCAGGATTGGAGGAGGCGCAGCTGCTGCGGCTGCTGGGGGCGGAGCTTCGGCTGAGGGGCGGAGCCAAGGTCACGTGGGAGGAAACCCTGCGGGCGCTCAGCAGAGCCAAGATGGCCGCCGAGATGTGGGGGCTGCTCAGGGACCTGCGCTGGTACGGAGACCACAAAACCCCATAAAACCCCATAGGGACCCCAAAACCCCATAGGGACCCCAAAAATCCCATAGGGACCCCAAAAATCCCATAAAACCCCATAGGGACCCCGAAGTCCCATAAAACCCCATAGGGACCCCATAAGAACCCATAGGAAATCCAGGAAACCCCATAAAACCCCATAGGGACCCCAAAACCCCATAGGGACACAAAAATCCCATAAAACCCCATAGGGACCCCGAAGTCCCATAAAACCCCATAGGGACCCCAAAAACCCCATAGAACCCCATAGGGACCCCAAAAATCCCATAGGGACCCCAAAACCCCATAGGGACCCCATAGGGATCCCATAAAACCCCATAGGGACCCCAAAAATCCCATAAAACCCCATAGGGACCCCATAAGAACCCATAGGAAATCCAGGAAACCCCATAAAACCCCATAGGGACCCCAAAACCCCATAGGGACACAAAAATCCCATAAAACCCCATAGGGACCCCGAAGTCCCATAAAACCCCATAGGGACCCCAAAAACCCCATAGAACCCCATAGGGACCCCAAAAATCCCATAGGGACCCCAAAATCCCATAAAATCCCATAATGATCCCATAGGGACCCCAAAAAAACCAATAAAACCCCATAGGGACCCCAAAAACCCCATAGGAACCCCAAAACCCCATAGGGACCCCGAAGTCCCATAAAACCCCATAGGAACCCCAAAAACCCCATAGAACCCCATAGGGACCCCAAAAATCCCATAGGGACACCAAAACCCTATAGGGACACCATAAAACCCCATAGGAAATCCAGGAAACTCCATAAAATCCCATAGGGACCCCAAAAAACCCCATAGGGACCCCAAAAACCCCATAGGGACCCCAAAACCCCATAGGGACCCCATAAAATCCCATAAAACCCCAAAACCCCATAAAATCCCATAGGGACCCCATAGGGATCCCAAAATCCCATAGGGACACCATAAAACCCCATAAAATCCCATAGGGACCACATAGGGACCCCAAAACCCCATAGGGACCCCATAAGAACCCATAGGAAATCCAGGAAACCCCATAAAACCCCATAGGGACCCCAAAACCCCATAAAACCCCATAAAACCCCATAGGGACCCCATAAAACCCCATAGGGAATCCAGGAAACCCCATAAAATCCCATAGGGACCCCATAAAACCCCATAAAACCCCAAAATCCCAGAAAACCCCAAAGAGACCCCAGAAAACCTCATAGGGACCCCATAAAACCCCATAAAACCCCATAGGGACCCCAAAATCTCATAAAATCCCATAGGGACCACAAAACCCCATAGAACCCCATAGGGACCCCATAAAGTCCCATAAAACCCGATAGGGACCCCAAAAACCCCATAAAATTCCATAGGGACCCAAAAAAACCCATAAAACCCCATAGGGACCCCAAAAACCCCATAAAACCCCATAGGGACCCCAAAAAACCCATAAAACCCCATAGGGACCCCAAAATCCCACAAAATCCCATAGGGAATCCCAAAAACCCCATAAAATCCCATAAAATCCCATAGGAACCCCAAAAAACCCCATAAAATCCCATAAAACCCCATAGGGAACCCAAAAACCTCACAAACCCCATAGGGACCCCATAAAACCCCATAGAGACCCCAAAAATCCCATAAAGTCCCATAATGATCCCATAGGGACCCCATAAAACACCATAAAACCCCATAGGGACCCCAAAAACCCCATAGGGACCCCAAAACACCATAAAATCCCATAGAACCCCATAGGGACCCCATTAAACCCCATTAAACCCCATAGGGACCCCAAAACCCCATAAAACCCCGTAGGAATCCCATAAAACCCCATAAAGTCCCATAGGGAATCCAGGAAACCCCATAAAACCCCATAGAACCCCATAGGGACCCCATAGGGACCCCAAAATCCCCTAAAACCCCATAGGGACCCCATAAAGTCCCATAAAACCCGATAGGGACCCCAAAAACCCCATAAAATCCCATAGGGACTCCAAAAAGCCCCATAAAACCCCATAGGGCCCCCAAAACCCCATAAAACCCCATAGGGACCCCAAAACCCCATAAAACACCATAGGGACCCCAAAACCCCATAGGGACACCATAGGGACCCCAAAGTCCCATAAAACCCCATAGGGAACCCCATAAGAACCCATAGGAAATCCAGGAAACCCCATAAAACCCCATAGGGACCCCAAAATCCCATAAAACCCCAAAGAGACCCCAGAAAACCCCATAGGGACCCCAAAAAATCCCATAGGGACTCCAAAACCCCATAGGGACACCATAAAACTCCATAGGGACCCCAAAAATCCCATAAAACCCCATAGGGACCCCAAAATCCCATAAAACCCTATAGGGACCCCAAAAATCCCATAGGGACCCCAAAACCCCATAGGGACACCATAAAACCCCATAGGGACCCCAAAACCCCATAAAATCCCATAGGGACCCCAAAACCCCATAAAACCCCATAGGGACCCCAAAATCCCATAAAACCCTATAGGGACCCCAAAAATCCCATAGGGACCCCAAAACCCCATAAAACCCCATAGGGACCACAAAACCCCATAAAACCCCATAGGAATCCCATAAAACCCCATAAAACCTCATAAAGTCCCATAGGGAATCCAGGAAACCCCATAAAACCCCATACGGACCCCAAAAAACCCCATAGGGAATCCAGGAAACCCCATAAAACCCCATAGAACCCCATAGGGACCCCATAGGGACCCCAAAATCCCGTAAAATCCCATAGGGACCCCATAAAGTCCCATAAAACCCGATAGGGACCCCAAAAACCCCATAAAATCCCATAGGGACTCCAAAAAACCCCATAAAACCCCATAGGGCCCCCAAAACCCCATAAAACCCCATAGGGACCCCAAAACCCCATAAAACACCATAGGGACCCCAAAACCCCATAGGGACACCATAGGGACCCCGAAGTCCCATAAAACCCCATAGGGAACCCCATAAGAACCCATAGGAAATCCAGGAAACCCCATAAAACCCCATAGGGACCCCAAAATCCCATAAAACCCCAAAGAGACCCCAGAAAACCCCATAGGGACCCCAAAAAATCCCATAGGGACTCCAAAACCTCATAGGGACACCATAAAACTCCATAGGGACCCCAAAAATCCCATAAAACCCCATAGGGACCCCAAAATCCCATAAAACCCTATAGGGACCCCAAAAATCCCATAGGGACCCCAAAACCCCATAGGGACACCATAAAACCCCATAGGGACCCCAAAACCCCATAAAATCCCATAGGGACCCCAAAACCCCATAAAACCCCATAGGGACCCCAAAATCCCATAAAACCCTATAGGGACCCCAAGAATCCCATAGGGACCCCAAAACCCCATAGGGACACCATAAAACCCCATAGGGACCCCAAAACCCCATAAAACCTCATAGGGACCCCAAAACCCCATAAAACCCCATAGGAATCCCATAAAACCCCATAAAACCTCATAAAGTCCCATAGGGAATCCAGGAAAATGCATAAAACCCCATAGGGACCCCAAAAAACCCTATAGGAATCCAGGAAACCCATAAAACCCCATAGAACCCATAGGGACCCCATAGGGACCCCAAAATCCCATAGAAACCCATAGGGACCCCAAAAATCCATAAAATCCCATAAAATCCCATAGGGACCCAATTAAACCTCATAAAACCCCATAGGGACCCCAAAATCCCACAAAACCCCATAGGGACCCCAAAATCCCATAAAACCCCATAGGGACCCCAAAACCCCATAAAATCCCATAGGAATCCCATAAAACCCCATAAAACCCCATAAAGTCCCATAGGGAATCCAGGAAACCCCATAAACCCCATAGGGACCCCAAAAAACCCTATAGGGAATCCAGGAAACCCCATAAAACCCCATAGAACCCCATAGGACCCCATAGGGACCCCATAAAGTCCCATAAAACCCGATAGGGACCCCAAAAACCCCATAAAATCCCATAGGGACTCCAAAAAACCCCATAAAACCCCATAGGGCCCCCAAAATCCCATAAAACCCCATAGGGACCCCAAAACCCCATAAAACCCCATAGGGACCCCAAAAACCCCATAGGGACCCCAAAAACCCCATAAAATCCCATAGGGTCTCCAAAAACCCCATAAAATCCCATAGAACTCTATAAAACCCCATAGGGAACCCAAAATCCCATAGAACCCCATAGGGGACCCCCAAAAATCCCATAAAATCCCATGAAGTCCCATAGGGACCCAATTAAACCTCATAAAACCCCATAGGGACCCCAAAATCCCACAAAACCCCATAGGGACCCCAAAAACCCCATAGGGACCCCAAAATCCCATAAAATCCCATAGAACCCCATAGGGACCCCATAAAGTCCATAAAACCCCATAAAGTCCCATAGGGACCCCATTAAACCCCATAAAACCCATAGGGACCCCAAAATCCCAGAAAACCCCTAAGAGACCCCAGAAAACCCCATAGGGACCCCAAAACCCCATAAAATCCCATAGGGACCCCAAAAACCCCATAGGGACCCCAGAAACCCCATAAAACCCCATAGGGACCCAAAAAAACCCATAGAACCCATAGGGACCCCAAAATCCCACAAAATCCCATAGGGACCCCAAATATCCCATAAAATCCCATAGAACCCCATAGGGACCCCAAAATCCATAAAATCCCATAGGGACCCCAAAAACCCCATAGGGAACCCAAATCCAAAACACCCCATAAAACCCCATAGAACCCCATAGGGATGCCAAAATCCCATAGAAACCCATAGGGACCCCAAAAATCCATGAAATCCCATAAAGTCCCATAGGGACCCCATAAAACCCCATAGGGACCCCAAAATCCCATAGAGACCCTATAGGGACCCCAAAAAACCCCATAAAACCCCATAGGAACCCCAAAACCCCATAAAATCCCATAGAACCCCATAGGGGACCCCATAAAGTCCCATAAAAGCCCATAAAACCCCATGGGGAATCCAGGAAACCCCATAAAATCACATAGGGACCCCAAAATCCCATAAAAACCCCATAGGGACCCCATAAAACCCCATAGGGACCCCAAAATCCCATAAAATCCAATAGAACCCCATAGAGACCCTATAAAACCCCATAGGAACCCCATAAGTCCCATAAAACCCCATAAAGTCCCATAGAGACCCCATAAAGTCCCATAAAACCCCATAGAATCCCATAGGACACTATAAAACCCCATAGGACCCCATATAACCCCATAGGGACCCCCAAAAATCCCATAAAATCCCATGAAATCCCATAAAGTCCCATAAGGATCCCATAGGAACCCCATAGAACCCCATAAAACCCCATAAAGTCCCATAGGGACCCCATAGAACCCCATAAAACCCCATAGGGACCCCAAAATCCCACAAAATCCCATAGGGACCCCAAAACCCCATTAAACCCCATAGTGACCACAAAAAAACCCATAAAACCCCATAGGAACCTCAGTAAACCACATAAAACCCCATGGGGAACCCAAAAAACCGCATAAAACCCCATAGAACCCCAGAGGGACCCTATAAAACCCCATAGGGATGCCAAAATCCCATAAAACCCCATAGGGACCCCAGAAAATCCCATAGGGACCCCAAAAACCCCATAGGAACCCCAGAAATCCCATAAAACCCCATAGGGACCCCAAAAAAACCCCATAAAACCCCATAGGGACCCCAAAAAAACCCCATAAAACCCCATAGAACCCCATAGGGACCCTATAAAACCCCATAGGGACCCCAAAATCCCACAAAACCCCATAGGGATCCCTAAAACCCCATAAAATCCATAGGGACCCCATAAAGTCCCATAGAACCCCATAAAGACCCATAGGGACCCCATTAGGGACGCCACAAAATCCCATAAAACCCCATAGGGACCCCAAAAACCCCATAAAATCCCATAGGAACCCCAAAAAACCCCATAAAACCCCATAGGGTCCCCAAAATCCCATAAAACCCCATAGGGAATCCAGGAAACCCCATAAAATCCCATAGGAACCCCAAAAACCCCACAAACCCCATAGGGACCCCAAAAACCCCATAGGGACCCAAAATCCCATAAAATCCCATAGAACCCCATAGGGACCCCATAGGGATAACAAAAACCCCATAAAATCCCATAAGGATCCCATAATGATCCCATAGGGACCCCAAAAAATCCCATAAAGTCCCATGAAGTCCCATAAAACCCCATAGAACCCCATAGGGACCCCATAAAATTCCATGAAGTCCCATAGGGACCCCATTAAACCCCATAAAACCCCATAGGGACCCCAAAAATCCCATAAAATCCCATAGGGACCCCAAAAAAAACCCATAGGGATCCCAAAATCCATAAAACCCCATAAAGTCCCATAGGGACCCCATAAAATCCCATAGGGACCCCAAAAAACCCCATAAAACCCCATAGGGAATCCAAGAAACCCCATAAAACCCCATAAAACCCCATAGGGACCCATAAAATCCCATAAAGTCCATAGAGACCCCATAAAGTCCCATAAAGTTCCATAAAGTCCCATAAAACCCCATAGGGACCGCATGAAACCCCATAAAATCCCATAAAACCCCATAGAAATCCAGGAAACCCCGTAAAATCCATAGAGACCCTATAGGGACCCCAAAAAATCCCAGAAAATCCCATAGGGACCCCATAAAGTCCCATAAAATCCCATGAAATCCTATAAAGTCCCATAGGGACCCCCATAAAATCCTATGAAGTCCTATAAAACCCAATAGAACCTCATTAAACCCCATAAACCCCATAAAAACCCATGAAATCCCATAAAACCCCATAGAACCCGATAAAATCCCATAAAATCCCATAAAACTCCATGAAGTCCCATAAAATCCCATAAAGTCCCATAAAACCCCATGGGGACCCCATGAAATGTCATAGAGATCCATAGGGACTCCATAAAACCCCATAAAGACCCCATAAAATCCCATAGAGCTCCACAGAGCCCCATAGAACCCATAGCGCCCCATAGAGCCCATAGAGACCCATAGATCCCCACAGAGCCCCACAGAGCCCCATGGAAACCCCATAGAGCCCCATAGAGCCCTATAGATCCCCTTATTGCCCCATAGATCCCCATAGAGCCCATAGAAACATATAGAGACCCCATAAAACCCCATAGAGCCCCATAGAGCCCCATAGAAACCCCATAAGGACCCATAGAACCCCATAGAGCCCCATTGAACCCCATAGAGCCCCATAGCGCCCCATGGATCCCCATAGTGCCCCATGGAGCCCTATAAAACCCCATATTGCCCCATATTGCCCCATAGATCCCCATAGATCCCATAGCGACCCATAGCGCCCCATAGATCCCCTCAGAGCCCCATAAAGTCCCATAGGGACCCATCGGGACCCCATAGCACCCCATAGAGCCCCATAGATCCCCATAGAGCCCCATAGCACCCCATAGAGCCCCATAGCGCCCCATAAAACCCCATAGAGCCCTGTAGATCCCCATAGGGACCCATAGAGCCCCATAGAGACCCCATAGAGCCCCATAGATCTCCATATTGCCCCATAGATCCCCATAGATCCCCATATTGCCCCATAGCGCCCCATATTGCCCCATAGAGCCCCATAAAACCCCATAGATCCCCATAGAGCCCCATAGAAACCCCATAGGGACCCATAGAACCCCATAGATCCCCATTGAACCCCATAGAGCCCCATAGCGCCCCATAGGGACCCATAGATCGCCATAGATCCACATAGAGCCCCATAAAACCCCATAGATCCCCATGTTGCCCCATAGCGCCCCATAGATCCCCATAGCGCCACATATTGCCCCATAGAGCCCCATAAAACCCCATAGCGCCCCATAGAGCGCCATAGAGCCCCATAGAAACCCATAGGGACCCATAGATCCCCATAGAACCCATAGAGCCCCAAAGGCCCAAAAGGGACCCATAGATCCCCATAGATCCCCATAGAGCCCCACAGTGCCCCATAAAACCCCATAGCGCCCCATAGATCCACATAGGGACCCATAGAGCCCCATAGAGACCTATAGAGACCCATAGGGACCATAGGGACCCCATAGAGACCCATAGAGACCCATTGAACGCCATAGAGCCCCACAGAACCCCATAGAGCCCCCATAGAGCCCCATAGCACCCCATAGCGCCCCATAGATCCCCTCAGAGCCCCATAAAGACCCATAGGGACCCATCGGGACCCCATAGCGCCACATAGAAACCCCATAGATCCCTATAGATCCCCATAGATCCCCATAGATCCCCATAGTGCCCCATAGATCCCCATATTGCCCCATAGATTCCCACAGAGCCCCATATTGCCCCATAGATCCCCATATTGCTCCATAGACCCCCATAGAGCCCCATAGAGCCCCATAGAACCCCAAAAAAACCCCATAGAGCCCCATAGAAACCCCATAGGGACCCATAGAACCCCATAGATCCCCATTGAACCCCATAGAGCCCCATAAATCCCCATAGATCCCCATGTTGCCCCATAGTGCCCCATAGATCCCCATAGCGCCACATAGTGCCCCATAGAGCCCCATAAAGCCCCATAGCGCCCCATAGAGCCCCATAGAAACCCATAGCGCCCCATAGATCCCCATAGAGCCCCATAGATCCCCATAGCGCCCCATAGAACCCCAAAAAACCCCATAGAGCCCCATAGAAACCCCACAGGGACCCATAGAACCCCATAGATCCCCATTGAACCCCATAGAGCCCCATAGAGCCCCATAGAGACCCCACAGAAACCCCATAGAGCCCCATAGAGCGCCATAGAGCCCCATAGATCCCCATTGAACCCCATAGAGCCCCATAATGCCCCATAGCGCCCCATAGATCCCCATAGTGCCCCATAGCGCCCCACAAAACCCCATAGCGTCCCATAGAGCCCCATAAAACCCCATAGAGCCCAGTAGATCCCCATAGGGACCCATAGAGCCCCATAGAAACCCCATAGGGACCATAGATCCCCATAGATCCCCATAGCGCCCCATAGATCCCCATAGATCCCCATAGTGCCCCATAGCGCCCCATAAAACCCCATAGAGCCCAGTAGATCCCCATAGGGACCCATAGCGCCCCGTAGAGACCCCATAGAGCCCCATAGAGCCCCATAGAAACCCCATAGGGACCCATAGAACCCCATTGAAACCCATAGAGCCCCATAGCGCCCCATAGGGACCCATAGAGACCCATAGAGACCCCATAAAACCCCATAGAGCCCCATAGAGCCCCATATTGCCCCATAGCGCCCCATATATCCCCATTGTGCCCCATATTGCCCCATAGATTCCCATAGAGCCCCATAGTGCCCCATAGATCCCCATAGCGCCCCATAGATCCCCATAGATCCCCATTGAACCCCATAGTGCCCCATAGATCCCCATAAAACCCCATAGATCCCCATAGATCCCCATAAAACTCCATAGATCCCCATATTGCCCCATAGCGCCCCATAGAAACCCCATAGCGCCCCATAGCGCCCCATAGCGCCCCATAGCTCCCGCCCCTCCCCCAGGCTGCTGGAAGCATGCGGCGCCCCATTGGACGCTCCCGGTTCCCGCCTTTACCTGGCCGGCTCCCGATTGGCTGAAGCCGTTCGGACCTTTTTGGGGGCGGGGCCAAAGGGGCGCCCAACCCGCGGTGGCCACGCCCCTTCCGGCGGACGTGACGTCATGGCGACTGCGAGGATGCTATTGGCTGGTGAGAGCGGGGGGGGCGGGGCCATGGGACAACATGGGGCTCTATGGGGATCTGTGGGGCTCTATGGGGTTCTATGGGGCTCTATGGGGTCAGTGGGGCTCTATGGGGTTTCTATGGGGTCTCTATGGGGATCTCTGGGGTCCCTATGGGTCCCTATGGGGCTCTATGGGGATCTATGGGTCTCTATGGGGTCTCTATGGGGTCTCTATGGGTCTCTATGGGTCTCTATGGGGCTCTATGGGGATCTATGGGGTTTTATGGGGTTTTATGGGGCTCTGTGGGGTCTTACGGGGTTCTGTGGGGTTCTATGGGGATCTATGGGGTCCCTATGGGTCCCTATGGGGCTCTATGGGGATCTATGTGTCTCTATGGGGTCTCTATGGGTCTCTATGGGGCTCTATGGGGCTCTATGGGGATCTCTGGGGCTCTATGGGGTTCTATGGGGTCTCTATGGATCCTTATGGGTTTCTATGGGGTTTTATGGGTCCCTATGGGTTCCTATGGGGTTCTATGGGGTCAGTGGGGGCTCTATGGGGTCTCTATGGGTATCTATAGGGCTCTATGGGGTTTTATGGGGTCTCTATGGGTCTCTATGGGTCGCTAATGGGTTCTGTGGGTTCTATGGGGCTCTATGGGCCCCTATGGGTTTCTATGGATCTCTATAGGATTTTATGGGGTCTCTATGGGGTCTCCATGGGGCTCTGTGGGTCTCTATGGGGCTCTATGGGGTCTCTATGGGGCTCTGTGGGGTTTTATGGGGTCTCTATGGGGTTCTATGGAGTCAGTGGGGCTCTATGGGTTTCTATGGGGATCTATGGGGTCTCTATGGGGTTTTATGGGGTCTCTATGGGTCTCTATGGGTTCTATGGGGTCTCTATGGGGTTTTATGGGGTCTCTATGGGGCTCTATGGGATTCTGTAGGGTTCTGTGGGTTCTATGGGGCTCTATGGGTTCCTATGGGTTTATATGGATCTCTATAGCATTTTATGGGGTCTCTATGGGTCCCTATGGGGTCTCTATGGGGTCAGTGGGTCTCTATGGTGCTCTATGGGGTTTTATGGGGTCCCTATGGGTCTCTATGGGTCGCTAATGGGTTCTGTGGGTCTCTATGGGGTTCTGTGGGTTCTATGGGGCTCTATGGGCCCCTATGGGTTTCTATGGATCTCTATAGCTTTTTATGGGGTCTCTATGGGTCCCTATGGGGTCTCTGTGGGGCTCTATGGGGCTCTATGGGGATCTATGGGGTTCTATGGGGTCAGTGGGGCTCTATGGGTTTCTATGGGGATCTATGGGGTCTCTATGGGGTTTTATGGGGTCCCTATGTGTCTCTATGGGTCGCTAATGGGCTCTGTGGGTCTCTATGGGGCTCTATGGGGTTTCTATGGGGTCTCTATGGTGTCTCTATGGGTCCCTATGGGGTTCTATGGGGTCACTATGGGGTTTTATGGGGTCTCTATGGGTCTCTATGGGTTCTATGGGGTCTCTATGTGTCTCTATGTGTCTCTATGGGGTCTCTATGGGGCTCTATGGGTCTCTATGGGGTTCTATGGGGTCTCTATGGGGTTTTATGGGGTCTCTATGGGTCCCTATGGGATCTTTATGGGGTTTTATGGGGTCCCTATGGGTCCCTATGGGTCCCTATGGGTCCCTATGTGTCCCTATGTGTCCCCATGTCCCCCAATCACACCCCGCCGTGTAGCCGTAAGCCCCGCCCCCTCCCCCAACCCCCCCGACCAATCCTCGCAGGCCTGACTCTGCGCGCCGCCGACCCATTGGCTGACGGCCACTTCCGGGGGGCGGAGCTTGAATACCTGGCTTTGTTACCGCGCCTTCTGGTTGGTCAACCCTTCTGTGTGGGGTTGGGGGGAGGGGGCGGGGCTTAAGGGGGAGAGGCGGGGCTAAAGAGGGAGGGGCGGGGCTTAAGGGTCGAGGGTGGGGATTAAGGGCGAGGGGGCGGGGCTTAATGGGGAGAGGGAGGGGCTTAAGAAAGAGGGGGCTTAAGGGGGTGTGGGCGGGGCTTGAGGGGGAGGGGGCGGGGCTTAATGGAGGGGCGGGGCATAAGGGGAGAGGGCGGGGCTTAAGGGGGCTCGGCGTAAGGGGGCGGGGCTTAAGGGAAGGGGGCGGGCCTTATTGAGAGTTCGGCATAAGGGGGCGGGTCTTATGGTGAAGGGGCGTGGCTAAAGGGATGGGGCGGGGCTTAAGGGGGCGGGGCTTAAGGGGGAGTGGGTGGGGCTTAAGGTGGGCGAGGGCTTAAAGGGGGCGGGGCTTAAGTGAGCAGAGGGCGGGGCTTACGGGGGAGGGGCGGGGCTTACGGCGGTGTGGCTTAAAGAGGCAGGGGGCGGGGCTTAAGATGCGGGTCTTTAGGGGAGGGTCTTAAAAAGGAGGGGGCGGGGCTTACGGGGAGAAGGCGGGGCTTAAAGGTGGGAGGGGCGGGGCTTAAGGGAGAGGGGCGGGGCTTAAAGTGGAAGGGGGCGGGGCTTAAGATGCGGGTCTTAAGGGGAGGGACTTAATGGAAGGGGGCGAGGCTTAAAGGCAGGGGGCGGGGCATAAAGGGAGGGGGCGGGGCTTAAGATGAGGGTCTTAAGAGGAGGGGCTTAAAAGGAAGGGTCGGGGCTTAAATGAGGAGGGGCGGGGCTTAAGATGCTTCTCTTAAGGGGAGGGGCTTAAAAGGGAGGGGGCGGGGCTTAAATGAGGAGGGCGGGGCTTAAGAGGAGGGACTTAAGGGGAGGGGCTTAAAAGGGAGGGGGCGGGGCTTACGGGTGTGGGAGGGGTTTAAAGGTGGGAGAGGCGGGGCTTAAGGGAGTGGAGGCGGGGCTTAAAGTGGGAGGGGGCGGGGCTTTAGATGCGAGTCTTAAGGGGAGGGGCTTAAAAGGGAGGGACGGGGCTTAAATGAGGAGGGGCGGGGCTTAAGATGAGGGTCTTAAGGGGAGGGGCTTAAAAGGGAGGGGCGGGGCTTAATGGGAGGGGCGGGGCTTAAGAGGGGGGCTTAAAAGGCGGGGCTAAAAGGGAGGGGGCGGGGCTTAAGAGGAGGGACTTAAGAGGAGGGGCTTAAAGGGAAGGGGCGGGGCTTAAAGTGGGAGCGGTGGGGCTTAAGATGAGGATCTTAAGGGGAGGGGCCTAAAAGGAGGGGCGGGGCTTAAAGGGAGGGGCGGGGCTTAAGAGGGGGGCTTTAAAGGAGGGGCTTAAAGGGAGGGGGCGGGGATTACGCGGGAGGGCGGGGCTTAAAGGTGGGAGGGGCGGGGCTTAAGATGAGGGTCTGAAGGGGAGGGGCTTAAAGGGAGGGGGCGGGGCTTACGCGGGAGGGCGGGGCTTAAGAGGAGGGTCTTAAGGGGAGGGGCTTAAAGGGAGGGGGCGGGACTTAAAGGGAGGGGCGGGGCTTAAGAGGGGGGCTTAAGAGGAGGGGCATAAAGGGAGGGGGCGGGGATTACGCGGGAGGGCGGGGCTTAAAGGTGGGAGGGGCGGGGCTTAAGATGCGGGTCTTAAGGGGAGTGGCTTAAAGGGAGGGGCGGGGCTTAATGGGAGGGGCGGTGCTTAAGAGGGGGGCTTAAAAGGCGGGGCTAAAAGGGAGGGGGCGGGGCTTAAAGGGAGGGGCGGGGCTTAAGACGGGGGCTTAAAAGGAGGGGCTTAAAGGGAGGGGGCGGGGATTACGCGGGAGGGCGGGGCTTAAAGGTGAGAGGGGCGGGGCTTAAGATGAGGGTCTGAAGGGGAGGGGCTTAAAGGGAGGGGGCGGGGCTTAAATGAGGAGGGGCGGGGTTTAAGAGGAGGGACTTAAGAGGAGGGGCTTAAAGGGAAGGGGCGTGGCTTGAGGGAAGGGGGCGGGGCTTAGGGGCCGGGAGTGGGGCGTGGCCATTCGGGGCGGTGGGCGGAGCTTCTTGCCCCACGTTTTCCAGGCGGAGGCGGAGCTTTGGGGCCCTTTGTGGGATCTGATTGGCGGCGCCGGGTTCCTGCGGGCCCACGGGGTGCTGGGCGCTGTGGGGCTGCTGGCGCATGGGGCCAGGATGCTGCGTGAGTGGGGGCTGTGGGGGGCTGTGGGGCGCTATGGGGCGCTATGGGGCTCTATGGGGCTCTGTGGGTCTCTATGGGGTCTCTATGGGGATCTATGGGTTTCTGTGGGGATCTATGGGTCTCTATGGGGTCTCTATGGGGCTCTATGGGGCTCTATGGGGTTTCTATGGGGTTCTATGGGGCTCTATGGGGTCTTTATGGGACTTTATGGGGATCTATGGGGCTCTATGGGGTCTCTATGGGTTTCTGTGGGTCTCTATGGGGCGATATGGGGATCTATGGGGTTTCTATGATGCTATATGGGGCGCTATGGGTCTCTATGGGTCTCTATGGGTCTCTATGGGGCTCTATGGGGTCTCTATGGGTTTCTATGGGGTCTCTATGGGCCTCTGTGGGTCTCTATGGGTCTCTATGGGGTCTCTGTGGGTCTCTATGGGGCTCTATGGGGTTTCTATGGGTTTCTGTGGGGCTCTATGGGATCTCTATGGGGTCTTGTGTGTCTCTATGGGGCTCTATGGGGTCTCTGTGGGTCTCCATGGGTCTCTATGGGGCTCTATGGGGTCTCTATGGGGCTCTGTGGGTCTCTGTGGGTCTCTATGGGGCTCTATGGGGCTCTATGGGGCGATATGGAGCTCTATGGGGATCTATGGGGTCTCTGTGGGGTTTCTATGGGGTTCTATGGGGCTCTATGGGGTCTTTATGGGGCTCAGTGGGTCTCTATGGGGCTCTATGGGGTTCTGTGGGGATCTATGGGGCTCTATGGGGGTCTATGGGGATCTATGGGGTTTCTATGGGGCTCTATGGGTCTCTATGGGGCGCTATGGGGCGTTATGGGGCTCTGTGGGTCTCTATGGGGTCTCTATGGGGATCTATGGGGTCTCTATGGGTTTCTGTGGGTCTCTATGGGTCTCTATGGGGTCTCTATGGGGCTCTATGGGGATCTATGGGGCGCTATGGGGCTCTGTGGGTCTCTATGGGGTTTGTATGGGGCTCTATGGGGCTCTATGGGGTCTCTATGGGGTCTCTATGGGGCTCTATGGGGTCTCTATGGGGCTCTATGGGGCTCTATGGGGCGCTATGGGGCGCTATGGGTCTCTATGGGGCTCTATGGGATCTCTATGGGTTTCTGTGGGGTCTCTATGGGGTGTTATGGGGCGCTATGGGTCTCTATGGGGTCTCCATGGGGTTTGTATGGGGATCTATGGGGCTCTATGGGCTCTACGGGGCTCTATGGGGTCTCTATGGAGCTCTATGGGGCTCTATGGGGCTCTATGGGTCTCTGTGGGGTCTCTATGGGGCTCTATGGGGATCTATGGGGCGCTATGGGGCTCAGTGGGGCTCTATGGGTCTCTATGGGGCTCTATGGGGCTCAGTGGGGCTCTATGGGGCTCTATGGGGTTTCTATGGGGTTCTATGGGGCTCTATGGGGTCTCTATGGGTTTCTGTGGGGTCTCTATGGGTCTCTATGGGGCGCTATGGGTCTCTATGAGGTGCTATGGGGCTCTATGGGGCTCTATGGGGTTTCTATGGGGCTCTATCGGGCTCTATGGGGTCTCTATGGGGTCTCTGTGGGTCTCTATGGGGCTCTATGGGGCGCTATGGGGTCTCTATGGGTTTCTGTGGGGTCTCTATGGAGCTCTATGGGGCTCTATGGGGTGTTATGGGGTGCTATGGGATCTCTATGGGGTCTTGTGTGTCTCTATGGGTTTCTATGGGGTCTCTATGGGATCATTTGGGTCTCTATGGGGCGCTATGGGGCGCTATGGGTCTCTATGGGTCTCTGTGGGGTCTCTATGGGGCTCTATGGGGATCTATGGGGCGCTATGGGTCTCTATGGGTCTCTATGGGGTTTGTATGGGGATCTATGGGGCTCTATGGGCTCTACGGGGCTCTATGGGGTCTCTATGGAGCTCTATGGGTCTCTATGGGGCTCAGTGGGGCTCTATGGGGTCCCTATGAGGTTTCTATGGGGTCTCTATGGGTCTCTATGGGGCTCTGTGGGTCTCTGTGGGGTTTCTATGGGGTTCTATGGGTCTCTATGGGGCGATATGGAGCTCTATGGGGATCTATGGGGTCTCTGTGGGGTTTCTATGGGGTTCTATGGGGCTCTATGGGGTCTTTATGGGGCTCAGTGGGTCTCTATGGGGCTCTATGGGGTTCTGTGGGGATCTATGGGGCTCTATGGGGGTCCATGGGGATCTATGGGGTTTCTATGGGGCTCTATGGGTCTCTATGGGGTGCTATGGGGCGTTATGGGGCTCTGTGGGTCTCTATGGGGTCTCTATGGGGATCTATGGGGTCTCTATGGGGTCTCTATGGGGCTCTATGGGGTCTCTATGGGGCTCTATGGGGCTCTATGGGGCGCTATGGGGCGCTATGGGTCTCTATGGGGCTCTATGGGATCTCTATGGGTTTCTGTGGGGTCTCTATGGGGTGTTATGGGGCGCTATGGGTCTCTATGGGGTCTCCATGGGGTTTGTATGGGGATCTATGGGGCTCTATGGGCTCTACGGGGCTCTATGGGGTCTCTATGGAGCTCTATGGGGCTCTATGGGGCTCTATGGGTCTCTGTGGGGTCTCTATGGGGCTCTATGGGGATCTATGGGGCGCTATGGGGCTCAGTGGGGCTCTATGGGTCTCTATGGGGCTCTATGGGGCTCAGTGGGGCTCTATGGGGCTCTATGGGGTTTCTATGGGGTTCTATGGGGCTCTATGGGGTCTCTATGGGTTTCTGTGGGGTCTCTATGGGTCTCTATGGGGCGCTATGGGTCTCTATGAGGTGCTATGGGGCTCTATGGGGCTCTATGGGGTTTCTATGGGGCTCTATCGGGCTCTATGGGGTCTCTATGGGGTCTCTGTGGGTCTCTATGGGGCTCTATGGGGCGCTATGGGGTCTCTATGGGTTTCTGTGGGGTCTCTATGGAGCTCTATGGGGCTCTATGGGGTGTTATGGGGTGCTATGGGATCTCTATGGGGTCTTGTGTGTCTCTATGGGTTTCTATGGGGTCTCTATGGGATCATTTGGGTCTCTATGGGGCGCTATGGGGCGCTATGGGTCTCTATGGGTCTCTGTGGGGTCTCTATGGGGCTCTATGGGGATCTATGGGGCGCTATGGGTCTCTATGGGTCTCTATGGGGTTTGTATGGGGATCTATGGGGCTCTATGGGCTCTACGGGGCTCTATGGGGTCTCTATGGAGCTCTATGGGTCTCTATGGGGCTCAGTGGGGCTCTATGGGGTCCCTATGAGGTTTCTATGGGGTCTCTATGGGTCTCTATGGGGCTCTGTGGGTCTCTGTGGGGTTTCTATGGGGTTCTATGGGTCTCTATGGGGCGATATGGAGCTCTATGGGGATCTATGGGGTCTCTGTGGGGTTTCTATGGGGTTCTATGGGGCTCTATGGGGTCTTTATGGGGCTCAGTGGGTCTCTATGGGGCTCTATGGGGTTCTGTGGGGATCTATGGGGCTCTATGGGGGTCCATGGGGATCTATGGGGTTTCTATGGGGCTCTATGGGTCTCTATGGGGTGCTATGGGGCGTTATGGGGCTCTGTGGGTCTCTATGGGGTCTCTATGGGGATCTATGGGGTCTCTATGGGTTTCTGTGGGTCTCTATGGGTCTCTATGGGGTCTCTATGGGGCTCTATGGGGATCTATGGGGCGCTATGGGGCTCTGTGGGTCTCTATGGGGTTTGTATGGGGCTCTATGGGGCTCTATGGGGTCTCTATGGGGCTCTATGGGGCTCTATGGGGCGCTATGGGGCGCTATGGGTCTCTATGGGGCTCTATGGGATCTCTATGGGTTTCTGTGGGGTCTCTATGGGGTGTTATGGGGCGCTATGGGTCTCTATGGGGTCTCCATGGGGTTTGTATGGGGATCTATGGGGCTCTATGGGCTCTACGGGGCTCTATGGGGTCTCTATGGAGCTCTATGGGGCTCTATGGGGCTCTATGGGTCTCTGTGGGGTCTCTATGGGGCTCTATGGGGATCTATGGGGCGCTATGGGGCTCAGTGGGGCTCTATGGGTCTCTATGGGGCTCTATGGGGCTCAGTGGGGCTCTATGGGGCTCTATGGGGTTTCTATGGGGTTCTATGGGGCTCTATGGGGTCTCTATGGGTTTCTGTGGGGTCTCTATGGGTCTCTATGGGGCGCTATGGGTCTCTATGAGGTGCTATGGGGCTCTATGGGGTTTGTATGGGGCTCTATCGGGCTCTATGGGGTCTCTATGGGGTCTCTGTGGGTCTCTATGGGGCTCTATGGGGCGCTATGGGGTCTCTATGGGTTTCTGTGGGGTCTCTATGGGGCTCTATGGGGCGCTATGGGGTCTCTATGGGTTTCTGTGGGGTCTCTATGGAGCTCTATGGGGCTCTATGGGGTGTTATGGGGTGCTATGGGATCTCTATGGGGTCTTGTGTGTCTCTATGGGTTTCTATGGGGTCTCTATGGGATCATTTGGGTCTCTATGGGGCGCTATGGGGCGCTATGGGGCTCTGTGGGTCTCTATGGGGTCTCTATGGGGTTCTGTGGGGATCTATGGGGTCTCTATGGGGCCTCTATGGGGCTCAGTGGGGCTCTATGGGGTCTCTGTGGGTCTCTATGGGGCTCTATGGGGCTCTATGGGGTTTCTATGGGGTTCTATGGGGCTCTATGGGGCTCTATGGGGCTCTATGGGGTGATATGGGGCTCTATGGGGATCTATGGGGTCTCTGGGGCTCTATGGGGTTTCTATGGGGTTCTATGGGGCTTTATGGGGTCTTTATGGGGCTCAGTGGGAATCTATGGGGCTCTATGGGGTCTCTATGGGGTTCTGTGGGGCTCTATGGGTCTCTATGGGGTCTCCATGGGGTTTGTATGGGGCTCTATGGGGTGCTATGGGGTCTCTATGGGGTCTTGTGTGACTCTATGGGATTCTATGGGGATTTATGGGGATCTATGGGTCTCTGTGGTTCTCTATGGGGCTCTATGGGTCTCTATGGGGCTCTATGGGGCTCTATGGGGCTCTATGGTGTCTCTATGGGTTTCTTTGGGGTCTCTATGGGGCGCTATGGGTCTCTATGGGGTTTGTATGGGTCTCTATGGGGCGATATGGGGCTCTATGGGGATCTATGGGGTCTCTGGGGCTCTATGGAGTTTCTATGGGGATCTATGGGGTGCTATGGGATCTCTATGGGGTCTTGTGTGACTCTATGGGATTCTATGGGGATCTATGGGACTCTATTGGGCTCTATGGGGTTTCTATGGGTCTCTATGGGGCTCTATGGGGATCTATGGGGTCTATGGGGGTCTATGGGGCTCTATGGGGTTTCTATGGGGCTCTATGGGGCGCTATGGGGTCTCTATGGGTTTCTGTGGGGTCTCTATGGGGCTCTATGGGGTGCTATGTGGCTTGTATGGGGGTCTATGGGGATCTATGGGGTTTCTATGGGGCACTATGGGGCTCTGTGGGTCTCTATGGGGTCTCTATGGGTCTCTATGGGGTTCTGTGGGGATCTATGGGGTCTCTATGGGGTCTCTGTGGGGTCTCTGTGGGTCTCTATGGGGCTCTATGGGGTTTCTATGGGATTCTATGGGGCTCTATGGGGTTTTTATGGGGCTCAGTGGGGATCTATGGGTCTCTATGGGTCTCTATGGGTCTCTATGTGCCTCTATGGTGCTCTATGGGTCTCTATGGGTCTCTATGGGGTCTGTGGGGCTCTATGGGGTTTCTATAGGGTGTTATGGGGTGGCTATGGGGTCTTAGGGGACTCTATGGGTCTCTATGGGTCCCTATGGGTCTCTATGGGATCATTTGGGGTTCTGTGAGTCGCTGTGGGTCACTATGGGTCGCTATGGGTCGCTATGGGTCCCTATGGTCCCTATGGGTCGCTATTGGTTGCTATGGGTCGCAATGGGTCGCTATGGGTCCCTATGGGTCCCTATGGGACTCTATGGGTCTCTATGGGTCTCTATGGGTCGCTATGGGTCGCTATGGGTCCCTATGGGTCTCTATGGGTCTCTGTGGGTCGCTATGGGTCTCTATGGGTCCCTGTGGGTCTCCATGGCTCCCTATGGTTCTCTATGGGTCTCTATGGGTCACTATGGGTCGCTATGGGTCTCTATGGGTCTCTGTGGGCCTCTATGGGGTCTCTATGGTGCTCTATGGGTCTCTATGGGTCTCTATGGGATCATTTGGGGTTCTGTGGGTCGCTATGGGTCCCTATGGGTCTCTATGGGTCTCTATGGGGATCTATGGGGTCCCTATGGGGTCCCTATGGGGCTCTATGGGTCTCAGTGGGTCGCTATGGGTCGCTATGGGTCTCTATAGGTCTCTGTGGGTCGCTATGGGTCGCTATGGGTCGCTATGGGTCTCTATGGGTCCCTGTGGGTCTCCATGGCTCCCTATGGTTCTCTATGGGTCTCTATGGGTCACTATGGGTCGCTATGGGTCACTATGGGTCGCTATGGGTCTCTATGGGTCTCTGTGGGCCTCTATGGGGTTTCTATGGTGCTCTATGGGTCTCTATGGGTCTCTATGGGATCATTTGGGGTTCTATGGGTCGCTATGGGGTTGCTCTGGGTCTCTATGGGTCTCTGTGGGGCTCTATGGGGTTTCTATAGGGTGTTATGGGGTGGCTATGGGGTCTTAGGGGACTCTATGTGTCTCTATGGGTCTCTATGGCTCGCTATGGGTCTCTATGGCTCTCTATGGGTCGCTATGGGTCGCTATGGGTCTCAGTGGGTCGCTATGGGTCGCTATGGGTCGCTATGGGTCGCTATGGGTCGCTATGGGTCGCTATGGGTCTCTATGGCTCTCTATGGGGTTTCTATGGGTCTCTATGGGTCGCTATGGGTCGCTATGGGTCGCTATGGGGTTTCTGTGGCTCCCGCCCCACAGTTCCCGCTCACATCAGTGGGGTTTTCCGCGCCGTGGGGCTGCCCTCCCTGCTCAGCACTTTGGACGCCGCCGTGGGGCTGACGGAGGAGCTGCGATCTGTGGGGCAGGAGGAGCTGCTGCCCATCGAGCCGCCCCACGGCCCCACACGTGTGGGGCAGGAGGAGTCACTTGTGGGGCAGGAGAATGCACTTGTGGGGCAGGAGGATGCACTTATGGGGCGGGAGGACCCACTTGTGGGGCAGAAGGAGCCACTTATGGGGCAGAAGGAGCCACTTATGGGGCAGGAGGAGGCACTTATGGGGCAGGAGGAGGCACTTGTGGGGCTGGGAGAGTCACCTATGGGGCAGGAGAAGCCACTTGTGGGGTGGGAGCCTCTTATGGGGCAGGAGGAGGCACTTGTGGGGCAGGAGAAACCATTTGTGGGGCAGAAGGAGCCACTTATGGGGCGGGAGGACCCACTTGTGGGGCAGGAGGGCCCACTTATGGGGCGGGAAGACCCACTTATGGGGCGGGAGGACCCACTTATGAGGCGGGAGGACCCACTTATGGGGCAGGAGGGCCCACTTATGGGGCGGGAAGACCCACTTATGGGTCAGAAGGAGCCACTTATGGGGCAGGAGGACCCAGTTATGGGGCAGGAGGACCCACTTGTGGGGCAGGAGGAGCCTCTTATGGGGCTGGAGGACCCACTTGTGGGGCAGAAAGACCCACTTATGGGTCAGAAGGAGCCACTTATGGGGCGGGAAGACCCACTTATGGGGCGGGAGGAGCCACTTATGGGGCAGGACCCACTTGTGGGGCAGGAGGATCCACTTATGGGGCGGGAGGACCCACTTGTGGGGCGGGAGGACCCACTTGTGGGGCAGGAGGAGCCACTTATGGGTCTGGGAGAGCCACTTGTGGGGCGGGAGGCCGTACTTGTGGGGCTGGCACAGGTAGTGGCCAACTCTCCCCCCCAGTGCCCCCTCCGGCCCCACAGCCGCCGCCTGCTGCCCCATAGCGGCCACCGCTTGCTGCTCGGCCCCACTGAGCACCGCCTGACCCACAAGTGAGTGCGAACGTAGCGCATCTGTGGGGCTCTATGGGGTTTTATGGGGTTTCTATGGGGCTCTATGGGGTTTCTATGGGGTTTCTGTGGGGTTTCTATGGGGCTCTATGGGGTTTCTATGGGGCTCTATGGGGTTCTATGGGGTTTCTGTGGGGCTCTATGGGGTTTCTATGGGGCTCTGTGGGGCTCTATGGGGATCTATGGGGTTTCTATGGGGCTCTATGGGGTTCTATGGGGTTTCTATGGGGCTCTATGGGGTTTCTGTGGGGTTTCTGTGGGGCTCTATGGGGCTCTGTGGGGTTCTGTGGGGTTTCTGGGGATCTATGGGTCTCTATGGGGCTCTATGGGGTTTCTGTGGGGCTCTATGGGGTCAGTGGGGCTCTATGGGATTTCTATGGGGTCAGTGGGGCTCTATGGGGCTCTATGGGGTTTCTGTGGGGTTTCTATGGGGTTTTATGGGGTTTCTGTGGGGCTCTATGGGGCTCTATGGGGTTTCTATGGGGTTTCTATGGGGTTTCTGTGGGGTTTCTATGGGGTTTCTATGGGTCTCTATGGGTCTCTATGGGGCTCTGTGGGGCTCTATGGGGTTTCTGTGGGGTTTCTGTGGGGCTCTATGGGGCTCTGTGGGGTTTCTATGGGGTCTCTATGGGGCTCTATGGGGCTCTATGGGGTCTTTATGGGGTTTCTATGGGGTTTCTATGGGGTTTCTATGGGGTTTCTATGGGGCTCTATGGGGATCTATGGGATTTCTATGGGGTTTTTGTGGGGTTCTATGGGGTCTATAGGGTTTCTATGGGGCTCTATGGGGCTCTATGGGGTTTCTGTGAGGCTTTATGGGGCTCTATGGGGTTTATATGCGGCTCTATGGGGTTTCTGTGCAGTTTCTATGGGGTTTCTATGGGATTTCTATGGGTCTCTGTGGATCTCTATGGGGTTTCTGTGCAGTTTCTATGGGGTTTCTATGGGATTTCTATGGGTCTCTGTGGATCTCTATGGGGTTTCTGTGGGGCTCTATGGGGCTCTATGGGGATCTATGGGATTTCTATGGGGTTTCTGTGGGGTTCTATGGGGTCTGTGGGGCTCTATGGGGCTCTATGGGGCTCTATGGGGTTTCTATGGGGTCAGTGGGGCTCTATGGGGTTTCTGTGGGGCTCTATGGGGTCTTTATGGGGTTCTATGGGGCTCTATGGGGATCTATGGGATTTCTATGGGGTTTTTGTGGGGTTCTATGGGGTCTATGGGGTCAGTGGGGCTCTATGGGGTTTCTATGGGGTCAGTGGGGCTCTATGGGGCTCTATGGGGTTTCTATGGGGTTTCTATGGGGTTTCTGTGGGGTTTCTATGGGGTTTCTATGGGTCTCTATGGGTCTCTATGGGACTCTATGGGGCTCTGTGGGGCTCTATGGGGTTTCTGTGGGGTTTCTATGGGGTCTCTATGGGGCTCTATGGGGCTCTATGGGGTCTTTATGGGGTTTCTATGGGGTTTCTATGGGGTTTCTGTGGGGCTCTATGGGGTCTTTATGGGGCTCTATGGGGCTCTATGGGGTTTCTGTGGGGCTCTGTAGGGCTCTATGGGGTTTCTGGGGATCTATGGGGTTCTATGGGGCTCTATGGGGTTTTATGGGGTTTCTGTGGGGCTCTATGGGGTTTCTATGGGGCTCTATGGGGATCTATGGGATTTCTATGGGGTTTTTGTGGGGTTCTATGGGGTCTATAGGGTTTCTATGGGGCTCTATGGGGCTCTATGGGGTTTCTGTGAGGCTTTATGGGGCTCTATGGGGTTTCTATGGGGCTCTATGGGGTTCTATGGGGTTTCTATGGGGCTCTATGGGGTTTCTGTGGGGTTTCTGTGGGGCTCTATGGGGCTCTGTGGGGTTCTGTGGGGTTTCTGGGGATCTATGGGTCTCTATGGGGCTCTATGGGGTTTCTGTGGGGCTCTATGGGGTCAGTGGGGCTCTATGGGATTTCTATGGGGTCAGTGGGGCTCTATGGGGCTCTATGGGGTTTCTATGGGGCTCTATGGGGCTCTGTGGGTCTCTATGGGGTTTCTGTGGGGTTTCTGTGGGGCTCTATGGGGCTCTATGGGGTTTCTATGGGGTTTCTATGGGGTTTCTGTGGGGTTTCTATGGGGTTTCTATGGGTCTCTATGGGTCTCTATGGGACTCTATGGGGCTCTGTGGGGCTCTATGGGGTTTCTGTGGGGTTTCTATGGGGTCTCTATGGGGCTCTATGGGGCTCTATGGGGTCTTTATGGGGTTTCTATGGGGTTTCTATGGGGTTTCTATGGGGCTCTATGGGGATCTATGGGATTTCTATGGGGTTTTTGTGGGGTTCTATGGGGTCTATAGGGTTTCTATGGGGCTCTATGGGGCTCTATGGGGTTTCTGTGAGGCTTTATGGGGCTCTATGGGGTTTATATGGGGCTCTATGGGGTTTCTGTGCAGTTTCTATGGGGTTTCTATGGGATTTCTATGGGTCTCTGTGGATCTCCATGGGGTTTCTGTGGGGCTCTATGGGGCTCTATGGGGATCTATGGGATTTCTATGGGGTTTCTGTGGGGTTCTATGGGGTCTGTGGGGCTCTATGGGGCTCTATGGGGCTCTATGGGGTTTCTATGGGGTCAGTGGGGCTCTATGGGGTTTCTGTGGGGCTCTATGGGGTCTTTATGGGGTTCTATGGGGCTCTATGGGGATCTATGGGGTTTCTATGGGGTTTCTGTGGAGTTCTATGGGGTCAGTGGGGCTCTATGGGACTCTATGGGGTCTTTATGGGGTTCTATGGGGCTCTATGAGGCTCTATGGGGTTTCTATGGGGCTCTATGGGGCTCTATGGGGTCTCTATGGGGTCTATCGGGTTTCTATGGGGCTCTGTGGGGTTTCTGTGGGGTTTCTGTGGGGCTCTATGGGGCTCTATGGGGTTTCTATGGGGCTCTATGGGGCTCTATGGGGTTTCTATGGGGCTCTATGGGGTCTTTATGGGGTTCTATGGGGTTTCTATGGGGTTTCTGTGGGGCTCTATGGGGTCTATATGGGGCTCTATGGGGCTCTGTGGGGTTTCTATGGGGTTTCTATGGGGTCTCTATGGGACTCTATGGGGCTCTTTGGGGTTTCTGTGGGGCTCTATGGGGATCTGTGGGGTTTCTATGGGGTTTCTATGGGGTTTCTGTGGGGTTCTATGGGGTTTATAGGGTTTCTATGGGGCTCTATGGGGTTTCTGTGCAGTTTCTATGGGGTTTCTATGGGATTTCTATGGGGTCAGTGGGGCTCTATGGGGTTTCTGTGGGGCTCTATGGGGCTCTATGGGGTTTCTATGGGGTCAGTGAGTCTCTATGGGGTTTCTGTGGGGCTCTATGGGGCTCTATGGGGTCTTTATGGGGTCGATGGGGTTTGTATGGGGATCTATGGGGATCTATGGGGTCTCTATGGAGTTTTGTGGGGCTCTATGGGGTTTCTATGGGGCTCGATGGGTCTCTATGGAGTCTCTATGGGGTCTATGGGGTTTCTATGGGGTTTCTGTGGGGTTCTATGGGGTCTATAGGGTTTCTATGGGTCTCTATGGGGTTTCTATGGGTCTCTATGGGGCTCTATGGGGTTTCTATGGGGCTCTATGGGTCTCTATGGGGATCTATGGGGTTTCTGGGGGCTCTATGGGGGACTCTGGGGTCACTGGGGCTCTATGGGGCTCTGTGGGGTTTCTATGGGGTTTCTATGGGAATCTATGAGTCTCTGTGGGGCTCTATGGGGTTTCTATGGGGCTCTATGGGGTTTCTATGGGGTCACTGGGGCTCTATGGGGTTTCTATGGGTTTTCATGGGGCTCTATGGGGTCAGTGGGGCTCTATGGGGTCAGTGGGGCTCTATGAGGTCTCTACGGGGCTCTGTGGGGCTCTATGGGGTTTCTATAGGGTTTCTATGGGGTTTCTATGGGTCTCTATGGGGCTCTATGGGGCTCTATGGGGTTCCTATGGGGTTCCTATGGGGCTCTACGGGGCTCTCTGGGTTCCCATTGGTTCCCATTGGTTCCCATTGGTTCCCATTGGTTCCCATTGACTCCCATTGCTTCCCATTGCTTCCCACTGACTCCCATTGGTTCCCATTGACTCCCGTTGGCTCCCATTGGTTCCCATTGACTCCATTGCTTCCCATTGGCTCCCATTGGTTCCCATTGGTTCCAACTGGCTTCCATTGGCTCCCATTTGTTCCCATTGGCTCCCATTGGCTCCCATTGGCGCCCATTGGCTCCCATTGGCGCCCATTGGCGCCCATTGACTCCCATTGGTTCCCATTGACACCCATTAGTTCCCATTGACTCCCATTGGCTCCCATTGGTTCCCATTGGCTCCCTTTGGCTCCCCTTGGCTCCCATTGGCTCCCCTTGGCTCCCATTGGCTCCCCTTGGCTCCCATTGGTTCCCATTGGTTCCCATTGGCTCCCATTGGTTCCCATTGGTTCCCATTGGTTCCCATTGGCTCCCATTGTCTCCCATTGGCTCCCATTGGCTCCCATTGGCTCCCATTGACTCCCATTGGCTCCCATTGACTCCCATTGGCTCCCATTGTCTCCCATTGGCTCCCATTGGTTCCCATTGACTCCCATTGACTCCCGTTGACTCCCGTTGACGCCCATTCGTTCCCATTGTTTCCCATTGGTTCCCATTGGTTCCCATTGTTTCCCAGTGACTCCCATTGGTTCCCATTGGCTCCTATTGACTCCCATTGGATCCCATTGGTTCTTATTGACCCCCATTGGTTCCCATTGACTCCCATTGACACCCATTAGTTCCCATTGACTCCCATTGGTTCCATTGCTTCCCATTGGTTCCCATTGGCTCCCATTGGTTCCCATTGACTCCCATTGACGCCCATTGGCTCCCATTGACGCCCATTGCTTCCCATTGGCTCCCATTGCTTCCCATTGGCTCCTATTGGTTCCCATTGGCTCCCATTGACCCCCATTGGCTCCCATTGCCTCCCATTGGCTCCCATTGGCTCCCATTGGCTCCCATTGGCTCCCATTGGCTCCATTGCTTCCCATTGGTTCCCATTGCTTCCCATTGGTTCCATTGCTTCCCATTGGTTCCCATTGGCTCCCATTGGTTCCCATTGGCTCCCATTGGTTCCCATTGACTCCATTGCTTCACATTGACCCCCATTGGTTCCCATTGGTTCCCATTGGTTCCATTGCTTCCCATTGGCTCCCATTGGCTCCCATTGACTTCCATTGGTTCCCATTGGCTTCCATTGGCTCCCATTGGTTCCAACTGGCTCCCATTGGTCCCATTGGCTCCCATTGGCTCCCATTGGTTCCCATTGACTCCCATTGCCTCCCATTGGCTCCCATTGGTTCCCATTGGTTCCCATTGACACCCATTAGTTCCCATTGGTTCCCATTGGTTCCATTGCTTCCTATTGGTTCCCGTTGGTTCCCATTGACTCCCATTGGTTCCCATTGGCTCCCATTGACCCCCATTAACCCCCATTGGTCCCCATTGGTTCCCGTTGTTTCCCATTGGCTCCCATTGGCTCCCATTGGTTCCATTGGTTCCCATTGGCTCCCATTGGCTCCCATTGGCTCCCATTGATTCCCATTGGTTCCCATTGGTTCCCATTGGCTCCCATTGGCTCCCATTGGCTCCCATTGGTTCTGCTGGCGCTCAGTGGCGCCCCCTGTGGCCGCAGGTGGCAGCGCCGGCTGCCGATGTCCCCGCGCTGTGTGGCCCATTGCTTCCCACTGGTGGCCGTCGGCTGCGCGCAGGGCAGCGTGAGGCTGCTGGAGGCGGGCAGCGGGCAGGTGAGGGACGGACTGGGGTATACTGGGAGGGACTGGGAGGGACTGGGGGGGACTGGGGGGGGACGGAATGGGACTTGGAGGGACTGGGATGAGACTGGGTTATACTGGGAGGGACTGGGAGGGACTGGGGGGGGACGGGGATGGGACTTGGAGGGACTGGGATGAGAGTGGGAGGGACTGGGATGGACTGGGACGGACTGGGAGGGACTGGGGGGAACTGGGACAGACTGGGAGGGACTGGGATGAGACTGGGAGGGACTGGGATGGACTGGGACGGACTGGGAGGGACTGGGTGGGACTGGGGGGAACTGGGACGGACTGGGAGGGGCTGGGATGAACTGGGATGAGACTGGGTGGGACTGGGTTATACTGGGATGGACTGGAGTGGACTGGGAGGGACTGGGATGGACTGGGAGGGGACTGGGAGGTAATAGGAGGGACTGAAATGAACTGGGATGGACTGGGAGGGGACTGGGTTGAGACTGGAATGGACTGGGACAGACTGGGATGAGACTGGGAGGGACTGGGGGGGCACTGGGATGGACTGGGAGGGATTGGGTTATACTGGGATGGACTGGAGTGGACTGGGAGGGACTGGGATGGACTGGGAGGGACTGTGGGGGGACGGGGATGGGACTTGGAGGGACTGGGATGAGACTGGGTTATACTGGGAGGGACTGGGAGGGACTGGGAGGGACTTGGATTGATTGAGATGAACTGGGAGGGACTGGGTTATACTGGGAGGGACTGAGAGGAACTGGGAGGGACTGGGATGAGACTGGGAGGAGCTGGGAGGTAATAGGAGTCTGTACTGGTCTGTACTGGTCCATACTTGTCCATACTGGTCCGTACTGGTCCATACTGGTCCGTACTGGTCCGTACTGGTCCGTACTGGTCCATACTTGTCCATACTGGTCCGTACTGGTCCATACTGGTCCATACTGATCCGTACTGGTCCGTACTGGTCCGTACTGGTCCGTACTGGTCCGTACCGGTCTATACTGGTTTGTACGAGTTCGTACTGGTCCGTACTGGTCTATACTGGTCCATATTGGTCCATACTGGTCTGTACTGATCTGTACTGGTCTATACTGGTCCGTACCGGTCCATACTGGTTTGTACGAGTTTGTACCAATCCGTACTGGTCCATACTGGTCTGTACTGGTCCGTACTGGTCTGTACTGGTCCATACTGGTCCGTACTGGTCCATACTGATCCATACTGGTCCGTACTGGTCCGTACTGGTCCATACTGGTCCATACTCATCCATACTGGTCCCTACTGGTCCATACTGGTCCGTACTGGTCCATACTGGTCCATATTGGTCCGTACTGGTCCGTACTGGTCTATACTGATCCATACTGATCCATACTGGTCCATACTGATCCTTACTGGTCCATACTGATCCATACTGGTCCGTACTGGTCCATACTGGTCCATATTGGTCCATACTGATCCATACTGGTCCATACTGGTCCGTACTGGTCCGTACTGGTCCATACTGGTCCATACTGGTCCGTACTGGTCCATACTGGTCCATACTGGTCCATAATGGTCCATATTGATCCATACTGATCCGTACTGGTCCATACTGATCCTTACTGGTCCATACTGGTCCGTACTGGTCTCTATGAGTTTGTACTAGTCCATACTGATCCATACTGGTCCATACTGATCCGTACTGGTCCGTACTGGTCCATACTGGTCCATATTGGTCCATACCGGTCCATACTGGTCCGTACTGGTCCATACTGGTCCGTACCGGTCTATGCTGGTCCGTACTGGTCCGTAATGGTCCGTACTGGTCCATATTGGTCCGTACTGGTCCATACTGATCCGTACTGGTCCGTACTGGTCCATAATGGTCCATACTGGTCCATACTGGTCCATACCGGTCTGTACTGGTCCGTACTGGTCCATACTGGTCCATATTGGTCCGTACTGGTCCATACTGATCCGTACTGGTCCATACTGATCCATACAGGTCCGTACTGGTCCATACTGGTCCATATTGGTCCATACTGGTCCATACTGGTCCGTACTGGTCCGTACTGGTCCGTACTGGTCCATACTGGTCCATATTGGTCCGTACTGGTCTGTACTGGTCCATACTGGTCCATACTGGTCCATAATGGTCCATATTGATCCGTACTGATCCGTACTGGTCCATACTGATCCTTACTGGTCCATACTGGTCCGTACTGGTCTCTATGAGTTTGTACTAGTCCATACTGATCCATACTGGTCCATACTGATCCGTACTGGTCCGTACTGGTCCATACTGGTCCATACTGGTCCGTACTGGTCCATACTGGTCCGTACCGGTCTATACTGGTCCGTACTGGTCCGTAATGGTCCATACTGGTCCATATTGGTCCGTACTGGTCCATACTGATCCGTACTGGTCTATACTGGTCCATACCGGTCCATACTGGTCCATACTGGTCCATACCGGTCTGTACTGGTCCGTACTGGTCCATAATGGTCCATACAGGTCCGTACTGGTCCGTACTGGTCCGTACTGGTCCATACTGGTCCATACTGATCCATACTGGTCCATACTGCTCCGTACTGGTCCATACTGGTCCGTACTGATCCATACTGGTCCGTACTGGTCCGTACTGGTCCATACTGGTCCATACTGGTCTGTATTTGTCTGTATGAGTTTGTTCTAGTCCATACTCGTCCATACTGGTCCGTATTGGTCCGTACTGGTTCGTATTGGTCCGTACTGGTCCATACTGATCCATACTGGTCTATACTGATCCGTACTGGTCTGTACTGGTCTGTACTGGTCCGTATGAGTTTGTACTGGTCCATACTGATCCGTACTGATCCATACTGGTCTATACTGATCCGTACTGGTCTATACTTTTCCATGTTGGTCCGTACCGGTCCGTACTGGTCCGTACTGGTCCGTACTGATCCATACTGATCTGTACTGGTCCATATTGGTCCATATTGGTCCGTACTGGTCCATACTGGTCCATAATGGTCCATAATGGTCCGTATCGGTCCGTACTGGTCCGTACTGGTCCGTACTGGTCTGTACTGGTCCATACTGTTCCATACCGGTCCATACTGGTCCGTACTGGTACATACTTGTCCGTACTGGTCCGTACTGGTCCATACTGATCCATACTGGTCCATACTGATCCATACTGGTCCGTACTGGTCCATACTGGTCCATACTGATCCATATTGGTCCGTACTGGTCCATACTGATCCGTACTGGTCCGTACTGGTCCATACCGGTTCATACTGGTCCATACTGGTCCATACCGGTCTGTACTGGTCCGTACTGGTCCATAATGGTCCATACTGGTCCGTACTGGTCCATACTGATCCGTACTGGTCCGTACTGATCCATACTGATCTGTACTGGTCCATATTGGTCCATATTGGTCCGTACTGGTCCATACTGGTCCATAATGGTCCATAATGGTCCGTACCGGTCCGTACTGGTCCATACTGGTCTGTACTGGTGCAGGAGGTGCAGGAGGTGGCAGCCACATGCGGCGCAGTGACGGCCGTCGCCTTCGTCAGCAGCGACTGCGTGGCTGTGGGGGGGGCGGGGGGCGACCTGCAGCTCTGGGACCTCAGGGGGGGCAGCAGGTGAGTGGGGGGGGGGGGGGATCTATGGGGTTTTTGTGGGGTCTGTGGGGTTTTTGTGGGGTTTTTATGGGCTCTGTGGGGCCTCTATGGGGTTTTTATGGGCTCTGTGGGGTCTGTGGGGTTTTTGTGGGGTTTCTATGGGGTCTGTGGGGTTTTTGTGGGGTCTGTGGGGTCTGTGGGGTTTTTATGGGGTTTCTATGGGGTCTATGGGGTTTCTATGGGGCTCTATGGGGCTCTATGGATCTCTATGGGTCTCCATGGGGCTCTATGGGGTCTATGGGGCTCTATGGGGTTTTTATGGGGTCTATGGGGCTCGATGGGGCTCTATGAGGTTTCTGTGGGTCTCTATGGGGTTTCTATGGGGCTCTATGAGACTCTATGGGGCTCTATGGGGTTTCTATCGGGTTCTATGGGGTCTATGGGGCTCTATGGGGTTTCTGTGGGTCTCTATGGGGCTCTATGGATCTCTGTGGGTCTCTATGGGGTTCTATGGGTCTCCATGGGGCTCTATGGGGTCTATGGGGCTCTATGGGGTTTCTATGGGGCTCTATGGGGCTCTATGGGGTCTATGGGGTCTACGGGGCTCTATGGGGCACTATGGGGTTTTTGTCGGGGGTCTATGGGGTTTCTATGGGGTTTCTATTTGCTCTATGGGATTTCTATGGGGATCTATGGGGGTCTATGGGGTTTCTATGAGGTCTGTGGGGTCTATGGGACTCTATGGGGGTCTATGGGGCTCTGTGGGTCACTATGGGGCTCTATGGGTCTCTATGGGGTTTCTAAGGGGTTTCTATGAGGTCTATGGGGTCTATGGGGATTCTATGGGGCTCTATGGGGTCTATGGGGTCTATGGGGTTTCTATGGGGGTCTATGGGGCTCTATGGGGCTCTAAGGGGTCCGTATGGGGTTTCTGTGGGGCTTTATGGGGTTTCTATGGGGTTTCTATGGGGCTCTATGGGCTTTCTATACGGTTTCTATGGGTCTCTATGGGGCAGGTTATGAGGTTTCTATGGGGTTTCTATGGGGTTTCTATGGGTCTCCATGGGGCTCTATGGGGTCTATGGGGTCTATGGGGTTTCTGTGGGTCTCTATGGGGTTTCTGTGGGTCTCTATGGGGTTTCTATGGGGTTCTATGGGGTCTATGGGGTTTCTATGGGGGTCTATGGGTCTCTGTGGGGTCTATGGGGCTCTAAGGGGGTCTGTGGGGTTTCTATGGGGCTCTGTGGGGATCTGTGGGGCTCTATGGGGTTTCTATGGGGTTTCTATGGGATTTCTATGGGGTCTGTGAGATTTTTATGGGGTTTCTATGAGGTTTCTATGGGGTCTATGGGGTCTATGGGGCTCTATAGGTCTCTATGTGTCCCTATGGGTCGCTATGGGTCTCTATGGGGTCTCTATGGGGTTTCTATGGGGCTCTATGGAGCTCTATGGGGTTTCTATGGGGTCTATGGGGCTCAGTGGGGATCTGTGGGTCTCTATGGGTCTCTATGGGGTTTCTGTGGGGTTTCTATGGGATCTATGGGGATTCTATGGGGTTTCTATGGGGTCTATGAGGCTCTATGGGGTTTCTATGGGTCTCTATGGGGTTTCTATGGGTCTCTATGGGGTTTTTATGGGGCTCTATGGGGTCTATGGGGTTTCTATGGGGGTCTATGGGGTCTCTGTGGGGTCTATGGGGCTCTAAGGGGGTCTGTGGGTCTCCATGGGGCTCTATGGGGTCTATGGGGTCTATGGGGTTTCTGTGCGTCTCTATGGGGTTTCTATGGGGTTTCTATGGGGTTTCTATGGGAGCGATGGGGTTCTAAGGGGGTCTGTGGGATTTCTATGGGTCTCTATGGGGTTTCTATGGGGTCTGTAGGGCTCTATGGGGTTTCTATGGGTCTCTATGGGTCGCTATGGGGCTCTATGGGGTTTCTATGGGGTTTCTATGGGGTTGCTATGGGGTTTTTATGGGGTCTGTGGGATCTGCTGGGTCTCTATGGGGTCTGTGGGGCTCTATGGGGTTTCTATGGGTTTTCTATGGGGGTCTATGAGGTTTCTATGGGGCTTCTATGGGGTCTATGGGGTCTATGGGACTCTATGGGGTTTCTATGGGACTCTATGGGGTTTTTATGGGCTCTATGGGGTTCTATGGGGCTCTGTGGGTCGCTATGGGGCTTTATGGGGTTTCTGTGGGGCTCTAAGGGGTCCGTATGGGGTTTCTATGGGGTTTCTATGGGCTCTATGGGGTCTATGGGTCTCTGTGGGTCTCCATGGGGCTCTATGGGGTCTATGGGGTCTATGGGGGTCTATGGGGTCTATGGGGTCTCTGTGGGGTCTATGGGGCTCTAAGGGGGTCTGTGGGGTTTCTATGGGGCTCTATGGGTCTCTGTGGGTCTCCATGGGGCTCTATGGGGTCTATGGGGCTCAATGGGGTTTCCGTGGGTCTCTATGGGGTTTCTATGGGGTTTCTGTGGGGGTCTAAGGGGTCTATGGGGTTTCTATGGGGTCGATGGGGTTCTAAGGGGGTCTGTGGGGTTTCTATGGGTCTCTATGGGGCTCTATGGGGTCTATAGGGCTCTATGGGGCTCTGTGGGGTCTATGGGGCTCTCTGGGGTTTCTATGGGGCTTCTATGGGGCTCAATGGGGATCTGTGGGGCTCTATGGGGTTTCTATGGAGATCTGTGGGGTTTCTATGGGGTTTCCATGGGGTCTCTGGGGCTCTATGGGGTCTGTATGGGGTTTTTATGGGCTCTATGGGACTCTATGGGGTTTCTATGAGATCTATGGGGCTCTATAGGTCTCTATGCGTCCCTATGGGTTTCTATGGGGCTCTGTGGGGTCTTTGGGGTCTATCGGGCTCTATGGGGTTTCTATGGGTCTCTCTGGGTCGCTATGGGGCTCTATGGGGTCTATGGGGTTTCTATGGGTCTCTATGGGGTTTCTAAGGGGTTTCTATGGGGGTCTATGAGGTTTCTATGGGGTTTCTATGGGTTTCTAAGGGGTTTCTATGGGGCTCTATGGGGTTTCTATGGGGTCTGTGGGGGTCCATGGGGTCTATGCGGCTCTATGGGGTTTCTATGGTGTTTCTATGGGGGTCTATGGGGTTTTTGTGGGGTTTCTATGGGGTTTCTGTGGGGTTTTTATTGGGTCTATGGGGTTTCTATGGGGTTTCTATGGGGTTTCTATGGGGTTTCTATGGGGCGCTATGAGTCTCTATGGGGTCCCTATGGGGCTCTATAGGATTTCTATGGGGTCTGTGGGGTTTCTATGGGGTTTCTATGGGGTCTATGGGGCTCAATGGGGATCTGTGGGGCTCTATGGGTCTCTATGGGGTCCCCATGTGTCTCCATGTGTCGCTATGGGTCTCTATGGGTCGCTGTGGGTCCCTATGGGATTTTATGGGGTCTCTATGGGTCGCTATGGTCGCTATGGGTCTCTATGGGTCCCTATGGGTCCCTATGGGTCCCTATAGGGTCGCTATGGGTCTCGATTTTTCTTTATGGGTCTGTATGCATCCCTAGGGGTCTCTGTGGGTCTCTATGGGTCGCTATGGGTCGCTATGTGTCGCTATGGGTCCCTATGGGTCTCAGTGGGTCCCTATGGGGTCCCTATGGGGCTCTATGGGTCTCTATGGGGTCCCTGTGGGTCGCTATGGGTCGCTGTGGGTCTCTATGTGTCCCTATGGGTCTCTATGGGTCTCTATGGGTCTCTATGGGTCTCTATGGGTCTCTATGGGTCTCTATGGGTCTCTATGGGGTCTCTGTGGATCTCTTTGGGGTCTCTGTGGGTCTCTACGGGGCTCTATGGGGTTTTATGGGGTCTCTATGGGGTCTTTGTGGGGCTCTAAGGTGTCTCCATGGGTCTCTATGGGTCTCTATGGGTCCCTATGGGATTTTATGGGGTCGCTATGGGTCGCTATAGGTCCCTATGGGTCCCTATGGGTCTCTATGGGTCGCTATGGGTCTCTATTTGTCTCTATGGGTCCCTATGGGTCTCTGTGGGTCTCTATGGGTCCCTATGGGATTTTATGGGGTCGCTGTGGGTCTCTATGGGTCCCTATGGGTCGCTATGGGTCGCTATGGGTCCCTATGTGTCCCTATGGGTCGCTATGGGATTTTATGGGATATCTATGGGTCGCTATGGGTTGCTATGGGATTTTATGGGGTCGCTATGGGTCGCTATGGGTTGCTATGGGATTTTATGGGGTCTCTATGGGTTGCTATGGGTATCTATGGGTTTCTGTGGGTCGCTATGGGTCGCTATGGGTCTCTGTGGGTCGCTATGGGTCTGTATGTGTGACTATGGGTCCCTATTGGTGTCTGTGTGTCTCTATGTGTCCCTATGGGTCCCTATGGGATTTTATGGGGTCTCTATGGGTCTCTATGGGATCTATGGGTCTCTATGGGGTCTCTATGGGTTCTGATGGGTTCCTATGTGTCTCTATGGGTCTCTATGGGTCGCTGTGGGGCCCCTATGTTTACCTATGGGTCCCTATGTTTCCCTATGGGTCCCTATGGGTCTCTATGGGTCTGTATGGGTCCCTACGGGGTTTTATGGGGTCCCCATGTGTCTCAGTGGGTCCCTATGGGTCCCTATGGGTCTGTTTTGTCTCTGTGTGTCCCTATGGGTTGCTATGGGGTTTTATGGGTTCTCTATGGGTCTCTATGGGTCTCTATGGGTCTCTATGGGTCTCTATGGGTCTCTATGGGGTCCCTGTGGGTCCCTATGGGTCCCCATGTGTCTCTATGGGTCCTTGTGGGTCCATATGGGTCTCTATGGGTCTCTGTGGGGCACTATGGGATTTTATGGGGTCGCTATGGGTCTCTATGGGTCCCTATGGGTCTCTGTGGGGCACTATGGGATTTTATGGGTTCTCTATGGGTCGCTATGGGTCTCTATGGGTCCCTATGGGTCTCTGTGGGGCACTATGGGATTTTATGGGGTCGCTATGGGTCTCTATGGGTCCCTATGGGTCTCTGTGGGGCACTATGGGATTTTATGGGGTCGCTATGGGTTGCTATGGGTCTCTATGGGTCGCTATGGGTCTCTATGGGTCGCTATGGGTTTCTATGGGTCCCTATGGGTTTCTATGGGTCCCTATGGGTCTCTATGGGTTCCGATGGGTTCCTATGGGTCTCTATGGGTCGCTGTGGGGCCCCTATGTGTACCTATGGGTCCCTATGTTTCCCTATGGGTCTCTATGGGTCTCTATGGGTCTGTATGGGTCCCTATGGGGTTTTGTGGGGTCCCCATGTGTCTCTATGGGTCCCTATGGGTCTCTATGGGGTCCCTATGGGGCTCTATGGGTCTCTATGGGTCCCTATGGGGCTGTATGGGGTCTCTATGGGGTCTCTATGGGTCCCTATAGGTCTCTATGGGTCTCTATGGGTCTCTATGGGTCCCTATGGGTCCCTATGGGTCGCTATGGGTCTCTATGGGTCGCTATGGGTCGCTATGGGTCGCTATGGGATTTTATGGGGTCGCTATGGGTCTCTATGGGTCGCTGTGGGTCGCTATGGGATTTTATGGGGTCGCTATGGGTCGCTGTGTGCCCCCATGTCCCCATGTCCCGCTCTGGGTCCCCGCCCTCAGGCTGTGGGGCGCAGTGGGGCACAGCGCTGCGGTGACGGCGCTGCAGGGCCTCAATGGGAACCTGGGCAGCGGAGCCGCGGACGGCAGCCTGGCGGTCAGTCTGGGTTGTGGGGTCACTGTGGGGTCCTTATGGGGTCCTTATGGGGTCATTATGGGGTCCTTATGGGGTCCTTATGGGGTCACTGTGGGGTTGTGGGGTTTTGGGGTCCTTATGGGGTCCTTATGGGGTCACTATGGGGTCCTTATGGGGTTATGGGGTCATTATGGGGTCCCTGTGGGGTTTTGGGGTCACTGTGGGGTTGTGGGGTCACTATGGGGTCCTTATGGGGTTGTGGGGTCACTGTGGGGTCACTGTGGGGTTGTGGGGTCCTTATGGGGTCATTATGGGGTTATGGGGTCACTGTGGGGTTTTGGGGTCACTGTGGGGTTGTGGGGTCCTTATGGGGTCACTATGGGGTCCTTATGGGGTTATGGGGTCACTGTGGGGTTATGGGGTCACTATGGGGTCATTATGGGGTCACTGTGGGGTTGTGGGGTCACTGTGGGGTTGTGGGGTTCTTATGGGGTCATTATGGGGTCACTGTGGGGTTGTGGGGACCTTATGGGGTCTCTATGGGGTCACTGTGGGGTTGTGGGGTCCTTATGGGGTCACTGTGGGGTCACTGTGGGGTTATGGGGTCACTGTGGGGTTGTGGGGTCCTTATGGGGTCATTATGGGGTCACTGTGGGGTTGTGGGGTCACTGTGGGGTCATTATGGGGTTATGGGGACCTTATGGGGTCCTTATGGGGTCCTTATGGGGTCACTGTGGGGTTGTGAGGTCCTTATGGGGTCCTTATGGGGTCACTATGGGGTTATGGGGTCATTATGGGGTCATTATGGGGTTATGGGGTCACTGTGGGGTTATGGGGTCATTATGGGGTCATTATGAGGTCACTGTGGGGTTGTGAGGTCCTTATGGGGTCCTTATGGGGTCACTGTGGGGTTATGGGGTCATTATGGGGTCACTATGGGGTTATGGGGTCACTGTGGGGTCATTATGGGGTTGTGGGGTCACTGTGGGGTCACTGTGGGGTTGTGGGGTCCTTATGGGGTTATGGGGTCACTGTGGGGTTATGGGGTTTTGGGGTTGTGGGGTCACTGTGGGGTTGTGGGGTCACTGTGGGGTTGTGGGGTTATGGGGACCTTATGGGGTCACTATGGGGTTATGGGGTCACTGCGGGGTTTTGGGGTCCTTATGGGGTCACTGTGGGGTCATTATGGGGTTATGGGGTCACTGTGGGGTTGTGGGGTCCTTATGGGGTCTTTATGGGGTCACTGTGGGGTTATGGGGTCCTTATGGGGTCCTTATGGGGTCACTGTGGGGTCATTATGGGGTTATGGGGTCACTGTTGGGTCACTGTGGGGTTTTGGGGTCACTGTGGGGTTATGGGGTTATGGGGTCACTGTGGGGCTACTGTGGGGTCCTTATGGGGTTGTGGGGTTATGGGGTCACTATGGGGTCATTATGGGGTTATGGGGTCACTATGGGGTCCTTATGGGGTCACTGTGGGGTTGTGGGGTCACTGTGGGGTCTCTATGGGGTCCTTATGGGGTTATGGGGTCACTGTGGGGTTGTGGGGTCCTTATGGGGTCACTGTGGGGTCACTGTGGGGTTTTGGGGTTATGGGGTCACTGTGGGGTTATGGGGTCACTGTGGGGTCACTATGGGGTCCTTATGGGGTTATGGGGTCATTATGGGGTCCTTATAGGGTTCTTATGGGGTTATGGGGTCACTATTGGGTTATGGGTCACTATGGGGTTATGGGGTCAGTATGGGGTTATGGGGTCACTATGGGGTTACGGGGTCCTTATGAGGTCCTTACGAGGTCACGAGTTTTATGGGGTCACTATGGGGTCATTTTGGGGTCACATTGTGGGATGGAGAGGGGGGGGGGCGGGGGGGGGCGGGGTCAGCTAGACGTCACGTGACCCTATCCCCCCCCCCCCCCCCCCCCCCCTCCAGGTCTGGTCTCCCTTCCCCTCCCCCCCCCTGCGCCGTTGGCAGCTGGGGGCGCCGCTGCTGGCCTTGGCCTCCCACCCCAAGGGGGCGCTGTTGGCCGCCGCCGGATGGGCGGATAGAGTGGCGCTGATCAGTGCTGAGAGGGATGAGCACTTCCGGGTCAGTTGGGGGAGGGGGCGGGAACTTCCGGGTCAGTGGAGGGGGAGGAAAAGAGGGGGATTGGGAGGGAATGGGAGGGGGTGGGTTATACTGGGTTATACTGGGAGGGACTGGGAGGGACTGGGGTTGGTTGAGATGAACTGGGAGGGACTGGGAGGGACTGGGTTATACTGGGATGGGACTGGGAGGGACTGGGTTATACTGGGAGGGACTGGGAAGGACTGGGTTATACTGGGTTATACTGGGATGGACTGGGTTATACTGGGAGGGACTGGGATGGACTGGGTTATACTGGGATGGGACTGGGATGGGACTGGGATGGACTGGGTTATACTGGGAGGGACTGGGAGGAACTGGGTTATACTGGGAGGGACTGGGAGGGACTGGGTTATACTGGGAGGGACTGGGATGGGACTGGGTTATACTGGGAGGGACTGGGAGGGACTGGGATGGACTGGGTTATACTGGGAGGGACTGGGAGGGACTGGGTTATACTGGGTTATACTGGGATGGACTGGGAGGGACTGGGGTTGGTTGAGATGAACTGGGAGGGACTGGGAGGGACTGGGTTATACTGGGTTATACTGGGATGAGACTGGGAGGGACTGGGATGGGACTGGGAGGGACTGGGAGGGACTGGGTTATACTGGGATGGACTGGGAGGGACTGGGAGGGACTGGGTTATACTGGGATGGGAGTAGGCTATACTGGGATGGACTGGGATGGGACTGGGAGGGACTGGGTTATACTGGGATGGACTGGGATGGACTGGGATGGGAATGGATTATACTGGGATGGGACTGGGATGGGAGTGGGAGGGACTGGGATGGGAGTGAGATGAACTGGGAGGGACTGGGAGAGACTGGGTTATTACTGGGATGGACTGGGAGGGACTGGGTTATACTGGGATGGGAGTAAGCTATACTGGGAGGGACTGGGATAGGACTGGGAGGGATTGGGATGGGACTGGGGGGGACTGGGATGGACTGGGAGAGACTGGGTTATACTGGGAGGGACTGGGAGGGACTGGGTTATACTGGGTTATACTGGGATGAGACTGGGAGGGACTGGGAGGGACTGGGATGGGACTGGGAGGGACTGGGAGGGACTGGGTTATACTGGGATGGACTGGGAGGGACTGGGAGGATTGGGTTATACTGGGATGGACTGGGATGGGACTGGGAGGGACTGGGTTATACTGGGATGGACTGGGAGGGACTGGGAGGACTGGGTTATACTGGGATGGACTGGGATGGGACTGGGAGGGACTGGGTTATACTGGGATGGGAGTAGGCTATACTGGGAGGGACTGGGATGGGACTGGGAGGGACTGGTTTATACTGGGATGGGACTGGGATGGACTGGGAGGGACTGGAATGGGACTGGAATGGGACTGGGTTATACTGGGATGGACTGGGATGCGACTGGGAGAGACTGGGTTATACTGGGATGGGACTGGGAGGGACTGGGATGAGACTGGGATGGGACTGGGATGGACTGGGATGGACTGGGATGAGACTGGGAGGGACTGGGAAGGACTGGGAGGGACTGGGTTATACTGGGATGGACTGGGATGGGACAGAGAGGGACTGGGAGGGACTGGGAGGGACTGGGTGGACTGGGTTATACTGGGATGGGACTGGGTTATACTGGGATGGACTGGGATGCGACTGGAAGGGACTGGGTTATACTGGGATGGACTGGGATAGGACTGGAATGGGACGGGGAGGGACTGCAAGGGAGTGGTTTATACTGGGATGGGACTGGGAGGGACTGGGAGGACTGGGTTATACTGGGATGGGAGTAGGCTATACTGGAAGGGACTGGAATGGGACTGGGAGGGACTGGGTTATACTGGGATGGGACTGGGATGGACTGGGAGGGACTGGGATGGGACTGGAATGGGACTGGGTTATACTGGGATGGACTGGGATGCGACTGGGAGAGACTGGGTTATACTGGGATGGGACTGGGAGGGACTGGGAGGGACTGGGATGGGACTGGGATGAGACTGGGAGGGACTGGGAGGGACTGGGCTATACTGGGAGAGACTGGGAGGGACTCTACTGGTCCATACTGATTGATACTGGTCTATACTGGTCCATACTGGTTGATACTGGTCTATACTGGTCCATACTGGTGTATACTGGTCCGTACTGATTGGTACTGGTCTGTACTGGTCTATAGTGGTCCATACTGGTCTATACTGGTCTATACTTGTCCATACTGGTTTATACTGGTCCATACTGGTCGATACTGGTCTATACTGGTCCATACTGGTCCCATCCTGCAGGTTCTGCCCAGCCCGCGCCGCCGTCCAATCAGCGCCCTCTGCTGGGATCCCGACGGGACGCGATTGGTCGCCGCCCAAGTGGGCGGGGCTTTGTTGGTGTGGGCGTGGCCGGAAGAAGACCCGCTGTGGGCGGGGTCCGCGGAAACCCCGCCCCTTCCGGCAATGCCCCCGCCCCTCGTTTTGGGTTACCCGGGAGGTCACGTGACCTCGGTGGCTTTTGCCCCGCCCACTGCGGTGGGGGAGGGGCCGAGTGTCGTCACTTCCGGTCCCGGGGGGAAGGTGAGGGGCGGGGCTTAACTGGAACGGGGGTTGTGATTGGTGGGAGGGGAAAGGGGCGGGGCTTAAATGGGGGCGGGGCTTAAATGGGGGAGGGGCTTATAGGGTGCGATTTTCTCATTGGTGGTGGAGAAGGGGGGCGGGGCTCAGGGGGAGGGCCTTAAAGGGACGGAAGTCCTCATTGGTGGAAAATTAAGGGGGCGGGGCTTGAAGAGGGCGTGGTTTAAATGATTGAGGCTTCTCATTGGTGGGATGTTAAGGGGCGGGGCTTGATTGGGGAGGGGCTTAAGGGGACCTGAATTCTCATTGGTGGAAGGTTTGGGGGGGCGGGGCTTGAATTGGGAGGGTCTCAAAGGGTTGCGGGCTCTCATTGGTGGGGGCTGAAGGGGGCGTGGCTTAAATGGGCGGGGCTTAAAGGAGGCGATTGGTGATTGGTGGAGAGTTTGGGGGTGGAGCTTATGTGGGCGGGGCTTGGAAGGATGCGGTTTCTCATTGGCGGTGGGTGGAGGGGGCGGGGCTTAAAGGGTGTGTTGCTGAAACGGGGATTGGTGCTGATTGGTGGGTGCTCTAGGGGCGGGGCTTAAAGGGGGCGGGGCTAAAGGGGGTGGGGCTGAAACAGGGATTGGTGCTGATTGGTGGGTGCTCTAGGGGCGGGGCTTAAAGGGGGCGGGGCTTAAATGGGGTGGGGCTGAAGCAGGGATTGGTGCTGATTGGTGGGTGCTCTGGGGGCGGGGCTTAAAGGGGGCGGAGCTTAAATGGGAGTTGGTGTTGATTAATGGGTGCCCTGGGGGCGGGGCTTAAAGGGGGCGGGGCTTAAAGTGGGTGGGGCTGAAGCAGGGATTGGTGCTGATTGGTGGGTGCTCTGGGGGCGGGACTTAAAGGCGGCGGGGCTTAACGAGGGTGCGAAATGAAGGGGGTGGGGCTTAAAGGGGCGGGGCGTAAATGGGGCGGGGCTTAATGGGGATGAGGCTGAAACAGGGATTGGTGCTGATTGGTGGGTGCTCTGGGGGCGGGGCTTAAAGAGACGGGGCTTAATGGGGGTGGGGATTAAAGGGGTGGGGCTGAAACAGGGATTGGTGCTGATTGGTGGGTGCTCTGGGGTGGGGCTTAAAGGGGCGGGGCTTAAATGGGGCGGGGCTTAAAGTGGATGGGGCTGAACGGGGATTGGTGCTGATTGGTGGGTGCTTTGGGGGGCGGGGCTTAAAGAGGGTGAGGGTTGAAGGGGGTAGGGCTTAAAGGGGCGGGGCTTAAATGGGGCGGGGCTTATTGGGGGTGGGGCTGAAACGGCGATTGGTGCTGATTGGTGGGTTCTCTGGGGGCGGGGCTTAAATGGGCGGGGCTTAAGGAGGGTGGGGATTTAAGGGGGGTGGGGTTGAACCGGGGATTGATGCTCATTGGTGGGTGCTCTGGGGGCGGGGCTTAATGGGGGTGGGGCTTAAAGGGGCGGGGCTGAAACTGGGATTGGTGCTGATTGGTGGGTGCTCGGGGGGCGGGGCTTAAAAGGGGGCGGGGCTTAAAAGGGGTAGGGCTGAAATGGGGGTTGGTGTTGATTGTTGGGTGCCCTGGGGGCGGGGCTTAAAGGGGGCGGATCTTAAAGGGGGCGGGGCTAAAGGGGGTGGGGCTGAAACGGATTGGTGCTGATTGGTGGGTGCTCTGGGGGCGGGGCTTAAAGGGGGCGGGGCTTAAAGGGGGAGGGGCTTAAAGGGGGAGGGGCTTAAAGGGGGAGGAGCTTAAAGGGGTGGGGCTTGAAAGGGGTGGGGATTAAAGGGGTGACAGAAGGAGGCGGGGGGGACACTGTTGGTGACACTGATGGTGACATGAAGGTGACACCGATGGTGACACAGTGACTCTGAGAGTGACGTGGAGGTGACACAGAGGTGACACTGAGGGTGGCATGAAGGTGACAGCAGTGGTGACAGAGGTGACACTGTTAGTGACACTGAATGTGACACAGAGGTGACATGGAGGTGACACTGAGAGTGACACAGATGTGACACCAATGGTGACATCAATGGTGACACAGAGGTGCCACTGTTGGTGACATAGAGATGACACTGATGGTGACACAGGGGTGACACTGAGGGTGACATGGAGGTGACACCAATGGTGACACAGAGGTGACACAGAGGTGACACAGAGGTGACACTGTTGGTGACACAGGGGTGACACTGAGGGTGACATGGAGGTGACACCAATGGTGACACAGAGGTGACACTGATGGTGCCACTGACAGTGACACAGAGGTGACACAGAGGGTGACATGAAGGTGACACACAGGTGACACAGAGGTGCCACTGACGGTGACACAGAGGTGACACAGGTGCCACTGTTGGTGCCACTGTTGGTGACACGGAGGTGACACAGAGGTGACACAGAGGTGACACCGATGGTGACACAGAGGTGACACAGAGGTGACACCAATGGTGACACAGAGGTGACACAGAGGTGCCACTGTTGGTGACACGGAGGTGACACAGAGGGTGACATGAAGGTGACACAGAGGTGACACCGATGGTGACAGCAGTGGTGACACAGAGGTGACACAGAGGTGACACAGAGGGTGACACGGAGGTGACACCGATGGTGACACTGAGGTGACACAGAGGGTGAGAGCAGTGGTGACATGGAGGTGACACTGTTGGTGACACAGGGGTGACACTGAGGGTGACATGGAGGTGACACCAATGGTGACACAGAGGTGACACTGATGGTGCCACTGACAGTGACACAGAGGTGACACAGAGGTGACACTGTTGGTGACACGGAGGTGACACCGATGGTGCCACTGACGGTGACACAGAGGTGACACAGAGGTGACACTGATGGTGACACAGGGGTGACACTGAGGGTGACATGGAGGTGACACCAATGGTGACATGAAGGTGACACAGAGGTGACACAGAGGTGACACTGAGGTGCCACTCTTGGTGCCACTGTTGGTGACACGGAGGTGACACAGAGGTGACAGCAGTGGTGACACAGAGGTGACACAGGGGTGACACTGAGGGTGACATGGAGGTGACACCGATGGTGACATGAAGGTGACACAGAGGTGACACAGAGCTGACACTCCTGGCGACCCCACGCCCCCCATGTGACACCGTCGGTGACACCGTTGGTGACACAGAGGTGACACTGATGGTGCCACAGGGGTGACGCAGAGGTGACACAGAGGTGACACTGAGGGTGACATGGAGGTGACACACAGGTGACACGGAGGTGACACTGAGGGTGACATGGAGGTGACACACAGGTGACACTGAGGTGACACTGAGGGTGACATGGAGGTGACACCGATGGTGACACTGACGGTGCCACTGACGGTGACACAGAGGTGACACAGAGGTGACACAGAGGGTGACATGAAGGTGACACCGATGGTGACACAGAGGTGCCACTGTTGGTGACACAGAGGTGACACAGAGGTGCCACTGTTGGTGACACGGAGGTGACACAGAGGTGACACTGAGATGACACTGATGGTGACACTGTTGGTGACATGAAGGTGACACAGAGGTGACACTGGGGGTGACATGAAGGTGATACCGATGGTGACACAGTGACACTGAGGGTGACATGGAGGTGACACAGGGGTGACACAGAGGTGACACTGATGGTGACACAGAGGTGACACAAAGGTGACACTGATGGTGACATGAAGGTGACACAGAGGTGACACAGAGGTGACACAGAGGGTGACATGAAGGTGACACCGATGGTGACACAGAGGTGACACAGAGGTGACACTGAGGTGCCACTCTTGGTGCCACTGACGGTGACACGGAGGTGACACAGAGGTGACAGCAGTGGTGACACAGAGGTGACACAGGGGTGACACTGAGGGTGACATGGAGGTGACACCGATGGTGACATGGAGGTGACACCGATGGTGACACAGAGCTGACACTCCTGGCGACCCCACGCCCCCCATGTGACACCGTCGGTGACACCGTTGGTGACACAGAGGTGACACTGATGGTGCCACAGGGGTGACGCAGAGGTGACACAGAGGTGACACTGAGGGTGACATGGAGGTGACACACAGGTGACACTGAGGTGACACTGAGGGTGACATGGAGGTGACACACAGGTGACACAGAGGTAACACTGAGGGTGACATGAAGGTGACACACAGGTGACACTGAGGTGACACTGAGGGTGACATGGAGGTGACACCGATGGTGACACTGACGGTGCCACTGACGGTGACACAGAGGTGACACAGGGGTGACACCAATGGTGACACAGAGGTGACACTGTTGGTGCCACTGACGGTGACACGGAGGTGACACGGAGGTGACACAGAGGTGACACAGGGGTGACACTGAGAGTGACATGAAGGTGACACCAATGGTGACATGAAGGTGACACCGATGGTGACACAGAGCTGACACTCCTGGCGACCCGACGCCCCCCATGTGACACCATCGGTGACACCGTTGGTGACACAGAGGTGACACTGAGGGTGACATGGAGGTGACACCGATGGTGACACTGACGGTGCCACTGACAGTGACACAGAGGTGACACAGAGGGTGACATGAAGGTGACACACAGGTGACACTGAGATGACACTGATGGTGACACTGTTGGTGACATGAAGGTGACACAGAGGTGACACTGGGGGTGACATGAAGGTGATACCGATGGTGACACAGAGGTGACACTGATGGTGACACAGAGGTGACACAAAGGTGACACTGATGGTGACATGAAGGTGACACACAGGTGACACAGAGGTGACACTGAGGGTGGCACAGAGGTGACACCAATGGTGACACAGGGGGTGACACTGAGGGTGACATGGAGGTGACACCAATGGTGACATGAAGGTGACACGGAGGTGACACAGAGGTGACACCAATGGTGATACAGAGGTGACACAAAGGTGACACAGAGGTGACACAGAAGTGACACTGATGGTGACACAGGGGGTGACACTGAGGGTGACATGGAGGTGACACCAATGGTGACATGAAGGTGACACCAATGGTGACACAGAGGTGACACAGAGGTGACACTGACGGTGACACGGAGGTGACACAGAGGTGACACACAGATGACACAGAGGTGACACTGAGGGTGGCACAGAGGTGACACTGATGGTGACACTGAGGTGACACAGAGGGTGACATGAAGGTGACACCGATGGTGACACAGAGGTGACACAAAGGTGACACAGAGGTGACACAGAGGGTGACATGAAGGTGACACCGATGGTGACACAGAGGTGACACAAAGGTGACACTGACAGTGACACAGAGATGACACTGATGGTGACACAGGGGGTGACACTGAGGGTGACATGAAGGTGACACCGATGGTGACACAGAGGTGACACAGAGGTGACACAGAGGTGACACAGAGGGTGACATGAAGGTGACACCGATGGTGACACAGAGGTGACACAGAGGTGATACAGAGGTGACACAGAGGGTGACATGAAGGTGACACCGATGGTGACACAGAGGTGACACAAAGGTGACACTGACAGTGACACAGAGGTGACACAGAGGTGACACTGATGGTGACACAGGGGTGACACTGAGGGTGACATGGAGGTGACACCAATGGTGACATGAAGGTGACACAGAGGTGACACAGAGCTGACACTGAGGTGCCACTCTTGGTGCCACTGTTGGTGACACGGAGGTGACACAGAGGTGACAGCAGTGGTGACACAGAGCTGACACTCCTGGCGACCCCACGCCCCCCATGTGACACCGTCGGTGACACCGTCGGTGACACAGAGGTGACATCACCGTGTCCCCCCCCCCCCCCCCCCCCCCCAGGTCCTCCAATGGCCGTCGCATCGCGGCCGCCTCCACGCTTTGCTCCCGGCGCCCGGCGGTGACCCGGAGGGGTCACGTGACCCGGAAGAGGAGGAGGAGGTGGGGTCACGTGACTCGGAGGAAGGCTGGTCACGTGACGCCGGTCCGGCTCTCTGCGTGACCTTTGACCCCTGGGGATCCCGGCTGGCCGTAGGGCATCATGGGGGGGTCGGAGCCGTGCATGGGGCGCCGTGGGGTGAGGATCTGTGGGGTTTTGTGGGGTTTTATGGGGTTTTGTGGGGCTCTGTGGGGATCTATGGGGTTTTATGGGGCTCTATGGGGATCTATGGGGTTTCTATGGGGTTTTATGGGGCTCTATGGGGCTCTATGGGGATCTATGGGGTTTCTATGGGGTTTTGTGGGGCTCTATGGGGATCTATGGGGTTTCTGTGGGGTTTTGTGGGGCTCTATGGGGTCATTATAGGGATCTATGGGTCCCTATGGGGTTTCTATGGGGCTCTATGGGGCTCTATGGGGTGTTATGGGGCTTTATGGGGTTTTATGGGGCTCTATGGGGATCTATGGGGTTTCTATGGGGATCTATGGGGTTTCTATGGGGTTTTGTGGGGCTCTATGGGGCTCTATGGGGTTTCTATGGGGTTTTATGGGGCTCTATGGGGATCTATGGGGTTTCTATGGGGTTTTGTGGGGCTCTATGGGGATCTATGGGGTCTCTATGGGGTTTTATGGGGCTCTATGGGGTCCTTATGGGCTCTATGGGTCTCTGTAGGGTTTCTATGGGACTCTATGGGGCTCTAAGGGGCTCTATGGGGTTTCTGTGGGTCTCTATGGGTTTCTATGGGGACCTATGGGTCTCTGTGGGGCTTTATGGGGATCTACGGGGATTTTATGGGGCTCTATGAGGCTCTATGGGGCTCTATGGGGTCTCTGGGTCTCTCTGGGGCTCTATGGGGTCACTATAGGACTCTGTGGGGCTCTATGGGGTTTTATGGGGCTCTATGGGTCCCTATGGGGTTTTATGGGGCTCTATGGGTCATTATAGGGATCTATGGGGCTCTATAGGGTTTCTATGGGGCTCTATGGGGTTTACGGGGCTCTATGGGGCTCTATGGGTCCCTATGGGATGCTATGGGGTCTCAGTGGGTCCCTATGGGTCTCTATGGGTCTCTGTGGGTCTCTATGGGCTCTGTGGGGCTCTATGTGGTCTCTATGGGGTCATTATAGGGATCTATGGGTCCCTATGGGGTCTCTATGGGGCTCTATGGGGTTTTATGGGGTCACTGTGGGGCTCTGTGGGTCCATATGGGTCTCTATGGGGTTTCTATGGGTCTCTATGTGGTTTCTATGGGGATCTATGGGTCTCTGTGGGGCTCTGTGGGGTTTTAAGGCTCTATGGGGCTCTATGGGGTTTTATGGGGCTCTATGGGATTCTGTGGGGTTTCTGTGGGTCCCTATGGGGCTCTATGTACCATTGTGTCCCCATTAACCCCATTATCCCAATTAATTATCCCCATTAACCCCATTATCCTCATTATCTCCATTATCCCCATTAATTATCCCCCTTAATTATCCCTATTGATTATCCCCATTAACCCCATTAACCCCATTAACCCCATTATCCCCATTATTGCCATTAATTATCACCATTAATTATCCCCATTGACCCCATTATCCCCATTAATTATCCCCATTAATTATTTCCATTGACCCCATTATCCCCATTAATTATCCCCATTATCCCCATTATCCCCATTATTGCCATTAATTATCCCCCTTAATTATCCCCTTTTATTGTCCCCATTATTAATTATCTCCATTAATTATTCCCATTAATTATCCCCTTTATTAATTATCCCCTTTATTAATTATCCCCATTAATTATCCCCATTAATTATCCCCATTAATTACCCCCATTATTAATTATCCCCATTAATTATCCCCATTAATTACCCCCATTAATTACCCCCATTAACCCCCCATTAACCCCATTGTCCCCCTTAATTATCCCCCTTAATTATCCCCATTAATTACCCCCATTAATTACCCCCATTAACCCCCCATCCATTTTCCCCCCATTTCCCCCCAGGCTCCGCCCCCCGGCTCTGCCGCTCCAGCGGACCAATCACGTGCCTGGCCTGGGTGGGCGGGACCGTGCTGGCGGGGGCGGGGCCTGACGGCGTCCTATGGGGATGGGAGCTGCCAGGCCCCGCCCACCTCCAGCCCCGCCCACTCTGGAACCGGCCAATGGGGAGAGGCGCCGTGCTGGGGCTGTCGGCTACAACCAATGGGATCGCGGCCAGCACGGGTAGGGGCGGGGCTAAGGGGGCTGTGCGGCTCTATGGGTTCTATGGGGCTCTATGGGGTTTTATGGGGTTTTATGGGGCTCTATGGGTTCTATGGGGTCTCTATGGGGCTCTATGGGGTTTTATGGGGTTTTATGGGGTCTCTATGGGGCTCTATGGGGCTCTGTGGGTTCTATGGGGTTTTTATGGGATCTTTGTGGGTCTCTATGGGGCTCTATGGGGCTCTATGGGTTCTTATGGGGTCTCTATGGGGCTCTATGGGGTCTCTATGGGGCTCTATGGGTTCTATGGGGTTTTATGGGGTCTCTATGGGGCTCTATGGGGCTCTATGGGGTTTCTATGGGGTTTTATGGGGTCTCTATGGGGCTCTATGGGGCTCTGTGGGGTTTTATGGGGTTTTATGGGGCTCTATGGGTTCTATGGGGCTCTATGGGGTTTTATGGGGCTCTATGGGTTCTATGGGTTCTATGGGGTTTTATGGGGTCTCTATGGGGCTCTATGGGGCTCTATGGGGTTTTATGGGGTTTTATGGGGCTCTATGGGTTCTATGGGGCTCTATGGGGCTCTATGGGGTTTTATGGGGTTTTATGGGGTTTTATGGGGCTCTATGGGGCTCTATGGGGTTCTATGGGGTTTTATGGGGTCTCTATGGGGCTCTATGGGTTCTATGGGGTTTCTATGGGGTTTTATGGGGTCTCTATGGGGCTCTATGGGTTCTATGGGGTTTTATGGGGTCTCTATGGGGCTCTATGGGGTCTCTATGGGGCTCTATGGGTTCTATAGGGTTTTATGGGGTCTCTATGGGGCTCTATGGGGCTCTGTGGGGTTTTATGGGGTTTTATGGGGCTCTATGGGTTCTATGGGGCTCTATGGGGTTTTATGGGGTCTCTATGGGGTTCTATGGGTTCTATGGGGTTTTTTGGGGTCTCTATGGGGTTTCTATGGGGCTCTATGGGGTTTCTATGGGGTTTTATGGGGTCTCTATGGGGTTTCTATGGGGCTCTATGGGGTCTATGGGGCTCTATGGGTTCTTATGGGGTTTCTATGGGGCTCTATGGGGCTCTATGGGGCTCTGTGGGTTTCGATGGGGTTTCTATGGGATCTTTGTGGGGCTCTATGGGGCTCTATGAGGTTCTATGGGTCTCTATGGGGCTCTATGGGGTTTCTATAGGGCACTGTGGGGCTCTGTGTGTCTCTATGGGGCTCTATGGGTCCCTATGGGGTTTTATGGGTCTCTATGGGGCTCTGTGGGTCTCTATGGGGTTTTTATGGGATCTTTGTGAGGCTCTATGGGGTCCCTATGGGTCCCTATGGGACTCTATGGGGCTCTATGGGGCTCTATGGGGTCCCTATGGGTTCTGTAGGGTCCCTATGCGTCCCTATGGGTCTCTGTGGGGCTCTGTGGGTTCTTATGGGGTTTTTATGGGATCTTTGTGGGGCTCTATGGGGCTCTATGGGTCTCTATGGGGCTCTATGGGGCTCTATGGGACTCTATGGGGTTTCTATGGGGTTTCTATAGGGCAATGTGGGGCTCTATGGGTCTCTATTGGATCCTTATGGGTCTCTATGGGTTCCTATGGGGCTCTATGGGTTCTTATGGGGTTTCTATGGGTCTCTATGGGGCTCTATGGGGTTCTATGGGACTCTATGGGGTTTCTATGGGGTTTCTATAGGGCAATGTGGGGCTCTGTGTGTCTCTATGGGGTCCCTATGGGTCTCTGTGGGGCTCTGTGGGGTCTCCATGGGTTTCTATGGGTCTCTATGGGTCTCTATGGGATCCCTATGGGGCTCTATGGGTTCTATGGGTCTCTATGGGGTCTCTGTGGGGTCCCTATGGGTCTCTATGGGGCTCTGTGGGTCTCTATGGGGTTTTTATGGGGTCTTTGTGGGGCTCTATGGGGTCCCTATGGGTCCCTATGGGTCCCTATGGGGCTCTATGGGGCTCTATGGGGCTCTGTGTGTTTCTATGGGGCTCTATGGGTCCCTATGGGGGCTCTATGGGGCTCTATGGCTTCTTATAGGGTCTCTATGGGTCCCTTTGGGTTTCTTATGGGGTCCTTATGGGGTCTCTATGTGTCCCTCTGGGGTCTCTGTGTGTCCCTATGGGGTTTCCCTTTGGGTTCCCTATGGGGTCCCTATGGGGTCTCTATGGGGTCTCTGTGGGTTCCTGTGGTTTCCTGTGGGTCCCTATGTGTCCCTATGGGGTTTCCCTTTGGGTTCCTTATGGGGTCCTTATGGGGTCTCTATGTGTCCCCATGGGGTCTCCATGGGTTCCTATGGGTTCCTTTGTGTCTCTATGGGGTCCTTATGGGGTCCCTATGGGATTTCTATGGGATTTCTATGGATTCCTTATGGGGTTTCCCTTTGGGTTCCTTATGGGGTCCCTATGGGGTCCCTATGTGTCCCTATGGGGTCTCCATGGGTTCCTATGGGTCCCTATGGGTTCCTTATGGGGTCCCTATGGGTTTCTATGGGATTTCTATGGGATCTCTATGTGTCCCTATGGGTTCCTTATGGGGTCCCTATGGGTTTCTATGGGATTTCTATGGGGACTCTATGTGTCCCTATGGGTTCCTTATGGGGTTTCCCTTTGGGTTCCTTATGGGGTCCCTATGGGGTCCCTATGGGGTCCTTATGGGGTCTCTATGGGTCCCTATGGGGTTCTTATGGGGTCCGTATGCATCCCTATGGATTCCTTATGGGGTTTCCCTTTGGGGTCCTTATGGGGCCCTTATGGGGTCCCTATGGTATCCTTATGGGGTCTCTATGTGTCCCTATGGGTCCTTATGGGGTCTCTATGGGTCCTTATGGGGTCCCTTTGGGTTTCTATGGGATTTCTATGGGATCTCTATGGGTCCCTATGGATTCCTTATGGGGTTTCCCTTTGGGTTCCTTATGGGGTCCTTATGGGGTCCCTATGGGGTCCTTATGGGGTCCCTATGGGTCCCTATGGGGTCTCTATGGGTTCCTATGGGTTCCTTTTTGTCCCTATGGGGTCCTTATGGGGTCCCTGTGAGTTTCTATGGGATTTCTATGGGATCTCTATGGGTCCTTATGGGTTCCTTATGGGGTCCCTATGGGTTTCTATGGGATTTCTATGGGGTCTCTATGGGTCCCTATGGATTCCTTATGGGGTTTCCCTATGGGTTCCTTATGGGGTCCTTATGGGGTTTCTTATGGGGTCTCTATGGGGTCTCTGTGGGTTCCTCATGGGGTCCTTATGGGTTCTGATGTGTCCCTATGGGGTCCTTATGGGGTCCCTATGGGTTTCTATGGGATTTCTATGGGATCTCTATGGGTCCCTATGGATTCCTTATGGGGTTTCCCTTTGGGTTCCTTATGGGGTCCTTATGGGGTCCCTATGGGGTCGTTTTGGGGTCTCTATGGGTCCCTATGGGGTTCTTATGGGGTCCCTATGCATCCCTATGGGTTCCTTATGGGGTTTCCCTTTGGGTTCCTTATGGGGTCCTTATGGGGTCCCTATGGGGTCGTTTTGGGGTCTCTATGGGTCCCTATGGGGTTCTTATGGGGTCCCTATGCATCCCTATGGGTTCCTTATGGGGTTTCCCTTTGGGTTCCTTATGGGGTCCTTATGGCATCCCTATGTGTCCCTATGGGGTCCTTATGGGGTCCCTATGGGTTTCTATGGGATTTCTATGGGGTCTCTGTGGGTCTCTCTATGGGGTCTCTCTATGGGTTCCTTATGGAGTCCCTATGTGTCCCTATGGGGTCTCCATGGGGTTTTTCTATGGGGTCCCTATGTGTCCCTATGGGGTCCTTATGGGGTCCCTATGGGTTTCTATGGGATTTCTATGGGATCTCTATGGGTCCCTATGGGTTCCTTATGGGGTCCCTATGGGTTTCTATGGGATTTCTATGGGGACTCTATGTGTCCCTATGGGTTCCTTATGGGGTTTCCCTTTGGGTTCCTCATGGGGTCCTTATGGGGTCCCTATGTGTCCCTATGGGGTCCCTATGGGTTCCTATGCGTCCCTATGTGGTCCCTATGGTTTTCTATGGGATTTCTATGGGGCCTCTATGGGTCCCTATGTGTCCTTATGGGGTTTCCCTTTGGGTTCCTTATGGGGTCCTTATGGGGTTTCCCTTTGGGTTCCTTATGGGGTCTTTATGGGGTCCCTATGGGTTTCTATGGGATTTCTATGGGATCTCTATGGGTCCCTATGGGTTCCTTATGGGGTCCCTATGGGTTTCTATGGGATTTCTATGGGGACTCTATGTGTCCCTATGGGTTCCTTATGGGGTTTCCCTTTGGGTTCCTTATGGGGTCCCTATGGGGTCCCTATGGGGTCCTTATGGGGTCTCTATGGGTCCCTATGGGGTTCTTATGGGGTCCGTATGCATCCCTATGGATTCCTTATGGGGTTTCCCTTTGGGTTCCTTATGGGGTCCTTATGGGGTCCCTATGTGTCCCTGTGGGGTCTCTATGGGTTCCTATGGGTTCCTTATGGGGTCCCTATGGTTTTCTATGGGATTTCTATGGGGTCTCTATGGGTCCCTATGGGGTTTCCCTTTGGGTTCCATATGGGTTCCTTATGGGTCCCTATGTGTCCCTATGGGGTCCCTATGGGTTTCTATGGGATTTCTATGGGATCTCTATGTGTCCCTATGGGTTCCTTATGGGGTTTCCCTTTGGGTTCCTTATGGGGCCCTTATGGGGTCCCTATGGGTTCCTTATGGGGTCCTCATGTGTCCCTATGGGTTCCTTATGGGGTCCCTATGGGGTCCCTATGGGTTTCTATGGGATTTCTATGGGGTCTCTATGGGTCTCTATGTGTCCCTATGGGGTTTCCCTTTGGGTTCCTTATGGGGTCCCTATGTGTCCCTATGGGGCCCTTATGGGGTCCCTATGGGTTCCTTATGGGGTCTCTATGGGTCTCTATGGGGTTCTTATGGGGTCCCTATGCATCCCTATGGATTCCTTATGGGGTTTCCCTTTGGGTTCCTTATGGGGTCCTTATGGGGTCCCTATGTGTCCCTATGGAGTCCTTATGGGGTCCCTATGGGTTTCTATGGGATTTCTATGGGGTCTCTATGTGTCCCTATGGGTTCCTTATGGGGTTTCCCTATGGGTTCCTTATGGGGTCTCTATGGGTCCCTATGGGGTTCTTATGGGGTCCGTATGCATCCCTATGGGTTCCTTATGGGGTTTCCCTTTGGGTTCCTTATGGGGCCCTTATGGGGTCCCTATGGTATCCTTATGGGGTCTCTATGTGTCCCTATGGGTCCTTATGGGGTCTCTATGGGGTCCTTATGGGGTCCCTTTGGGTTTCTATGGGATTTCTGTGGGGTCTCTATGTGTCCCTATGGATTCCTTATGGGGTTTCCCTATGGGTTCCTTATGGGGTCCTTATGGGGTCCTTATGGGGTCCCTATGGGGTCCTTTTGGGGTCTCTATGGGTCCCTATGGGGTTCTTATGGGGTCCGTATGCATCCCTATGGGTTCCTTATGGGGTTTCCCTTTGGGTTCCTTATGGGGTCCTTATGGCATCCCTATGTGTCCCTATGGGGTCCTTATGGGGTCCCTATGGGTTTCTATGGGATTTCTATGGGGTCTCTGTGGGTCTCTCTATGGGGTCTCTCTATGGGTTCCTTATGGAGTCCCTATGTGTCCCTATGGGGTCTCCATGGGGTTTTTCTATGGGGTCCCTATGTGTCCCTATGGGGTCCTTATGGGGTCCCTATGGGTTTCTATGGGATTTCTATGGGATCTCTATGGGTCCCTATGGGTTCCTTATGGGGTCCCTATGGGTTTCTATGGGATTTCTATGGGGACTCTATGTGTCCCTATGGGTTCCTTATGGGGTTTCCCTTTGGGTTCCTTATGGGGTCCCTATGGGGTCCCTATGGGGTCCTTATGGGGTCTCTATGGGTCCCTATGGGGTTCTTATGGGGTCCGTATGCATCCCTATGGATTCCTTATGGGGTTTCCCTTTGGGTTCCTTATGGGGTCCTTATGGGGTCCCTATGTGTCCCTGTGGGGTCTCTATGGGTTCCTATGGGTTCCTTATGGGGTCCCTATGGTTTTCTATGGGATTTCTATGGGGTCTCTATGGGTCCCTATGGGGTTTCCCTTTGGGTTCCTTATGGGTTCCTTATAGGGTCCCTATGTGTCCCTATGGGGTCCCTATGGGTTTCTATGGGATTTCTATGGGATCTCTATGGTTCCCTATGGGTTCCTTATGGGGTTTTCCTTTGGGTTCCTTATGGGGTCCTTATGGGGTCCCTATGTGTCCCTATGGGTTCCTTATGGGGTCCCCATGTGTCCCCATGTGTCCCTATGGGGTCCTTATGGGGTCCTTATGGGGTCCCTATGTGTCCCTATGGGGTCCTTATGGGGTCCTTATGGGGTCCCTATGTGTCCCTATGGGGTCCCTATGGGTTCCTATGCGTCCCTATGTGGTCCCTATGGGTTTCTATGGGATTTCTATGGGATCTCTATGGGTCCCTATGGATTCCTTATGGGGTTTCCCTTTGGGTTCCTTATGGAGTCCCTATGGGGTCCTTATGGGGTCCCTATGGGTTTCTATGGGATTTCTATGGGATCTCTATGGGTCCCTATGGATTCCTTATGGGGTTTCCCTTTGGGTTCCTTATGGGGCCCTTATGGGGTCCTTATGGGGTCCCTATATCTCACACTCCCCCCCCCCAGAGGACGGGGCGCTGCTGCTTTTCCCCCTTCAGGCCCTGCTGCCCCACAGCTCTATGGGGTCGAAGGGGGGGACACACGTCCTGTACCCCCACCTCGGCCCCACAGAAGCTCTCAGCTTCTGCCCCACTGAGACTCGGCTGGCCACGGGTGGCCCTGATCGGGTATGGGGGATTTATGGGGTCAGGGGGGCTGGGGGGGGAGGGAGGGTTCTGTGGGGCTGAGGGCTGCTATGGGGCACCGGGGGGTCTATGGGGTCTTTATGGGGATCTATGGGGTCTTTATGGGGCTCTATGGGGCTCTATGGGGCTTTATGGGGTCTTTATGGGGCTCTATGGGGCTCTATGGGGTCTTTATGGGGTCTCTATGGGGCTCTGTGGGGGCTATGGGTGTCTATGGGGCTCTGTGGGGTCTTTATGGGGTCTCTATGGGGCTCTATGGGGTCTTTATGGGGCTCTATGGGGTTCTATGGGGTCTTTATGGGGCTCTATGGGGCTCTATGGGGCTTTATGGGGTCTCTATGGGGCTCTGTGGGGCTCTGTGGGGTCTTTATGGGGCTCTATGGGGCTCTATGGGGTCTCTATGGGGCTCTATGGGGCTCTATGGGGTTTCTATGGGGTCTTTATGGGGCTCTATGGGGCTCTATGGGGCTTTATGGGGATCTATGGGGCTCTATGGGGCTCTATGGGGTCTCTATGGGGATCTATGGGGCTCTATGGGGCTCTATGGGGTCTCTATGGGGATCTATGGGGCTCTATGGGGTCTCTATGGGGCTCTATGGGGTCTTTATGGGGCTCTATGGGACTCTATGGGACTCTATGGGGTCTTTGTGGGGCTCTATGGGGCTCTATGGGGTTTTATGGGGTCTTCTTGGGGTCTCTATGGGGGCTGTGGGGCTCTGTGGGTTCTCTATGGGGTTCTATGCATCTCTATGGGGCTCTATGGGGTCTCTATGGGGTCTCTGTGTGTCCTTATGGGTCCCTATGGGTCTCTATGGGTCTCTATGGGGCCCTGTGGGTCTCTGTAGGGCTCTATGGGGCTCTATGGGGCTCTATGGGATTCTATGGGATCTCTGTGGGTCTCTATGGGGCTCTTTGGATTCCTATGGGTCCCTATGGGTCTCTATGGGGTTTCTATGGGGTCCCTATGGGTCCCTATGGGGTCTCTGTGGGTCCCTATGGGTCCCTATGGGTCCCTATGGGTCACTATGGGGTCTCTATGGGGTCTATGGGGTCTCGATGGGTCTCTATGGGGCTCTATGGGGCTCTATGGGGTCTATGGGGTCTATGGGGTCTTGATGGGTCTCTATGGGGGTCTATGGGGTATTATGGGGCTCTATGGGTCTCTGTGCGTCTCTATGGGTCCCTATGCGTTCCTATGGGGTCTCTATGGATCTCTTTGGGGTCTCTGTGGGTTTCTATGGGTCTCTATGGGGTTTTATGGGGTCTCTATGGGGTCTTTGTGGGGCTCTAAGGTGTCTCCATGGGTCTCTATGGGTCTCCATGGGTCTCTATGGGTCCCTATGGGGTCTATGGGGTCTCTGTGGGTCTTTATGGGGTCCCTATGGGTCCCTATGGGGTCTATGGGTCTCTATGGGTCTCTATGGATCTCTATGGATGTCTATAGGCCTCTATGGGGTCCCTATGGGGCTCTATGGGGCTCTATGGGGTCTCTGTGGGTCTCTATGGGGTCTCTATGGGTTCTATGGGGTCTCTATGGGGTCTATGGGTCTCCATGGGCCCCTATGGGTCTCTATGGGTCTTATGGGGTCTATGGGGTCTCTGTGGGTCTCTATGGGGTCTCTATGCGTTCCTATGGGGTCTCTATGGGTCCCTATGGGGTCTCTATGGGTTTCTATGGAGTCTCTATGGGGTCTATGGGTCTCTATGGTCTCCATGGTCTCTATGGGTCCCTATGGGTCATCTATGGGGCTTCTATGGGGTCTATGGGGTCTCTATGGGTCTCTATGGTTTCCTATGGGTCTCTATGGGTCTCTATTGGTCTCTATGGGTTTCTATGGGTTTCTATGGGGCCTCTATGGGGTCTATGGGGTCTATGGGGTCCCTATGGGTCCCTATGTGTCTCCTACGGAGGTCGCTGTGGGGCTCAGTAGGGCGCTGTGTGTCGCCGTGGGGCTGAGCCCTTTGCTGTGGGTCAGGCGGTGGCGGTGTGGGGCGCGTCGGGCGCCGCTATGGGGCAGGAGCTGCGGAGATGGGAGAGAACGCGCACAGGGAGCGGGTCTGCGCCGTGGGGTGGGCAGGAGCCCTGCTGGTGAGTGGGGTGGGGGGGTCTCTGTGGGGTGGGGGGTCTCTGTGGGGCTCTATGGGGCTCTGTGGGGTTCTATGGGGTTCTATGGGGCTCTATGGGTCGCTATGGGGTTCTATGGGGTTTTCTACGGGGTCCCTATGGGGCTCTATGGGTCGCTATGGGGTCTTTATGGGGCTTTATGGGGGATTATGGGGTCCTTATGGGTCTCTATGGGGTTTCTATGGGGCTCTATGGGGTTTCTATGGGGCTCTACATGGCTCTATGGGGCTCTATGGGGTTTCTATGGGGGTCACTATGGGGCTCTATCTGGCTCTATGGGGTCCCTATGGGATTCTATGGGGCTCTATGGGGCTTCTATGGGGCTCTGTGGGTCTGTATGGGTCACTATGGGTCGCTATGGGGTTTCTATTGGGCTCTATGGGGCTCTATGGGGTTCTATGGGTCTCTATGGGTCTCTGTGGGGCTCTATGGGGTTTCTATTGGGCTCTATGGGGCACTATGGGGCTCTGTGGGTCTCTATGGGTTGCTATGGGTCGCTATGGGGTTTCTATTGGGCTCTATGGGGCTCTATGGGGCTCTATGGGGATCTATGGGTCCCCTATGGGTCTCTATGGGTCTCTATGGGTCTCTATGGGTCTCTATGGGGATCTATGGGGCTCTATTGGGTTTCTATGGGGCTCTACGGGGTTCTATGGGGTCTCTGTGGGGATCTGTGGGGTCCCTATGGGGCTCTATGGGGCTCCTATGGGTCCCCTGTGGGTCTCTATGGGGCTCTATGGGGCTCTATGGAGTCCCTATGGGATTCTATGGGGCTCTATGGGGTTTCTATGGGGCTCTACAGGGCTCTATGGGGCTCTATGGGCTCTATGGGGTTCCATGGGGTTTCTGTGCGGCTCTATGGGGTTTCTATGGGGCTCTGTGGGTCTCTATGTGGTTCTATGGGGCTGTGTGGGTTTCTATGGGGCTCTGTGGGGTTTCTATGGGTCTCTATGGGGCTCTAATGGAATCTATGGGTCCCTATGGGTCTCTGTGGGTCACTATGGTTCTCTATGGGGTTCTATGGGGCTCTATGGGGTTTTCTGTGGGTCTCTATGGGTCCCTATGGGTCCCTTTGGTTCCCTATGTGTCCCTATGTGTCTCTATGGCATCTCTGTGGGTCTCTGTGGGTCCCTATGCATCACTATGGGTCTCTATGAGTCTCTATGGGTCCCTATGGGGCTCTATGGGGTCCTTATGGGTCTCTATGGGGACCCTATGGGTCTCTGTGGGTCCCTATGGGTTCCTATGTGTCCCTATGGGGTCTCTATGGGGTCTCTATGGGTCCCTACGTGTCCCTATGGGTCTCTGTGGCTTGCTATGGGGCTCTATGGGGCTCTATGTGTCCCTATGGGTCTCTATGGGCCTCTATGGGGTCCCTATGGGTTCCTGTGGGTCTCTATGGGATCTGTGGGTCTCTATGGGTCCCTATGGGGCTCTATGGGTCTCCATGGGGCTCTATGGGGATCTATGGGTCACTATGGAGCTCTATGGATCTCTGTGGGTTGCTATGGGGTCTCTATGGGTCTCTATGGGGCTCTATGGGGTCTCTATTTGTCCCTATGGGTCCCTATGGGTCTCTGTGGGGTCCCTATGGGTTCCTATGGGTTTCTGTGGGTCTCTGTGGGTCCCTATTGCTCCCTATGTGTCCCTATGGGTCTCTGTGGGGTTTCTATGTGTCCCTATGTGTTCCTATGTGTTCCTATGGGTCTCCATGGGGGTCTGTGGGGTGCTATGGGTCCCTATGGGTCTCTATGGGTCTCTATGGGTCTCTATGGGTCCCTATGGGTCTCTATGGGTCCCTATGGGTCTCTATGGGGGCTCTATGCGTCCCTATGGGTCTCTATGGGTCTCTATGGGGCTTGTATGGGTCTCTATGGGATCTATGGGTCCGTATGGGTCCCTATGGGTCTCTATGGGTCCCTATGGGGTCCCAATGGGGTCCCTGAGTGTCCCTATGTGTCTCTATGGGTCTCTATGGGTCTCACTGGGTCCCTATGTGTCCCCACATGTCCCTATGTGTCGCTATGGGTTCCTTTGGGTCTCTATGGGGTTTCTATGGGGTGTATGGGTCTCTATGGGTCTCTATGGGTCTCCATGTGTCCCTATGGGTCTCAGTGGGTCGCTATGGGTCTCAGTGGGTTGCTATGGGGCTCTATGGGTGGCTATGGGTCCCTATGGGTCCCTATGTGTCCCTATGGGTCTCTATGGGTCTCTATGGGGGTCTGTGGGGGTCTGTGGGGTGCTATGGGGATCTATGGGTCCCTCTGGGTCTCTATGTGGCTCTATGGGTCTCTATGGGATCTATGGGTCCCTATGTGTCCCTATGGGTTTCTATGGGGTCCCTTTGGGGCTCTATGGGGCTCTATGGGGTTCTATGGGGTTTCTGTGGGGCTCTATGGGGTTTCTATGGGGCTCAGTGGGCTCTGTGGGGTTTCTATGGGGTCCCTATGGGGCTCTATAGGTCTTTATTGGGCTCTATGGGTCGCTATGGGGCTCTATGGGGCTCTATGGGGTTTCTATGGGGCTCTATGGGGTTCTATGGGGTTTCTATTGGGCTCTATGGGGTTCTACGGGTCACTATGGGTCTCCATGGGTCCCTACGGGGTCTCTATGGGTCTCTATAGGTCTTTATGGGTCTCAAAGGGGTTCTATGGGGCTCTTTGGGGTTCTATGGGTCTCTATGGGGTTTCTATGGGGTTCTATGGGGTTTCTATGGGGCTCTATGGGGTTCTATGGGGTTTCTATTGGGCTCTATGGGGCTCTATGGGTCTCTATGGGTTTCTATGGGGTTTCTGTGGGGTTCTATGGGTCTCTATGGGGTTTCTATGTGTCTCTATGGGGCTCTATCGGGTTTCTGTGCGGTTTCTATTATGCTCTATGGGTCTCTGTGGGTCCCTATGTTGCTCTATGGGTCTCTATGGGGCTCTATGGGGTTCTATGGGGTTTTATGGGGTCTCTATGGGGTTTCTATGGGGCTCTGTGGGTCTCTATGGGGCTCTATGGGGCTCTACAGGGTTCTATGGGTCGCTATGGGTCCCTATGGGTCTCCATGGGTCCCTATGGGGATCTATGGGTTCCTATTGGTTCCTATGGGGCGCTATGGGGCTCTATGGGTCTCTATGGGGCTCTATGGGGTTCTATGGGGCTCTATGGGGTTTCTATGGGGCTCTACGGGGTTCTATGGGTCGCTATGGGGCTCTATGGGGCTCTATGGGGTCCCTATGGAGATCTATGGGGCTCTATGGGGTTTTTATGGGTCTCTATGGGTCTCTATGGGTCTCTATGGGGCTCTATGGGGTTCTGTGGGGCTCTTTGGGGTCTATGGGTCTCTATGGGCTCTATGGGGTTTCTATAGGGCTCTATGGGGTTTCTATGGGGCTCTATGGGGTTCTATGGGGCTCTATGGGGTTCTATGGGGTTTCTATGGGGTCTATGGGTCTCTATGGGTCCCTTTGTGTCTCTATGGGTCCCTATGGGTCCCTATGTGTCCCTATGGGTCTCCATGGGGGTCTGTGGGTGTCTGTGGGGTGCTATGGGGATCTATGGGTCCCTCTGGGTCCCTCTGGGTCTCTATGGGGCTTGTATGGGTCTCTATGGGATCTATGGGTCCGTATGGGTCCGTATGGGTCTCTATGTGTCCGTATGGGGTCCCAATGGGGTCCCTGTGTGTCCCTATGTGTCTCTATGGGTCTCTATGGGTCTCACTGGGTCCCTGTGTGTCCCCACATGTCCCTATGTGTCGCTATGGGTCCCTTTGGGTCTCTATGGGGTTTCTATAGGGCAATGTGGGTCTCTATGGGTCTCTATGGGTCCCTATGGGTCCCTATTGGACTCTATGGGTCGCTATGGGGTCCCTATGGGTCCCTATAGGTCCCTATGGGTCTCTATGGGTCTCCATGTGTCCCTATGGGTCTCAGTGGGTCTCAATGGGGCTCTATGGGTGGCTATGAGTCTCAGTCGGTCTCAATGGGTCCCTACGTGTCCGTATGGGTTCCTATGGGTCTCTATGGGTCTCTGTGGGTCCCTGTGTGTCCCTATGGGGTCTCTATGGGGTCCCTGTGTGTTTCTACGGGGTCTCTATGGGTCCCTATGTGTTGCTATGTGTTCCTATGGGTCCCTATGGGTTCCTATGGGTCCCTCTGGGTCTCTATGGGTCTCTGTGGGATCTATGGGTCCCTATGGGTCGCTATGGGTCACTATGGGTCTCTATGGGTCCCTATGTGTCCCTATGGGTCCCTATGGGTCCCTATGTGTCTCTATGGGGTCTCTATGGGTCCCTATGTGTCTCTATGGGTCCCTATGGGTCCCTATGTGTCTCTATGGGGTCTCTATGGGTCCCTATGTGTCTCTGTGGGTCCCTATGGGTCTCTGTGGGTCCCTGTGTGTCCCTATGAGGTCTCTATGGGGTCCCTGTGTGTTTCTATGGGGTCTCTATGGGTCCCTATGTGTCCCTATGGGGTCTCAATGGGGTCTCTATGGGTCCCTATGTGTCCCTATGTGTTCCTATGGGTCTCCATGGGGGTCTGTGGGGGTCTGTGGGGTGCTATGGGTCCCTATGTGTCCCTATGCGTCGCTATGGGGCTCTATGGGTGGCTATGGGTCTCAGTGGGTCTCAATGGGTCCCTATGTGTCCCTATGGGTCCCTATGTGTCTCTTTGTGGTCTCTATGGGTCCCTATGGGTCGCTATGGGTCTCTGTGGGGTTTCTATGGGTCTGTATGGGTCCCTATGGGTCTCTATTGGATCTATGGGTCCCTATGGGTCTCTGAGTCCCTATTGGTCCCTATGGGTCTCTATGTGTCCCTATGGGTCGCTATGGGGCTCTATGGGTGGCTGTGGGTCTCAGTGGGTCTCAATGGGTCCCTATGTGTCCCTATGTGTCCCTATGGGTCGCTATGTGTCCCTATGTGTCCCTATGGGTCCCTATGGGTCCCTATGTGTCCATATGGGTTCCTATGGGTCTCCATGGGGGTCTGTGGGGGTCTGTGGGGTGCTATGGGGATCATGGGTCCCTATGGGTCCCTATGGGTCCCTATGTGTCCCTATGGGTCCCTATGTGTTTCTATGTGTCCCTATGGGTCTCCATGGGGGTCTGTGGGGGTCTGTGGGGTGCTATGGGTCCCTCTGTGTCTCTATGGGTCTCTATGGGATCTATGGGTCTCTGTGGGTCTCTGTGGGTCTCTGTGGGTCCCTATGGTTCCTATGGTCCCTATGGGTCCCTATGGGATCTATGTGTCTCTATGGGTCCCTATGTGTCCCTATGTGTCCCTATGGGTCTCTGTGGGGTTTCTATGGGTCGCTATGGGTCCCACGGCCCCGTGTTCCCGCAGCTGTCGGGCTCAGCCGACGGAACGCTGCTGCTGTGGGACGTGGCTGTGGGGCAGCGGCTGCGGGAACTTGTGGGGCTGCGCTGCCAGCCCTGCGCCGTGGGGGGGCACGTGAGTAGGGGGCAGCGGGGCGGGGGGCTGGGGGGGCTCTATGGGGATCTATGGGGTCTCTATGGGGCTCTATGGGTGTCTATGGGGCTCTATGGGGCTATATGGGGATCTGTGGGTCTCTATGAGGATCTATGGGGATCTGTGGGTCTCTATGGGTCGCTATGGGTCTCTATGGGTCGCTATGGGTCGCTATGGGTCGCTATGGGTCGCTATGGGTCGCTATGGGTCTCTATGGGTCGCTGTGGGTCGCTATGGGTCGCTATGGGTCGCTGTGGGTCTCAGTGTGTCGCTATGGGTCGCTATGGGTCGCTATGGGTCGCTATGGGTCGCTATGGGTCGCTGTGGGTCGCTATGGGTCGCTGTGGGTCGCTATGGGTCGCTATGGGTCACAGTGGGTCGCTATGGGTCGCTATGGGTCGCTATGGGTCGCTGTGGGTCGCTATGGGTCGCTATGGGTCGCTATGGGTCGCTATGGGTCGCTATGGGTCGCTGTGGGTCGCTATGGGTCGCTATGGGTCGCTGTGGGTCGCTATGGGTCGCTATGGGTCGCTATGGGTCGCTATGGGTCGCTATGGGTCTCAGTGGGTCGCTATGGGTCGCTGTGGGTCGCTATGGGTCGCTATGGGTCGCTATGGGTCACAGTGGGTCGCTATGGGTCGCTATGTGTCGCTATGGGTCGCTATGGGTCGCTATGGGTCGCTATGGGTCGCTGTGGGTCGGTATGGGTCGCTATGGGTCGCTATGGGTCGCTATGGGTCTCAGTGGGTCGCTATGGGTCGCTATGGGTCTCAGTGGGTCGCTATGGGTCGCTATGGGTCGCTATGTGTCGCTATGGGTCGCTGTGGGTCGCTGTGGGTCCCTATGGGTCGCTATGGGTCGCTGTGGGTCGCTATGGGTCGCTGTGGGTCGCTGTGGGTCGCTATGGGTCGCTATAGGTCTCAGTGGGTCGCTATGGGTCGCTATGGGTCTCAGTGGGTCGCTGTGGGTCGCTATGGGTCTCTATGGGTCGCTATGGGTCGCTATGGGTCGCTGTGGGTCGCTATGGGTCGCTATGGGTCGCTATGGGTCGCTATGGGTCGCTATGGTTCTCAGTGGGTCGCTATGGGTCGCTATGGGTCGCTATGGGTCGCTTTGGGTCGCTATGGGTCTCAGTGGGTCGCTGTGGGTCGCTATGGGTCTCTATGGGTCGCTATGGGTCGCTGTGGGTCCCTATGGGTCGCTATGGGTCGCTATGGGTCGCTATGGGTCTCAGTGGGTCGCTGTGGGTCGCTATGGGTCGCTATGGGTCGCTATGGGTCTCAGTGGGTCGCTATGGGTCGCTATGGGTCGCTATGGGTCTCCATGGGTCGCTATGGGTCTCAGTGTGTCGCTATGGGTCGCTGTGGGTCTCAGTGGGTCGCTATGGGTCGCTATGGGTCGCTATGGGTCGCTATGGGTCGCTATGGGTCGCTGTGGGTCCCTATGGGTCGCTATGGGTCTCAGTGGGTCGCTGTGGGTCGCTATGGGTCGCTATGGGTCTCAGTGGGTCGCTATGGGTCGCTATGGGTCGCTATGGGTCTCAGTGGGTCGCTATGGGTCGCTATGGGTCGCTGTGGGTCGCTATGGGTCGCTATGGGTCTCAGTGGGTCCCTATGGGTCTCTATGGGTCGCTATGGGTCTCAGTGGGTCGCTATGGGTCGCTATGGGTCGCTATGGGTCGCTATGGGTCTCAGTGGGTCCCTATGGGTCTCTATGGGTCGCTATGGGTCTCAGTGGGTCGCTATGGGTCGCTATGGGTCGCTATGGGTCGCTATGGGTCTCAGTGGGTCGCTATGGGTCGCTATGGGTCGCTATGGGTCTCCATGGGTCGCTATGGGTCTCAGTGTGTCGCTATGGGTCGCTGTGGGTCTCAGTGGGTCGCTATGGGTCGCTGTGGGTCCCTATGGGTCGCTATGGGTCGCTGTGGGTCCCTATGGGTCGCTATGGGTCGCTATGGGTCGCTGTGGGTCCCTATGGGTCGCTATGGGTCGCTGTGGGTCCCTATGGGTCGCTATGGGTCGCTATGGGTCGCTATGGGTCGCTATGGGTCGCTATGGGTCTCAGTGGGTCGCTGTGGGTCGCTATGGGTCGCTATGGGTCTCAGTGGGTCGCTATGGGTCGCTATGGGTCGCTATGGGTCGCTATGGGTCGCTATGGTTCTCAGTGGGTCGCTGTGGGTCGCTATGGGTCGCTATGGGTCTCAGTGGGTCGCTATGGGTCGCTATGGGTCGCTATGGGTCGCTATGGGTCTCAGTGTGTCGCTATGGGTCGCTGTGGGTCGCTATGGGTCGCTATGGGTCACTATGTGTCGCTATGGGTCGCTGTGGGTCGCTGTGGGTCGCTATGGGTCGCTATGGGTCGCTATGGGTCGCTATGGGTCGCTGTGGGTCGCTATGGGTCGCTGTGGGTCGCTGTGGGTCGCTATGGGTCGCTATGGGTCGCTATGGGTCGCTATGGGTCTCAGTGGGTCGCTATGGGTCGCTATGGGTCTCAGTGGGTCGCTATGGGTCGCTATGGGTCGCTATGGGTCTCTATGGGTCTCTATGGGTCGCTATGGGTCGCTATGTGTCTCTATGGGTCGCTATGGGTCGCTGTGGGTCGCTGTGGGTCGCTATGGGTCGCTATGGGTCGCTATGGGTCGCTATGGGTCGCTGTGGGTCGCTATGGGTCGCTATGGGTCGCTGTGGGTCGCTATGGGTCGCTATGGGTCGCTATGGGTCGCTGTGGGTCGCTATGGGTCGCTTTGGGTCGCTATGGGTCGCTATGGGTCTCACTGTGTTTCTATGGGTCGCTATGGGTCGCTATGGGTCGCTATGGGTCGCTATGGGTCTCTATGGGTCTCTATGGGTCGCTATGGGTCGCTATGGGTCTCAGTGGGTCGCTATGGGTCGCTATGGGTCGCTATGGGTCTCAGTGGGTCGCTATGGGTCGCTGTGGGTCGCTATGGGTCTCTATGGGTCGCTATGGGTCGCTATGGGTCGCTATGGGTCTCAGTGGGTCGCTATGGGTCGCTGTGGGTCGCTATGGGTCTCTATGGGTCGCTATGGGTCGCTATGGGTCGCTGTGGGTCGCTATGGGTTGCTATGGGTCGCTATGGCTCTCAGTGGGTCGCTATGGGTCTCAGTGTGTCGCTATGGGTCGCTGTGGGTCGCTATGGGTCGCTATGGGTCACTATGTGTCGCTATGGGTCGCTGTGGGTCGCTGTGGGTCGCTATGGGTCGCTATGGGTCGCTATGGGTCGCTGTGGGTCGCTATGGGTCGCTGTGGGTCGCTGTGGGTCGCTATGGGTCTCTATGGGTCGCTATGGGTCGCTATGGGTCGCTATGGGTCTCAGTGTGTCGCTATGGGTCGCTATGGGTCTCTGTGGGTCGCTATGGGTCGCTATGGGTCGCTATGGGTCGCTATGGGTCACTATGTGTCGCTATGTGTCGCTGTGGGTCGCTGTGGGTCGCTATGGGTCGCTATGGGTCGCTATGGGTCGCTATGGGTCGCTATGGGTCGCTATGGGTCGCTATGGGTCGCTGTGGGTCGCTATGGGTCGCTATGGGTCGCTATGGGTCTCAGTGGGTCGCTATGGGTCGCTGTGGGTCGCTGCAGGGCCGCTGGCTGCTGGCCGTGGGTCGCTGTGGGTCGCTATGGGTCGCTGTGGGTCGCTATGGGTCCCTATGGGTCGCTATGGGTCGCTGTGGGTCGCTGCAGGGCCGCTGGCTGCTGGCCGTGGGTCGCTGTGGGTCGCTGTGGGGCTGGGATCGCAGCGGCCGCCCCCAAAGCTCCCAGCGCTGCCACCCCGGAAGCCCCACGTCGGCCTGCGTCGCCCCCAGAGGTGAGGTTTGATTAATTAACCCGGTAATGAAGTCGCTAACGAGCTCGTTAAGGCCTCGGGAATGAAAGGCCGCGGTGGGGAATGGATTAATTAACGGTGATTAATTAACGGACGGCGCAGGAGCTCCGCGCCCCATGGTGGCGGTGACGGGGGGCGATGGAAGCACGCGGGTTTGGCACCCCACGGAGGTAATTAATTAGCGGTAATTAGTTAATTAGGGGAGGGGAGGGGGCGGGGAGGGAGCTGGAGGGAGGACGAGGAGGGTTTAATTGGGGTCGGCGGTAATTAAGCGGGGGGTAATTAAGGGGTGAGGGGGGCGGTTGGGTGTGGCAGCTCAATCAGCCACACAGTTAATTAATTAGCGGTTATTAATTAATTAGGAAGTTGGGGAATGGGTTGATTAATTGGAGGGGGCGTGGCATTAGTTGGGGGTGGGGGTAATTAAGAGGGGGGTGATTAAGAAGTAATTAAGAGGGGGTTAATCAGGGAGCAATGGGAGCGCGTGGGTGTGGCGGCCCAATTAGGCGCGTTAATTAGCAGTAATTAATTAATTAGGCAGGGTGGGAGTGGGCTGATTAACGGGAGGGCTGTGGGGCATTGAATGGGGATGGGGTAATTAAGAGGGGGGTAATTAAGAGGTAATTAAGAAGATGCTAATTGGGGGAGAGAGAGCGATGGGAGGGTCTGGGCGTAGCTCTGCAATTAGGTTCATTAATTAGCTGTAATTAGCTAATTAGGAGAGGGGGGCAAACGGAGGGGATGGGGGTGAATATGAGATTAATTGGGAATGGGGGTCATCAAGAGGGGGGGTAATTAAGAGGTAATTAAGAAAGGTTTAATTACGGGAGAGGGAACGATAGGAGGGCATGGGAGTGGCACTGTAATTAGATGTATTAATTAGCAGTAATTAATTAATTAGGCCGGGTGGGAGTGGGCTGATTAATGGGAGGGTCGTGGGGCATTGAATGGGGATGGGGTAATTAAGAGGGGGGTGATTAAGAGGTAATTAAGAAGATGTTAATTGGGGGAGAGAGAGCGATGGGAGGGTCTGGGCGTAGCTCTGCAATTAGGTTCATTAATTAGCTGTAATTAGCTAATTAGGGGAGGGGGGCAAACGGAGGGGATGGGGGTGAATATGAGATTAATTGGGAATGGGGGTAATCAAGAAGGGGTGTAATTAAGAGGTAATTAAGAGAGGTTTAATTACGGGAGAGGGAACGATAGGAGGGCATGGGAGTGGCACTGTGATTAGATGGATTAATTAGCAGGAATTAATTAATTAGGGAGAGTGGCTGATTAACGAGAGGGAGACCGGCGGTAATTAGGGATGGGGGTCCTTTGGAGGAGGTTAATTAAGAAGTAATTAAGAGGTGATTAAGAAGGGGTTAATTGGGGGGCTAGAGGACGACGGGAGGTCGGGGTTGTGGCATTGCAATTAGGTGCCTTAATTAGCGTTAATTAGTTAATTAGGGAGGGAAGGGGAGCGGGTGGGGGTTAATTAGGAGGGGGGGTTAATTAGGAGGGGGTAATTAAGAGGGGGGTAATTAAGAGAGGGGGTAATTAGGGGAGGTAATTAAAAGGGGGGGGTGTTGGGCGCATACAGGTGTGGCATTGCACCGTGTTAATTAGCGGTAATTAATTAATTAGGAAATACGTGAAATTTGGGGCAAATGAGGAAATTTTGGGGTTGGGGGGAAATGGAAAAAAAAATTCGGGCAAAAATGGGAAAATTTGGGCGAAATCGGGAAAAACGTGGAAAAGTTTGGGGGGAAATCGTGAAAAATGGGGGAAAATTTTTGGGGTAAAATTGGGGAGTTTTGGGAAATTTGGGGAAATTTGGGGAAAATTTGGGGAATTCTGGGGAAAATTTGGGGAAATTTGGGGAAATTTAGGGGAAAATTTGGGGAAATTTGGGGAAATTTTGGGGAAATGGGGGAAATTTGGGGAAATTTGAATTTTGGGGGGAAATTTGGGAAATTTGGGGGAATTTGGGGAAATTTGGGGAAATTTTAGGGAAAATTTGGGGAAATTTTTGGAGAGAAATTTGGGGAAATTTGGGGAAATTTGAATTTTTGGGGGCAATTTGGGGAATTTGGGGAAATTTGGGGGCAAATTTTGGGAAATTTGGGAGATTTGGGGGAAATTTGGGGAAATTTTGGGGAAATTTTGGGGGAAATTTGGGGAGTTTTTGGGGAAATTTGGGGAAATTTGGGGAAATTTTGGGGAAATGGGGGAAATTTGGGGCAATTTGGGGAAATCTGGAGAAAGGGGGAAATTTGGGGAAATTTGGGGCAATTTGGGGAAATGTTGAGAAATGGGGGAAATTTGGGGAAATTTTGGGGGAAATTTGGGGAAATTTTGGGGAAATTTGGGGAGAAATTTGGGGAAATTTGGGGAAATTTTGGGGAAATGGGGGAAATTTGGGGAAATTTGGGGAAATTTTGGGGAAATTTGGGGCAGTTTGGGGAAATTTTGGGGGAAATGGGGGAAATTTGGGGGTAAATTTGGAATTTTTGGGGGAAAATGGGAAATTTATGGGAAAATGCAGAATTTTGGGCAAATTTGGTGAAAATTGGGGGAAAATATGGAAAAATTTGAAGCAAAATTGGGAAAACTTGGGGAAAGATTGGGCAAATTTGGAGAAATTTTTGGGGAAATTTGGAGAATTTGGGGTAAAAATTGGAAATTTGGGGAAAAATGTGTAGAATTTTGGGGGTAAATAATGGAAAACTGGGGGGAAATATGGGAAAATTTGGGGCAAAATCGGGAAAAACGTGGAAAAATTGGGGGAGAAATCGTGAAATATAGGGAAAAATTATTTGGGGCAGAATTGGGGTATTTGGGGGAATTTGGGGGAATTTGGGGAAATTTGGGGAAATTTGGGGGAAATGGGGGAAATTTGGGGAAAATTTTGGGGAAATTTGGGGCAATTTGGGGAAATTTGGGGAAATGGGGAAATTTGGGGAAATTTTGGGGGAAATTTAGGGAAATTTGGGGAGATTTTGGGGAAATGGGGGAAATTTGGGGCAATTTTGGGGGAAATTTTGGGAGATTTTGGGGGATTTGGGGGGAAATTTGGGGAAATTTGAATTTTTGGGGGAAATTTGGGGAAATTTTGGGGAAATGGGGGAAATTTGGGGCAATTTTGGGGGAAATTTTGGGAAATTTGGGGGGAAATTTCGGGAAATTTGGGGGGAAATTTGGAATTTTGGGGGAAAATGGGAATTTTGGGGGAAAACGCAGAATTTTGGGGCAAATTCTGAGAAAATCAGGGAAAACTATGGGAAAATTTGAACAAAATCGGGAAAATTTGGGGAAAGATTGGGGACATTTTGGGGAAATTAGGAGAAATTTGGAGAATTTGGGGCAAAAAATGGGAAAGTTTGGGAAAAATGTGCAGAATTTGGGGGTAAATAATGGAAATTTGGGGAAAATGGGAAAATTTGGGGCAAAATTGGGGAAATTTGGACAAAATTGGGGAATTATGGCGACATTTTGAGGGAATTTTGGGGGAAATTGGAGAATTTGGAGCAAAAATTGGAAATTTGGAGGAAACGTGCAGAATTTTGGGGGAAATCTGGGCATTTTTGGGGCAAAATGGGGCAAAATTGGGGGAAATTAGGGAGAATTTTTGGATAAATAATGGAAAAATGGGGAAAATATGGGAAAATTTGGGGCAAAAATTGGGGAAATTTGGGCAAAACTGTGGGCAGTTTGGGGAAATTTTGGGGGAAATTTGGAGAATTGGGGCAAAAATTGGAAATTTGGGGAAAAATGTGCAGAAATTTGGGGGAAATTTGTGCGGTTTTGGGGGCAAAAATGGGCAAAAGGGAAATTATGGAGAATTTGGGGTAAATAGTGGAAAAAATGGGAAAAAAATATGGGAATATTGTGGCAAAATTGGGAAAATTCGGGCAAAATTGACATTTTGGGGAAATTTTGGGGGAAATTTGGAGAATTGGGGTAAAAATGGGAAATTTGAAGGAAAATGTGCAGAATTTTGGGGCAAATTTGGAGAAAATTGGGGGAAAATATGGGAAAATTTGAAGCAAAATTGGGAAAATTTGGGAAATTTGGGGAATTATGGCGACATTTGGGGGAAATTTTGGGGAAAATTTTAGAATTTGGGACAAAAATGGGAAATTTTGGGAAAAATGTGCAGAATTTTGGGGTAAATAATGGAAAATCAGGAAAAAAATGGGAATATTTGGACAAAATTGGGATTTTTGGGGTAAAATTGAGGACATTTTGGGGAAATGTGGAGAATTTGGGGTAAAAATTGGAAATTTGGGGAAAAATGTGTAGAATTCTGGGGTAAATAACGGAAATTTGGGGGAAAATATGGAAAAAATGGGGCAAAATTGGGGAAATTTGGGCAAAATTGGGGACATTTGGGGGAAATTCTGGGGAAAATTGGAGAATTAGGGGCAAAAATTTGGAAATTTTGGGGAAAATGTGCAGAATTTTGGGGGAAATAATGAAAATTTGGGGGAAGTTTTGGGGAAATTTAGGGCAAAAAGGGAAATTTTGGGATAAATGTACAGAATTTTGGGCGAAATTTGGGCAATTTTGGGCAAAAATGGGACAAAATGAGGAAATTATGGAGAATTTTGGGGTATAGAATGCAAATTTGGGATAAAATATGCAAAATTTAGGTGAAATGTCAAAATTATGTGAAAAATATGGGAAATATTTTGGTGAAATATGAGGAAATTTGGGGAGAAATGTGGGAATTCTGGGGAAAATGTGTCAGATTTTGAGAAAATACTGAAAATTTGGGGGGAGTGTGGAGAATTGGGGTGAAATCTGGGATAATTTGTGGGAAATCTGGGAAATTTGGGGCAAAATATTGAAAATCTGGTGAAAATCTGGGAGATTTTGGGAAGAAATATGGGAAATTTGGATGAAAAGTGGAAATTTGGTGGAAAATATGAAAAATTAGGGTGAAAAGTGGGATATTTTGGGGCGAAATGTGGGAAATTTGGGAAAAATAAGTCAGATTTTGGGAAAATACTGAAAATTTGGGGGGAGTGTGGAGAATTTGGGGAAAATCTGGGATAGTTTGAGGGAAAGAGTGGGAAATCTGGGGAAAATTTGGGAAATTTTGGGGAGAAATGTGGGAAAATTGTGTGAAATCTGAAGATTTTGGGGAGAAAAGTTGGAAATTCCAGTGAAATGTGGAAATTTTGGGGGGTAAATATGAAAAATTTGGGGAAATCTGGGATAATTTGGGGAAAGCATCTGAAATTTGGGGAAAATGCGTCAGATTTGGGGAAAATACTGAAAATTTGGGGAGAATGTGGAGAATTTGGGTGAAATCTGGGGTAATTTGGGGAAAATGTGGGAAATTCGGGTGAAATGTGGGAATTTGGGGCAAAATATGGAAAATCTGGGGGAAATGCGGAAAATTTGGGGAGAAATGTGGGAAATTTAGGGTGAAATGTAGTGATTTTGAGGGGAAACGTGGAAAATTTGGGGAAAATACGGAAAAAATTTGATGGAAATTTAGAGATTTTGGGGAGAAAAGTTGGAAAATTGAGTGATAAGTGGAAATTTTGGGGATAAATATGGAAAATTTGGGGAAATCTGGGATAATTTGGGGGAAAGCATTTGAAATTTGGGGAAAATGCGTCAGATTTGGGGAAAATTCTGAAAACTTGAGGAGAATGTGGAGAATTTGGGTGAAATCCGGGATAATTTGGGGAAAATGTGGGAAATTCAGGTGAAATGTGGGAATTTGGGGCAAAATAAGGAAAATCTGGGGAAAATCTGGGAAATTTCGGGGAGAAATGTGGGAAATTCGGATTAGAAATGGAAATTTGGTGGAAAATGTGGAAAATTAGGGTGAAAAGTGGGATATTTTGGGGAGAAATGTGGGAAATTCAGGAAAAATAAGTCAGATTTTGGGAAAATACTGAAAATTTGGGGGGAGTGTGGAGAATTTGGGTGAAATCTGGGATAATTTGGAGAAAAATGTGGGAAATCTGGGGAAAATCTGGGAAATTTGGGGGAGAAAAGTGGGAAATTCGGGTGAAATGTGGAAATTTTGGGGGCAAATACGGGAAATTTGGGGAAACCCTGGGATATTTGGGGGGAAAGCATCTGAAATTTGGGTAAAATACGTCAGATTTTGGGAAAATGCTGAAAATTTGGGGGGAGTGTGGAGAATTTGGGTGAAATCTGGGATAATTTGGGGAAAATGTGGGAATTTTGGGGCAGAATACAGAAAATCTGGGGAAAATCTGGGAAAATTTGGGGGAGAAATGTGGGAAATCTGGGTGAAAAGTGGAAATTCGGAGGAAAATATGGGAAATTTGGGTGAAATATGGGGAAATTTTGGGGAGAAAAATGGGAAAATTGGGTGAAATTTGGAAAGAAAATCGGGGTATGGAAAATTTGGGGAGAAATATGGGAAATTTGGGTGAAATCTGGAGATTTTGGGGAGAAATGTGGGAAATTCGAGTGAAATGTGAAAATTTTGGGGGCAAATACGGGAAATTTTGGGGAAATCTGGGATAATTTGGGGAAAGCATCTGAAATTTGGGTAAAATGCGTCAGATTTGGGGAAAATACTGAAAACTTGGGGAGAATGTGGAGAATTTGGGTGAAATCTGGGATAATTTGGGGAAAATGTGGGAAATTTGGGTGAAAAGTGGTGATTTTGAGGGGAAAAGTGGAAAATTTGGGGAAAAATACGGAAAAATTTGATGGAAATTTGGAGATTTTGAGGAGAAATGTGGGAAATGTGGGTGAGAAGTGGAAATTCGGAGGAAAATATGGGAAATTTGGGTGAAATATGGGGAAATTTTGGGGAGAAAAATGGGAAAATTGGGAGTAAATTTGGAAAGAAAATCGGGGTATGGAAAATTTGGGGAGAAATGTGGGAAATTTGGGTGAAATCTGGAGATTTTGGGGAGAAATGTGGGAAATTTGGGTGAAATGTGGGAATTTTGGGGGTAAATATGGAAAATTTGGGGAAATCTGGAATAATTTGGGGAAAGCATCTGAAATTTGGGTAAAATGCGTCAGATTTGGGGAAAATACTGAAAACTTGAGGAGAATGTGGAGAATTTGGGTGAAATCTGGGATAATTTGGGGAAAATGTGGGAAATTCGGGTGAAATGTGGGAATTTGGGGTAAAATAAGGAAAATTTTGGGAAAATCTGGGAAATTTGGGGAGAAATGTGGGAAATTCGGATGAGAAATGGAAATTTGGTGGAAAATATGGAAGATTTGGGTGAAAAGTGGGGAAATTTTGTGGCGAAATGTGGGAAATTTGGGAAAAATACATCAGATTTGGGAAAATACTGAAAATTTGGGGAGAAAGTGGAGAATTTGGGTGAAGTCTGGGATAATTTGGAGAAAAATGTGGGAAATCTGGGGAAAATCTGGGAAATTTGGGGGAGAAATGTGGGAAATTCGGGTGAAAAGTGGAAATTTTGGGGGTAAACACGGAAAATTTGGGGAAATCTGGGATATTTTGGGGAAAGCATCTGAAATTTGGGTAAAATGCGTCAGATTTTGGGAAAATGCTGAAAATTTGGGGGGAGTGTGGAGAATTTGGGTGAAATCTGGGATAATTTGGGGAAAATGTGGGAATTTTGGGGCGAAATACAGAAAATCTGGGGAAAATCCGGAAAATTTGGGGGAGAAATGTGGGAAATGTGGGTGAAAAGTGGAAATTGGGAGGAAAATATGGGAAATTTGGGTGAAATATGGGGAAATTTTGGGGTGAAATGTGGGAAATTTGGGAAAAATACGTCAGATTTGGGAAAATACTGAAAATTTGGGGAGAATGTGGAGAATTTGGGTGAAATCTGGGATAATTTGGAGAAAAATGTGGGAAATCTGGGGAAAATTTGGGAAATTTTGGGGAGAAATGTGGGAAATTCAGGTGAAATGTGCGAATTTTGGGGCAAAATATGGAAAATCTGGGGAAAATCTGGGAAATTTTGGGGAGAAATGTGGGAAATTTGGATGAAAAGTGGAAATTTGGTGGAAAATATGAAAAATTAGGGTTAAAAGTGGGATATTTTGGGGAGAAATGTGGGAAATTCAGGAAAAAATACGTCAGATTTGGGAAAATACTGAAAATTTGGGGGGAATGTGGAGAATTTGGGTGAAATCTGGGATAATTTGGAGAAAAATGTGGGAAATCTGGGGAAAATCTGGGAAATTTGGGGGAGAAATTTGGGAAATTCGGGTGAAATGTGGAATTTTGGGGGCAAATACGGGAAATTTGGGGAAATCTGGGATAATTTGGGGAAAGCATCTGAAATTTGGATAAAATGCCTCAGATTTGGGGAATAACACGGGAAAATCAGGTGGAAAAATTGGAATTTTGGGGTGAAATCGCCCCGAATTGGGGCTGGGGGTGACCTTGGGGTTCCGCTGTGGTTTTGGGGTGAAAAATGGGGATTTTGGGTGTTTTATTTTTTTGCAGGCTGCTCCCCCCCGTGCCCTGGGGTGGCACTCAGAGAAATGTGTGGGGCTGGTGGTGACGGGGGGGCACACAGTGAGCGTCAGCGAGGGGGGGGACATCCGGGAGTGGAACACAGGTGAGATTTTGGGGTGAATTCGGGGGATTTTGGGGCTGCTGGGGGGGGAATTGGGGGAAAAATGGGGGGGTTGGGGGGAAAAATGGGGGGGAATTGGGGGAAATTGGGGAGAAAAATGGGAAATTTGGGGGAAAATGGGGGGAAGTTGGGATGATTTGGGGGCAGATGGGGGGGAAATGGGGGAAAAATGGGGGAAATTGGGGAAAAATGGGAAATTTATGGGGAAATGGGGGAAATTGGGGAGAAAAATGGGGGAAAAAATGGGGGAAATTTGGGAAATTTGGGGGGAGTTGGGATGATTTGGGGGCAGCTGGGGGGGAAATGGGAAAAAATGGGGGAAATTGGGGAAAAAATTGGGAAATTTATGGGAAAATGGGGGAAATTGGGAGAAAAATGGGGGAAATTGGGGAGAAAAATGGGAAATTTGGGGGAGTTGGGATGATTTGGGGGCAGATGGGAGGAAAAGGGGGAAAAATGGGGGAAATTGGGGAAAAAATGGGAAATTTATGGGGAAATGGGGGAAATTGGGGGGGAAAATGGGGGAAATTGGGGAGAAAAATGGGAAATTGGGGGGAAAATGGGGGGAAGTTGAGACTATTTGGGGGCAAAAGGGGGGGGATATGTGGGAAAAATGGGGGAAATTGGGGAAAAATTGGGAAATTTATGGGAAAAAGGGGGAAATTGGGGAGAAAAATGGGGGAAACTGGGGGGAGTTGGGATGAATTGGGGGAAAAATGGGGGGAAATGCGGGAAAAAATGGGGGAAATAGGGGAAAAAATTGGGAAATTTATGGGAAATTGGGGGAAATTGGGGGAAAAATGGGGGAAATTGGGGAAAAAATGGGAAATTTATGGGAAAATGGGGGAAATTGGGGAGAAAAACGAGAAATTTTGGGGAAAAATGGGGGAAATTGGGGTGATTTGGGGGCAGCTTGGGGGGAAATGGGGGAAAAATGGGGGAAATTGGGGAAAAAATGGGAAATTCATGGGAAATTGGGGGGAAAATGGGAAATTTGGGGGAAAATAGGGGAAGTCGGGCGGATTCAGGGGCAGCTGGGGAGGAAATGTGGAAAAGATGGGGGAAATTGGGGAAAAAATTGGGAAATTTATGGGAGAATGGGGGAAATTGGGAGAAAAATGGGGGAAATTGGGGAAAAAAATGGGAAATTTGGGGGAAAATGGGGGAAATTGGGGAGAAAAATGGGAAATTTGGGGGAGTTGGGATGATTTGGGGGCAGATGGGGGGGAAAAGGGGGAAAAATGGGGGAAATTGGGGAAAAAATGGGAAATTTATGGGGAAATGGGGGAAATTGGGGGGGAAAATGGGGGAAATTGGGGAGAAAAATGGGAAATTGGGGGGAAAATGGGGGGAAGTTGAGACGATTTGGGGGCAAAAGGGGGGGGATATGTGGGAAAAATGGGGGAAATTGGGGAAAAATTGGGAAATTTATGGGAAAAAGGGGGAAATTGGGGAGAAAAATGGGGGAAACTGGGGGGAGTTGGGATGAATTGGGGGAAAAATGGGGGGAAATGCGGGAAAAAATGGGGGAAATAAGGGAAAAAATTGGGAAATTTATGGGAAAATGGGGGAAATTGGGGAGAAAAATGGGGGAAACTGGGGGGAGTTGGGATGAATTGGGGGAAAAATGGGGGGAAATGCGGGAAAAAATGGGGGAAATTGGGGAAAAAATTGGGAAATTTATGGGAAAATGGGGGAAATTGGGGGAAAAATGGGGGAAATTGGGGAAAAAATGGGAAATTTATGGGAAAATGGGGGAAATTGGGGAGAAAAACGAGAAATTTTGGGGAAAAATGGGGGAAATTGGGGTGATTTGGGAGCAGCTTGGGGGAGATGGGGGAAAAATGGGGGAAATTAAGGGGAAAAATGGGAAATTGGGGAGAAAATGGGGGAAATTTGGACAATTTGGGGGCAGCTGGAGGGTGAAATGGGGGAAAAAAGGGGGAAATTGGGGAGAAAAATGGGAAATTGGGGGGAAAATGGGGGGAAGTTGGGACGATTCGGGGGCAGCTGGGGGGGAAATGGGGGAAAAATGGGGGAAATTGGGGAGAAAAATGGGAAATTTGGGGGAAAATGGGGGAAATTGGGGAGAAAAATGGGAAATTTTGGGGAAAAATGGGGGAAATTGGGGTGATTTGGGGTCAGCTTGAGGGGAAATGGGGGAAAAATGGGGGAAATTGGGGGGAAAAATGGGAAATTGGGGGGAAAATGGGGGAAATTGGGACAATTTGGGGGCAGCTGGGGGGGAAATGGGGGGAAAAAGGGCGAAATTGGGGAAGAATTGGGGAATTTATGGGAAAATGGGGGAAGTGGGGATGATTTGGGGGCAGCTGTGGGGGAAATGGGGGAAAAATGGGGAAAATTGGGGAAAAATTCGGAAATTTATGGGAAAATGGGGAAAATTGGGGGGAAAATGGGGGAAATTGGGGAGAAAAATGGGAAGTTTGGGGAAAAATGGGGGAAATTGGGGTGATTTGGGGGCAGCTGGGGGGAAATGGGAAAAAAGGGGGAAATTGGGGAGAAAAATGGGAAATTTCTGGGAAAATGGGGGAAATTGGGGAGAAAAATGGGGAAATTGGGGGGAGTTGGGATGATTTGGGGGCAGATGGGGGGGAAATGGGGAAGAATGGGGGAAATTGGGGAGGAAAACGGGGAAATTTGGGGGAAAATGGGGGGGAATTAGGACGATTTGGGGGCAGCTGGGGGGAAAAGGGGGAAAAATGAGGGAAAATGGGGAAAAAATGGGAAATTTATGGGAGAATGGGGGAAATGGGAGAGAAAAATGGGAAATTTGGGGGAGTTGGGATGATTTGGGGGCAGCTGGGGGGGAAATGGGGGAAAAATGGAGGGAAATTGGGGAAAAAATGGGAAATTCTGTGGAAAAATGGGGGGAAATTGGGATTTGGGAGCGGCTGGGGGGAAATGGGGGAAAAATGGGGGAAATTAGGGGGAAAAATGGGAAATTTGGGGGAAAATGGGGGAAATTGGGGTGATTTGGGGGCAGCTTGAGGGGAAATGGGGGAAAAATGGGGGAAATTAAGGGGAAAAATGGGAAATTGGGGGGGGAAATGGGGGAAATTGGGATTTGGGGGCAGCTGGGGGGGAAATGGGGAGAAAAATGGGGGAAATCGGGGAGGAAAACGGGAAATTTGGGGGAAAAATGGGGGGAAGTTGGGATTTGGGGGCAGCTGGGGGGGAAATGGGGGAAAAATGGGGGGAATTGGGGAAAAAATGGGAAATTTATGGGGAAATGGGGGAAATAGGGGAGAAAAATGGGAAATTTGGGGGGAGTTGGGATGATTTGGGGGCAACTGGGGGGAAAATGGGGGAAAAATGGGGGAAATTGGGGAAAAAATTGGGAAATTTATGGGAAAATGGGGAAAATTGGGGAGAAAAATGGGAAATTTGGGGGAAAATGGGGGAAATTGGGGTGATTTGGGGGCAGCTGGGGGGGAAATGAGGGAAATTTGGGGGAAATTGGGGAAAAAATGGGAAATTTATGGGGAAATGGGGGAAATTGGGGGAAAAATGGGGGAAATTGGGGAGAAAAATGGGAAATTTGGGGGGAGTTGGGATGATTTGGGGGCAGCTGGGGGGGAAATGGGGGAAAAAATGGGAAATTGGGGAAAAAATGGGAAATTTGGGGGAAAATGGGGGAAATTGTGGAGAAAAATTGGGAAATTTGGGGGGAAAATAGGGGAAAATTGGGATTTGGGGGCTGATGGAGGGAAATGGGAGGGAAAATGGGGGAAATTGGGGAAAAATTGGAAATTTTGGGGAAAAATGGGGGAAATTGGGGTGATTTGGGGCCATTAGAGGACATTTGGGATCAATTTTGGGTCAATTTGGGAACATCTGGGAACATTTGGGGTCTATTTGGGGACAATTTGGGAACATTTGAGGACATACGGGATCAATTTGGGCCATTTGGGGTCAATTTGGGGCCATTTGGGTCAATTTGGGGTCAATTTGGGAACATTTGAGAACATTTGGTGTCAATTTGGGTCCATTTGGGTCAATTTGGGAACATTTGAGGACAATTTGGGGACAATTTGGGGACATTAGAGGACATTTGGGGCCAATTTGGGACATCTTGGGTCCATTTGGGTCAATTTTGGGACAGTTTGTGGCCACCAGAGGACATTTGGGGTCAATTTGGGGTCAATTTTTGTCCATTTGGGCCAATTTTGGGTCCATCTGGGGCCAATTTGGGACAATTAGGGTCAACTTGAGGCCATTTGGGGTCAATTTGGGGCCATTAGAGGACATTTGGGGTCAATTTTGGGTCAGTTTGGGAACATTTGAGGACATTTGGGGTCAATTTGGTCCATTTGGGGTCAATTTGGGGCAATTAGAGGACATTGGGGGGCAATTTGGGTCCATTTGGGGTCAATTTTGGGACATTTGGGAACATTAGAGGACATTTGGGGTCAATTTGGGTCCATTTGGGTCAATTTTGGGACAATTTGGGACCATTTGGGGACAATATGGGTCCATTTGTTCAATTTTGGGACAACTTGGGTCCATTTGGGGACACTCTGGGGTCAGTTTGGGGACAATTTGGGTCAATTTGGGACAATTTGGGTCCATTTGGGACAATTTGGGTCCATTTGGGTCAATTTTGGATCCCTTTGGGTTCAATTTGGCACAATTTGGGGCCATTAGAGGACATTTGGGGTCAATTTGGGACAACTTGGGTCCATTTGGGGACAATTTGGGTCCATTTTGGACAATTTGGGTCCATTTGTGTCAATTTTGGGACAATTTTGGGACAATTTGGGGCCATTTGGGGACAATTTGGGTCCATTTGGGTCAATTTTGGGTCCATTTAAGTCAATTTGGGACAATTTGGGTCCATTTGGGTCAATTTTGGGTCAATTTGGGATCATTTGGGGTCAATTTGGGGCCATTAGAGGACATTTGGGGTCAATTTGGGACAACTTGGGTCCATTTGGGAACAATTTGGGTCAATTTGGGACAATTTGGGCCAATTTGGGACAATTTGGGTCAATTTTGGGACAATTTGAGTCAATTTTGGGACAATTTGGGGCCATTTTGGAATAATTTGGGTCCAATTGGGTCCATTTGGGGACAATTTGGGGCCATTTGGGCCAATTTTGGGACAATGTGGGTCCATTTGGGGACAATTTGGGGCCATTTGGGCCAATTTGGGGACAATGTGGGTCCATTTGGGGACAATTTGGGACCATTTGGGGACAATTTGGGTCAATTTTGGGACTATTTGTGTCAATTTGGGGACAATTTGGGTCCATTTGGGTCAATTTTGGGTCAATTTGGGATCATTTGGGGTCAATTTGGGTCCATTTGGGGACATTTGGGGTCAATTTGGGACAACTTGGGTCCATTTGGGAACAATTTGGGTCCATTTAGGTCAATTTGGGACAATTTGGGTCCATTTGGGTCAATTTTGGGACAATTTGAGTCAATTTTGGGACAATTTGGGGCCATTTTGGGATAATTTGGGTCCAATTGGGTCCATTTGGGGACAATTTGGGACAATTCGGGCCAATTTGGGGACAATTTTTGGACAATTTGGGTCAATTTTGGGACAATTTGGTTCCATTTGGGTCAATTTTGGGACGATTTGGGTCAATTTGGGACAACTTGGGTCAATTTTGGGACAATTTGAGGACGATTTTGGGACAATTTGGGTCCATTTGGGTCAATTTTGGGACAATTTGGGACCATTTGGGGACAATTTGGGTCTATTTAAGTCAATTTGGGACAACTTGGGGTCAATTTTGGGACAATTTGGGTCCATTTGGGGACATTTGGGGACAATTTGGGGCCATTAGAGGACATTTGGGGTCAATTTGGGACAACTTGGGTCCATTTGGGGACAATTTGGGTCCATTTGGGTCAATTTTGGGACAATTTGAGTCAATTTTGGGACAATTTGGGTCAATTTTGGGACAATTTTGGGACAATTTTGGGACAATTTGGGTCCATTTGGGGTCAATTTTGGGACAATTTAGGTCCATTTGGGGTCAATTTGGGACAACTTGGGTCAATTTGGGGCCATTTTGGGGTCACTCCACCCCATTCCCCCTTCCTTCCCCCTCAGGTGACACCAGCACCACGTCCCCAACGCCACCCAGCAGTGCCACCAGCGCCGTCCCCGGAGCCGTGGTGACATTGGGGTGGCACCCAGAGGGGACCTTGGTGCTGGCAGGGGGACCGGGGGGACAATTGTCCCTGTGGGGTGACAACGGGGTGGTGGCGAGGGGCACGGTGAGTAGCCAGGGTCCCAATGGCATTTTGGGGTCACCAGTGTCACTTTGGGGTCCCCAGTGTCACCTTTAGGGTCATGAATGGCACTTTGGGGTCACCAATGGCATTTTGGGATCACCAGTGTCACTCTGGGGTCCCCAGTGTCACCTTTGGGGTCACCAATGGCACTTTGGGGTCATCAATGGCATTTTGGGGTCACCAGTGTCACTTTGGGGTCCCCAGTGTCACCTTTGGGGTCATGAATGGCACTTTGGGGTCATCAATGGCATTTTGGGGTCACGAATGGCACTTTGGGGTCACCAATGGCACTTTAGGGTCCCTATTGTCACCTTTGGGGTCACCGATGGCTTTTTGGGGTCCCCAGTGTCACCTTTAGAGTCACGAATGGCACTTTGGGGTCACCAATGGCACTTTAGGGTCCCCAGTGTCACCTTTGGGGTCACCGATGGCTCTTTGGTGTCACCAGTGTCACTTTGGGATCATCAATGGCATTTTGGGGTCACCAGTGTCACCTTTAGGGTCACCAATGGCACTTTAGGGTGCCTATTGTCACCTTTGGGGTCCCCAGTGTCACCTTTAGGGTCACAAGTGGCACTTTGGAGTCATCAATGGCATTTTGGGGTCACCAATGGCACTTTGGGGTCCCCAGTGTCACTTTTGGGGCCACTGATGGCTCTTTGGGGTCACCAGTGTCACTTTGGGGTCATCAATGGCACTTTGGGGTCACCAATGGCACTTTGGGGTCCCCAGTGTCACCTTTGGGGTCACCGATGGCTCTTTGGGGTCACCAGTGTCACTTTGGGGTCCCCAGTGTCACCTTTAGGGTCACGAATGGCACTTTGGGGTCATCAATGGAATTTTGGGGTCACCAGTGTCACCTTTGGGGTCACCTTTGGGGTCACCGATGGCACTTTGGGGTCCCCAGTGTCACCTTTGGGGTCACCGATGGCACTTTGGGGTCACCAGTGTCACTTTGGGGTCCCTGTTGTCATTTTTGGGGTCACCAATGGCTCTTTGGGGTCACCTTTGTCACTTTGGGGGCACTGATGGCTCTTTGGTGTCACCAGTGTCACTTTGGGGTCATCAATGACATTTTGGGGTCACCAATGGCACTTTAGGGTCCCTGTTGTCACCTTTGGGGCAACTGATGACTCTTTGGGGTCACCAGTGTCACTTTGGGGTCATCAATGGCACCTTAGGGTCCCTATTGTCACCTTTGGGGTCCCTATTGCCGTCTTTGGGGTCACCGATGGCTCTTTGGGGTCACCAGGGTCACCTTTGGGGTCACCAATGGCACTTTGGGGTCACCAATGGCATTTTAGGGTCACCAGTGTCACTTTGGGGTCCCTATTGCCGTCTTTGGGGTCACCGATGGCTCTTTGGGGTCACCAGGGTCACCTTTAGGGTCACCAGTGTCACTTTGGGGTCATCAATGGCATTTTGGGGTCACCAGTGTCACTTTGGGGTCCCTGTTGTCACCTTTGGGGTCACGAATGGCACTTTGGGGTCATCAATGGCACTTTAGGGTCCCTATTGTCATCTTTGGGGTCACTGATGGCTCTTTGGGGTCCCCAGTGTCACCTTTAGGGTCACGAATGGCACTTTGGGGTCATCAATGGCATTTTGGGGTCACCAGGGTCACCTTTGGAGCCACTGATGGCTCTTTGGGGTCACCAGTGTCACTTTGGGGTCATCAATGGCATTTTGGGGTCACCAATGGCACTTTGGGATCCCCAGTGTCACTTTTGGGGTCACCAATGGCACTTTGGGGTCATCAATGGCATTTTGGGGTCACCAGTGTCACTTTAGGGTCCCTGTTGTCACCTTTAGGGTCATGAATGGCATTTTGGGGTCATCAATGGCATTTTGGGGTCATCAATAGCATTTTGGGGTCACCAGGGTCACCTTTGGGGCCACCGATGGCTCTTTGGGGTCACCAGTGTCACTTTGGGGTCACCAATGGCACTTTGGGGTCCCCAGTGTCACCTTTAGGGTCACCAATGGCACTTTGGGGTCATCAATGGCATTTTGGGGTCACCAGTGTCACTTTAGGGTCCCTGTTGTCACCTTTAGGGTCATGAATGGCATTTTGGGGTCATCAATGGCATTTTGGGGTCATCAATAGCATTTTGGGGTCACCAGGGTCACCTTTGGGGCCACCGATGGCTCTTTGGGGTCACCAGTGTCACTTTGGGGTCACCAATGGCACTTTGGGGTCATCAATGGCATTTTGGGGTCACCAATGGCACTTTGGGGTCATTAATGGCTTTTTGGGGTCACCAGTGTCACTTTGGGGTCATCAATGTCACCTTTGGGGTCACCAATGGCACTTTAGGGTCCCTATTGTCATCTTTGGGGTCACTGATGGCATTTTGGGGTCCCCAGTGTCACCTTTAGGGTCACGAATGGCACTTTGGGGTCATCAATGGCATTTTGGGGTCACCAGTGTCACCTTTGGGGTCACCTTTGGGGTCACCGATGGCACTTTGGGGTCCCCATTGTCACCTTTGGGGTCACCGATGGCACTTTGGAGTCACCAGTGTCACTTTGGGGTCATCAATGACATTTTGGGGTCACCAATGGCACTTTAGGGTCCCCATTGTCACCTTTGGGGTCACCGATGGCTCTTTAGGGTCCCCAGTGTCACTTTTGGGGTCACCGATGGCTCTTTGGGGTCACCAGTGTCACTTTGGGGTCATCAATGACGACCCCATTAATGCCCCCATTGATGCCCCCATTGGTGACCCCATTGTTGACCCCACTGATGTCCCCACTGATGACCCCACCAACGACTCCATGAATGCCCCCATTGACGCCCCCATTAACGACCCCATAGATGCCCCCACTGACAACCCCATAGATGTCCCCATTGTTGCCCCCACTGATGCCCCCACTGATGACCCCATAAATGCCCCCATAGATGCCCCCATTGCTGCCCCCACTGATGCTCCCACTGATGACCCCATTAATGCCCCCGTTGTTGACCCCACTGATGACCCCATGAATGCCCCCATTGTTGCCCCCATTGACAACCCCATAGATGCCCCCATTGACGACCCCATTAACGCCCCTATTGATGCCCCCACTGACAACCCCATTGTTGCCCCCATTGATGACCCTATTGTTGCCCCCATTGTTGCCGCCATTTATGACCCCATAGATGCTCCCATTGTTGCCCCCATTGACGACCCCATTGTTGCCCCATTGCTGCCCCCATTGCTGCCCCCTTTGTTGCCCCCATTGTTGACCCCACTGCTGACCCCATTAATGCCCCCATTGACGACCCCTTTGTTGCCCCATTAATGCCCCTATTGATGCCCCCTCTGACGACCCCATAGATGCCCCTATTAAGGCCCCCATTGATGCCCCCATTGCTGCCCCCATTGTTGACCCCATTGGTGACCCCATTGACGACCCCATTGACGACCCCCTAGATGCCCCCATTGCTGCCCAACTGCTGACCCCATTGCTGCCCCCATTGTTGCCCCATTGCTGCCCCCATGGACGACCCCATAGATGCCCCCATTGCTGCCCCCATTGGTGACCCCACTGCTGACCCCATTGCTGCCCCATTGTTGACCCCCTGATGACCCCATTGATGCCCCTATAAATGCCCCCATTGTTGCCCCATTGCTGCCCCCACTGCTGACCCCATTGCTGCCCCCATTGTTGCCCCATTGCTGCCCCTACTGCTGACCCCATTGCTGCCCCTATAAATGCCCCCATTGCTGCCCCACTGCTGACCCCATTGCTGCCCCTATAAATGCCCCCATTGCTGCCCCCATTGTTGACCCCATTGCTGCCCCCACTGACGACCCCATTAATGTCCCCACCGCTGACCCCATTGCTGCCCCCAATGCTGACCCCATTGCTGCCCCTATAAATGCCCCACTGCTGACCCCACTGCTGCCCCACTGCTGACCCCATTGCTGCCACTATAAATGCCCCATTGCTGACCCCACTGCTGCCCCTATAAATGCCCCAGTGCTGACCCCATTGCTGCCCCTATAAATGCCCCCACTGCTGACCCCACTGCTGCCCCTATAAATGCCCCACTGCTGACCCCACTGCTGACCCCACTGCTGACCCCATTGCTGCCCCTATAAATGCCCCCATTGCTGCCCCTATAAATGCCCCCATTGCTGCCCCTATAAATGCCCCACTGCTGACCCCATTGCTGCCCCTATAAATGCCCCCATTGCTGCCCCCATTGTTGACCCCATTGCTGCCCCCATGGATGACCCCATAGATGCCCCCATTGCTGCCCCCATTGGTGACCCCACTGCTGACCCCATTGCTGCCCCATTGTTGCCCCCATTGTTGACCCCCTGATGACCCCATTGATGCCCCTATAAATGCCCCCATTGTTGCCCCCATTGCTGCCCCCATTGCTGCCCCTACTGCTGACCCCATTGCTGCCCCTATAAATGCCCCCATTGCTGCCCCACTGCTGACCCCATTGCTGCCCCTATAAATGCCCCCATTGCTGCCCCCATTGTTGACCCCATTGCTGCCCCCACTGACGACCCCATTAATGTCCCCACTGCTGACCCCATTGCTGCCCCTATAAATGCCCCACTTCTGACCCCACTGCTGCCCCACTGCTGACCCCATTGCTGCCCCTATAAATGCCCCATTGCTGACCCCATTGCTGCCCCTATAAATGCCCCACTGCTGACCCCATTGCTGCCCCCATTGTTGACCCCATTGCTGCCCCCACTGACGACCCCATTAATGTCCCCACTGCTGACCCCATTGCTGCCCCTATAAATGCCCCACTGCTGACCCCACTGCTGCCCCACTGCTGACCCCATTGCTGCCCCTATAAATGCCCCACCGCTGCCCCCACTGCTGACCCCATTGCTGCCCCTATAAATGCCCCCGCTGCTGCCCCTATAAATGCCCCCATTGCTGCCCCACTGCTGACCCCATTGCTGCCCCCATTGTTGCCCCATTGCTGCCCCTATTAATGCCCCCATTGCTGCCCCTATAAATGCCCCCACTGCTGCCCCTATAAATGCCCCACTGCTGACCCCATTGCTGCCCCTATAAATGCCCCACTGCTGACCCCATTGCTGCCCCTATAAATGCCCCACTGCTGACCCCATTGCTGCCCCTATAAATGCCCCACTGCTGACCCCATTGCTGCCCCTATAAATGCCCCACTGCTGACCCCATTGCTGCCCCTATAAATGCCCCACTGCTGACCCCACTGCTGACCCCATTGCTGCCCCTATAAATGCCCCCATTGCTGCCCCTATAAATGCCCCCACTGCTGCCCCTATAAATGCCCCACTGCTGACCCCATTGCTGCCCCTATAAATGCCCCACTGCTGACCCCACTGCTGACCCCATTGCTGCCCCTATAAATGCCCCCATTGCTGCCCCTATTAATGCCCCCATTGCTGCCCCTATAAATGCCCCCATTGCTGCCCCTATTAATGCCCCCATTGCTGCCCCTATAAATGCCCCACTGCTGCCCCCATTGCTGCCCCTATAAATGCCCCCATTGCTGCCCCTATAAATGCCCCACTGCTGACCCCATTGCTGCCCCTATAAATGCCCCCATTGCTGCCCCCACTGCTGACCCCATTGCTGCCCCTATAAATGCCCCCATTGCTGCCCCACTGCTGCCCCCATTGCTGCCCCTATAAATGCCCCCATTGCTGCCCCTATAAATGCCCCCATTGCTGCCCCATTGTTGACCCCATTGCTGCCCCTATAAATGCCCCCATTGCTGCCCCACTGCTGCCCCCATTGCTGCCCCTATAAATGCCCCCATTGCTGCCCCTATAAATGCCCCCATTGCTGCCCCATTGTTGACCCCATTGCTGCCCCTATAAATGCCCCCATTGCTGCCCCTATAAATGCCCCCACTGCTGCCCCTATAAATGCCCCCATTGCTGCCCCATTGCTGCCCCCACTGCTGACCCCATTGCTGCCCCTATAAATGCCCCCATTGCTGCCCCATTGCTGCCCCCACTGCTGTCCCCATTGCTGCCCCTATAAATGCCCCCATTGCTGCCCCACTGCTGACCCCATTGCTGCCCCTATAAATGCCCCCATTGCTGCCCCATTGCTGCCCCCACTGCTGACCCCATTGCTGCCCCTATAAATGCCCCCATTGCTGCCCCCACTGCTGCCCCCACTGCTGCCCCCATTGCTGCCCCTATAAACGCCCCACTGCTGACCCCATTGCTGCCCCTATAAATGCCCCCATTGCTGCCCCCACTGCTGACCCCACTGCTGACCCCATTGCTGCCCCTATAAATGCCCCCATTGCTGCCCCTATAAATGTCCCCATTGCTGCCCCACTGCTGCCCCCACTGCTGACCCCATTGCTGCCCCTATAAACGCCCCACTGCTGACCCCACTGATGACCCCATTAATGCCCCCACTGCTGACCCCATTGCTGCCCCTATAAATGCCCCCATTGCTGCCCCTATAAATGCCCCCATTGCTGCCCCTATAAATGCCCCCACTGCTGCCCCACTGCTGCCCCCATTGCTGCCCCCATTGCTGCCCCCATTGCTGCCCCCATTAATGCCCCCACTGCTGACCCCATTGCTGCCCCTATAAACGACCCCATTGCTGACCCCACTGACGACCCCACTGCTGACCCCACTGCTGCCCCCATTGCTGCCCCACTGCTGACCCCATTGCTGCCCCACTGCTGACCCCATTGCTGCCCCTATAAATGCCCCCATTGCTGACCCCACTGCTGACCCCACTGCTGACCCCATTGCTGCCCCACTGCTGACCCCATTGCTGCCCCTATAAATGCCCCCATTGCTGACCCCATTGCTGCCCCCACTGCTGACCCCATTGCTGCCCCTATAAATGCCCCCATTGCTGACCCCATTGCTGCCCCCACTGCTGACCCCATTGCTGCCCCTATAAATGCCCCCATTGCTGACCCCATTGCTGCCCCCACTGCTGACCCCATTGCTGCCCCTATAAATGCCCCCATTGCTGACCCCACTGCTGACCCCACTGCTGCCCCCATTGCTGCCCCTATAAACGCCCCACTGCTGACCCCATTGCTGCCCCTATAAATGCCCCCATTGCTGCCCCTATAAACGCCCCACTGCTGACCCCATTGCTGCCCCTATAAATGCCCCCATTGCTGCCCCTATAAATGCCCCCATTGCTGCCCCCACTGCTGCCCCCACTGCTGCCCCACTGCTGACCCCATTGCTGCCCCTATAAATGCCCCCATTGCTGCCCCACTGCTGACCCCATTGCTGCCCCCACTGACGACCCCATTGCTGACCCCATTGTTGCCCCATTGCTGCCCCACTGCTGACCCCATTGCTGCCCCTATAAATGCCCCCACTGCTGCCCCCATTGCTGCCCCTATAAATGCCCCCATTGCTGCCCCACTGCTGACCCCATTGCTGACCCCATTGTTGCCCCATTGCTGCCCCCATAGACGACCCCATAGATGCCCCCACTGCTGACCCCACTGCTGTCCCCATTGCTGCCCCTATAAATGCCCCCATTGCTGCCCCTATAAACGCCCCACTGCTGCCCCCATTGCTGCCCCTATAAATGCCCCATTGCTGCCCCCACTGCTGACCCCATTGCTGCCCCTATTAATGCCCCCATTGCTGCCCCTATAAATGCCCCCATTGCTGCCCCTATAAATGCCCCCATTGCTGCCCCCACTGCTGACCCCATTGCTGCCCCTACAAATGCCCCCATTGCTGCCCCTATAAATGCCCCCATTGCTGCCCCTATAAATGCCCCCATTGCTGCCCCTATAAATGCCCCCATTGCTGCCCCCATTGCTGCCTCACTGCTGACCCCATTGCTGCCCCTATAAATGCCCCCATTGCTGCCCCATTGCTGACCCCATTGCTGCCCCTATAAACGCCCCACTTCTGACCCCTCTGCTGACCCCATTGTTGCCCCTATAAATGCCCCCATTGCTGCCCCCACTGACGACCCCACTGACGACCCCATTGCTGCCCCCACTGCTGCCCCCATTGCTGCCCCTATAAATGCCCCCATTGCTGCCCCTATAAACGCCCTACTGCTGACCCCACTGCTGCCCCACTGCTGACCCCATTGCTGCCCCTATAAATGCCCCCATTGCTGCCCCTATAAACGCCCCACTGCTGACCCCACTGCTGACCCCATTGCTGACCCCACTGCTGACCCCACTGCTGCCCCTATAAACGCCCCATTGCTGCCCCCACTGCTGACCCCATTGCTGCCCCTATAAATGCCCCACTGCTGCCCCCATTGCTGCCCCTATAAATGCCCCCATTGCTGCCCCTATAAATGCCCCACTGCTGACCCCATTGCTGCCCCCACTGCTGACCCCATTGCTGCCCCTATAAATGCCCCCACTGCTGCCCCACTGCTGACCCCACTGCTGCCCCTATAAATGCCCCACTGCTGACCCCATTGCTGCCCCTATAAATGCCCCCATTGCTGCCCCTATAAATGCCCCCATTGCTGCCCCTATAAATGCCCCCATTGCTGCCCCACTGCTGACCCCACTGCTGCCCCTATAAATGCCCCACTGCTGACCCCATTGCTGCCCCTATAAATGCCCCACTGCTGACCCCATTGCTGCCCCTATAAATGCCCCCATTGCTGCCCCTACAAATGCCCCACTGCTGACCCCATTGCTGCCCCTATAAATGCCCCCACTGCTGCCCCACTGCTGACCCCATTGCTACCCCCACTGCTGACCCCACTGCTGACCCCATTGTTGCCCCATTGTTGACCCCACTGACGACCCCATTGCTGCCCCACTGCTGACCCCGTTGCTGCCCCTATAAATGTCCCCATTGACAACCCCATTACTGCCTCCATTGCAGCCCCATTGGTGCCCCCATTGACGACCCCATAGATGCCCCCATTAATGCCCCCATGAATGACCCCACTGACGACCCCATAGATGCCCCCATTGTTGCCCCCATTGCTGCCTCCATTGCTGCCCCCATGGACGACCCCATTAATGCCCCCATAGATGCCCCCACTGACAACCCCATTAATGTCCCCATTGCTGCCCCATTGCTGCCCCATTGCTGCCCCACTGCTGACCCCATTGCTGCCCCCACTGCTGACCCCACTGCTGACCCCATTGCTGACCCCACTGCTGACCCCACTGCTGACCCCACTGCTGACCCCATTGCTGACCCCACTGCTGACCCCACTGCTGTCCCCGCAGTGCCCCCCCCCCCCGGTCTCGGCGGTGACATTTGGGGACGCCGGCCGCGCGCTGGTGGCAGCGGGGCGGCACTTGGAGGAGTGGGAGCTGCAGGGGGGGCCCAGGTCAGCACCACCCCGACCCCAAAAGTAAAAACCCCAAACAGCCCCGATTTGACCCCAAAACTCACAGCGTTGCCCCTCACTAAACCGGCTCGCCCCCAAAACCCTTTTTTTTCCCCATTAATGACCCCAATGACCCCAACGACCCCATTGACCCCATTGACCCCATTGATCCCATTGATCCAAATGACCCCTCTGACCCCACATGACCCCATTGACCCCATTGACCCCATTGGCCCCAATGACCCCATTGATCCCGCATGATCCCTCTGACCCCACATGACCCCATTGACCCCATTGATCCCACTGAACCTCATTGACCCCATTGATCCCATTGATACCGCATGACCCCTCTGACCCCACATGACCCCATTGATCCCATGACCCCATTGACCCCATTGACCCCAATAACCCCACATGATCCCTCTGACCCCACAGGACCCCAATAACCCCACATGACCCCAATGACCCCAATGACCCCATTGACCCCATTGAACCAAAAGACCCCACTGACCCCACAGGACCCCAATGACCCCAATGACCCCATTGACCCCATTGAACCACAAGACCCCACTGACCCCATTTGACCCCATTGACCCCAATAACCCCACAGGACCCCAATGACCCCAATGACCCCACTGACCCCATTGACCCCAATGACCCCATTACCCCATTGACCCCATGGACCCCACTGAACCTCATTGACCCCATTGATCCCATTGATCCAAATGACACCACTGACCCCTCTGACCCCACTGACCCCATTGACCCCATTCACCTCACATGACCCCATTCACCCCACTGACCCCATTGACCCCAATAACCCCACATGACCCCTCTGACCCCTCTGACCCCACTGACCCCATCGACCCCAACAACCCCACATGACCCCTCTGATCCCACTGACCCCATTGACCCTACTGACCCCATTCACCCCATTGACCCCACTAACCCCACTGACCCCATTGACCCCACTAACCCCACATGACCCCACTGACCCCATTCACCACATTCACCCCATTGAACCTAAAGACCCCACTGACCCCATAACCCCACATGACCCGTCTGACCCCTCTGACTCCATTGACCCCATTGACCCCATGACGCCATTGACCCCAATAGCCCCACATGACCCCACTGACCTCTTTGACCCCACTGACCACATTGACCCCAATAATCCCACGTGACCCCACTGACCCCAATAACCCCATTGACCCCACTGACCCCATTGACCCCAATGACCCCATTGATCCCGCATGACCCCTCTGACCCCACATGACCCCATTGATCCCGCATGACCCCTCTGACCCCACATGACCCCATTGACCCCATTACCCCATTGACCCCATTGACCCCATTGAATTGAAAGGCCCCGCTGACCCCATTGACCCCAAAAACCCCAGATGACCACTCTGACCCCACTGACCCCCTGACCCCACTGACCCCATTGACCCCAATAACCCCACATGATCCCTCTGACCCCATTGACCCCAATAACCCCACATGACCCCTCTGACCCCTTTGACCCCACTGACCCCATTGACCCCAATAACCCCATGTGACCCCACTGACCCCACTAACCCCATTGACCCCATTCACCCCATTGACCCTGTTGACCCCACATGACCCCTCTGACCCCTCTGACCCCATTGACCCCATTGACCCCACATGACTCCACTGACCCCATTGACCCCAATAACCCCACATGAACCCACTGACCACACATGACCCCATTGACCCCATTGAACCAAAAGACCCCACTGACCCCATTGACCCCCTTGACACCAATAACCCCACACGACCCCTCTGACCCCTCTGATCCCACTGACCCCATTGACCCCAATGACCCCATTGATCCCGCATGACCCCTCTGACCCCACATGACCCCATTGATCCCATGACCCCATTGACCCCATTGACCCCAATGACCCCATTGATCCCGCATGACCCCTCTGACCCCACATGACCCCATTGATCCCATGACCCCATTGACCCCATTGAATCCAATAACCCCACATGACCCCTCTGATCCCAATGACCCCATTGACCCCACTGACCCCATTGACCCCATATGACCCTTCTGACCCCACTGACCCCAATAACCCCACATGACCCGAATAACCCCACATGACCCCTCTGACCCCTCTGACCCCATTGACCCCATTGACCCCACATGACTCCACTGACCCCACTGACCCCTCTGATCCCAATGACCCCACATGACCCCACTGACCCCATTGAACCCTATGACCCCAATGACCCCAATTACCCCAACATTCCCACTGACCCCATTGACCCCCATTGACCCCATTGACCCCAATGTGACCCCATCGACCCCAATGACCCCACTGATCCCAATAACCCCACTGACCCCACTGACCCCAATAACCCCACATGACCCCTCTGATCCCACATGACCCCACTGACCCCACTAACCCCACATGACCCCACTGACCCCACATGACCCCATTGACCCCATTGAACCAAAAGACCCCATTGACCCCAATAACCCCACATGATCCCTCTGACCCCAATGACCCCAATGTCCCCATTGACCCCACTGACCCCATCATCCCCAATGACCCCCATGACCCCATTGACCCCATTGACCCCACTGACCCTCATTAACCCCATTGACCCCATTAACCCCAAATACCCCAATGTCCCCAATGACCCCAATGACCCCACTGATCCTCACTGACCCATTACCCCATTGACCCCGATGACCCCAATGTCCCCATTGACCCCACTGATCCTCATTGACCCCATTGACCCCAATGACCCCAACATCCCCATTGACCCCATTCCCCCCATTTGACCCTGTGACCCCATTGACCCCAATGACCCCTGTTGACCCTCATTGACCCCAATGACCCCACTGACCCCAATGTCCCCAATGACCCCAATGACCCCACTGACCCCAATGTCCCCATTGACCCCACTGACCCCACTGACCCTCATTGACCCCACTGACCCCATTGACCCCACTGATCCGCACTGACCCCATTGACCCCATTAACCCCAAATACCCCAATGACCCCAATGACCCCATTGACCCCAGTGACCCCAGTGACCCCATTGACCCCATTGACCCCTGTTGACCCCATTTGTACCCGTGACCCCACTGACCCCAAATACCCCATTGAACTCCAATGACCCCAAAAGTCCCCATTGACCCCATTGACCCCATTGACCCCACTGACCCTCACCGACCCCATTGACCCCATTAACCCCAAATACCCCATTGACCCCAATGACCCCACTGACCCCATTGACCCCACTGACCCCCTTGACCCCATTTGTCCCCGTGACCCCCCTGACCCCAAAACCCCTCCCATCCTCACACGACCCCAATGGCCCCATACCGGCCCCCACTGACCCTACAACGCCCCCCACCCACATAAGCCCACCCCCCTGCCCCCCAATGACCTTTGACCCCACTGACCTTTGACCCCACGTGACCTTTGACCCCACAGATTCCTCCGCCTGCGCCGCCACCCCGCACTCCCTCGCCCCATTGTGGGGTTCTGTCGGGGTCTCCGGGGGGGTCCGGTCCTCATCCTTTTAGGGGATGGGCAGCTGTGGTTATGGGGCCGGGGGACACCGCCGCGACCCCTGCGGTAATGGGGTTACGGGGGCGGTGTGGGGTCTTATGGGGTCTTATGGGGTCTCTATGGGGTCTTATGGGGTCTCTAGGGGGTCCCTAGGGGGCACTGTGGGGTCACAGTAGGGCTCTATGGGGCTCTATGGGTCTCTATGGGGTCTATGGGTCTCTATGGGTCTCTATGGGGTCATATCGGGTCTCTATGGGTCTTATGGGGCTCTATGGGTTTCTATGGGGCACTATGGGGTCCCTATGGGTCTCTATGGGTCTCTGTGGGGTCTCTATGGGGTCTCTATGGGTCTCTATGGGTCTCTATGGGGTCTCTATGGGGCTCTATGGGGCTCTATGGGGTCTCTATGGGGTTCTATGGGGCTTTATGGGTCTCTATGGGGTCGTTGTGGGGTCTCTATGGGTCTTATGTGGTCTCTATGGGGCTCTATGGGTTTCTGTGGGTCTCTATGGGGTCACTATGGGGTCTCTATGGGGTCACTATGGGGTCTCTAGGGGGCGCTGTGGGGTCACAGTAGGGCTCTGTGGGTCTCTTATAGGGCTTTATGGGGTCGCTATGGGGTCTGTGTGGGGCTCTGTGGGTCTTATGGGGTCGCTGCGGTTCTCTATGGGGCTCTATGGGGTTCTATGGGGTCTTATGGGGCCCTATGGGCCTCTATGGGGCTCTATGGGGTCTCTATGGGGTCACTATGGGGCTCTAAGGGTCTTATGGGGTCATTATGGGGCTTTATGGGTCACTATGGGGTCGCTGTGGGGCTCTATGGGTCTCTATGGGTCTTATGGGGTCTCTATGGGGCTCTATGGGTTTCTGTGGGTCTCTATGGGGTCACTATGGGTCTCTATAGGGTCTCTATGGGGCTCCATGGGTCTCTATGGGGTCTCTATGGGGCACTGTGGGGTCACAGTAGGGCTCTGTGGGGTTCTATGGGTCTTATGGGGTCACTATGGGTCTTGTGGGTCTCTATAGGGTCTCTATGGGCTCTATGGGGCTGTATGGGTCTTATGGGGTCACTATGTGGCTCTATGGGTCTCTATGGGGTCACTATGGGGTCCTATGGATCTCTATGGATCTCTATGGGGGCTGTGTGGGGTCTTATGGGGTCTCTATGGGGTCCCTAGGGGGCGCTGTGGGGTCACAGTAGAGCTCTGTGGGTCTCTTATGGGGCTTTATGGGGTCTCTGTGGGGTCTCTATGGGTTTCTATGGGGCATTATAGGGTCACTATGGGTCTTATGGGTCTATATAGGGTCTCTATGGGGCTTTATGGGGCTGTATGGGTCTTATGGGGTCACTGTGGGTCTCTATGGGTCCCTATGGAGCTCCATGGGGCCCTATGGGGCCCTATGGGTCTCTATGGGTCTCTATGGGGCTCTATGAGCTTCTATGGGGCTCTATGGGGTCACTATGGGTCTCTATAGGGTCTCTATAGGGTCTCTATGGGGCCACTATGGGTCTTATGGGGTCTCTATGGGGGCTCTATGGGTCTCTGTGAGGCTCCATGGGGCTCTATGGGGTCTCTATGGGTCTCTATGGGTTTCTATGGGGTCTGTGTGGGGTCTCTATGGGGGCTCTATGGGGTCTCTATCGGGCGCTGCAGGGTCACAGTAGGGCTCTGTGGGGTTCTATGGGGCTTTATGGGGTCTCTATGGGGTCCCTATGGGGCTCTATGTGTCCCTATGGGGCTCTATGGGTCTCTATGGGGGCTGTGTGGGGTCTTATGGGGTCACTATGGGGTCTCTAGGGGGCACTGTGGGGTCGCAGTAGGGCTCTGTGGGTCTCTTATGGGGCTTTATGGGGTCGCTGTGAGGTCTCTGTGGGTTTCTATGGGTCTTATGGCATCTCTATGGGGCTCTGTGGGTTTCTATGGGGTCGCTCTGGGGTCTCTATGGGGTTCTGTGGGTACTATGGGGTCTCTATGGGTCTGTATGGGGCTCTATGGGGTCCCTATGGGTTTCTATGGGGTTCTTTAGGGTCTGCATGGGTTTCTATGGGTCTTTATGGGGTCTCTATGGGGTCCTTATGGGGCTCTATGGGTCTCTATGGGTCTCTATGGGGTCTCTAGGGAGTGCTGTGGGGTCACAGTAGGGCTCTGTGGGGTTCTATGGGGCTTTGTGGGGTCGCTCTGGGGTCTCTATGGGGTTCTGTGGGTACTATGGGGTCTCTATGGGGCTCTATGGGGTCCCTATGGGTTTCTATGGGGTTCTTTAGGGTCTTATGGGTTTCTATGGGTCTTTATGGGGTCACTATGGGTCTTTATGGGGTCTCTATGGGGTCCTTATGGGTCTCTATGGGGCTCTATGGGTCTCTGTGGGTCTTATGGGGTCTCTATGGGGCTCTATGGGTCTCTATGAGTTTCTATGGGGCTCTATGGGGTCACTATGGGGCTCTATAGGGTCTCTAAGGGGTTCTGTGGGCCTTATGGGGTCATTATGGGGCCCTATGGGTCACTATGGGGTCGCTGTGGGGTCTCTATGGGTCTCTATGGGTCTTATGGGGTCTCTATGGGGCTCTATGGGTTTCTGTGGGTCTCTATGGGGTCACTATGGGTCTCTATAGGGTCTCTATGGGGTCACTATGGGGTCTGTAGGGGGCGCTGTGGGGTCACAGTAGGGCTCTGTGGGGTTCTATGGGTCTTTATGGGGTCGCTATGGGGTCTCTGTGGGACTCTGTGGGTCTTATGGGGTCGCTGTGGTTCTCTATGGGTCTCTATGGGTCTCTATGGGGCTCTATGGTTCACTATGGGGTCACTATGGGTCTCTATGGGTCTCTATGGGGCTCTATGGGGTCTGTGTGGGGCACCGTGGGGTCACTATGGGGCTTTATGGGGTCGCTGTGGGGTCTCTGTGGGGCTCTGTGGGTCTCTATGGATCTTATGGGGTCTCTATGGGGCTCCATGGGTCTTTATGGGGTTTCTATGGGGTCTCTATGGGGCTCTATGAGTCTCTATGAGTTTCTATGGGGCTCTATGGGGTCACTATGGGTCTCTATGGGGCTCTATGGGTCTTATGGGGTCTCTATGGGTCTCTATGGGGCTCTGTGGGTTCTCTATGGGGTTCTATGGGGCTTTATGGGTCACTATGGGGTCGCTGTGGGTCTCTATGGGTCTCTATGGGTCTCTATGGGGCTCTATGGGTCTCAATGGGTCTCTATGGGGTCTGTGTGGGGCACTGTGGGGTCACTATGGGGTCTGTAGGGGGCGCTGTGGGGTCACAGTAGGGCTCTGTGGGGTTCTATGGGTCTCTATGGGGTCACTATGGGTCTTGTGGGTCTCTATAGGGTCTCTATGGGCTCTATGGGGCTGTATGGGTCTTATGGGGTCTCTATGGGGCTCTATGGCTTTCTGTGGGTCTCTATGGGGTCTTATGGGGTCTCTATGGGGTCTTATGGGGTCTCTAGGGGTCTCTAGGGGTCTCTATGAGGTCCCTAGGGGGCACTGTGGGGTCGCAGTAGGGCTCTATGGGGCTCTATGGGTCTTATGGGGTCTATGGGGCTCTATGGGTCTTTATGGGGTCATATGGGGTCTCTATGGGTCTTATGGGGCTCTATGGGTTTCTATGGGGCACTATGGGGTCACTATGGGTCTCTATGGGGCTCTATGGGTCACTATGAGTTTCTATGGGTCTCTATGGGGTCCCTATGGGGTCATTATGGGGCCCTATGGGTCACTATGGGGTCGCTGTGGGGTCTCTATGGGTCTCTCTGGGTCTTATGGGGTCTCTATGGGGCTCTATGGGTTTCTGTGGGTCTCTATGGGGTCACTATGGGTCTCTATGGGGTCTCTAGGGGACGCTGCGGGGTCACAGTGGGGCTCTGTGGGTCTCTTATGGGGCTTTATGGGGTCGCTATGGGGTCTCTATGGGGCTCTATAGGGTCTCTATGGGGTCACTATGGGGTCTCTAGGGGGCGCTGTGGGGTCACAGTAGGGCTCTGTGGGGTTCTATGGGGCTTTATGGGGTCGCTGTGGTTCTCTATGAGGCTCTATGGGTCTTATGGGGTCTTATGGGGCTCTATGGGCCTCTATGGGGCTCTATGGGGCCTCTATGGGTCTCTATAGGGTCTCTATGGGGTCACTATGGGTGTCTATGGGGTCTCTATGGGGCTCTATGGGTCTTATGGGGTCATTATGGGGCTTTATGGGTCACTATGGGGCCGCTGTGGGGCTCTATGGGTCTCTATGAGTTTCTATGGGGCTCTATGGGGTCTATAGGTCTCTATGGGGCTCTATGGTTCACTATGGGGTCGCTGTGGGGTCTCTATGGGGTCACTATGGGTCTCTATATGGTCTCTATGGGGTCTCTATGGGGTCTCTAGGGGGCGCTGCGGGGTCACAGTAGGGCTCTGTGGGTCTCTTATAGGGCTTTATGGGGTCGCTATGGGGTCTGTGTGGGGCTCTGTGGGTCTTATGGGGTCGCTGCGGTTCTCTATGGGGCTCTATGGGGTTCTATGGGGTCTTATGGGGCCCTATGGGCCTCTATGGGTCTCTATAGGGTCTCTATGGGGTCACTATGGGTGTCTATGGGGTCTCTATGGGGCACTATGGGTCTTATGGGGTCTCTATGGGTCTCTATGGGGTCTCTATGGGGCTCTATGGGTCTTATGGGGTCATTATGGGGCTTTATGGGTCACTATGGGGTCGCTGTGGGGCTCTATGGGTCTCTATGAGTTTCTGTGGGGTCTCTATGGGTCTCTATGGGGCTCTATGGGGCTCTATGGGTTTCTGTGGGTCTCTATGGGGTCACTATGGGGGCTCCATGGGGTCCCTAGGGGGCACTGTGGGGTCGCAGTAGGGCTCTATGGGGCTCTGTGGGTCTCTATGGGGTCATATGGGGTCTCTATGGGTCTTATGGGGCTCTATGGGTTTCTATGGGGCACTATGGGGTCACTATGGGGTCTCTATGGGGCTCTATGGGTCTCTATGAGTTTCTATGGGTCTCCATGGGGTCACTATGGGGTCATTATGGGGCCCTATGGGTCACTATGGGGTCGCTGTGGGGTCTCTATGGGTCTCTATGGGTCTTATGGGGTCTCTATGGGGCTCTATGGGTTTCTGTGGGTCTCTATGGGGTCACTATGGGTCTCTATAGGGTCTCTATGGGGCTGCATGGGTCTCTATGGGGTCTCTATGGGGTCCCTAGGGGGCACTGTGGGGTCGCAGTAGGGCTCTGTGGGGCTCTGTGGGTCTCTGTGGGGTCATATGGGGTCTCTATGGGTCTTATGGGGCTCTATGGGTTTCTATGGGGCACTATGGGTCATTGTGGGGTCTCTATGGGGCTCTATGGGTCTCTATGAGTTTCTATGGGTCTCTATAGGGTCTCTATGGGGTCACTATGGGTGTCTATGGGGTCTCTATGGGTCTCTATGGGTCTTATGGGGTCATTATGGGGCCCTATGGGTCACTATGGGGTCGCTGTGGGGTCTCTATGGGTCTCTATGAGTCTCTATGGGGTCTCTATGGGGCTCTATGGGTTTCTGTGGGTCTCTATGGGGTCACTATGGGGTCTGTAGGGGGCGCTGTGGGGTCACAGTAGGGCTCTGTGGGGTTCTATGGGGCTTTATGGGGTCACTATGGGGTCTCTGTGGGGCTCTGTGGGTCTTATGGGGTCGCTGTGGTTCTCTATGAGGCTCTATGGGTCTTATGGGGTCTTATGGGGCTCTATGGGCCTCTATGGGTCTCTATAGGGTCTCTATGGGGTCTCTATGGGGCTCTATGGGACTTATGGGGTCTCTATGGGTCTCTATAGGGTCTCTATGGGGCTCTATGGGTCTTATGGGGTCATTATGGGGCTTTATGGGTCACTATGGGGTCGCTGTGGGTCTCTATGGGTCTCTATGAGTTTCTATGGGTCTCTATGGGGTCTATGGGTCTCAATGGGTCTCTATGGGGTCACTATGGGTCTCTATGGGGCTCTATGGGTCTCTATAGGTCTCTATGGGGTCTGTGTGGGGTCTTATGGGGTCACTATGGGGTCTCTAGGGGGCACTGTGGGGTCACAGTAGGGCTCTGTGGGTCTCTTATGGGGCTTTATGGGGTCGCTGTGGGGCTCTGTGGATCTTATGGGGTCACTATGGGTCTCTATGGGTCTTATGGGGTCTCTATGGGAGCTCTATGGGGCTCTATGGGGCTCCATGGGTCTCTATGGGGTCTGTAGGGGGCACTGTGGGGTCACAGTAGGGCTCTGTGGGGTTCTATGGGTCTTATGGGGTCACTATGGGTCTTGTGGGTCTCTATAGGGTCTCTATGGGCTCTATGGGGCTGTATGGGTCTTATGGGGTCACTATGGGTCTCTATGGGTCTCTATGGGGCTCTATGGGGTCACTATGGGGTCTCTATGGGGCTCTGTGGGTCTTATGGGGTCGCTGTGGTTCTCTATGGGGCTCTATGGGTCTTATGGGGTCTTATGGGGCTCTATGGACCTCTATGGGGCTCTATGGGGCCTCTATGGGTCTCTATAGGGTCTCTATGGGGTCACTATGCGGCTCTAAGGGTCTTATGGGGTCATTGTGGGGCCCTATGGGTCACTATGGGGTCGCTGTGGGGTCTCTATGGGTCTCAATGGGTCTTATGGGGTCTCTATGGGGCTCTATGGGGCTCTATGGGGTCTCTATGGGGTTCTATGGGGCTTTATGGGTCACTATGGGTTCGTTGTGGGGTCTCTATGGGTCTTATGTGGTCTCTGTGGGGCTCTATGGGTTTCTGTGGGTCTCTATGGGGTCACTATGGGTCTCTATAGGGTCTCTATGGGGTCACTATGGGGTCTCTAGGGGGCGCTGTGGGGTCACAGTAGGGCTCTGTGGGGTTCTATGGGGCTTTATGGGGTCGCTATGGGGTCTCTGTGGGGCTCTGTGGGTCTTATGGGGTCGCTGCGGTTCTCTATGAGGCTCTATGGGTCTTATGGGGTCTTATGGGGCTCTATGGGCCTCTATGGGGCTCTATAGGGTCTCTATGGGGTCACTATGGGTGTCTATGGGGTCTCTATGGGGCACTATGGGTCTTATGGGGTCTCTATGGGGTCTCTATGGGTCTCTATGGGTCTTATGGGGTCATTATGGGGCTTTATGGGTCACTATGGGGTCGCTGTGGGTCTCTATGGGTCTCTATGAGTTTCTATGGGTCTCTATGGGGCTCTATGGGTCTCAATGGGTCTCTATGGGGGCTGTGTGGGGTCTTATGGGGTCACTATGGGGTCTCTAGGGGGCACTGTGGGGTCACAGTAGGGCTCTGTGGGTCTCTTATGGGGCTTTATGGGGTCGCTGTGGGGCTCTGTGGATCTTATGGGGTCACTATGGGTCTCTATGGGTCTTATGGGGTCTCTATGGGAGCTCTATGGGGCTCTATGGGTCCCTATGGGGCTCTGTGGGGCTCCATGGGTCTCTATGGGTTTTTGGGGGTTTCTCTGGGCCTCTATGGGATCCCATGTGTCCCTATGGGTCTGTATGGGGTCTATGGTGCTCTATGGGGTCTCTGGGTCTCTATGGGGTCTTTGTAAGGTCTCTATGGGGTCTCTGGGTCTCTATGGGGTCTCTGGGTCTCTATGGGTCTCTATGGGGTCTGTGGGGCTCTATGGGGCTCTGTAGGGTCTCTATGGGGTCTATGGGTCTCTATGGGGTCTCTATGGGTCTCTATGTTTTTTGGGGATTTCTCTGGGCCTCTATGGGATCCTATGGGTCTCTATGGGATCCCATGTGTCCCTATGGGATCCCTATGGGGTCTATGGGGCTCTATGGGCTCTGTGGGTCTCTATGGGGTCTGTGGGGCTCTATGGGTCTCTATGGGGTCTATGGGGCTCGATGGGGTCTATGGGGCTCGATGGGGTTCTGTAGGGTCTCTATGGGGTCTGTGGGTCTCTATGGGGCTCTGTAGGGTCTCTATGGGATCTATGGGGCTCTATGGGGCTCTATGGGGTCTCTATGGTTTTCTATGGGTTTTGTGGGGTCTCTGTAGTGCCTCTATAGGATCCTATGGGTCTCTATGGGATCCCATGTGTCCCTATGGTGTCCCTATGGGGTCTCTGTGGGTCTCTATGGGGTCTATGGGGTCTCTATGGGGCTCTGTGGGGTCTCTATGGGGTCTGTGGGGCTCTATGGGGTCTGTGGGTCTCTATGGGGTCTGTGGGTCTCTATGGGGCTCTGTAGGATCTCTATGGGGTCTGTGGGTCTCTATGGGGTCTGTGGGGCTCTATGGGGCTCTGTAGGGTCTCTATGGGTCTCTATGGGGTCTCTATGGGTTTCTATGTTTTTTTTGGGATTTCTCTGGGCCTCTATGGGATCCTATGGTTCTCTATGGGATCCCATGTGTCCCTATGGGATCCCTATGGGCTCTATGGGGCTCTATGGGCTCTGTGGGTCTCTATGGGGTCTGTGGGGCTCTATGGGTCTCTATGGGGTCTATGGGTCTCTATGGGGTCTATGGGGCTCTATGGGGTTCTGTAGGGTCTCTATGGGGTCTATGGGGCTCTACGGATCTCTATGGGGTCTCTATGGTTTTCTATGGGCTTTGTGGGGTCTCTGTAGGGCCTCTATGGGATCCTATGGGTCTCTATGGGATCCCATGTGTCCCTATGGTGTCCCTATGGGGTCTCTGTGGGTCTCTATGTGGTCTATGGGTCTCTATGGGGGCTATGGGGTCTCTATGGGGTCTGTGGGGCTCTATGGGGCTCTATGGGTCTTTATGGGGTCTCTGTAGGGTCTCTATGGGGTCTATGGGGCTCTATGAGTCTCTATGGGGTCTATGGGGGTCTATGGAGTCCTGTAGGGTCTCTATGGGGTCTGTGGGTCTCTATGGGGCTCTGTAGGGTCTCTATGGGATCTATGGGATCTATGGGCTCTATGGGTCTCTATGGGTTCTCTATGGGGCTCTATGGGGCTCTATGGGGTCTCTATGGTTTTCTATGGGTTTTGTGGGATCTCTGTAGTGCCTCTATGGGATCCTATGGGTCTCTATGGGATCCCATGTGTCCCTATGGGATCCCTATGGGGTCTATGGGGCTCTATGGGGTCTATGGGGCTCTATGGGGCTCTGTAGGGTCTCTATGGGGTCTGTGGGGCTCTACGAGTCTCTATGGGGTCTCTATGGTTTTCTATGGGTTTTGTGGGGTCTCTTTGGGATCCTATGGGTCTCTATGGGATCCCATGTGTCCCTATGGGATCCCTATGGGGTCTCTGTGGGTCTCTATGGGGTCTATGGAGTCTCTATGGGGCTCTGTGGGGTCTCTATGGGGTCTGTGGGATCTCTATGGGGTCTATGGGTCTTTATGGGGTCTCTGTAGGGTCTCTGGGGTCTATGAGTCTCTATGGGTCTCTATGGGGTCTCTATGGGTTTCTATGGTTTTTTTGGGATTTCTCTGGGCCTCTATGGGATCCTATGGGCCTCTATGGGATCCCATGTGTCCCTATGGGATCCCTATGGGGTCTCTATGGGGTCACCCTATGGGATCACCTCCCCCCTCTCTTCCCTCCCCCCTTCTCCCCCCCCAGGGCCGCCGTGTCCCCGACCCCATTGGACCCCAAGGACCTCAACCACCTTTATGGGGACGGCGAGGACGCTTACGGGGTCGATGGCAACGGGGACGATGCTTATGGGGTCACTGACAATGGGGTCGATGCCGACGGGGTGGCGGTGACCCCATACAGCCTCCCGGGCTGCCCCGTAGCTTGGAGGGCGCTGCCGGGGGGGGGATTCCTCTTATGGGGTGGGATGGAGAGCCTGCACCTCTGTCATCTGGTGAGGGGGAAATGGGGTCACGGGGTTATGGGGTCGGTGGGGGCAGTGGGGTCAATGGGGTCAGTGGGGGCAGAGAGGGTAATGGGGTCAGTGGGGATGTTGGGGTCAATGGGGGCAGTGGGGTCAATGGGGCGGTGGGGGCAGTGGGGACTTTGGGGTCATGGGGTTATGGGGTCAGTGGGGGCAGTGGGGTCAATGGGGTCAATGAGGGTAATGGGGTCAGTGGGGTCAATGGGGTCAGTGAGGGTATTGGGGTCAATGGGGACATTGGGGTCAATGGGGTCAATAGGGGCAGCGGGGGTAATGGGTTCAGTGGGGATGTTGGGGTCACAGGATTATGGGGTCAGTGGGGTCAATGGGGTCAATGGGGTCAGGGAGGGTATTGGGGTCAATGGGGACATTGGGGTCAATGGGGTCAATGGGGTCAGTGGGGACATTGGGGTCACAGCGTTATGGGGTCAGTGGGGGCAGTGGGGTCAATGGGGTCAGTGAGGGAATTGGGGTCAATGGGGACATTGGGGTCATGGGGTTATGGGGTCGGTGGGGGCAGTGGGGTCAATGGGGTCAACAAGGGTAATGAGGACAATGGGGTCAATGGGGTCAGTAGGGGCAGTGGGAACATTGGGGTTATGGGGTCAATGGGGGTAATGGGGTCAATGGGGACATTGGGGTCAATGGGGTTATGGGGTCAATGGGGTCAACGAGGGTAATGGGGTCAATGGGGTCAGTGGGGTCAGTGGGGACATTGGGGTCACATCGTTATGGGGTCAGTGGGGGCAGTGGGGTCAATTGGGTCAGTGAGGGTATTGGGGACAATGGGGATATTGGGGTCACGGGGTTATGGGGTCGGTGGGGGCAGTGGGGTCAATGGGGGCAGAGGGGGTAATGGGGTCAGTGGGGACATTGGGGTCAATGGGGGCAGTGGGGTCAATGGGGCGGTGGGGGCAGTGGGGACTTTGGGGTCATGGGGTCAGTGGGGGCGGTGGGGTCAATGGGGTCAATGAGGGTAATGGGGTCAATGGGGTCAATGGGGTCAGTGAGGGTATTGGGGTCAATGGGAACATTGGGGTCAATGGGGTCAATAGGGGCAGCGGGGGTAATGGGGTCAGTGGGGATGTTGGGGTCATTGGGGTTATGGGGTCAGTGGGGTCAATGGGGTCAATGGGTTCACGGAAGGGTATTGGGGTCAATGGGGATATTGGGGTCACGGGTTTATGGGGTCAGTGGGGGCAGAGGGGGTAATGGGGTCAGTGGGGGCGGTGGGGTCAATGGGGTCATTGGGGTCAGGGAGGGTATTGGGATCAATGGGGACATTGGGGTCACGGGGTTATGGGGTCGGTGGGGGCAGTGGGGGTAATGGGGTCAGTGGGGATGTTGGGGTCAATGGGGGCAGTGGGGGCAGTGGGGACTTTGGGGTCACGGGGTTATGGGGTCAGTGGGGGCAGTGGGGTCAATGGGGTCAGTGAGGGTATTGGGGTCAATGGGGACATTGGGGTCAATGGGGTCAATAGGGGCAGCGGGGGTAATGGGTTCAGTGGGGATGTTGGGGTCACAGGATTATGGGGTCAGTGGGGTCAATGGGGTCAATGGGGTCAGGGAGGGTATTGGGGTCAATGGGGACATTGGGGTCAATGGGGTCAATGGGGTCAGTGGGGACATTGGGGTCACAGCGTTATGGGGTCAGTGGGGGCAGTGGGGTCAATGGGGTCAGTGAGGGAATTGGGGTCAATGGGGACATTGGGGTCATGGGGTTATGGGGTCGGTGGGGGCAGTGGGGTCAATGGGGTCAACAAGGGTAATGAGGACAATGGGGTCAATGGGGTCAGTAGGGGCAGTGGGAACATTGGGGTTATGGGGTCAATGGGGACATTGGGGTCAATGGGGTCAGTGGGGTCAGTGGGGACATTGGGGTCACAGCGTTATGGGGTCAGTGGGGGCAGTGGGGTCAATGGGGTCAGTGAGGGTATTGGGGACAATGGGGATATTGGGGTCACGGGGTTATGGGGTCGGTGGGGGCAGTGGGGTCAGTGGGGGTCAGTGAGGGTAATGGGGTCAGTGGGGACGTTGGGGTCAATGGGGGCAGTGGGGTCAATGGGGCGGTGGGGGCAGTGGGGACTTTGGGGTCATGGGGTTATGGGGTCAGTGTGGTCAATGGGGTCAGTGGGGTCAGTGAGGGTATTGGGGTCATTGGGGTTATGGGGTCAATGGGGTCAATGGGATCAGTGGGGTCAATGGGGGCAGTGGGGTCAATGGGGTCAATGGGGATCCATGAGGATCAATGGGGTCAGTGGGTGGTCTGTGGGGTCAATGGGGTCAGTGGGGGTCTGTGGGGTCAATGGGGTCAGTGGGGGTCAGTGGGATCAATGGGTCAATGGTGTCAATGGGATTAATGGGTCAGTGGGGTCAGTGGGGATCCATGAGGATCAATGGGGTCAGTGGGAGTTCTGTGGGGTCAATGGGGTCAGTGGGGGGTCTGTGGGGTCAATGGGATCAATGGGGTCAGTGGGGGCAGTGAGGGAATTGGGGTCAATGGGGACATTGGGGTCACGGGGTTATGGGGTCAGTGGGGCAGTGGGATCAATGGGGTCAGTGGGGACAGTGGGGTCAGTGAGGGTAGTGGGGACTTTGGGGTCACAACGTTATGGGGTCAGTGGGGGCAGTGGGGTCAATGGGGTCAATTTGGTCAGTGAGGGAATTGGGGTCATTGGGGACATTGGGGTCAATGGGGGCAGTGGGGTCAATGGGGCAGTGAGGGTAATGGGGTCAATGGGGACATGTGGTTATGGGGTCATTGGGGACAATGGGGTCAATGGGGTCAGTGAGGGTATTGGGGTCAATGGGGACATTGGGGTCACGGGTTTATGGGGTTGGTGGGGACAGTGGGGTCAATGGGGTCAATGGGGTCAGTGAGGATAATGGGGGGTTTGGGGGTGAGTGGGGACAATAGGATTAGTGGGGGCAATGGGGTCAATGGGGTCTGTGGGATCAATGGGGTCAATGGGGTCAATGGGATCAATGGGGTCAATGGGGTCAGTGGGGATCCATGAGGATCAATGGGGTCAGAGGGGGGTCTGTGGGGTCAATGGGATCAATGGGGTCAATGGGGTCAGTGGGGGGTCTGTGGGGCCAATGGGAACAATGGGGTCAGGGGGATCAATAGGGTCAATAGGATCAACGGGGTCAGTGGGATCAATGGGGTCAATGGGGTCAGTGGGGATCCATGGGGATCAATGGGGTCAGTGGGAGTTCTGTGGGGTCAATGGCGTCTGTGGGGTCAATGGGATCAATGGGGTCAATGGGATCAATGGTGTCAAAGGGGTCAATGGGGTCAATGGGATCAATGGGGTCAGTGGGGGGTCTGTGGGGCCAATGGGAACAATGGGGTCAATGGGGGCAGTGGGGTCAATAGGATCAATGGGGTCAATGGAATCAATGGGGTCAATGGGGTCAATGGGATCAATGGGGTCAGTGGGGGGTGTATGGGGTCAATGGGATCAATGGGGTCAATGGGATCAATGGGGGCAGTGGGGTCAATAGGATCAATGGGTCAATGGGATCAATGGGGTCAGTGGGATCAATAGGGTCAATGGGGTCAATAGGATCAATGGGATCAATGGGGTCAATGGGATCAATGGGGATTTTGGGGTCAATGGGGACATCAGTGGGGTCATTGGGGTCATTGGGGTCATTGGGGCTTTGGGTCAATGTGGGGGGGGGTGGTGACCTGTGACCTTTGACCCCCTCCCAGAGACCCTATGGGGCCGCATTTATGGCCGCCGTCACCGCTGTGCCGCTGCCCCCGCTGTCCCCCCACGGCCCCACACAGTGGTTCACCGGTGCCGAGTGGCACCGCGGTGAGATTTTGGGGTGAAAAACGGCGATTTTGGGGTCCTTCGGCGTCGCTGGGGGGGTTTGGGGTGAAAAAGGGCGATTTTGGGGTGTTTTGGGGTCGCCGTGGAGATTTGGGGTGAAAAAGAGTGATTTTGGGGTCTATAAGGGTCAGAGCTGAGATTTGGGGTGAAAAATGGTGATTTTGGGGTCCATAAGGATCAGAACTGAGATTTGGGGTCAAAAAAGAGATTTGGGGTCAAAAAAGGCGATTTTGGGGTTTTTGGGGTCGCCGTGGAGATTTGGGGTGGAAAAAGGGCGATTTTGGGGTCCAGAGGGATCAGGGCTGTGATTTGAGGTGAAAAAGAGCCATTTTGGGGTCCTTTGGGGTTACCGTGGAGATTTGGGGTGAAAAATGGCAATTTTGGGGTCCATAGGGATCAGAGCTGAGATTTGGGGTGAAAAAGAGTAATTTTGGGGGTCTGCTGGGGTCACTGTGGAAATTTGGGGTGAAAAATGGAGATTTTGGGTTCCATAAGGATCAGAGCAGAGATTTGGAGTGAAAAAGAGCAATTTTGGGGTCTGTTGGGGTCGCCGTGCAGATTTGGGGTAAAAAATGGAGATTTTGGGGTCCAGAGGATCAGGGCTGAGATTTGGGTGGAAAAAGGGCAATTTTGGGGTCCATTGGGTCGCCGTGGAGATTTGGGGTGAAAAAACGGAGATTTTGGGGGGTCCATAAGGATCAGAGCAGAGATTTGGGGTGAAAAAGAGCAATTTTGGGGGTGTTTCAGGGTTGCCATGGAGATTTGGGGTGAAAAAGGGCGATTTTGGGGTCCATAAGGAGCAGAGCAGAGATTTGGGGTGAAAAACATCAATTTTGGTGTCCTTCGGGGTCGCCGTGGAGATTTGGGGTGAAAAAGGGTGATTTTGGGGTCCATTAGGATCAGAGCAGAGATTTGGGGTAAAAAAGGGAGATTTTGGGGTTCATTGGGGTCGCCATGGAGATTTGGGGTCAAAAAGGGCAATTTTGGGGTGTTTTGGGGTCGCCGTGGAGATTTGGGGTGAAAAAGGGTGATTTTGGGGTCCATAAGGATCAGAGCCGAGATTTGGGGTGAAAAAGGCAATTTTGGGGTCTGTAGGGGGTCACTGTGGAGATTTGGGGTGAAAAATGGAGTTTTTGGGGTCCATAGGGATTAGAGCTGAGATTTGGTTGAAAAAGGGCGATTTTAGGGGGTCTGTTGGGGTCGCCGTGGAGATTTGGGGTGAAAAAGGGAGATTTTGGGTCCATAGGGATTAGAGCTGAGATTTGGGGTGAAAAAGAGTGATTTTGGGTCTGTTGGGGTCACCATGGAGATTTGGGGTGAAAAAGGGTGATTTTGGGGTCCATAAGGATCAGAGCTGAGATTTGGGGTGAAAAAGAGTAATTTTGGGGGTCCTTTGGGGTCACCGTGGAGATTTGGGGTGAAAAATGGAGATTTTGGGGTCCATAAGGATCAGAGCTGAGATTTGGGGTGAAACAGGATGATTTTGGGGTCTTTTGGGGTCGCATGCAGATTTGGGGTGAAAAAGGGTGATTTTGGGGTCCATAAGGATCAGAGCTGATATTTGGGGTGAAAAAGTGTAATTTTGGGGTCCTTTGGGGTCACCGTGGAGATTTGGGGTGAAAAATGGAGATTTTGGGTCCATAAGGATCAGAGCTGAGATTTGGGGTGAAACAGGATGATTTTGGGTCTTTTGGGGTCGCCATGCAGATTTGGGGTAAAAAAATGGAGATTTTGGGGTCCATAAGGATCAGAGCTGAGATTTGGGGTGAAAAAGAGCAATTTTGGGACCCTTTTGTGGTCAACGTGGAGATTTGGGGTAGAAAAGGCGATTTCGGGGTGTTTTGGGGTCGCCGTGGAGATTTGGGGGTCGCTGGGGTGATTTTGGGGTCTATAAGGATCAGAGCTGAGATTTGGGGTGAAAAAGAGCAACTTTGGGGTCTGTTGGGGTCGCCGTGGAGATTTGGGGTCAAAAGGGCAATTTTGGGGTGTTTTGGGGTCACTGTGGAGATTTGGGGTGAAAAAGGGAGATTTTGGGGTTCATAAGGATCAGGGCTGAGATTTGGGGTGGAAAAAGGGCGATTTTGGGTTCTTTTGGGGTCGCCGTGGAGATTTGGGGTCAAAAAGGGAGATTTTGGGGACCTTTGGGGTTACCATGGAGATTTGGGGTGGGAAAAGGGTGATTTTGGGGTCCTTTGGGGTCGCCGTGGAGATTTGGGGTGAAAAAGGGCGATGTTGGGGTCTTTTGGGGTCGCCGTGGAGATTTGGGGTAAAAAAGGGCGATTTTGGGGTCTGTTGGGGTCGCCGTGAGATTTGGGGTACAAAAGGGTGATTTTGGGGTCTGCTGGGGTCGCTGTGGAGATTTGGGGTGAAAAAGGGAGATTTTGGAGTCTTTTTGGGGTCGCCGTGGAGATTTGGGGTGAAAAATGGAGATTTTGGGGTCCATAAGGATCAGAGCTGAGATTTGGGGTGAAAAGAGCAATTTTGGGGTCCATTGGGGTCGCCGTGGAGATTTGGGGTCAAAAAGGGCGATTTTGGGGTCCGTAAGGATCAGAGCTGAGATTTGGGGTGAAAAAGAGCAATTTTGGGATCAGATGGGGTCACCGTGGAGATTTGGGGTGAAAAAGGGCAATTTTGGGGTCTGCTGGGGTCGCCGTGGAGATTTGGGGTGAAAAATGGAGTTTTTGGGGTCCGTAAGGGTCAGGGCTGAGATTTGGGGTGAAAAAAAGCAATTTTGGGGTCTGCTGGAGTCGCCGTGGAGATTTGGGGTGAAAAAGGGCGATTTTGGGGTCTTTTGGGGTCGCCGTGGAGATTTGGGGTCCAAAAAGGGTGATTTTGGGGTCCATAAGGATCAGAGCAGAGATTTGGGGTGAAAAAGAGCAATTTTGGGACCCTTTGCGGTCAACGTGGAGATTTGGGGTAGGAAAAGGCGATTTCGGGGTGTTTTGGGGTCGCCGTGGAGATTTGGGTCGCTGGGGTGATTTTGGGGTCTATAAGGATCAGAGCTGAGATTTGGGGTGAAAAAGAGCAACTTTGGGGGTCTGTTGGGGTCGCCGTGGAGATTTGGGGGTCAAAAAGGGCGATTTTGGGGTGTTTTGGGGTCGCTGTGGAGATTTGGGGTGAAAAAGGGAGATTTTGGGGTTCATAAGGATCAGAGCAGAGATTTGGGGTGAAAAAGAGCGATTTTGGTGTCCTTCGGGGTCGCCGTGGAGATTTGGGGTGAAAAAGGGCGATTTTGGGTTTTTTTTAGGGTTACCATGGAGATTTGGGGTGAAAAAAAGCAATTTGAGGTCCTTTGGGGTCGCCGTGGAGATTTGGGGTGAACAAGAGCAATTTTGGGGTATTTTGGGGTCGCCGTGGAGATTTGGGGTCAAAAAGGAAGATTTTGGGGTCCGTAAGGGTCAGGGCTGAGATTTGGGGTGAAAAAGAGGAATTTTGGGACCCTTTGGGGTTGCCGTGGAGATTTGGGGTGAAAAAGAGCAATTTTGGGGTCTGCTGGGGTCACTGTGGAAATTTGGGGGTGAAAAATGGAGATTTTGGTTCCATAAGGAATCAGAGCAGAGATTTGGGGTGAAAAAGAGCAATTTTGGGGTCTTTTGGGGTCGCCGTGCAGATTTGGGGGTAAAAAATGGAGATTTTGGGGTCCAGAGGGATCAGGGCTGAGATTTGGGTGGAAAATGGGCAATTTTGGGGTCCATTGGGTCGCCATGGAGATTTGGGGTGAAAAAGGGAGATTTTGGGTCCATAAGGATCAGAGCGGAGATTTGGGGTGAAAAAGGGTGATTTTGGGGTCTTTTGGGGTTGTGTGGAGATTTGGGGTGAAAAAAAGCAATCTTAAGGTCCTTTGGGGTCACCGTGGAGATTTGGGGTGAAAAAGAGCAATTTTGGGGTCTTTTGGGGTCGCCGTGGGGATTTGGGGTCAAAAAGGGCAATTTTGGGGTTGTTTCAGGTTACCATGGAGATTTGGGGTCAAAAAGGGAGATTTTGGGGTCCATAGGGATCAGAGCTGAGATTTGGGGTGAAAAAACATCAATTTTGGGGTCTGCTGGGGTCGCCGTGGAGATTTGGGGTGAAAAAGGGAGATTTTGGGATCGTTTCAGGTTACCATGGAGATTTGGGGTGAAAAATGGAGATCTTGGGTTCTATAAGGATCAGAGTTGAGATTTGGGGTCAAAAACGGCGATTTTGGGGTCCTTCGGGGTTACCGGGGGGGTTTGGGGTCAAAAAGGGCGATTTTGGGGTGTTTTGGGGTCGCCGTGGAGATTTGGGGTGAAAAAGGGCAATTTTGGGGTCCATAAGGATCAGAGCTGAGATTTGGGGTGAAAAATGGTGATTTTGGGGTCCATAAGGATCAGAGCAGAGATTTGGGGTAAAAAAGAGCAATTTTGGCATCTTTTGGGGTCGCCATGGAGATTTGGGGTCAAAAAGGGTGATTTTAGGGTCTGTTGGGGTCGCCGATGAGATTTTGGGGTCACCGGGGTGATTTTGGGGTCCATAAGGATCAGTGCTGAGATTTGGGTGAAAAAGAGCAATTTTGGGGTCTGCTGGGGTCGCTGTGGAGATTTGGGGTCAAAAAGGGAGATTTTGGGGTCCATAAGGATCAGGGCTGAGATTTGGGGTGAAAAACATCAATTTTGGGGTCCTTTGGGGTTGCCGTGGAGATTTGGAGTCAAAAAGGGCAATTTTGGGGTCTATAAGGATCAGAGCAGAGATTTGGGGTGAAAAAGAGCAATTTTAGGGTCTGCTGGGGTCGCCGTGGAGATTTGGGGTCGCCAGGGTGATTTTGGTGTCCATAAGGATCATAGCTGAGATTTGGGGTGAAAAACATCAATTTTGGGGTCTGTTGGGGTCGCCGTGGAGATTTGGGGTGAAAAAAGGGCGATTTTGGGGTCTCTGTGGGATTTGGGGTCCAGAATTTGGGTTTAATTTTGGCCCTTTTGGGTTTTTGGAGGATTTGAGGTTTTTTGGGATTTCGAAGGATTTGGGGTCGATTTGGGGTTATTTTAGGTTTTTGTGGGATTTTGGGTCAGAATTTGGGGTCAATTTGGGGTTATTTCAGGTTTTTGTGGGATTTTGGGCCAGAATTTGGGGTCAATTTGGCCCTTTTTGGGATCTCTGTGCGATTTGGGTCACAATTTTGGGGTCGATTTGGGCATTTTTGGGGGCCGCAGGAGCCCAAATTTGGGGTCGCTTTTGGCCTTTTTGGGGTCTTTGTGGGATTGGGGGTTTTGGGGGGTGGAATTTTGGGTGAAAATGAAGAGATTTTGGGGTTCTTCCTGCAGATTTTGGGCTCTTCCTGACCCGCTCCGATGGCTCCATGTGGGTCTGCCCATCCTGGGGGCGTGGAGACCCCCAGAGCCATCGCTGGTACCGAAGGAAGGTCGGTGTGGGGCGATATGGGGCGATATGGGGTCGATATGGGGCAATATATGGCGATATGGGGTCAAGATGGGGCAATAATGGGGTCAAAATGGGGTGATATGGGGCGATATGGGGGTGATATGGGGGCAATATGGGGTGATATGGGGCTGAAACGGGGTAATGTGGGGTGAGAGGGGGCGATATGGGGTCAATATTGGGCGATATGGGGTGATATGGGGTCGATTGGGGTCACTATGGGGTTGAAATGGTTTGATATGGGGTGATATGGGGCGATATGGGGTCACTATGGGGTCGATATGGGGCAATATGGGGGCAATATGGGGTGATATGGGGCGATATGGGGTATATGGGGTCAATATGGGGCGATAATGGGGTCGAAATGGGATGATATGGGGCGATATGGGGTCGACTGGGGTCACTGTGGGGTAATATGGGGTCGATATGGGGCGATATGGGGTCCATAATGGGCAATATGGGGCGATATGGGGCAATATAGAGTGATATGGGGTCGATATGGGGTCAATATGGGGTCGATATGGGGCGATATGGGGTCGATATGGGGTGATATGGGGCGATATGGGGTCACTATGGGGTTCATAATGGGCAATATGGGGGAAATATGGGGCGATATGGGGTGATATGGGGTCGATATGGGGCAATATGGGGCGGTATGGGGTCCGTAATGGGCAATATAGGGACGATATGGGTTGATATGGGGTCGATATGGGGCGATATGGGGTCGATATGGGGTCAATATAGGGCGATATGGGGTCGATATGGGGCGATATGGGGTCCATAATGGGCAATATGGGGGTGATATGGGGCAATATAGAGTGATATGGGGTCGATATGGGGTCAATATAGGGCAATATGGGGCCGATATGGGGCGATATGGGGTCGATATGGGGTGATATGGGGCGATATGGGATCACTATGGGGTCCATAATGGGCAATATGGGGGCGATATGGGGTCGATACGGGGCAATATAGGGCAATATGGGGGCGATATGGGGTGATATGGGGTTGATATGGGATGATATGAGGTCGATATGGGTCAATATAGGGCAATATAGGGCGATATGGGGTCGATATGGGATCAATATAGGGCAATATGGGGTCGATATGGGGCGATATGGGGTTGATATGGGGTTGATATGGGGTCGATTAGGGTCACTATGGGGCGATATAGGGTCGATATGGGGTCAATATAGGGCGATATGGGGTCGATATGGGGCGATATGGAGTCGATATGGGGCAATATGGGGTGAGGGGGGCAATATGGGGTTGATTATGGGCACTATGGGGCGATATGGGGTCGATATGGGATCAATATAGGGCAATATGGGATGATATGGGGCGATATGGGGCGATATGGGATGATATGGGATGATATGGGGTGATATTGGGCGATATGGGGCAATATGGGGTCGATATGGGGTTGAAATGGTTCGATATGGGGTGATATTGGGACGGTTGGGATGAAATGGGTTCACTATGGGGTCCATAATGGGCAATATTGGGGCGATATGGGGTAATATGGGGCGATAAGGGGTGAGAGGGGGCGATATGGGGTCGATATGGGGCGATATGGGGTGATATGGGGTCGATTGGGGTCACTATGGGGTCACTATGGGGTTGATATGGTTCGATATGGGGTGATATGGGGCGATATAGGGTCACTATGGGGTCGATATGGGGTGATAAGGGGCAATATGGGGCGATATGGGGTCGATATGGGGCAATATAGGGCGATATGGGGTCAAAATGGGGCAATAATGGGGTCGATACGGGGCAATATGGGAGCGATATGGGGCGATATGGAGTCAATTGGGGTCACTATGGGGTCGATATGGGGTAGATATGGGGTTGAAATGGGGCAATATGGGGTGAGAGGGGGCAATATGGGGTCGATATAGGGCTATATGGGGGCGATATGGGGTGATATGGGGCGATATGGGGTCACTATGGGGTTCATAATGGGCAATATGGGGGCAATATGGGACGATATGGGGTGATATGGGGCCGATATGGGGCAATATGGGGCGGTATGGGGTCCATAATGGGCAATATTGGGGCGATATGGGTTGATATGGGGTCGATATGGGGCGATATGGGGTCGATATGGGGTCAATATAGGGCAATATGGGGCCGATATGGGGCGATATGGGGTCGATATGGGGTGATATGGGGCGATATGGGATCACTATGGGGTCCATAATGGGCAATATGGGGGCGATATGGGGTCGATACGGGGCAATAGAGGGCAATATGGGGGCAATATTGGGGCGATATGGGTTGATATGGGGTCGATATGGGGCGATATGGGGTCGATATGGGGTCAATATAGGGCAATATGGGGCCGATATGGGGCGATATGGGGTCGATATGGGGCAATATAGGGCGATATGGGGTCAAAATGGGGCGATAATGGGGTCGAAATGGGGTGATATGGGGCCGAAATGGGGTCGACTGGGGTCACTATGGGGTCGATATGGGGTCGATATGGGGTTGAAATGGGGCAATAAGGGGTGAGAGGGGGCGATATGGGGTCGATAATGGACGATATGGGGTCGATATAGGGCTATATGGGGTCGATATGGGGCGATATGGGGCGATATGGGGCGGTATGGGGTCCATAATGGGCAATATGGGGGCGATATGGGGCAATATAGGGCGATATAGGATTGATATGGGGCGATATGGGGTTGAAATGGGGCAATATGGGGTGAGGGGGTGATATGGGGTCGATATGGGGTCAATATAGGGCGATATGGGGTGATATGGGGCGATATGGGGTGTTATGGGGTCGATATGGGGCGATATGGGTCGATTGGAGTCACTATGGGGTTGAAATGGGGCGATATGGGGTGAGAGTGGGAGATATGGGGTCGATATGGGGCGATATGGGGTGATATGGGGCGATATGGGGTGATATGGGGCAATATGGGGCGATATGGTGTGATATGGGGGCGATATGGGGGCGATATGGGGCAATATGGGGTCCATGATGGGCAATATGGGGTGAGAGGGGGCGATATGGGGTCAATATGGGTCGATATGGGGTCTCTATGGGTCTTATGGGGTCTTATGGGGTCTCTATGGTGTCGCTATGTGGTCTCTATGGAGCTCTGTAGGGTTATATGGGGTCTTTATGGGGTCCCTATGGGGTCTTACGGGGTCCCTATGGGTCTCTATGGAGCTCTCTAGTGATATATGGGTCTCTATGGGGTTTTATGGGGTCTCTATGGGGTCTTATGGGGTCTCTATGGGTCTCTATGGGGTCACTATGGGGTCCCTGTGGAGCTCTGTAGGGTTATATGGGGCTTTATAGGTCTCTATGGGTCTCTATAGGGTCTCTATAGGGTCGCTATGGGGTCTCTATGGGGTCTTTATGGGGTCCTACGGGGTCCTATGGGGTCTTATGGGGTCTCTATGGGGTCTCTGTAGGGTTATATGGGGCTCTGTAGGTCTCTGTAGGTCCGCTATGGGGTCCCTATGGTGTCTCTATGGGTCCCTATAGGGTGTTATGGTGTCTCTATGGGTCTCTATGGGGTCTTATGGGGTCCTTATTGGATTTTATGGGGTCTCTATGGATCTCTATGGGGTTTTATGGGGTCCCTGTGGGTCCCTATGAGGTTTTATGGGGTCTCTATAGGTCTCTATGGGGTTTTATGGGGTTCCTATGGGGCTCTATGACTCTCTATGGTGTTTCTATGGGTCCCTATGGGGTCTCATGGGATCCCTATGGGGTCTCTATGGGGTCACAACAGGGTCTCTATGGAGCTCTGTAGGGATATATGGGTCTCTATGGGGTGTTATGGGGTCCCTATGGGGTCTTATGGGGTCTCTATGGGTCTCTATGGAGTCGCTATGGGGTCCCTATGGAGCTCTGTAGGGTTATATGGGGCTCTATAGGTCTCTATGGCTCTCTATGGGGCTGTATGGGGTCAATGGGATCTATGGGGTTTCTATGGGGTCAATATGGGATCTATGGGGTCTGTGGGGTCCCTATGGAGTCTCTATGGGTCTCTATGGGGTCTTATGGGGTCCCTATGGGGTCTTATGGGATCTCTATGGGGTCCCTATGGGGTTTTATGGAGTCCCTATGGGGTCTTATGGGGTCTGTATGGGTCTCTATGGGGTCTTGTGGGGTCTCTATGGGGTTTTATGGGTGCTCTATGGGTCCCTATGGGGTTTTATGGGGTCTCTATAGGGTCTTACGGGGTCCCTATGGGTTCTTATGGGGTCTCTATGGGGTTTTATGGGGTCTCTATGAGGTCTTATGGGGTCTCTATGGGGTTTCATGGGTGCTCTATGGGTCCCTATGGGGTTTTATGGGGTCTCTATGGGTCTCTATGGGGTCTTATGGGGTCCCTAGGGGTCTTATGGGGTCTCTATGGGTCTCTATGGGTCCCTATGGGGACTTATGGGGTAACTATGGGGTCTCTATGGGTTCACGACGGGGTCTCTATGGAGCACTGTAGGGATATATGGGTCTCTATGGGGTCTTATGGGGTCTCTATGGGTCCCTATGGGGTTTTATGGGGTCCCCATGGGGTTTTATGGGGTCTTTATGGGGTCTTATGGGGCCCCTATGGGGTTTTATGGTGTCTCTATGGGTCCCTATGGGGTCTCATGGGATCCCTATGGGGTTTTATGGGGTCTCTATGGGTCTCTATGGGGTTTTATGGGGTCCCTAGGGGTCTTATGGGGTCCCTATGGGGTTTTGTGGTGTCTCTATGGGTCCTTATGGGGTCTTATGGGCTCCCTATGGGGTTTTATGGGATCCCTGTGGGGTTTTATGGGGTCCCTATGGGTCCCCACGCGTCCCCGCGCCGTTCGCAGGTCTCCCAGCAGGGGGCGCTGTTGGGCCGTTTGGGGGCGGCGCTGCTGACGTCATCGCGGGACGGAAACGTCCGTGTGTGGCACCCGAGGGGCGGGGCTCCGGTGAGGGGGCGGGGCTTAAGGGGAGGGGGCGGGGCCCGAGCAAGTGGGCGGGGCTTCGTTGGATGGTGGTTGCCCTGGGGGCGGGGCTTAAGGGAAGGGGGCGTGGCCCGAGCAAGTGGGCGGGGCTTCGTGGGATGGTGGCTACACCTGGGAGGCGGGGCTTGTGGAAGGGGCGGGGCTTAACCGACGGGGGCGGGGCCTCATTGGATGTGTTTAGCCCTGGGGGCGGGGCTTAACCGAGTGGGCGGGGCTTTGTAGGTGCGGTGTTTGCCACCAGTTTGGCCACCAGTTAGACCCAGTTGGCCACCAATTGCCCCCCATTGGCCACCAATTCACCCCAGTTGGCCACCAGTTACTCCCAGTTGGCCACCAGTTGCTCCCTGTTGGCCACCAATTCACCCCATTGGCCATCAGTTTGTCCCAGTTGGCCTCCAACTGGCCACCAGTTGGCCACCAGTTACCCCCCATTGGCCACCAATTCATCCCAGTTGGCCACCAGTTGGCCACCAGTTGCCCCCTATTGGCCACTAATTCACTCCATTGGCCACCAGTTGGCCCCAGTTGGCCACCAGTTTGTCCCAATTGGCCACCAGTTGCCCCCCATTGGCCACCAATTCACACCAGTTGGCCACCAGTTGCCTCCTGTTGGCCACCAATTCACCCCATTGGCCACCGCTTGGCCACCAGTTACCTCCAGTTGGCCACCAGTTGCCCCCCATTGGCCACCAGTTGCCCCCCATTGGCCACCAGTTCACCCCATTGGCCACCAGTTGCCCCCAGTTGGCCACCATTTGGCCACCAGTTCACCACGTTAGCCACCAGTTGCCACCAGTTGCCCCCAGTTGGCCACCAGTTCATCCCAGTTGGCCACCAGTTGCCCCCAGTTTGCCACCAGTTGCTCACAAGTTCACCCCATTGGCCACCAGTTGCCCCCATTTGCCCCAATGGGAACCAAAGCCGTGGGTGGAGCTAAGAGAGTGGGCGTGGCCACGCGACCGGAAGTGGGCGTGTCCCCGCTAAGCCCCGCCCCCTCCCTTTCCCACCAGCTCTCCCATTACCGTTGCTCCGCCCCCATCACCGCCATGGCGCCGAGGCCACGCCCCTCGCCTAACGCTGCTCCCGGATTGGCTGTGGGCGACGAAGGGGGGCGGGTCTACATCCTGCGCTGGGACACGCCCCCTGCCTGAAGCCACGCCCCCTCTCGGATCCAAGCCACGCCCCCTTTCTCTGCCTCCCCAATCGGCGTCCAATAAAGAGCTTTGGCTCCGCCTCCCCGTCGTGACGTCATTGCGGTCAGCCCCATAACCTGCCCCATAGAGACCCCATAGAGACCCATAGAGACCCATAGATCCCCATAGATCCCCATAGAGCGCCATAGAGACCCATAGAGACCCATAGAGACCCATAGAGACTAATAGAGACCCCATAGTGACCCCATAGTGACCCCATAGAGACCCATAGATCCCCATAGAGTCCCACAGAGACCCATAGAACCCCATAGAGATGCATAGAGACCCCATAGAGCCCAATAGAGCCCCAGAGTGACCCCATAGAGACCCCATAGTGACCCTATAGAGACCCATAGAGACCCATAGAGTCCCATAGAGATCCATAGAGACCCCATAGAAACCCATAGAAGCCCCATAGAGCCCTATGATGACCTCATAGAGCCCCACAGCGCCCCATAAAGACCCATAGTGACCCCATAGAGACCCATAGAGCCCCATAGAGACCCACAGAGACCCATAGAGACCCCATAGAGCCCCAGAGTGACCCCATAGAGACCCCCTAGAGCCCCATGGAGACACATAGAGACCCCATAGAGTCCAATATAGCTCCAGAGTGACCCCACAGAGACCGCATAGAGACCCTATAGAGACCTCATAGAGACCCATAGAGATCCATAGAGACCCCATAGAAACCCATAGAAGCCCCACAGAGACCCATAGAAACTCATGGAGACCCATAAAACCCCATAGAGCCCTATTGTGACCCCACAGAGCCCCACAGCGCCCCATAGAGACCCATAGTGACCCCATAGAGACCCATAGAGCCCCATAGAGACCCACAGAGCCCCATAGAGACCCCATAGAGCCCCAGAGTGACCCCATAGAGCCCCATGGAGACGCATAGAGGCCCCATAGAGCTCAATATAGATCCAGAGTGACCCCATAGAGACTCTATGGAGACCCTATAGAGACCCCAGAGAGACCCATAGAGATCCATAGAGACCCCATAGAAACCCATAGAAGCCCCATAGAGACCCATAGTGACCCCACAGTGACCCCATGGTGTCCCATAGAGATCCTTCGAGACCCCATAGAATCCCACAGTTCCCACAGAACCCCATAGAAATTCATGGAGACCCATAAAACCCCATAGAGCCCTATGGTGACCCCATAGAGCCCCACAGAGCCCCATAAAGATCCATAGTGACCCTATAGAGACCCATAGAGCCCATAGAGACCCATAGTGACGCCATAGAGACCCATAGGGACGCTTAGAGATCTCATAGAGCCCCGTAGTACCCACAGAACCCCATAGAGACCCCACAGCGACCCCATAGAGACCCATTGAGCCCCATATGACCCCGTAAGACCCATAGAGACCCATAGAGCCCCATAGTGACCCAGTAAGACCCATAGAACCCCACAGTGACCCCAGAGTGCCCCCTAGAGACCCCATAGAGACCCATAGAGACCCATAGAGACCCCACAGTGATTGATAGAGTCCCATAGAGACCCCATAGTGACCCCATAGAGACCCATGGAGCCCCATAGAGCCCCATAGAGCTCCCATAGAGACCCCATAAGACCCATAGAGACCCATAGAGACCCCATAAGATCCACAGAGCCCCACAGAGACCCCATAAAGCCCCATAAGAGACCCACAGAGCCCTACTGTGACCCCACAGTGCCCCCTAGAGACCCCATAGTGACCCCATAGAGGAATCTGTGGGGTCAAAGGTCATTGGGGGGGCAGGGGTGTGGGCTTATGTGGGTGGGGGGTGTTGTAGGGTCAGTGGGGGCCGGTATGGGGCCATTGGGGTCGTGTGAGGATGGGAGGGGTTTTGGGGTCAGGGGGATCACGGGGACAAATGGGGTCAAGGGGGTCAGTGGGGTCAATGGGGTCAATGGGGACATTGGGGTCATTGGAGTTCAATGGGGTATTTGGGGTCAATGGGGTCACGGGGACAAATGGAATCAATGGGATCATTGGGGTTATTGGGGTCAGTAGGGTCAATGAGGATCAGTGGGGTCAAAGGGGTCATAGGGTTCAATGGGGACATTAGGGTCATTGGAGTCAATGGGGTATTTGGGGGTACTGGGGTCAATGGGGTCAGTGAGGACCAGAGGGGTCATTGGGGTCAATGAGGATCAGTGGGGTCAATTGGGTCATAGTGTTCAATGGGGTCATTGGGGTCATTGGAGTCAATGGGGTATTTGGGGTCAATGGGTTCAATGGGGCCAGTGAGGATCAGTGGGGTCATTGGGGTCATTGGGAATGTTGGGGTCAATGGGGTCAATTGGGACAATGAGGATCAGTGGGGTCAATGGGGTCATAGTGTTCAATGGGGTCATTGGGGTCATTGGAGTCAACGGGGTCGTTGGGGTCAATGGGATCAATGGGGTCATTGGGATCAGTGGGGTGAGGATCAGTGGAGTCATTGGGGTCATTGGGAATGTTGGGGTCATTGGGGTCATTGGGGTCTATGGGGTCAATGGGGTCAGTGAGGACCAGTGGGGTCAATGGGGTCATAGGGTTCAATGGGGACATTGGGGTCATTGGGGTCAATGGGTTATGGGGTCAGTGGGGTCAGTGGGGTCAATGGGGTCATTGGGGTCAATGAGGTTCAGTGGGGTCAGTGGGGTCATAGGGTTCAATGGGGATGTTGGGGTCAGTGGAGTCAATGGGATATTTGGGGTTAATGGGGTCAATGGGGTCAATGGGGTCAGTGGGGTGAGGATCAGTGGGGTCAATGGGGCCATAGGGGCCAATGGGATCAGTGAGGACCTCTGGGGTCATTGGGGTCATATTGTCCAATGGGGACGTTGGGGTCAGTGGAGTCAATGGGGTATTTGGGGTTAATGGGGACGTTGGGGTCAGTGGGGTGAGGATCAGTGGGGTCAATGGAGCCATAGGGGTCAATGGAGTCGGTGAGGACCTGTGGGATCATTGGGGTCAATGGGGTTAATGAGGATCAGTGGGGTCAATGGGGTCATAGGGTTCAATGGGGTCACTGGGGTCAATGGGGTCAATGGGGTCAATGTGGATCAGTGGGGTCAATCGGGTCATAGGGTTCAATGGGGACCTTGGGGTCATTGGGGTCAATGGGGTATTTGGGGTGAATGGGGTCAATGAGGATCAATGGAGTCATAGGGTTCAATGGGGTCATTGGGGATGTTGGGGTCAATAGGGTCATTGGGGTCAGTGAGGATCAGTGGGGTCAATGGGGTCATATGGTTCAATGGGGTATTTGGGGTCATTGGGGTCAATGGGGTATTTGGGGTTAATGGGGTCAATGGGGTCAATGGGGTCAGTGGGGTGAGGAACAGTGGGGTCAATGGGGCCATAGGGGTCAATGGGGTCGGTGAGGACCTGTGGGATCATTGGGGTCAATAAGGATCAGTGGGGTCAATGGAGCCATTGGGTTCAATGGGGTCAATGAGGTCAGTGGGGTCAGTGGGGTGAGGATCAGTGGGGTCAATGGGGCCATAGGGGTCAATGGGGTCAATGGGGTCAGTGGGGTCAATGGGGTGAGGATCAGTAGGGTCAATAGGGCCATAGGGGACAATGGGATCGGTGAGGACCTGTGGGATCATTGGGGTCAATGGGGTCAATGAGGATCAGTGGGGTCAATGGGGACATTGGGGTCATTGTGATCATTGGGGTCAATGAGGATCAGTGGGGTCAATGGGGTCATTGGGGTTCAATGGGATCATTGGGGTCATTGGGGTCAATGGGGTCAATGAGGATCAATGGAGTCATAGGGTTCAATGGGGTCATTGGGGATGTTGGGGTCAATAGGGCCATTGGGGTCAATGAGGATCAGTGGGGTCAATGGGGTCAGTGGGGTCAGTGGGGACATTGGGGTCATTGGAGTCAATGGGATATTTGGGGTCAATGGGTTCAATGGGGCCAGTGAGGATCAGTGGGGTCATTGGGGTCATTGGGAATGTTGGGGTCAATGGGGTCATTGGGGTCAATGGGGTCAATGGGGTCTGTGGGGTCAGTTAGGACCAGTGGGGTCAATGAGGATCAGTGGGGTCAATGGGGTCATTGAGTTCAATGGGGACATTGGGGTCAATGGGGTCAATGAGGATCAGTGGGGTCATTGGAGTCAATGGGGTATTTGGGGTCAGTGGGGTCAGTGAGGATCAGTAGGGCCAATGGGGCCATAAGGGTCAATGGGATCAATGTGGTTATATGGGGTCACTGGGGTCAGTGGGGTCAATGGAGTCAATGGGGTCATAGGGTTCAATGGGGTCATTGGGGTCAATGGAGTCAATGGGATATTTGGGGTTAATGGGATCAATGGGGTCAGTGGGGTGAGGATCAGTGGGGTCAATGGGGCCATAGGGGTCAATGGGGTCAGTGAGGTCCAGTGGGGTCATTGGGGTCAATGAGGATCAGTGGGGTCAACGGGGACATTGGGGTCATTGCAATCATTGGGGTCAATGAGGATCAGTGGGGTCAATGGGGTCATAGGGTTCAATGGGGACGTTGGGGTCATTGGAGTCAATGGGGTATTTGGGGTTAATGGGGTGAATGGGGTCAGTGGGGTGAGGATCAGTGGGGTCAACGGAGCCATAGGGGTCAATGGAGTCGGTGAGGACCTGTGGGATCATTGGGGTCAATGGGGTTAATGAGGATCAGTGGGGTCAATGGGGTCATAGGGTTCAATGGGATCATTGGGGTCAATGGGGTCAATGGGGTCAATGAGGATCAGTGGGGTCATTGGGGTTCAATGGGATCATTGGGGTCATTGGGGTCAATGGGGTATTTGGGGTCAATGGGGTCATTGGGGTCAATGAGGATCAATGGAGTCATAGGGTTCAATGGGGTCATTGGGGATGTTGGGGTCAATAGGGTCATTGGGGTCAATGAGGATCAGTGGGGTCAATGGGGTCATTGGGGTCAATGGGGTATTTGGGGTGAATGGGGTCAATGGGGTGAATGGGGTCAGTGGGGTGAGGATCAGTGGGGTCAATGGGGCCATAGGGGTCAATGGGGTCGGTGAGGACCTGTGGGATCATTGGGGTCAATGGGGTCAATGAGGATCAGTGGGGTCAGTGGGGTCATAGGGTTCAATGGGGACGTTGGGGTCATTGGGGTCAATGGGGTATTTGGGGTTAATGGGGTCAATGGGGTCAATGGGGTCAATGGGGTCAGTGGGGTGAGGATCAGTGGGGTCAATGGGGCCATAGGGGTCAATGGGGTCGGTGAGGACCTGTGGGGTCATTGGGGTCAATGAGGATCAATGGGGTCAATGGGGTCATAGGGTTCAATGGGGACGTTGGGGTCATTGGGGTCAGTGGGGTATTTGGGGTGAATGGGGTCAATGGGGTCAGTGGGGTGAGGATCAGTGGGGTCAATGGGGCCATAGGGGTCAATGGGGTCGGTGAGGACCTGTGGGGTCAGTGGGGTCACTGGGGTCACTGTGAGACCAGCCCAAAGTGTGAGTCTACCTGGAGTAGAGTGAGAGTAATCCCGGAACAAGGAGTGGAGCAAAGTCTGAATAAATCCCGGAGTAAAGTGTGAGTAAACGCGGAGGAAAATGCGTGAGAAAAACCCGGAGTAAAGGGTGTCAGTAAAACCCTGAGGAAAGTGGACGTAAACCAGGAGTAAAGTGTGAGTAAAGCTGAAGAAAAGTCGGAGGCCACCTTGAGTGCAGTGTGAGTCAAAGAGACGCGAAAATGAAGGGTGAGTAAACACGGAGTTAAATTGCGAGTAAACCTGGAGTAAAGTGTGTGGTAACACCAAGTCAGGTGTGAGGAAACCCGGAGTAAAGTGTAAGGTAAACGTGGAGTAAATAATGAGTAAAAGCAGACTGCGGTGTGAGTCCACCCGGAGCAGAATCAGAGTCATCCCGGAGCAAAGTGTGTGCAAGCGTAGAGCAAAGTGTGAGTAAAACCTGGATGCAAACTGTGAGTAAGCACAAGGGAAAGCGTGAAAACACCCGGAGTAAAGAGTGAGAAACATCCGGAGTAAAGTGTGGGTAGGCCAGGAGCAGAGAGGGCACACACGCGGAGTAGGGTGTCAGTAAAACCCTGAGGAAAGTGGACGTAAACCAGGAGTAAAGTGTGAGTAAAGCTGAAGAAAAGTCGGAGGCCACCTTGAGTGCAGCGTGAGTTGAAGAATTGCAAAGAAGAAGTGTGAGGAAACCTGGAACAAAGTGTGAGTAAACTTGGAGTAAAGCGTGAGGAAACACCAAGTCAGGTGTGAGGAAACCTGGAGTAAAGTTTAAGGTAAACATGGTGTAAATGGTGAGTAAAAGCAGAGTGCGGTGTGAGTCCACCCGGAGCAGAATCAGAGTCATCCCGGAGCAAAGAGTGTGCAAGCGTAGAGCAAAGTGTGAGTAAAACCTGGATGCAAACTGTGAGTAAACACAAGGGAAAGCGTGAAAACACCCGGAGTAAAGTGTGAGAAACATCCGGAGTAAAGTGTGGGTAGGCCAGGAACAGAGAGGGCACACACCCGGAGTAGGGTGTCAGTAAAACCCTGAGGAAAGTGGACGTAAACCAGGAGTAAAGTGTGAGTAAAGCTGAAGAAAAGTCGGAGGCCACCTTGAGTGCAGCGTGAGTTGAAGAATTGCAAAGAAGAAGTGTGAGGAAACCTGGAACAAAGTGTGAGTAAACTTGGAGTAAAGCGTGAGGAAACACCAAGTCAGGTGTGAGGAAACCCGGAGTAAAGTGTAAGGTAAACGTGGAGTAAATAATGAGTAAAAGCAGACTGCGGTGTGAGTCCAGCCGGAGCAGAATCAGAGTCATCCCGGTGGATTTGGGATTTGGGATGATAGGAGCCCACTGTGGTGGGGGATGATTGGGTTTGGGGTGGTGGGACCCCGTTGGGTCGAGGGCAATGGGGTTTGCGATGGTGGGATTCCATCGGGACGGTGGGATTCCATTGGGATGGAGGATGATGGGGTTGGGATGGTGGAATTCCATTGGGGTGGTGGGGTTCTGTTGGGATGATGGGGTTCCAGTGGGTAGGGATTGATGAGATTTGGGATGGTGGGACCCATTGGGTGGGGGATGATGGGGTTTGGGTGGTGGGACCCCGTTGGGTCGGAGGATGATGGCATTTAGGGTGGTGGGATTCAAGTGGAATGGAGGTGGATTTGGGATTTGGGATGATAGGAGCCCACTGTGGTGGGGGATGATTGGGTTTGGGGTGGTGGGACCCCGTTGGGTCGAGGGCAATGGGGTTTGTGATGGTGGGATTCCATGGGGACGGTGGGATTCCATCGGGATGGAGGATGATGGGGTTGGGATGGCGGGATTCCATTGGGTGGGGGATGATGAGATTTAGGGCAACGGGACCCCGTTGCGATGGAGGATGATGAGATTTGGGATGGCAGGATTCCACTGAGTGGACTGTGATGGCGTTTGGGTCAGTGGGACCTGACTGCAATGATTGGGTTTAGGATGGTGCTCATGAAGCACCCCCGCATGCACCAACGCCTTGACTAGCTCATAGCCCCCTCCCCACAGAGCTCTGCCGTGTCCCCGTTGCTGGCCCACAGTTTTATGGCTTTCCCAAGAAAATCCAATGAGGATTGGTCTTTTCTGGGGGGGCCATTGGCTGGAGGGAGATGGGGATTGGGGTGATGGGACGCCATGGGGATGGTGGGATTCCATTGGGGTGGTGGGGTTCTGTTGGGATGGTGAGGTTCCAGTGGGTAGGGATTGATGAGATTTGGGATGGTGGGACTCATTGGGTGGAGGGTGATGGGGGTTGGGGTGACGGGACACCATTGGGATGGAGGGTTTCCACTGGGTAGGGGATGATGGAGTGTAGGACGGTGGGACCCCGTTGGGGTGGGGGATGATGGGGTTTGGAGTGGCGGATTCCGTTGGGATCATGGAATTCCATTGGGATGATGGGGTTCCACTGGGATGGAGGATGATGGGGTTGAGACGGTGGGATTCCATTGGGGTGGTGGGGTTCTGTTGGGATGGTGGGGTTCCAGTGGGTAGGGATTGATGAGATTTGGGATGGTGGGACCCATTGGGTGGGGGATGACGGGGTTTGGGGTGGTGAGACCCTGTTGGGTCGGAGGATGATGGCATTTAGGGTGGTGGGATTCAAGTGGAATGGAGGTGGATTTGGGATTTGGGATGATAGGAGCCCACTGTGGTGGGGGATGATTGGGTGATGGGGATTGGGATGGTGGGGCTCCGTTGGGATGGTGGGGTTCTAGTGGGTAGGATTGATGAGATTTGGGGTGGTGGGACCCCGTTGGGTCGAGGGCAATGGGGTTTGCGATGGTGGGATTCCATCGGGGCGGTGGGATTCCATTGGGATGGAGGATGATGGGGATTGGGGCGGTGGGAATTCATTGGGTGGGGGGCAGTGGGGTTTGGTGGGCTTTGAGGCTGATGGGGTCTGAGCACAGTGGGGTGGGAAGAAGGGAGGGAGAAGTGGGGGAGCGTGGGTAGCGTGGCTGGGCGGTCGAAGGCGCTGGATGGAGGCTGCAGTCCCAGCAGGGCGTGGGTTCGAATCCCACCACTGCCACAAAGCATCTTTTGGGGGGTCTGCGGGGGGAGCACAGCTGGAAGGGGGGAACTTGTGCATCTGGGGGTGCCGCCATCCCAGGGGACAGACCTCCCCCTTTCCAGCCCCGCTATTGCAGCTCTCTGTCATCAGAGGAAGAATTCCATTTTCCACGCTGAGCGCGCCGAGCGATCGCCCCCCTTCCACATAAACCCTTCCTGGTCCCCGGAGCCCCCCCACCGTGGGAAGAGGGGATGTGGGGGTGTCATTAACATTAATTAATTTGTGCATTAGCGGTCAGTTACTTAAAAATCCCTACTGCCCAAAGAAACCATCGCAGCTCGGGCACAGCTCAGAGCAAACTCTCACCTCTGCCGGCCGCTCCAAGCCGTAATCCTGCGCCCTCAGGAAAAGCTCTGGCAGCTCTGCTGGTCCCTGCAGCCTATGGGAAGCTGAAGAAACTGGGAGAGGTGTTCATGCGGTGCGGCCCATGGCTTTCCCGTGTGCTGTGGGTCCACGTTCCGGGTGGATGCAGAGCCCCATCAAACCCCAGCGGAAAGTCAGCTATGGGTTCCACAACCGTTTGCCCCGTTGCCGACTGCCCCCCATCGGAGTGACCCCATCACCTCCTCCCCTGGAGGCTGAAACCCTCTGGGCTCCTCCATCGGATCACGGAATCACTGTTGGGCCTGGGTTGAAAAGCACCTCAAAGTCGTTGCAATGCCCCGCAGTGCGCAGGGTCACAGCCACCAGCCCGGGCTGCCCAGAGCCGCATCCTATGGCCTGAAACACCTCCAGGGATGGGGCACCCGCAGCCTCCCTGGGCAAGCAGAGAGGTCAGCGCCCTCGGAGCGAGGCCACGAGAACTCGGTGCCATGTCACAGTAGGAGGGTGGCTGGATGCTGGCACAGACGCAAAGCAGATGCTTTGGTTGCACACGACACCAGCAGAGGCCCATCTGGGTCCCCCCCTCACAGCCCCCCTCGTGCTGCCCATTGGCTGCAGCGATCCCCTGAGCTCCCAGTGCTCCCAGTGCTCCCAGTGCTCCCAGTGCTCCCAGTGACGGAGCAATTCCTGCTTGCCGTAACCCACTGGATCCCACGTTACCGGCTCGGATCTCCCAGCCTCACTTCACTCCTCCTCCCGTCCGACTGAAGGGCGGATGATCAGCCCTGTCTGCACCCCTCCCTGCACCCCTCCCTGCGCTGCCTGCAGCACTGAGCCTGCAATGCAACGTTTGTGCTCCCTGAGCCCCACTTTGCAGGCACAGGGAGGGGGGATATCAGCCCTCCTCCTTCCACCCACCCCCATCAGAGCCGCTGTGCTGCCGGGAGAGGTGGAGGGGATCCTCTTCCCCATCTTCTCCATCTCCATCTCCTTCCTCTCTCTCCTTTCCCCAGCTCCTTCCCCCTGCTCTTCTCCAGCAGATGCGCTTCCTATTGGGCTGCAACCGCCCCAGTTTCGCCCTCCCCTGGAGGAGCCTCCTCGTTTATCTCGTGGCTCTGCACCTCCTCCATCCGGGACCAGGTAAGGGTCCTGTGTGGCTGCTGCGCCCGGCAGAGGTGTTGCTGTGGGGTGGGGGAGCAGCCATGGGGCAGGGAGAACCCAGCCCAGCACCCAGCCCTGCTTGAGTTTCCCTTCCTCCTCAGTTCTTTCATGAAACGTGATTTGGGGTAGAATTTCTGCCTCTTCTTCGCCTCCTCCGCGCGCTGTGAGTGGGCTCCCACCCCCAGCAATCCTTCCCCACTCCCTCTTGCTCCCTCTGCAGCGGTTTGAGACGAGACGGGGCGCACACCAACACACCCTGTGCCACTCCGGGTCCCCACATTAACGCAGCCACATCTCACCATCTCACTGCCCAGCCCAGCTCGGGGCGGTGGCGCCGAGCCTCCGTGTCACAGCCAAGGAGGGACGGGACGTCGTGCTGCGCTGCCAGTTGTCCCCTTGCAAGGATGCTCCGAGCTCAGCCATCGCATGGATCCAGCACCGCTCCTCTGGGCTTGTGCATCCCTCCCAAAATGGAGCGAGCCTGCAGCAGACGGAGGAACGTAAGGGGAGGACAGAACTGCTCAGGAATGGCCTCTCTTTGCGCATCCCTGCAGTGAGCTCCTCCGGTAGCGGCTCGTACATCTGTGTGTGCAAGGTGATGACGGCTATGCGGGCGCCGTGGCGGAGCTGGAGGTGTCAGGTCAGTGGCTGCGGTGTCCGTGGATGGAGAGCTGAAGGACGGCAAGCTTTGAAAGAGGCCGGGGCTGAAGTGCTCCGCGAGGTGCCGGAGTTGGAGCGGGCACACGGTGCGATTTGGGGATGGATCTGCATTGGGTTTCTGTGATGGGTTTCTCCGTGTTGATGCTGAGCAGCTCCTCCACCTGTGCCAAGCTGGGGACGCTGCCATGGTGTGGCACCGCTCCCTGGTCGCTGCTGCTTTGGGTTCTGTGATGTCCCAAGCCTGAGTCTTGCTTTTCCACGTATGGGAATGGAAAAGGAACACTTTTCCCGATGTATTTTCCAGACCCCTTTTCCCAAATCGTCCGTCCCTGGAAGGTGGCTCTGGCTGTGATCGTCACACTTCTGCTGGGTCGTCTGTTGCCATTGTTTTTCTCTATAGCAGGCGAGGTGAGCTGAGAGTGGAGGGGATGGAGAGCAGGGAGGTGTTGAGCGGGGCCAGGGATGGTCGGGGTGGTGCTGAGCTCTGCTCCATGGAGGCACACAGGAGGAGGGAGGGAGATTTTTCCTGAGATTCCCATATTGCTCGTTAAATAACATTTGCCTTTTCTTTTCGGGAATGAAGGAAGGGGGAAAAGGAAGGGTGGGAAGATAGGAACGTGACAGGACCACGGTGCAGATGGGAAGGTCCAGACCCTCTTGAGACACCCCCAGAAATCAAGCTGCCTGCTGAGCACCTCTTCATCTGCTTTGTTTTCCAGCCACGCAGAGCAGAGAGCTGAGTCCTTCCAGCCCCTCCTACCACCAAATTCCCTTCAGTGGAACCGATAGCAGACTGCAGAGAGCTGGGTTTATGCGACGTGTTGGGACCGTGGGATGTTTGGGGCCCTGGGATGTGTTGGGGTTGTGTGATGTGTCAATCCTGATCGATCCACACGCAAAATTCTGGCCCAATCCCTTCCCTCCTATTGTTTTAATTCCTTCTTGGGACCAAAGGGGCCGTTGGCCACTTCCCAGCACAAAAAGATTTGGGGTCTGAGCAGCCACGGGATGAGGAGGTGTTCCCTCTGATCACGCATTTCCTTTGTTTCTGTTTTGCAGAGGGAAAAGGTGCAGTGCTGGGTAAGTCTTCTTTCCCAAAACGAGGGGATTCAGGGTCTCCCCGTGGCATTAGCTGTGGGATGAGCAGCTGTGCCCTCTGACCACGCTCTGCTCTGCTCTTTCTTCTCCATCAGATCAAGCTGTGACAAAGGGTGTGTTTGATTTCCCAAACCAAAGTAATATGGGTTTTTCCATGGGAAGCTCATCCCTCAGATCATCCTTCTCTATTGCGTTTGCTTTTTCCTTAATGTTGGTGAAATTCCTCTTGGGATAAAAGTGGTCATTGGCCACTTCCCAGCACAAAGAGATTTGGGGTCTGAGCATGAGAGCAGCCACGGGATGAGGAGGTGTTCCTCTGATCACGCATTTCCTTTGTTTCTGTTTTGCAGAGGGATGAGATGCAAAGCTGGGTAAGTCTCCATCTTCAGAATGAAGGAATGCAGGGTCTCCCCGTGGCATTAGCTGTGGGATGAGCAGCTGTGCCCTCTGACCACGCTCTGCTCTGCTCTTCCTTTTCCAGTGAAAAGGCTGTGATGTTGTGTGAGTTTCCTTCCCCAAATCAAATTGCCTTCAACCTTCCCGTGGGAATCGGATCCCTCTGATCATGCCTTGCTATTGTGTTTGCTTTTTCCACCATATTAGTAAAATTCCTTTTTTGGGACCAAAGCGGTCACCGGCCATTTCCTTGAACAAAAAGGTTTGGGGTGCAGGAATGGGAGCAGCCATGGGATGAGAAGGGGTTCCCTCTGACCGTGCATTTCCTGTGCTTCTGTTTTGCAGAAAGAAAAGACGCAGTGCTGGTAAGTGCTGGAAGGAGCAGTGCTTGAGTGCAGCCCTGCAGAGAAGGAGCTGGGGGTCCTGATGGACAGGAAGCTGAACATGAGCCAGCAGTGTGCGATTACAGCTCGGAAAGCAAACGGGATCCTGGGCTCCATCAGCAGAGGGGTGGCCAGCAGCAACAGGGAGGTGATAGTTCCCCTCTACTCTGCCCTCATGGGACCCCATCTGGAGTACTGTGCCCAGGTCTGGAGCCACCAGGACAAGAGAGACAGGGAGCTGTTGGAGAGGGTCCAGAGGAGGGCCACAAAGATGATCAGGGAGCTGCAGCACCTCCCCTATTAAGACAGGCTGAAGGAGCTGGGCTTGTTCAGCCTGGAGAAAAGAAGGCTGTGGGGTGACCTCATTGCAGCCTTCCAGTACCTAAAGGGAGCCTACAAAGAGGAGGGGAATCAACTCTTTGAGAGGGTAGATAACTGCAGGATGAGGGGAAATGGTTTTAATATGAGGGAGGGAAGATTGAGGTTGGATGTCAGGGGGAAGCTCTTTGCTATGAGAGTGGTGAGGTGCTGGAACAGCTGCCCAGAGAGGCTGTGATGCCCCGTCCATCCCTGGAGGTGTCCAAGGCCAGGTTGGATGGGGACCCAGGCAGCCTGCTCTAGCATTAAATGTGGAGGTTGGTGGCCCTGCGTGTGGCAGGGGGTTGGAGCTTCACGATCCTTGAGGTCCCTTCCAACCCTGGCCGTTCTGTGATTCTGTGATTCTGTGTCCTTCCCCACTCTAAGAGATGTCAGGGTCTCCCCATTAGCTGTGGGATGAGCAGCTGACCTCTGACCGTGCGCGGCTCTCCTCTTTTGTTTCCAGTACCACTGCCTGTATCATGCGGTGACCCTTCCCTTTTTTTCTGTTTTCTTTTTCATGTTCTGCCTGTGTGAGCCGTGGGATGAGATGCTCCTCTCATCACGCACTGTTTCTGCTTTTCTTCTGCAGGTGTAAGGGCTGAAAACCTGAGTAGGGCTCCACAATGAGGGAATTTGGGGTATTCCCATGGGATCAGCCGTGGGTTGATCACCCGACCCTTCTCATCATGCATTTCTCGTTTCGTTCTTCCCAATGAAAAGTATAGAAACGAGCGAGTTCTCCCCCCCAAATAATAAAACAAACAAAAAATAAAACAAACAAACAAACAAACAAAGGGTTCTGCCTTTGTGAGCTCTGCGAGGAGACGTTCCTCTCATCACGCATTGCTTTGCACTTTTTTTTTCCCCAGTGAAACGAACAGCTGAATCAGGTGAGCCTTCTGCCCAGAACCCAAGCAATCTGAGGCTTCTCACAGAATGACCAGCTGCCCCGCAGCATCGCGCCTTGCTTTTCTCTCTGTTTGTTTGTTTTCCATAGGAAGGAACTGAAGAATCGAGTGAGTCTTCCCCAACCCAAAGCAAGGTGGGGTTTCCCACGGGATGACAAACCGTCCCACCTCAGCATCCATGGCTTTTTCTTTCTTTTCCAGGAAAACCAGGTGAAGAATTGGACTGCGAGATGAACTGCAGCGCACGACAACCGCAGAAGTCAAGCTTCACAGGGCGCTGATTGCACAGCATGCCATAACTACATAACTACATACTCCAAGGAAGTAAGGAAATCCACACTAGGAACAAGAGGAGCCATTGTTTGTACTGAGTGAGAATGCTGCGTTTCGGTGACCTAAAGCTGCCTGAGGGGCCGCCGAAGTGAGGACAGCTGACGTCCAACTCAAATCCAATTGGAAGAAAGAAACCATAGAAAGGAAGACAGAGATCCTGCAAGAGACATGGACATTTCAGGAGATAGTGTGATCACATGGGGGTCCTGATAGATGAAAAACTTAATATGAGCCAGCAGTGTGCCCTTGCGGCTCGGAAGGCAAATGGTATCCTGGGCTGCATCAGAAGAGGGGTGGCCAGCAGCAACAGGGAGGTGATAGTTCCCCTCTACTCTGCTCTTGTGAGGCCCCATCTGGAGTACTGCGTCCAAGTCTGGAGCCCGCAGTACAAAAAGACAGGGAGCTGTTGGAGAGGGTCCAGAGGAGGGCCACAAAGATGATCAGGGGACTGGAGCACCTCCCCTATGAGGACAGGCTGAAGGAGCTGGGCTTGTTCAGCCTGGAGAAAAGAAGGCTGCGGGGTGACCTCATTGCAGCCTTCCAGTACCTAAAGGGAGCCTACAAACAGGAGGGGAATCAACTCTTTGAAAGGGTGAGTGACAGCAGGACAAGGGGAAATGGTTTTAATATGAGGGAGGGAAGATTGAGGTTGGACGTCAGGGGGAAGCTCTTCACTCTGAGAGTGGTGAGGTGCTGGAACAGCTGCCCAGAGAGGCTGTGATGCCCCGTCCATCCCTGGAGGTGTTCAAGGCCAGGTTGGATGGGGACCCAGGCAGCCTGCTCTAGCATTAAATGAGGAGGTTGGTGGCCCTGCACGTGGCAGGAGGGTTGGAGCTTCACGATCCTTGAGGTCCCTTCCAACCCTGGCCGTTCTGTGATTCTGTGATTCTGTGTCCTTCCCCACTCTAAGAGATGTCAGGGTCTCCCCATTAGCTGTGGGATGAGCAGCTGACCTCTGACCGTGCGCGGCTCTCCTCTTTTGTTTCCAGTACCACTGCCTGTATCATGCGGTGACCCTTCCCTTTTTTTCTGTTTTCTTTTTCATGTTCTGCCTGTGTGAGCCGTGGGATGAGATGCTCCTCTCATCACGCACTGTTTCTGCTTTTCTTCTGCAGGTGTAAGGGCTGAAAATCTGAGCAGGGCTCCACAATGAGGGAATTTGGGGTATTCCCATGGGATCAGCCGTGGGATGATCACCCGACCCTTCTCATCATGCATTTCTTGTTTCGTTCTTCCCAATGAAAAGTATAGAAACGAGCGAGTTCTCCTCCCCAAATAATAAAACAAGCAAAAAATAAAACAAACAAACAAACAAAGGGTTCTGCCTTTGTGAGCTCTGCGAGGAGACATTCCTCTCATCACGCATTGCTTTGCACTTTTTTTTTCCCCAGTGAAACGAACAGCTGAATCGGGTGAGCCTTCTGCCCAGAACCCAAGCAATCTGAGGCTTCTCACAGAATGACCAGCTGCCCCGCAGCATCGCGCCTTGCTTTTCTCTCTGTTTGTTTTTTTTCCATAGGGAGGAACTGAAGAATCGAGTGAGTCTTCCCCAACCCAAAGCAAGGTGGGGTTTCCCACGGGATGACAAACCGTCCCACCTCAGCATCCATGGCTTTTTCTTTCTTTTCCAGGAAAACCAGGTGAAGAATTGGACTGCGAGATGAACTGCAGCGCACGACAACCGCAGGAGTCAAGCTTCATCGCTTTGATTTCCTCTCATTTTCTGACCACCTTTTCCTCACCCACGAACGCGACGCCCGGATGGGAATGACGGAAGGCAAAAGGAATCATTGGCAAGCACTAAGGACCAACTGCAAGCAGACAAACAGCCGATGGCTTTTATTAAGGCCCGCGGGAATCAGAGTTCTCAGCACAGCTGCGTGCCATCGTTACAAAGCATCGCCGCTGGAACCAAAGCAACCCTGCAGCCTCAGCGGCGCCTTCGAGAGATCACGAATCCCAGGAGAGCAGAAGGAGAGGAGATCTGTGGATGGATCACTTGGAGGTCTGCTTCAACCCACGCCATTCCATCATTCTACGATTCTCTCACCTGTCAGGACCCTTCCAACCCAACCCAATCCAACCCGAGAGTTCCAAGGCTCTATGATCTTCAAGAACCCTTCCAACCCAACCATTCCACAGTTCTGTGACCTGTAAGGACCCTTCCAGCCCGACCCAACCCGAGAGTTCCATGGCTCTATTATTTTCAAGGATTCTTGCAGCCCAGCCATTCTGTGATTCTGTGATCTGTAAGGACCCTTCCAACCCAACCATTCTGTGATTCTGTGATCTTCAAGGACCCTTCCAACCCAACCATTCTGTGATTCTGTGATCTGTAAGGACCCTTCCAACCCAACCCAATCATTCCATGGCTCTGTGATCTGCAGGGACCCTTCCATCCCAACCCAACCCAACAATTCCATGGCTCTATTACCTTCAAGGAGCCTTGCAGCTCAACCATTCCGTGGTTCTGTGTTCTGTAAGGACCCTTCCAGCCCAACCCAACCATTCTGTGGTTCTGTGATCTGTAAGGACTTTTCCAGCCCAACCCAATCATTCTATGGCTCTGTGATCTGCAGGGACCCTTCCAACCCAACCCACCCTAACCCAACCCAACCCAATTTCATGGCTCTATTACCTTCAAGGACCCTTCCAGCCCAGCCATTCCATGGTTCTGTGATCTGAAAGGACCCTTCCAGCCCAACCCAACCATTCCATGTCTCTGTGATCTTCAAGGATTCTTGCAGCCCAACCATTCTGTGATTCTGTGATCTTCAAGGACCCTTCCAACCCAACCATTCTGTGATTCTGTGATCTGTAAGGACCCTTCCAGCCCAACCCAATCATTCCATGGCTCTGTGATCTGCAGGGACCCTTCCATCCCAACCCAACCCAACAATTCCATGGCTCTATTACCTTCAAGGAGCCTTGCAGCTCAACCATTCCGTGGTTCTGTGTTCTGTAAGGACCCTTCCAACCCAGCCATTCCATGGTTCTGTGATCTGTAAGGACCCTTCCAACCCAACCATTCTGCAATTCTGTGATCTGTAAGGACTTTTCCAGCCCAACCCAATCATTCTATGGCTCTGTGATCTGCAGGGACCCTTCCAACCCAACCCACCCTAACCCAACCCAACCCAATTTCATGGCTCTATTACCTTCAAGGACCCTTCCAGCCCAGCCATTCCATGGTTCTGTGATCTGAAAGGACCCTTCCAGCCCAACCCAACCATTCCATGTCTCTGTGATCTTCAAGGACTCTTGCAGCCCAACCATTCTGTAATTCTGTGATCTTCCAGGACCTTTCCAACCCAACCATTCCATGGCTCTGTGATCTGTAAGGACCCTTCCAACCCAACCCAACCATTCCATGTCTCTATGATTTTCAAGGACTCTTGCAGCCCAACCATTCCGTGGTTCTGTGATCTTCAAGGACCCTTCCAACCCAACCATTCTGTGGTTCTGTGATCTGAAAGGACCCTTCCAGCCCAACCCAACCATTCTACGGCTCTATGATCTGTAAGGACCCTTCCAACCCAACCCAACCCAACCAGACAGTTCCATGGCTCTGTGATCTGTAAGGACCCTTCAACACAACCGGTCAGTGGTTCTACGATCTGTAAGGACCCTTCCAACCCAACCATTCTGTGGTTCTGTGATCTTCAAGGACCTTTCCAACCCTATCATTCCATGGTTCTGTGATCTGTAAGGACCCTCCCCAAAGTCCAACTGCAGCCCAAACAGGCTGCCCTAACTCCAACGCTGTGGGGTTCTGTGGGTCTCTGTGGGTCTCAGTGGGTCTCAGTGGGTCTCAGTGGGTCTCTATGATTCGGTGGGGTAATCAATTCCAGGCAATTAACTCAGAGATGCATTTAATGCAATTAATCCTCTTGAAGACAAAGACAGAGTTGGGCATCAGTGGGACGTTCAGAGCAGAGCCCAGCTGTGTAAATACGGCACTCGCTGTCACCTAATTACCTTAATTATTCCATGATTAATTACAGGAGGTGATGGGCTGAAGGTTGGACTCAATGGTCTCAGTGCTTTTTTTCCTTATTAATTATTCCATGATTAATTACAGGAGGTGATGGGCTGAAGGTTGGACTCAGTGGTCTCAGTTCTCCTTCCCCATCTTAATTATTCTATGATTAATTAAAGGAGGTGATGAGTTGAAGGTTGGACTCAATGGTCTCAGTGCTTTTTCCCCATCTTAATTATCCTCTGATTAATTACAGGAGGTGATGGGCTGAAAGTCAGACTCAGTGGTCTCAGTGCTCCTTTCCCCCTTAATTATCCTCTGATTAATTACAGGATATGATGAGCTGAAGGTTGGACTCAATGGCCTCAGTGCTCCTTCATCACCTTCATTATCCCACGGTTAATTAAAGCCTGATTAATTTCAAGGCACAGTGTGAAGTTGATGAGGAGCACTCTGCTCTCTCAGCCGGGCACATCGCCGCTTTTGATGGATTCATTTGGTGCAGAAATTTCGACATTTTGGGTCAATTTGGGTCAATTTGGTGACAGTTGTGGGGGAACTTGGGAAAATTCTGGGATATTAGAGGAGATTTGGGGTCAATTAGGGACAGTTTGAGTCAATTTGAGGACATTTTTGGTGTCATTTGGGACAATCTGGGGACAGCTAGGGTTAACCTGGGGGCAGTTTGGGGGTAATCCGGGACAATTTTGGGGTAATTTGTGCCAATCTGGGGACATCAGAGGACATTTGGGGTCAATTTGGGGACAATTTGTGTCGATTTGGGGACAATTTTAGGATAAGAGGACAATTTGGGGACATCAGAGGATATTTGGGCAATTTGTGCCGATTTGGGGACGTTAGAGGACATTTAGGGTTAATTTGGGGAGAATTGGGGGTGATTTGGGACCTCAGAGGGCATTTGGGGTCAATTTGGGGAAAATCTGGGGAAAATTCGGGTCAATGTGGGGGCATTTTGGGGTAACTTGGAAGAATTTGTGGACATTTGGGGTCAATTGGGGATATTTTGGGGATAATTGGGGACCATTTGCGGACATGAGAGGACATTTGGGGTAATTTGGGACAATTCTGGCTTCATTTATGATCATTTGGGGACATTCGAGGACATTTGGGGTCATTTTGGGACAATTTGGGGAAAAATTGGGTCGATTTGGGGACACTTTGGGGATAATTTGGAAGAATTTGGGTACATAAGAGAAGATTTTGGGTCAATTTGGGGACAATTCTGAGACATAAAAGCACATGTTGGGTCAATTTGAGTCAATTTGGGAACAATTTTGGGGTAATTTGTGACAATTTGAGGAGATCAGAGAACATTTTGGGTGAATTTGGGGACAACTTGGGAGTTATGGAACAATTTTGGGACATTAGGGGATATTTGGGATCAATTTGGGGTAACTTGGGACAATTTGGAAAGATAAGAAGACATTTTGAGTCAATTTGAAGACAATTGAGGTTAACTTGGGACAATTTGGGGACAGTTTTGGGGTAAATTGGGTCAATTTGGGGACCTTAGAGGGCATTTGGGGTCAATTTGTATCAATTTGGGAAAATTGGGGTCAATTTGGGTACAGTTTTGGGAGTAATTTGGGACATTTTGTGGACATTTAAGGACATTAAAGAACAATTTTGGGGTAATTTGGGTCAATTTGGACATAAGAGGACATTAGAGGTCAAATTGGGTTCAATTTGGGTACAATTTTGGGGTCAATTTGAGACAATTATGGAACATTAGAGGACATTTGGGATTAATTTGGGGCAATTTGGGGTCAATTTGGATCAATTTTGGGACATTAGAGGATATTTTGGTCAATTTGGGACAATTATGGGCAACCTGGGGCAATTTGGGGTCATTAGTGGACATTTCAGGTCGATTTGGGACAATTTGGGGAAAAATTTGGTCAATTTGGGGACATTTTGGGAGTAGTTTGGGACATTTTGAGGACATTTGAAGACATTTAAGGTCAATTTTGGGGTAATTTGGGTCAATTTGGACATAAGAGGACATTAGAGGTCAAATTGGGTTCAATTTGGGTACAATTTTGGTGTCAATTTGAGATAATAATGGAACATTAGAGGACATTTGGGATTAATTTGGGGCAATTTGGGGTCAATTTGGATCAATTTTGGGACATTAGAGGATATTTTGGTCAATTTGGGACAATTATGGGCAACCTGGGGCAATTTGGGGTCATTAGAGGACATTTCAGGTCAATTTGGGACAATTTGGGGAAAAATTTGGTCAATTTGGGGACATTTTGGGAGTAGTTTGGGACATTTTGTGGACATTTGAAGACATTTAAGGTCAATTTGGGGGTAATTTGGGTCAATTTGGACATAAGAGGACAATTTGGGTCAATTTTGGGTCATTTTGGAGACAATTTGGGTACAATTTTGGGGTAATTCTGGTCAATTTGGGGACATTAGGGGACATTTGAGGGCAATTTGGGACAATTTGAGGTCAATTTGGGGGCCAATTTGGGGGGTTTTTTTGGACAATTTGGGGACATTAGAGGACATTTGGGGACAATTTGGGACAATTTGGGGTCAATCTGGGGGCAATTTTGGGTTATTTGGGACAATTTGGGGACATTGGAGGACGTTTGGGGACAATTTAGGACAATATGTGGACAATTTGGGGGCAATTTGGGGTAATTTGGGACAATTTGGGGACATTAGAGGACATTTGGGATCAATTTGGGGTCAATTTTGGGTAATTTGGGACAATTTGGAGACATTTGGGGACATTTGGGTACAATTTGGGACAATTTTGGATCAATTTGGGATCAATTTGGGATCAATTTGGGGTCAATTTGGGACAATCTGGGGACATTAGAGGACATTTGGTGTCAATTTGGGGCAAATTTGGGTACTTTGGGACAATTTGGGGACAATAGAAGACAATGAGGGCAATTTGGGACAATTTGTGGGCAATTTTGGGTTATTTGGGGCAATATTGGGACATTGGAGGACATTTGGGAACAATTTGGGACAATTTGGGATCAATTTGGGGACATTAGAGGACATTTGGGGTCAATTTCGGGTCAATTTTGGGTGATTTGGGAGAATGTGGGGACATTAGAGAACATTTGGGGACAATTTGGGACAATTTGGGGTCAATTTGGGGGCAATTTGGGGTAATTTGGGACAATTTGTGGACATTAGAGGACATTTGGGGTGAATTTGGGTCAATTTTGGGACATTAGAGGACATTTTGGGTCAATCTGGGGACAATTTGGGGCCATTTGAGGACAATCTGAGGACAAGTTGGAGGCTGTGATTTGCCCGCACTGTCTTTGTGGGATCAGACCTCCCAGGTTCCATCCCTGCCAACCTGCGCTGCGCCGAGCACGGATGCTGACCTCAGTGCTACGCTGCACGGCGTTCAGGGGACCTTAGAGGGCATTTTGGGTCAATTTGTAACAATTTGGGAAAATTTGGGTCAATTTGGGTACAGTTTTGAAAGTAATTTGGGACATTTTGTGGACATTTAAGGACTTTTAAGGACAATTTTGGGGTAATTTGGGTCAATTTGGACAGAAGAAGACATTAGAGGTCCAATTGGGTTCAATTTGGGTACAATTTTGGTGTCAATTTGAGATAATTATGGAGCATTAGAGGACATTTGGGATTAATTTGGGGCAATTTGGGGTCAATTTGGATCAATTTTGGGACATTAGAGGATATTTTGGGTCAATTTGGGACAATTATGAGTAACCTGGGGCAATTTGGGGTCATTAGAGGACATTTCAGGTCGATTTGGGACAATTTGGGGAAAAATTTGGTCAATTTGGGGACATTCTGGGAGTAGTTTGGGACATTTTGTGGACATTAGAAGACATTTAAGGTCAATTTTGGGGTAATTTGTGTCAATTTGGACATAAGAGGACTCTTGGGTCAATTTTGGGTCAGTTTGGAGACAATTTTGGGACAATTTTGGGGTTATTTGGGACAATTTGGGGACATTCGAGGATATTTGGGGACAATTTGAGACAACTTGGGATCAATTTGGGGTCAATTTGGGGTAATTTGGGACAATTTGTGGACATTAGAGGACATTTGGGGACAATTGGGGACAATTTGGGATCCATTTGGGGTAATTTGGGACAATTTGGGGACATTAGAGGACATTTGGGGGCAATTTGGGGGAAATTTTGGGTAATTTGGGACAATTTGGGGACATTTGGGGACAATTTGGGACAATTTGGGATCAATCTGGGGGCAAATTTGGGTAATTTGGGACAATTTGGGGACATTAGTGGACACTGAGGGCAATTTGGGGCAATTTGGGGGCAATTTGTGGGCAATTTGGGGTAATTTGGGGCAATTTTGGGACATTAGAGGACATTTGGGGACAATTGGGGACAATTTGGGATCCATTTGGGGTAATTTGGGACAATTTGGGGACATTAGAGGACATTTCGGGGCAATTTGGGGGAAATTTTGGGTAATTTGGGACAATTTGGGGACATTAGAGGACACTGAGGGCAATTTGGGACAATTTGTGGGCAATTTGGGGTTATTTGGGGCAATACTGGGACATTGGAAGACATTTGGGAAAAATTTGGGACAATTTGGGATCAATTTGGGGGCAATTTGGGGTAATTTGGGACAATTTGGGGACATTAGAGGACATTTGGGGTCAATTTCGGGTCAATTTTGGGTGATTTGGGAGAATGCGGGGACATTAGAGAACATTTGGAGACAATTTGGGACAATTTGGGGTCAATTTGGGGGCAATTTGGGGTAATTTGGGGCAATTTTGGGACATTAGAGGATATTTGGGGTGAATTTGGGGCAATTTTGTGACATTAGAGGACATTTTGGGTCAATCTGGGGACAATTTGGGGCCATTTGAGGACAATCTGAGGACAAACTGGAGGCTGTGATTTGCCCACACTGTCTTTGTGGGATCAGACCTCCCAGATTCCATCCCTGCCAGCCTGCACTGCGCCGAGCACGGATGCTGACCTCAGTGCTACGCTGCACGGCGTTCAGGAAGAGAGCTGCACTTGGTGGCCTTCATTTGTCCCGTGCCTGGAGTCATCTGAAAGGCCTTCAGCTGCAACGCTGTGCGTCTGGTGGCTGATTCCACACGTGGAGGTGGAACTGCCGTCGGCCTCCGTGCTCCCATCACGAAAGCTGAGCAGCTTTGCGAGGCTTGGGAGAAAAGGAGCGGCACCGAGCTCTGTGCTGATGGTGGTGATAGAAATCAGCTCAAACCGCAGCGATCAGCACTGCGGGAGGCTGCGCTGATGGTCTGCAACCTCCAACCAACCCCAGTGCCGGCTCCCAGAGAGAGGAAACACGGAGCTTCCCATCGCGCGCTGACATTCAGCTCCCAGCTGCAGCGCAGTGCCCGGTTAGTGGGCATCTCCACTCACAGCTGTCAAGCATTTCCCCACAAGGAGTTCCGTCGCACCACGCGATGCTCACAGGCTGTGCACGGCGCCGCGTTGCTGCAGTACTGCAATGCCTTTCTTTCTTTGTGCTGCTCGTCGGCGCTTGCAGGAGTCCAAATGGAGCACGAGAACTCGACGGCAGTCAGAGAGTTTGTTCTGCTGGGCTTGTCCCACAGCCACAGAGTGCGGGCGCTTCTCTCCTCCTTCTTCCTGCTGTTCTACGGGGCGGTTCTCCCAAGCAACGTCCTCATCATTCTCACAGCTCGGGGCGATTCCCAGCTCGGATCACCTTCCTGGCCAACCCGGCGTTGCTGGATATCTGCTGCTGCTCTGTCACCCTGCCCAAAATGCTGGCTGACTTATTCTCCAACCCAAAGACCATCTCCTACAGCGCCTGCGTGGCTCAGCTCTCGTTTCCTCACTTCCTGGGAGCGGCAGAAATCTTCCTGCTCTCGGCCATGGCCTACGATCGTTACGTTGCCGTTTGCTCCCACCGTCGCTCTCCCCTTCTGCGGCCCCAACGTCCCGGACAACTTCTTCTGCGACGTCCGCCAGCTGGCGAAGCTGGCCTGTGCCAACACCCGCACGCTGGAACTGCTGATGTTCCTCAGCAACGGCGCCGTCATCGTGCTGTGCTTTGTGCTGCTCCTCGTCTCCTACACGGCCCTCTGAGGCCAGGAAGAAAATCACCTCCGCCTGCCTTTCCCACATGCTTGTGGTTCTGCTCACCTTCGGCCCAGCGATTTCTATCTACGTCCTCCCCTTCCAGGCCGTCCCCGTGGAAAAAGTCATGGCTCTGTTCCAATCTTCCCTTTAACGAACCCCATCACCCACGCGCTGTGCAGCAGGGAGATCAGAAGCTGCGTGGGGAGGTTGGTCCGCAAACACTCACTGCGGTGTGGGCTTCTTACGAAGCGTTTTGGTTGAATAAATGAAGGTTGCACCTGTTATCCTTCCAGAAGTCTTCTTCTACCAAGCAAAGCCCCGTGGCGACACTGAAACCCACAAGGAGGGATTCAGGGCAGCATCCCCGCGTATCAAGGAGTTGGCTGTGTGGCGTGAAGTTATCACCGGGGATGTATTGAACTTCTTAGGAGGCGCCAGGTGGGCGGTGAGGGTTCCCGGAGCCGTTTGCGGAGTGCTGGCCCCGAGTCGTTGCTTCAAGGCTTCGGTTTGCAGCTGGACGCCCCCTGTTGGTGCTGCCTTCGTGTTGGGTTCCTCCGTGACTCAGTCATGGGTTTCCTATCAGGCCTCAACCAATCGGGCGGAGCCAACTCTGCCAGGCCCCGCCCCCACCCACGAAGCCACACCCACCCGAAGGAAGCCACGCCCACCTCTACAAGGCCTCTCCCCCCACAGGCCCACTGCCCCCCATGAGTAAACACCCATCGCTAGGAGGCGGTCACCCCCAAGTGACCCCAGTGTGAGCCCAGTGTGACTCCAGAGGGCCCCCAGTGTGACCCCAATGTGACCTCAAAGTGACCTCAATGTGACCCCAATGTGACCCCAAAGTTACCGCAAACTGACCCCAATGTGACCGCATAGTGACCCCAAAGTTACCTCTATGTGACCCCAATGTGATCCCAAAGTTACCTCAATGTGTCCCCAAAAGTTACCTCAATGTGACCCCAATGTGACCCCACAGTTGCCTCAATGTGACTCCATAGTGACCCTGAAGTGTCCCTTCAGTTACCTCAATGTGACCCCATAGTGACCCCAATGTATCCCCAAAGTTACCTCCAAGTGACCCCAAAGTGACCCCATTGCGACCCCAATGTGACCCCAAAGTTACCTCAATGTGACCCCAGTGTGTCCCCAAAGTTACCTCAATGTGTCCCCAAACTTTCCTCAAAGTGACTCCAGTGTGACCCCAATGTGACCCCAATGTGTCCCCAAAAATTACCTCAAAGTGACCCCTAGGTGACCCCACAGTTACCTGAATGTGACCCCATAGTGACCCCAAAGTGTTCCCACAGTTACCTCCATGTGACCCCAAGGTGACCCCAAGGTTACCTCAATGTGACCCTATAGTGACCCCAAAGTGACCCTAATGTGACCCCCGAGTGATCCCAATGTATCCCCACAGTTACCTCAAAGTTACCCCAAAGTGACCCCATTGCGACCACAATGTGACCCCGATGTGACCCTAAAGTTTCCACAATGTGACCCCAAAGTGACCCCAAAGTTACCTCAATGTGACCCCAAAGTGACCCCAACGTGACCCCAAAGTGTCCTCACAGTTACCTCAAAGTGTTCCCAATTTGACCCCAATGTGGCCCCAATGTGTCCCCAAAGTTACCCCAATGTGACCCCAAAGTGACCCCAATGTGATCCCAATGTGACCCCAATGTGACCCCAACGTTACGTCAATGTGACCCCATAGTGACCCTAATGTGACCCCAAAGTTACCTCAATGTGACCCCAAAGTGACCCCAATGCGACCCCAATGTGAACCAAAAGTTACCTCAGTGTGACCCCAATGTGACCCCAATGTGACCTGAAAGTTACCTCAATGTGACCCCAAAGTGACCCCAATGTGATCCCAAAGTGACCCCAAAGTTACCTCAATGTGACCCCAATCTGACGCCAAAGTGACCCCAATGTGACCCCACAGTTACCTCAATGTGACCCCAATGTGACCCCATAGTGATCCCAATGTGACCCCAAAGTTACCTCAATGTGACCCCAATCTGACCCCAATGTGACCCCAATGAGGCCCCAAAGTTACCTCAGTGTGACCCCAATGTGACCCCATACTGATCCCAATGTGACCCCAAAGTGACCCTGAAGTGTCCCCACAGTTACCTCAATGTGACCCCAATGTGACCCCGTAGTGACCCCAATGTAACCCCAATGTGATCCCATAGTGACCCCAATGTATCCCCACAGTTACCTCAATGCGACCCCAATGTAGGGGTAGGGTAGGGTTAGGGTTAGGGTTAGGGTTAGGGTTAGGGTTAGGGTTAGGGTTAGGGTTAGGGTTAGGGTTAGGGTTGGGGTTAGGGTTAGGGGTAGGGGTAGGGGTAGGTGTAGGGGTAGGGTTAGGGTTAGGGTTAGGGTTAGGGTTAGGGTTAGGGTTAGGGTTGGGGTTAGGGTTAGGGTTAGGGTTAGGGGTAGGGTTAGGGTTAGGGTTAGGGTTAGGGTTAGGGTTAGGGTTAGCGTTAGGGTTAGGGTTAGGGTTAGGGGTTAGGGTTAGGGTTAGGGTTAGGGTTAGGGTTAGGGTTAGGGTTAGGGTTAGGGTTAGGGTTAGGGTTAGCGTTAGGGTTAGGGTTAGGGTTAGGGGTTAGGGTTAGGGTTAGGGTTAGGGTTAGGGTTAGGGTTAGGGTTAGGGTTAGGGTTAGGGTTAGGGTTAGGGACTCATCTCCAATGGTGTCTCCAAACCAGGTTCCACATTCAGGTCCCATCCAACTCAATCTTTTAAGATGGAGAGCCTTCCTTGCGTGGTGCCCTTCTCGACCTGCACTTCTCTAACAGGTAACGGCTGGTTTGAGATGTCAATGTTGGGAACTGTCTTGGGCAGAGCGACCACGAAACTGCAAATTTCTCTTTTCTTGGAGATGTCAGAAGGGCGATTACAAAACTGTTACCTTGAACTTCAGCGGGTGGACTTTGACCTCTTCAAGACGCTTGTTCCAGGGGTCCCTTGGGAGTCACTCCTGAAGGGGAAAGGGGTCCAGGAAGCCTGGGTGCTCTTCAAGATGGAAATCTTAAAGGCTGTTCCTGAGTGCCGTAGGGTGAAGTGGAGGGGAAGGAAACCAGTGTGGATGATCCAGGAACATTTGTTGAGATTTCAGGAGAAAAAGAGAGTCTACGTCCTCTGGAAGAAGGCATGGCTTCTTGGAGAGTCTACAGAGTTGCTGAGATATGCAGGGAGGAAGTTAGAAAGGCCAAAGCCCAGCTGGAACTGCAGTAAAAGAGAAGAAGAAATCCTTGGCACGAAGTTCAATAAGACCAAGTGTCGGTGCTGCACTTTGGCCACAACACCCCCAGTCTGGAGCACAAAGGGGTCTTATGAGGAGCAGCTGAGGGAGCTGCGATGGGTCATGTGGAGAAGATGAGGCTCAGGGGAGACCGCATGGCACTCTATAGGGGGGGTTGTGAAGAGGAGGGGGTTGGCCTCTTCTCCCAGGCAACAAATAGAACCTGAGGAAACGGCCACAAGTTGCACCAGGGGAGATTTAGATTAGATAAAAGGAAAAAGGTTTTCACTCCAAGAGCGTTGAGGCACCGGAATGGCCCGGAGAGGTGGTGGGGTGACCGTCCCAGCTGGTGTTCGAGGTGTTGAGATGAGGTGCTACGAGATATGGCTCAGTAGCTCAGCGGTAGCAATGGTGGTGGGAGGACAGTTGGACTGGATGGCCTTGTAGATCCTTCCCAGCCTTGTGATTCTGTGATCCCATGTTAATACCTGCTTACGTGGACAATGATCTATGCTTCTGGTACGCAAATGAGCTCCCAGCCTCTGCCTCTCACATTCTGCACACACACTCAGATCTGGGGACGCACAGGGTGGAAAACCATCACCTACAGCTCTCTGCATCAATTCATCCCCTATCTGTTACGATTTTACTTCACAAGCATGAACTCTCATAGTCCTCTGGCAGAGACGCGTGCTTCAAGGAAGCGTCAAACGAACGCAGGGTGTTTTTGTTGGTGGTTAGTGCTGTGGTTTGGTGATTTTCTGAGGTCAGTGTTCCACATCAGAACACCATGTGGACCAGTGGGAATTAACGAGTCGATGTCTTGGTTCTGTTTTCTGCCTCTTATGGGCATTTCGAGTATTCTGACGGGAGGGGAGAGGCGGCGTCCTTGGAGGACCTGGTGGGAAGAGGAAGTGGGGTGGAGCTCTGGAGGACCCCAGCCTCTCCCTCTGGCCCAGCTCAGCCATTTCAGCTCGCCTTGGAGAAAAGCACGTGTTTCCCTTGCACTGTGGTGGTTTGACTCATACCCTGCGTGCTCTTGTTTCGTTTGATTTGGTTAAATTCAGTGCATTACCTTTCCTCCTCAGACAGTTGCCATTTTCTTTGCTCTTCGTTAAGACTATCCGCTGGCTCTCTGTCCTTTCCCCTCTCCCAGAGTGCATGGCCCGGGGCAAACCATTCGCACCCCTTCATTTTTTTTTCCTTCGCTCCTTTGTCTCTCCTGTTTTTTTCTTTTTCCGGGCCTGTGCCCCCCTGTCACGGACTTATACCTAGGGATAACCCCCTGACAGGCTCCAAGCTTGTCCAGCGGCACCCACTCAAGCCAAAACCTTCTTGATAAGCTCTTGGGTTCATGGTTGCCATCAGCACAGTGGGAAGAGAAACAGAAGTGGCTGAACCACCAGGAGAAGCCTTTTGGGCTGTTGTTTCTTTGGGCGTTCAATGTGAGTGCTGGGGGCCGTCTCGGAGGAGATTCCCCCCCTGCAGTGGGGCTCAGGGAGTCAGCTCTGAAGTGCAGGGCTGTGCTCACAGCACCGCGATGGGGCTGTCGTTGGTGCTCCCCCATAGAGGAAGGTTGGTGTGTTCTTTTTTAAAATTTATTATCATTTGAATTATAGATTTTTTTTCAGTTTTTTTTTTTAATTTTCTTGGTTTTGTGCATTTTTTGTCTATTAACGTGTTTTCTTCCTTTTGAGCTTCCTGGAGGGAGCCTTGTTCTGCTGGAAAAGCAACGCATGGTGAGCAGGGTCAGCTTGTTATCCCATAGAGTCCACGTTCCTTTTGTTCAAGAATGAAGGCTCAGCCTGTTTTGTGGAACCAAACCTTCAATAACTGATAGCAATCCATGACTGACTGCCGTCAGCAGGTGCTCTTTATTATATAGGAACAGAGAACAGTGTTAACATCCAAAGCAGTTTCCCACCTTTGCTTCTGTGCACGTTCTTATATTTCCAAAAGCGTTACATGTTCATTAGATTTCCACAAACCCTGACATATCACAGAATCACAGAATTGCCAGGGCTGGAAGGGACCTCAAGGATCATGAATCTCCAACCCCCCTGCCACATGCAGGGCCACCAATCATCCCACCTAATGCTAGACCAGGCTGCCCAGGGCCCCATCCAATCTGGCCTTGAACACCTCCAGGGATGGGGCATCTACAGCCTCTCTGGGCAGTCTGTTCCAGTGCCTCACCACTCTCTCTGTAAAGAATTTCCCCCCGACGTCCAACCTAAATCTCCCTTCCCTCAGCTTAAAACCATTTCCCCTTGTCCTGCTGTCACTCACCCTTTCAAAGAGTTGATTCCCCTCCTCTTTGTAGGCTCCTTTAGGTACTGGAAGGCTGCAATGAGGTCACCCCGCAGCCTTCTTTTCTCCAGGCTGAACAAGCCCAGCTCCCTCAGCCTGTCCTCATAGGGGAGGTGCTCCAGTCCCCTGATCATCTTTGTGGCCCTCCTCTGGACCCTCTCCAACAGCTCCCTGTCTTTCTTGTACTGCGGGCTCCAGACTTGGACGCAGTGCTCCAGATGGGGCCTCACAAGAGCAGAGTAGAGAGGGACAATCACCTCCCTGTTGCTGCTGGCCACCCCTCTGCTGATGGAGCCCAGGATACCATTTGCCTTCCGAGCCGCAAGGGCACACTGCTGGCTCATATTAAGTTTTTCATCTATCAGGACCCCATGTGATCACACTATCTCCTGAAATGTCCATGTCTCTTGCAGGATCTCTGTCTTCCTTTCTATGGTTTCTTTCTTCCAATTGGATTTGAGTTGGACGTCAGCCGTCCTCACTTCGGCGGCCCCTCAGGCAGCTTTAGGTCACCGAAACGCAGCATTCTCACTCAGTACAAACAATGGCTCCTCTTGTTCCTAGTGTGGATTTCCTTACTTCCTTGGAGTTATGTAGTTATGGCATGCTGTGCAATCAGCGCCCTGTGAAGCTTGACTCCTGCGGTTGTCGTGCGCTGCAGTTCATCTCGCAGTCCAATTCTTCACCTGGTTTTCCTGGAAAAGAAAGAAAAAGCCATGGATGCTGAGGTGGGACGGTTTGTCATCCCGTGGGAAACCCCACCTTGCTTTGGGTTGGGGAACTCACTCGATTCTTCAGTTCCTCCCTATGGAAAACAAACAAACAGAGAGAAAAGCAAGGCGCGATGCTGCGGGGCAGCTGGTCATTCTGTGAGAAGCCTCAGATTGCTTGGGTTCTGGGCAGAAGGCTCACCCGATTCAGCTGTTCGTTTCACTGGGGAACAAAAAAAAGTGCAAAGCAATGCGTGATGAGAGGAATGTCTCCTCGCAGAGCTCACAAAGGCAGAACCCTTTGTTTGTTTGTTTGTTTGTTTTATTATTTGGGAGGGAGAACTCGCTCGTTTCTGTACTTTTCATTGGGAAGAACGAAACAAGAAATGCATGATGAGAAGGGTCGGGTGATCATCCCACGGCTGATCCCATGGGAATACCCCAAATTCCCTCATTGTGGAGCCCTACTCAGATTTTCAGCCCTTACACCTGCAGAAGAAAAGCAGAAACAGTGCGTGATGAGAGGAGCATCTCATCCCACGGCTCACACAGGCAGAACATGAAAAAGAAAACAGAAAAAAAGGGAAGGGTCACCGCATGATACAGGCAGTGGTACTGGAAACAAAAGAGGAGAGCCGCGCACGGTCAGAGGTCAGCTGCTCATCCCACAGCTAATGGGGAGACCCTGACATCTCTTAGAGTGGGGAAGGACACAGAATCACAGAATCACAGAACGGCCAGGGTTGGAAGGGACCTCAAGGATCGTGAAGCTCCAACCCTCCTGCCACATGCAGGGCCACCAACCTCCTCATTTAATGCTAGAGCAGGCTGCCTGGGTCCCCATCCAACCTGGCCTTGAACCTCCAGGGATGGACGGGGCATCCACAGCCTCTCTGTGCAGCTGTTCCAGCACCTCACCACTCTCATAGGAAAGAACTTCCCCCTGACATACCACCAAAATCTTCCCTCCCTCAACTTCTAACCATTTCCCCTCATCATACAGTTATCAACCCTTTCAAAGAGTTGATTCCCCTCCTGTTTGTAGGCTCCCTTTAGGTACTGAAAGGCTGCAATGATTCACCCCGCAGCCTTCTTTTCTCCATGCTGAACAAGCCCAGCTCCCTCAGCCTGTCTTCGCAGTGGAGGTGCTCCAGCTCCCCGATCATCTTTGTGACTTCACAAGATCAACGAATCCAAAGCAGCAGCGACCAGGGAGCGGTGCCACACCATGGCAGCGTCCCCAGCTTGGCACAGGTGGAGGAGCTGCTCAGCATCAACATGGAGAAACCCATCACAGAAACCCAATGCAGATCCATCCCCAAATCGCACCGTGTGCCCGCTCCAACTCCGGCACCTCGCGGAGCACTTCAGCCCCGGCCTCTTTCAAAGCTTGCCGTCCTTCAGCTCTCCATCCACGGACACCGCAGCCACTGACCTGACACCTCCAGCTCCACCACGGCGCCCGCATAGCCATCATCACCTTGCACACACAGATGTACGAGCCGCTATCGGAGGAGCTCACTGCAGGGATGCGCAAAGAGAGGCCATTCCTGAGCAGCTCTGTCCTCCCCTTACGTTCCTCCGTCTGCTGCAGGTACGCTCCATTTTGGGAGGGATGCACAAGCCCAGAGGAGCGGTGCTGGATCCATGCGATGGCTGAGCTCGGAGCATCCTTGCAAGGGGACAACTGGCAGCGCAGCACGACGTCCCGTCCCTCCTTGGCTGTGACACGGAGGCTCGGCGCCACCGCCCCGAGCTGGGCTGGGCAGTGAGATGGTGAGATGTGGCTGCGTTAATGTGGGGACCCGGAGTGGCACAGGGTGTGTTGGTGTGCGCCCCGTCTCGTCTCAAACCGCTGCAGAGGGAGCAAGAGGGAGTGGGGAAGGATTGCTGGGGGTGGGAGCCCACTCACAGCGTGCGGAGGAGGCGAAGAAGAGACAGAAATTCTACCCCAAATCACGTTCCATGAAAGAACTGAAGAGGAAGGGAAACTCAAGCAGGGCTGGGTGCTGGGCTGGGTTCTCCCTGCCCCATGGCTGCTCCCCCACCCCACAGCAACACCTCTGCCGGGCGCAGCAGCCACACAGGACCCTTACCTGGTCCCGGATGGAGGAGGTGCAGAGCCACGAGATAAACGAGGAGGCTCCTCCAGGGGGGGCGAAACTGGGGCGGTTGCAGCCCAATAGGAAGCGCATCTGCTGGAGAAGAGCGGGGGGAAGGAGCTGGGGAAAGGAGAGAGAGGAAGGAGATGGAGATGGAGAAGATGGGGAAGAGGATCCCCTCCACCTCTCCCGGCAGCACAGCGGCTCTGATGGGGGTGGGTGGAAGGAGAAGGGCTGATATCCCCCCTCCCTGTGCCTGCAAAGTGGGGCTCAGGGAGCACAAACGTTGCATTGCAGGCTCAGTGCTGCAGGCAGCGCAGGGAGGGGTGCAGGGAGGGGTGCAGACAGGGCTGATCATCCGCCCTTCAGTCGGACGGGAGGAGTGAAGTGAGGCTGGGAGATCCGAGCCGGTAACGTGGGATCCAGTGGGTTACGGCAAGCAGGAATTGCTCCGTCACTGGGAGCACTGGGAGCACTGGGAGCACTGGGAGCACTGGGAGCTCAGGGGATCGCTGCAGCCAATGGGCAGCACGAGGGGGGCTGTGAGGGGGGGACCCAGATGGGCCTCTGCTGGTGTCGTGTGCAACCAAAGCATCTGCTTTGCGTCTGTGCCAGCATCCAGCCACCCTCCTACTGTGACGTGGCACCGAGTTCTCGTGGCCTCGCTCCGAGGGCGCTGACCTCTCTGCTTGCCCAGGGAGGCTGCGGGTGCCCCATCCCTGGAGGTGTTTCAGGCCATAGGATGCGGCTCCGGGCAGCCCGGGCTGGTGGCTGTGACCCCGCGCATTGCGGGGCATTGCAACGACTTTGAGGTGCTTTTCAACCCAGGCCCAACAGTGATTCCGTGATCCGATGGAGGAGCCCAGAGGGTTTCAGCCTCCAGGGGAGGAGGTGATGGGGTCACTCCGATGGGGGGCAGTCGGCAACGGGGCAAACGGTTGTGGAACCCAAAGCTGACTTTCCGCTGGGGTTTGATGGGGCTCGGCATCCACCCGGAACGTGGACCCACAGCACACAGGAAAGCCATGGGCCGCACCGCATGAACACCTCTCCCAGTTTCTTCAGCTTCCCATAGGCTGCAGGGACCAGCAGAGCTGCCAGAGCTTTTCCTGAGGGCGCAGGATTACGGCTTGGAGCGGCCGGCAGAGGTGAGAGTTTGCTCTGAGCTGTGCCCGAGCTGCGATGGTTTCTTTGGGCAGTAGGGATTTTTAAGTAACTGACCGCTAATGCAGAAATTAATTAATGTTAATGACACCCCCACATCCCCTCTACCCATGGTGGGGGGGCTCCGGGGACCAGGAAGGGTTTATGTGGAGGGTGGGCGATCGCTCGGCGCGCTCAGCGTGGAAAATGGAATTCTTCCTCTGATGACAGAGAGCTGCAATAGCGGGGCTGGAAAGGGGGAGGTCTGTCCCCTGGGATGGCGGCACCCCCAGATGCAGAAGTTCCCCCCTTCCAGCTGTGCTCCCCCCGCAGACCCCCCAAAAGATGCTTTGTGGCAGTGGTGGGATTCGAACCCACGCCCTGCTGGGACTGCAGCCTCCATCCAGCGCCTTCGACCGCCCAGCCACGCTACTCACGCTCCCCCACTTCTCCCTCCCTTCTTCCCACCCCACTGTGCTCAGACCCCATCAGCCTCAAAGCCCACCAAACCCCACTGCCCCCCACCCAATGAATTCCCACCGCCCCAATCCCCATCATCCTCCATCCCAATGGAATCCCACCGTCCCCATGGAATCCCACCATTGCAAACCCCATTGCCCTCGACCCAACGGAGTCCCACCACCCCAAATCTCATCAATCCCTACTCACTAGAACCCCACCATCCCAACGGAGTCCCACCATCCCAATCCCCACCACCCAATCATCCCCACCACAGTGGGCTCCTATCATCCCAAATCCCAAATCCACCTCCATTCCACTTGAATCCCACCACCCTAAATGCCATCATCCTCTGACCCAACAGGGTCTCACCACCCCAAACCCCGTCATCCCCCACCCAATGGGTCCCACCATCCCAAATCTCATCAATCCCTACCCACTAGAACCCCACCATCCCAATGGTGTCCCATCACCCCAATCCCCATCGCCCTCCAGCCAATGGCCCCCCAAGAAAGGACCAATCCTCATTGGAAAGCCATCAAATTGTAGGCCAGCAACGGGGACACGGCAGAGCTCTGTGGGGAGGGGGCTGTGAGCTAGTCAAGGCGTTGGTGCATGCGGGGGTGCTTCATGAGCACCATCCTAAACCCAATCATTGCAGTCAGGTCCCACTGACCCAAACGCCATCACAGTCCACTCAGTGGAATTCTGCCATCCCAAATCTCATCATCCTCCAACGCAATGGGGTCCCGTTGCCCTAAATCTCATCATCCTCCGTCCCAAAGGAATCCCACCATCCCAGCCCCATCATCCTCCATCCCAGTGGAACCCCATCATCCCAATGGAATTCCATGATCCCAACGAAATCCGCCACTCCAAACCCCATCATCCCCCAACCCAATGGGGTCCCACCGTCCTACACTCCATCATCCCCTACCCAGTGGAAACCCTCCATCCCAATGGTGTCCCATCACCCCAACCCCCATCACCTTCCACCCAGTGGAATCCCATCATCCCAAATCTCATCAATCCTACCCACTGGAACCTCACCATCCCAACAGAACCCCACCACCCCAATGGAATCCCACCATCCCCATGGCGTCCCATCACCCCAATCCCCATCTCCCTCCAGCCAATGGCCCCTCAAAAAAAGACCAATCCCCATTGGATTTTGTTGGGAAAGCCATAAAACTGTGGGCCAGCAACAGGGACACGGCAGAGCTCTGTGGGGAGGGGGCTGTGAGCTAGTCAAGGTGTTGGTGCATGCGGGGGTGCTTCATGAGCACCATCCTAAACCCAATCATTGCAGTCAGGTCCCACTGACCCAAACGCCATCACAGTCCACTCAGTGGAATCCTGCCATCCCAAATCTCATCATCCTCCAACGCAATGGGGTCCCGTTGCCCTAAATCTCATCATCCTCCGTCCCAAAGGAATCCCACCATCCCAGCCCCATCATCCTCCATCCCAGTGGAACCCCATCATCCCAATGGAATTCCATGATCCCAACGAAATCCGCCACTCCAAACCCCATCATCCCCCAACCCAATGGGGTCCCACCGTCCTACACTCCATCATCCCCTACCCAGTGGAAACCCTCCATCCCAATGGTGTCCCATCACCCCAACCCCCATCACCTTCCACCCAGTGGAATCCCATCATCCCAAATCTCATCAATCCTACCCACTGGAACCTCACCATCCCAACAGAACCCCACCACCCCAATGGAATCCCACCATCCCCATGGCGTCCCATCACCCCAATCCCCATCTCCCTCCAGCCAATGGCCCCTCAAAAAAAGACCAATCCCCATTGGATTTTGTTGGGAAAGCCATAAAACTGTGGGCCAGCAACAGGGACACGGCAGAGCTCTGTGGGGAGGGGGCTGTGAGCTAGTCAAGGTGTTGGTGCATGCGGGGGTGCTTCATGAGCACCATCCTAAACCCAATCATTGCAGTCAGGTCCCACTGACCCAAACGCCATCACAGTCCACTCAGTGGAATCCTGCCATCCCAAATCTCATCATCCTCCAACGCAATGGGGTCCCGTTGCCCTAAATCTCATCATCCTCCGTCCCAAAGGAATCCCGCCATCCCAGCCCCATCATCCTCCATCCCAATGGAACCCTATCATCCCAATGGAATTCCATGATCCCAACGAAATCCGCCACTCCAAACCCCATCATCCCCCAACCCTACGGGGTCCCACCGTCCTACACTCCATCATCCCCTACCCAGTGGAATCCCTCCATCCCAATGGTGTCCCATCACCCCAACCCCCATCACCTTCCACCCAGTGGAGTCCCACCATCCCAAATCTCATCAATCCCGACCCACTAGAACCCACCATCCCAACGGAGTCCCACCACCCCAATGGAATTCCACCATCCCCATGGCGTCCCATCACCCCAATCCCCATCTCCCTCCAGCCAATGGCCCCCCAAGAAAGGACCAATCCTCATTGGATTTTCTTGGGAAAGCCATAAAACTGTGGGCCAGCAACGGGGACACGGCAGAGCTCTGTGGGGAGGGGGCTGTGAGCTAGTCAAGGTGCCTGACGTTGTTGCATGCGGGGGTGCTTCATGAGCACCATCCTAAACCCAATCACCCCCCATTGCAGTCAGGTCCCACTGACCCAAACGCCATCACAGTCCACTCAGTGGAATTCTGCCATCCCAAATCTCATCATCCTCCAACGCAACGGGGTCCCATTGCCCTAAATCTCATCATCCTCCGTCCCAATGGAATCCCGCCATCCCAGCCCCATCATCCTCCATCCCAGTGGAACCCCATCATCCCAATGGAATTCCATGATCCCAACGGAATCCGCCACTCCAAACCCCATCATCCCCCAACCCAACGGGGTCCCACCGTCCTACACTCCATCATCCCCTACCCAGTGGAGTCCCTCCATCCCAATGAAGTCCCATCACCCCAATCCACATCACCCTCCACCCAGTGGAGCCCAACCCCCCAAGAAAAGACCGATCCTCGTCAGGTTTGGTTGGGAAAGCCATCAAATTGTAGGCCAGCAACGGGGACACGGCAGAGCTCTGCGGGGAGGGGGGCCGTGAGCCCCTCAGAGCCCCGTGGGGAGGGGGAACCGAGCGACCCCATCACGGTGCCTGGCGCTGGTGCGTGCGGCGGTGCTTCATGAGCGACGAGCTGGAGACGAAGCGCTTGGCGCAGCTGCCGCACGGGTACGGCTTCTCGCCGGTGTGGATGCGCTGGTGGATGATGAGCGTGGAGCTGGCGCGGAAGCTCTTCCCACAGTACTGGCAGCTGTACGGCTTCTCCCCGGTGTGGATGCGGCGGTGCCGGCGCAGCGTGGCGGCTTCACGGAACGCCTTCCCACAGTCGCTGCAGGCGTGCGGCCGCGGCGCCGCGTGGCTCTTCTGGTGAAGCAGCAGCGCCGAATGCAGCCGGAACGCAGCTCCGCACTGCGGGCAGCGATGGGGCGTCGCGTCCTCGTGCTGCCGGTGCCGCCGTGCGGGCGTCGCACCGCGGGCTGAGCTCTGCCTGCATTCGGCACGCGGCTCCGCTGCGTGGTCGGGGTGCACGTGGAGCTGTGCCACGTAGGCTGCGTTTGCGGCGCCGCCGGCATTGCTGCCCGGCAGCGCGTGGCTCTTGCGGTGCTTGCTGAGCGATTTGTTGGCCATGAAGCGCTTCCCGCAGTCGGGGCACTCGTAGGGCCGCTCCCCGCTGTGGATGCGGCGGTGGGTGAGCAGCGTGGCTTTGGACGTCAGCTTCTTGCCGCAGTCGGGGCAGGTAAAGAAGCCGTCCTCCGAGTGGCTCTTGCGGTGCTTGCTGAGCGATTTGTTGGCCATGAAGCGCTTCCCGCAGTCGGGGCAGCTGTAGGGCCGCTCCCCGGTGTGGATGCGGCGGTGGGTGATGAGCGCGGCGTTGGAGGAGAGCTGCTTGCCGCAGTCGGCGCAGGGGAAGCAGCGGTGCCGGGCCTGGGGTCGGCAGTGCTTCTTCTGGTGGTCCTCCAGGGCGGAGCTGCACATCAGCACGCGGCCGCAGCGGGTGCAGGGGGACGGCTGAGCGCAACGGTGCAGGCGGCGGTGCCGGCGGAGCGATGCGGCGTGGCGGAAGCTCTTCCCGCACCGGGTGCAGGAGGTGGCGGTTCTTCTCCGTCCCGATGCGGCGCTGCGGGGTTTGGTGTTGGCCCCGTCTTCGTCCTCATCTTCCTCGTCACCGTCGTCACCGTCATCCTCCGTGGATGCGCCCTCTGTTGTTGTGGTCGTCCATCCGTCGTCGGCAGCGTCTGGTAGGAAGCGGGGAGGAAATGGGGAGCAGGGTGGGAATGGAGGGTGGGGATGGGGGGGAAGAGGGGTGGGAACTGCAGGGAGGGGGCGGGAAGGATGGAAAGGGGATGAGGACTGCAGATGTGGGATGGGAACGAGGGATGAAGTGATGGGAAGCACAGGGATGGGATTGGAACTGCAGATGTAGGATGGGAACGAGGGATGAAGTGATGGGAACCACAGGGATGGGATTGGAACTGCAGATGTGGGATGGGAACGAGGGATGAAGTGATGGGAACCACAGGGATGGGATTGGAACTGCAGATGTGGGATGGGGACCACGGGAAGGGGATGGGGAGGATGGAAAGGGGGTGGAAATGAGGAGTGAAGGGATGGAAACCGTGGAAAGGGGAAAGGAACCGCAGATAGGGGATGGGGAGGAGGGGTGAAGGGATGGGAAGCACAGGGATGGGATGGGAACGACGGGGAGAGAATGGGAATTTTGGGGAAGTGGAGGGGAATGAAGGACAAAGGGATGGAAACCGTGGGGAAGGGATGAGGAGGATGGAAAGGGGGTGGGAAGCATAGAAAGGGGATAGAAGCCACGGAGAGGGGAAGAGAAGGAGAGGTGAAGGGATGGGAACTGTGGAAGGGGGAAAGGGATCATGGAAAGGGGATGGGAACTGTGGGGTGGGGATGGGGCTCTGCTGGGATGTGGACACATCCCCATATGGGTCCTCATGGGTTCCCACACGCGCTTTCCCCCATTACAGCCATCCCCCCTTTGGGTGCCCCCATACCTGAGCAGGAGGACCCGGAGGACGTCCCGGTGTTGGGGCAGCTCCTCCACCTCCTCCTCCTCCGGACCCAAACCCACAGCAGCGGCCGCGTGGGCTCCTCATCCTCCGAGCTGAGCATGTTGGGGACCCATGGCTCCCCACTGCGCTCCTGCGGCCCTAAATAGGTGGGGGGCGGCGGGTCAGGGCTGTGTTTGGGGTGGGATGAACAGCTCTGACCCCACATCCCACCCCAGTGCTGCCAATGGAACCCATCGGTTTTGTCCCAGTCCCCCATATGGGGTTTGGGGTGGTGGGATTTCATTGGGGTGGTGGGTTTGGGGTGGTGGGATTTCATTGAGTGGGGGAGAATGAGGTTTGGGGTAGTGGAACTCTGTTGGCTGATGGGGTTTGGGTTGTGGAATCCCATTGGATGAGGGGTTTGGGGTGGTGGGATTTCATTGGGGTGGTGGGGTTTGGGGTGGTGGGATTTCATTGAGTGGGGGATAATGGGGTTTGGGGTACTGGAAGTCTATTGGGTGATGGGGTTTGGGTGGTGGGATTTCATTGGGGTTTGGGGTTTGGGGTGGTGGGATTTCACTGAGTGGGGGATCATGGGGTTTGGGGTAGTGGAACTCTGTTGGCTGATGGGGTTTGGGTTGTGGGATTCCATTGGGTGATGGGTTTGGGTGGTGGGATTCCATTGGGTGATGGGGTTTTGAGTTGTGGGATCCCATTGGGTGATGGGTTTGGGTGGTGGGATTTCATTGGGGTGGTGGGGTTTGGGGTGGTGGGATTTCATTGAGTGGGAGATAATGGGGTTTGGGGTTGTGGGATTCTGTTGGGTGATGGGGTTTTAGGTGGAGGGATCGCATTGGGTGATGGGTTTGGGTTGTGGGATTCCATTGGGTGATGGGTTTGGGGTGGTGGGATTTCAATGAGTGGGGGATAATGGGGTTTGGGGTAGTGGAACTCTGTTGGCTGATGGGGTTTGGGTGGCGGGATCCCATTGGGTGATGGGGTTTGGGGTGGTGGGATTCCATTGGGGTGGTGGGGTTTGGGGTGGTGGGACTTCATTGAGTGGGGGATAATGGGGTTTGGGGTAGTGGAACACTGTTGGCTGATGGGGTTTGGGTGGCAGGATCCCGTTGGGTGATGGGTTTTGGGTGGAGGGATCGCATTGGGTGACGGGTTTGGGTTGTGGGATTCCATTGGGTGATGGGTCTGGGGTGGTGGGATTTCATTGGGGTGGTGGGGTTTGGGGTGGTGGGATTCGATTGAGTGGGGGATAATGGGGTTTGCGGTAGTGGAACTCTGTTGGCTGATGGGGTTTGGGTGGCGGGATCCCATTGGGTGATGGGGTTTGGGGTGGTGGGATTTCATTGGGGTTTGGGGTTTGGGTGGTGGGATTTCATTGTATGGGGGACAAGGGAGTTTGGGGTACTGGAAGTCTATTGGGTGATGGGGTTTGGGTGGTGGGATTCCATTGGGGTGGTAGGGAATGATGGGCTTTGGGGTGCTGGGATTTCTTTGGGGTGGTGGGATTTCATTGTATGGGGGATAATGGGCTTTGGGGTAGTGGAACACTGTTGGGTGATGGGGTTTTGGGTGGAGGGATCCCATTGGCTGATGGGTTTTGGGTTGTGGAATCCCATTGGATGAGGGGTTTGGGGTGGTGGGATTTCACTGTGGTTGTGGGGTTTTGGGTGGTGGGATTTCACTGAGTGGGGGATAATGGGGTTTGGGGTAGTGGAACCCTGTTGGCTGATGGGGTTTGGGTTGTGGGATTCCATTGGGTGATGGGGTTTTGGGTTGTGGGATCCCATTGGGTGGTGGGTTTGGGGTGGTAGGATCCCATTGGGTGGTGGGTTTGGGGTGGTAGGATCCCCTTGGATCCCATTGGGTGAATGGTTTGGGTTGTGGGATCCCATTGGATGAAGGGTTTGGGGTGGTGGGATTCCATTGGCGTGGTGGGATTTCATTGTATGGGGGATAATGGGGTTTGGGGTGGTGGAATCTGTTGGCTGATGGGGTTTGGGTTGTGGGATTCCGTTGGGTGATGGGTTTGGGTTGTAGGATCCCATTGGATGAGGAGTTTGGGTGGAGGGATCCCATTGGATGAGGGGTTTGGGTGGTGGGATCCCATTGGATGAGGGGTTTTGGGTGGTGGGATCCCATTGGATGAGGGGTTTGGGTGGTAGGACCCCCTTGGATCCCATTGGGTTGAGGATTCCCCGCTGTTCCCCACTGGGATTTGGGGATGCCCATGGGGTGGTGTGGCCGAGCGGTCTAAGGCGCTGGATTAAGGCTCCAGTCCCTGCGGGGGCGTGGGTTCAAATCCCACCACTGCCACAAAGCATCTTTTGGGGGTCCGCGCCCCACCGCCCCCCAGCCCCTCCCTCAGATTTGCTCCCAACTTTTTGCGCCCCGCGACACCAGGGGATCCCTGTGGGGAGATGGGGGCCCCAAATGGGGCTGTGGGGTTGGGGGGGGGGAAAGGGGGGTGGTGGTCCCACCTGTGGGGGGAGGCTGTGGGTGGCTGCGGTGCCCCGGTGGGGGGTGGGGAGCGGTGGGGGTGGAAATGATCGTCACTTCCTGCAGTGCTTCCGGGACCTGTGGGAAATGGGGGGTGGGGGAGGGGGGGTGGAGGGTGATTGGGGGGAAATTGAGGAAATTTAGGGAAAATGGGAGGAAAATAGGGGGAAAATTGGGGGGAAATTGGGGAAAATTTGGGAAAATTGGGGGGAAATTGGGGAAAATTGGGGTGAAGTTGGGGACAATTTGAGGGAAATTGGGGTGAAATTGGGGACAATTTGAGGGAAATTGGGGGAAAATATGGGGAAAATGGAGGGAAATGGGGAAATCAGAGGAAAAATGGGCAAAAATTTGGGCAAATGGGGGGATTTGTGGGAAATGTAGGAGAAAATTGGGGTGAAATTGGAGAAAATTGGGGTGAAATTGGAGAAAATTTGGGTGAAATTGGGGACAATTTGAGGGAAATTGGGGGAAAATATGGGAAAATGGAGGGAAATGGGGAAATCAGAGGAAAAATGGGCAAAAATTTGGGCAAATGGGGGGATTTGTGGGAAATGTAGGAGAAAATTGGGGTGAAATTGGAGAAAATTGGGGTGAAATTGGAGAAAATTCGGGTGAAATTGGGGACAATTTGAGGGAAATTGGGGGAAAATATGGGGAAAATGGAGGGAAATGGGGAAATCAGAGGGGAAATGGGGAAATCAGAGGAAAAATGGGCAAAAATTTGGGCAAATGAGGGGATTTCAGGGAAATGTAGGAGAAAATTGGGGGGGAATGGGGAAATTGGGACAAAAAATGGGGGGATGGGGAAAATTTGGGGAAAATGGGGGGAAATTGGGGAATATTGGAGAAATTGGGGAAAAAGTGGGGGCAGGTGAGGGAAATTTGGGAAAAATTGGGAGGAAAAGGAGGAAAATGGAAAAATTAAAAATTAGAAATTAAAAAATACGGACTATGAAATCAAAATAAGCATAATTAAAATTAATACGAAATCAAAATTAAGGGGAAATAAAAGAAAATAAATAATTTTAAATAAACAAATTAAAAAATAAAATCAAAAATAGAAAAATGAGAATGAATTAAAGGAATGGAACTGAAATTTTAAAAAGGAAATCAACGTAGAAAAAGAATGGAAATGAAAATTTTAAAAAAATGAATGACTAGAGAAATAAAATCAAAAATTTGAAAAAAATGGAAAACTTAAAAATTGGAAGAAAATTAAAATTGAAAAAATTGGAATAAAAAATGAAGTCAAGATTTTTAAAAAAATTGAAATTAGGGGCAATAAAACGGCAATGAATGAAAAATGGAATCAAAATTTAAAAATTGGAATTAATTCAACGAAATGGAATCAAAATTAGGGGGAAAATTGGAATTGAGAAAAAGTGAAATCAAAATCAGAGAAATTAAATCAAAATTGAGGAGAAAATACGAAGAAACGGAATCAAAATTGGGAAATAAATAGAAATCTTGAAAAAAATCGAAATTTCCAAAATAAATCGAATTTTTTGATAAAAAAAAATCAAAATTTTCAAAACCCGAATTTTTTCTTAAAATGGAAATTTAAAAATGAGTCAAAATTTGAAGGAATGGACTCAAAATTGAGGGAAAAAAAAAAATAAAAATCCAAACGGTGACGAAACGAAACTGAGGGAAGAAAACGGAACTTCGGGGAGAATGAATGAAAATTTCCATCAAACGAAACCAAACCCGAAATTAAAGCCGAAATGGGAATTTTCAAAGGGAATCATTGGAGGAAAAGGGAAACGGAGACGAAGGGAAAGGGCGCAAACCGGGGGGGAGCGCAGGGAGCCGCGCAGCGATCCGCGCAGATTTCAGCGCAGCGATCCGCGCAAAGTTCGGCGCGCACGGTTGGGCGCAGCGCAGCGATCCGCGCAAATTTCCGCGCAAATTTCCTTGCGGTGGCCGCGCAGCGCTGTTACCTCCGCGGGTCCCGCCGCCATTTCGGCTCCGCTCCGCTCCGCTCCGCGCGGTGTGGATTTGGGGGGGGGCGGGGAGGGTCCGCACGGAGCGCCGGGGGGCGGAACCGAAACGAGCGCGAGTGCGGAGCGACCGAAGTGCGGGGGGGGGGGGGAACAGTGGGGGAGAACGGGGGAGTAAGGGGGGAAGTAAGGGGGAAAAATTGGGGAAAATTGGGGGAAAATGGGGGAAAATAATGGGGAGATTTGGGGGAAAAATGGGGAAAAATTGGAGAAAGATGGGGGGAACATTGGGGGAAAATGGGGAAAAATAATGGGGAAATTTGGGGAAAAATGGGGAAGAATTGCAGAAAGATGGGGGGAACATTGCAGGAAAATGGGAGGAAATAGTGGGAAAATTTGGGGAAAAATGGGGAAAAATCAGAGAAAAATTGGAGAAAGATGGGGGGAACATTGGGGAAAAATGGGGGAAAATAATGCAGAAATTTGGGGGAAAAATGGGGAAAAATTGGAAAAAGATGGGGGAAATATTGGGGGAAAATGGGGGAAAATAATGGGGAAATTTGGGGGAAAAATGGGGAAAAATTAGGGAAAAATTGGAGAAAGATGGGGGGAACATTGGGGAAAAATGGGGGAAAATAATGGGGAAATTTGGGGGAAAAATGGGGAAAAATTAGGGAAAAATTGGAGAAAGATGGGGGAATATTGCGGGAAAATGGGGGAAAATAATGGGAAAATTTGGGGAAAAATGGGGAAAAATTGGGGGAAAATTGGAGAAAGATGGGGGGAACATTGGGGAAAAATGGGAGAAAATAACGGGGAAATTTGGGGGAAAAAATGGGGAAAAATTGGGGGGAAAATTGGAGAAAGATGGGGGGAACATTGGGGAAAAATGGGGGAAAATAATGGGGAAATTTGGGGGAAAAATGGGGGAAAAATTGGAGAAAGATGGGGGAATATTGGGGGAAAATAATGGGGAAATTTGGGGGAAAAATGGGGAAAAATTGGAGAAAGATGGGGGGAACATTGGGGAAAAATGGGGAAAAATAATGGGGAAATTTGGGGAAAAATGGGGAAGAATTGGAGAAAGATGGGGGGAACATTGCAGGAAAATGGGAGGAAATAGTGGGAAAATTTGGGGAAAAATGGGGAAAAATCAGAGAAAAATTGGAGAAAGATGGGGGAATATTGGGGGAAAATGGGGGAAAATAATGGGGAAATTTGGGGGAAAAATGGGGAAAAATTGGGGGAAAATTGGAGAAAGATGGGGGGAACATTGCAGGAAAATGGGAGAAAATAATGGGGAAATTTGGGGAAAAATGGGGAAAAATCGGAGAAAAATTGGAGAAAGATGGGGGGAAAATTGGGAAAAAATGGGGGAAAATAATGGGAAAATTTGGGGGAAAAATGGGGAAAAATTGGAGAAAGATGGGGGAATATTGGGGGAAAATGGGGGAAAATAATGGGAAAATTTGGGGGAAAAATGGGGAAAAATTGGGGAAAAATTGGAGAAAGATGGGGGGAACATTGGGGAAAAATGGGGGAAAATAATGGGGAAATTGGGGGGAAAAATGGGGGAAAATTGGAGAAAGATGGGGGAAAGATGGGAGAAAAGAAGGGGAAAAGGAGGAGAAAAAAGCATGAAAATAGTGAAAAATTTGGGGTGAAAAAGGAAAAAAATGGCAATTTTGGGGAAAAAATGGAAGATTTGAGGGAAAAGCGAAAAAAATGGGAGATTTGGGAAATTGGGAAATGTGAGTGAAAAATGGGGAAAAACGAAAAATGGGAAAATCAAAAAATGGGAGAAAATAGGGGAAAATGAGGAAAAGGGGTGGAAAAAGGGGGAATAGGGAAAAAATGGGGAAGAATTGGGGAAAGATGGAGGGAAAATGGGAGAAAAGGAGGGGGTAAAGGAGGGGAAAGAAGGGGGGAAATTAGGGAAAAATTGGGGAAAATTTGGGGGGGAAGGGAAAAAATGGGAAAATTGGGGAAAAATGGAAGATTTGAGGGAAAAGGGGGAAAAATTGGGAAATTTGGGAACTTTGAGGGGAAAATTGGGGAATTTGAAAAATGGGGAAAAATGAAAAATGGGAGAAAATAGGGGAAAATGAGGAAAAGGAATGGAAAAAGAGGGAATAGGGAAAAATATGGGAAAAATTGGGGGGGGGAGGGAAAAATGGGAAGAGTTGGAAAAATGGGAAAGTTTGGGGAAAAAAATGGGAAAATTGGGGAATTTGGGAACTTTGTGGGAAAATTGGGAAATTTGGGTGGAAAATGGGGGAAAACAAAAACTGGGAAATTTGAAAAATGGGAGAAAATAGGGGAAAATGGGAGAAAGGAGGGGCAAAAGTGGGGAAATAGGGAAAAAGTGAGTAAATTTGGGGAAAAATGGAAAAAGTGGGGAAAATTCAGGGAAAAAAGGGAAAAATTGTAAAAATTTGGAAAATTTTGGGAAGGAAAAAAAGTGGGAAATTTGGGGAAAAATTGGGAAATTTGGGTGAAAATGGGGAAAAATGAAAACTGGGAAAAATGGGAGAAAATTGGAGAAAATGGGGGAAAAGGAGGGGGAAAAGGGGGGAATAGGGAAAAAATCAGGAAAATTTTGGGGGGAAAAGGAATAATCAGGAAAATTTTGGAAAAATGGGAAAATTTGGGAAAAAAAAGGAAAAAGATTGGAAAAACTGGGGGGAAAATTGGGAAATTTTGGAAAAATGGAAATGTGAGGAAAATGGGAAAAATGAAAAATGGAGGAAAATAGGGGAAAAAGGGGGGTAAAAGAGAGGAAAATGGGGGAAAAAGGGGGGGAAAAAGTGAAAATGGGGAAAAGCTGGGGAAAATGGAGAGAAAATGGAGAGAAATGGGGAAAAGGGGGGAAATGGGGAAAGATGGGGGAAAATTGATAAGAAAAGGGGAAAACTGGGGGGGAAAAAAAAAAGGAAAAAATGCCCCCCCCCCCAAAAAAAAAGGAGAAAATGGAAAAATGGATTAAAGGAGATAACGGAGGGAAAGGGAAAAAGGAGAAAAAGGGGAAAAAAAAAAGAGAGAAAAAAAAAAAAAGGAAAAGGAGTGCAAAAGAAGCAGCAATGGGAAACCTGCCCGCAGCGAATTTCTCACCTTTTTTGGGGCAGAAAAAGCAGAATTTGGCTCCATCCGGCTCCTTTCGGCTCCTTTCTGTTCCTTTCTGCCATCGTTGCTCCTGGCGTCCTGGCGCATTTTGGGGCCAAAGTGGGGAATTTTTGGGTCCCAAAAAATCCAAACCCAAGTTGGCGGATTTGGGGCATTTCCCCTTTTTTTTTTAAGGGGGGGTTGTAGAGTTTTGGGGTGATTTGTTGGACTTTTGAGTTTCTTTGGTTTTTTTTTTTTGTGTGGGTTTTGGGGTGTATTGATGGGATTTGGGATATGATGGATTTTGGGGGTGTTTTGTTGGCTTTTGGGGGCAATTTATTGGATTTTGGGGTTGATTTGTGGGGTTTGGGGTATTTTGTTGAGTTTTTGGGGTCTTTGGGGAGGGGTCTGTTGGGGTTTGGGGTGTTTCATTCGGTTTCCAGCAGTCTGGGGGGATTTGGGGTTGATTTGTGGGTTTGGGGTTGTGGGAATCGAATTTTCTGCATGAGAACAAAAGAAGAATTTTGTTAGTTTCATGGCCTCTGCTAAATTCGGGTCCTTTATTAGAACTAATAGCTTTTTTTTCAGGAGTCCTTTGGCTTTATTGGGGTTCTCTGATGAGTTTTCATCGCGAATCCCCTAGATAAATCCTCCCCAAGAACAAAAACTCAGTATTTAAGTAAAGTAATATGTGTATATGTATATAAATCCATAGAGATCAGGTGATGGAGTAAATTATAAGCACAAAGCCTGAAGCTCCTCTCTGTCCAGCCATCCAAAAAATTCCTGGTCCTTCATTTAAAGGCAAGCTAGATGCAATAAATATCTTTACAAATCAAAAACCCTTTGATGTTGGAAAACTACTGGTGCTGGATGGACAGGACCTGATTAATAGAGAATCAGAGAAGTTAAATAATTAAAAACTCACATATAAGCTGGTAACAACGTACAGCCAGCACTGAAAATAGATGTCGCACACCTTGCGAGAGCATCCTGCACAAATTAAAAGGACGATTCCTTGCACGCCCCGGGGAGAGCCTGAAGGAGGTATTGAGGGAGGTCAGGCAGCTCCCCTCCGTGCTCTTTGCTCTTTGTTTAACGAGGGCTCCGAAGAAAATCACCATATCAATATGAGCAAGGAGAGCGCTGAGACACGCCGGAGACTGACGCCAGATAACAAATAAATTAACGAGTAATTAACAAACGTAAACCTGCTGATAAGGTTGTGAGTCCGGAGAACACAGACTGTGGGGAAACCGGGGGGGAGGCAGGGGGGGAGAAAACGAGGTATAAAGGCTGTCATGTTGTGTCCATAGATGCTCTCCTGTTTATGGGATGCCCACCGTTGCAATCACGAATAAAACCTGCTTTTATCAGAGATACCGTCCTGACAAAAATTATTGGGGTATTTCCAACAGGGTTTTGTTTTTTTTTTTGGGGGGGGGGACACTTTGGGCCGTTCTTTGGGGTCTCCAACCCAACGCTGCCCTTACGGGGTCCCCAACCTTTGTCTTTGGGGCATTGCTGTGTCTATGGGGTCTCCAACCCATTGTCTTTGTGGTCCCCAACCCACGGTTTTGGGGTGTCCGCCCCATTGCTGTGTCTATGGGGTCTCCACGGCTGGGTGTGGGGCTCCGCGCCGCCCCCTCCCCCCCCCCTCACCCCATAGAGCGGCCCATTAAGGTCCGGATGGCCCATTAAGGGGAGGGGAGGGTTTAACACCTTCCTGCCCGGTTCAGGTGTGTGGGGTGAAGGTCGGGGGTGGGGTGTGGGGGAGAGGAAGAACCCTTTAACCCCTTCGTACCCACTGTGAGGGGGATTGTGGGGTTATGGGGTTGGGTTCACAGTTAGGGTTAGGGTTGGGGTTGTGGGATTGGGATTAGGGGGTTATGGGGTCAGTGTCAAAGGTAGTGATATTGGATTGGGGATATGGGGTTATGGGATTGGAGTTATGGGGTTGGTTTCACAGTTAGGGTTGGGGTTATGGGACTGGGGTTAGGGGGTTGTGGGGTCATTGTCAAAGGTAGTGATATTGGATTGGGGATACGGGGTTATGGGATTGGAGTTATGGGGTTGGTTTCACAGTTAGGGTTGGGGTTATGGGACTGGGGTTATGGGACTGGGGTTAGGGGGTTATGGGGTCGGTGTCAAAGGTAGTGATATTGGATTGGGGATACGGGGTTACGGGATTGGAGTTATGGGATTGAGGTCAGGGTTGGGGTTATGAGGTCTGGTTTATAAGGTCAAGGTCAAGGTTAGGGTCAGGGTTGGAGCTGAGGTTACGGGATTGGAGTTAAAGGGTTATGGGGATGAGGTTATGGGGTCCCCTGCCCCCACCTCCAGCCCCACAGCTGCTGCTACGCTGCACACAGCAGACCCCTTCCCTCCCACAGGACCCCCCCCCCCACCACACCCCACCCCAAAACCGGGGGAGGTCCGCGGAAATGGGGTGGGCCGTTCTATAGGGGAATGTGATGGAGATGCTTCGCCCCGCCCACCACCCGTAGCCCTGCCCACCACCCGTAGCCCCGCCCACCGACCAAAGCCCCGCCCACCGACCAAAGCCACGCCCACATCCCGCCCCCAACTCAGCCTGGCTCCTCCCACTTCGCGTAGCCCCGCCCCCAGGCCTCGCCCTCATCCAGTCGGTAGCCCCGCCCCTCGAAGCCCCGCCCCCTGCGAAAGGCCCCGCCCGCTCCAGCCACCGCCGCTCAGCCCAGCTCCGCACCGCATTCGGGGGGTGCCCCAAAATTCACTGAATTCCCACCACCCCCACCCAAAAAAAAAAAAAAATTATCGGACCCCCTCCCTAAAAAAATATATATATATTAAAAATATTTTCATTTCTATCCATCGTGAGAACCCCGTTGAAACAGAGCCCCCCCCTCCACCCACATCCCCCCCAAAATTCGGGGGTCGAGCATCAAATCCCCCCAATCCAGAATTTCCGGTTTCCCCCCCCCGCACGGAGCAGCTCCGGATAACACAGAGGTACGGACCGGGGTGGGGGAGGAAGCATGAGGGAGATTTGGGGACCCCCCCCACCCCCACCGCCCCATGTCCCCATTGGGATCTTTGGGTGCCCCCCCACCGCATCAGATCGGTGATCCCCGTCCCCCCCCACAAAGGAAGCTGTGGGCCCAGTGTCATTCAGGCCCAAATTGTGGTTTCTCCCTGGGGAGGGACACAGAGTGGAGCTGTTGAACAGGCACTGTGTCCCAATGATGGAAATGCTCTCATCCCCCCTGTTTCTCTCATCGAAGCTCCACTTCCAGCCCACAAACCCGTGGTGATCTCCCTGCTTGAAGGAGGGGAAGAGCCCTGGATCCCAGATGTGCGTAGCCCTGAGGCCGTGCCAGGAGACCTCAGCCCAGGTGAGGTGGTGGAAGGAAGGAGAAGTTCAGGGCTGGAAGAGCCATCTCTGTCTATGTTTTATTTTGGGCACTGTTCACCAATTCTGGATTTCCTCTTTCATCCAGCAGGAATTGGGACTGCAGATATACTGGAGGATCTGCAGGAAAGCCGTGTGGCCAAAAGGCAGTGGTTTAGTGCATCTCCGTGGAAGAAATCAGAAGCGATGTCCAAGGAGGCCTGGAGCAAGGTCAGGGTAAGCACATCAAAAAGCCACTGGGAAGGCATATAGGGAAAATATTAAAGAACGCACTGGACTTCAGCACAGGTCAAAAGCAGCCTCGTTACACAGCCATACAACATAACGAATCTGCAGAGCCCCAAACATTGGAAGAGCTTCGGCCAGAGCCACAGGCTGGTCACCACCTGCAGCTTTGTGTGGTGATGAAACATACAAAATCCCTTGAGTAGAGGAAGTGCTGTGCAGCCAAATTAAATCCTCTTTTTCCTTCTTTGCGTATTGCTCTCCTTCAGCTGCAGTTGCTGTGCTGAGTGGCCATGCAAAGGAGAATCCAGAGTGGGATGTGTCACAGCCACTGGAAACCTTCTGCCAGGTGGCACATTTTGGCAGGGCTGTGTGCAAGGAGAGTCAGCTCTTACCTCCCCTGTAGAAACTCCTGTGCTGTGGGGCAGCAGGTGAGGACCCAAAGGAAACAGCTGGGCCGATATGTCAGCAGGAAGGAAGAAATTCTGTCTGCAGGGTGTGAGGGAAGAGCTTCATCTGGAGCTCAACCCTCAGTAGAGCCCAGAGAACCAACCAGGGGAGAGTCCGTATGAGTGCCTTGACTGCAGGAAGAGGTCTGTCCAGAGCTGGGAGCTCATCACACACCAGTGGATCCATGTGAGGAACCCTACAGATGTGCAGCCTGCAAGAAGGGCTTTGGCCACAGCTGGAACCTGCTGAGGTGCCAGAGTGTCTGCACTTGGGTGAAGTCCAATTTGTGCCTGCACCAGTGAGTTCATGTGGCTGGAAGCCTTAGAAATGCCTCGAGTGTGAGAAGGGCTTTGTGCAGAGCGCAGAGCTCCTCATTCGCAGGAGATGGCACTTGTGGCAGAAGTGCTACAAATGTCCCATGTGTGGGAAGAGCTTTTACTTGGGGATCCACTCATGGCAGAGACCCTGGAAATGCCTGCACTGCAGGAAGAGCTTCATCCAGAGCTCCATCCTCATAAAACGTTGCCCTGTTCATGTGATAAAGTAGCCCTGCAAGTGTCTCTGGTGCAGGAAGTTTCTATCCAGGCTGGCACCTCATTTCTCATGGGAAAAACCCCAGCAGAGAGACCTTGAGGATGTTGGCAAGCCCAAGGATGAGGAAGACCCCGATACTTCTCCTGACTCAGGAGGAGCTTGTGAAGGAGATGGCACCACTGGCACCCTCTGCACAGGGGACTTAACCCAGGAGCTTCAGATGGCCTTTCCTTGCTGCCCAAAGCAGCTCTCTCACCATGCCAGGTTTTCTCTTCTGCTCTTCCTGCCAGCAGCTTTTTGATGCCGTTTCCTAAGGAGAAGCGGCTGTGTAGGGATGTTCTGTGTGTCTGTGTGCTTGTGTTGCTCTCAGTGATTTGTGAGTGCACTGATGAACCTGAGAGAAGGGTCAGGAGAGCAGTAACGTGGCTCTTGGAGGTTTTCTGAGAATCATCAGTAGTGGAAAGGGAAAAGGGATGAATAAAGTAGCTGAGTTGTTCTGGAGCTTTCTTCACTGTAGTCTTGGTTTTTTTTTTTTGTTTTTAATGTAAATGTCAGCACGTGGAACGAGGAGAGGGAAAGGTGCAAGCAGGGTTTGGTTTTGGTGCCACCTCCAGCCCAGTGCTTGCTTCTGGGGAAGGCATTTCTTTCACACAACCCTATCATCCTTCCTGCACATTGGTTCTACTGCTCTTCTCAAATGCTTTAGTCAGCTGCTCAGAGCAGCTGTGTGACACCATGCCTTCTTTGTCTCCAATAAAACTACAAAAAGCTGAGCTTGTTTTTCCTAAATACACTGTCCCAGGTTTCAGGAGGTGGTAGGAGCAAAAGGCAGTGCAAACCCACAGGGTGCACAAGCAGCTCATCCCCACAGCACAGATATCAGAGTGCTCTCCAGTGCGTGCTTGCCTTGCAAGTGATCCCTTTTGAGCTTGAAGGTTTTTGCTTTGACCTTGGGAAGTTGTGTCTGAGACCTCCTGCAGGAGGACCTTCACATTTGCTGTGCTCAGCTGAAGCTGCTGTGCTTGGAATGCAGATGGCCGGAAGTGGAGGTTGATTTTGGTGAGCTAGTGAAGTCAGTAGGTGTTTGCCTATGTTGTCAGGTGAGGTTCTCTAAACACTCCCTGACCTCCCCAGCAAGCTGCAAGGAGATGATGATTGCAGTACTGAGGAGCTCTGCTTCCTCCATCCCAGGGAGCAGGTGCCTGGTCTGGTGCAGGAGAGCTACAGCAGGGCCCTGGGGGTGGGAGGAACTCACAGCTCCAAGGGAAAATGCATGGCGAGGAAGCAAGCAGCTGGGAGGCATTGGGATCCCCAGCAACAGGATACAACCACCCAGCCAATAGCTGGGATGATTTGCTTTTCAACTGCATCCAATGAATTCCTGTCCAGTGGCATCACTCATGTGTCTCCTTTTCTTTTAGGTTCCCCCAAAAAGCATTCTTGCTGTTTTGTGTTTTCATCTTACATCACCATGTTCTCAGAACCGCTGTGTTGATTTGCGTTGGGTAGAAAAAAACTAAAGAGCGAAGCAGGTTTTCCTCTTTGAGTCATTTTAACTGCCGACCTCCTCACATGTTTTATCACACAGCATGTTTAGTTGCATTCAGAATTAAAAAACTCAGCTTTTTTCCTCTTCAGTGCGTAGCAAGTCAAGAAGCAGGGCAGAAGTCCAGCTCCTCTGAGCAGAGATGTTCTTCTCGAGTTTGTGTGGAAAGGAATGTGAATGGATACACAGAGTGAGAAAAGCCTAAGGGGCAGGAACTGACTATCAACCTGCGTGGGATTTGCTGCTCCAGTTGCAGGCATGTAAATGTATGGGCTGTGGGGTTTATCCAAGGATCTCGGGAATCTCGGCGTGTCCCAGTTGACTGGAAGCTGGCAAACATCCCAGTTTCCAAGAAGAGCAAGAAGACCTTGGTCATTACAGGCCTGTCCCACAGTCATATCGTGGGACCTGGCAAAATTTTGGAGGAGATCGTTCTGGGAGTTATTGAGAAACACAGCAAAGCCAACACGCTCATTGGTAACAGCCAACACGGGTTCATGAGAGGAAAGTCTTGTGGATAAACTGAATTTGCTTTGATGACAGCTTTACTCCTCTAGTGTTCACCAAGGGAAGCCCAACAAACCTGCTGCTGAGGATTCTCACAGTACCCTTGTGGACAAAATATTTGGTGTACAGCTGACTGAGAGCATCATGGGTGAACCGCTGAGTGCTGGGACGGCCTCAGAGTCCCATAGGAAATGGAGTTACATCAGGCTGGTGGCCCATTGCTTATGAGATTCCTGACGACATCATTTTGATGCCAATTCCTTTCATTGTTCTGATAAATGATCTGGATGACGTTGTTTCCCAAACCATTACAGTAGTAGAACTGAGGAAGTGTGCGCTTGGTGAGTGGAGAGCGAGGTGCATTGAGAACCTGAGCTCAGAGGACTGTCTTCTGCCCCACTTCCCCCACACGCTGCCCCAGCTGAAATCCCCTTTGGATCTTCACAAACATCACTAAGATTCCCTCTCAGCCTTCCCTACAGCACGCTGAACAGGCCCAGGTCTTTCTGTATTTCATCCTACGGGAGATGCTTCTGGCATCAGTCATCTTTATTGCCCTCCACTGCACTCTCCCCAGCAGTTCCCTGTCTGCACAACATCCACTGCCTTCTCACCATTTACCCAGACAGTGATGACATCGAAGAAGGCCACCAGGTTGGCCAAGCATGATTTCCCCTTGTTAAATACATGCTGACTGTTCCTGATGACTTTCTTTTCTTCCAATTGCTTGGAGATGGCATCCAGCTCAAGTTGTTCCATCACCTTTCCAGGGACAGAGGTGAGGCTGACTGGCCTGAAGTTTCACAGATTTGTCCTTCTTGCCTGTTTTGAAGACTGCTGTGACATTGGCTATCCTCCAGTCTTCAAGCACCTCTGCCATTCTCCAAGACACTTCAAAGATGACAGAGAGTGGTTTGACAATGGCTTCTGCAGCTCCCCCAGCCCACTTGAGTGAATCCTGTTGATGCCCATTGATTTGTGTGCATTGATTTTCACAAGGCAATCTGACCAGCTCCTCCTCAACCAAGGGGAAGTCTTCCTTTCTCCAGACACTCTCTTACCTCCAGGGTCTGCGATTTCTGAGGAGCAATCTTATCAGTAAAGACAGAAGCAAGGAAGGTGCTCAGTAACTCTGCCTTCTATATGTCCTCCATCACCAGGGCACCCACCTCATTCAGCAGCAGACCCACATTTTCCCTAGCTTTCCTTTTGCTATTAAGATAATTGAAAAGCCTTTCCATTTTCCTCTGATCTCCTTTGCCAGATTTAATTGCAAAGGGGCCTTAGCTTTCCTCACTGCATCCCTGCAGGCCCTGACAGCGTTCCATTATTATTCCCAAGTGCCCATGCCCCTTTTTCACATTTCATAGACTTTCTTCCTGCCTTTGAGATGATCCATGAGCTCCTTGCTCATCCATGCCGGTCTCTGTTCAGCTTTGTCTGACTTTTAACTCAGAGGGATGCGCTGATCTCGAGTGTAGAGGAAGTGATGCTTCAGTGTTAACCATCTGCCTTGGTCCCCCTAATCTTCTAATGCTCGGAGCTGAAGAATGCCTCCAAGTGGGTCCTTGAAGTGTTGGAGTCAGACTTCCTGTTAATGGCCTGTTTTCCTACTTCTTGGCGTGGTTCTTCCACTCAGCATCCTCAACTCCAGTGTCTCACAGTTCAGACTATGAATGAAAACGTCAAATAGGATTAGACCCATTATTAACCCCTGCAGCACAGCTGCAGCTGCTGGCCTCCAGCAAAACCTTGTGCCACTGACCACCACTCTGACTGGCCCAGCCATGCAGTTTGTCATCCTCCTCATTCTCGACCTGTGCATCCCCTACATCAGTCGCTTTCTCAAGTCAGGTCACAAAAACCCTCTGCTTGTTTTTCATCTTTCAACTTACTACATTCAAAATAGACCTTGTAAAAAGCTTCCTTCGAATTTTCTTGCCCCATGAGCTCTGGTGCTCCAGGGACATTTGGATAAAGCCCTACATAACGTGCTGTCATCTTTGGTTAGTCCTAAAATGGTCAGGCAGTTGGACTAAATGATCTCTGATGGTCACTTACAAAGGATTTTTAAAATTTATTTATTTTTTATATAATGGTTGCATAAATCTATGTTGAGATAAAACATAAAAGTCATTATCTTGCTGCTACATGTCCATGGCTGATGAAAAATAAATCATGAGAATATATTGACAGTCCTCAAAACTCTGAAGAGTTATTTATCACACATTTATTACACAGACATTTTTTTCTACGTGTGTTTTGGCTTTTTCATGACACCTTGAATCAGGGGTTGATTCAGTTGTGCTCCATCCAGCAGCAGGGCCAAGCACTGGCCCAGTACTCCCCTGTGTCTCAAAACTCTTCCCTCTTCCATTGCAGCAATGAGCCAACACTGCAGGAGAATTAGGCTTCCTCCACAGTCATGAATGCTTCTGGAAGTCCATTGAATTGTGGGAGGGGAAAGAGAGGAGAAGAACAAGGTCAGCCAGCTGATGGGGCATGGCTGAGCACCACCACTGCCCGCTGTGAATATTCCACATTCCACATGTTGAGCCATGCACGTCAGATAGAAACTTGTCATTTTCTCCTGGTTGGCACAGCAGGGGCCTTCTTCTTGCCATGTTCTCAGGATAAATCTCTTCCTCCTTATTCACATCTAGATGCATATTTCTCTCAATTTCTGGGCTCACATACGGCTGGAGTGAATTACTAAGGCCTTCAGACATTGCTTTACTTCTCACAGATATCCCCCAAATCTCCCTCCCAGACTTAAGTACTGCCAGCTGCTGCTTCCTGGACCACTTGCACTTCAGAAGCCTTCCTGGATCTTCCCGTGCTTGTTACAATCTTCCTGAATTCTCCAGAGTTCATGGTAAGACTTCTTCTCTATGACAGAGCCTTGATGAGGCTCTTATGAAACATTTGTTTGTCAAGTGTGTTGTGTCCTATTCATTCTGAGAATTCCATCCATCTTGGGAACTGACTTGGAAGGGCAGCAGCCTGATTTAGCCCACCTGATTACCAGCTGCCATCCAGAGGATCAGGGATAGGGTTCTGTGTCTGAACCCTAAATTTAAGTTTAGAGTTTGGGTCGCAGCTAGCACTGATGATTAGATTCAGTGTTAGGTGAAGAGCTAGCACTTGAATTAGTGTTAGGTTGAGGGATGTGAGAAGAGTTGTTATTTATGGGCAAGGGTTCGAGTTAAGGTTGAAGTTTAGGACAAGAAAAGGCTAAGGTTGGACTTTAAGATTAGGAGTTTGTGTTATGGGTTAGGAGTTAGGGTCGGGTTAGGGTTAGATTAAAGGTTTAGTATACGGGTTAGAGTTAGCACTAGGCACCAATTCCCAGCTTCCCTCCATGGAGAAAAACTACGTGAGGACACAGATGGATATGGCAAAGGGAATCAAAAGGCACAGTTCTGTAAAAGTAAATTTTATTAAGTCCAAGTTCTATCCACTGAATCATAGAAGCATAGAATGGCTTTGGTTGGAAAGATCAGAAAGATCATCCAGTTCCAACCCTCCTGCTGTGTGCAGGGTTGCCAACCACAAGACCAGGCTGCCCGGCCTTGAATGCCTCCAGAGATGACGCATCCACAAATTCTCTGGACAGACTGATCCTGTGCCCCACCACCCCTGAGTGAAGGATCTCTTCATAGCATCCAACACAAACTTCCCCTCTTGCAGTTTACATCCATCTGCCCTCATCGTATCACCGTCTACCAGCACAAGAAGTCCCTCTCCTGCCTGTAAGCTCCTCTCAAATATTGCAGGATCACTGTGAGCTCTTTCCGGAGCATTCCTTCTCCAAGCTAAACAATTCCAACTTCCACAGTCTTTAAACAGCCCTCTGATTATATTTGTGGTGCACCTCTGTACCCACTCCAACAGCTCCATGTCTCCCTTGTGCAGGGACTCCGGGCCTGGACGCAGTGCTCCAGATGGAGCCTTACAAAGGCAGAGAGGAGGGGTGCAATCACCACCCTCTCATTGCTGGACACCCCTGTGTTGGAGCAGCCCTGGATACCAATGGCCATCCAGGCTACTAGAGCGCAGTGCTGGCTCATGGCCAGCTCTTCATCCATCAGGATCCCCAGCTGAATCCACTTTCCACAAAGGAGAAGCTCTGAGCAATAGAAAATATCTTCTCCTTGTGTCAAACACAGATTTCACAACCTCCTAAACCACTCATTGCCCATGTGCTTTCTTTGCTGCTATTTCATCTCTGACACAGTGAGGCATATGCTGGAATCTCAAGTTCCATAGAATCAAGGAAGGAAGACACAAATGGAAAGTACTGAAGGGGAACAGAAGCAGCACAAGTAGTTGGAAAATATTAAAGATGTATTAAAGAAAAAAACACACTAATGGAAAACAACAAAGCCCAACCTTAGAATGCGACACATTAGAAGTCACCTGGGGAGAGAGATGGAATCGTTATGATTACTGGAAAACATCCACAACAACAGTTTCCGAATGGCATCCTTCAGTGCCTGGTTCCTCACGCTGTAGATGAGGGGGTTCACTGCTGGAGGCACCACCGAGTACAGAATTGCCACCACCACATCCATGGCTGGGGAGGAGATGGACTGCGGCTTCAGGTAGGTGAAGAAGCCAGTGCTGACACAGAGGGAGACCACAGCCAGGTGAGGGAGGCACGTGGAAAAGGCTTTGTGCCGCCCCTGCACAGAGGGCATCCTCAGCACGGCCCTGAAGATCTGCACGTAGGAAAGCAGAATGAAAACAAAACACCCAAAGAACAGAAATACACTGAATGTCATAAGACTGAGATTCCGGAGGTAGGGGTACGAACAAGAGAGCTTGAGAATGTGAGGAATTTCACAGAAGAACTGGTCCACAGCGTTGCCTCGGCAGAGTGGCAGTGAAAACGTGTTGGCAGTGTGCAGCAGAGAATTGAGAAGCCCAGTGCCCCAGGCAGCTGCTGCCATGCTGGCACAAGCTCTGCCGTCCAGCAGGGTCCCGTAGTGCAGGGGCTTGCAGATGGCAACGTAGCGGTCGTAGGACATGACGGTGAGAAGGTAAAATTCGGCTGACAACAAGAATGAGAACAGAAAGACCTGGGCAGCACATGCAGCGTAGGAGATGGCCCTGGTGTCCCAGAGGGCATTGGCCATGGCTTTGGGGACAGTGGTCGAGATGGTGCCCAGGTCGAGGAGGGCGAGGTTGAGGAGGAAGAAGTACATGGGGGTGTGCAGGCGGCGGTCGCAGGCTACGGCTGTGCTGATGAGGCCGTTGCCCAGGAGGGCAGCCAGGTAGATGCCCAGCAGGAGCCAGAAGTGCAGGAGCTGCAGCTGCCGCGTGTCTGCCAGCGCCAGGAGGAGGAACTCGCTGATGGAGCTGCTGTTGGGCATCTGCTGCTCCTGGACATGGGTAATCATCAGAGGAGAAACAAAAGGCAAGTTAGGTGAGACTTCTCTTGGCAACAACCTGTACCATTCCTTGGTGACCTTCCTCCTGCCATTTAATCCAATACGTTTTCTTTCTCTGAAGGAAATGATCGTTCAGATCCGTGATTTGAGATTATTTTCATGAGTTTGAATATGTAAGGAAGAGGAGAGGCCTCTGCCCATGGGATTTTGAGAAAGCAATCCTGACCCACCCAGGAGGGTACTTTGCTAAGAGGCAGGAGTGCTTGATTTTCCTTTTAGAATGTGACATCTCTCTTAGCATTTCCCCACTTCATCTCCCTGGGCTTTCAGGTAACGCTTTCAGGGAAAGATTTGCATCCACAGGGCAGCTCACGACTTGGAAAGACATCTATCTTAGAGAGTGAGCCAAGTGTCCTAGTGATGGCATCTCATTAAAAGAATGTCAGCTCTTTCCCCGGCCTCACAGACTTTGCTGTCCACAGCCCCGAGCAGCTGCTCTCAGCCCCCGTGCGCTGCAGAAGGAACTGAGCTCATGCCTGGAGAGATGCAGCCCTGCTCTGCTTTGGCTGCAGAGGAGGGGGTTCGTGCTTGGACACCACTGCCATGAAGGCAGAGGTGTTTCTGGTGGGAGAGGATGCACAAGGGCTTGCTCAGAAGAAGGGGCCGGCGTGGAAGGGAATCCTATGTGGTTGTCTCTTGAGTTGTCCCTCCTGACAACATTTCTGTTTTTCCTTTCCTCTCACTCCCTGATCACAGCCCGACTGCCTGGAGATCGTCTTCCCTGCCTGCTGTTTCCATGTCTCGTGTCTTTTCCTTCTTTTCCTTGCTGCACTCACACTCACCACCCGAAGGTCAGTGCACCCATCTTTGCCCGTCAGGAAACTGCCTGTTTGCAGGGCAGTACCTGTGTGCATGCCTATCTTTGCAGGTATAAACAGACATATCAGAAAGCCTGAATGGGATCGACAAAGCTGATGCTCATTCTGTCCATCGAGTGAGGAAAGACTGATGGAACATGAGGATGCTGCTCACAAACCTGCTCATCTCCAAAGCTACAGTACAGCCGTCTCAGTGATGTGTCAACATAGGCAGCTCCTCTCCCATTTCTCCAGTCCCCATCCTAAAGGTAGGAAAATGAACACAGGGCAGGAATTCCCATGTTTGGTTCTCCTTCTTGAAAAGTCCTCTCTGCTGGGTCCTGAGCGTGCAGTGCAGCTGTGAGCCCCCAGCCCCATGCAGCACCCCTAGCAACAGAAGGCCCCTGGGCTGCTGGGGGGCTCCTTCCCCCCACACATCTCCCTGCAGCTACCTGGCTCTGCTGGACAGCCCTTTACGGTTCCATAGGGATGGGATTCAGCTGAATCAGTTGAGGCATCTTATCCACAGGTTGCAGCCCTCGGTTCTGGAGGGGAGTCAGCTCCCTCCCGTGCCTCCCACACACCCAGCCAGACCAGCACTGACCACACATTTGGCCACAAGCATCCCTCCTCTTCCACAGGCCTCTTTCTCCTCCATCTGCATTAATTCCCATCTTTGCCTGGTGCAGTCACAATCCACTTATCAGCTCTCACTGACTGCATTTCCCTCTTGGATCCCCACAATGCTGTCCCCATGCTGGCTGTACCTCCCTCTCCCTGTTGGAGCTGCCATCTGTGTCACAGGGGTTGTGCCGCACTCAGTGACATCTCTGTGTCTGCTGTAATAGAAATGCCTTAAATATGACAACTCCTTTTTTGGACAGGGCTCCTTGAAAGCTTTGTCTGCAACACTGAGACCTCCCTAATGAACAGCTGAAGTCTTGAAGTCTTGAGGGAAATGGCTTGTTAGGTCTTTCTGCACTGTAATGAGCCCCACAGTGTATGTGGTGTTGGTGGACTTCTGGTACTGAGAGAAGCCTGCTGTAACCAAATGATGGAGGTGCAGACAAAATGCTGTCCAGAAATGCTGGAGAGTGTTGAGGTATTAATTGGTCCCTGTGGGGCCATTACCAACAAAGCCTCCCCTTAGCCGTGTTAGAGCAGACAATTGGAGGCTGTGATTCCAGGCAGGCAAAGGCCCTGTGCAGGTGCTTTCAGGTTGAGGAAAGCCCTTGGTTTGTCTGATGCACAGAAGGGTAGAGCCATAGCTGCAGGCTTTGGGAAGGGTGGTCCCGTCCCTCACTGATGGCCCAAGGCTCTCTTACAGTCAGTGGGATGTGAATCATAGAAGCATTTAATCTCAAGGTTGGAAACGACCTGCAAGATCATCCAGTCCAACCATCCTCCCATTGCCATTGCTACTGCAAGCCTCTAAGCCACATCTCAGCTCCTCAGCCAGACGCCTCTTGAACATTGCCAGGGACGGCAACTCCACCACTCCCTGGGCAGCCATTCCATTGTCTGACCTCTCTCTGAGAGAAAAAGAGGCCAAACTCCTCCTCATCTCAACCTCCCTTCTGGAAGTTTGAGAGCGCAGTAAGGTCTCCTCTGAGCCCCGTCTTCTCCAGACTAAACAATCCCAGCTCCCTCAGCCGCTCCTCATAGGATTTGTGCTCCAGACCCCTCACCAGTTTTGCTACCATCCTCAGGACACGTTGCAGTGCCTCAAAGTCTTTCTTGTAGTGAGGGGCCCAAAACTGAACACAATTCTCAAGGTGCAGCCTCACCAGTGCTGAGTACAGGGGATGATCACCTCCCTGCTCCTGCTGGCCACGCTATTTCCAATGCAGGCCGGGATGCTGTTGGCCCGCTTGGCCACCTGGGCACACTGCTGGCTCATGTTCAGCCCAGCATCAACCAACCCCCAGGTCCCTTTCCTCTTCACAGTCATCCAGCCACTCAGCCCCAAGCCTATAGCTGTATGGGATTATTGTGGCCAAAGTGCAGGACCCGGCACTTGGCCTTAGTGAACCTCATCCCATTCCCCTCAGCCCAGCGATCCAGCTTATCCGGATCCCTCAGAATGGCCTCCCTACCCTCAGGCAGATCAACACCACCTCCCAACTTGGTGTCACCTGCAGACTTACTGAGGGCACACTCAATCCCTTCATCAAGGCCATCAATACAGATATTGAACAAGATGGTCCCCAGTACCGAGCCCTTGGGCACACCACTTGTAACGGGTCGCCAGTTGGACTTAGCTCCATTAACACTACCCATTGGACACGGCCCTCTAGCCAGTTCCTTACCCAAAGAAGGGTTTACCTGTCCAAGAAGAGTACACCTGTCCCATGTGTGCGTGTAGTGTTCTGTGAGGGAAAATGACACGACACCTCCTGGCCTCTCTACAGGGCTGCAAGGAGGCAAGGAGGCCCCAGTGGACGAGGACAGCGTGTGCCCTCCTGAGCCTCAGCAGCAGACACAACTGCCACAGCCAAGAGGACAAAGACCTTGGTTGTCTCTCAGGTCCCTTCAGCCTTGCCAGTGCTGTTGGCCATCTCCACCAGGAGCTGTTCTGTGCAGTCCCACACTTGCCTCCTTTTCCCTGCGGGCTGCAGACACTCACCTCGACTCCTGCACTGGCACTCACCCTGGCACTGCCTTCCTTTGATGGTTCTGCAATCTCACTAGCTGTTCCTTGTGACACAACTGCACGGACTGATCACAGAGTCCTGCTGGGTGTCTCTGGCACCACAGCACTACCATTGGAGGCGAGGGCTGACCTGTCAGCTTGCGCTGCAACAATCACTTCTGAGGTCCTTTTCCAGCCATGTTCCTCTTGTAGTCCTTCAGGACATTTCTACTAAATCCTTTACGTATTGACCCTCTCACAACTGTATCAGTCTAAGCTGTATGCTTTATAAGAAAATCACAGAAGGCTGGAATTACTTTACAGCTTTCAGAGAAAAGGAGGAAAAGGAAAGAGAAATTAAAATGAGTAGGAAGATCACACTTCATATTATCCTTTCTCTCCTTCATTAGCTTCAGCTCAATGTGACCATCAGCCTTCCCCATTGCTTCTCTGCAGGCTCTGACAACACTCCTATACTTTTCCCAAGGGGACAGGCCCTTTTTTCCACTTTTCCCAAACCTTCTTCCCTTTCATCTTATCCATGAGCTCCCTGCTCGTCCATGCAGGTCTCCTGCATCCATTTCCCCATTTCCTACTCTTAGGGATGCACTGATCCTGAGCTTGGAAGAAGTGCTGTTTAAATGTTGCCCAGCTCTCATGGGCTCCCTTACCTTCAAGCACTCCAACCCATGAGATACCTCCAAGTAGGTGCCAGAAATTGTTGAAGTTGGCTCTCTTAAATTTCAGGGCAGCAATCCCACTTTTTGCCTTACTTCTTCCACCCAAGGTCTTGAACACCACCATCTCATCATTGCTGCATCTCAAGCTGCCCCCACATTTCTCAACAGTAACAAGCCCATCCCTGCTAGATAGAACAAGGTCCAAAATCACCCCACCCCTTATTGACTCCTCCAACACCTGCATGACCAAATTATCCTCAGCGCATGGCAGGCACCATCTGGACTGTGTGTGCCCAGCCATGTTGCTTACCCTGCAGATATCTGGGTGATTCAGGTCTCCCATGAGAACCAGTGCATGGGATTGCAAGGCTACTTCCAGCTGCGTGCAGAAGGCCTCATCGACTTCATCCTCCTGATCTGGTGGCTGTAGTACCCCCACAACAGTGTTGGCCATACCAGCCCTGCTCTTAATTCTCACCCACAAGCACTCCACACGTTCTTCACCCTCTCACGGGTGCACCTCTATCCATTCTTGTAGCTCTCTCACATAAAGGGCAACTTCTCCACCTCGCTTCCCCAGCCTGTCCTTCCTGAAAACGACACAGGCCTCCATTTTGAGCTGTCCCACCACATCTCCGTGACTGCAGTGAGATCACGGCCCTGCGACTGTACACAGATCTCCAGCTCATCCTGTTCATTTCCCATGCTATGCGCACTGGTCTACAGGCACTTCAGGGAAGCAGCAGGTGCAGTTACCCCTAGAGCAATGCAAGAAGATTTTGGATGGGGTATTGGCAACATGACCTTCTCTGAGGAGTCCCCGTATGATCCTATGGGACAGCTCAGAGCTTTTTTCCTGCTATCTCCAACAGTGACAGCATCCCTCAGCCCTTCTCTGCCACATTGAATTCCCCTCCCTTCCCCTTACAGACCTAGTTTAAATCCCTGGTAATCAACCCAGACAGCATGCTCCCCAGCAGCCGTGTGCCCTGTTTGCTCAGTCAGAGTCCATCAGGAGCCCACATATCCAGTTTCTCAAAGGCCTGCCCAAGATCAGAATACCCAAAGCCTTGATCAAGACGCTGCCCCTTCAGCCAGGCAGCAAATGGGAGCCTCAGTGCTCCCCAGCCAGGAGCCCCCAGTTACTAAGACTCTCCATCCTTTTTTGGCGGCACTGACATTGATGCAGTGCCCTGCCTGGCCCCCTGCCCTGTGTTCTAAACGTGTTACTCGGGGCATGAGTTCTGACTGCACACTTTTGCATTTCCTCACTCAAAGAATGCGAGCCATTGTCACAGTAGACAACTTCCGCAGTAGGAAGCTTGAGAAGCAAAATGATTGCCCTCACACTGTGTTTTGCCCACCGCCTGATACTCAGTCCCCTGAGCAAGCCAGAGAGTACTTCTGCTCCTGTGAGGACGTGTGAGTATCTCCCAGATGACTTCAACAGTCGTATATAATCAACTGGCCATGGAAACCACAGAACTCATTGGCCGTGTGCTAAAACCCCTAAATTTCTGGGAATCCAATGATCCATTAGGGAAAAAGAGGCTCCTCTTGAGATACTCCGTAAAAGAATCGAGAATAATCAAGTGGTATCATCATCCAGGATGAGTGGCTTATAGTAGACTCCCACAGTGAGGTTCCTTGTCCCTTCATCCATACCCAGAAGCTTTCAACCACGTCATTACTAACTGTAAGCTCCATTCCATCCAGCCCACCAGTACACACAGCAACCCCATCCCATCTCACCTGCCCTGGAGAGCCCAGAGCCATCCATCACACACAGCACACCCCTCACAGCACCATTCCCACCACGTCTCACTCACGCTGATGATGCTGCAGCACACAGGGCCTCCAGCTTTGGATGCCAACGTGAAAAACCAGTAACACACAACAGCCTTGCACATGGGCAGCTGGGGGGCTGGTTGTTCCCTTGGAGCTCTGTCTGTGGCTGTGTTGATTCCAGGAGTGCAGAGGTGAGCTATGACACAGAGGGCACAGCTTTCTGTGGGGTGGAGGCAACTACTGGTAGAATTCACCAAGACAAAGCCTCCCAAGTGAACATCCACCCTGAGAATGCAAGGCCCCCTCCTCCACGCCCACCATTCCACCACCACAAGGAAAACAAACCGTTGTGGAATCAGAAATGCTCCTGTTCCTGCAGACGGGGCACTGCAGTCACAACTCTGCAGGGACTCACATCCACTGCAGAAGGACTTTCCCCAGAGCAGAGGGAAAGCAGGGATGTTCAGAGGCAGATGAGTTTTCTAACTCTTAATGCAACTAAACACGACGTGTGACAAAAAACGGGCAGAAACCCCACATTACAATGATTCCTTTAGGGAAAAAAAGTGAAAAACCTGCTTCACTGGCTCACCAAAATCAACCTCCTCTTCCTGCCAACTGCATTCCAAGCACAGCAGCTTCAGCTGAGCACAGCAAATGTGAAGGCCCTGCTGCAGGAGATCTCAGACACACCTTCCCAAGGTCAAAGCAAAAACCTTCAAGCTCAAAAGGGATCACTTGCAAGGCAAGCACGCACTGGAGAGCACTGATATCTGTGCTCTGGGGATGAGCTGGTGGTGCACCGTGTGAGTTTGCACTGCCTTCTGCTCCCACCACCTCCTAAAACTTGGGATGGTGCACTGAGGAAGAAGAAGCTCAGCTTTTTGTACTTTCATTGGAGACAAACAAGGCTTGGTGTCACACAGCTGCTCTGAGCTGATTAAAGCATTCAAGAAGAGCAGTAGAACCAATGTGCAGCACAGTTAGGAAGGACGATAGGGTTGTGTGAAAGAAATCACAGAATCACAGAATTGCCAGGGTTGGAAGGGACCTCAAGGATCATGAATCTCCAACCCCCCTGCCACATGCAGGGCCACCAATCATCCCACCTAATGCTAGATCAGGCTGCCCAGGGCCCCATCCAATCTGGCCTTGAACACCTCCAGGGATGGGGCATCCACAGCCTCTCTGGGCAGCCTGTTCCAGTGCCTCACCACTCTCTCTGTAAAGAATTTCCCCCTGACGTCCAACCTAAATCTCCCTTCCCTCAACTTCAAGCCATTTCCCCTTGTCCTGCTGTCACTCACCCTTTCAAAGAGTTGATTCCCCTCCTCTTTGTAGGCTCCCTTTAGGTACTGGAAGGCTGCAATGAGGTCACCCCACAGCCTTCTTTTCTCCAGGCTGAACAAGCCCAGCTCCTTCAGCCTGTCCTCATAGGGGAGGTGCTCCAGTCCCCTGATCATCTTTGTGGCCCTCCTCTGGACCCTCTCCAACAGCTCCCTGTCTTTCTTGTACTGCGGGCTCCAGACTTGGACGCAGTACTCCAGATGGGGCCTCACAAGAGCAGAGTAGAGGGGGACAATCACCTCCCTGTTGCTGCTGGCCACCCCTCTTCTGATGGAGCCCAGGATACCATTTGCCTTCCGAGACGCAAGGGCACACTGCTGGCTCATATTAAGTTTTTCATCTATCAGAACCCCCAGATCCTTCTCCCCAGGGCTGCTCTCCAGGACCGCTCCTCCCAGTCTGTATGGATGCCTGGGATTCCTCCGGCCCAAGTGCAAAACTCTGCACTTTGCCGTGTTGAACCTCATCAGGTTCACCCGGGCCCACCTTTCCAGCCTCTCGAGGTCCCTCTGAATGGCATCCCTTCCTTCAACCGTGTCGACCGCACCACTCAGCTTGGTGTCGTCAGCAAACTTACTGAGGGTGCACTCGATTCCATCATCGATGTCATTGATAAAGATGTTAAAGAGCACTGGTCCCAAGACAGACCCCTGGGGGACGCCACTCGTTACCGGCCTCCACCTGGACATGGAGCCATTGATGACCACCCTCTGTCTGCGGCCTTTCAACCAGTTTCTTATCCATCGAGTGGTCCACCCATCAAATCCACATCCCTCCAATTTGGAGATAAGGATGTGGTGGGGGACCATGTCAAAGGCCTCGCTCAAGTCCAGGTAAATGACATCGGTCGCCTTTCCCTTGTCCACCGATGCCGTCACTCCATCATAAAAGGCCACCAGATTGGTCAAGCATGACCTTCCTCTGGTGAAGCCGTGCTGGCTGTCTCGGATCACACGCCCTTTCCTCATGTGATCAAGCATGTCATCCACGATGATCTGTTCCATCATCTTCCCAGGCACAGAGGTGAGACTCACTGGCCTGTAGTTCCCAGGGTCCTCCTTGCTCCCTTTCTTGTCAATGGCAGTGACGTGACCCTTCCTCCAGTCATCCGGGACCACACCTGACAGCCACGACTTCTCAAATATGATGGAGAGCGGCTCGGCAACCACCTCAGCCAGCTCCTTCAGAACCCTGGGATGCACGCCATCCGGCCCCATAGACTTGTACACATTCAGTCTCATGAGGCGGTCTCGGACCTGCTCTGTCCTCACAGCGGGACGGGATTTACCACCCCAGTCCCCACCCAGAGGTGTAGGGATGCAGGGCTCAGGGACGGGAGAAGTACCGGAGTCCTGGCCGCCAGTGAAGACCGAGGCAAAGAACTCATTCAGTACCTCAGCCTTCTCTCCATCCGTTGAAGCCAGTTCTCCTTTTACATTTACCAAAGGAGGTACGCTCGCTTTGGCCTGTCTCTTCTGGCCAGTGTACCTGTAGAAAGTCTTCCTGTTGTTTTTCACGTCCCTCGCCAAGTTCAGTTCCACCTGCGCCTTGGCTTTCCTGATCCCACATCCGCAAGTCCGGACGACATCCCTGTATTCTTCCCAGGTTGCACGCCCTTGTTTCCAGAGTTTGTATGCACCTTTCTTTGCCCTCAGCACTCTCAGCAGGTCCTTACCGAGCCACGCCGGCTTCCTCCCTCCTCTGCCTGCTTTCTTGTTCAGAGGGACAGAGAGTTCTTGCGCTCTCAGGAAGGCATCCTTGAAGAGTAACCAGCTCTCCTCAGCATTTTTGTTCTTAAAGACAGCATCCCAGGGGATCTCGGCCAACAGTCCATTGAACAGCTTACAGTTTGCTCTCCCAAAGTTCAGGGTCCTGACGCCACTCTTCACCAGGCCCACATCTCTCGAGATCACAAACTCGACCAGAGCGTGGTCACTGCAACCCAGGCTGCCTCCAACCTTAACACCATTCATTATTTCCTCCACATTGGTGAGCAGCAGGTCCAGCAACGCTTCACCTCTGGTCGGTCTGTCCAACACCTGGACCAGAAAGCTATCGTCAACACATTCTAGGAGCCTCCTGGACCTCTTGCAACTCGCCCTGTGGTCTATCCAGGAGATATCCTGATGGTTGAAGTCCCCCATCAGGACAAGAGCCCGTGAGCACGAAGCTTCCCGCATCTGAAGCAAGAAAGCCTCGTCAACAGTCTCCCCTTGATCAGGTGGCCTGTAGTATACTCCTATCACCAGCTGGCCTTTGTTAGACCCATCCCTAATTCTAACCCACAGGCTCTCAACCTGATCATGACTGCTTCTCAGAGGAAGCTCCTCGCAGTCTATCCACTCTTTGACATAGAGGGCTACTCCACCACCCTTCCTACCTAGCCTAGCTCTTCTAAAGAGCCGACAGCCCTTAATGGTGGTATTCCAGTTATGGGAATCATCCCGCCACGTTTCCGTGAGAGCAACAAGGTCGTAATTTTCTAAGCACATCACGGTTTCCAACTCATCCTGCTCGTTTCCCAGGCTGCGTGCATTGGTATAAAGGCACTTCAGCTCGGTTTTCCGTCTCACCGCCTTTATAGATGGTCTAGGTTCCCCTAGAACAGCAGCATCCCCAACACCCCCCCGCCCCAGTCCATCCCTTTGTACTTCACCGTCAACGCCCAGCAGGTTCGGTACAAGCCCTGGAATGACCCGCTCAAGCTCAACATCCCTGATTATGCTCCCTTCCCCCTTCATACCCAGCTTAAAGACCTGTCAATGTGTCCTGCTAGTTCCTCAGCTAAGATCCTCCTCCCCCTCACAGACAGACTACTTTCATTTGCTGCCATCATGCCAGGCGCTGAGTAAGTTTCCCCTTGGTCAAAAAACCCAGAATTCCTGGATTTGCACCAACTTTTGAGCCATTTATTTATGAGGTGTGCTTTTTGGTACCTCTCAGTATCCTGCCCTGCCACTGAAGGTATGGAAGAAAACACCACCTGCACACCCGCTCCCTCCACTACCCGCCCCAGTGCCCTGAAGTCTTTCTTGACAGCTCTGAGACTTCTCTCAGCAACTTCATCATTGCCAGCCTGGATTATCAATTATGGGTAATAATCGGAAGGGCGAATCAGACCAGGGAGTCTCCTAGAAATGTCTCTGACCCGTGCCCCAGGGAGGCAGCACACCTCCCTACGGTGGGGTCAGGCCGACATATAGGACCTTCCATTCCTCTCAGCAGGGAGTCTCCTACAGCAACCACCCTTCTGTCCTTCCGGGTGGAGGCAGTCCTGAGGCGTGGGGCCAAATGCTTTTCCTGAGGCAACCTCGCGGGTTGACCTCCCTCTACACCCCCACTCACCTCTCCCTCGAGTTCCAGGGCCTCAAACCTATTACTCAGAGGCACCTGGGGAGACGAGGATGGTCGGGATGGGGGACGCCCACTTTGTCGAGTCGGTACATGTTTTCACTCCTCCCCCTTTCTCGAATTGTTCCTAGGAGGAGGAGAGGACAGGAGCTCACTGCAGCACTGTCAGCCCGCCGCTTCCCCTCTCCCACCTGTTTACGAGGCAGGGGGGTGACGTGCTCCACATGGTGCCTCAGTTTTGCGCCCAGATCTCGGGGCTGATAGGGACTGGCACCACCAGTCAATCTCCTTCTCACACTCTTTTATGGTCTCAGCCTCTCTACCTCCTCTTTCAGGTCGACCACAAGGCTGAGTAAGTCATGCAGTCGGTCACATCTTATACAACCACTGCTGCCATCACCCAGCACTGCAAAGGCCGGGCTCTGGCACTCGTGACAGCCAGTGACCTGCGTACTAGCCTCAGTCTGAGTCTCCACACTCTTTTTGGCTGCAGTCTTTTTCCTGCGTGAGCATGGAACGTCCGCCTGGGACTCCACAATTCTTGTGGCGTTAGCCTTCCTCCGGGGTGCCACGTTACTGCTCTCCTGACCCTTCTCTCAGGTTCATCAGAGCACTCACAAATCACTGAGAGCAACACAAGCACACAGACACACAGAACATCCCTACACAGCCGCTTCTCCTTAGGAAACGGCATCAAAAAGCTGCTGGCAGGAGGAGCAGAAGAGGAAACCTGGCATGGTGAGAGAGCTGCTTTGGGCAGCAAGGAAAGGCCATCTGAAGCTCCTGGCTTAAGTCCCCTGTGCAGAGGGTGCCAGTGGTGCCATCTCCTTTCCAAGCTCCTCCTGAATCGGGAGAAGTATCTGAGTCTGCCTCATCCTTGGGCTCGCCAACACCCTCAAGGTCTCTCTGCTGGGGTTTTTCCCATGAGAAATGAGGTGCCAGCCTGGATAGAAACTTCCTGCACCAGAGACACTTGCAGGGCTACTTTATCACATGAACGGGGAACGTTTTATGAGGATGGAGCTCTGGATGAAGCTCTTCCTGCAGTGCAGACATTTCCAGGGTCTCCGCCCTGAGTGGATCCCCAAGTAAAAGCTCTTCCCACACATGGGACATTTGGAGCACTTCTGCCACGAGTGCCATCTCCTGCGAATGAGGAGCTCTGCGCTCTGCACAAAGCCCTTCTCACACTGGAGGCATTTCTAAGGCTTCCTGCCACGTGAACTCACTGGTGCAGGCACAAATTGGACTTCACCCAAGTGCAGACACTCTGGTCCCTCAGCAGGTTCCAGCTGTGGCCAAAGCTCTTCTTGCAGGCTGCACATCTGTAGGGTTCCTCGTGTGGATCCACTGGTGTGTGATGAGCTCCCAGCTCTGGACAGACCTCTTCCTGCAGTCAAGGCACTCACATCCTGGTTGGTTCTCTGGGCTCTACTGAGGGTTGAGCTCCAGATGAAGCTCTTCCCACACTCCCTGCAGACAGAATTTCTTCCTTCCTGGTGACATATCGGCCCAGCTGTTTCCTTTGGGTCCTCACCTGCTGCCCCACAGCAGAGCAGTTTCTACAGGGGAGGTAAGAGCTGACTCTCCTTGCACACAGCCCTGCCAAAATGTGCCACCTGGCAGAAGGTTTCCAGTGGCTGTGACACATCCCACATTCTCCTTTGCATGGCCACTCAGCACTGCAACTGCAGCTGAAGGAGAGCAATACACAAAGAAGGAAAAAGAGGATTTAATTGGGCTGCACAGCTCTTCCTCTACTCAAGGGATTTTGCATGTTTCATCAGTACACAAAGCTGCAGGTGGTGACCAGCCTGTGGCTCTGGCCGAAGCTCTTCCAATGTTTGGGGCTCTGCAGATTCTTTATGTTGTGTGGCTGTGCTGGTAGGTAACGAGGCTGGAACTGCTTTTGAAGGTTCCCAGAGTCTTGGGATGCTTCTGCAGCCTGTGTGTGCTGTGGATGTGCTGCTGGGTATTGAGACTAGATCTGTGTTTAAAGCTCTTCTCACACTCAGGACACTGAAAAGGTCTCTCCCTTGTGTGGATGCGCTGGTGGCGCTTCAAATCAGAACCGCTTGTGAAGCTCTTCCCACACTCAGAGCACCTGTAGGGTCTCTCTCCTGTGTGGATGCGTTGGTGGAAGGTGAGGTGGGATCTCCATTTGAAGCTCTTCCCACAATCTGAGCACTTGTATGGATTCATTGCTGAGCGTATGCACTGGTGGTTAACGATGCTGGAATCTTTTTCAAAGCTATTTCCACACTCGGTGCATGGATTCTGCTTTTTCTTCTGGCACACATCCTTGCTCCTGGGTTCTTCAGGCTGCTTTTGACCTATGCTGAAGTCCAGCGGGCTGCTTCCTGTCTTTACCAGACACTTTCCCATTGGCTTTTTGGTGTGCTCACCGTGACCTTGCTCCAGGCCTCCTTGGACATCCCTTCTGAGTTCCTCCACACAGACACTACCTTTCGGCCACACCACTTTCCTCCAGATCCTCCATTGTATCTGTAATCCCACTTCCTGCTGGATGAAAGAGGAAATCCAGAAATAGCACACGGTGCCCCAAATAAAACACAGACAGAGATGGCTCTTCCAGCCCCAACCTCTTCCTTCCCTCCACCACCTCACCTGGGCTGAGGTCTCCTGGCCCTTGTACAGCAGAGCTTAACCGTGCTCATGCCGTGCAGAGAAGACCGAATCGAGAAAGCAGGGTAGGAAGTTGTTAGCAATAGAAGTCACTTGCTCAGTGAGGAGAAACGTGCCATGAGTGCCATGGGCAGCGCTCAGCGAGGAAGTGAGCCAGCTGCAGGGAGATGCTGCCCTCGAGAGCAGGGCAGCCGGAGATTGCCTCTTCTGGGACCTGCTCACGGGTGAGAGGAGTTAAAGGAGCGCCAGGACAGCAACGTGGGGATGTGTGACCGCAAGGATGTGCGAATGGCCCCAGCAAAGGGAGCAAAGGGACCCGGCAGAAAGCGGCGCTTCATTAGCGTGACAAAACACAGCCCCCATCCCTCCCTCCCTCCCCCGGCTGCAGACGCGCCGTGAGAACGAGCTGTGAAACTGCCCAAGGCCTGGCAGCCGGCTCGGGGCGTGCTCGCTGTGGGAATCGCTGCCTGGAGCTGAGGCTGTGCCGAAGCGGCCAGAGCCTGGCTGGAAGCCATCCGGGCAGCACCGCGGCGGCAGGAGGTGCAGCAAGGCCGTCGTGCGGCCAGCTCCGGGCTGAGGGCACTCGGCATCCTCTGCTCTCCCAGGAGCGACTCCCAGGAGCCCGGTTGCCTGCACCAGAGGTGGGAGCAGCCTGCTCCGCACCCCAGGTAGGTGCCCTCGGTGGCTCGTGCAGAGGAGCGCACACTTGCTGCCCCCCGCCAGCAGCAGCGGGAGGGGAGCGGGGAGCGGCACCGGCGGGGCAGAACCAGCACTGCCGTAAACCCAGGCGGGAGCCCGGTCCCGGCTCCAGCTCCCGCCCAGCACAGCAGGTTTGCTGGGCCAGACGGGCAGAAACGAGGGCAGCAGCGGTTGCCAGGCGTGCTGCAGCCCGGCTTGGGCTCCGAGGGGCACAGGAAGGGGTTGGAGCTGGGACAGCGAGGAAGTGAGCAGAGGAGCTCAGCGTGCTCTGCTGCCCGGTTGGCTCTGCGTAACCCAGCGCAGCTGGGACTGCGTTTCTCCCTCTGGGCGACGGCAGACACGAGATGACCTCGCTCGGCAGCTCTGCACGCATGGATTGATGTAAGCTTATAACTCCCCGATGCCTCCTTTGGAGTGTGTGAAGGTGAAGCCTCCAAGGGGAGAATTTCCACTTCCCTGCCCTCCCCGGCAGCCCGCAGTTTCCCTTCGGGGTCCCAGCAGGCAACATCTGCACGTCAGTCAAGTGCAGCCCAGGCTGCGTTGTGCAAAGGGCGCCCGCTGCTGAGAACGTGCCCTGGAAGTGAGCGCAGAGTGCGTGCCGATCTGGGTGGGTAGCAGCGCCGCCTGTTGGGGGAGGAGGGAAATGCAGCCGCCGAGGCATTCTTGGTGCAATGAGGTACCACCGTTCTTGTACAGCTAGAAAAGGCGGCTCCGGGGAGACCTCATTGTGCCCTTCCAGGACTTGTAGGATACGCATAAAGTGGAGGAGGAACGACAGCTTACGTGGGTGGATGGTGACAGCACAAGGGGGAATGGTTTTAAATTGAGACCGAGGAGATTTAGTTTAGACATTCGGATGAAGTTTTGCACTCAGAGGGTGGTGAAGCATGAGAACAGGTTGCCCAGAGATGTCGTGGATGCCCCATGCCTGGATGCATTCAAGGCCAGGCTGAATGTGGCTCTAGGCAGCCTGGCGTGGTGGATGGCGACCCTGCACATAGCAGGGGGTTGAAACTAGGTGGTCATTGTGGTCCCCTAGGCAGGCAGCGTCCTGCAGATGGGCTGTGGAGGGCTGGGCTGGGACAGGGACTGCTGCGTTCCCTCACAGCTCCCCTGCCCTTTCTCTTGTCCCTGCAGGCTCCAGTTCCACTTCTGCCTTGCAGCCGTGATCATCTCACCTGCAGGAGAGCAGCAGATGGCCACAGCACAGCCATGTCAGGTAGGGGCTGGGGGAAGCAGGCAGGAGAGGCGGAGGGGCGAGGGATGCGAATGCTGGGGGAGAGGGAGGTGCCCTCAGGCAGCACGTGTGTGCTGGGGCCAGAGAAGCGGCTGGGACGGGAGTTTGTGTCCTGTGCGAGCTGCTTCCCTGGGCCTTGGCTGTTCCCAGCAAGGAGCCTCTTTGCTTGCAGGAGCCCGTGAGCTTTGCGGAGGTGGCCGTGTATTTCAGCAGGGAGGAGTGGGCGCTGCTGGACCCTGCGCAGCGAGCGCTCTACCGGGACGTGATGCTGGAGACGTACCAGTGCGTGGCCTCGCTGGGTGAGGGCTTTGCTGCCTTTCCTCCTCGTTAGGGCACCTTTGGCTGTGCAGAATGAGCCTCTGCAGGCCGGGCCTGGAATAATCACCATGCAGTTACATATTGATAACTCCAACAGCAACAAAGGAAATACAGCTAACAGATGACTCCCTGGTTGCTCCATTACAATTTAGGATTTTCCATTTAATTTCCATAAACATTTTGATGCTTTAGTCATTGATATATTGTTAGAAAATAAATAAGCAGTTCCCAAGTTAATTTTAATGAAAATATCCCTTCGTAATTTTCAGAGCTGTGAAAGCATTCTTTGCTCCAAAGGAAGCTGTGGGCCCAGTGTAACTCAGGACCAAACTGTGTTTTCTCCCTGGGGAGGGACACAGAGTGGAGCTGTTGAACAAGCACTGTGCCAGAATGATGGAAATGCTCTCATCTCCCCTGTTTCTCTCATTGAAGCTCCGCTTCCAGCCCCCAAACCCGTGCTGATCTCCCTGCTTGAAGGAGGGGAAGAGCCCTGGATCCCAGATGTGTGTAGCCCTGAGGCCGTGCCAGAAGACCTCAGCCCAGGTGAGGTGGTGGAGGGAAGGAGGCGGATGGGGTTGAAAGAGACATCTCTGTGTTTAATTTTGGGCACTGTGTGCTGTTTCTGGACTTCTGTCATCCAGCTGGAACTCGGATTGCAGATATATTGGAGGATCTGCAGGAAAGTGGTGTGGTCAAATGGCAGTGGAGTGGCATCTCCGTGGAGGAAATCAGAAGGGATGTCCAAAGAATCCTGGAGCAAGGTCAGGGTGAACACATCAAGAAGGCACTGGGAAAGCATCTGGGAAAGACATCAAGGAACCCAGTGGACTTCAGTGCAGGTCAAAATCAGCCTGAAGACTGCAGGAGCATGGGTGTGTGGAAAAAGAAGAATCAGCGTGCTGACTGTGGGAAAAGCTTTAATAAAGATTCCAGCATTGTTAACCATCGGTGCATACACTCAACAAAGAGCCCGTACAAGTGCTCTGATTGTGGAAAGTGCTTCAAATGGAGATCCCACCTAACCCGCCACCTGTGCCTCCATACAGGAGAGAGACCCTTTCAGTGTCCTGAGTGTGGGAAGAGCTTCAAAAGAACTTCTGATTTGAACCAGCACCAGCGCGTCCACACAGGGGAGAGACCCTACAAGTGTTCTGAGTGTGGGAAGAGCTTCCAAAGAAGTTCTGATCTGATGCACCACGAGCGCATCCACACAGGGGAGAGACCTTTTTTGTGTCGTGAGTGTGGGAAGAGCTTCAAAAGCAGTACTGAATTGAACCAGCACCAGCGCATCCACACAGGAGAGAGACCATACAAGTGTCTAGAGTGTGGGAAGAGCTTCAAAAGAAGTTATGAATTGAAGCTGCACCTGCGCATCCACACAGGGGAGAGACCCTATAAATGCCCTGAGTGTGGAAAGAACTTTAAAAGCAGTTCACTATTGAAGCGCCACCAGCGCATCCACACAGGAGAGAGACCCTATAAGTGTCTTGAGTGTGAGAAGAGCTTTAAACGCAGATCTAGTCTCAACACCCACAAGCACATCCGCAGCACACACAGGCTGTAGAAGCATCCCAAGACACGGGGAACCTTCAGAAGCAGTTCCAGCCTCCTTACCTACCAGCACAGCCACACAAGATACAGAGCCTGCAATGCCCCAAATGTGGGCAGAGCTTCAGCCAGAGCCCCAGCCTGGTCACCACCTGTGGCTTTGTGTGGTGATGAACCTTACAAATCCCTTGAGTAGAGGAAGAGCTCTGCGGCCAAACTGAATCCCCTTTCTCCTTCTTTGCGAGGGAATTACCCCTATTGCTCTCATTCAGCTGCAGTCAAGGTATGGTGTGGACACTCTAAGGAGAATCCAGAGTGGGATTTGTCACAGCCACTGGAAACCCTCTGCGGCACATTTCTGCCAGGTCTGTGTGCAGGGAGATGCCTTGGAATTCACTTCTGATCTCCCCTGTAGAAACTCATCTGCTGTGGGGGAGCAGGTGAGGGTCCAATGGAAATCTCAGCTGGACTGATGCGTCACAGGAAGGAAAAAATTCTGTTTGCAGTCAGTGTGGGAAGAGCTTCATCTGGAGCTCAACCCTCAGTAGATCCCAGAGGATTCTGGCGAGCCCAAGGATGAGGGAGACCCAGATACCTCTCCCAATTCAGGAGGAACTTGGAAAGGAGATGGCACCACTGGCACCCTCTGCACAGGGGACTTAACCCAGGAGCTTCAGATGGCCTTTCCTTGCTGCCCAAAGCAGCTCTCTCACCATGCCAGGTTTCCTCCTCTGCTCCTCCTGCCAGCAGCTTTTTGATGCCGTTTCCTAAGGAGAAGCGGCTGTGTAGGGATGTTCTGTGTGTCTGTGTGCTTGTGTTGCTCTCAGTGATTTGTGAGTGCACTGATGAACCTGAGAGAAGGGTCAGGAGAGCAGTAACGTGGCTCTTGGAGGATTTCCGAGAATCATCAGTAGTGGAAAGGGAAAAGGGATGAATAAAGTAGCTGAGTTGTTCTGGAGCTTTCTTCACTGTAGTCCTGTTTTCCGTTTTTAAAATAAATGTCAGCATGTGGAATGGGAAGAGGGAAAGATGCAAGGAGGGTTTGGTTTTGGTGCCAACTCCAGCCCAGTGCTTGCTTCTGGGGAAGGCATTTCTTTCACACAACCCTATCGTCCTTCCTATCTCAGTGTGCTGCACATTGGTTCTGCTGCTCTTCTCGAATGCTTTAATCAGCTCAGAGCAGCTGTGTGACACCAAGCCTTGTTTGTCTCCAATGAAACTACAAAAAGCTGAGCTTGTTCTTCCTCAGTGCACCATCCCAAGTTTCTGGAGGTGGTGGGAGCAGAAGGCAGTGCAAACTCACACGGTGCAGAAGCAGCTCATCCCCAGAGCACAGAGATATCAGAGTGCTCTCCAGTGAGTGCTTGCCTTGCAAGTGATCCCTTTTGAGCTTGAAGGTTTTTGCTTTGACCTTGGGAAGGTGTTTCTGAGATCTCCTGCAGCAGGACCTTCACGTTTGCTGGGCTCAGCTAAAGCTGCTGTGCTTGGAATGCAGATGGCAGGAAGTGGAGGTTGATTTTGGTGAGCTAGTGAAGTCAGTAGGAGTTTGCCTATGTTGTCAGGTGAGGTTCTCTAAACACTGCCTGACCTCCCCAGGAGGCTGCAAGGAGATGATGATTGCAGTACTGAGAAGCTCTGCTTCCTCCATCCCAGGGAGCAGGTGCCTGGTCTGGTGCAGGAGAGCTACAGCAGGGCCCTGGGGGTGGGAGGAACTCACAGCTCCAAGGGAAAATGCATGGCGAGGAAGCAAGCAGCTGCAAGGTGTTGGGATCCCCAGCAACAGGATACAACCACCCAGCCAAGAGCTGGGATGATTTGCTTTTAAACTACAACCAATGAATTCCTGTCCAGTGGCATCACTCATGTGTCTCCTCTTTCCTTTTAGGTTCCCCCAAAAAGCATTCTTGCTGTTTTGTGTTTTCATCTTACATCACCATATTCTCAGAACCGCTGTGTTGATTTGCGTTGGGTAGAAAAAAACTAAAGAGCAAAGCAGGTTTTCCTCTTTGAGTCATTTTAACTGCCGACCTCCTCACATGTTTTATCACACATCATGTTTAGTTGCATTCAGAATTAAAAAACTCAGTTTTTTTCCTCTTCAGTGCGTAGCAAGTCAAGAAGCAGGGCAGAAATGCAGCTCCTCTGAGCAGAGCTGTTCTTCTCGAGTTTGTGTGGAAAGGAATGTGAATGGATACATGGAGTGAGATAAGCTTAAGGGGCAGGAACTGACTATCAACCTGCGTGGGATTTGCTGCTCCAGTTGTAGGCATGTAAATGTATGGCCTGTGGGGTTTATCCAAGGATCTCGGGAATCTCGACGTGTCCCAGTTGACTGGAGGCTGGCAAACATCCCAGTTTCCAAGAAGAACAAGAAGACCTTGGTCATTACAGGCCTGTCCCACAGTCATATCGTGGGACCTGGTAAAATTTTGGAGGAGATCGTTCTGGGAGTTATTGAGAAACACAGCAAAGCCAACACGCTCATTGGTAACAGCCAACACGGGTTCACGAGAGGAAAGTCCTGTGGATAAACTGAATTTGCTTTGATGACAGATTTACTCCTCTAATGTTCACCAAGGGAAGCCCAACAAAGCTGCTGCTAAGGATTCTCACAGTACCCTTGTGGACAAAATATTTGGTGTACAGCTGACTGAGAGCATCATGGTGAACCGCTGAGTGCTGGGACGGCCTCAGAGTCCCATAGGAAATGGAGTTACATCAGGCTGGTGGCCCATTGCTTATGAGATTCCTGACGACATCATTTTGATGCCAATTCCTTTCACTGTTCTGATAAATGATCTGGATGACATTGTTTCCCAAACCATTGCAGTAGTAGAACTGAGGAAGTGTGGGCTTGGTGAGTGGAGAGCGAGGTGCATTGAGAACCTGAGCTCAGAGGACTGTCTTCTGCCCCACTTCCCCCACACGCTGCCCCAGCTGAAATCCCCTTTGGATCTTCACAAGCATCACTAAGATTCCCTCTCAGCCTTCCCTACAGCACGCTGAACAGGCCCAGGTCTTTCTATATTTCATCCTGCGGGAGATGCTTCTGGCATCAGTCATCTTTATTGCCCTCCACTGCACTCTCCCCAGCAGTTCCCTGTCTGCACAACATCCACTGCCTTCTCACCATTTACCCAGACAGTGATGACATCGAAGAAGGCCACCAGGTTGGCCAAGCATGATTTCCCCTTGTTAAATACATGCAGACTGCTCCTGATGACTTTCTTTTCTTCCAATTGCTTGGAGATGGCATCCAGCTCAGGTTGTTCCATCACCCTTCCAGGGACAGAGGTGAGGCTGACTGGCCTGAAGTTTCACAGATTGTCCTTCTTGCCTGTTTTGAAGACTGGTGTGACATTGGCTATCCTCCAGTCTTCAAGCACCTCTGCCATTCTCCAATACACTTCAAAGATGACAGAGAGAGTGGTTTGACAATGGCTTCTGCAGCTCCCCCAGCACACTTGAGTGAATCCTGTTGATGCCCATTGATTTGTGTGCATTGATTTTCCCAAGGCAATCTGACCAGCTCCTCCTCAAACAAGGGGAAGTCTTCCTTTCTCCAGACACTCTCTTATCTCCAGGGTCTGCGATTTCTGAGGAGCAATCTTATCAATAAAGACAGAAGCAAGGAAGGTGCTCAGTAATTCTGCCTACTCCATGCTCTCCATTACCAGGGCACCCACCTCATTCAGCAGCAGACCCACATTTCCCCTAGCTTTCCTTTTGCTATTAAGATAATTGAAAAGCCTTTCCATTTTCCCCTGATCTCCTTTGCCAGATTTAATTGCAAAGGGGCCTTAGCTTTCCTCATTGCATCCCTGCAGGCCTTCACAGCATTCCATTATTCTTCCCAAGTGCCCATGCCCTTTTTCCACATTTCATAGACTTTCTTCCTGCCTTTGAGATGATCCATGAGCTCCTTGCTCATCCATGCCGGTCTCTGTTCAGCTTTGTCTGACTTTTAGCTCAGAGGGATGCACTGATCTCGAGTGTAGAGGAAGTGATGCTTCAGTGTTAACCATCTGCCTTGGTCCCCCTAATCTTCTAATGCTCGGAGCTGAAGAATGCCTCCAAGTGGGTCCTTGAAGTGTTGGAGTCAGACTTCCTGTTAATGGCCTGTTTTCCTACTTCTTGGCATGGTTCTTCCACTCAGCATCCTCAACTCCAGTGTCTCACAGTTCAGACTATGAATGAAAACGTCAAATAGGATTAGACCCACTATTAACCCCTGCAGCACAGCTGCAGCTGCTGGCCTACAGCAAAACCTTGTGCCACTGACCACCACTCTGACTGGCCCAGCCATGCAGTTTGTCATCCTCCTCATTCTCGACCTGTGCAGCCCCTACATCAGTAGCTTTCTCAAGTCAGGTCAGAAAAACTCTCTGCTTCTCTTTCATCTTCCAACTTACTACATTCAAAATAGACCCTGGGAAAAAGCTTCCTTTAAAGGTTCTTGCCCCATGAGCTCTGGTGCTCAAGGGACATTTGGATAAAGCCCTACATAACGTGCTGTCACCTTTGGTTAGTCCTGAAATGGTCAGGCAGTTGGACTAAATGATCTCTGAAGGTCAATGACAAATGATTTTTTTTTTTTTTAATGGTTGTATGAATCCGTGTTGAGATAAAATGTAAAAGTCCTTATCTTATTGCTACATGTCCATGGCTGATGAAAAATAAATCATGACAATTTATAGACAGTCCTCAAAACTCTGAAGAGTTATTTATCACACATTTATTACACAGAGATTTTTTCCTACGCGTGTGTTTTGGCTTTTTCATGACACCTTGAATCAGGGGTTCATTCAGTTGTGCTTCATCCAGCAGCAGGGCCAAGCACTGGCCCAGTACTCCCCTGTGTCTCAAAACTCTTCCCTCTTCCATTGCAGCAATGAGCCAACACTGCAGGAGAATTAGGCTTCCTCCACAGTCATGAATGCTTCTGGAAGGGCACTGAAGTGTGGGAGGAAAAAGAGAGGAGAAGAACAAGGTCAGCCAGCTGATGGGGCATGGCTGAGCACAACCACTGCCCGCTGTGAATATTCCACATTACACATGTTGAGCCATGCACATCAGATAGAAACTTGTCATTTTCTCCTGGTTGGCACAGCAGGGGCCTTCTTCTTGCCATGTTCTCAGGATAAATCTCTTCCTCCTTATTCACATCTAGATGCATATTTCTCTCAATTTCTGGGCTCACATACGTTTGGAGTGACTTCCCAAGGCCTTCAGACATCACTTCTCACAGATATCCCCAATCCTCTCGCCCAGACTTAAGTACTGCCAGCTGCTGCTTCCTGGACCAGTCGCACTTCAGAAGCCTTCCTGGATCTTCCAGTGCTTGTTAGGATCTTCCTGAATTCTCCACAGTTCATGGTGAGACGTCTTCTCTATGACAGGGCCTTGATGAGCAGCTCTTATGAAACGTTTGTTTGTAAGGCATGTTGTGTTGTACTCATGCTGAGAATTCCATCCGTCTTGGGAACTGATTTGGAAGGGCAGCAGCCTGATTTAGCCCACTTGATTACCAGCTGCCAACCAGAGGATCAGGGATAGGGTTCAGTGTCTGAACCCTAAATTTAAGGTTAGAGTTTGGTGTTTCAGTGTTAGGTGATTAGATCTAGTGTTAGGTGAAGAGCTAGCACTTGAGTTATTGTTAGGGCAATGTGATAAGAGTTGGTATTTAGGGGCAAGGGTTCGAGATAAGGTTGAAGTTTAGGACAAGAAAAGGCTAAGGTTGGACTCTAAGATTAAGAGTTTGTGTTATGGGTTAGGAGTTAGTGTTGGGGTTAGGGTTAGATTAAAGGTTTAGTATACGGGTTAGAGTTACACTAGACACCTATTCCCAGCTTCCCTCCATGGAGAAAAACTACATGAGGACACTGATGGATGTGGCTAATGGACAGCAAAGGGAATCAAAAGGCACAGTTCTGTAAAAGTAAATTTTATTAAGTCCAAGTTATATCCACTGAATCATAGAATCATAGAATGGCTTTGGTTGGCAAGATCAGAAAGATCATCCAGTTCCAACCCTCCTGCTGTGTGCAGGGTTGCCAACCACAAGACCAGGCTGCCCGGCCTTGAATGCCTCCAGAGATGACGCATCCACAAATTCTCTGGACAGACTGATCCTGTGCCCCACCACCCCTGAGTGAAGGATCTCTTCATAGCATCCTACACAAACTTCCCCTCTTGCAGTTTACATCATCCTGCCCTCATCGTATCATCGTCTACCAGCACAAGAAGTCCCTCTCCTGCCTGTAAGCTCCTTTCAAATATTGCAGGATCACTGTGAGCTCTCTCCGGAGCATTCCTTCTCCAAGCTAAACAATTCGAACTCCCACAGTCTTTAAACAGCCCTCTGGTTATATTTGTGGTGCACCTCTGTACCCACTCCAACAGCTCCATGTCTCCCTTGTGCAGGGACTCCGGGCCTGGACGCAGTGCTCCAGATGGAGCCTTACAAAGGCAGAGTGGAGGGGTGCAATCACCTCCCTCTCATTGCTGGACACCCCTGTGTTGGAGCAGCCCTGGATACCAATGGCCATCCAGGCTACGAGAGCGCAGTGCTGGCTCATGGCCAGCTCTTCATCCATCAGGATCCCCAGCTGAATGAATCCACTTTCCACAATGGAGAACCTCTGAGCAATAGAAAATATCTTCTCCTTGTGTCAAACACAGATTTCACGACCTCCTAAACCACTCATTGCCCATGTGCTTTCTTTGCTGCTATTTCATCTCTGACACAGTGAGGCATATGCTGAAATCTCAAGTTCCATAGAATCAAGGAAGGAAAAGAAGAGACAAATGGAAAGTATTGAAGAGGAACAGAAGCAGCACAAGTAGTTGGAAAATATTAAAGATGTATTAAAGAAAAAAACACACTAATGAAAAACAACAAAGCCCAACCTTAGAATGGGACACATTAGAAGTCACCTGGGGAGAGAGATGGAATCGTTATGATTACTGGAAAACATCCACAACAACAGTTTTCGAATGGCATCCTTCAGTGCCTGGTTCCTCACGCTGTAGATGAGGGGGTTCACTGCTGGAGGCACCACCGAGTACAGAATTGCCACCACCACATCCATGGCTGGGGAGGAGATGGACTGGGGCTTCAGGTAGGTGAAGAAGCCAGTGCTGACACAGAGGGAGACCACAGCCAGGTGAGGGAGGCACGTGGAAAAGGCTTTGTGCCGTCCCTGCACAGAGGGCATCCTCAGCACGGCCCTGAAGATCTGCACGTAGGAAAGCAGAATGAAAGCAAAACACCCAAAGAACAGAAATACACTGAATGTCATAAGACTGAGATTCCGGAGGTAGGGGTACGAACAAGAGAGCTTGAGAATGTGAGGAATTTCACAGAAGAACTGGTCCACAGCGTTGCCTCGGCAGAGTGGCAGTGAAAACGTGTTGGCAGTGTGCAGCAGAGAATTGAGAAGCCCAGTGCCCCAGGCAGCTGCTGCCATGCTGGCACAAGCTCTGCCGTCCAGCAGGGTCCCGTAGTGCAGGGGCTTGCAGATGGCAACGTAGCGGTCATAGGACATGACGGTGAGAAGGTAAAATTCGGCTGACAACAAGAATGAGAACAGAAAGACCTGGGCAGCACATGCAGCGTAGGAGATGTGCCTGGTGTCCCAGAGGGCATTGGCCATGGCTTTGGGGACAGTGGTGGAGATGGTGCCCAGGTCGAGGAGGGCGAGGTTGAGGAGGAAGAAGTACATGGGGGTGTGCAGGCGGCGGTCGCAGGCTACGGCTGTGCTGATGAGGCCGTTGCCCAGGAGGGCAGCCAGGTAGATGCCCAGCAGGAGCCAGAAGTGCAGGAGCTGCAGCTGCCGCGTGTCTGCCAGCGCCAGGAGGAGGAACTCGCTGATGGAGCTGCTGTTGGGCATCTGCTGCTCCTGGACATGGGTAATCATCAGAGGAGAAACAAAAGGCAAGTTAGGTGAGACTTCTCTTGGCAACAACCTGTACCATTCCTTGGTGACCTTCCTCCTGCCGTTCAACCCAATACGTTTTCTTTCTCTGAAGGAAATGATCGTTCAGATCCGTGATTTGAGATTCTTTTCATGAGTTTGAATACGTAAGGAAGAGGAGAGGCCTCTGCCCGTGGGATTTTGAGAAAGCAATCCTGACCAACCAGGTGGGTACTTTGCTAAGAGGCAGGAGTGCTTGGTTTTCCTTTTAGAATGTCTTAGCATTTCCCCATTTCATCTCCCTGGGCTTTCAGGGAAAGATTTGCATCCTCAGGGCAGCTCACATCTTGGAAAGACATCTGTCTTAGAGAGAGAGCCAAGTGCCCTAGTGATGGCATCTCATTAAAAGAATGTCAGCTCTTTCCCCGGCCTCACAGACTTTGCTGTCCACAGCCCCGAGCAGCTGCTCTCAGCCCCCGTGTGCTGCAGAAGGAACTGAGCTCATGCCTGGAGAGATGCAGCCCTGCTCTGCTTTGGCTGCAGAGGATGGGGTTCGTGCTTGGACACCACTGCCATGAAGGCAGAGGTATTTCTGGTGGGAGAGGATGCACAAGGGCTTGCTCAGAAGGGGCTGGCGTGGAAGGGAACCTTATGTGGTTGTCTCTTGAGTTGTCCCTCCTGACAACATTTCTGTTTTTCCTTTCCTCTCACTCCCTGATCACAGCCCAGCTGCCTGGAGATCGTCTTCCCTGCCTGCTGTTTCCATGTCTCGTGTCTTTTCCTTCTTATCCTTGCTGCACTCACACTCACCGCCCCAAGGTCAGTGCACCCATCTTTGCCTGTCAGGAAACTGCCTGTTTGCAGGGCAGTACCTGTGTGCATGCCTGTCTTTGCAGGTATAAACAGACACATCAGAAAGCCTGAATGAGATCGACAAAGCTGATGCTCATTCTGTCCATCGAGTGAGGAAAGGCTGATGGAACATGAGGATGCTGCTCACAAACCTGCTCATCTCCAAAGCTACAGTACAGCAGTCTCAGTGATGTGTCAACATAGGCAGCTCCTCTCCCATTTCTCCAGTCCCCATCCTAAAGGTAGGAAAATGAACACAGGGCAGGAATTCCCATGTTTGGTTCTCCTTCTTGAAAAGTCCCCTCTGCTGGGTCCTGAGCGTGCAGTGCAGCTGTGAGCCCCCAGCCCCATGCAGCACTCCTAGCAACAGAAGGCCCCTGGGCTGCTGGGGGGCTCCTTCCCCCCACACATCTCCCTGCAGCTACCTGGCTCTGCTGGACAGCCCTTTACGGTTCCATAGGGATGGGATTCAGCTGAATCAGTTGAGGCATCTTATCCACAGGTTGCAGCCCTCGGTTCTGGAGGGGAGTCAGCTCCCTCCCGTGCCTCCCACACACCCAGCCAGACCAGCACTGACCACACATTTGGCCACAAGCATCCCTCCTCTTCCACAGGCCTCTTTCTCCTCCATCTGCATTAATTCCCATCTTTGCCTGGTGCAGTCACAATCCACTTATCAGCTCTCACTGACTGCATTTCCCTCTTGGATCCCCACAATGCTGTCCCCATGCTGGCTGTACCTCCCTCTCCCTGTTGGAGCTGCCATCTGTGTCACCGGGGTTGTGCCGCACTCAGTGACATCTCTGTGTCTGCTGTAATAGAAATGCCTTAAATATGACAACTCCTTTTTTGGACAGGGCTCCTGGAAAGCTTTGTCTGCAACACTGAGACCTCCCTAATGAACAGCTGAAGTCTTGAAGTCTTGAGGGAAATGGCTTGTTAGGTCTTTCTGCACTGTAATGAGCCCCACAGCGTATGTGGTGTCGGTGCACTTCTGGTACTGAGAGAAGCCTGCTGTAACCAAATGATGGAGGTGCAGTCAAAACGCTGACCAGAAATGTTGGAGAGTGTTGAGGTATTAATTGGTCCCCGTGGGGCCATTACCAACAAAGCCTCCCCTTAGCCGTGTTAGAGCAGACAATTGGAGGCTGTGATTCCAGGCAGGCAAAGGCCCTGTGCAGGTGCTTTCAGGTTGAGGAAAGCCCTTGGTTTGTTTGATGCACAGAAGGGTAGAGCCATAGCTGCAGGCTTTGGGAAAGGTGGTCCCGTCCCTCACTGATGGCCAAGGCTCTCTTACAGTCAGTGGGATGTGAATCATAGAAGCATTTAATCTCAAGGTTGGAAACGACCTGCAAGATCATCCAGTCCAACCATCCTCCCATTACCATTGCTACTGCAAGCCTCTAAGCCACATCTCAGCTCCTCAGCCAGACGCCTCTTGAACACTGCCAGGGACGGCAACTCCACCACTCCTTGGGCAGCCATTCCATTGTCTGACCTCTCTCTGAGAGAAAAAGAGGCCAAACTCCTCCTCATCTCAACCTCCCTTCTGGAAGTTTGAGAGCGCAGTAAGGTCTCCTCTGAGCCCCGTCTTCTCCAGACTAAACAATCCCAGCTCCCTCAGCCGCTCCTCATAGGATTTGTGCTCCAGACCCCTCACCAGTTTTGCCACCATTCTCTGGACACGTTGCAGGGCCTCAAAGTCTTTCTTGTAGTGAGGGGCCCAAAACTGAACACAGCACTCAAGGTGCAGCCTCACCAGTGCGGAGTACAGGGGATGATCACCTCCCTGCTCCTGCTGGCCACGCTATTTCCAATGCAGGCCGGGATGCTGTTGGCCCTCTTGGCCACCTGGGCACACTGCTGGCTCATGTTCAGCCGAGCATCAACCAACCCCCAGGTCCCTTTCCTCTTCACAGTCATCCAGCCACTCAGCCCCAAGCCTATAGCTGTATGGGATTATTGTGGCCAAAGTGCAGGACCCGGCACTTGGCCTTAGTGAACCTCATCCCATTCCCCTCAGCCCAGCGATCCAGCTTATCCGGATCCCTCAGAATGGCCTCCCTACCCTCAGGCAGATCAACACCACCTCCCAACTTGGTGTCACCTGCAGACTTACTGAGGGCACACTCAATCCCTTCATCAAGGCCATCAATAAAGATATTGAACAAGATGGTCCCCAGTACCGAGCCCTTGGGCACACCACTTGTAACGGGTCGCCAGTTGGACTTAGCTCCATTAACACTACCCATTGGACACGGCCCTCTAGCCAGTTCCTTACCCAAAGAAGGGTTTACCTGTCCAAGAAGAGTACACCTGTCCCATGTGTGCGTGTAGTGTTCTGTGAGGGAAAATGACACGACACCTACTGGCCTCTCTACAGGGCTGCAAGGAGGCCCCAGTGGACGAGGACAGCGTGTGCCCTCCTGAGCCTCAGCAGCAGACACAACTGCCACAGCCAAGAGGACAAAGACCTTGGTTTTCTCTCAGGGCCCTCCAGCCTTGCCAGTGCTGTTGGCCATCTCCACCAGGAGCTGTTCTGTGCAGTCCTACACTTGCCTCCTTTTCCCTGCGGGCTGCAGACACTCACCTCGACTCCTGCACTGGCACTCACCCTGGCACTGCCTTACTTTGATGGTTCTGCAATCTCACTAGCTGTTCCTTGTGACACAACAGCACGGACTGATCACAGAGAGCTGCTGGGTGTCTCTGGCACCACAGCACTACCATTGGAGGCGAGGGCTGACCTGTCAGCTTGCGCTGCAACAATCACTTCTGAGGTCCTTTTCCAGCCATGTTCCTCTTGTAGTCCTTCAGGACATTTCTACAAAATCCTTTACGTATTGACCCTCTCACAATTGTATCAGTCTAAGCTGTATGCTTTATAAGAAAATCACAGAAGGCTCGAATTACTTTACAGCTTTCAGAGGAAAGGAGGAAAAGGAAAGAGAAATTAAAATGAGTAGGAAGATCACACTTCATATTATCCTTTCTCTCCTTCATTAGCTTCCGGTCAATGTGACCATCAGCCTTCCCCATTGCTTCTCTGCAGGCTCTGACAACACTCCTATACTTTTCCCAAGAGGACAGGCCCTTTTTTCCACTTTTCCCAAACCTTCTTCTTCCCTTTCATCTTATCCATGAGCTCCTTGCTCATCCACGCAGGCCTCCTGCATCCATTTCCCCATTTCCTACTCTTAGGGATGCACTGATCCTGAGCTTGGAAGAAGTGCTGTTTAAATGTTGCCCAGCTCTCATGGGCTCCCTTACCTTCAAGCACTCCAACCCATGAGATACCTCCAAGTAGGTGCCAGAAATTGTTCAAGTTGGCTCTCTGAAATTCCAGGGCAGCAATCCCACTTTTTGCCTTACAAATTCCACCCAAGGTCTTGAACACCACCATCTCACGGTTGCTGCATCTGAAGCTGCCCCCAGATTTCTCAACCGTAACAAGCTCATCCCTGCTGGAAAGAACAAGGTCCAAAATCACCCCACCCCTTATTGACTCCTCCAACACCTGCATGACCAAATTATCCTCAGCGCATGGCAGGCATCGTGTGGACTGTGTGTGCCCAGCCATGTTGCTTACCCTGCAGATATCTGGGTGATTCAGGTCCCCCGTGAGAACCAGTGCATGGGATTGCAAGGCTACTTCCAGCTGCGTGTAGAAGGCCTCATCGACTTCATCCTCCTGATCAGGTGATTGTAGTACCCCCACAACAGTGTTGGCCATACCAGCCCTGCTCTTAATTCTCACCCACAAGCACTCCACACGTTCTTCACCCTCTCATGGGTGCACCTCAATCCATTCTTGTAGCTCTCTCACATAAAGGGCAACTTCTCCACCTCACTTCCCCAGCCTGTCCTTCCTGAAAAGGACACAGGCCTCCATTTTGAGCTGTCCCACCACATCTCCGTGACTGCAGTGAGATCACGGCCCTGCGACTGTACACAGATCTCCAGCTCATCCTGTTCATTTCCCATGCTGTGCGCACTGGTCTACAGGCACTTCAGGGAAGCAGCAGGTGCAGTTACCCCTAGAGCAACACAGGAAGATTTTGGATGGGGTATTGGCAAGATGACCTTCTCTGAGGAGTCCCCGTATGATCCTATGTGACAGCTCAGAGGTTATTCCCTGCAATCTCCAACAGTGACAGCATCCCTCAGCCCTCCTCTGTCACATGAATTCCCCTCCTTTCCCCCTTCGGACCTAGTTTAAACCCCTGTAATCAACCCAGACAGCACGCTCCCCAGCCACCGTGTGCCCTGCTTGCTCAGAGTCCATCAGGAGCCCACATATCCAGTTTCTCAAAGGCCTGCCCAAGATCAGAATACCCAAAGCCTTGATCAAGACGCTGCCCCTTCAGCCAGGCAGCAAATGGGAGCCTCAGTGCTCCCCAGCCAGGAACCCCCAGTTACTAAGACTCTCCATCCTTTTTTGGCGGCACTGATATTGATGCAGTGCCCTGCCTAGCCCCCTGCCCTGTGTTCTAAACGTGTTACTCGGGGCATGAGTTCTGACTGCACACTTTTGCATTTCCTCACTCAAAGAATGCGAGCCATTGTCACAGTAGACAACATCCGCAGTAGGAAGCTTGAGAAGCAAAATGATTGCCCTCACACTGTGTTTTGCCCACCAACTGATACTCAGTCCCCTGAGCAAGCCAGAGAGTACTTCTGCTCCTGTGAGGACGTGTGAGTATCTCCCAGATGACTTCAACAGTCGTATATAATCAACTGGCCATGGAAACCACAGAACTCATTGGCCGTGTGCTAAAACCCCTAAATTTCTGGGAATCCGATGATCCATTAGGGAAAAAAAGGCTCCTCTTGACATACTCCGTAAAAGAATTAAGAATAATCAAGTGGTATCATCATCCAGGATGAGTGGCTTATAGTAGACTCCCACAGTGAGGTTCCTTGTCCCTTCATCCATACCCAGAAGCTTTCAGCCACGTCATTACTAACTGTAAGCTCCATTCCGTCCAGCCCACCAGTACACACAGCAACCCCATCCCATCTCACCTGCCCTGGAGAGCCCAGAGCCATCCATCACACACAGCACACCCCTCACAGCACCATTCCCACCACGTCTCACTCATGCTGATGATGCTGCAGCACACAGGGCCTCCAGCTTTGGATGCCAACGTGAAAAACCAGTAACACACAACAGCCTTGCACATGGGCAGCTGGGGGGCTGGTTGTTCCCTTGGAGCTCTGTCTGTGGCTGTGTTGATTCCAGGAGTGCAGAGGTGAGCTATGACACAGAGGGCACAGCTTTCTGTGGGGTGGAGGCAACTACTGGTAGAATTCACCAAGACAAAGCCTCCCAAGTGAACATCCACCCTGAGAATGCAAGGCCCCCTCCTCCACGCCCACCATTCCACCACCACAAGGAAAACAAACCGTTGTGGAATCAGAAATGCTCCTGTTCCTGCAGACGGGGCACTGCAGTCACAACTCTGCAGGGACTCACATCCACTGCAGAAGGACTTTCCCCAGAGCAGAGGGAAAGCAGGGATGTTCAGAGGCAGATGAGTTTTCTAACTCTTAATGCAACTAAACACGACGTGTGACAAAAAACGGGCAGAAACCCCACATTACAATGATTCCTTTAGGGAAAAAAAGTGAAAAACCTGCTTCACTGGCTCACCAAAATCAACCTCCTCTTCCTGCCAACTGCATTCCAAGCACAGCAGCTTCAGCTGAGCACAGCAAATGTGAAGGCCCTGCTGCAGGAGATCTCAGACACACCTTCCCAAGGTCAAAGCAAAAACCTTCAAGCTCAAAAGGGATCACTTGCAAGGCAAGCACGCACTGGAGAGCACTGATATCTGTGCTCTGGGGATGAGCTGGTGGTGCACCGTGTGAGTTTGCACTGCCTTCTGCTCCCACCACCTCCTAAAACTTGGGATGGTGCACTGAGGAAGAAGAAGCTCAGCTTTTTGTACTTTCATTGGAGACAAACAAGGCTTGGTGTCACACAGCTGCTCTGAGCTGATTAAAGCATTCAAGAAGAGCAGTAGAACCAATGTGCAGCACAGTTAGGAAGGACGATAGGGTTGTGTGAAAGAAATCACAGAATCACAGAATTGCCAGGGTTGGAAGGGACCTCAAGGATCATGAATCTCCAACCCCCCTGCCACATGCAGGGCCACCAATCATCCCACCTAATGCTAGATCAGGCTGCCCAGGGCCCCATCCAATCTGGCCTTGAACACCTCCAGGGATGGGGCATCCACAGCCTCTCTGGGCAGCCTGTTCCAGTGCCTCACCACTCTCTCTGTAAAGAATTTCCCCCTGACGTCCAACCTAAATCTCCCTTCCCTCAACTTCAAGCCATTTCCCCTTGTCCTGCTGTCACTCACCCTTTCAAAGAGTTGATTCCCCTCCTCTTTGTAGGCTCCCTTTAGGTACTGGAAGGCTGCAATGAGGTCACCCCACAGCCTTCTTTTCTCCAGGCTGAACAAGCCCAGCTCCTTCAGCCTGTCCTCATAGGGGAGGTGCTCCAGTCCCCTGATCATCTTTGTGGCCCTCCTCTGGACCCTCTCCAACAGCTCCCTGTCTTTCTTGTACTGCGGGCTCCAGACTTGGATGCAGTACTCCAGATGGGGCCTCACAAGAGCAGAGTAGAGGGGGACAATCACCTCCCTGTTGCTGCTGGCCACCCCTCTTCTGATGGAGCCCAGGATACCATTTGCCTTCCGAGACGCAAGGGCACACTGCTGGCTCATATTAAGTTTTTCATCTATCAGAACCCCCAGATCCTTCTCCCCAGGGCTGCTCTCCAGGACCGCTCCTCCCAGTCTGTATGGATGCCTGGGATTCCTCCGGCCCAAGTGCAAAACTCTGCACTTTGCCGTGTTGAACCTCATCAGGTTCACCCGGGCCCACCTTTCCAGCCTCTCGAGGTCCCTCTGAATGGCATCCCTTCCTTCAACCGTGTCGACCGCACCACTCAGCTTGGTGTCGTCAGCAAACTTACTGAGGGTGCACTCGATTCCATCATCGATGTCATTGATAAAGATGTTAAAGAGCACTGGTCCCAAGACAGACCCCTGGGGGACGCCACTCGTTACCGGCCTCCACCTGGACATGGAGCCATTGATGACCACCCTCTGTCTGCGGCCTTTCAACCAGTTTCTTATCCATCGAGTGGTCCACCCATCAAATCCACATCCCTCCAATTTGGAGATAAGGATGTGGTGGGGGACCATGTCAAAGGCCTCGCTCAAGTCCAGGTAAATGACATCGGTCGCCTTTCCCTTGTCCACCGATGCCGTCACTCCATCATAAAAGGCCACCAGATTGGTCAAGCATGACCTTCCTCTGGTGAAGCCGTGCTGGCTGTCTCGGATCACACGCCCTTTCCTCATGTGATCAAGCATGTCATCCACGATGATCTGTTCCATCATCTTCCCAGGCACAGAGGTGAGACTCACTGGCCTGTAGTTCCCAGGGTCCTCCTTGCTCCCTTTCTTGTCAATGGCAGTGACGTGACCCTTCCTCCAGTCATCCGGGACCACACCTGACAGCCACGACTTCTCAAATATGATGGAGAGCGGCTCGGCAACCACCTCAGCCAGCTCCTTCAGAACCCTGGGATGCACGCCATCCGGCCCCATAGACTTGTACACATTCAGTCTCATCAGGCGGTCTCAGACCTGCTCTGTCCTCACAGCGGGACGGGATTTACCACCCCAGTCCCCACCCAGAGGTGTAGGGATGCAGGGCTCAGGGACGGGAGAAGTACCGGAGTCCTGGCCGCCAGTGAAGACCGAGGCAAAGAACTCATTCAGTACCTCAGCCTTCTCTCCATCCGTTGAAGCCAGTTCTCCTTTTACATTTACCAAAGGAGGTACGCTCGCTTTGGCCTGTCTCTTCTGGCCAGTGTACCTGTAGAAAGTCTTCCTGTTGTTTTTCACGTCCCTCGCCAAGTTCAGTTCCACCTGCGCCTTGGCTTTCCTGATCCCACATCCGCAAGTCCGGACGACATCCCTGTATTCTTCCCAGGTGGCACGCCCTTGTTTCCAGAGTTTGTATGCACCTTTCTTTGCCCTCAGCACTCTCAGCAGGTCCTTACCGAGCCACGCCGGCTTCCTCCCTCCTCTGCCTGCTTTCTTGTTCAGAGGGACAGAGAGTTCTTGCGCTCTTAGGAAGGCATCCTTGAAGAGTAACCAGCTCTCCTCAGCATTTTTGTTCTTAAAGACAGCATCCCAGGGGATCTCGGCCAACAGTCCATTGAACAGCTTACAGTTTGCTCTCCCAAAGTTCAGGTCCTGACGCCACTCTTCACCAGGCCCACATCTCTCGAGATCACAAACTCGACCAGAGCGTGGTCACTGCAACCCAGGCTGCCTCCAACCTTAACACCATTAATTATTTCATCCACATTGGTGAGCAGCAGGTCCAGCAACGCTTCACCTCTGGTCGGTCTGTCCAACACCTGGACCAGAAAGCTATCGTCAACACATTCTAGGAGCCTCCTGGACTTCTTGCAACTCGCCGTGTGGTCTATCCAGGAGATATCCGGATGGTTGAAGTCCCCCATCAGGACAAGAGCCCGTGAGCACGAAGCTTCCCGCATCTGAAGCAAGAAAGCCTCGTAACAGTCTCCCCTTGATCAGGTGGCCTGTAGTATACTCCTATCACCAGCTGGCCTTTGTTAGACCCATCCCTAATTCTAACCCACAGGCTCTCAACCTGATCATGACTGCTTCTCAGAGGAAGCTCCTCGCAGTCTATCCACTCTTTGACATAGAGGGCTACTCCACCACCCTTCCTACCTAGCCTAGCTCTTCTAAAGAGCCGATAGCCCTCAGTGGTGGTATTCCAGTTATGGGAATCATCCCACCACGTTTCCGTGATAGCAACAAGGTCGTAATTTTCTAAGCACATCACGGTTTCCAACTCATCCTGCTCGTTTCCCAGGCTGCGTGCATTGGTATAAAGGCACTTCAGCTCGGTTTTCCGTCTCACCGCCTTTATAGATGATCTAGGTTCCCCTAGAACAGCAGCATCCCCAACACCCCCCCGCCCCAGTCCATCCCTTTGTACTTCACCGTCAACGCCCAGCAGGTTCGGTACAAGCCCTGGAATGACCCGCTCAAGCTCAACATCCCTGATTATGCTCCCTTCCCCCTTCATACCTAGTTTAAAGACCTGTCAATGAGTCCTGCTAGTTCCTCAGCTAAGATCCTCCTCCCCCTCACAGACAGACTACTTTCATTTGCTGCCATCATGCCAGGTGCTGAGTAAGTTTCCCCTTGGTCAAAAAACCCAGAATTCCTGGATTTGCACCAACTTTTGAGCCATTTATTTATGAGGTGTGCTTTTTGGTACCTCTCAGTATCCTGCCCTGCCACTGAAGGTATGGAAGAAAACACCGCCTGCACACCCGCTCCCTCGACTACCCGCCCCAGTGCCCTGAATTTTTTCTTGACAGCTCTGAGACTTCTCTCAGCAACTTCATCATTGCCAGCCTGGATTATCAATAACGGGTAATAATCGGAAGGGCAAATCAGACCAGGGAGTCTCCTAGAAATGTCTCTGACCCGTGCCCCAGGGAGGCAGCACACCTCCCTATGGTAGGGTCAGGCCGACATATAGGGCCTTCCGTTCCTCTCAGCAGGGAGTCTCCTACAACAACCACCCCTCTGTCCTTCCGGGTGGAGGCAGTCCTGAGGCGTGGGGCCAAATGCTTTTCCTGAGGCAACCTCGCGGGTTGACCTCCCTCTACACCCCCACTCACCTCCCCCTCGCGTTCCAGGACCTCAAACCTATTACTCAGAGGCACCTGGGGAGCCGAGGATGGTCGGGATGGGGGACGCCCACTTTGTCGAGTCGGTACATGTTTCCACTCCTCCCCCTTTCTCGAACTGTTCGTAGGAGGAGGAGAGGACAGGAGCTCACTGCAGCACTGTCAGCCCGCCGCTTCCCCTCTCCCACCTGTTTACGAGGCAGGGGGGTGACGTGCTCCACGTGGTGCCTCAGTTTTGCGCCCAGATCTCGGGGCTGATAGGGACTGGCACCACCAGTCAATCTCCTTCTCACACTCTTTTATGGACTCAGCCTCTCTACCTCCTCTTTCAGGTCGACCACAAGGCTGAGTAAGTCATGCAGTCGGTCACATCTTATACAGCCACTGCTGCCATCACCCAGCACTGCAAAGGCCAGGCTCTGGCACTCGTGACAGCCAGTGACCTGCGTACTAGCCTCAGTCTGAGTCTCCACACTCCTTATAGCTGCAGTCTTTTTCCTGCGTGAGCATGGAACTTCCGCCTGGGACTCCACAGTTCTTGTGGCGTTAGCCTTCCTCCGGGGCGCAGCCATTGCCAACCAGCAGGCACCCTAACGCTATTAGATAGCCTTAACGCGGTGTGCCTGATCGGGTCCGCCCTGCTGCCGGTAGTGCTGGCTCTGCCCCCGCCCCGTTGCCGGGTCGTTAACAGGAGCCCCGCACTTCTCACTCACCCTGGCAATAACAACCGTCCTTGCTGGGGAGTCCCGTGCAGGAGCGGCTTACCGATTCTCCTCGACAAATAATCCTAGGCGTTTCCCACACGCTTTCTCTGGTGGGCACCGACGCGTCGCTGCCCTCCCCGAGCCTTTTTAAGGCAAGGGGGGTGGGTGCAGAACCGCTGCCCTGGCAACGCCCCCGCCGCGACGGCCGAGAGCTGCCCGGCTGCTCTGCTCTCTCGGGGATCCCTGAGTGAGGGAAGGACCGAAACCCCGCCGTACCTCGCGATCAGTCGCTGCGCTTCTGGCTGGACCAGCTCGGAAGCAGCGATCCTCGGCAATCAAGGAAATGCCTTCCCCAGAAGCAAGCACTGGGCTGGAGGTGGCACCAAAACCAAACCCTCCTTGCACCTTTCCCTCTCCTCATTCCACGTGCTGACATTTACATTAAAAACAAACAAAAAAAAAACCAAGACTACAGTGAAGAAAGCTCCAGAACAACTCAGCTACGTTATTCATCCCCTTTCCCGTTCCTCTACAGGTGATTCTCAGAAATCGTCCAAGAGCCACGTTACTGCTCTCCTGACTCTTCTCTCAGGTTCATCAGTGCACTCACAAATTACTGAGAGCAACACAAGCACACAGACACACAGAACATCCCTACACAGCCGCTTCTCCTTAGGAAACGGCATCAAAAAGCTGCTGGCAGGAAGACAGCAGAGGAGGAAACCTGGCATGGTGAGAGAGCTGCTTTGGGCAGCAAGGAAAGGCCATCTGAAGCTCCTGGCTTAAGTCCCCTGTGCAGAGGGTGCCAGTGGTGCCATCTCCTTTCCAAGCTCCTCCTGAATCGGGAGAAGTATCTGAGTCTCCCTCATCCTTGGGCTCGCCAACACCCTCAAGGTCTCTCTGCTGGGGTTTTTCCCATGAGAAATGAGGTGCCAGCCTGGATAAAAACTTCCTGCACCAGAGACACTTGCAGGGCTACTTTATCACATGAACAGGGAACGTTTTATGAGGATGGAGCTCTGGATGAAGCTCTTCCTGCAGTGCAGACATTTGTATGGTCTCTGCCCTGAGTGGATCCCCTGATAAAAGCTCTTCCCACACATGGGACATTTGTAGCATTTTCTGCCACGAGTGCCATCTCCTGCAAATGAGGAGCTCTGCACTCTGCACAAAGCCCTTCTCACACTCGAGGCATTTCTAAGGCTTCCAGCCACGTGAACTCACTGGTGCAGGCACAAACTGGACTTCACCCAAGTGCAGACACTCCGGTACCTCAGCAGGTTCCAGCTGTGGCCAAAGCCCTTCTTGCAGGCTGCACATCTGTAGGGTTCCTCGTGTGGATCCATAGGTCTGTGTTGAGCTCCCAGCTCTGGACAGACCTCTTCCTGCAGTCAAGGCACTCATAGGGACTCTCCCCTGGTTGGTTCTCTGGGCTCTACTGAGGGTTGAGCTCCAGATGAAGCTCTTCCCACACTCCCTGCAGACAGGATTTCTTCCTTCCTGCTGACATATCGGCCCAGCTGTTTCCTTTGGGTCCTCACCTGCTGCCCCACAGCACAGGAGTTTCTACAGGGGAGGTAAGAGCTGACTCTCCTTGCACACAGCCCTGCCAAAATGTGCCCCCTGGCAGAAGGTTTCCAGTGGCTGTGACACATCCCACTCTGGATTCTCCTTTGCATGGCCACTCAGCACTGCAACTGCAGCTGAAGGAGAGCAATACACAAAGAAGGAAAAAGAGGATTTAATTGGGCTGCACAGCTCTTCCTCTACTCAAGGGATTTTGCATGTTTCATCAGTACACAAAGCTGCAGGTGGTGACCAGCCTGTGGCTCTGGCTGAAGCTCTTCCAATGTTTGGGGCTCTGCAGATTGTTTATGTTGTATGGCTGTGCTGGTAGGTAACGAGGCTGGAACTGCTTCTGAAGGTTCCCAGAGTCTTGAGATGCTTCTGTAGCCTGTGTGTGCTGTGGATGTGCTTTTGGTTGTTGAGACTAGTTCTGTGTTTAAAGCTCTTCTCACACTCAGGACACTGAAAAGGTCTCTCCCTTGTGTGGATGCGCTGGTGGTGCTTCAAATCAGAAGCTTTTGAAGCTCTTCCCACACTCAGAGCACCTGTGGGGTCTCTCTCCTGTGTGGATGCGTTGGTGGAAGGTGAGGTGGGATCTCCATTTGAAGCTCTTCCCACAATCTGAGCACTTGTATGGATTCATTGCTGAGCGTATGCACTGGTGGTTAACGATGCTGGAATCTTTTTCAAAGCTATTTCCACACTCGGTGCATGGATTCTGCTTTTTCTTCTGGCACACATCCTTGCTCCTGGGTTCTTCAGGCTGCTTTTGACCTATGCTGAAGTCCAGCGGGCTGCTTCCTGTCTTTACCAGACACGTTCTCATTGGCTTTTTGGTGTGCTCACCCTGACCTTGCTCCAGGCCTCCTTGGACATCCCTTCTGAGTTCCTCCACACAGACACTACCTTTCGGCCACACCACTTTCCTCCAGATCCTCCAGTGTATCTGTAATCCCACTTCCTGCTGGATGAAAGAGGAAATCCAGAAATAGCACACGGTGCCCCAAATAAAACACAGACAGAGATGGCTCTTCCAGCCCCAACCTCTTCCTTCCCTCCACCACCTCACCTGGGCTGAGGTCTCCTGGCCCTCGTACAGCAGAGCTTAACCGTGCTCATGCCGTGCAGAGAAGACCGAATCGAGAAAGCAGGGTAGGAAGTTGTTAGCAACAGAAGTCACTTGCTCAGTGAGAGAAACGTGCCATGAGTGCCATGGGCAGCGCTCAGCGAGGAAGTGAGCCAGCTGCAGGGAGATGCTGCCCTCGAGAGCAGGGCAGCCGGAGATTGCCTCTTCTGGGACCTGCTCACGGGTGAGAGGAGGTAAAGGAGCGCCAGGACAGCAACGTGGGGATGTGTGACCGCAAGGATGTGCGAATGGCCCCAGCAAAGGAAGCACAGGGACCCAGCAGAAAGCGACGCTTCATTAGCGTGACAAAACACGGCCCCCATCCCTCCCTCCCTCCCCCGGCTGCAGACGCGCCGTGAGAACGAGCTGTGAAACTGCCCAAGGCCTGGCAGCCGGCTCGGGGCGTGCTCGCTGTGGGAATCGCTGCCTGGAGCTGAGGCTGTGCCGAAGCGGCCAGAGCCTGGCTGGAAGCCATCCGGGCAGCACCGCGGCGGCAGGAGGTGCAGCAAGGCCGTCGTGCGGCCAGCTCCGGGCTGAGGGCACTCGGCATCCTCTGCTCTCCCAGGAGCGACTCCCAGGAGCCCGGTTGCCTGCACCAGAGGTGGGAGCAGCCTGCTCCGCACCCCAGGTAGGTGCCCTCGGTGGCTCGTGCAGAGGAGCGCACACTTGCTGCCCCCCGCCAGCAGCAGCGGGAGGGGAGCGGGGAGCGGCACCGGCGGGGCGGAACCGGCACTGCCGTAAACCCAGGCGGGAGCCCGGTCCCGGCTCCAGCTCCTGGCCAGCACAGCAGGTTTGCTGGGCCAGACGGGCAGAAACGAGGGCAGCAGCGGTTGCCCGGCGTGTTGCAGCCCGGCTTGGGCTCCGAGGGGCACAGGAAGGGGTTGGAGCTGGGACAGCGAGGAAGTGAGCAGAGGAGCTCAGCGTGCTCTGCTGCCCGGTTGGCTCTGCGTAACACAGCGCAGCTGGGACTGCGTTTCTCCCTCTCGGCCACGGCAGACACGAGATGACCTCGCTCCGCAGTTCTGCACGCATGGATTGATGGAAGCTTTAAAGTCCCCGATGCCTCCTTTGGAGTGTGTGAATGTGAAGCCTCCAAGGGGGGGATTTCCACTTCCCTGCCCTCCCCGGCAGCACGCAGTTTCCCTTCGGGGATCCAGCAGGCAACATCTGCACGTCAGTCAAGTGCAGCCCAGGCTGCGTTGTGCAAAGGGCGCCCGCTGCTGAGAACGTGCCCTGCAAGTGAGCGCAGGGTGCGTGCTGAGCTGGGTGGGAGGCAGCCCCGCCTGGTGGGGGAGGAGGGTAATGCAGCCGCCGAGGCATTCTTGGTGCAATGAGGTACCGAGGCTTGTTCAGCTAGAAAAGAAGGCTCCGGGGAGACCTCATTGTGGCCTTCCAGGACTTGTAGGATACGCATAAAGTGGAGGAGGAACGACAGCTTACGTGGGTGGATGGTGACAGCACAAGGGGGAATGGTTTTAAATTGAGACCGAGGAGATTTAGTTTAGACATTCGGATGAAGTTTTGCACTCAGGGGGTGGTGAAGCGTGAGAACAGGTTGCCCAGAAATGGCGTGGATGCCCCATGCCTGTATACATTCAAGGCCAGGCTGAATGTGGCTCTAGGCAGCCTGGCGTGGTGGATGGTGACCTGCACATAGCAGGGGGTTGAAACTAGGTGGTCATTGTGGTCCCCCAGGCAGGCAGCGTCCTGCAGATGGGCTGTGGAGGGCTGGGCTGGGACAGGGACTGCTGCGTTCCCTCACAGCTCCCCTGCCCTTTCTCTTGTCCCTGCAGGCTCCAGTTTGACTTCTGCCTTCTGGCCGCGATCATCTCACCTGCAGGAGAGCAGCAGATGGCCACAGCACAGCCATGTCAGGTAGGGGCTGGGGGAAGCAGGCGGGAGAGGCGGAGGGGCGAGGGATGCGAATGCCGGGGGAGAGGGAGGTGCCCTCAGGCAGCACGTGTGTGCTGGGGCCAGAGAAGCGGCTGGGACGGGAGTTTGTGTCCTGTGCGAGCTGCTTCCCTGGGCCTTGGCTGTTCCCAGCAAGGAGCCTCTTTGCTTGCAGGAGCCCGTGAGCTTTGCGGAGGTGGCCGTGTATTTCAGCAGGGAGGAGTGGGCGCTGCTGGACCCTGCGCAGCGAGCGCTCTACCGGGACGTGATGCTGGAGACGTACCAGTGCGTGGCCTCGCTGGGTGAGGGCTTTGCTGCCTTTCCTCCTCGTTAGGGCACCTTTGGCTGTGCAGAATGAGCCTCTGCAGGCCGGGCCTGGAATAATCACCATGCAGTTACATATTGATAACTCCAACAGCAACAAAGGAAATACTGAGAACCATGAGTTTCAGAAGGGATTACTATGCACTGCACTCTGATAAAAGCCCCGGTGTAGGTGCTGGCCAGCAGACATCAGCCAGGGGGGGTGAAACATCTCCCTGCAGACAGCCCTTGTGTTGTTGTGTTGCATGGCACCAGCAGCTCCAGCAGCCAGACTACTCCCAGGTTACTTCTTAGGTATGAATTGTCTCTTTATTCCATTCCCATAAGCATTTCTGAAACCTTCGGCATAGAGCAGTTTGAAAAATATGAATGGAAATTCTATAAAATTACAATTCTATAAATGTCATTCTGGCCCTAATTGTGCTTTTATTGTGGGGCGGGACTGAGAGTGGAGTTGTTGGACAAGCAGCTGTGCCAGAATCAGGGAAACTCTCTTATCATCATATTTCTATCAATGAAGGTTGGCTTCCAGCCCCCAAACCCATGCTGATCTCCCTGCTTGAAGGAGGGGAAGACCCTTCGGTCCCAGATGTGTGTAGCCCCGAGGCCGTGCCAGGAGACCTCAGCCCAGGTGAGGTGGTGGAGGGAAGGAGGCGGATGGGGTTGAAAGAGACATCTCTGTGTTTAATTTTGGGCACCGTGTGCTATTTCTGGACTTCCTGTCATCCAGCTGGAACTCGGATTGCAGATATATTGGAGGATCAGCAGGAAAGTGGTGTGGTCAAATGGCAGTGGAGTGGCATCTCCGTGGAGGAAATCAGAAGGGATGTCCAAAGAGGCCTGGAGCAAGGTCAGGGTGAACACATCAAGAAGGCACTGGGAAAGCATCTGGGAAAGACATCAAGGAACCCAGTGGACTTCAGTGCAGGTCAAAATCAGCCTGAAGACTGCAGGAGCATGGGTGTGTGGAAAAAGAAGAATCATTGTTCTGACTGTGGGAAAAGCTTTAATATAGACTCCTGCATTGTTAACCATCGGTGCATACACTCAACAAAGAGCCCGTACAAGTGCTATGATTGTGGAAAGTGCTTCAAATGGAGATCCCACCTAACCCGCCACCTGTGCCTCCATACAGGAGAGAGACCCTTTCAGTGTCCTGAGTGTGGGAAGAGCTTCAAAAGAACTTCTGAATTGAACCAGCACCAGCGCGTCCACACAGGGGAGAGACCCTACAAGTGCTCTGAGTGTGGGAAGAGCTTCCAAAGAAGTTCTGATCTGATGCACCACGAGCGCATCCACACAGGGGAGAGACCTTTTTTGTGTTGTGAGTGTGGGAAGAGCTTCAAAAGCAGTACTGAATTGAACCAGCACCAGCGCATCCACACAGGAGAGAGACCATACAAGTGTCTAGAGTGTGGGAAGAGCTTCAAAAGAAGTTATGAATTGAAGCTGCACCTGCGCATCCACACAGGAGAGAGACCCTATAAATGTCCTCAGTGTGGAAAGAACTTTAAAAGCAGTTCACTATTGAAGCGCCACCAGCGCATCCACACAGGAGAGAGACCCTACAAGTGTCTTGAGTGTGAGAAGAGCTTTAAACGCAGATCTAGTCTCAACACCCACAAGCACATCAGCAGCTCACACAGGCTTTAGAAGCATCCCAAGACACGGGGAACCTTCAGAAGCAGTTCCAGCCTCCTTACCTACCAGCACAGCCACACAAGATACAGAGCCTGCAATGCCCCAAATGTGGGCAGAGCTTCAGCCAGAGCCCCAGCCTGGTCACCACCTGTGGCTTTGTGTGGTGATGAACCTTACAAATCCCTTGAGTAGAGGAAGAGCTCTGCGGCCAAACTGAATCCCCTTTCTCCTTCTTTGCGAGGGAATTACCCCTATTGCTCTCATTCAGCTGCAGTCAAGGTATGGTGTGGACACTCTAAGGAGAATCCAGAGTGGGATTTGTCACAGCCACTGGAAACCCTCTGCCAGGTGGCCCGTTTCTGCCAGGTCTGTGTGCAGGGAGATGCCTTGGAATTCACTTCTGATCTCCCCTGTAGAAACTCATCTGCTGTGGGGGAGCAGGTGAGGGTCCAATGGAAATCTCAGCTGGGCTGAAGTGTCACAGGAAGGAAAAAATTCTGTTTGCAGGCAGTGTGGGAAGAGCTTCATCTGGAGCTCAGCCCTCAGTAGATCCCAGAGCATTCTGGCGAGCCCAAGGATGAGGGTGACCCAGATACTTCTCCCCACACAGGAGGAGTTTGCAAAGAAGGTGGCATCACTGGTACCCCCTGCACAAGGGACGTAACCCAGGAGCTTCAGATGGCCTTTCCTTGCTACCCAAAGCAGCTCTCTCACCATGCCAGGTTTCCTCTTCTGCTCCTCCTGCCAGCAGCTTTTTGATGCCGTTTCCTAAGGAGAAGCGGCTGTGTAGGGATGTTCTGTGTGTCTGTGTGCTTGTGTTGCTCTCAGTAATTTGTGAGTGCACTGATGAACCTGAGAGAAAGCTCAGGAGAGCAGTAACGTGGCTCTTGGAGGTTTTCTGAGAATCATCAGTAGTGGAAAGGGAAAAGGGATGAATAAAGTAGCTGAGTTGTTCTGGAGCTTTCTTCACTGTAGTCTTGTTTTCTGTTTTTAAAATAAATGTCAGCACGTGGAATGAGGAGAGGGAAAGGTGCAAGCAGGGTTTGGTTTTGGTGCCTCCTCCATTCCAGTGCTTGCTTCTGGGGAAGGCATTTCTTTCACACAACCCTATCGTCCTTCCTGCACATTGGTTCTACTGCTCTTCTCAAATGCTTTAATCAGCTGCTCAGAGCAGCTGTGTGACACTATGCCTTGTTTTTCTCCAATAAAACTACAAAAAGCTGAGCTTGTTTTTCCTAAATACACTGTCCCAGGTTTCTGAAGGTGGTGGGAGCAAAAGGCAGTGCAAACCCACAGGGTGCACAAGCAGCTCATCCCCACAGCACAGAGATATCAGAGTGCTCTCCAGTGCGTGCTTGCCTTGCAAGTGATCCCTTTTGAGCTTGAAGGTTTTTGCTTTGACCTTGGGAAGGTGTCTCTGAGATCTCCTGCAGCAGGGCCTTCACATTTGCTGTGCTCAGCTGAAGCTGCTGTGCTTGGAATGCAGATGGCAGGAAGTGGAGGTTGATTTTGGTGAGCTAGTGAAGTCAGTAGGAGTTTGCCTATGTTGTCAGGTGAGGTTCTCTAAACACTCCCTGACCTCCCCAGGAGGCTGCAAGGAGATGATTGCAGTACTGAGAAGCAGAGCTTCCTCCATCCCAGGGAGCAGGTGCCTGGTCTGGTGCAGGAGAGCTACAGCAGGGCCCCGGGGGTGGGAGGAACTCACAGCTCCAAGGGAAAATGCATGGCGAGGAAGCATGCAGCTGGGAGGCATTGGGATCCCCAGCAACAGGATACAACCACCCAGCCAAGAGCTGGGATGATTTGCTTTTCAACTGCATCCAATGAATTCCTGTCCAGTGGCATCACTCATGTGTCTCCTTTTCTTTTAGGTTCCCCCAAAAAGCATTCTTGCTGTTTTGTGTTTTCATCTTACATCACCATATTCTCAGAACCGCTGTGTTGATTTGCGTTGGGTAGAAAAAAACTAAAGAGCAAAGCAGGTTTTCCTCTTTGAGTCATTTTAACTGCCGACCTCCTCACATGTTTTATCACACAGCATGTTTAGTTGCATTCAGAATTAAAAAACTCAGCTTTTTTCCTCTTCAGTGCGTAGCAAGTCAAGAAGCAGGGCAGAAGTCCAGCTCCTCTGAGCAGAGATGTTCTTCTCGAGTTTGTGTGGAAAGGAATGTGAATGGATACACAGAGTGAGATAAGCCTAAGGGGCAGGAACTGACTATCAACCTGCGTGGGATTTGCTGCTCCAGTTGCAGGCATGTAAATGTATGGGCTGTGGGGTTTATCCAAGGATCTCGGGAATCTCGGCGTGTCCCAGTTGGCTGGGAGCTGGCAAACATCCCAGTTTCCAAGAAGAGCAAGAAGACCTTGGTCATTACAGGCCTGTCCCACAGTCATATCGTGGGACCTGGCAAAATTATGGAGGAGATCGTTCTGGGAGTTATTGAGAAACACAGCAAAGCCAACACGCTCATTGGTAACAGCCAACACGGGTTCACGAGAGGAAAGTCCTGTGGATAAACTGAATTTGCTTTGATGACAGATTTACTCCTCTAGTGTTCACCAAGGGAAGCCCAACAAAGCTGCTGCTAAGGATTCTCACAGTACCCTTGTGGACAAAATATTTGGTGTACAGCTGACTGAGAGCATCATGATGAACCGCTGAGTGCTGGGACGGCCTCAGAGTCCCATAGGAAATGGAGTTACATCAGGCTGGTGGCCCATTGCTTATGAGATTCCTGACGACATCATTTTGATGCCAATTCCTTTCACTGTTCTGATAAATGATCTGGATGACGTTGTTTCCCAAACCATTGCAGTAGTAGAACTGAGGAAGTGTGGGCTTGGTGAGCGGAGAGTGAGGTGCATTGAGAACCTGAGCTCAGAGGACTGTCTTCTGCCCCACTTCCCCCACACGCTGCCCCAGCTGAAATCCCCTTTGGATCTTCACAAGCATTACTAAGATTCCCTCTCAACCTTCCCTACAGCACGCTGAACAGGCCCAGGTCTTTCTGTATTTCATTCTACGGGAGATGCTTCTGGCATCAGTCATCTTTATTGCCCTCCACTGCACTCTCCCCAGCAATTCCCAGCATCCACTGCCTTCTCACCATTTACCCAGACAGTGATGACATCGAAGAAGGCCACCAGGTTGGCCAAGCATGATTTCCCCTTGTTAAATACATGCAGACTGCTCCTGATGACTTTCTTTTCTTCCAATTGCTTGGAGATGGCATCCAGCTCAGGTTGTTCCATCACCCTTCCAGGGACAGAGGTGAGGCTGACTGGCCTGTAGTGTCACAGATTTGTCCTTCTTGCCTGTTTTGAAGACTGCTGTGACATTGGCTATCCTCCAGTCTTCAAGCACCTCTCCCATTCTTCAAGATACTTCAAAGATGACAGAAAGAGTGGTTTGACAATCGCTTCTGCAGCTCCCCCAGCACACTTGAGTGAATCCTGTTGATGCCCATTGATTTATGTGCATTGATTTCCAGAGGCAATCTGACCAGCTCCTCCTCAACCAAGGGGAAGTCTTCCTTTCTCCAGACACTCTCTTATCTCCAGGGTCTGTGATTTCTGAGGAGCAATCTTACCAGTAAAGACAGAAGCAAGGAAGGTGCTCAGTAACTCTGCCTTCTCCATGTCCTCCATCACCAGGGCACCAACCTCATTCAGCAGCAGACCCACATTTTCCCTAGCTCTCCTTTTGCTATTAAGATAATTGAAAAGCCTTTCCATTTTCCTCTGATCTCCTTTGCCAGATTTAATTGCAAAGGGGCCTTAGCTTTCCTCACTGCATCCCTGCAGGCTCTGACAGCGTTCCATTATTATTCCCAAGTGCCCATGCCCTTTTTTCACATTTCATAGACTTTCTTCCTGCCTTTGAGATGATCCATGAGCTCCTTGCTCATCCATGCCGGTCTCTGTTCAGCTTTGTCTGACTTTTAACTCAGAGGGATGCACTGATCTCGAGTGTAGAGGAAGTGATGCTTCAGTGTTAACCATCTGCCTTGGTCCCCCTAATCTTCTAATGCTCGGAGCTGAAGAATGCCTCCAAGTGGGTCCTTGAAGTGTTGGAGTCAGACTTCCTGTTAATGGCCTGTTTTCCTACTTCTTGGCGTGGTTCTTCCACTCAGCATCCTCAACTCCAGTGTCTCACAGTTCAGACTAGGAATGAAAACGTCAAATAGGATTAGACCCATTATTAACCCCTGCAGCACAGCTGCAGCTGCTGGCCTCCAGCAAAACCTTGTGCCACTGACCACCACTCTGACTGGCCCAGCCATGCAGCCAGTTTGTCATCCTCCTCATTCTCGACCTGTGCAGCCCCTACATCAGTAGCTTTCTCAAGTCAGGACACAAAAACCCTCTGCTTGTTTTTCATCTTCCAACTTACTACACTCAAAATAGACCCTGGGAAAGGCTTCCTTTAAAGGTCCTTGCCCCATGAGCTCTGGTGCTCAAGGGACATTTGGATAAAGCCCTACATAACGTGCTTTCACCTTTGGTTAGTCCTGAAATGGTCAGGCAGTTGGACTAAATGATCTCTGAAGGTCACTTACAAATGATTTTATTTTTTTTTTAATGGTTGTATGAATCCGTGTTGAGATAAAATGTAAAAGTCATTATCTTATTGCTACATGTCCATGGCTGATGAAAAATAAATCATGACAATTTATAGACAGTCCTCAAAACTCTGAAGAGTTATTTATCACACATTTATTACACAGAGATTTTTTCCTACGCGTGTTTTGGCCTTTTCACGACACCTTGAATCAGGGGTTGATTCAGTTGTGCTCCATCCAGCAGCAGGGCCAAGCACTGGCCCAGTACTCCTCTGTGTCTCAAAACTCTTCCCTCTTCCATTGCAGCAATGAGCCAACACTGCAGGAGAATTAGGCTTCCTCCACAGTCATGAATGCTTCTGGAAGGGCACTGAAGTGTGGGAGGAAAAAGAGAGGAGAAGAACAAGGTCAGCCAGCTGATGGGGCATGGCTGAGCACAACCACTGCCTGCAGTGAATATTCCACATTACACATGTTGAGCCATGCACATCAGATAGAAACTTGTCATCTTCCCCTCGTTGCACAGGAGGGGCCTTCCTTCCTTCCTTTGTTCCTCTTCCTCCTTATTCACATCTAGATGCATATTTCTCTCAATTTCGGGGCTCACATGCGGTTGAAGTGACTTCCCAAGGCCTTCAGACATCACTTCTCACAGATATCCCCAATCCTCTCACCCAGACTTAAGTACTGCCAGCTGCTGCTTCCTGGACCAGTCGCACTTCAGAAGCCTTCCTGGATCTTCCCGTGCTTGTTACAATCTTCCTGAATTCTCCAGAGTTCATGGTAAGACTTCTTCTCTATGACAGAGCCTTGATGAGGCTCTTATGAAACGTTTGTTTGTAAAGTGTGTTGTGTCCTATTCATTCTGAGAATTCCATCCATCTTGGGAATTGACTTGGAAGGGCAGCAGCCTGATTTAGCCCACCTGATTACCAGCTGCCAACCAGAGGATCAGGGATAGGGTTCAGTGTTAGAGTTAGGTTTAAGATTAGAATTCGGGCTGGGACTAGCACTGATGATTAGATTTAGTGTTAGGTGAAGAGCTAGCACTTGAATTAGTGTTAGGTTGAGGGATGTGAGAAGAGTTGTTATTTAGGGGCAAGGGTTCGAGTTAAGGTTGAAGTTTAGGACAAGAAAAGGCTAAGGTTGGACTTTAAGATTAGGAGTTTGTGTTATGGGTTAGGAGTTAGGGTCGGGTTAGGGTTAGATTAAAGGTTTAGTATACGGGTTAGAGTTAGCACTAGGCACCAATTCCCAGCTTCCCTCCATGGAGGAAAACTACATGAGGACACAGATGGATATGGCAAAGGAAATCAAAAGGCACAGTTCTGTAAAAGTAAATTTTATTAAGTCCTGGTTATATCCACTGAATCACAGAAGCATAGAATGGCTTTGGTTGGAAAGATCAGAAAGATCATGTAGTTCCAACCCTCCTGCTGTGTGCAGGGTTGCCAACCACAAGACCAGGCTGCCCGGCCTTGAATGCCTCCAGAGATGACGCATCCACAAATCCTCTGGACAGACTGATCCTGTGTCCCACCACCCCTGAGTGAAGGATCTCTTCATAGCATCCAACACAAACTTCCCCTCTTGCAGTTTACATCCATCTGCCCTCATCGTATCACTGTCTACCAGCACAAGAAGTCCCTCTCCTGCCTGTAAGCTCCTTTCAAATATTGCAGGATCACTGTGAGCTCTCTCCGGAGCATTCCTTCTCCAAGCTAAACAATTCGAACTCCCACAGTCTTTAAACAGCCCTCTGGTTATATTTGTGGTGCACCTCTGTACCCACTCCAACAGCTCCATGTCTCCCTTGTGCAGGGACTCCGGGCCTGGACGCAGTGCTCCAGATGGAGCCTTACAAAGGCAGAGTGGAGGGGTGCAATCACCTCCCTCTCATTGCTGGACACCCCTGTGTTGGAGCAGCCCTGGATACCAATGGCCATCCAGGCTACGAGAGCGCAGTGCTGGCTCATGGCCAGCTCTTCATCCATCAGGATCCCCAGCTGAATCCACTTTCAACAAAGGAGAAGCTCTGAGCAATAGAAAATATCTTCTCCTTGTGTCAAACACAGATTTCACGACCTCCTAAACCACTCATTGCCCATGTACTTTCTTGGCTGCTATTTCATCTCTGACACAGTGAGGCATATGCTGGAATCTCAAGTTCCACAGAATCAAGGAAGGAAAAGAAGAGACAAATGGAAAGTATTGGAGGGGAACAGAAGCAGCACAAGTAGTTGGAAAATATTAAAGATGTATTAAAGAAAAAAACACACTAATGGAAAACAACAAAGCCCAAGCTTAGAATGGGACACATTAGAAGTCACCTGGGGAGAGAGATGGAATCGTTATGATTACTGGAAAACATCCACAACAACAGTTTCCGAATGGCATCCTTCAGTGCCTGGTTCCTCACGCTGTAGATGAGGGGGTTCACTGCTGGGGGCACCACCGAGTACAGAATTGCCACCACCACATCCATGGCTGGGGAGGAGATGGACTGCGGCTTCAGGTAGGTGAAGAAGCCAGTGCTGACACAGAGGGAGACCACAGCCAGGTGAGGGAGGCACGTGGAAAAGGCTTTGTGCCGCCCCTGCACAGAGGGCATCCTCAGCACGGCCCTGAAGATCTGCACGTAGGAAAGCAGAATGAAAACAAAACACCCAAAGAACAGAAATACACTGAATGTCATAAGACTGAGATTCCGGAGGTAGGGGTACGAACAAGAGAGCTTGAGAATGTGAGGAATTTCACAGAAGAACTGGTCCACAGCGTTGCCTCGGCAGAGTGGCAGTGAAAACGTGTTGGCAGTGTGCAGCAGAGAATTGAGAAGCCCAGTGCCCCAGGCAGCTGCTGCCATGCTGGCACAAGCTCTGCCGTCCAGGAGGGTCCCGTAGTGCAGGGGCTTGCAGATGGCAACGTAGCGGTCATAGGACATGACGGTGAGAAGGTAAAATTCGGCTGACAACAAGAATGAGAACAGAAAGACCTGGGCAGCACATGCAGCGTAGGAGATGTGCCTGGTGTCCCAGAGGGCATTGGCCATGGCTTTGGGGACAGTGGTGGAGATGGTGCCCAGGTCGAGGAGGGCGAGGTTGAGGAGGAAGAAGTACATGGGGGTGTGCAGGCGGCGGTCGCAGGCTACGGCTGTGCTGATGAGGCCGTTGCCCAGGAGGGCAGCCAGGTAGATGGCCAGCAGGAGCCAGAAGTGCAGGAGCTGCAGCTGCCGCGTGTCTGCCAGCGCCAGGAGGAGGAACTCGCTGATGGAGCTGCTGTTGGGCATCTGCTGCTCCTGGACATGGGTAATCATCAGAGGAGAAACAAAAGGCAAGTTAGGTGAGACTTCTCTTGGCAACAACCTGTACCATTCCTTGGTGACCTTCCTCCTGCCGTTCAACCCAATAAGTTTTCTTTCTCTGAAGGAAATGATCGTTCAGATCCATGATTTGAGATTCTTGTCATGAGTTTGAATGCGTAAGGAAGAGGAGAGGTATAAACAGACATATCAGACAGCCTGAATGGGATCAACAAAGCTGATGCTCATTCTGTCCACTGAGTGAGGAGAGACTGATGGGACATGAGGATGCTGCTCACAAACCTGCTCATCTCCAAAGCTACAGTACAGCAGTCTCAGTGATGTGTCAACATAGGCAGCTCCTCTCCCATTTCTCCAGTCCCCATCCTAAGGGTAGGAAAATGAACACAGGGCAGGAATTCCCATGTTTGGTTCTCCTTCTTGAAAAGTCCCCTCTGCTGGGTCCTGAGCGTGCAGTGCAGCTGTGAGCCCCCAGCCCCATGCAGCACCCCTAGCAACAGAAGGCCCCTGGGCTGCTGGGGGGCTCCTTCCCCCACACATCTCCCTGCAGCTACCTGGCTCTGCTGGACAGCCCTTTACATCCCATAGGGATGGGATTCAGCTGAATCAGTTGAGGCATCTTATCCACAGGTTGCAGCCCTCGGTTCTGGAGGGGAGTCAGCTCCCTCCCGTGCCTCCCACACACCCAGCCAGACCAGCACTGACCACACATTTGGCCACAAGCATCCCTCCTCTTCCACAGGCCTCTTTCTCCTCCATCTGCATTAATTCCCATCTTTGCCTGGTGCAGTCACAATCCACTTATCAGCTCTCACTGACTGCATTTCCCTCTTGGATCCCCACAATGCTGTCCCCATGCTGGCTGTACCTCCCTCTCCCTGTTGGAGCTGCCATCTGTGTCACAGGGGTTGTGCCGCACTCAGTGACATCTCTGTGTCTGCTGTAATAGAAATGCCTTAAATATGACAACTCCTTTTTTGGACAGGGCTCCTTGAAAGCTTTGTCTGCAACACTGAGACCTCCCTAATGAACAGCTGAAGTCTTGAAGTCTTGAGGGAAATGGCTTGTTAGGTCTTTCTGCACTGTAATGAGCCCCACAGCGTATGTGGTGTCGGTGCACTTCTGGTACTGAGAGAAGCCTGCTGTAACCAAATGATGGAGGTGCAGACAAAATGCTGTCCAGAAATGTTGGAGAGTGTTGAGGTATTAATTGGTCCCTGTGGGGCCATTACCAACAAAGCCTCCCCTTAGCCGTGTTAGAGCAGACAATTGGAGGCTGTGATTCCAGGCAGGCAAAGGCCCTGTGCAGGTGCTTTCAGGTTGAGGAAAGCCCTTGGTTTGTTTGATGCACAGAAGGGTAGAGCCATAGCTGCAGGCTTTGGGAAGGGTGGTCCCGTCCCTCACTGATGGCCCAAGGCTCTCAGACAGTCAGTGGGATGTGAATCACAGAAGCATTTAATCTCAAGGTTGGAAACGACCTGCAAGATCATCCAGTCCAACCATCCTCCCATTGCCATTGCTACTGCAAGCCTCTAAGCCACATCTCAGCTCCTCAGCCAGACGCCTCTTGAACACTGCCAGGGACGGCAACTCCACCACTCCCTGGGCAGCCATTCCATTGTCTGACCTCTCTCTGAGAGAAAAAGAGGCCAAACTCCTCCTCATCTCAACCTCCCTTCTGGAAGTTTGAGAGCGCAGTAAGGTCTCCTCTGAGCCCCGTCTTCTCCAGACTAAACAATCCCACCTCCCTCAGCCGCTCCTCATAGGATTTGTGCTGCAGACCCCTCACCAGTTTTGCCACCATTCTCTGGACACGTTGCAGGGCCTCAAAGTCTTTCTTGTAGTGAGGGGCCCAAAACTGAACACAGCACTCGAGGTGCAGCCTCACCAGTGCTGAGTACAGGGGATGATCACCTCCCTGCTCCTGCTGGCCACGCTATTTCCAATGCAGGCCGGGATGCTGTTGGCCCTCTTGGCCACCTGGGCACACTGCTGGCTCATGTTCAGCCCAGCATCAACCAACCCCCAGGTCCTTTTCCCAAGAGGACAGGCCCTTTTTTCCACTTTTCCCAAACCTTCTTCTTCCCTTTCATCTTATCCATGAGCTCCTTGCTCGTCCATGCAGGTCTCCTGCATCCATTCCCCCAATTCCTACTCTTAGGGATGCACTGATCCTGAGCTTGGAAGAAGTGCTGTTTAAATATTGCCCAGCTCTCTCATGGGCTCCCTTACCTTCAAGCACTCCAACCCATGAGATACCTCCAAGTAGGTGCCAGAAATCGTTCAAGTTGGCTCTCTGAAATTCCAGGGCAGTAATCCCACTTTTTGCCTTACTTCTTCCACCCAAGGTCTTGAACACCACCATCTCACAATTGCTGCATCTCAAGCTGCCCCCAAATTTCTCACCCCAAACAGGCGCATCCCTGCTGGAAAGAACAAGGTCCAAAATCACCCCACCCCTTATTGACTCCTCCAACACCTGCATGACCAAATTATCCTCAGCGCATTGTATTCACCATCTGGACTGTGTGTGCCCAGCCATGTTGCTTACCCTGCAGATATCTGGGTGATTCAGGTCCCCCATGAGAACCAGTGCATGGGATTGCAAGGCTACTTCCAGCTGCGTGCAGAAGGCCTCATCGACTTCATCCTCCTGATCTGGTGATTGTAGTACCCCCACAACAGTGTTGGCCACACCAGCCCTGCTCTTAATTCTCACCCACAAGCACTCCACACGTTCTTCACCCTCTCACGGTTGCACCTCAATCCATTCTTGTAGCTCTCTCACATAAAGGGCAACTCCTCCACCTCGCTTCCCCAGCCTGTCCTTCCTGAAAACGACACAGGCCTCCATTTTGAGCTGTCCCACCACATCTCCGTGACTGCAGTGAGATCATGGCCCTGCGACTGTACACAGATCTCCAGCTCATCCTGTTCATTTCCCATGCTGTGCGCACTGGTCTACAGGCACTTCAGGGAAGCAGCAGGTGCAGTTACCCCTAGAGGAATGCAGGAAGATTTTGGATGGGGTATTGGCAACATGACCTTCTCTGAGGAGTCCCCATATGAGCCTATGGGACAGCTCAGAGGTTATTCCCTGCAATCTCCAACAGTGACAGCATCCCTCAGCCCTTCTCTGCCACATTGGATTCCCCTCCCTTCCCCTTTCAGACCTAGTTTAAATCCCTGGTAATCAACCCAGACAGCACGCTCCCCAGCAGCCGTGTGCCCTGCTTGCTCAGTCAGAGTCCATCAGGAGCCCACATATCCAGTTTCTCAAAGGCCTGCCCAAGATCAGAATACCCAAAGCCTTGATCAAGACGCTGCCCCTTCAGCCAGGCAGCAAATGGGAGCCTCAGTGCTCCCCAGCCAGGAGCCCCCAGTTACTAAGACTCTCCATCCTTTTTTGGCAGCACTGACATTGATGCAGTGCCCTGCCTGGCCCCCTGCCCTGTGTTCTAAACGTGTTACTCGGGGCATGAGTTCTGACTGCACACTTTTGCATTTCCTCACTCAAAGAATGCGAGCCATTGTCACAGTAGACAACTTCCGCAGTAGGAAGCTTGAGAAGCAAAATGATTGCCCTCACACTGTGTTTTGCCCACCAACTGATACTCAGTCCCCTGAGCAAGCCAGAGAGTACTTCTGCTCCTGTGAGGACATGTGAGTATCTCCCAGATGACTTCAACAGTCGTATATAATCAACTGGCCATGGAAACCACAGAACTCATTGGCCGTGTGCTAAAACTCCTAAATTTCTGGGAATCCAATGATCCATTACGGAATGCACTGAGGAAGAACAAGCTCAGCTTTTTGTAGTTTCATTGGAGACAAACAAGGCTTGGTGTCACACAGCTGCTCTGAGCTGATTAAAGCATTCAAGAAGAGCAGTAGAACCACTGTGCAGCACAGTTAGGAAGGACGATAGGGTTGTGTGAAAGAAATCACAGAATCACAGAATTGCCAGGGTTGGAAGGGACCTCAAGGATCATGAAGCTCCAACCCCCCTGCCACATGCAGGGCCACCAATCATTCCACCTAATGCTAGACCAGGCTGCCCAGGGCCCCATCCAATCTGGCCTTGAACACCTCCAGGGATGGGGCATCCACAGCCTCTCTGGGCAGTCTGTTCCAGTGCCTCACCACTCTCTCTGTAAAGAATTTCCCCCTGACGTCCAACCTAAATCTCCCTTCCCTCAACTTCAAGCCATTTCCCCTTGTCCTGATGTCACTCACCCTTTCAACGAGTTGATTCCCCTCCTCTTTGTAGGCTCCCTTTAGGTACTGGAAGGCTGCAATGAGGTCACCCCGCAGCCTTCTTTTCTCCAGGCTGAACAAGCCCAGCTCCTTCAGCCTGTCCTCATAGGGGAGGTGCTCCAGTCCCCTGATCATCTTTGTGGCCCTCCTCTGGACCCTCTCCAACAGCTCCCTGTCTTTCTTGTACTGGGGGGTCCAGACTTGGACGCAGTACTCCAGATGGGGCCTCACAAGAGCAGAGTAGAGGGGAACTATCACCTCCCTGTCCCTGCTGGCTACCCCTCTTTTGATGGAGCCCAGGATACCATTTGCCTTCCGAGCCGCAAGGGCACACTGCTGGCTCATATTAAGTTTTTCATCTATCAGGACCCCCAGGTCCTTCTCCACAGGGCTGCTCTCCAGGACCGCTCCTCCCAGTCTGTAGGGATGCCTGGGATTCCTCCAGTGCAAAACTCTGCACTTTGCCATGTTGAACCTCATCAGGTTCACCCGGGCCCACCTTTCCAGCCTCTCGAGGTCCCTCTGAATGGCATCCCTTCCTTCAACCGTGTCAACCACACCACTCAGCTTGGTGTCGTCAGCAAACTTACTGAGGGTGCACTCAATTCCATCATCGATGTCATTGATAAAGATGTTAAAGTGCACCGGTCCCAAGACAGACCCCTGGGGGACGCCACTCATTACCGGCCTCCACCTGGACATGGAGCCATTGATGACCACCCTCTGTCTGCGGCCTTTCAACCAGTTTCTTATCCATCGAGTGGTCCACCCATCAAATCCACATCCCTCCAATTTGGAGATAAGGATGTGGTGGGGGACCATGTCAAAGGCCTTGCTCAAGTCCAGGTAAATGACATCGGTCGCCTTTCCCTTGTCCACCAATGCCGTCACTCCATCACAAAAGGCCACCAGATTGGCCAAGCATGACCTTCCCCTGGTGAAGCCGTGCTGGCTGTCACGGATCACACGCCCTTTCCTCATGTGATCAAGCATGTCATCCACGATGATCTGTTCCATCATCTTCCCAGGCACAGAGGTGAGACTCACTGGCCTGTAGTTCCCAGGGTCCTCCTTGCTCCCTTTCTTGTAAATGGAAGTGACGTGACCCTTCCTCCAGTCAACACATCGTCAACACATTCTAGGAGCCTTCTGGACCTCTTGCAACTCGCCGTGTGGTCTATCCAGGAGATATCCGGACAGTTGAAGTCCCCCATCAGGACAAGAGCCCGTGAGCACGAAGCTTCCTGCATCTGAAGCGAGAAAGCCTCGTCAACAGTCTCCCCTTGATCAGGTGGCCTGTAGTATACTCCTATCACCAGCTGGCCTTTGTTAGACCCATCCCTAATTCTAACCCACAGGCTCTCAACCTGATCATGACTGCTTCTCAGAGGAAGCTCCTCGCAGTCTATCCACTCTTTGACATAGAGGGCTACTCCCCCACCCTTCCTACCTAGCCTAGCTCTTCTAAAGAGCCGATAACCCTCAGTGGTGGTATTCCAGTTATGGGAATCATCCCACCACGTTTCCGTGAGAGCAACAAGGTCGTAATTTTCTAAGCACATCACGGTTTCCAACTCATCCTGCTCGTTTCCCAGGCTGCGTGCATTGGTATAAAGGCACTTCAGCTCGGTTTTCCGTCTCACCGCCTTTATAGATGGTCTAGGTTCCCCTAGAACAGCAGCATCCCCAACACCCCCCCGCCCCAGTCCATCCCTTTGTACTTCACCATCAACGCCCAGCAGGTTCGGTACAAGCCCTGGAATGACCCGCTCAAGCTCAACATCCCTGATTTTGCACCCTTCCCCCTTCATACCTAGTTTAAAGACCTGTCAATGAGTCATGCCAGTTCCTCAGCTAAGATCCTCCTCCCCCTCAGAGACAGACTACTTTCATTTGCTGCCATCATGCCAGGTGCTGAGTAAGTTTCCCCTTGGTCAAAAAACCCAGAATTTCTGGATTTGCACCAACTTTTGAGCCATTTATTTATGAGGTGTGTTTTTTGGTACCTCTCAGTATCCTGCCCTGCCACTGAAGGTATGGAAGAAAACACCACCTGCACACCCGCTCCCTCGACTACCCGCCCCAGTGCCCTGAAGTCTTCCTTGACAGCTCTGAGACTTCTCTCAGCAACTTCATCATTGCCAGCGTGGATTATCAATTATGGGTAATAATCAGAAGGGCGAATCAGACCAGGAGGTCTCCTAGAAATGTCTCTGCCCCGTGCCCCAGGGAGGCAGCACACCTCCCTATGGAAGGGTCAGACCGACATATAGACTCAGCAGGGAGTCTCCTACAACAACCACCCCTCTGTCCTTCTGGGTGGAGGCAGTCCTGAGGCGTGGGGCCAAATGCTTTTCCTGAGGCAACCTCACGGGTTGACCTCCCTCTACACCCCCACTCACCTCTCCCTCGAGTTCCAGGGCCTCAAACCTATTACTCAGAGGCACCTGGGGAGACGAGGATGGTCGGGATGGGGGACGCCCACTTTGTCGAGTCGGTACATGTTTCCACTCCTCCCCCTTTCTCGAACTGTTCGTAGGAGGAGGAGAGGACAGGAGCTCACTGCAGCACTGTCAGCCCGCCGCTTCCCCTCTCCCACCTGTTTACGAGGCAGGGGGGTGACGTGCTCCACGTGGTGCCTCAGTTTTGCGCCCAGATCTCGGGGCTGATAGGGACTGGCACCACCACTCAATCTCCTTCTCACACTTTTTTATGGACTCAGCCTCTCTACCTCCTCTTTCAGGTCGACCACAAGGCTGAGTAAGTCCTGCAGTCGGTCACATCTTATACAACCACTGCTGCCATCACCCAGCACTGCAAAGGCCAGGCTCTGGCACTCGTGACAGCCAGTGACCTGCGTACTAGCCTCAGTCTGAGTCTCCACACTCTTTTTGGCTGCAGTCTTTTTCCTGCGTGAGCATGGAACTTCCGCCTGGGACTCCACAATTCTTGTGGCGTTAGCCTTCCTCCGGGGCGCAGCCATTGCCAACCAGCAGGCACCCTAACACTATTAGATAGCCTTAATGGGGTGTGCCTGATCGGGTCCGTCCTGCTGCCGGTAGTGCTGGCTCTGCCCCCGCCCCGCTGCCGGCTCGTTAACAGGAGCCCCGCACTTCTCACTCACCCTGGCAATAACAACCGTCCTTGCTGGGGAGTCCCGTGCAGGAGCGGCTTACCGATTCTCCTCGACAAATAAGCCTAGGCGTTTCCCACACGCTTTCTCCGGTGGGCACCGACGCGTCGCTGCCCTCCCCGAGGCTTTTTAAGGCAAGGGGGGTGGGTGCAGAACCGCTGCCCTGGCAACGCCCCCGCCGCGACGGCCGAGAGCTGCCCGGCTGCTCTGCTCTCTCGGGGTTCCCTGAGTGAGGGAAGCGACCGAAACCCCGCCGTACCTCGCGATCAGTCGCTGCGCTTCTGGCTGGACCAGCTCGGAAGCAGCGATCCTCGGCAATCAAGGAAATGCCTTCCCCAGAAGCAAGCACTGGGCTGGAGGTGGCACCAAAACCAAACCCTCCTTGCGCCTTTCCCTCTCCTCATTCCACGTGCTGACATTTACATTAAAAACAAAAAAAAAAAAAAAAACAAGACTACAGTGAAGAAAGCTCCAGAACAACTCAGCTACGTTATTCATCCCCTTTCCCGTTCCTCTACAGGTGATTCTCAGAAAACCTCCAAGAGCCACGTTACTGCTCTCCTGACCCTTCTCTCAGGTTCATCAGTGCACTCACAAATCACTGAGAGCAACACAAGCACACAGACACACAGAACATCCCTACACAGCCGCTTCTCCTTAGGAAACGGCATCAAAAAGCTGCTGGCAGGAAGAGAGCAGAGGAGGAAACCTGGCATGGTGAGAGAACTGCTTTGGGCAGCAAGGAAAGGCCATCTGAAGCTCCTGGCTTAAGTCCCCTGTGCAGAGGGTGCCAGTGGTGCCATCTCCTTTCCAAGCTCCTCCTGAGTCGGGAGAAGTATCTGAGTCTCCCTCATCCTTGGGCTCGCCAACACCCTCAAGGTCTCTCTGCTGGGGTTTTTCCCATGAGAAATGAGGTGCCAGCCTGCATAAAAACTTCCTGCACCAGAGACACTTGCAGGGCTACTTTATCACATGAACAGGGAACGTTTTATGAGGATGGAGCTCTGGATGAAGCTCTTCCTGCAGTGCAGGCATTTCCAGGGTCTCTGCCGTGAGTGGATCCCCAAGTAAAAGCTCTTCCCACACATGGGACATTTGGAGCATTTTCTGCCACAAGTGCCATCTCCTGCGAATGAGGAGCTCTGCGCTCTGCACAAAGCCCTTCTCACACTGGAGGCATTTCTAAGGCTTCCAGCCACGTGAACTCACTGGTGCAGGCACGGATTGGACTTCACCCAAGTGCAGACACTCTGGTACCTCAGCAGGTTCCAGCTGTGGCCAAAGCCCTTCTTGCAGGCTGCACATCTGTAGGGTTCCTCGTGTGGATCCACTGGTGTGTGTTGAGCTCCCAGCTCTGGACAGACCTCTTCCTGCAGTCAAGGCACTCATAGGGACTCTCCCCAGGTTGGTTCTCTGGGCTCTACTGAGGGTTGAGCTCCAGATGAAGCTCTTCCCTCACACCCTGCAGACAGAATTTCTTCCTTCCTGGTGACATATCGGCCCAGCTGAGGTTTCCTTTGGGTCCTCACCTGCTGCCCCACAGCAGAGCAGTTTCTACAGGGGAGGTAAGAGCTGACTCTCCTTGCACACAGCCCTGCCAAAATGTGCCGCCTGGCAGAAGGTTTCCAGTGGCTGTGACACATCCCACTCTGGATTCTCCTTTGCATGGCCACTCAACACTGCAACTGCAGCTGAAGGAGAGCAATACGCAAAGAAGGAAAAAGAGGATTTAATTGGGCTGCACAGCTCTTCCTCTACTCAAGGGATTTTGTATGTTTCATCACCACACAAAGCTGCAGGTGGTGACCAGCCTGTGGCTCTGGCCGAAGCTCTTCCAATGTTTGGGGCTCTGCAGATTCGTTATGTTGTGTGGCTGTGCTGGTAGGTAACGGGGCTGGAACTGCTTCTGAAGGTTCCCAGAGTCTTGAGATGCTTCTGCAGCCTGTGTGTGCTGTGGATGTGCTGGTGGGTGTTGAGACTAGATCTGTGTTTAAAGCTCTTCCCACACTCAGGACACTGAAAAGGTCTCTCCCTTGTGTGGATGCGCTGGTGGCGCTTCAAATCAGAACCGCTTGTGAAGCTCTTCCCACACTCAGAGCACTTGTAGGGTCTCTCTCCTGTGTGGATGCGTTGGTGGAAGGTGAGGTGGGATCTCCATTTGAAGCTCTTCCCACAATCTGAGCACTTGTATGGACTCATTGCTGAGCGTATGCACTGGTGGTTAACGATGCTGGAATCTTTTTCAAAGCTATTTCCACACTCGGTGCATGGATTCTGCTTTTTCTTCTGGCACACATCCTTGCTCCTGGGTTCTTCAGGCTGCTTTTGACCTATGCTGAAGTCCAGCGGGCTGCTTCCTGTCTTTACCAGACACTTTCCCATTGGCTTTTTGGTGTGCTCACCGTGACCTTGCTCCAGGCCTCCTTGGACATCCCTTCTGAGTTCCTCCACACAGACACTACCTTTCGGCCACACCACTTTCCTCCAGATCCTCCATTGTATCTGTAATCCCACTTCCTGCTGGATGAAAGAGGAAATCCAGAAATAGCACACGGTGCCCCAAATAAAACACAGACAGAGATGGCTCTTCCAGCCCCAACTTCTTCCTTCCTTCCACCACCTCACGTGGGCTGAGGTCTCCTGGCCCTCGTACAGCAGAGCTTAACCGTGCTCATGCCGTGCAGAGAAGACCGAATCGAGAAAGCAGGGTAGGAAGTTGTTAGCAATAGAAGTCACTTGCTCAGTGAGGAGAAACGTGCCATGAGTGCCATGGGCAGCGCTCAGCGAGGAAGTGAGCCAGCTGCAGGGAGATGCTGCCCTCGAGAGCAGGGCAGCCGGAGATTGCCTCTTCTGGGACCTGCTCACGGGTGAGAGGAGTTAAAGGAGCGCCAGGACAGCAACGTGGGGATGTGTGACCGCAAGGATGTGCGAATGGCCCCAGCAAAGGGAGCACAGGGACTCAGCAGAAAGCGGCGCTTCATTAGCGTGACAAAACACAGCCCCCAACCCTCCCTCCCTCCCCCGGCTGCAGACGCGCCGTGAGAACGAGCTGTGAAACTGCCCAAGGCCTGGCAGCCGGCTCGGGGCGTGCTCGCTGTGGGAATCGCTGCCTGGAGCTGAGGCTGTGCCGAAGCGGCCAGAGCCTGGCTGGAAGCCATCCGGGCAGCACCGCGGCGGCAGGAGGTGCAGCAAGGCCGTCGTGCGGCCAGCTCCGGGCTGAGGGCACTCGGCATCCTCTGCTCTCCCAGGAGCGACTCCCAGGAGCCCGGTTGCCTGCACCAGAGGTGGGAGCAGCCTGCTCCGCACCCCAGGTAGGTGCCCTCGGTGGCTCGTGCAGAGGAGCGCACACTTGCTGCCCCCCGCCAGCAGCAGCGGGAGGGGAGCGGGGAGCGGCACCGGCGGGGCGGAACCGGCACTGCCGTAGCCCAGGCGGGAGCCCGGTCCCGGCTCCAGCTCCTGCCCAGCACAGCAGGTTTGCTGGGCCAGACGGGCAGCAGCCGTTCCCAGGCGTGTTGCAGCCCGGCTTGGGCTCCGAGGGGCACAGGAAGGGGTTGGAGCTGGGACAGCGTGGAAGTGAGCAGAGGAGCTCAGCGTGCTCTGCTGCCCGGTTGGTTCTGTGTAACACAGCGCAGCTGGGACTGCGTTTCTCCCTCTGGGCCACGGCAGACACGAGATGACCTCGCTCCGCAGCTCTGCACGCATGGATTGATGTAAGCTTATAACTCCCCGATGCCTCCTTTGGAGTGTGTGAATGTGAAGCCTCCAAGGGGAGAATTTCCACTTCCCTGCCCTCCCCGGCAGCCCGCAGTTTCCCTTCGGGGTCCCAGCAGGCAACATCTGCACGTCAGTCAAGTGCAGCCCAGGCTGCGTTGTGCAAAGGGCGCCCGCTGCTGAGAACGTGCCCTGCTAGTGAGCGCAGGGTGCGTGCTGAGCTGGGTGGGAAGCAGCGCCGCCTGGTGGGGGAGGAGGGAAATGCAGCCGCCGAGGCATTCTTGGTGCAATGAGGTACCGGGGCTTGTTCAGCTAGAAAAGAAGGCTCCGGGGAGACCTCATTGTGGCCTTCCAGGACTTGTAGGAGACGCATAAAGTGGAGGAGGAACGACAGCTTACGTGGGTGGATGGTGACAGCACAAGGGGGAATGGTTTTAAATTGAGACCGAGGAGATTTAGTTTAGACATTCGGATGAAGTTTTGCACTCAGAGGGTGGTGAAGCATGAGAACAGGTTGCCCAGAGATGTCGTGGATGCCCCATGGCTGTATACATTCAAGGCCAGGCTGAATGTGGCTCTAGCCAGCCTGGTGTGGTGGATGGTGACCCTGCACATAGCAGGGGGTTGAAACTAGGTGGTCATTGTGGTCCCCCAGGCAGGCAGCATCCTGCAGATGGGCTGTGGAGGGCTGGGCTGGGACAGGGACTGCTGCGTTCCCTCACAGCTCCCCTGCCCTTTCTCTTGTCCCTGCAGGCTCCAGTTCGACTTCTGCCTTGCAGCCGTGATCATCTCACCTGCAGGAGAGCAGCAGATGGCCACAGCACAGCCATGTCAGGTAGGGGCTGGGGGAAGCAGGCAGGAGAGGCGGAGGGGCGAGGGATGCGAATGCCGGGGGAGAGGGAGGTGCCCTCAGGCAGCACGTGTGTGCTGGGGCCAGAGAAGCGGCTGGGACGGGAGTTTGTGTCCTGTGCGAGCTGCTTCCCTGGGCCTTGGCTGTTCCCAGCAAGGAGCCTCTTTGCTTGCAGGAGCCCGTGAGCTTTGCGGAGGTGGCCGTGTATTTCAGCAGGGAGGAGTGGGCGCTGCTGGACCCTGCGCAGCGAGCGCTCTACCGGGACGTGATGCTGGAGACGTACCAGTGCGTGGCCTCGCTGGGTGAGGGCTTTGCTGCCTTTCCTCCTCGTTAGGGCACCTTTGGCTGTGCAGAATGAGCCTCTGCAGGCCGGGCCTGGAATAATCACCATGCAGTTACATATTGATAACTCCAACAGCAACAAAGGAAATACAGCTAACAGATGGCTCCCTGGTTGCTCCTTTACAATTTAAGATTTTCCATTTAATTTCCATAAACATTTTGATGCTTTGGTCATTGATATATTGTTAGAAAATAAATAAGCTGTTCCAAGTTAATTTTAATGAAAATATCCCTTCATAATTTTCAGAGCTGTGAAAGCATTCTTTGCTCCAAAGGAAGCTGTGGGCCCAGTGTCATTCAGGCCCGAACTGGTTTCTCCCTGGGGAGGGACACAATAGAGTTATTGAACAGGCACTGTGCTAGAAAAATGGAAATGTTCTCATTGTGCATTTCTCTTATTGAAGCTCCACTTCCAGCCCCCAAACCCATGGTGATCTCCCTGCTTGAAGGAGGGGAAGAGCCCTGGATCCCAGATGCGCGTAGCCCTGAGGCTGTACCAGGAGACCTCAGCCCAGGTGAGGTGGTGGAGGGAAGGAGGAGGTTTTGGCTGTAAGAGCCATCTCTGTCTGTGTTTTATTTGGGGCACCGTGTGCTATTTCTGGATTTCCTCTTTCATCCAGCAGGAAGTGGGATTACAGATATACTGGAGGACCAGCAGGAAAGTGCTGTGGCCGAAAGGCAGAGGGGTCACGTTTCCATGAAAGAGATCAGAAGGGATGTCCAAGGAGGCCTGGAGAAGGGTCAGGATGAGCACATCAAAAAGCCACTGGGAAAGTGTCTGGGAAAGACAGGAAGCAGCCCATTGGACTTCAGCATGGGTCAAAAGCAGCCTGACGTACCCAGGAGCAAGGATGTGTGCCAGAAGAAAAAGCAGAATCCATGCACTGAGCGTGGGAAAAGCTTTAAAATAGATTCCATCCTCATTAACCAGCAGTGCACGCACGCAACAAAGAGCCCGCACAAGTGCTCTGATTGTGGGAAGTGCTTCAAATGGAGATCCAACCTAGCCAGCCATCAGCGCATCCACACAGCGGAGAGACCATACAAGTGCTCAGAGTGTGAGAAGAGCTTCAAAAGGAGTTACGAATTGAAGAGGCATGAGAGCATCCACAAAGAGAAGAGACCTTACAAATGTCCTGAGTGTGGGAAGAGCTTCAAAAGGAGTTCCCACCTCACCAATCACCACCGCATGCACACAGGAGAAAAACCCTACAGCTGCTTTGGGTGTGAGAAGAGCTTCAAAACAAGTTACTACCTCACCTGCCACCAGCGCATCCACACAGGAGAAAGACCATTCTGGTGCCATCATTGTGCAAAGAGCTTCAAAAGCAGTTCTGAATTGAAGGACCACCAGCGCATCCACACACAGGAGAAACCCTACAAGTGCTCTGAGTGTGGGAAGAGCTTCAAAAGGAGTTCCCACCTCAACTTCCACCAGCGCATCCACACAGGGGAAAGACCTTTTCAGTGCTCTGAGTGTGGGAAGAAGTTCAAAAGCAGCTATGAACTGAAGCAGCACCAGCGCATGCACACAGGAGAGAGACCCTATAAATGCCCTGAGTGTGAGAAGAGCTTTAAACACAGATCTAACCTCAACACCCATAAGCACATCCACAGCACACGCAAGCTTTAGAAGCATCCCAAGACTCTGGGAACCTTCAAAAGCAGTTCCAGCCTCGTTACCTACCAGCACAGCCACGTAGGAAACAGAGCCTGCTCAGCCCCAAGGGTGGGCAGTGCTTCAGCCAGAGCCCCAGCCTGGTCACCACCTGTGGCTTTGTGTGGTGATGACTTAACCCAGGAGCTTCAGATGGCCTTTCCTTGCTGCCCAAAGCAGCTCTCTCACCATGCCAGGTTTTCTCTTCTGCTCTTCCTGCCAGCAGCTTTTTGATGCCGTTTCCTAAGGAGAAGCGGCTGTGTAGGGATGTTCTGTGTGTCTGTGTGCTTGTGTTGCTCTCAGTGATTTGTGAGTGCTCTGATGAACCTGAGAGAAGGGTCAGGACAGCAGTAACGTGGTTCTTGGAGGTTTTCTGAGAATCATCTGTAAAGGAACGGGAAGAGGATGAATAAAGTAGCTGAGTTGCTCTGGAGCTTTCTTCACTGTAGTCTTGTTTTTTTTTTTGTTTTGTTTTTAATATCAATGTCAGCACATGGAATGAGGAGAGGGAAAGGTGCAAGCAGGGTTTGGTTTTGGTGCCTCCTCCAGCCCAGTGCTTGCTTCTGCGGAAGGCATTTCTCTCACACAACCCTATCGTCCTTCCTATCCCAATGTGCTGCACATTGGTTCTGCTGCTCTTCTCAAATGCTTTAATCAGCTCAGAGCAGCTGTGTGACACCAAGCCTTGGCTGTCCAATAAAACTACAAAAAGCTGGATATGTTCTTCCTAAATGCGCCATCTAAATTTTCTGGAGGTGGAGGGAATAGTAGGCATTGGAAACCCACAGGGTGCACCACCAGCTCATCCCCAGAGCACAGATATCAGAGTGCTCTCCAGTGCGTGCTTGCCTTGCAAGTGATCCCTTTTGAGCTTGAAGGTTTTTGCTTTGACCTTGGGAAGGTGTGTCTGAGATCTCCTGCAGGAGGGCCTTCACATTTGCTGTGCTCAGCTGAAGCTGCTGTGCTTGGAATGCAGTTTGCAGGAAGAGGAGGTTGATTTTGGTGAGCCAGTGGAGCAGTTTTTTCACTCTTTTTCCCTGAAAGAATCATTTTAACAGCCAATTTCCCTCCATGATTTGTCACACATCATGTTTAGTTGGATTAAGTTTTAGAGAACTCAGTTTTTTTCATCTACCTCTGAACTTCCCTGCTTTCCCTCTGGTCGGGGAAAAGTCCTTGTGATGCTCTACTCCAAGATCCCAGTGGTCGGCCTCGGGTCTCTCCTGAGGCTCTTTGCCACAAACTCCAAGTGGGACCTTTCTCTCCAGCAGCAGTGTAGAGGATGTTCTTTACACCCTGTCCCATCCATACTGGCCCTAGGGCCGCAGCACGGGCTATCTCTTGTTTAATCTGTTTAAAAACCTGCTGCTGTTCAGGACCCCACACGAAATTGTTCTTCTTTCACATCACCTGGTAGAGGGGGCTAACTATGAGGCTGTATTTTGGGATGTGCATCTTCCAAAAGCCCATTGCACCCAGAAAGGACTGTGTCTTTTTCTTACTAGTGGGCGGAGATATATTGGTGATTTTGTCGATCACATTTCCTCGGATGTGACGACGCCCATCTTGCCATTTTATTCCTAGGAACTGAATCTCCTGGGCAGGTCACTTCACTTTGTTTCGCTTAATAGCAAAACCAGCAGGCAGAAGAATTTGAATTATTTGCTCTTCTTTCTTAAAGACATCCTCTGCTGTATCGCCCCACACAGCAATGTCATCGATGTGAGCACTGCAGGTGCTCAGGAGCACCGCCCTGTTCCAATGTGGTTTGGATCAGCCCATGGCAAATAGTTGGGCTGTGTTTCCACCCCTGGGGAAACGGTTCCATGCGTACTGCACACCCTTCCAAGTAAAGGCAAACTGTGGCCTGCATTCTGTGGTCAACGGAATGGAGAAGAATGCATTGGCAGTGTGAATGGTGGCAAACCATTCGGCCGCTTTTGACTCCAGTTCATACTGGAGTTCTAACATATCTGGCACAGCGGCACTCAGTGGGGGTGTGACTTCATTCAGGCCATAGTAGTCAAATGTCAGCCTCCATTCTCCACTGGCTTTACGCGCTGGCCATATGGGCTGTTAAAAGGCGAGTGAGTTTTGCTGATCACTCCCTGACTCTCTAGCTGATCAATCAGTTTATGAATGGGGAGCAAGGCATCCCTGTTGGTGCGATACTGCTGTCTGTCTACTGTTCTTGTGGTGATGGGTACCTGCTGCTCTTTTACCTGTAGTAACCCCACTACAGATGGGTCTTCTGACAGGCCAGAATCACAGAATCACAGAAACACCAAGTGGGAAAAGACCTATAAGATCATCCAGTCCAACCATCCACCTATCACCAATAGTTCTCACTAAGCCATGTCCCTCAACACAAAATCCAAATGTTCTTGAACTTTCCTGTGAGAACAGACATCATCTCCCTGAAGAAGAGATTAACCACATTCCACAAACGTTTGAAGTTTGGAGTTCTCAGGCTTTCTTCCCCCTGGTCTTTCCACTTTGATAACTTCAGCCCCTAGATCTCCTAAATTCACTGTGGCAAAGGGCCCTGCAAGACAAGACAAGACAGACAACTGCTTAATGTTGTCTGTATCTACAGCAGCTATTCCAAAAGCCCATCGGAATCCCTTGGGATCCTTGAAATACCCCCTTCTAAGATAATCTATACCAAGTATGCACGGAGCCTCCTGTCCAGTTACTATAGGATGCTTCTTCCAGGTTTTTCCAGTGAGGCTTATTTCCACCTCCACCACACATAATTCCTGAGAGCCCCCAGTCACTCCAGAAATATAAATCAGTTCTGTCCCTTTGTAACTTGAGGGCATCAGAGTGCACTGGGTGTCCACCAGTGCTTTATATTCCTGTGGTTCTGACGTGCCAGGCCATCGAATCCACACACTCCTATACACTCTAATATCCCTTTCCTCCCCCTGGCTGAAGGCAGGGCCCCTCCATTTGTTCCCTGCAGTAACAGGAGCAACTTCAGTGGTGGTTGATCAGCTTTGTAATTTTCTCACCCGTGCTCGTAGTGCAGGAGTGGGTTCGTCATGCCACTTCTTCATATCCTCTCCATGCTCATGTAAGTGAGCTCCACAGGGCGGCACGAGACATAAATTTACTGTGGTCCTTTGCTCGAGTAGGGGGGCGTCTGCCTTTGATAGCTGAGACTTTAATCAGTTCAACCAGCTCCTTCAGCAGATTCTTTTGATTGTCCTGGTCTTCATCGGGTGTTTCTGATACTGCCACGGGTTCATCACAATTGATCACTAGGGACAATTCCTCCCACATGCCGTTCTGGCTCTTCTCCACTTTATCTAGTATTTCTGCCATTTGGCAGATGGCTGATATGGAAGCATGGGATGGTGGTAATCTTTGTTCCAATCTTTGAAGTGCAAGAATCAGTTCAAAAATTGGGGATCTTCTGCCTAGGTCTTCATATCTATCGTTTCGAACAGTGAACTGGTGTACCTTTCTGGTGCTGTTCTCATGAGCTTCCGCCATATTTCGGGTGCGCTCGCTGTTCTCTCGAGATCATGGTCCTGGATCATACAGCATTTCAACTACGGCTATTTCTCACAAATACTGGATGTGTTTCTCAGCAGTATTCCAGCTTTAAATCCCAGGCTCCAGCTCGATTCTGAAGGGATATCTTCCCTTCATAGCTAATAACATTCGTTCCCAAAGGGTGGCGGCTCTCTCCAGACTTCTACTAATCCTCTGTCAATAGCTGAGTCTCGGACAATGTTTCCTAGCTGGCAGGCTTCACAACTATTTAGGAACACGCTACCAGCCCTGTTGTCCCAGCACCGAAGCAACCAGGTGACAACAGGCTCACTCGGGTGTCGCATAAACTCCCTTTTTATGCTTTGGATTTCAGTCATTTTCAGGGATCAACAAATAGTGGTAACAATGATTCCCTCCTCATCACTCTCCTCTCCATGTGTCTTACTTTTCTCAGTTGCCTTTCTCGGTGGTGGTGGTTTTGAGGAAGGCCCCTTGCCTGGATCTTCCTCTATTTCCTCCGCTTCTTCTTTCTGTTCTAGACGTGAGGACACGTGTTTCCATTTCTGGCTTTCCACAGGGGCAACTGACACTGATACTGGTGCCTCCTGCGATCGATCAAGAGTGACTTGGAGGTTTCCCCTTTTGGTTCAGATCTCGGTTTGGAAACTCTCTCCACAATAGTATTATATAGAGCTATTAGATAAGCACAAGCTAAGCCCCCAATAAGCCGTTTCTCCTCAGATCTTTCTGAGCTGCACCATCCTTTACCCAAATGCTTGCTTAGTTTCTCAGGGTGCCACAGGTGTTCTAGAGTAAAATCCCATGACACCGGGGGTCCCATGCTTCTAATCTCTGTCCTAAACCTCTGCCACTTCACATTCTCTGGTTTTGGGGAAAGCTTCCTCCACGTAATGTAAATTACTATTGCAGAGAATACATGCAGAGAGACTGATAGCACAGTACCTAAGCTGGCACCCTGAACATGCATAACGAACTGGGAAGAGCACCTAGAAACCAGTCCAAACATCATATTGTCTGTTAGATTAGCTAGGATGTGTAGGAACCAGGCAGGTATCTCCATCAGTGCCCTTAACTGACTATACATATGTGCAACTCCAAAAAAGAATGTGAAGAGCTTAAAAAGGAACCAGTATATTCCAAGTAACATAAGGGTCCTTAGTTCTCTATATAATGCTCTTAAGATGAACTAAAAAAACACAGTTGCCCGCATTTTCCACCAGTAGTTATCACGGGGTTATCCTTGGGTATAAGTCCATGACATGGGGAACTAAGACGGCAGAGACAGGCCAGAGGGAGACAGGCAGACGTTCCAAGTCCTGTACGGAGCTCCACCCCATCTCCTCTTCCTGCCAGGTCCTGGGGATGCCCCCCCTTCCCCTCCCATCAGGATACTCAAGAAGTCCACAAAAGGCAGTAAACAGAACCAGAACATTAACTGGTTAACTCCCACTGGTCCACATAGTGTTCTGATGTGCACTACTGACAACAAAAAATCATGAAACCACAACAGTTAACACTGTTGGAGATAGCAGGAAAAAAGCTCTGAGCTGTCCCATAGGATCATACGGGGACTCCTCAGAGAAGGTCATGTTGCCAATACCCCATCCAAAATCTTCCTGCGTCCCTCTAGGGGTAACTGCACCTGCTGCTTCCCTGAAGTGCCTGTAGACCAGTGCGCACAGCATGGGAAATGAACAGGATGAGCTGGAGATGTGTGTACAGTCGCAGGGCCGTGATCTCACTGCAATTGCAGAGATGTGGTGGGACAGCTCACATGACTGCAATGCTGCCATGGAGGGCTGTGTCGTTTTCAGGAAGGACAGGCTGGGGAAGCGAGGTGGAGGAGTTGCCCTTTATGTGAGAGAGTTACGAGAATGGATTGAGGTGCACCTGTGAGAGGGTGAAGAACGCATGGAGTGCTTGTGGGTGAGAATTAAGAGCAGGGCTGGTGTGGCCAACACTGCTGTGGGATGTACTACAGCCACCTGATCAGGAGGATGAAGTCGATTAGGCATTCTACATGCAGCTGGAAGTAGCCTTGCAATCCCATGCACTGGTTCTCATGGGGGACCTGAATCACCCAGATATCTGCAGGGTAAGCAACATGGCTGGGCACACACAGTCCAGACAGTTCCTGCCATGCACTGTAGATAATTTTGTCACTCTGGTGTTGGAAGAGTCAACAAGGAGTGTGGTGATTTTGAACCTTGTTCTTTCCAGCAGGGATGGGCTTGTTTGGGATGAGAAATTTGGGGGCAGCTTGAGATGCAGCAATTGTGAGATGGTGATGTTCAAGACGTTGGGTGGAAGAAGTAAGGCAAAAAATGAGATTGCTGCCCTGGAATTTCAGAGAGCCAACTTGAACGACTTCTGGCACCTACTTGGAGGTATCTCATGGGTTGGAGTGCTTGAAGGTAAGGGAGCCCATGAGAGAGCTGGGCAATATTTAAACAGCACTTCTTCCAAGCTCAGGATCAGTGCATCCCTAAGAGTAGGAAATGGGGGAATGGATGCAGGAGGCCTGCGTGGATGAGCAGGGAGCTCATGGATAAGATCGAAGGGAAGAAGTTTTGGGAAAAGTGGAAAAAAGGGCCTGTCCCCTTGGGAAAAGTATAGGAGTGTTGTCAGAGCCTGCAGAGAACAATGGGGAAGGCTGAAGCTCACATTGAGCTGAAGCTAATGAAGGAGAGAAAGGATAATATGAGGTGTGATCTTGCTACTCATTTTAATTTCTCTTTCCTTTTCCTCCTTTCCTCTGAAAGCTGTAAAGTAATTCAAGCCTTCTGTGATTTTCTTATAAAGCATACAGCTTAGACTGATACAATTGTGAGAGGGTCAATACGTAAAGGATTTTGTAGAAATGTCCTGAAGGACTACAAGAGGAACATGGCTGGAAAAGGACCTCAGAAGTGATTGTTGCAGCGCAAGCTGACAGGTCAGCCCTCGCCTCCAATGGTAGTGCTGTGGTGCCAGAGACACCCAGCAGGACGCTGTGATCTGTGCTGTTGTGTCACAAGGAACAGCTAGTGAGATTGCAGAACCATCAAAGTAAGGCAGTGCCAGGGTGAGTGCCAGTGCAGGAGTCGAGGTGAGTGTCTGCAGCCTGCAGGGAAAAGGAGGCAAGTGTAGGACTGCACAGAACAGCTCCTGGTGGAGATGGCCAACAGCACTGGCAAGGCTGGAGGGCCCTGAGAGACAACCAAGGTCTTTGTCCTCTTGGCTGTGGCAGTTGTGTCTGCTGCTGAGGCTCAGGAGGGCACACGCTGTCCTCGTCCACTGGGGCCTCCTTGCCTCCTTGCAGCCCTGTAGAGAGGCCAGTAGGTGTCGTGTCATTTTCCCTCACAGAACACTACACGCACACATGGGACAGGTGTACTCTTCTTGGACAGGTAAACCCTTCTTTGGGTAAGGAACTGGCTAGAGGGCCATGTCCAACGGGTAGTGTTAATGGAGCTAAGTCCAACTGGCGACCCGTTACAAGTGGTGTGCCCAAGGGCTCGGTACTGGGGACCATCTTGTTCAATATCTTTATTGATGGCCTTGATGAAGGGATTGAGTGTGCCCTCAGTAAGTCTGCAGGTGACACCAAGCTGATTGGGAGGTGGTGTTGATCTGCCTGAGGGTAGGGAGGCCTTTCTGAGGGATCTGGATAAGCTGGATCGCTGGGCTGAGGGGAATGGGATGAGGTTCACTAAGGCCAAGTGCCGGGTCCTGCACTTTGGCCACAATAATCCCATACATCTATAGGCTTGGGGCTGAGTGGCTGGATGACTGTGAAGAGGAAAGGGACCTGGGGGTTGGTTGATGCTCGGCTGAACATGAGCCAGCAGTGTGCCCAGGTGGCCAAGAGGGCCAACAGCATCCCGGCCTGCATTGGAAATAGCGTGGCCAGCAGGAGCAGGGAGGTGATCATCCCCTGTACTCAGCACTGGTGAGGCTGCACCTTGAGTGCTGTGTTCAGTTTTGGGCCCCTCACTACAAGAAAGACTTTGAGGCCCTGCAACGTGTCCAGAGAATGGTGGCAAAACTGGTGAGGGGTCTGGAGCACAAATCCTATGAGGAGCGGCTGAGGGAGCTGGGATTGTTTAGTCTGGAGAAGACGGGGCTCAGAGGAGACCTTACTGCGCTCTCAAACTTCCAGAAGGGAGGTTGAGATGAGGAGGAGTTTGGCCTCTTTTTCTCTCAGAGAGAGGTCAGACAATGGAATGGCTGCCCAAGGAGTGGTGGAGTTGCCGTCCCTGGCAGTGTTCAAGCGGCGTCTGGCTGAGGAGCTGAGATGTGGCTTAGAGGCTTGCAGTAGCAATGGTAATGGGAGGATGGTTGGACTGGATGATCTTGCAGGTCGTTTCCAACCTTGAGATTAAATGCTTCTATGATTCACATCCCACTGACTGTAAGAGAGCCTTGGGCCATCAGTGTGGGACGGGACCACCCTTCCCAAAGCCTGCAGCTATGGCTCTACCCTTCTGTGCATCAAACAAACCAAGGGCTTTCTCAACCTGAAAGCACCTGCACAGGGCCTTTGCCTGCCTGGAATCACAGCCTCCAATTGTCTGCTCTAACACACCTCTGGGGAGGCTTTGTTGGTAATGGCCCCACAGGGACCAATTAATACCTCAACACTCTTCAACATTTCTGGACAGCATTTTGTCTGCACCTCCATCATTTGGTGACAGCAGGCTTCTCTCAGTACCAGAAGTCCACCGACACCACATACGCTGTGGGGCTCATTACAGTGCAGAAAGACCTAACAAGCCATTTCCCTCAAGACTTCAAGACTTCAGCTGTTCATTAGGGAGGTCTCAGTGTTGCAGACAAAACTTTCAAGGAACACTGTCCAAAAAAGGAGTTGTCATATTTAAGGCATTTCTATTACAGCAGACACAGAGATGTCACTGAGTGCGGCACAACCCCTGTGACACAGATGGCAGCTCCAACAGGGAGAGGGAGGTACAGCCAGCATGGGGACAGCATTGTGGGGATCCAAGAGGGAAATGCAGTCAGTGAGAGCTGATAAGTGGACTGTGACTGCACCAGGCAAAGATGGGAATTAATGCAGATGGAGGAGAAAGAGGCCTGTGGAAGAGGAGGGATGCTTGTGGCCAAATGTGTGGTCAGTGCTGGTCTGGCTGGGTGTGTGGGAGGCACGGGAGGGAGCTGACTCCCCTCCAGAACCGAGGGCTACAACCTCAGGACAAGATGCCTCAACTGATTCAATTGAATCCCATCCCGATGGAAGCGTAAAGGGCTGTCCAGCAGAGCCAGGTAGCTGCAGGGAGATGTGTGGGGGAAGGAAGGAGCCCCCCAGCAGCCCAGGGGCCTTCTGCTGCTAGGGGTGCTGCATGGGGCTGGGGGCTCACAGCTGCACTGCACGCTCAGGACCCAGCAGAGAGGACTTTTCAAGAAGGAGAAACATGGGAATTCCTGCCCTGTGTTCATTTTCCTACCCTTAGGATGGGGACTGGAGAAATGGGAGAGGAGCTGCCTATGTTGACACATCACTGAGACTGCTGTACTGTAGCTTTGGAGATGAGCAGGTTTGTGAGCAGCATCCACATGTTCCATCAGCCTTTCCTCACTCGGTGGACAGAATGAGCATCAGCTTTGTCGATCTCATTCAGGCTTTCTGATATGTCTGTTTATACCTGCAAAGACAGGCATGCACACAGGTACTGCCCTGCAAACAGGCAGTTTCCTGACAGGCAAAGATGGGTGCACTGACCTTGGGGTGGTGAGTGTGAGTACAGCAAGGATAAGAAGGAAAAGACACGAGACAAGGAAACAGCAGGCAGGGAAGACGATCTCCAGGCAGCTGGGCTGTGATCAGGGAGTGAGAGGAAAGGAAAAACAGAAATGTTGTCAGGAGGAACAACTCAAGAGACAACCACATAAGATTCCCTTCCACGCCAGCCCCTTCTTCTGAGCAAGCCCTTGTGCATCCTCTCCCACCAGAAATACCTCTGCCTTCATGGCAGTGGCGTCCAAGCACGAACCCCCTCCTCTGCAGCCAAAGCAGAGCAGGGCTGCATCTCTCCAGGCATGAGCTCAGTTCCTTCTGCAGCACACGGGGGCTGAGAGCAGCTGCTCGGGGCTGTGGACAACAAAGTCTGTGAGGCCGGGGAAAGAGCTGACATTCTTTTAATGAGATGCCATCATTAGGACAGTTGGCTCTCTCTCTAAGACAGATGTCTTTCCAAGCCGTGAGCTGCCCTGCAGGATGCAAATCTTTCCCTGAAAGCGTTACCTGAAAGCCCAGGGAGATGAAGTGGGGAGATGCTAAGAGAGATGTCACATTCTAAAAGGAAAACCAAGCACTCCTGCCTCTTTGCAGTGGTACCCACCTGGGTGGGTCAGGATTGCTTTCCTAAGAGCCCACAGGCAGAGGCCTCTCCTCTTCCTTACCTATTCAAACTCATGACAAGAATCTCAAATCACGGATCTGAACGATCATTTCCTTCAGAGAAAGAAAACGTATTGGGTTGAACGGCAGGAGGAAGGTCACCAAGGAATGGTACAGGTTGTTGCCAAGAGAAGTCTCACCTAACTTGCCTTTTGTTTCTCCTCTGATGATTACCCATGTCCAGGAGCAGCAGATGCCCAACAGCAGCTCCATCAGCGAGTTCCTCCTCCTGGCGCTGGCAGACACGCGGCAGCTGCAGCTCCTGCACTTCTGGCTCTTGTTGGCCATCTACCTGGCTGCCCTCCTGGGCAACGGCCTCATCAGCACAGCCGTAGCCTGCGACCGCCGCCTGCACACCCCCATGTACTTCTTCCTCCTCAACCTCGCCCTCCTCGACCTGGGCACCATCTCGACCACTGTCCCCAAAGCCATGGCCAATGCCCTCTGGGACACCAGGGCCATCTCCTACGCTGCATGTGCTGCCCAGGTCTTTCTGTTCTCATTCTTGTTGTCAGCCGAATTTTACCTTCTCACCGTCATGTCCTACGACCGCTACGTTGCCATCTGCAAGCCCCTGCACTACGGGACCTTGATGGACAGCAGAGCTTGTGCCAGCATGGCAGCAGCTGCCTGGGGGACTGGGCTTCTCAATTCTCTGCTGCACACTGCCAACACGTTTTCACTGCCACTCTGCCGAGGCAACGCTGTGGACCAGTTCTTCTGTGAAATTCCTCACATTCTCAAGCTCTCTTGTTCGTACCCCTACCTCAGGAATCTCAGTCTTATGACATTCAGTGTATTTCTGTTCTTTGGGTGTTTTGTTTTCATTCTGCTTTCCTACGTGCAGATCTTCAGGGCCGTGCTGAGGATGCCCTCTGTGCAGGGGCGGCACAAAGCCTTTTCCACGTGCCTCCCTCACCTGGCTGTGGTCTCCCTCTTTATCAGCACTGGCTTCTTCACCTACCTGAAGCCGCAGTCCATCTCCTCCCCAGCCATGGATGTGGTGGTGGCAATTCTGTACTCGGTGGTGCCTCCAGCAGTGAACCCCCTCATCTACAGCGTGAGGAACCAGGCACTGAAGGATGCCATTCGGAAACTGTTGTTGTGGATGTTTTCCAGTAATCATAACGATTCCATCTCTCTCCCCAGGTGACTTCTAATGTGTCCCATTCTAAGGTTGGGCTTTGTTGGTTTTCATTAGTGTGTTTTTTTCTTTAATACATCTTTAATATTTTCCTACTACTTGTGCTGCTTCTGTTCCTCTTCAATACTTTCCATTTGTGTCTTCTTTTCCTTCCTTGATTCTATGGAACTTGAGATTTCAGCATATGCCTCACTGTGTCAGAAATGAAATAGCAGCAAAGAAAGTACATGGGCAATGAGTGGTTTAGGAGGTCGTGAAATCTGTGTTTGACACAACGAGAAGATATTTTCTATTGCTCAGAGGTTCTCCTTTGTGGAAATTGGATTCATTCAGCTGGGGATCCTGATGGATGAAGAGCTGGCCATGAGCCAGCACTGCGCTCTCGTAGCCTGGATGGCCATTGGTATCCAGGGCTGCTCCAACACAGGGGTGTCCAGCAATGAGAGGGAGGTGATTGCACCCCTCCTCTCTGCCTTTGTAAGGCTCCATCTGGAGCACTGCGTCCAGGCCCGGAGTCCCTGCACAAGGGAGACATGGAGCTGTTGGAGTGGGTACAGAGGTGCACCACAAATATAATCAGAGGGCTGTTTAAAGATTGTGGGAGTTCGAATTGTTTAGCTTGGAGAAGGAATGCTCCGGAGAGAGCTCACAGTGATCCTGCAATATTTGAAAGGAGCTTACAGGCAGGAGAGGGACTTCTTGTGCTGGTAGACGGTGATACGATGAGGGCAGATGGATGTAAACTGCAAGAGGGGGAGTTTGTGTTGGATGCTATGAAGAGATCCGTCACTCTGGGGTAGTGGGGCACAGGATCAGTCTGTCCAGAGGATTTGTGGATGCGTCATCTCTGGAGGCATTCAAGGCCGGGCAGCCTGGTCTTGTGGTTGGCAACCCTGCCCACAGCAGTAGGGTTGGAACTGGATGATCTTTCTGATCTTTCCAACCAAAGCCATTCTACGCTTCTATGATTCAGTGGATACAACTTGGACTTTATAAAATTTACTTTTACAGAACTGTGCCTTTTGATTTCCTTTGCTGTCCATTAGCCACATCCATCAGTGTCCTCACGTAGTTTTTCTCCAAGGAGGAAAGCCGGGAATTGGTGTCTAGTATAACTCTAACCCATATATTAAACCTTTAATCTAAGCCTAAACCCACCCTAACTCCTAACCCATAACACAAACTCCTAATCTTGAAGTCTAACCTTAACCCGTTCTTGTCCTAAACTTCAACCTAAGCTCAAACTCTTCCCCCTAAATACCAACTCTTATCACATCGCCCTAACAATAACTCAAGTGCTAGCACTTCACCTAATCGTCAGTGCTAGCTGCGACCCAAACTCTAACCTTAAATTTTGGGTTCAAACACTGAACCCTATCCGTGATCCTCTGGTTGGCAGCTGGTAATCAAGTGGGCTAAATCAGGCTGCTGCCCTTCCAAGTCAGTTCCCAAGATGGATGGAATTCTCAGCATGAGTACAACACAACACACTTTACAAACAAACGTTTCATAAGAGCTGCTCATCAAGGCCCTGTCATAGAGAAGACGTCTCACCATGAACTGTGGAGAATTCAGGAAGGCTTCTGAAGTGCGACTGGTCCAGGAAGCAGCAGCTGGCAGTACTTAAGTCTGGGCGAGAGGATTGGGGATATCTGTGAGAAGTGATGTCTGAAGGCCTTGGGAAGGCACTCCAACCGCATGTGAGCCCCGAAATTGAGAGAAATATGCATCTAGATGTGAATAAGGAGGTAGAGGAACAAAGGAAGGAAGGAAGGCCCCTCCTGTGCAACGAAGGGAAGATGACATGTTTCTATCTGATGTGCATGGCTCAACATGTGTAATGTGGAATATTCACAGGGGACAGTGGTTGTGCTCAGCCATGCCCCATCAGCTGGCTGACCTTGTTCTTCTCCTCTCTTTCCCCTCCCACAATTCAATGGACTTCCAGAAGCATTCATGACTGTGGAGGAAGCCTAATTCTCCTGCAGTGTTGGCTCATTGCTGCAATGGAAGAGGGAAGAGTTTGAGACACAGGGGAGTACTGGGCCAGTGCTTGACCCTGCTGCTGAATGAAGCACAACTGAATCAACCCCTGATTCAAGGTGTCATGAAAAAGCCAAAACACACGTAGGAAAAGATCTCTGTGTAATAAATGTGTGATAAATAACTCTTCAGAGTTTTGAGGACTTTCTATAAATTCTCATGATTTATTTTCCATAAGCCATGGATATGTAGCAATAAGATAAGGACTTTTATATTTTATCTCAACACGGATTCATACAACCATTAAAAAAAAAATAAAATCATTTGTAAGTGACCTTCAGAGATCATTTAGTCCAACTGCCTGACCATTTCAGGACTAACCAAAGGTGACAGCACGTTATGTAGGGCTTCATCCAAATGTCCCTTGAGCACCAGAGCTCATGGGGCAAGAAACTTCAAAGGAAGCCTTTCCCAGGGTCTATTTTGAGTGTAGTAAGTTGGAAGATGAAAGAGAAGCAGAGAGTTTTTGTGACCTGACTTGAGAAAGCTACTGATGTAGGGGCTGCACAGGTAGAGAACGAGGAGGATGACAAACTGGCTGCATGGCTGGGCCAGTCAGAGTGGTGGTCAGTGGCACAAGGTTTTGCTGGAGGCCAGCAGCTGCAGCTGTGCTGCAGGGGTTAATAATGGGTCTAATCCTATTTGACGTTTTCATTCATAGTCTGAACTGTGAGACACTGGAGTTGAGGATGCTGAGTGGAAGAACCACGCCAAGAAGTAGGAAAACAGGCCATTAACAGGAAGTCTGACTCCAACACTTCAAGGACCCACTTGGAGGCATTCTTCAGCTCCGAGCATTAGAAGATTAGGGGGACCAAGGCAGATGGTTAACACTGAAGCATCACTTCCTCTACACTCGAGATCAGTGCATCCCTCTGAGTTAAAAGTCAGACAAAGCTGAACAGAGACCGGCATGGATGAGCAAGGAGCTCATGGATCATCTCAAAGGCAGGAAGAAAGTCTATGAAATGTGAAAAAGGGGCATGGGCACTTGGGGAGAATAATGGAACACTGTGAAGGCCTGCAGGGATGCAATGAGGAAAGCTGAGGCCCCTTTGCAATTAAATCTGGCAAAGGAGATAGGGGGAAAATGGAAAGGCTTTTCAATTATCTTAATAGCAAAAGGAAAGCTAGGGAAAATGTGGGTCTGCTGCTGAATGAGGTGGGTGCCCTGGTGATGGAGGACATGGAGAAGGCAGAGTTACTGAGCACCTTCCTTGCTTCTGTCTTTACTGATAAGATTGCTCCTCAGAAATCGCAGACCCTGGAGATAAGAGAGTGTCTGGAGAAAGGAAGACTTCCCCTTGGTTGAGGAGGAGCTGGTCAGATTGCCTCTGGAAAATCAATGCACACAAATCAATGGGCATCAACAGGATTAACTCAAGTGGGCTGGGGGAGCTGGCAGAAGCGATTGTCAAACCACTCTTTCTGTCATCTTTGAAGTATCTTGAAGAATGGGAGAGGTGCTTGAAGACTGGAGGATAGCCAATGTCACAGCAGTCTTCAAAACAGGCAAGAAGGACAAATCTGTGAAACTTCAGGCCAGTCAACTCACCTCTGTCCCTGGAAGGGTGATGGAACAACCTGAGCTGGATGCCATCTCCAAGCAATTGGAAGAAAAGAAAGTCATCAGGAACAGTCAGCATGTATTTAACAAGGGGAAATCATGCTTGGCCAACCTGGTGGCCTTCTTCGATGTCATCACTGTCTGGGTAAATGGTGAGAAGGCAGTGGATGTTGTGCAGTGTATGGGAACTGCTGAATCACAGCCTGAACCTCTGTTTGATCACCTGAGGTGAGCAATGAGTCAGCCCTGGGAGCACAGGTGAAAGCAATTCACCTGTGATGCTGGAAGAGCTGGAGCCTGGCTCCACCTCTCCTAGACCCATTTAAGAGCTGACTACCAGTGGGGAAGGATCTCTTTCTGGAGGTCTCTTCTTTGGGGTTTTCTAGTGAGCCCCGGACAAAGGTAAGCATTCTATCTATTCTTTCTTTGGTGTTGTAATCTGCTTCGCTAAACTCTTTTCTATTTCATAATTATAGAGTCTGTATGTTCAGTGAATATACATTTGGTGAGTCAGACTGGCTTTAAATGCTGTATTTTACATCATGTCCTTTCTATGGAATTTCTATAGATGGGTCAGGGGGGAGAAAGCTACCCTCCTAGATAAAATGATTGCCGGGCAGATCCCCGGATTTGTGTAATCTCCCTATTATGAATTAGAGGTGATCATTAAAAAATGAGGCCCCCTGTTATGGGAAATATCTCCCTTATCACATTGCAGATTACTTTCAGGGTCTTAATACAGATATACTGATCACGCAAGAAAGGCAATTAGCTGTCACAAATAGTGACACAGCTATTAAATGTTCTATATCATGCTGAAATGAAGAATAGTACTTTAGAGAATGAAAACCAACTTTTGAAAGACCGCACTGAATAGTTAGAGCAAGAATTTAGCATATTAACAGGGAAGAAACCTATTCTAAACCTACTCTGCATCTTCCAGTAGGTCAAGTTCATAACATTTCAATAGACAATGACCAGACTTCTGAATCAACAGACTTAACTGACTGGGAAAATAAAAATTTTAAATTAGATTTCGAATGGAGTTTCTATTGCCCCAGTCTGGGAATACATCTTGTACATAGATATTCTATGGGGTCTGGCTCTCCAGACAACTGTGGGAGAGTTCAGACTTGGACAGAGATGTATCAGGTGGTGCAGGCAATATTAAGAGGCCATGCGACGGGCCTATTTGCCTGCCGAAACCGCGCCGGATTACTAATGTAAGGCAGTATAGACTCCGGGTGGGCAAGATGAAATATGGAGAACAGTGCAGGAATTAAAAAAAGTGGGCATTGTAAGACCTGCACACAGCCCATATAATTCCCCCATATGGCCAGTGCAAACGTCAGATGGCACATGGAGAATGACAGTGGATTACAGTGAGTTAAATAAGGTCATGCTGCCTATTCATGTGGCCGTACCCAACATTGCCTCCTTAATGGACACATTGAGTAGGGAGATAAAAAAACTATCATTGTGTCCTACGTTTGGCAAATGTGTTCTTCAGTATCCCAATTGCTGAGGAATCGCAAGATTAGTTAGCTTTAATGTGGGTAGGCAGGCAGTGGAGCTTTCAGGTCCTGCCACAGGGGTACGTGCATTCACCAACATATTGTCACAATCTAGTGGCGTGTGACCTGGCTGATTGGAAAAAACCTGATGATGTTAACCTGTATCGTTATATTGATGATCTCCTGCTGACATCCAACTCACTGGAGGCAGTAGGGCAGGCGGCAGATTCATTAACCGCCTATTTACAGCAGAGGGGGTGGACTATAAATCCCCAGAAGGTGCAAGGTCCGGGCCTGTCTGTAAAATTCCTGGGGGTGGTTTGGTCAGGAAAGACCCAAGCACTGCCCAGTGCTGTCATAGATAAGGTTCAGGCGTTCCCAGTCCCTACAGCATCGAAGCAGCTGCAAGAGTTTCCAGGTACGTTGGGTTACTGGCGTTCCTTTATACCTCACCTAGCGCAGCTGCTAAGGCCATTGTACAGACTCACAAAAAAGGGGCAGCTATGGGACTGGGGGAAAACAGAACAGGACGCTTTCCAACCAGCACAACTGGCAGTTAAACCAGCCCAGGCATTGGGTATATTTGATCCTACCCTCCCAGCTGAGTTGGATGTTCATGTTACTCAAGATGGCTTTGGTTGGGGCCTGTGGCAACGCCAGAGTTCTGTTTGGACCCCCATTGGTTTCTGGTCTCAGGTCTGGCATGGAGCAGAAGAAAGATGCAGTATGATTGAAAAACAGTTATTGGCTGCCTATTCAGCATTCCAGGCAGTAGAGCCAATAACCCAAACGGCTGAAGTTATAGTTCAGACCACTCTGCCAATGCAGCAGTGGGTGAAAGGTCTGACCCACCTTCTTAAGACAGGGGTGGCCCAAGCACAAACAGTGGCACGATGGGTCACCTACCTCAGCCAAAGGAGCAGTCTGTCTTCATCACCCTTGAAAGAAGAGCGTCAGAAGATCCTAAGCCCAGTGACGTATCAGTGATGCACCAAAAGAAACACTGGTCGCTCCACCAGAGAAGAGTCCCGTTCAGGAGGGAGAATATCCTATCCCTGAAGATGCCTGGTACACAGATGGGTCCAGCGAGGGCAACCCAGGCAAGTGGAGAGCGATAGCATACCATCCCTCCACCGAGACAGTCTGGTTTGACGAGGGGGATGGTCAGAGCAGCCAATGGGCAGAACTGCGAGCCGTGGGGATGGCTATAACCAAGGAACTGGTGATGGTATCCTGAATATCTGTACAGACAGTTGGGCTGTGTACCGGGGGCTCACTCTTTGGATTGCACAGTGGGCCATCCAGCAATGGACTGTCCACACCCAACCAATCTGGGGCAAAGGCATGTGGTTGGACATACTGAATACAGTCAAACACAGGACTGTACGTGTCTACCAGGTTTCTGGTCATCAGCCCTATAGTCACCGGGAAACAATGAAGCTGACACGCTGGCCTGAGTTCGATGGATTGAGAATTCACCATCTGAGAACATTGCCCGTTGGTTACATCAGAAGCTATGGCATGCGGGACAAAAGACAATGTGGGCAGCTGCTAAAGCATGGGGGCTGCCCGTACAGCTACCTGACATCACTCAGGCATGCTGGGATTGCGATGCTTGGTCTGAGACAGAGATCATTGCTCGAAAATGACAGCCCATCTTGCTGGAGGACACGATCCTCTCCAGCGATGGCAGGTCGATTACATTGGGCCCCTTCCTCAGTCTGAGGGGGCGAGATATTCCCTGACCTGCATCAACACTGCAAGTGGACTACTGCAGGCCTATCCATGCTGAAAGCAAGCCAGGCATATACCATCAAGGCACTCACTAAACTGATGTCTGCCTACGGGACACCTCAAGTCATCGAGAGTGACCAAGGGACTCATTTTACTGGTGCAACGATACAGCGCTGGGCAGAAGAAAATAACATCGAATGGCGATTCCACCTGCCATATAATCCAACAGAGGCAGGCCTCATTGAATGTTATAATGGTATTCTTCAGGCTGCCCTGAAAACAGCCTCCCAGTCCCTGCAGGTGTGGAAGAAAAGACTGTATGAAACCTTGCGGGACCTGAATGAAAGACCCCGAGATGGCAGACCCAGTGCCCTGAGAATGCTGCAGACAACATGGGCCACCCCGCTTAGGATCCCAATTAAGGGCACTGATCGTCAGGTAAGACCCCAGATTGGTAATAAAAATAATCTTCTGCTCCCTGCCCCTGGGAATTTAGATCCAGGCACCCATAGAATAAAATGGCCTTGGAAGGTGCAGGTAGGACCCAAGTGGTGTGGCCTACTTGCAGCTTGGGGGAGATTGTTGGAGGTGGGAGGCTCAGTAGTCCCTCCAGTAATAGGTACAAGGCCTATGATATTGTGGTCAACACTCTGATCTTCATTGCTAACCATCGTGTCCCTATGGCAGATCAGGACACCCCCTGTGGTGCCTGATATAATTATGCAGCTGCAAACATCTGGCCAGAAGATGTGGTACAGGTGTCCTGGACAGGCGCCAGTACAAGCCCAAGTGTTGACCCAGGATAGAAAGACGGCCTGTATCTTGCCCTGGAGAGCAGACCTTCCCCTCCTGGTACCCCTGAAACATCTGTATTACTCCCCGTGAGTCTTTGAGCCTTCAGGATCACTGCAAGGAACGAAATGCCATTAAAGCGTTCCAGAGTCACTGTCAGATCACGTGCAACACCGGTGATGGCCTACCTGGGACTGATGGAACGTAGAACAGACCTGCACCTCAAGACCATATGCGTCCAGTAACATCTTTGAGCACTGGCCCAGAAAAGAATATGAACGTTCACTGGTTATCACTTGCCTTGAGTTGTACCAACGTGCATCGTGATGGAAACTGTTTAAGTGTCACCGTATATCACATCTCTGTATTAGGAAAAGCTTACCCTTCAGTCAACTTGATGATTGGTTCACACTGTGAAGGGGTGGAGTGTTTGGGAAGTGCTGAGTCATGGCCTGAACCTCTGATTGATCACCTGAGGTGAGCAATGAGTCAGCCCTGGGAGCACAGGTGAAGGCAATTCACCTGTGATGCTGGAAGAGCTGGAGCCTGGCTCCACCTCTCCTAGACCCATTTAAGAGCTGACTACCAGTGGGGAAGGATCTCTTTCAGGTGATTCCTCCTTTGGAGTTTTACAGCGAGCCCAGGACAAGGGTAAGCATTCTGTCTATTCTTTGTTTAGTGTAATAGCCTGCTTAGCCAAGCTCTCTTATATTTCATAATTACTGCATCTGTATATTCATTGATTATACATGCAGACAGGGAACTGCTGGGAAGAGTGCAGTGGAGGACAATAAAAATGACTGAGACCTGGAGAATATCCCGTATGAGGAAAGGCAGAAAGACAGGGATCTCTTGGAAAGAGTCCAGCGGAGAGCCACAAAGATGGTGAAGGGCCTGGAACATCTCCCCTATGAAGAAAGGCTAGGAGAACTGGGTCTGTTCAGCCTTGAGAAGAGAAGACTGAGAGGGGACCTGATCCAGGTCTATCAATATCTAAGGTGTGGGGGGCAAAGTGGCGAGGCCGGACTCTTTTCAGCAGTGTGCAGAGACAGGACAAGGGGAAATGGCCAGAAGCTGGAGCATAGGAAGTTCTGCACCAATGTGCGCAAGAACTTCTTTACGGTGAGGGTGACGGAGCACTGGAACAGGCTGCCCAGGGAGGTTGTGGAGTCTCCTTCTCTGGAGATATTCAAGACCCGCCTGGACGCCTACCTGTGCGACCTGGTGTAGGGAGCCTGCTTTGGCAGGGGGGTTGGACTCGATGATCTCTGGAGGTCCCTTCCAACCCCTACAATTCTGTGATTCTGTGTGACCTGGGCTTGTTCAGCATGCTGTAGGGAAGACTGAGAGGGAATCTTCATAATGCAATCTTCGTAATGCTTGTGAAGATCCAAAGGGGATATCAACTGGGGCAGCATACAGGGGGAGGATTGTCTTCTGCCCCACTGAAGATAATTCTTTGAGCTCTGCTAGTCAGCCAGATCTCAATGCACCTCACTCTCCACTCACCAAGCCCACACTTCCTCAGTTCTACTACTGTAATGGTTTGGGAAACAATGTCATCCAGATCATTTATCAAAACAATGAAAGAAATTGGCATCAAAATGATGTCGTCAGGAATCTCATAAGCAATGGGCCACCAGCCTGATGTAACTCCATTTCCTATGGGACTCTGAGGCCGTCCCATCACTCAGTGGTGATGGGACCACTGAACATTATGCTCTAGGTCAGCTGCATGCCAAACATTCTGTCGACAAGAATACAGTGAGAATCCTTAGCAGAAACTTTATTGGGCTTCCCTTGGTGAACTCTAGAGGAGTAAACTTGTCATCAAAGCAAATTAAATTTATCCACAAGACTTTGCTCTCGTGAACCCATGTTACCAATGAGCATGTTGTCTTCGCAGTATTTCTCAGTAATTCCCAAAATGATCTCCATAATTTTGCCAGGCGCCACAGTGAGACCAGCTGGCCTGTAATTACCAAGGTCTTCCTTCTTGCTCTTCTTGGAAACTGAGATGTTTGCCAGCTTCCAGTCAACATGTCGAGATTCCCAAGACCCTTCAATAAACTCCACAGCCCATACATTTGCATGCCTACAACTGGAGCAGCAAATCCCACGCAGGTTGATAGTCAGTTCCTGCCCCTTAAGCTTATCTCACTCCATGTATCCATTCACATTCCTTTCCACACAAACTCGAGAAGAACATCTCTGCTCAGAGGAGCTGGACTTCTGCCCTGCTTCTTGACTTGCTACGCACTGAAGAGGAAAAAAGCTGAGTTTTTTAATTCTGAATGCAACTAAACATGATGTGTGATAAAACATGTGAGGAGGTCGGCAGTTAAAATGACTCAAAGAGGAAAGCCTGCTTCGCTCTTTTTTTCTACCCAACGCAAATCAACACAGGGGTTCTGAGATTATGGTGATGTAAGATGAAAACACAAAACAGCAAGAATGCTTTTTGGGGGAACCTAAAAGGAAAGAGGAGACACATGAGTGATGCCACTGGACAGGAATTCATTGGTTGTAGTTTAAAAGCAAATCATCCCAGCTCTTGGCTGGGTGGTTGTATCCTGTTGCTGGGGATCCCAATGCCTCCCAGCTGCATGCTTCCTCCCCATGCATTTTCCCTTGGAGCTGTGAGTTCCTCCCACCCCCAGGGCCCTGCTGTAGCTCTCCTGCACCAGACCAGGCACCTGCTCCCTGGGATGGAGGAAGCAGAGCTTCTCAGTACTGCAATCATCTCCTTGCAGCTTGCTGGGAGGTCAGGGAGTGTTTAGAGAACCTCACCTGACAGCATAGGCAAACACCTACTAACTTCACTAGCTCACCAAAATCAACCTCCACTTCCTGCCATCTGCATTCCAAGCACAGCAGCTTTAGCTGAGCACAGCAAATGTGAAGGCCCTGCTGCAGGAGATCTCAGACACACCTTCCCAAGGTCAAAGCAAAAACCTTCAAGCTCAAAAGGGATCACTTGCAAGGCAAGCACGCAATGGAGAGCACTCTGATATCTCCGTGCTCTGGGAATGAGCTGCTTGTGCACCCTGTGGGTTTGCACTGCCTTTTGCTCCTACCACCTTCAGAAACCTGGGACAGTGTATTTAGGAAAAACAAGCTCAGCTTTTTGTAGTTTTATTGGAGACAAATAAGGCGTGGTGTCACACAGCTGCTCTGACCAGCTGATTAAAGCTTTTGAGAAGAGCAGTAGAACCAATGTGCAGGAAGGATGATAGGGTTGTGTGAAAGAAATGACTTCCCAAAAGCAAGCACTGGAATGGAGGAGGCACCAAAAACAAATCCTGCTTGCACCTTGCCCTCTTCTCATTCCACATGCTGACATTTATTTTAAGAACAACAAGCAAGTAAAAAGTGAATCAGAACTTGTTTGGAAGCTCTTCCCACACTCAGAACATTTGTAGGGTCTCTCCCCTGTGTGGATATGCTGGTGCCCATTCAATTCAGAACAACTCAGCTACTTTATTCACCCCCTTCCCATTCCTCAACAGATGAGTCTCAGAAAACCTCCAAGAGCCACGTTACTGCTCTCCTGACCCTTCTCTCAGGTTCATCAGTGCACTCACAAATCACTGAGAGCAACACAAGCACACAGACACACAGAACATCCCTACACAGCCGCTTCTCCTTAGGAAACGGCATCAAAAAGCTGCTGGCAGGAGGAGCAGAAGAGGAAAGCGGGCATGGTGAGAGAGCTGCTTTGGGCAGCAAGGAAAGGCCATCTGAAGCTCCTGGGTTACGTCCCTTCTGCAGAGGGTGCCAGTGGTGCCATCTCCTTTGCAAACTCCTCCTGTGTGGGGAGAAGTATCTGGGTCTCCCTCATCCTTGGGCTCGCCAGAATGCTCTGGGATCTACTGAGGGTTGAGCTCCAGATGAAGCTCTTCCCACACTGCCTGCAAACAGAATTTTTTCCTTCCTGTGAGATATCAGCTCAGCTGAGATTTCCATTGGGCCCTCAGATGCTCCCCCACAGCAGATGAGTTTCTACAGGGGAGATCAGAAGTGAATTCCAAGGCATCTCCCTGCACACAGACCTGGCAGAAACGGGCCAGCTGGCAGAGGGTTTCCAGTGGCTGTGACAAATCCCACTCTGGATTCTCCTTAGAGTGTCCACACCATACCTTGACTGCAGCTGAATGAGAGCAATAGGGGTAATTCCCTCGCAAAGAAGGAGAAAGGGGATTCAGTTTGGCCGCAGAGCTCTTCCTCTACTCAAGGGATTTGTAAGGTTCATCACCACACAAAGCCACAGGTGGTGACCAGGCTGGGGCTCTGGCTGAAGCTCTGCCCACATTTGGGGCATTGCAGGCTCTGTATCTTGTGTGGCTGTGCTGGTAGGTAAGGAGGCTGGAACTGCTTCTGAAGGTTCCCCGTGTCTTGGGATGCTTCTAAAGCCTGTGTGAGCTGCGGATGTGCTTGTGGGTGTTGAGACTAGATCTGCGTTTAAAGCTCTTCTCACACTCAAGACACTTATAGGGTCTCTCTCCTGTGTGGATGCGCTGGTGGCGCTTCAATAGTGAACTGCTTTTAAAGTTCTTTCCACACTGAGGACATTTATAGGGTCTCTCTCCTGTGTGGATGCGCAGGTGCAGCTTCAATTCATAACTTCTTTTGAAGCTCTTCCCACACTCTAGACACTTGTATGGTCTCTCTCCTGTGTGGATGCGCTGGTGCTGGTTCAATTCAGTACTGCTTTTGAAGCTCTTCCCACACTCACGACACAAAAAAGGTCTCTCCCCTGTGTGGATGCGCTCGTGGTGCATCAGATCAGAACTTCTTTGGAAGCTCTTCCCACACTCAGAACACTTGTAGGGTCTCTCCCCTGTGTGGACGCGCTGGTGCTGGTTCAATTCAGAAGTTCTTTTGAAGCTCTTCCCACACTCAGGACACTGAAAGGGTCTCTCTCCTGTATGGAGGCACAGGTGGCGGGTTAGGTGGGATCTCCATTTGAAGCACTTTCCACAATCATAGCACTTGTACGGGCTCTTTGTTGAGTGTATGCACCGGTGGTTAACAATGCTGGAATCTTTATTAAAGCTTTTCCCACAGTCAGAACAATGATTCTTCTTTTTCCACACACCCATGCTCCTGCAGTCTTCAGGCTGATTTTGACCTGCACTGAAGTCCACTGGGTTCCTTGATGTCTTTCCCAGATGCTTTCCCAGTGCCTTCTTGATGTGTTCACCCTGACCTTGCTCCAGGATTCTTTGGACATCCCTTCTGATTTCCTCCACGGAGATGCCACTCCACTGCCATTTGACCACACCACTTTCCTGCTGATCCTCCAATATATCTGCAATCCTAATTCCTGCTGAATGACAGGAAGTGCAGAAACAGCACACAGTGCCCAAAATTAAACACAGAGATGTCTCTTTCAACCCCATCCGCCTCCTTCCCTCCACCACCTCACCTGTGCTGACGTCTCCTGGAACGGCCTCGGGGCTACACACATCTGGGACCCAAGGGTCTTCCCCTCCTTCAACCAGGGAGATCACCACGGGTTTGGGGGCTAGAAGTGAACCTTCAATGACAGAAGTATGAAGATAAGAGAGTTTCCCTGATTCTGGCACAGCTGCTTGTCCAACAACTCCACTCTCAGTCCCGCCCCACAATAAAAGCACAATTAGGGCCAGAATAACATTTATAGAATTCTAATTTTATAGAATTTCCATTCATATTTTTCAAACTGCTCGATGCCGAAGGTTTCAAAAATGCTTATGGGAATGGAATAAAGAGACAATTCATACCTAAGAAGTAACCTGGGAGTAGTCTGGCTGCTGGAGCTGCTGGCACCATGCAACACAGCAACACAAGGGCTGTCTGCAGGGAGATGTTTCTCCCCCTCCTGGCTGATGCCTGCTTGCCAGCACTGACTCAGGGGTTTTTATCAGATTGCAGAGCACACTAAACTCTCCTGAAACTCATGCTTGCTTCTGTTTGTTTTATTGCTCTTATTGTGATGTTAGTCAATATGTAACTGCATGGTGATTATTCCAGGCCCGGCCTGCAGAGGCTCATTCTGCACAGCCAAAGGTGCCCTAACGAGGAGGAAAGGCAGCAAAGCCCTCACCCAGCGAGGCCACGCACTGGTACGTCTCCAGCATCACGTCCCGGTAGAGCGCTCGCTGCGCAGGGTCCAGCAGCGCCCACTCCTCCCTGCTGAAATACACGGCCACCTCCGCAAAGCTCACGGGCTCCTGCAAGCAAAGAGGCTCCTTGCTGGGAACAGCCAAGGCCCAGGGAAGCAGCTCGCACAGGACACAAACTCCCGTCCCAGCCGCTTCTCTGGCCCCAGCACACACGTGCTGCCTGAGGGCACCTCCCTCTCCCCCGGCATTCGCATCCCTCGCCCCTCCGCCTCTCCTGCCTGCTTCCCCCAGCCCCTACCTGACATGGCTGTGCTGTGGCCATCTGCTGCTCTCCTGCAGGTGAGATGATCACGGCTGCAAGGCAGAAGTCGAACTGGAGCCTGCAGGGACAAGAGAAAGGGCAGGGGAGCTGTGAGGGAACGCAGCAGTCCCTGTCCCAGCCCAGCCCTCCACAGCCCATCTGCAGGACGCTGCCTGCCTAGGGGATGGCACAGCTGGCCTTGCACAGGTAGACAATGAGCAACAGCACTGCCAACACTGGCTAAAAGAGATGAACCATCACAAAGCTGTCTCAAACTGTGGGGCTGAAAGAACTGATGGCTGGCACTCAGTTCTACACCTGAGGGCACTTGCAGTGTGTGCCTAAAAACAGAGCATGGCAAGGAGTCAGTCGTTACCCCAACACAGAGAGCAGCCCAAGTGTCCTTGGAGCTCTCCTGCACAGCAGCAGGCTGCACAACGGGATCTCCCCTCAAGTAGGGATGTCTCTCGAGGTCACACCTGCACACCTGCACCTTGACGCCAAGACTCCTTCCTGATAGAGATATTCTGTAAGAGACTCACGGTTACTTTGGAGCTACCAGAGCTTCTCTGAGGTTATGTCTTAGAGGGACTGTGCACATATGATTCCTTCCACATAAAGCCTTGAACACGCCAGGGATGAGGATTGGATCCAGCCACTTCCAGGCTCCTTACATCTGTCGTTTGAAGACTTGAGATAGGAGGGAAACTACTCTGAGCCTTGTGACACAGTGGGAGGGCCTCCTGTAGGCGTCTGTGTAACCCTATCCTCTATGCACTAAATAACTACGTGTATCCCGCCATCTCCAAACTTGTTATGTCATTATCAAGTCACTACAACCTATCCGTATTGTATAAATATATACAGTAACAGAATCACATAGGATGGCCCAGGTTGGAAGGGACCTCAGGGGTCCTGAATCTCCAACCCCTCTACCACAGGCAGGGCCACCAACCTCCCCATTTAATACTAGATCAAGTTGCCCAGGGTCCCATCCAACCTGGCCTTGAACACCTCTAGGAGCATCCACAACCTCTCTGGGCAGCTGTTCCAGCACCTCGCCACTTTCATAGTACAGAGCTTCCCCCTGACATCCAACCTAAATCTTCCCTCCCTCAACTTAAAACCATTTCCCCTTATCCTGATGTTATCTACCCTTTCAAAGAGTTGACGCCCCTCCTGTTTGTAGGCTCTCTTTAGGTACTGAAAGGCTGCAGTAAGGTTACCCTGCAGCTTCTTTTCTCCAGGCTGAACAAGTTCAGCTCCCTCAGTCTGTCTTCATAGTGGAGGTGCTCCAGCCCCCTGATCATCTCTGTGGCTCTCCTCTGGACCCTCCAACAGCTCTCTGTCTTTCGTGTACTGGGGGCTCCAGACCTGGGCACAGTTCTGCAGATGGAGCCTCACGAGGGCAGAGCAGAGAGGGACAATCACCTCCCTGTCCCTGCTGGCCACCCCTCTTCTCATGGAGTCCAGGATACCGTTTGCTTTCCAAGCTACAAAAGCACACTGCTGGTTCACATTCAGTTTTTCATCCCCTAGGACCCTCAGGTCCTTCTCTGAAGGGCTGCTCTCAAGGACTGATCCTTCCAGTCTGTATAAATGCCTGCAGTTCCTCCGGCCCAAGTGCCAAACCTTGCACTTTGCTGTGTTGAAACTCATGAGGTTCACCCGGGCCCATCTTTCAAGCCTGTTGAGGTCCCTCTGAATGGCATCCCTTCCTTCCATTGTATCAATCGCACCACTCAGCTGGGTGTCATGAGAAAACTTGCTGAGGGTGCATCCAATTCCATCGTCAATGTCATTGATAAAGATGCTAAAGATCACCGGTCACAAGACAGACCCCTGGGGGACACCACTCATTATCGGCCTCCACCAGGACATAGCACATTAATCACCACCCTCTGTCTGCGGCCTTTCCATCAATTTCTTATCCATTGGGTAGTCCACCCATCAATTCCCCATCCCTCCAATTTGGAGATAAGGATGTGGCGGGGGACCATGTCAAAGGCCTTGCTCAAGTCCAGGTAAATGACATCGGTTGCCTCCCCTTTGTCCACCAGTGCCATCACTCTGAACAGAACAATTAAGCATAATGGATTTATCCTTCTCTGTAATGGAGTGACCTGTTTAGAATTCCCCACCAACACGATTCTCTACTTTTCTTAGCAGCCTTGGGATGGCAACTGGAAATGTTGTGCTCATGCTGCTACTCAGATAGATACTGGGATAATGCCACTGCTGTTAACATGAGGACAGGAAACCTCACCAGAGGCACTCAATGCCTGTGTTCAGTATGTAGTGAGAACAAATTCTAACAACAAAAACTCAGATCTCTCATCCGTAGTCATGCACGGAAATGAAGCACACGTAAATATATAAGTGGAAGTGAATGGCACTGGGATAGTACCAGTGTAACTGCCTTTCCCACCTGCTGTGCCTGATGCAAACGTGAGTGACTGCAGTGTGGATGGGGAGAGACACATCCTGCTCACCCCTCCTCCCCCTCAACCCCACCTCCAGCTTCTTCCCTCAGCTCCCTTCTTCAGCCTGGCCCTGCTCACAAGGCCCTGCACAGGAAGACAATGCACAACACAACAGGTAACGCTCTGGCTGAAACAGATTAACGGCCACAAATCTGTCTCAAAATGGGGACTGAAAGAACTGATAGCAGAGTCCTGCTTCAACAGCTGGGGCCCAGCTGAGCAAGTTCTGAGCCTCGGGACTCAGCAGGAGGGCCTCCTCTATGTGTGTGTTTAACCCTGCCTGCTATGCAATAAACAACCACGCGGTTACAACAGCCTTGTAAAGGCACTATTTGAACACTACATTATGACGACATTATATCAATAAATACATTCCTCCTGCTCTCTTAGAACTGAAATGCTCAGCACAGCTGTTGCCAGCCCAGCCCCAGCTGCCAGCCAGACAGGGACACAAACACCTCGCAGAAGTTCCTCCCCTCGCCTTCGCAGCTCTTCTCCCCACTGGGCAGAGCTGAACTTTCTGCTGTCAGTATTTCAGCCCTCTGCCCACCTGACAGCACAGGGCCTGAAGGCGCTCGCTGGACGCGTGCCAGCTGCAGCCATCCGCACCAAGAATGCCTCGGCGGCTGCATTTCCCTCCTCCCCCAACAGGCGGCGCTGCTTCCCATCCAGCTCAGCACGCACCCTATGCTCACTTGCAGGGCACGTTCTCAGCAGCGGGCGCCCTTTGCACAACGCAGCCTGGGCTGCACTTGACTGACGTGCAGATGTTGCCTGCTGGGACCCCGAAGAGAAACTGCGGGCTGCCGGGGAGGGCGAGGGGAGTGGAGATTCCTCTCTTGGAGGCTTCACATTCACACACTCCAAAGGAGGCATCGGGGAGTTACAAGCTTACATCAGTCCATGCGTGCAGAGCTGCCGAGCGAGGTCATCTCGTGTCTGCCGTGGCCCAGAGGGAGAAACGCAGTCCCAGCTGCGCTGTGTTACACAGAGCCAACCGGGCAGCAGAGCACGCTGAGCTCCTCTGCTCACTTCCTCGCTGTCCCAGCTCCAACCCCTTCCTGTGCCCCTCGATATTCAACCCGGGCTGCAACACGCCTGGGAACGGCTGCTCCCGCGTTTCTGCCCGTCTGGCCCAGCAAACCTGCTGTGCTGGTGATACAGGTTGGCTGCTTTAGCAATAGCGATTCGTTTAAGAACCGATATATAAGCTGGCAAAAGGAATCCTGCCCCGGCGAGAGAAAGCCTCCCGCTGCCGCCCTCGGGCTCGCCAACCCAGCCGGCAGCCGCGTCCGCCCCGCACAGCACGGCACGCACGCAGCCCAGCCCAGCCCAGCCCAGCCCGTCCTGCGGCCGCCCCCTGCCCCGCGCCATCACGGCGGCGGCTCCGCCCCGCCCAGCGGCCCGGCCCAGGCAGTCGTTCAGCCCGACTGAGCCCGGACCTCCTCTTCCCTCGCGGCCGCGGACGGCGTGCCTTCCGGCGGGACGGGACCCGGCCTTCGCTTGGCTGCGCTGCTCTGTGTCCCCCACGCGTCGCTCTCCTCTCCTCTCCTCTCCTCTCCTCTCCTCTCCTCTCCTCTCCTCTCCTCTCCTCTCCTCTCCGGCACTCAAGGTCTCTCCGAGCGGCGCCGTCGGCGCTGTGTCACCTCCCGGGCTGCTGCTCCCGGCGCATCCCGGGACGGCGCTCAGCCCTGTGTGCAGCTCTGGGCAGAGACGGAGCCGTCGGTGCCGTCGGTGCCGCTGCCAGGAGAAGGCCGACTCTTCCCAGCACAGCAGGTGAGGCCGAGCGGGGCAGAGCGCGTCACCCTTTCCTCCCTCACCCCGTGACAGCGTGGGCACGGCTTTGCTTTCCATTTCCATTTCCATCCCGCGCGGTGCAGTGGGGGAAGAGCAGAGGATCGTCTCGGCACTGCCTTACCCGCGGGCTGTGCGCCATTCCCGCTGTACAGAACATCAGCAGAGGTGGTTCTCCAGCAGGCTGCTCTGCTGGCAGCTGCAGTCTGTGCTTAAGCTCGCTGTGTTTGTACACGCACCGCAGCCTCCCTGTTTCTCCGGGGGTTGGGATCAGCGTTTGAGCTGAACGACCGTCCCCAGGGTCACCCATTTCAGACAGGAACGTTTTCCAGGACAATTTATCGTTGCACAGTGACTGTCTGACATGCGTTTCTCACCCAGGAACCAGACATAGGCTGTGGCAGTTTGGCACACAACGTTTTATTCCATTTCCTCCGGTAATCTTAACTCTTTGCTGCCTGAACTGCATGCTCAGCTTCCCAGAAACGAGTAGGGCTGGCACTGACATTTGTGCTTTGGTATTTAGGAAAAAGGTGTGGCCAGATATCGTTGAAGTCCAACTGGGATGAATATAAGCATTTGTGCTGTCAGAACTTAATCCTGGAACTCCATTTTCCTGGGGCAGGTGGGGCCGATGCCTTTGGGCTCTCTTTGTTCTGAGTTCAGGCCTTGCCATTTCTCTGGCGGTAGATGGGGGAACTGGGAAGCTGTTTTCCTTTCCATGCTGACCCTGACAGTACAGGAGCTGAAATACTTTCCATCCCTCTTACCTCATTTTTGGATTGCTACAATTAAACTGAATTATAATACCAGGAGGCTGATTATGAATGGTGACTCTGGGAATGCCCATATATAATGCTTTTCCTTTTCTCCAAGATTGATTACTCCACATTAACACATTTGTTTGCGATTCTTTAGCTTTATTCTCCTCTGCTTTAGTTTCTGTTCTCCATTCCAGTTTACTTCTGTTCTCCTTTGCTTCATACGCAACTTCCAAACCTGGGATTTGGCAGATAACACCTCTCCCCTCCCATCCTTGTAAGGCCCCCAATGGCTTTGCCCCTTTGTCATGGATAATCCTCTCTATAATATACACTCCTAAGGCAGAAGCAGGACTGTATTTATTGATATAATTCTGATATGCTGTAGTGATTTAGCAGTGATGTAACAAGTCTGGCGATGACTGGATACACTTGGTTATTTCCTGCACAGAGGATAGGGTTACACACACACCTACAGGAGAACTTCCTGTTGAGTCACAAGGTTCAGAGTAGTTTCCCTCCTATCTCAAGTCTTCAAATCACAGACGTAAGGAGCCTGGAAGTGGCTGGATCCAATCCTCGTCCCCGGCTTGGTCAAGGCTTTATGTGGAATCACAGAATCACAGAATCACTAAGGTTGGAAAAGACCTATAAGATCATCCAGTCCAACCATCCACCTATCACCCATGGTTCTCGCTAAACTATATCCCTCAACACAAAATCCAAACGTAAGGAATCATATGTGCACAGTCCCTCTAAGACATAACCTCAGAGAAGCTCTGGTAGCTCCAAAGTAACCGTGAGTCTCTTACAGAATATCTCTATCAGGAAGGAGTCTTGGCCTCAAGGTGCAGGTGTGCAGGTGTGACCTCGAGAGACATCCCTACTTGAGGGCAGATCCCGTTGTGCAGCCCGCTGCTGTGCAGGAGAGCTCGAAGGGCACTTGGGCTGCTCCCTGTTTTGGGGTAAGATAACTGACTCCTTGCCATGCTCTGTCTTAGTCACACAGTCCTTGTGCCCTCAGCTGTAGAACTGAGTGACAGCCATCAGTTCTTTCAGCCCCACAGTTTGAGACAGCTTTGTGATGGATCATCTCTTTTAGCCAGTGTTACCAAGTGCTGTTGCTGATTGTCTTCCTGTGCAAGGCCAGCTGTGCCATCCCCTAGGCAGGCAGTGTCCTGCAGATGGGCTGTGGAGGGCTGGGCTGGGACAGGGACTGCTGCGTTCCCTCACAGCTCCCCTGCCCTTTCTCTTGTCCCTGCAGGCTCGATCGTCTCACCTGCAGGAGAGCAGCAGATGGCCACAGCACAGCCATGTCAGGTAGGGGCTGGGGGAAGCAGGCAGGAGAGGCGGAGGGGCGAGGGATGCGAATGCCGGGGGAGAGGGAGGTGCCCTCAGGCAGCACGTGTGTGCTGGGGCCAGAGAAGCGGCTGGGACGGGAGTTTGTGTCCTGTGCGAGCTGCTTCCCTGGGCCTTGGCTGTTCCCAGCAAGGAGCCTCTTTGCTTGCAGGAGCCCGTGAGCTTTGCGGAGGTGGCCGTGTATTTCAGCAGGGAGGAGTGGGCGCTGCTGGACCCTGCGCAGCGAGCGCTCTACCGGGACGTGATGCTGGAGACGTACCAGTGCGTGGCCTCGCTGGGTGAGGGCTTTGCTGCCTTTCCTCCTCGTTAGGGCACCTTTGGCTGTGCAGAATGAGCCTCTGCAGGCCGGGCCTGGAATAATCACCATGCAGTTACATATTGACTAACATCACAATAAGAGCAATAAAACAAACAGAAGCAAGCATGAGTTTCAGGAGAGTTTAGTGTGCTCTGCAATCTGATAAAAACCCCTGAGTCAGTGCTGGCAAGCAGGCATCAGCCAGGAGGGGGAGAACCAGCTCCCTGCAAACAGCCTTTGTGTTGCTGTGTTACATGATGTCACCAGCTCCAGAATCCAGACAAGTCCCTTGTTTCTCCTATAGAACTTAAGATTTTCTGTTCAGTTCCCATGAAACTTTCCAATGCCTTGAGGATTTATCAACTTGCAGGAAAAGAAACACACCGTTCTAAAAGAAAATATAAAGAAAGTACCCCCTGCATAATTTTTTGTGTTGTACAAGCATGCTAGGCCCCAAAGGAAGCTGGTATGTGTTGGCCCAGTGTCTTTTAGGCCCTAATTGTGGTTTCATTGTGGGAAGGTACACAGAGTGGAGTTGTTGGACAAGCAGCTGTGCCAGAATCATTGAAATGCTCTCATCTCCCTTGTTTCTGTCATTGAAGCTCCAGTTCCAGCCCCCAAACCCATGCTGATCTCCCTGCTTGAAGGAGGGGAAGACCCCTGGATCCCAGATGCATGTAGCCCTGAGGCCGTGCCGGGAGACTTCAGCCCAGGTAAGGTGGTGGAGTGACAGGAGGAGGCTGGGGCTAGAAAAGCCATCTGTGATGGGGGAATATTTGGGGCACCGTGTGCTATTTCTGGATTTCCTTTGTCATCCAGGAGAGGATGAGATCACATATATAATCGAAGATCTGCAGGAAAGTGGTATGGGCGAAAGGCAGCAGGGTAGCACCTTCGTGGAAGAAATCGAAAGAGATGGCCACATGGGCTTTGAGCAAGCAGAGCACTACAAGGAGCCACTGGGAAAGCATCTGGAAGAGACACCAAGGAACCTGCTGCATTTCAGCACAGGTCAAAAGCAGCCTGATGACCACGGGAGCAAGAATGCGTGCCAGAAGAAAAAGCAGAATCCATGCACTGAGTGTGGGAAAAGCTTCAAAAGGTATTCCAACCTTGTTAATCACCAGCGCATACACTCTGGGAAGTGCCGGTTGAAGTGCTCTGATTGTGGAAAGAGCTACAAATGGAGATCTGAACTCATCAAGCACCAGCGCGTGCACACAGGGGAGAGACCCTATACGTGTCCTGAGTGTGAGAAAACCTTCATGAGCAGAACTGGATTGAAGTACCACCAGCGCATCCACACAAAAGAACGATCCTTTAATTGCTCTCAGTGTGGAAAGAGCTTCCAAAGCAGTTCCAACCTCTTTCGCCACCAGCGTATGCATACAGAAGAGAGACCCTATAACTGTACTGAGTGTGAGAAGAGTTTCAAAATACGTTCCCACCTTATCCGCCACCAGCGCATCCACACGGGAGAGAGACCCTACAAGTGTTCTGACTGTGGGAAAAGCTTCAAAAGCAGTTCTGACCTCATTGTCCACCAGCGCATCCACACTGGAGAGAGGCCCTACAAGTGTGCTGAGTGTGGGAAAAGCTACAAAAGCAATGGTGATCTGAAGTATCATGAGCGCAGCCATACAGGAGAGAGACCTTATAAGTGTCCTCAGTGCGGCAAGTGCTTCAAAAACAGTTCCCACCTCAACCGCCACCAGCAGACCCACACGGGAGCATGTAATGCTTTTATGATTTTTCTGATCGGTATTCCACACTATAACATCGTTCAGTGTACTGGAAGTTAAGTGCTAACTCTCAAGCTGTGTGAATTGTCAATAGATCCGGGTACCTGGTCTCTGAAGGGAAGAATGAACTACAACTCGCAGAAGCCTTCATTATTTGGTTTTCATTTTCTGGTCGGTGGGAAAGATAAGACTGTGAGTCACAAGACTGCCTCTTTGCTTTCTGTGCTGCTGTCCATCTCGCCTACTGCATTAGAGTAAGGACTTTGGTTTCAGAAAATCATTTTATTTATTAGCTTCAATTCCAGCTATACTATATTATCTCGCGTCTCGCTATTGTATATAATAAATTAGTTTCTTTCCCCTTAGCTTGTTGTAATTGTATTTCTTTTCATCTAAGCCCGTCTGTCTGCCTTTTTCCCTTCACTCCCCTTTCCCCGGTAAGGGAGCTGTAACACGTGTCTGACTCAGAAAGGATAGACCTGTGCTGGGGCGCTTTGCTGTCTCCCAAGCAGTTGCGGGATGGATAAGGGATGTGGCAGAAGAAAATGGATTTAGTTGTGAAAAGGGAAAGCTATTGCTTGCGTGGTGTTAGGCCAGAAAGGGACACAACAGTGAAGGAAAGGGGGTACCTCAACTCCTCCACACTCAGATCCAGCAAACATCCCCCCACCTGCACATTTCTTCCCCTTCACCTACCGTGGAGAAAGTGCAAAGCCCGGAGAACAAAGAGCAGTGCCCAGAATGAATGGGGCTGCCTGGCTGAGAAGGGACCGGTCAGCACGTGAGCAGTAGTAGCCCATACATATTTATTTACATATAAAAATATACACCAAGTAGTGCTTAAGGAAGGTGGTGAATTTGTTTTCTTACCAATGGAAAAGAGGAGAACGGCTGACTTTCCAGCAGAGCAGGTGAGGCCGAGCGGGGCAGAGCGTGTCCCCCTTTCCTCCCTCACCCCGTGGCAGCATGGGCACAGCTATGCTTTCCGTTTCCATCCTGCGCGGTGCAGTGGAGGAAGAGCAGAGGATCGTCTCGGCACTGCCTTACCCGCGGGCTGTGCGCCATTCCCGCTGTACAGAACATCAGCAGAGGTGGTTCTCCAGCAGGCTGCTCTGCTGGCAGCTGCAGTCTGTGCTTAAGCTCGCTGTGTTTGTGTGCTGGGGCTGCATTCAGTGTTCTTCAGTGAACCAGGTATTTTTCTGCACCTCCTGTTGGATGGCCATACCATTTTCTAAGAGTATTTCTGCAGTTCTTTCCTGGGTAGCAGACCCTTTTGGGTGTGCTTCCAGTCAATCAAAAGATCCCCCAGTTGGTACAGGCTGTCCTTGTTCTATTTCCTCAACTTTCTTCACCACTCAGACCTCCATTAAAACTTCCTTTTCCCATTTCTAATGTATCACTGTTCAGTTTCTTTAACTGCAGCTAAATCGGACATCAGAACTTCCACCCTGTGCAGCTGCAGAAGTGCAGTATTGCTGTATGTTGGTCATTTTTGATTCATGGAGAACCGTGGAATCATAGAATCCTAAGAGTTGGAAGGGGCCACTGAGGGCCATGTAGTCCAACTCCCTGCAGTGCACAGGGACACCACGGCTCCATCAGGTTGCCCAGGGCCTGATCCAGTTTCTCTTTGAAAGTCTCCAGGGATGGGGCATCAACCACAACACTAAGTAACCTTTTCCTGTGCCTTGCCACCCTCACTATAAAAGATTTTTTGCTTATTTCTAACCTGAATCTCCCCTCCGTGAGCTTGAAGCCATTTCCCCTTGTTCTATCACCACAGACCCTGCTGGAGAGTCTGTCCCTTCTTTCCTGTAGCTCCCCTTTAGGTACTGAAAGGCCACTCTCAGGTCACCTCACAGCCTTCTCTTCTCCAGGCTGCACAGTCCCAGCTCTCTCAGCCTGTCCTCAAAGGAGAGGTGTTCCATTCTGTGAATCATTTTTGTGGCCCTTCTGTGGACGCACTCCAACAGCTCCACGTCCCTCCTGTACAGAAGGGTCCACATCTGGGCACAGTACTCCAGGTGTGTCCTCATCACCGCAGAGTAGAGGTGCAGGATCACTTCCCTCACCCTGCTGGCCATGCTTCTTTTGATGCAGCCCAGGATACAGCTGGCTTTTTGGGCTGCAAGAGCACTTTGCTGGCTCATGTCCAGTTTGCTATCCACCAGTACCCCCAGGTCCTTTTGGAAGGGCTGCTCTCAATCCTTTAATCCCCCTGCTCGTATTAGTAATGGGGGCTGCCTCAACCCAGGTGCAGGACCTTGCACTTGAGTTGCTGAACCTCATCAGGTTCACCTGGGCCCACTGCTCAAGTCTGTCTTGGTCCCTCTGGAAGCCATCCTGTCCCTCTGATGTGTCACTGCACACCACAGCGTGGTTCCACCAGCAAACTTGCTGAGGGGGCACTTGAGCCCACTGTTAATGTCACTGAGGAAGATATTAAAGAATATCAGCCCCAGCACCGCCCCCAGTGGGACACCACTCATCACCGGTCTCCATCCAGACACTGAGCCAGTGACCCCCACTCTCTCAGGATTTGATCCTGCAACCAGTTCTTCATCCATAGAACTGTCCGCCCATGAAATTCATATCTCTTCAATTTGGAGAGAAGGAAGTTGTGGAGTACTGTGTCAGAGGCCTTGCTGAAGTCCAAATAGGTGACACGGGTAGCTCTTCCCTTGTCCATTGATGCAATGACACCATCATAGAAGGCTGCTATTTTGGTCAAACAGGATTTGCCCTTAGTGAAGCCATGCTGGTTCTCCCATATCACCTCCCTGCTTTCCATGTGCCTTAGCATTGCTTCCAGGAGGATCTGCTTCATGATCTTCCCCGGCACAGAGGTGACACTGATAGGTCAGTAGACCAAGGTAATCTTTTTTTACCCTTCTTAAAAATAGGTACGATGTTTCCTTTTTTCCAGTCATCAGGGATTTACAGCTGATTGCTACAACTTTTGTAATTTCATAGAGAGTGGCTTGGCAACCACATCAGCCAATTCCCTCAGGACTCTGGGATGCATCTCATCAGGACTCATAGACTTCTGGACGTTCAGGTTCCTTAGGTGGTCACGAACCTGATCTTTGCTTACAGTGGGAGGGACGTTGTTTCCCAGATTCCCTCCTACCAAACCAAATGTCCGAGGGCTGTGCAGTGAGCAGTTACAGAGAAGTCTGAGGAAAAAAAGTTGTTGAGTACCACTGCTGCCTTCTTGTTGTTACCAGCCTGCCTGTGTCTCTCACTAGGTTGGGTATGCCCTCCTGGACTTTCCTTTTCTGGCTGAGGCACCTGTAGAAGCCTTTCTTGTTCTTGTTAGCATCCTTAGCCAAGTTCAGTTCAACTTGGGCCTCAGTTTTCCTGACCTCACCCCCAAACAGGCTAGCAGCTTCCTTATACTCTTCCCACGATACCTGTCGCTGTTTCCACTGCCTGTGCATTTTCTTTTTGCTCTTCAGTTTGACCAGCAGGTCCCATTTCAGACACACTGGTCTCTTGCCTTCCTCTCCTGACTTGCTACATTTGGGGATGGAGAGCTCTTGAGCCCTGAAGAATGCCTCCTTAAAGATCTGCCAGATCTGCCCTGCACCCTTGCCCGTGAGGACAGTTTCCCAGGGTGTTTTGGATTAATGAAGAGCTGGAAGTCAGCTTTCCTAAAGTTCAGCTTCCTAGTTTTACTCTTCACCTGTCTCATGTCCTTCCGAAGCGTGAATGGTTGCTACAGCCCAGGCAGCCTCCAATCCTGATGTCACCAGTCAGTTCACGTACTTTGGTGAGCAACAGGTCGAGTATTGCATTCCCTATGGTGGATACTTGACTCAGGAAGTTATCCTCAGCGCATTCTAGGAGCCTCGCAGATTACCTACAGCTTGCTGTGCTACTTCTCCAGCAGATGTCTGAGTGGTTGAAGTCCCCTAGCAAGACGAGCAATTGTGATCACAATGCCTCCTGTAGCTGGAGGCAGAAAGCCTCATTAACAGGCTCTGATTGATCTGGTGGCCTGTAGTAGTCACCGATCACAAGGCTTCCTTTGCTGCCTTGGTCTCTAACTGTCACCCGTAGGCTTCTGACTAGTTCAGGATTGTTCTTTAGGGACAGCACTTCACATTCTCTTCCATTCCAGGTGTACATAGCAACACCCCCCCCCCCCCCCGCCTTCACAGACAGTCCTTTCTGAACAGCTTGTAGCCATCAACAGCCACACTACCACTGTGGGAATCATCCCACAAGGTTTCGGTGGCAACTAAATCATGGTTTTCAAGCAGCACAGTAGCTTCCACCTCCTCCTGTTTGTTTTCCAAACTGCATGCGTTGGTGTAGAGGAACGTCAGATGGGCAGCTGCTCTTTTAACTCACAGTAGAAGCAGCTACGCGAAGCAGGGGCACTGCAACCTCCCCGTTTCTCGAAGGGGGGGGAGGGAAGGGAAGAGAATCAATGGTTGAACCTTGTTCAACCATACTTTCCATCCCTATTACCTCATTTTTGGATTGCTACAATTAAACTGAATTATAATACCAGGAGGCTGATTATGAATGGTGACTCTGGGAATGCCCATATATAATGCTTTTCCTTTTCTCCAAGATTGATTGCTCCACATTAACACATTTGTTTGCAATTCTTTAGCTTTAGTTTCTGTTCTCCATTCCAGTTTACTTCTGTTCTCCTTTGCTTCATACGCAACTTCCAAACCTGGGATTTTGCAGATAACACCTCTCCCCTCCCATCCTTGTATGGCCCCCAATGGCTTTGCCCCTTTGTCACGGATAATCCTCTCTATAATATACACTCCTAAGGCAGAAGCAGGACTGTATTTATTGATATAATTCTGATATGCTGTAGTGATTTAGCAGTGACGTAACAAGACTGGCGATGGCTGGATACACTTGGTTATTTCCTGGTTAGGGTTACACACACACCTACAGGAGAACTTCCTGTTGAGTCACAAGGTTCAGAGTGGTCCCCCTTTCTATCACAAGTCCTCATTAGGGCACCTTTAGCTGTGCAGAATGAGCCTCTGCAGGCCAAGCGTAGAATAATCACCATGCAGTTACATATTGATAACTCCAACAGCAACAAAGGAAATACTGGGAAGCATGAGTTTCAGAAGGGATTAGTATGCACTGCACTCTGATAAATGCCCCAGAGTCATTGCTGGCAAGCAGGCATCAGCCAGGAGGGGAGGGGACATCTCCCTGCAAACAGCCATTGTGTTTTCAGATCCCTCCCAGGTTACTCCTTTACAAGTTAGTATTTTCTATTCAGTTCCCATGAAGCTTTCCAATGCCTTGGACTTTGAGCATCTTGGAAGAAAACAAACCATTCTAAAGTTACTTTTAAAGAAAATGTCCCTGCGTAATTTTCAGTGATGTAAAAAGAATGCCATGCTTCTAAGGAAAGAAGCCATTATGTGTTGGCCCAGTGTCATTCATGCCCTAATTGTGGTTTCAAATTATAGAGGGACACATAGTGGATTAATGGAACAAACAGCTATGCCACAATGATGCCAGAATGATGGAAATGCTCTCATCTCCTCTGTTTCTCTTATTGGAGCTCTACTTGCAGCCCCCAAACCTGTGCTGATCTCCCTGCTTGAAGGAGGGGAAGATCCCTGTATCCCAGATGTGCGTAGCCCTGAGGCCGTGCCAGGAGACCTCAGCCCAGGTGAGGTGGTGGAGGGAAGGAGGAGGTTTGGGGCTAGAAAAATCTGTGACAGGGGTGTATTTGGGGCACCGTGTGCTATTTCTGGATTTCCTTTGTCATCCAGGAGAGGATGGGATCGAAAATATAAAGGAAGACCTACAGGAAAGTGGTCGGGTAGCACCGGAAGAGATGTCCACGTGGGCTTTGAGCAAGCAGAGCACTACAAGGAGCCACTGGGAAAGCATCTGGGAAAGATAGCAAGGAACCCGCTGGACTTCAGTGTGGGTCAAAAACAGAGGTCAAAAGCAGCCTGAAGACCCCATGTGCAAGGATGTGTGCCAGAAGAAAAAGCTCATCCCACGTGATTTGAGTGGGAAAAGCTTTAATAGGTATTCCAACCTGTTAATCACCAGTGAATGCTCAGAGGAGCAACTGTGCAAGTGCTCTGACCGTGGAAAGAGCTTCCAATGGAGATCTGAACTCATTTGCCACCAGACATTCACACAGGAGAGAGACCCTACAGGTGTCCTAAGGGCCTCCAAAACAGTGCCAACCTCAGAATACACCAGTGCATCCACACAGGAAAGAGTCCTTATAATTGTCCTGTGGGAAGAGCTTCAGAAGCTGTCACAATCTCACTTCCCACAAGCGGGTCCACAGCACAGTCTGGTGGAAGAAGTGCTCCAAGTTTGTGAGAAACTTCAAATGCACTTCCACCCTCATTACCTACCAGCACATCCTCACAGCAGACAGAGCCTGCAGTGCCCAAGATGTGGGAAATGCTTCAGCCAGAGCAGCAGCCTGGTCACCACCTCTGGCTTTATGTGGTGATGAACCTTACAAATCCCTTGAGTAGAGGAAAAGCTCTGGGGCAAAACTAAATCCTGTTTCTCCTTACCTGCATGGAAATTACCCTTATTGCTGCCTTTCAGCTGCAGACAGGCTGCTGTGTGGACATGGAAATGAGAGTCCAAAGTGGGATGTGGTGCAGCCACTGGAAACCTTCTGCCAGGTGGCACATTTCTGATCTCCCCTGGAGAAACCTACCTGCTGTGGGGCAGCGGGTGAGAACCCAAGGAAACCTCAGCTAGGCCGATATGTCACCAGGAAGGAAGAAATCCTGTCTGCAGGGTGTGAGGGAAGAGCTTCATCTGGAGCTCAAGCCTCAGTAGATGCCAGAGAACCAACACAAGAGGAGAGTCCCTGTGAGTGCCTTCACTGCAGGAAGAGCTCCGTCCACAGCTGGAAGTTCATCACACACCAGTGGATCCACGTGAGGAACCCTACAGATGTGCAGCCTGCAAGAAGAGCTTTGGCCACAGCTCAAACCTGCTGAGGGACCAGAGTGTCTGCACTTGGGTGAAGTCCAATCCGTGCCTGCACCAGTGAGTTCATGTGGCTGGAAGCCTTAGAAATGCCTCGAGTGTGAGCAGGGCTTTGTGCAGAGCGCAGAGCTCCTCATTCGCAGGAGATGGCACTCGTGGCAGAAAATGCTCCAAATGTCCCATGTGTGGGAAGAGCTTTTACCAGGGGAACCACTCATGGCAGAGACCATAGAAATGCCTGCACTGCAGGAAGAGCTTCATCCAGAGCTCCATCCTCATAAAACATTGCCCTGTTCATGTGATAAAGTAGCCCTGCAAGTGTCTCTGGTGCAGGAAGTTTCTATCCAGGCTGGCACCTCGTTTCTCCTGGGAAAACCCCCAATGGAGAGACCTTGAGGATGCTGGAAATGATCTGAGGAGAAAAAACCTTAGTTGACTAATTATAATGGTGAAATACAAGTTAATTGGGATTTAAGCTACGAAATTAAATAAATGCTAGAGACAGTGTTTTCTGAAACTGAATCTGTTGCTGTAGCAGTTAGCAGCCAGCAGCAAAAGAGAGAGATCCCGTGACCTCTCTGCTCTTATTTTTTTCTCTTCCCCTGGAAGACAGAAAATTACAAAATGTCATCTTCCAGAAGTGTAGTGTCTTTTCCTGGCCCTTGGGAGCTCTAGTTCATTCTCTTCAGAAAATGGAGCATTATCTCTTCATTCTTCCACTCCCATCATGGCATGATGCTATGAATGCAGTGTTCTGATGCGTGAAGAAAAACCATAAAACCATGAGACCCAGGAGCTTCAGATGGCCTTTCCTTGCTAACAGAAGAAAGTCACCATGCTTTCTCTTCCGCTCTTCCTGCCTGCAGCTTTTTGATGTTGTTTCCTAAGGAAAAGCAGCTGTGTAGAAACGTTCTGTGTGTCTGTGTGCATGTGTTGTTCCCAGTAATCTCTGAGTGCACTGATGAATCAGATGCAAGGGTGAGGAAAGCAGTAACGCAGCTCTTGGAGGTTAACTGGAAATTACCTGCAGGGTAAAGGGGAGGAGAATATAGCTGAGTTGTCCTGGAGCTTTTGTTTTCCCTGTCATCTGGCTCTACGTTCTTAAAATGTGTGTGTAGAAGGAGGGGAGGGAAAGGTGGAAGAAGGGTTTGTTTTTGGTGCTGATTGCAGCCCACTGCTTGGTTCTGGGTGAAGGCACGTTTGGCACACAACCCCGTCTCCCTTCCTAAGAACACACTGGCTAAAACCTTCCCAAAGGTTTTTATCTGCAGCTCAGAGTTGCTATCAGATCCCAAGCCTTGATTTACTCTCATTAGCTTTTCCTTCCTAAATGCAATATCCCAATTTCAGCAGGTGGCGGGAGGAAAACACAGTGCAATGACGTAGAGTGCACGTTCAGCTCATCTCTTCAGTACTAAGTTTTCAGATTGCAACAGGCTCCAGAATGCACATTTGCTTTGCAAGATATCCCCCTCTATATTTTCCCCCTGAGAAAATTTCATTGCTGATTTCACCCCATCTTTTTGAACACGTCATGTTTAGTTGCATGAAGAGTTGGAAAACTCAATTTTTTTCCTCTTCCCCCTGAACCTCCCTGCTTTCCCTCTGCTCTGGGGAAAGTCCTTCTGTTGCAGACATGAGTCCCTGCAGAGTTGTGACTGCAGTGCCCCGTCTGCAGGAACGGGAACAGTTCAGATGCCAAAATGCTTTGTTTCCCTTATGGTGGTGGGATGGTGGGCATGGAGGAAGGGGGATCCCCTTCTTGGGTGGGATGTTCACTCGGGAGGGAGTGAACAGAAGGCTTTGTCCTGGCCAGTTTAACCAGTATTTGCATCCTCCCAGCAGAAAGTATGCCCTTTGAGTCTCGTGCCACCTCTGCACACATTGCAATCAGCACAGACACTGTGGTTGGTTTTTCACGTTGGCATTCGGAGTTGGAGGCCCTGTGTGCTTCAGCATCGTCAGCATGAGTGGTGGGACTGCGATGTGGTGGGAATGGTGCTGTGATGGGTGTGCTGTGAGTGGTGGATGCCTCTGGGCTCCCCGTGCCAGAAATGCAGGGCAGGTTAAACGGCTGTATGTACTGGTTGGCTGGATGGAATGGAGATTACGTTTAGCAACAACGAGGTGGGTGCAGATTAAGTGACAAGGAAACAAAGTGGTTGTCACTGTGGGAGTCTACCATACACCACCCAGCCTGGATGATAATGCTGATTTGTTTCTGGGTTTGTTTGGATTCAAGAGGATGTCTCAGGAGTGAAGATGAACAAGTATGCACTCATGGCTGCTCTGAGAGTCATGAGTTTTATTCGACACATGCACACATTCATACACTTAGATAACTCTATATGCAGCAAGCAGAAGTTCCCCAAGCAGGTACAATATGACTTACCGACCTTCTAGAGACAAAGTGCTGAGCAGGAGGATGAGATGCAACATCCCCACGGTGGTTTCACTAGGTATTGCCCATGGTGCGTCCCCTGTTTCAAGGTGCACTCGTCCTCCCAGGATCCACCACAACCTCCCTCCTGTTTTTATTCTCTCCCAGGGTTTTTTTACTCGCGCACTGCAGCTGCGTGGCCAGCATAGGATACAGAGGCACAGCACAGCAACTTCCTGCAAAACAAGTTCAGCTTCTTGCAAAACAATGTAAACCTGCAAGGTCAGCTTCTTGCAAAACAAGCTAAGTCAGCCGTAACCACTTTCCCAGAATCCTTTGTTCCAACTCAGGAGCATTCTTTGGTCAGAACCTTCAGATCCCTGACACATGCCCCTGCGTGTTCTTCGTTTGGAACACGGTGTTACTGCACTACTTTTACTGCAAGTCCACAAAAAGCACTCTGCATAGCTTGTTGTACAAGTTGTAAGAAGCATGAAATACTGCACAGAAGAGTGAGGAAATACAGGTCCAAGATACAGCCTATATGTATTATCTTTTTCTGTAGTCCTCATCCCCAGTCCCAGGTTGAAAAAGGATTCCATTCCAAGATGGAAGATCCCTTAATTTATCGAGGTGGTTTTGGATGGATTAGGAATGGCCCAGAAGTTTCATGCAGCAGAGTCCATCAAAGTCCAGGCATCCATGGCCATGGGTGAGCAGTGGGAAATTGACAGCTGCACCGTTCTGAAGTGAGGTGGTCCTGACACTGTCTACATCTATGAGAGTTTCCAAATAGCAAATGAAGCAGCACTGCTAAATTTTACTAAGCCAGCAAGCTAACCTATTCAATTGTGTTAATGCTGCAGCTACACCCAAGCCTGGAGCACCAAGGCAGCCATGGCAATGGTTTGGGTAGCAGGTGCAGCTATAAACTCAAAATCCAGCAAGAAAGAGTGAAATTTTCACGTGGGTCACCAAGTCCCGAGTCTGTGTTTTTTCTTCCACTGCCATGCAATCACCGTGGTGATTTTGGGTATAAAAACAATGAGTCATTCACTGGTACATTGCCCATTGCCCTCCCAGGGCCCCAGCAGGTACAACTGCCCAAACCTGATCCCCACAGATAAAAAATCTGCCCTTCGGCGGGGACATTGGAGTGTTACAGCCCATTGATACGGTAGTTGCAGCGTGATTATACCACACTGAGTCATTCAAATAAGTCAATTTTGTTGAGTAGACAACTGTAGTTGGGGCTCTATCTCTCGGGTAGCTGTCAGTGTGCCAACAGCTTATGTTAGGCATGAAGTTGGTACATTAGTCAGCGTATAGTGTCACCAGGATCCAGAGATCCTCAGGAGCAAGAACTGGAGTCTCCCCAGCATATGGCAGGAAAACCATTTGTTCTTGCTTTTCAGACCATTCTGGAGTACACAAGAGTCATTTTCATCAGTGGTACTCCAACCAGGCAGGTCAGGAATTGAGTTTGACGGGGTTGCAGTACTTACACACAGCGTATCTTGTCCGGTTGCATTAGCCAGGGTAACCCAAACATTGCTTCCAGGATTGCAATACCTGTAGCAGGAAAGAAGAACAGGAAGAACACAGATTAGTGTCATGTCCCATCCCCTCCCCCCCCACCCCAGGTCTCCCTTCATGTGGAGATGGTGGGAGGGCACTCGATGCCAGGCACCTGATCTCCTATTTCAGTTTGTTTCATCTCCCTCACCCAGCAAGGCTTTGCTGGGGAAGATTCTTCCCTTAAATCCAAAGTTTCCACAGCCAATTTCTGCTTCCAATTGATTAGAAGAAATTGATGCAAAGAGACTTAACAGCAAAAGTTAATTATCGTTAAGGAGATATTCCTAGTGGCAGCACTGGATGCTGGGGCGGATGCATGGGGGTAATCCTCCTATCATGCATAGCTTACACAAGAGATCTTCAATTTATATATATAACTTGTGCTACGTCTGCAGGCGTTTTCCAAGAGGTGCCCTACATATGTGGAAGTTTCTCAGAGCTATGTTACATACGCACATTTTCCCAGGAGTATGTTAAATATTCAGTGACTGATTCCGGGTAGGACCTCCTATTTCCTTGATACAAAGACTCAGCAGGACTTCCTTATCTTGGTTCAGAGTCACAGCTCTTTCTGTTATCTAAACAAATTGTAGGGCAGGGTAGTAAGCTTAACTATATTGTGATAAGTTGTATCACGTTAGAGCAGATCAGTCTCACAGCATGCCTCCTCATTTACAATGCTGCATCACAGTTATCATCCATAACATCTAAAGGCTACTATGGTGTTGCCTATATTACACAACAATCTTACAAGGATATACTAACAGAATATTTTGTGTAATTATTTCTTAAATCAGCTCCCCCCTTTTCAATAAGCTTGCGAGTTCTTTTGCAAAAGCTCATATTGCTCATGCTTAATCACTGTAGGCAATGCCCAAAACCTTTGGATTGATTTCTTAAATTTATACTAAAAGAAGCAGATTAGATTGTTAATATCAGATTTCTCACCAGCAGCACTAATAAAACACTTTTGATAATATCAGGGAATACCCTACAAAGATGTCCCACCAATGATGAGCCCTCCCTGCCTCAGTTTGCTGTGAGATGTTTCACTTCATCTTGGGCAATTATCATTTTCACTAAGGATTCATGTCAGGTTTTATTAAGCTTTTGAATATATTCTTTAAGCAATTCCCTCTGACTCAAAATTTGATAGACACGTGCAATTGTCAATAAATTCCCAATGTTTTGCTGATTTGCTGTTCCTCTTGCTCACAGAAATGAGTACCCCTGCCTGATGATACCATGACACGTACCCCAAAGTGAGGTATTATTTCATTCAATAACACTCGTGTAACTTCTCTCACCTTATTTGACAAGCTTCAGGCCAACTTGAAAAAGTGTCTGTCAGCACCAGTAAACACTGATACTCCCATTTTCCAGAAAATTCTGAAAAATTTATTTGCCATTGTTTTCCTGGAACATTCCCTGTCCTGATAGATCCCACTTGTACCCTGTTCTAGTATTAGGATTGTTCTTCAGACAGATTTCACACTGTTGAATAACCTGTTTCATTGTGTTATACAGATCACAACCGATAGTTACTTCATTCAATTACTTATAAACAGCATCCACTCCCCAGTGTGTTTTATGTTTCTTTAGAACCAATTTCCATAGGATGCACATACCCATCAGGTATGTATGTATATGTGACCAGGTCTCCAGTTTCCTTCCAGAGGGGGTCCACATCTTCCTTTTTATCACTTATACATCTATAGAATCTTCTTGTTCCTCTTTATATCCCTGGCTAGATTCAGTTCTATCTGGGTTTTAGCTATCCTAACCTAATCCCTGGCTGCTCAGACAACTTCTTTGTAGGAAGAAGTTCCCCAACCCCACTAGTCATGGAACCAGGCCAAACCAGCCCATAAACCATGGACACCTTTGAGCTCTGAGTCATCAAGAAAAAGGACTGACAGCGTGTTCTATGCCATCATAAGGCAAGTTAGTTAACGAAAACATTCAACTCTGTTGGACCAGTTACTAGTCACTGAAGGATTGTGGTTTTAATGTGTGACCATAAGTTCTGTATCACCGATGACATTAGGCCCTGATTATCTAGCTGGCTTCCTACCCACAGGATCTTTCATGGATGCTGATGGCCTGCACACTGCTGATTTCTTCCTAATATCAAATGTGAGACCTCCCCACTTTAAATTTAAATAAAATTCCCACTTGTATTATCTCTGTCTGCCAATGCCAGGTGGCACACAAGGTCTGGCAGTGGGTCAGGTAATGACATGACAACAGTACAGCGTGGACAGCTGTGGTGTTATTTTCTGTTTATTGGTATTGTGGAGCCTGATAATCTCTGGTACATGACAGCAGTGGTTCTGTGGATGTTAGATGGTGTCCCAAACCCACTACTTTCTATTTAGTGGTACAGCGGAGCCTGGAAAACTCCGTTTGATGCCAGCAGTGGTTGTGTGGATGTCAGATGGTGTCTGCAAACCCACATGCTGGGGGTGCTCCCACCTCCTGATGGATGGTGGAGGGGAGAGGGAGGGCAGATGCCGTGCTGGGGCTGCTAGGCTTTCTCTGTTTCCCCATGGCAGTGGTTTTCCAAGTGTCTGATGAAGCCTCCAAGCTGACACCCTGGGGAGGCCGCTCCCACCTCTTGAAGGATGGTGGAGGGGAGTAGGAGGATGGTACCCAGGGGGGCAATGCTGGACCGCTCACACTTCCCCCAGCAGCAGTTGGATAATTCCTCCAAGCCAAGACCCTGGGGGGGCCACTGCCATCCCCTGAAGGATGGTAGAGGGGAGGAGGAGGGCAGTGGGGGTGCCTGAGGGGGCCATTCCCGTCCCCTGAAGAATTGTGCCAAAGAAGGGGGGGGGCTGCTGGGCCGGTCACAGCCCAGTTCTGTACTATGAGAGTGGTGAGGTGCTGCAACCACTGCCCAGAGAGGCTGTGGATGTCCTGTCCATCCCTGGAGGTGTTCAAGGCCAGGTTGGATGGGCCCTGAGCAGCCTGATTTAGTAGCAAATGGGGAGGTTGGTGGTCCTGCCTGTGGCAAGGGGGTTGGAGCTCCACGATCCTTGAGGTCCCTTCCAACCCGAGCCATTCTGCGTGACCTGTGTGGCTTCGATTCAGCAAACACACCCTCACACACACACGGGCATCCACTGCAGATAATCCCAGTAAGCGAGAAGCAGCAACTCCCTAAGCTGGTGCATTATTGCTTACCAACTGCTGAGAGAGAGCAAACCGCTGAAAAGGAGAAAGAAGGACCATGCTGGCGTTGGACGCGATAGGCACTGCCTGCAGGGCGTCAGATGCTTCAAAGGGCACTTCTCTCTCCACCAACGCTTCTGCCAGCGTCTGCAGGGTTCTTTCCGCTTGAACGCTGCACCCACGCGGCCAGCACATGATGCCTGTAAGGACAGAAAGGCAGGGTGCTCTTAACTACGACTTGAGATGTTGGAGTTCCTGGCTCTACCGCTCGCCGTGCAGAACAAGCAGCCATCAACTGCTTTTCAATCACACCGTACCTTTCTTCTGCTCTGTGCCAAACTTCAGACCAGAACCCAGCTGGGGTTCAAGCGGAATTTTGGCACTGCCATAGACGCTAGCCAGACCCATCTCGAGTTGCATGCCTCTGGTTCAGCTGGAAGGGTGGGACCGAATACAACCAGTGCCTGGGCCTGTTTCACAGCTGGTTTTGCTTGCTGTCCCGTTCTTGGCCCTTCGTTCTCAGCAGATACAAAGGCCGCAGCAGCTGCGCACGGTGGGGCATCACTCCACAAATTCTAACAACAAAAACTCAGATCTCTCAGCCGCGGTCATGCACGGAAATGAAGCACACGTAAATATATCAGTGGAAGTGAATGGCACTGGGATAGTACCAGTGTAACTGCCTTTCCCACCTGCTTCAACAGCTGGGGCCCAGCTGAGCAAGTTCTGAGCCTCGGGACTCAGCAGGAGGGCCTCCTCTATGTGTGTGTTTAACCCTGCCTGCTATGCAATAAACAACCACAGGGTTACAACAGTCTTTTCAAGCCACTGTTAGATCACTACATTATGACGACATTCTATCAATAAGATCCATCTCTCATCAGCTCAGCACGCACCCTGCGCTCACTTGCAGGGCACGTTCTCAGCAGCGGGCGCCCTTTGCACAACGCAGCCTGGGCGGCACTTGACTGACGTGCTGCTCGGCCGCGTTCTCCACGCGTGCTCCAGTCAGCCCACAGGCTGTCAGCTTTTCAGCGTCCATTACACAGCCCAGTGCCGGAGCTGGCGCCGATGCCGGACGTGCTCAGGGCCCGCAGCTGAGCGCTGAAGGCATCTGCAGCTGCCGGGACAGCCCGAACAAAAGCCTTGGGAGGGGTTTGCACGACCCCAGGTGAGCCATCAGCCCAGCGCACAAAAGGTAACGCTGAAAGGGCCACTAGAGGCAGATGTTGCCTGCTGGATCCCCGAAGGGAAACTGCGGGCTGCCGGGGAGGGCAGGGGACTGGAAATTCCCCCCTTGGAGGCTTCACATTCACACACTCAAAAGGAGGCATCGGGGAGTTATAAGCTTCCATCAATCCATGCGTGCAGAGCTGCCGAGCGAGGTCATCTCGTGTCTGCCGTGGCCCAGAGGGAGAAACGCAGTCCCAGCTGCGCTGTGTTACACAGAGCCAACCGGGCAGCAGAGCACGCTGAGCTCCTCTGCTCACTTCCTCGCTGTCCCAGCTCCAACCCCTTCCTGTGCCCCTCGGAGCCCAAGCCGGGCTGCAACACGCCTGGCAACCGCTGCTGCCCTCGTTTCTGCCCGTCTGGCCCAGCAAACCTGCTGTGCTGGGCGGGAGCTGGAGCCGGGACCGGGCTCCCGCCTGGGTTTACGGCAGTGCCGGTTCCGCCCCGCCGGTGCCGCTCCCCGCTCCCCTCCCGCTGCTGCTGGCGGGGGGCAGCAAGTGTGCGCTCCTCTGCACGAGCCACCGAGGGCACCTACCTCGGGTGCGGAGCAGGCTGCTCCCACCTCTGGTGCAGGCAACCGGGCTCCTGGGAGTCGCTCCTGGGAGAGCAGAGGATGCCGAGTGCCCTCAGCCCGGAGCTGGCCGCACGACGGCCTTGCTGCACCTCCTGCCGCCGCGGTGCTGCCCGGATGGCTTCCAGCCAGGCTCTGGCCGCTTCGGCACAGCCTCAGCTCCAGGCAGCGATTCCCACAGCGAGCACGCCCCGAGCCGGCTGCCAGGCCTTGGGCAGTTTCACAGCTCGTTCTCACGGCGCGTCTGCAGCCGGGGGAGGGAGGGACAGAACTCTGCCTATGGAACGGAAGGTCCTGTAGGAAATATCCAAATAATTTTCTAGGACGGTATCTCTGATAAAGCAGATTTTATTCGCAATTGCAATGGCGGGCCTCCTGCAAGCAGGAGAGCGCCCAAAAAACAGAGTTACCTCTTTTATTCCCTATTCCCCGACGCTTCTCTCTTACTCCCCTGGTTCCTCATTGGCTGAGTACTTCAGGTTCACAATCTTCTCGACGCTTCACTAAACATGGAAACACTGGACAAATATAAATTTTTGCTGCACAAGCGTAAATCTGTAGTTAATTAACTCATTCCACATCTGATCGCTATTTTGCAGATATCTGCTTGTCCTCCTTTCTACAAAGATAAGCTTGGGAGAGAGGCAGGGGAGGATCCTGGTGCCTGCCTTCACACCCCAACCTCCTCACGGAGTGAGACAGTCCGGCCTTGTGCAGAGGCCCTGACTTCTTTGATGTTTGCTAAATCTGTCTTTCTTTTGCTGAGAGTTTCTTATCCTAACAGAACAGCTCTACGATATGTTTTCTAATCCTTAGTACACTATACTCACATTCTTTGGAACTTTTAAACTATTACAGTTTTGCAAGAAAGAATTAATCACATAATTCAGTAATAATGTTTCTAAAACATGCTGCTAACATATACAGTATTTTACTTCTTAGATCAACTATTTCTACGGATAAGTTACAGAATACAAACGCATTATATTCTACTTCAAACCAATTGCTCTTCTTAATATCAAATGCAGAAACAACATTCAATTTCCCACAGTCCTAATAAGTCTTCTGTGCAGTGATACCATGGGTTCTGCGTGGGGTTGTGGTCCGTCCGGCTGGCCGTACGTTCCCTTGAATCGCACCGGGCAACGTACTCGGGGGTGACCCTACGTACCCAGTGCGATCCATTCCGAATTGCCACGGGCACCAACTAACTGCCATACCGCACTGACTGCCGTACGGGATACGGGTCGGTCTGTTTAGCCAAGCTGGCAAAAGGAATCCTGCCCCGGCGAGAGAAAGCCTCCCGCTGCCGCCCTCGGGCTCGCCAACCCAGCCGGCAGCCGCGTCCGCCCCGCACAGCACGGCACGCACGCAGCCCAGCCCAGCCCAGCCCAGCCCGTCCTGCGGCCGCCCCCTGCCCCGCGCCATCACGGCGGCGGCTCCGCCCCGCCCAGCGGCCCGGCCCAGGCAGTCGTTCAGCCCGACTGAGCCCGGACCTCCTCTTCCCTCGCGGCCGCGGACGGCGTGCCTTCCGGCGGGACGGGACCCGGCCTTCGCTTGGCTGCGCTGCTCTGTGTCCCCCACGCGTCGCTCTCCTCTCCTCTCCTCTCCTCTCCTCTCCTCTCCTCTCCTCTCCTCTCCTCTCCTCTCCTCTCCTCTCCTCTCCTCTCCTCTCCTCTCCGGCACTCAAGGTCTCTCCGAGCGGCGCCGTCGGCGCTGTGTCACCTCCCGGGCTGTTGCTCCCGGCGCATCCCGGGACGGCGCTCAGCCCTGTGTGCAGCTCTGGGCAGAGACGGAGCCGTCGGTGCCGTCGGTGCCGCTGCCAGGAGAAGGCCGACTCTTCCCAGCACAGCAGGTGAGGCCGAGCGGGTTAGGTACTGAAAGGCTGCGATAAGGTCACCCCGCAGCCTTCTCTTCTCCGGGCTGAACGAGCCCGGCTCCCTCAGCCTGTCTTCGTTGTGGAGGTGCTCCGGCCCTCCGATCGTCTCTGTTGGTCTCCTCTGGACCCTCTCCAACAGCTTCCACCTGGACATAGGGCCATTAATCACCACCCTCTGTCTGTGGCCTTTCCACAGATTTCTTGTCCATCGAGTGGTCCACTCATCAAATCCACATCCCTCCAGTTTGGAGATAAGGATGTGGCGGGGGACCATGTCAAAGGCCTTGCTCAAGTCCAGGTAAATGACTTTGGTCGCCTTCCCTTTGTCCACCAGTGCCATCACTCCATCATAGAAGGCCGCCAGTGACAGCCTGACCTGATTTACTGCCCTGGCACCCACCTGGAGGTTTAGAGATGCGGGGCTCAGGGACGTGAGAATTCTTAGAATCCTGGCTGCCAGTGGAGACCGAGGCAAAGAACTCATTCAGTGCCTCAGCCTTCTCTATGTCCGTTGAAGCCAGTTCTCCTTTTACATTTACCAAAGGAGGTAAACTGTAAAAGCTCCGTATGTGTGGCTAAAGGATTATGGATGAGAATGAGAGGTCTTGTATTGTGTCCAAATATGCTGTAACATCAGAACTTCCACCCTGTGCCACAGCAGGAAAAGAGTATTGGGGACCGTTGGTGGTGTTTGATTCATGGAGGTTAGCAGCTGCATGAAGTGCGTGCAGAGCAGCCTCCCTGTTTCTCTGGGGGTTGAGAACAATGTTTCGTGACAGTTTATAATTGCAGAGTGAGTGTTTGACATAACATTTCTCACCTGGGAGCCAGACACTGGCTTTGGCAGTTTGACACACAACATTTGGTTCCCTTTCCGTTGGTAATCTTAACGCTGCTGCCTGAAGTGCACGCTCAGGTTCCCAGAACCGAGTTGGATTGACACGGACTCAACGAGTCACGAGTCTCAGAGTACTCCCCCATCCTTTCTGAACTTCTAAAACCACAAAGGTAAGGAGCCTCACTGCAGCTTGATCCACTGCTAATCGCAGGCTTGATCAGGAATAATGTCACAGAGATCATATACACATAATCAGTTAAAGATATAGCCTTAGAGAAGCTCTGATAGCTCCAAAGTAGCCATGAGTCTCTTACGGAAGTCCTGTATTGAGGAGTCTTGATGTCACGGTGCAAGGGATCTCTGCAGCTGTGTACTCGAGAGACATCCCTACTCAAGGAGAGATCCTGTCATGCAGCCCGCTGCTGTGCAGGAGAGCTCCAAGGGCACTTGGGCTGCTCTCTGTGTTGGGGTAATGACTGACTCCTTGCCATGCTCTGTTTTTAGGCACACACTGCAAGTGCCCTCAGCTGTTGAACTGAGTGTAAGCCGTCAGTTCTTTGAGACAGCTTTGTGATGGATCATCTCTTTTATCCGAAGTGTTATCAGTGCTGTTGCTCATTGTCTTCCTGTGCAAGGCCTGCTATGCCATCCCCCAGGCAGGCAGCGTCCTGCAGATGGGCTGTGGAGGGCTGGGCTAGGACAGGGACTGCTGCGTTCCCTCACAGCTCCCCTGCCCTTTCTCTTGTCCCTGCAGGCTCCAGTTCGACTTCTGCCTTGCAGCCGTGATCATCTCACCTGCAGGAGAGCAGCAGATGGCCACAGCACAGCCATGTCAGGTAGGGGCTGGGGGAAGCAGGCAGGAGAGGCGGAGGGGCGAGGGATGCGAATGCCGGGGGAGAGGGAGGTGCCCTCAGGCAGCACGTGTGTGCTGGGGCCAGAGAAGCGGCTGGGACGGGAGTTTGTGTCCTGTGCGAGCTGCTTCCCTGGGCCTTGGCTGTTCCCAGCAAGGAGCCTCTTTGCTTGCAGGAGCCCGTGAGCTTTGCGGAGGTGGCCGTGTATTTCAGCAGGGAGGAGTGGGCGCTGCTGGACCCTGCGCAGCGAGCGCTCTACCGGGACGTGATGCTGGAGACGTACCAGTGCGTGGCCTCGCTGGGTGAGGGCTTTGCTGCCTTTCCTCCTCGTTAGGGCACCTTTGGCTGTGCAGAATGAGCCTCTGCAGGCTGGGCCTGGAATAATCACCATGCAGTTATTTCTTGACCAACACCACAATCGTAGTAATAAAAGAAACACAGAGGGGCTTATTGTGCTCAGCACTCTGATAAATGCCTGCGAGTTAGTGCTGGCAAGGAGGCATCAGCCATGGAGGGTAGAACCATCTCCCTGCAAACAGCCCTTGTGTTCTTGCGTTGCATGGTGCCAGTAGCTCCAGTAATCAGACTACTCCGGCTCTATAAGGTTACCTTTTTAGCATTTATTGTCTCTTTATTCCATTCCCATAAACATTTTTGAAGCATTTGGAAAATATAAAAGAAAATTCTATGAAATTCTATAAAAGTAACTCTGGTCCGAATTGTGGTTTCATCATGTGGAGGGACAGAGAGAGGAGTTGTTCGACAACCAGCTGTACCAGAATCAGGGAAACTCTCTTATCTCCATATTTCTGTCATTGAAGCTCCACTTCCAGCCCACAAACCCATGGTGATCTCCCTGCTTGAAGGAGGGGAAGAGCCCTGGATCCCAGATGTGCGTAGCCCTGAGGCCGTGCCAGGAGACCTCAGCCCAGGTGAGGTGGTGGAAGGAAGGAGGAGGTTGGGGCTGTGGAAGCCATCTCTGTCTTGATTTTATTTTGTGCATTGTGTGGTATTTCTGGATTTTCTCTGTCATCCAGCAGGAACTCGGATTGCAGATATATTGGAGGATCTGCAGGAAAGTGGAGTGGCCGAAAGGTGGTGGGGTAGTGTCTGTGTGGAGGAAATCAGAAGGGATGTCCAAGGAGGCGTGGAGCAAGGTCAGAGTGAGTGCATCAAGAATCCCCTGGGAAAGTGTCTGGTAAAGACAGTAAGCAGCCCACTGGACTTCAACATAGGTGAAAAGCATCCTGAAGAACCCAGGAGCGAGGATGTGTGCCAGAAGAAAAAGCAGGATCCATGCACTGAGCTTTGTGGGAACTTTAAAATAGATTCCAGCATCATTAACCACCAGTGCATACACTCAGCAAAGAGCCCATACAAGTGCTCTGATTGTGGAAGGTGCTTCAAAAGGAGATCCCAACTAACCCGCCACCAGCACATCCACACAGGACGGAGACCCTTTAAGTGCTCTGAGTGTGGGAAGAGCTTCAAAAGCAGTTCCCACCTCACCTTCCACCATCGCATCCACACAGGAGAGAGACCCTACCAGTGCTCGGAGTGTGGGAAGAGCTTCAAAAGGAACTATGAATTGAAGCAGCACCAGCGCATCCACACAGGGGAGAGACCGTACAAGTGCTCTGAGTGTAGGAAGAGCTTCAGAAACCATTCCCACCTCAGTTTCCACCAACGCATCCATACAGGAGAGAGACCCTTTCAGTGTCCTGAATGTGGGAAGAGCTTCAAAAGGAACTATGAATTGAAGCAGCACCAGCGCATCCACACAGGAGAGAAACCTTTTACATGTCCTGAGTGTGGGAAGAGCTTCAAAAGCAACTATGAATTGAAGCAGCACCAGCGCATCCACACAGGAGAGAAACCTTTTACATGTCCTGAGTGTGGGAAGGGCTTCAAAAGCAGTTCTGAATTGAAGCAGCACCAGCGCATCCACACAGGAGAGAAACCTTTTACATGTCCTGAGTGTGGGAAGACCTTCAAAAGCAGTTCTGAATTGAAGCAGCACCAGCGGACCCACACAGGGGAGAGACCCTACAAGTGCTCTGAGTGTAGGAAGAGCTTCAGAAACCATTCCCACCTCAGTTTCCACCAGCGCATCCATACAGGAGAGAGACCCTTTCAGTGTCCTGAATGTGGGAAGAGCTTCAAAAGCGGTTATGAACTGAAGTGCCACCAGCGCATCCACACAGGGGAGAGACCCTACAAGTGTCCTGAGTGTGGGAAGAGCTTCAGAAGCAGTTGTCAATTGAAGCAGCACCAGCGCATCCACACAGAGGAGAGACCCTTTCAGTGTCCTGAGTGTGGGAAGAACTTCAAAAGCAGTTCAGAATTGAAGCAGCACCAGCGCATCCACACAGAGGAGAGACCCTTTCAGTGTCCTGAGTGTGGGAAGGGCTTCAAAAGCAGTTCAGAATTAAAGCTGCACCAGCGCATCCACACAGGAGAGAAACCTTTTACATGTCCTGAGTGTGGGAAGGGCTTCAAAAGCAGTTCTGAATTGAAGCAGCACCAGCGGACCCACACAGGGGAGAGACCCTACAAGTGCTCTGAGTGTGGGAAGAGCTTCAGAAACCATTCCCACCTCAGTTTCCACCAACGCATCCACACAGGAGAGAGACCCTTTCAGTGTTCTGAATGTGGGAAGAGCTTCAAAAGTGGTTATGAATTGAAGTGCCACCAGCGCATCCACACACAGGAGAAACCCTACAAGTGTCCTGAGTGTGGGAAGAGCTTCAAAAGCAGTTGTCGATTGAAGCAGCACCAGCGCATCCACACAGAGGAGAGACCCTTTCAGTGTCCTGAGTGTGGGAAGAGCTTCAAAAGCAGTTCTGAACTGAAGCAGCACCAGCGCATCCACACGGGGGAGAGACCCTACAAATGCCCTGAGTGTGAGAAGAGCTTCAAACACAGATCTAATCTCAACACCCACAAGCACATCCACAGAGCACAAAGGCTGTAGAAGCATCCCCAAGATATGAGGAACCTTCAGAAGCAGTTCCAGCCTCATTCCCAGCAGCACAGCCACACAAGATACAGAGCCTGCAGAGCCCCAGACATAGGCAGAGCTTCAGCCACAGCTCCAGCCTGGTCACCACCCTGTCACTTTGTGTGGTGATGAACCTTACAAATCCCTTGAGTAGAGGAAGAGCTCTGTGGCCAAACTCAATCCTCTTTCTCCTTCTTTGCATGGGAATTATGCATATTGTTCTCTTACAGCTGCAGTTGCTGTGTTGAGTGGCCATGCAAAGGAGAATCCAGAGAGGAATGTGTCACAGCCACTGGAAACCCTCTGCCAGGTGGCAAGTTTCTGCCAGGGCTGTGTGCAAGGAGAGTCACTTCTTACCTCCCCTGTAGATACTCATCTGCTGTGGGGCAGCAGTTGAGGACCCAAAGGAAACCTCAGCTAGGCCAATATGTCACCAGGAAGCAAGAAATCTTGTCTGCAGGGAGTGTGGGAAGAGCTTCATCTGGAGCTCAAGCCAGAGAACCAACCCAAGAGGAGAGTCCCTATGACTGCCTTGACTGCAGGAAATGGTCCGTCCACAGCTGGAAGTTCATCACACACCAGTGGATCCACATGAGGAACCCTACAGATGTGCAGCCTGCAAGAAGAGCTTTGGCCACAACTCAAACCTGCTGCGGTACCGGAGTGTCTGCACTTGGGTGAAGTCCAATCCGTGCCTGCACCAGTGAGTTCATGTGGCTGGAAGCCTTAGAAATGCCTCGAGTGTGAGCAGGGCTTTGTGCAGAGCGCAGAGCTCCTCACATGCATCCAAGAATGCCATTGGCCTTTTTGGCCACAAGGGCACACTGCTGGCTCATGGCCAACCTGTCGTCCACCAGGACACCCCCGTCCCTCTCTGCAGAGCTCCTCTCCAGCAGCTCATCCCCCAACCTGTACTGATGCATGCAATTATTCCTCCCTACATGCAAGACTCTATATGTGCTTTTGTTAAACCTTATCTGGTTTCTTACTGCCCAGCTCTCCAGCCTGTCCAGGTCTCTCTGAATGGCAGCACAGCCTTCAGGTGTGTCAGCCAATCCTCCGAATTTTGTATCATCAGCAAACTTGCTGAAGGTGGCCACTATCCCCTCATCAAGATCATTGATGATGTTGAACAAGACCGGCCCCAGCACCGACCCCTGAGAAACACCGCTGGTTACAGGCCTCCGACCGGACTCTGCACCGCCAATGACGACCCTCTGCGCTCTACCAGTCAGCCAGTTTTCAACACAGCTCACTGTCCACTCATCTATCCCACACTTCCTCAGCTTTGTTATAAGGATGTCGTGGAAGACAGTATCAAATGCCTTGATGAAATCAAGGTGGATTACACCTGCTGCTCTCCCCCCATCCACCCAGCCAGAGACAACATCATAGAAGGCTACCAGGTTGGTCAAACATGACCTCCCCCTGGTGAACCCATGCTGACTACTCCTGATAACCTCCTTTTCTTCCGGTTATCTGGAGATGGCATCCAGCATAACCTGTTCCATCACCTTTCCAGGGACAGAGGTGAGGCTAACTGGCCTGTGGCAGAGACCATAGAAATGCCTGCACTTCAGAAAGAGCTTCATCCAGAGCTCCATCCTCATTAAACATTGCCCAGGCCACATGAGACGGTGGCCCTGCAAGTGTCTCTGGTGCAGGAGGAGATTCTCTCAAGGCTGGCACCTCGTTTCTCCTGGGAAAACCCCCAGCAGAGGGAGAGACCTTGAGGATGCTGGAGAGCCCAGGATGACGGAGACCCCAATGCTTCTTAGAGAGTTTGGTTCCGGTGCCAACACAGGAAGAGTTTACAAAGGAGATGGCACCACTGGCACCCTCTGCACAGGGGACTTAACCCAGGAGCTTCAGATGGCCTTTCCTTGCTACCCAAAGCAGCTCTCTCACCATGCCCGCTTTCCTCTTCTGCTCCTCCTGCCAGCAGCTTTTTGATGCCGTTTCCTAAGGAGAAGCAGCTCTGTAGGGATGTTCTGTGTGTCTGTGTGTATGTATTGCTCTCAGTGATTTGTGAGTGCACTGATGAATCTGAGAGGGGTCAGGAGAGCAGTAACGTGGCTCTTGGAGGTTTTCTGAGAATCATCTGTAGTGGAAAGGGAAGGGGGTGAATAAAGTAGCTGAGTTGTTCTGGAGCTTTCTTCACTGTAGTGTTGTTTGTTGTTCTTAAAATAAACGTCAGCATGTGGAATGAGGAAAGGTGCAAGGAGGGTTTGGTTTTGGTTCCAACTCCAGCCCAGTGCTTGCTTCTGGGGAAGGCATTTCTTTCACACAACCCTTTCATCCTTCCTATCCCAATGTGCTGCACATTGGTTCTGCTGCTCTTCGGAATGCTTTAATCAAGAGCTCAGAGCAGCTGTGTGATATGAAGCCCTGGTTGTCTCCTATATAGCTACAAAAAGCTGACCTTGTTCTTCCTAGATTCACCATCCCGAGTTTCAGGAGGTGGTGGGAACAGAAGGCAGTGCAAACCCACAGGGTGCTCATTCCCACAGCACAGAGATATCAGTGCTCTCCAGTGCGTGCTTGCCTTGCAAGTGATCCCTTTTGAGCTTGAAGGTTTTTGCTTTGACCTTGGGAAGTTGTGTCTGAGATCTCCTGCAGCAGGGCCTTCACGTTTGCTGGGCTCAGCTAAAGCTGCTGTGCTTGGAATGCAGTTTGCAGGAAGTGGAGGTTGATTTTGGTGAGCTAGTGAAGCCAGCAGGAGCTTGCCCTGCTGTCCTCTAAAGGCTCCCTGACCCCCTCAGAAAGCTGCAAGGAGATGATGATTGCAGTACTGAGGAGCTCTTCTTCCTCCATCCCAGGGAGCAGGGGGCTGGTCTAATGCAGGAGAGCTACAGCAGGGCCCTGGGGGTTGCAGGAACTCACAGCTCCAAGGGAAAATGCATGGGGAGGAAGCAAGCAGCTGGGAGGCATTGGGATCCCCAGCAACAGAAGGCAGAAGCCCAGCCAAGAACTGGGATGATTTACTTTTCAACTGCATCCAATGAATTCCTGTCCAGTGGCATCCCTCATGTGTCTCCTCTTTCCTTTTAGGTTCCCCCAAAAAGCATTCTCACTATTTTGTGTTTTCATCTTACATCACCATATTCTCAGAACCGTTGAGCAGGTTTTCCCTGAAAAGAAAATTAGAATGAAGATTTTCCACATTTACTGCCAGAAAAATCAATTCAACTGCTAATTTCCATCCATGCTTTGTCACACGTTGCGTTTAGTTGCATGAAGAGTTAGAAAACTATTTCCTCTCCCCCTGAACTTACCTGCTTTCCCTCTGCTGTCCTTCTGTTGCAGACATGAGTCCCTGCGGAACTGTGACTGCAGTGCCCCGTCTGCAGGAGCAGGAACATTTCAGATGGGGGCGTGAAGGAGGGGGACTGTCATTCTAGATGGGGGACATTCACCCATTCAGGCATGGAGGGAGGGCTTTCTCCCGCCAGGTTTAACCCACAGTTGTATACACCCAGCAGAAGCCCGTGCCCTCTGTGTCCCACGTGTCCTCTGCATGGAGCTTACACTTGGCTGTGATGTGGTGGAGAGCCTCTGGGCAGTGATTAAGTGACAAGGAAGGAAAGTGGGAATCTAGTGTAAGCCACCCAGCCAGGAGGATGATACCAAGTAATTATTCTTTGCGGAATTAAGGGATATGTCTGGAACAGCATCACTCGCCCTAGGCACTGTGGCCCGTCTGCACTGGTCACTTGTTAAGAGGCATCTCCTAAGAGGACACGTGCAGGCAATTTCAAAGTGTTGCAAGTCAAGAAGTGGGGCAGAAGTCCAGCTCCTCTGAGCAGAGATTTTCTTCTAGAATTTGTGTGGAAGGGAAGGTGAACGGACACACGGAGTGAGAGCAGGCTACATGGGAGGAACTGACTATGAACCTTCATGGAATGTGCTGCCCCACTTGCAGGCATGTAATGTATGGGCTGTGGGGATTATCCAAGGGTCTTGGGAATCTCAACATGTCCCAGGTGACTGGAAGCTGGCAAACATCCCCGTTTCCAAGCAGAGCAAGAAAGAAGAGCTTGGTAATTAGTAGCCTTTGAGGCAAGACCTGATCTGTCAGCTTGTACAGAAAGAATCACTTCTAAGGTCCTTTTCCAGACGTCTTCTTTCTGTTGTTCATTCAACACTGTCACTCCCTGCACATGAATGACGGCCGAGGTGACCACATTCACAACCCCTCCAGTTAGATGAAGGCGAACCAACACTCAAGATTCATACACAGGTGGAAAACAACGTCAACTTTATTGGGAGATTTCTACAAAACATTTATCCTACGTTTCCACCCTCTCACACTTGTATCTGTCTAAGCTGTATTGTTGATAGGAACTTCAAGTATGCCTTGAGGTAGTAAAAACAACAAGAGAAAAAAATAATAATGAAAAGGAAGAAGAGAAATTAAAGAGGGTAGGGAGATCATCAGCCTTGGATCCAGCACCAAGCGTGCTGATGGGGACGCTCCACACGGTAAAGAATGGAAGCAGCAGCACCTAGAAGCAGGGCCAGCAGCAGAGGTAGGGCACACCTGACCTCCCCCCCAGCACCTACTTATAATACCAAAGGAAAAAGATAGATCTCATGGCTCCTATTTGGAATTGGACTGAATTGTTCCAGTCCTAGACACTGGACTATATGCAAATCAAAGGAAGTCACACCAGGCCCCCTCCTGAAACTTGACCATTTCAGGGGTGTTGTTCTGGACTCTTCCAAGAGTGGCTGACACATCAGTCCAATTAAGGGAAGGGACACTCAGCTCCTCCCTGTGACTTAATTGTCTCTCAGGGCATTGTTCCGGCTCACACTAACAGGCACTAACATCTCATCCCAAACACCACCCCATGGCTCAAACATTCTGAGGTCTCCTTCAATAATGCTGATCTCTACATAGCGGTTAGCAGGTGAGAAGAAAGAGAGATGAGGCAGCCTACCATTAAAAACAAAAAAAACCCACACCATATCCTAAGATTGATATTCACTAGCCATTTCCCCCACCCCCTGCATCCCAGTGATTTCAGCAGTGATGTGATCCACAGCCATGGATCAGTCCATCAAAGCAGTCTCTTGGCTGCATCACCTGAAAGAGCTCTCCAGTCTTTCTGGTGAATCACACAGGAGTTGTGAAGAATGGCCCCACTTGGAGCCTCTGGCAGAAACCAGAGCAGTTCCCAGCATGTCACTTGTTACACAATTCATATATATGTGCACACTGTCATAACATTTATCCTTGATCTCAGTAAAAAGCTTCATCTCAACCTATAAGTTCTACTTCTTGGTTTCTTTCTGTTCTCTCCTGCATCCCAAAGGCAAGGAGAAGAGTGAGAAAACGACTGCTGAGCGGCCTGCTGGTTTAAACCACAACACACTTCTGCTTTCTGTTTCCTCTGTGCATATGCTTATGGGATTTGAGACTAGAACTGCTTCTAAAGCCCTTCCCACACTCAGAGCACTTGTAGGGTCTCTCCTCTGTGTGGATGCGCTGGTGGAGGATGACATGGGAAGTCTTTTTGAAGCTCTTCCCACATTCAGGGCACTTGTAGGGTCTCTCTCCTGTGTGGATGTGCTGGTGTTGGATGAGGTGGGAACTGCTTTTGAAGCTCTTTGAACACTTTGAACACTTAAAGGGTTTCTCTCCAGTGTGGATGCGCTGGTGTACTATGAGGTTTGTACTGCTCCTGAAACTCTTCCCACACTCAGAGCACTTAAAGGGTTTTTCTCCTGTGTGGATGCGCTGGTGGTGGATGAGGTTTGAACTGCTTCTGAAACTCTTCCCACACTCAGAGCACATAAAGGGTCTCTCTCCTGTGTGGATGCGCTGGTGCTGGGTAAGGTGGGAACTTCTTTTGAACCTCTTCCCACACTCAGAGCACTTATAGGGTCTCTCTCCTGTGTGAATGCGCTGGTGAAGAACAAGGTCAGAACTGGTTCTGAAACTCTTTCCACACTCGGGACACTTATAGGGTCTCTCTTCCGTGTGGATGCTCTTGTGGCGCTTGAGGTTGGATTTCCATTTGAAGCTCTTTCCACAATCAGAGCACTTGTGCAGTTGTTCCTCTGAGTTCACACACTGGTGGTTAACAAACTCAGAATCACTTCTAAAGCTTTTCCCACATTCAGTGCAATGCTTCTGCTTTTTCTTCTGGCGCACTTGCTTACACCTGGGGTCTTCAGCCTTCTTTGGTCTTCTGCTGAAGCCCAGATGGTTCCTTGCTTTCTTTCCTGAACGCTTTCTCAGGGGCTTCTTGAAGTGATCTCTTTGCTTCAGGCCACTCTGGACATCCCTTCTTGCTTTCCTTACAGATGCACTACTATACTGCCTTTCGGCTACACCAGTTTTGTGCAGATCCTCCTTAAAATCTGTGATCACAGCACCTGATGGATTGCATAAGAAATCAAGAATTAGCACATGATGCCAACAATGGTCTATTCATAGAAGGCGTCCTCCGTCCCTCCGCTACCTCACCTGGGCTGAGGTCTGTTGTCACAGCCTCAGGGCTACGCACATCCAGGATGCAGGGGTCTTCCCCTCCTTCACAAAGGGAGATCAGCAGGCGTTCGGGGACTGGAAGTAGAGCTTCAATGATAGAAACATTGGACATAAGAATGTTTTCCTGATTCTGGCACCGCTGCTTGTCCAACTACTCCACTCTGTGTCCCTCCCCAAAGTGAAGTCGCAATTAGGGCCTGAATGACACCGGGCAATCACACAGACATTAGAATGTATTTGTTGAATTTTTCCAAACTGCTTTACGCCCAAGGCTTCAAAAATCTTTATGGGAATGGAATAAAGAGACAATAAATGCTAAAGAGATAACTTCATAGGAGCTGGAGTGGTCTGACTGCTGGAGCTACTGGCACCATGCACCGCAACGACACAAGGGCTGTTTGCAGGAAGATGGTTCTACCCCCCCCCCCCCGGCTGATGCCTGATTGCCAACACTAACTCAGGGTCTTTTATTCAGCAGTGATGTGATGCACAGCCATGGATCAGGTTATCAAAGCAATCTTTTGGCTGCATCACCTGAAAAAGTTCTCCAGTCTTTCTGGTGATTTTCCTTGTGTTTTCATGGGCCTCATTATGGTAGTGGTGGCACTGCAGATGATGATACAGCATTCTCCTTCAGTTCAGTTCAACAGCCCTCACACCCTGTGTTCTTTTGACAGCAATATGTCTAGCACCAGTTGGTTTTGCAAGGCCACCTTGGATACTTGTTGAACCTTTACATTTGGTTCTCCAAAAACATCTTCTGTCCAGCTACTTAGCACATGGAATTACCAAGTTAGAATCTCCAGGGCAAGCTGGTGTCAGATAATAACTGTGCTTGGTGCCAAAGTTGCTTCAAACGTCAGATGCGCTCCATATCCCAGGGGTATGAATCAGGCCATTGGCCTGCATGAAGCCACACCGCAGCACTGCTGTGCCAGACGTGCTAGAATTCCCTATGAACTGGAGTCAAAGGCCGTCACGTGGTATGCCACAAATGACATGGCTAATGTGCTTTTCTCAATCCCTCTGGCAGCATCGTGCAGGCCTCCATTTGCTTTCATTTGGAGGGGCGCGCAGTACACCTGGAATCGACTGCCCAAGGGTGGAAACACAGCCCTAGCATTTTGTCATGGGCTGACCCAGACTGCACTAGAACAGAGGGAAGCTCCTAAACACCTGCTGTACACTGACCACATCATCGCGTGGGGCAACACAGCAGAAGTCGTTTTTGAGAAAGGGAAGAAAATAATTCAGAACTTCTTAAAAGCCAGTTTTGCCATGAAGCAAAGGAAAGTCAAGGGACCTGCACTGGAGAATCTGTTCTTAGAAATAAAATGGAAAGATGGACACCGTCAGATCCCCGTGGATGCAATCAATTCAAGAACTGCTCTGCCTCCTCCAACCAGCAAAAAGGAAACACAAACGTTCTTAGCTGCTGTGGCTTTCTGAAGAATGCATTTTCTGGATTACGGTCTGATTGTAAACCCTCTCTATCTTGTGACCTGGAAGAAGAACGACTTCAGGTGGGACCCTAAGCAGCAGCAGACTTTGAACAAATTAAACAGGCCATAGATAGTTCATGCAGTAGCCCTTGGGCCAGTGCAGACAGGACAAGATGTAAGAAATTCACTCCACACAGCAGCTGGGGAGAATGGCCCCACTTGGAGCCTCTGGCAGAAGCCAGAGAAGTTCCCAGCGCGTCACTTGCTATACAATTCATATATATATATGCACACTGTCGTAACATTTATCCTTGTCCTTTATCTCAGTAAAAAGCTTGAACTCAACTCTCAAGTCCTACTAAGATCTTTTCTTCGTTTTGTTCTCTCCCCCAACGAGCTGGGAAAGGGAGGAGTGAGCGAAGGACTTTATGGTGCTGAGCCACCTGCTGGGTTACACCACAACCGGCTTCTATAATCACTTTCTTCTGTGTACTTGCTTGTGGGACTTGAGTCTAGAACTGCTTCTAAAGCTCTTCCCACGCTCAGGGCCCTTGTAGGTTCTCTCTCTTGTGTGGATGCGCTGGTGGCGGATGACATTGGAACAGCTTTCGAAGCTCTTCCCACACTCAGAGCACTTACAGGGTTTCTCTCCTGTGTGGATGCGCTGGTGGTAGGTGAGGTGGGAACTCCTTTTGAAGCTCTTCCAGCACTCAGAGCACTTGAAGGGTCTCTCTCCTGTGTGGATGCGCTGATGGCAGTTGAGATGGGAACTGCTTTTGAAGCTCTTCCCACAGTCAGGGCACTTGTAGGGTCTCTCTTCTGTGTGGATAAGCAGGTGAGTGTAAAGTGTGGAACTGTGTTTGAAGCTCTTTGGACATTCAGGACAATTAAAGGGTTTCTCTCCTGTGTGGATGCGCTGGTGGCAGATGAGATGGGAACTCCTTTTGAAGCTCTTCCCACACTCAGAGCACTTAAAGGGTCTCTCTCCTGTGTGGATGGGCTGGTGGACAATGAGGTTGGAACTGCTTCGGAACCTCTTCCCACACTCAGAGCACTTATAGGGTCTCTCTCCTGTGTGGATGCGCTGGTGTGTCGTAAGGTGGGCTCTCCATTTGAAGCTCTTTCCACAGTCAGAGCACCTGTGCAGTCTCTCCCCTGAGTGTATGTGCTGGTTGCTAGCAAGTCTGGAATATCTTTTAACGCTTTTTGCATGCTCATTACTTGTGTTCCGTTTTTTCTTCCGGCATACTTCTCTCTTCCTGGCATCTATAGGCTGCTGTTGACCTGCACTGAAGCCCACCAGGTTCCTTGCTCTCTTTCCTGGATAGTTTCCCAGTGACTTCTTGAAACGATCTCCTTGCTCCAGGCCACCTTGGACATCCTTTCTCCTTATTTCCACAGAGACACTACCCCACTGCCTTTGGACCACACCAATTTCCTGCAAATTCTCCTTTCTATTTGTGATCTCCTCTCCTCCTGGATGACAGAGGAAATCCAGAAATATTACCCAGCCCCAACCATCCTTCCCTCCACCACCTCACCTGGGCTGAGGTCTCCTGGCACGGCCTCAGGGCTACGCACATCTGGGATCCAGGGCTCTTCCCCTCCTTCAAGCAGGGAGATTACCATGGGTTTGGGGGCTGGAAGTGGAGCTTCAGTGAGAGAACCGGAGGAGATGAGAGCATTTCCGCGATTCAGGCACAGCTGCTTGTCCACCAACTCTACACCCGTCCCCATGGTGAAACCACAATTAGGGCCTGAATGACACTGGGCCAACACACACAGCGTTGGAGCAAAGAATGCTGTCACATCTCTGAAAACTATGGAGGGACATTTTCTTTCACATTCCCTTTAAAACAATTTGTCTGTTTTCTTTCAACTTGCTCAATGCCCAAGGAGTCAGAAAGCATAATGGGAACTCAATAGAAAATATCAAATTCTAACGGAGTAACCAGAGAGTCACATGTTAGTAGGAGCTGGTGGCACCATGTAATGCAACAACACAAGGGCTGTTTGCAGGAAGATGGTTCTACCCCCACTGGCAGATGCCTGATTGCCAAAACTAACTCGGGGGCTTTTATCAGAGTGCTGAGCACAATAAGCCCCCATGAAACGCATGCTTCTCAGTATTTCCTTTGTTGCTGTTGCAGTTATCAATATGTAACCGCATGGTGATTATTCTAGGTCTGGCCTGCAGAGGCTCATTCTGCACAGCCAAAGGTGCCCTAACGAGGAGGAAAGGCAGCAAAGCCCTCACCCAGCGAGGCCACGCACTGGTACGTCTCCAGCATCACGTCCCGGTAGAGCGCTCGCTGCGCAGGGTCCAGCAGCGCCCACTCCTCCCTGCTGAAATACACGGCCACCTCCGCAAAGCTCACGGGCTCCTGCAAGCAAAGAGGCTCCTTGCTGGGAACAGCCAAGGCCCAGGGAAGCAGCTCGCACAGGACACAAACTCCCGTCCCAGCCGCTTCTCTGGCCCCAGCACACACGTGCTGCCTGAGGGCACCTCCCTCTCCCCCGGCATTCGCATCCCTCGCCCCTCCGCCTCTCCTGCCTGCTTCCCCCAGCCCCTACCTGACATGGCTGTGCTGTCGCCATCTGCTGCTCTCCTGCAGGTGAGATGATCACAGCTGCAAGGCAGAAGTCGAACTGGAGCCTGCAGGGACAAGAGAAAGGGCAGGGGAGCTGTGAGGGAACGCAGCAGTCCCTGTCCCAGCCCAGCCCTCCACAGCCCATCTGCAGGACGCTGCCTGCCTAGGGGATGATACAGCTGGCCTTGCACAGGTAGACAATGAGCAACAGCACTGCCAACACTGGCTAAAAGAGATGAACCATCACAAAGCTGTCTCAAACTGTGGGGCTGAAAGAACTGATGGCTGGCACTAAAAACAGAGCATGGCAAGGAGTCAGTCGTTACCCCAACACAGAGAGCAGTCCAAGTGTCCTTGGAGCTCTCCTGCACAGCAGCGGGCTGCATGACAGGATCTCTCCTTGAGTAGGGATGTCTCTCGAGGTCACACCTGCACACCTGCACCTTGAGGCCAAGACTCCTTCCTGATAGAGATATTCTGTAAGAGACTCACGGTTACTTTGGAGCTACCAGAGCTTCTCTGAGGTTATGTCTTAGAGGGACTGTGCACATATGAGTTCTTTGACATAAGGCGCTTGACCAAGCCTGGGACTGGGAGTGGATCCAGCCATGGCCAGGCTCCTTACCTCTGTGGTTTGCGGACTTTACATAGAAAGGGGGACCACTCTGAGCCTCGTGGCTCAACAGGAAGGTCTCCCGTAGGTGTGGGTGTATCCCTATCTTCTATGCAGTAAATAACCAAGTGTATCCAACCATTTCCCATCTTGCTATGCCACTGTTAAATCATTACAACATATTTGTATTGTATCAATAAATATAGTCCTGCTTCTCCCTTAGGAGTATATTGTGTTTGGATCCATCTGTGACAAGTTGGTAAAGTCTGCAGAATGGCAAGAAGGGACACAAACTGATTACAAGAGACATGGAGCGCGTTCCAAATTCTCCTGTGAATGTCCTCATGGAAACTGTTAGAGTTGAGAAGCGAGCAGAGGTCATTAGGGGCAGTAAAAGAGTGACAAAGGGGAAAGGTATTATCAGCATAATGTCAGGTTTGGAAGTAACATACGAAGCAAAGGAGAACTGCACCGCTCCTCCCTGGATGAAAAACGACTGATACTCCACAATATTTCTGCTGCGCTACGAGGGTCCTGATGGATGATTAGCTTCACATGAGCCTGTAGTGTGCTCTGGCAGATTGGAAAGCGAATGGTATCTTGGGCTCCGTCAGAAGTGATTCTGTGATTCTGAAGGTAATGCTTATTCACACAACAAAGACTTCCCTCTGTCACCTACAATCCTTTATGCCACACATCCTAAACCTTTATAGTTTGATTCCAAACACATGTGAAATTGCAGCCAACAACACTGTAATTAAAGGCACTACCTCTACACACTTCAGGCAAACAGAGGCAGCAGAATTAGTGCTTATTGTCTAACTTAGCCTGCACTTAAAGAAACAGAACAGTGATACACAAGGAAAGGAAAAGGGGAGTTTTATTGGACGTCTGAGTGGAGAAGCAAGATGAGGAAACACAACAAGGACAGCCTGTGCCAAACGGGGGATCTTTCGATTGACTGGAAGCTCGCCTAAAGGAGACCAATAACCAGGAAAGAGCTGCAGAAATACTCTTAGAAAATGGTACGGCCATCCAACAGGAGGTGCAGAGAAATACCTGGTTCACTGAAGAACACTGAATGCAGCCCATGACACACAAACACCATGAGCCTAAGCCCAGATTGCAGCTGCCAGCAGAGCAGCCTGCTGGAGAACCACCTCTACAGATCAGTCAGGGGAACACCTGCTGGCAAAGGGATTCAATCCTCTGGGAGATGTCCATACATCTTCTCAGGAGTGGAAGTAGCCTTGGGTTTGCTTAAATTGACTAAGCCCTGAAAAAGGGGTCAGGAAAAGTACACTGAAGTGAAGGAGACTGACGTAGTTCTCAAATCCACCCACTGCTGATGTTACCTAAAAGTGGTAATGGCTCACATTCCTCGGGTAAGGAAGGGCTAAACTGGAAGCAGATGGGATGGCTTACTTCAAACAGCAGATGGGATGGCTTACTTAAAACAAACACATACAGAAATCAACAAAACATCCAACCAGACGGAGATTATTTTTTCATCTCCTGAGAAGAGAGAGTATCTGACACCACTGCAGCCAAACCAGCCTGTGACGGTCAGACCACCACCTACCGATGCTGTGCTGGTAATTTTAACTGAACTGTGTAGGCAACTTATTGAGTAGTAGCGGTGCTGAACAGAACAAGTAAGCATCACGGATTTATCCTTCTCTGTAATAGTGTGACCTGTTCAGAATTCCCCACCGAGACGATTCCCTGCTTTTCGTAGCAGCCTTGGGATGGCAACTGGAAATGCTGTGCTCATGCTGCTACTCAGAAAGATACTGGGATAATGCCACTGCTGTTAACATGAGGACAGGAAACCTCACCACAGGCACTCATTGCCTGTGTTCAGTGTGCAGTGAGTATGAGAACAAATTCTCACAACAAATTATAACAGGAAGACAATGCACAACACAACAGGTAACGCTCTGGCTGAAACAGATTAACAGCCATAAATTTGTCTCAAAATGGGGACTGAAAGAACTGATAGCAGAGCCCTGCTTCAACAGCTGGGGCCCAGCTGAGCAAGTTCTGAGCCTCGGGACTCAGCAGGAGGGCCTCCTCTATGTGTGTGTTTAACCCTGCCTGCTATGCAATAAACAACCACAGGGTTACAACAGTCTTTTCAAGCCACTGTCAGATCACTACATTATGACGACATTCTATCAATAAGATCCATCTCTCATCAGCTCAGCACGCACCCTGCGCTCACTTGCAGGGCACGTTCTCAGCAGCGGGCGCCCTTTGCACAACGCAGCCTGGGCGGCACTTGACTGACGTGCTGCTCGGCCGCGTTCTCCACCTGTGCTCCAGTCAGCCCACAGGCTGTCAGCTTTTCAGCGTCCATTACACAGCCCAGTGCCGGAGCTGAGCGCTGAAGGCATCTGCAGCTGCCGGGACAACCTGAACAAAAGCCTTGGGAGGGGTTTGCACAACCCCAGGTGAGCCATCAGCCCGGCGCTAAGCGCACAAAAGGGAACGCTGAAAGGGCCGCTAGAGGCAGATGTTGCCTGCTGGGTCCCCGAAGGGAAACTGCGGGTTGCCAGGGAGGGGGAGGGGACTGGAAATTCCCCCCTTGGAGGCTTCACATTCACACACTCAAAAGGAGGCATCGGGGAGTTATAAGCTTCCATCAGTCCATGCGTGCAGAGCTGCGGAGCGAGGTCATCTCGTGTCTCCCGTGGCCCAGAGGGAGAAACGCAGTCCCAGCTGCGCTGTGTTACGCAGAGCCAACCGGGCAGCAGAGCACGCTGAGCTCCTCTGCTCACTTCCTCGCTGTCCCAGCTCCAACCCCTTCCTGTGCCCCTCGGAGCCCAAGCCGGGCTGCATCACGCCTGGCAACCGCTGCTCCCGTCCCCTCGGGGTGCTGCTCGCAGGGGGAAGGAGAGCCTCCTGCAGCACGGGGACAGTCCCACACAGCGTCAGGGGATGGGTAAAAAAAGCAGACCTATCGAGTGAGGATGAGGGAAAACAAAGTAACAAACCAAACAACGACTGAATAAAATCTAATTAGCATTGATGCCGCTGAATCGACGAAACTATAACTTGGTTCGCAAACTTCAGGGAGGAACACAGAAACCACAGGAACGCGAGGTCTTTGAAGACAAGCGAAGATAAGTAGAGCCGCTGTTTGCGATATAACTCCCACTCGGGTGGGAGTCCCGTGAAGTGAAGAAGGCAGAGCTGCTATTGCGACACGGTACAACCCCCTAAAGGTTTCGCAACAGCCCTCAGCCAGCGACCACCAGGTGAGCCCAGAGAGCCGACCCGTATTCTAGGACGAATGCTCAGAGGAGGAGGACATCCAATGCAAATGTAACCAATTTCCGGGCAATGGGAGGAATGCGCTCTGCCTATAAACGTGCAGTCACCGCTTTCCTTGATGTGCGAGTTAGAAGGAGATATCCCTCTTGCACCCGGCGCCGCAATACACATAGCAACTTTATAACCTTACGTGGGTTATAGAGGGATTCCGCACGTCATGGCATGACAAAAATAAATCTGCCCCTGCGCTCAAAAGAATCCCTTTCTTTCCATGCTCTCCCAAAGCTGCAGGTCATCTACTAAAACCCGAGTAGTGCTGCAGCCCTCCCCAGTCCCTGCCTCGAAACGGCGATCACCTGGAAGAGAAAAACGCCTGCAGCTCCTCTGCACGAGCCACCGAGGGCACCTACCTGGGGTGCGGAGCAGGCTGCTCCCACCTCTGGTGCAGGCAACCGGGCTCCTGGGAGTCGCTCCTGGGAGAGCAGAGGATGCCGAGTGCCCTCAGCCCGGAGCTGGCCGCACGACGGCCTTGCTGCACCTCCTGCCGCCGCGGTGCTGCCCGGATGGCTTCCAGCCAGGCTCTGGCCGCTTCGGTACAGCCTCAGCTCCAGGCAGCGATTCCCGCAGCGAGCACGCCCCGAGCCGGCTGCCAGGCCTTGGGCAGTTTCACAGCTCGTTCTCAAGGCACATCTTGAGGGAGCCAGGGGAGGGAGGGAGGGAGGGATGGAGGCTGTGTTTTGTCACGCTAATGAAGCGTCGCTTTCTGCTGGGTCTCTGCTTCCTTTGCTGGGGCCATTCGCACATCCTTGCGGTCACACATCCCATCGTTGCTGTCCTGGCGCTCCTTTAACTCCTCTCAACCACGAATCTGTCTCAGCGAGAGGCAATCTCCGGTACAACGCCAGGCACCATACTGTGTTGAACAGAACTCTGCCAATGGAACGGAGCTGTGCGTAGAGCTTTACCCAAAAGCCGCCGTAGGAATACGACCGTCCCTAAATCCTTGAATAAAGGTCCTAATAAGTCTTCTGTGCAGTGATACCATGGGTTCTGCGTGGGGTTGTGGTCCGTCCGGCTGGCCGTACGTTCCCTTGAATCGCACCGGGCAACGTACTCGGGGGTGACCCTACGTACCCAGTGCGATCCATTCCGAATTGCCACGGGCACCAACTAACTGCCATACCGCACTGACTGCCGTACGGGATACGGGTTGGTCTGTTTAGCCAAGCTGGCAAAAGGAATCCTGCCCCGGCGAGAGAAAGCCTCCCGCTGCCGCCCTCGGGCTCGCCAACCCAGCCGGCAGCCGCGTCCGCCCCGCACAGCACGGCACGCACGCAGCCCAGCCCAGCCCAGCCCAGCCCGTCCTGCGGCCGCCCCCTGCCCCGCGCCATCACGGCCGCGGCTCCGCCCCGCCCAGCGGCCCGGCCCAGGCAGTCGTTCAGCCCGACTGAGCCCGGAACTCCTCTTCCCTCGCGGCCGCGGACGGCGTGCCTTCCGGCGGGACGGGACCCGGCCTTCGCTTGGCTGCGCTGCTCTGTGTCCCCCACGCGTCGCTCTCCTCTCCTCTCCTCTCCTCTCCTCTCCTCTCCTCTCCTCTCCTCTCCTCTCCTCTCCTCTCCGGCACTCAAGGTCTCTCCGAGCGGCGCCGTCGGCGCTGTGTCACCTCCCGGGCTGCTGCTCCCGGCGCATCCCGGGACGGCGCTCAGCCCTGTGTGCAGCTCTGGGCAGAGACGGAGCCGTCGGTGCCGTCGGTGCCGCTGCCAGGAGAAGGCCGACTCTTCCCAGCACAGCAGGTGAGGCCGAGCGGGTTAGGTACTGAAAGGCTGCGATAAGGTCACCCCGCAGCCTTCTCTTCTCCGGGCTGAACGAGCCCGGCTCCCTCAGCCTGTCTTCGTTGTGGAGGTGCTCCGGCCCTCCGATCGTCTCTGTTGGTCTCCTCTGGACCCTCTCCAACAGATTCCACCTGGACATAGGGCCATTAATCACCACCCTCTGTCTGTGGCCTTTCCACAGATTTCTTGTCCATCGAGTGGTCCACCCATCAAATCCACATCTCTCCAATTTGGAGATAAGGATGTGGCAGGGGACCATGTCAAAGGCCTTGCTCAAGTCCAGGTAAATGACTTTGGCCGCCTTCCCTTTGTCCACCAGTGCCATCACTCCATCATAGAAGGCCGCCAGTGACAGCCTGACCTGATTTACTGCCCTGGCACCCACCTGGAGGTTTAGAGATGCAGGGCTCAGGGACGTGAGAATTCTTAGAATCCTGGCTGCCAGTGGAGACCGAGGCAAAGAACTCATTCAGTGCCTCAGCCTTCTCTTTGTCCGTTGAAGCCAGTTCTCCTTTTACATTTACCAAAGGAGGTAAACTGTAAAAGCTCCATATGTGTGGCTAAAGGATTATGGATGAGAATGAGAGGTCTTGTATTGTGTCCAAATATGCTGTAACATCAGAACTTCCACCCTGTGCCACAGCAGGAAAAGAGTATTGGGGACCGTTGGTGGTGTTTGATTCATGGAGGTTAGCAGCTGCATGAAGTGCGTGCAGAGCAGCCTCCCTGTTTCTCTGGGGGTTGAGAACAATGTTTCGTGACAGTTTATAATTGCAGAGTGAGTGTTTGACATAACATTTCTCACCTGGGAGCCAGACACTGGCTTTGGCAGTTTGACACACAACATTTGGTTCCCTTTCCGTTGGTAATCTTAACGCTGCTGCCTGAAGTGCACGCTCAGGTTCCCAGAACCGAGTTGGATTGACACGGGCTCAACGAGTCACGAGTCTCAGAGTGCTCCCCCATCCTTTCTGAACTTCTAAAACCACAAAGGTAAGGAGCCTCACTGCAGCTTGATCCACTGCTAATCGCAGGCTTGATCAGGGAATAATGTCACAGAGATCATATATACCTAATCAGTTAAAGATATAGCCTTAGAGAAGCTCTGATAGCTCCAAAGTAGCCATGAGTCTCTTACGGAAGACCTGTATTGAGGAGTCTTGATGTCACGGTGCAAGGGATCTCTGCAGCTGTGTACTCGAGAGACATCCCTACTCAAGGAGAGATCCTGTCATGCAGCCCGCTGCTGTGCAGGAGAGCTCCAAGGGCACTTGGGCTGCTCCCTGTTTTGGGGTAACGACTGACTCCTTGCCATGCTCTGTTTTTAGGCACACACTGCAAGTGCCCTCAGCTGTTGAACTGAGTGTCAGCCATCAGTTCTTTCAGCCCCACAGTTTGAGACAGCTTTGTGATGGTTCATCTCTTTTAGCCAGTGTTGGCAGTGCTGTTGCTCATTGTCTACCTGTGCAAGGCCTGCTGTGCCATCCCCTAGGCAGGCAGCGTCCTGCAGATGGGCTGTGGAGGGCTGGGCTGGGACAGGGACTGCTGCGTTCCCTCACAGCTCCCCTGCCCTTTCTCTTGTCCCTGCAGGCTCCAGTTCGACTTCTGCCTTGCAGCCGTGATCATCTCACCTGCAGGAGAGCAGCAGATGGCCACAGCACAGCCATGTCAGGTAGGGGCTGGGGGAAGCAGGCAGGAGAGGCGGAGGGGCGAGGGATGCGAATGCCGGGGGAGAGGGAGGTGCCCTCAGGCAGCACGTGTGTGCTGGGGCCAGAGAAGCGGCTGGGACGGGAGTTTGTGTCCTGTGCGAGCTGCTTCCCTGGGCCTTGGCTGTTCCCAGCAAGGAGCCTCTTTGCTTGCAGGAGCCCGTGAGCTTTGCGGAGGTGGCCGTGTATTTCAGCAGGGAGGAGTGGGCGCTGCTGGACCCTGTGCAGCGAGCACTCTACCGGGACGTGATGCTGGAGACGTACGAGTGCGTGGCCTCGCTGGGTGAGGGCTTTGCTGCCTTTCCTCCTCGTTAGGGCACCTTTGGCTGTGCAGAATGAGCCTCTGCAGGCTGGGCCTGGAATAATCACCATGCAGTTACGTATTGACTAACACCACAATTGCAGTAAGAAAAGAAACACAGAGAAGCATGAGTTTCATGGGGGCTTATTGTGCTCAGCACTCTGATAAAAGCCCCCGAGTTAGTTTTGGCAATCAGGCATCTGCCAGTGGGGGTAGAACCATCTTCCTGCAAACAGCCCTTGTGTCGTTGCGGTGCATGGTGCCAGTAGCTCCAGCAGTCGGACCACTCCAGCTCCTATGAAGTTATCTCTTTAGCATTTATTGTCTCTTTATTCCATTCCCATAAAGATTTTTGAAGCCTTGGGCGTAAAGCAGTTTGGAAAAATTCAACAAATACATTCTAATGTCTGTGTGATTGCCCGGTGTCATTCAGGCCCTAATTGCGACTTCACTTTGGGGAGGGACACAGAGTGGAGTAGTTGGACAAGCAGCGGTGCCAGAATCAGGAAAACATTCTTATGTCCAATGTTTCTATCACTGAAGCTCTACTTCCAGTCCCCGAACGCCTGCTGATCTCCCTTTGTGAAGGAGGGGAAGACCCCTGCATCCTGGATGTGCGTAGCCCTGAGGCTGTGACAACAGACCTCAGCCCAGGTGAGGTAGCGGAGGGACGGAGGACGCCTTCTATGAATAGACCATTGTTGGCATCATGTGCTAATTCTTGATTTCTTATGCAATCCATCAGGTGCTGTGATCACAGATTTTAAGGAGGATCTGCACAGAACTGGTGTAGCCGAAAGGCAGTATAGTAGTGCATCTGTAAGGAAAGCAAGAAGGGATGTCCAGAGTGGCCTGAAGCAAAGAGATCACTTCAAGAAGCCCCTGAGAAAGCGTTCAGGAAAGAGAGCAAGGAACCATCTGGGCTTCAGCAGAAGACCAAAGAAGGCTGAAGACCCCAGGTGTAAGCAAGTGCACCAGAAGAAAAAGCAGAAGCATTGCACTGAATGTGGGAAAAGCTTTAGAAGTGATTCTGAGTTTGTTAACCACCAGTGTGTGAACTCAGAGGAACAACTGCACAAGTGCTCTGATTGTGGAAAGAGCTTCAAATGGAAATTCAACCTCAAGCGCCACAAGAGCATCCACACAGAAGAGAGACCCTATAAGTGTCCCGAGTGTGGAAAGAGTTTCAGAACCAGTTCTGACCTTGTTCTTCACCAGCGCATTCACACAGGAGAGAGACCCTATAAGTGCTCTGAGTGTGGGAAGAGGTTCAAAAGAAGTTCCCACCTCACTCACCACCAGCGCATCCACACAGGAGAGAGACCCTTTATGTGCTTTGAGTGTGGGAAGAGTTTCAGAAGCAGTTCACACCTCACAGTACACCAGCGCATCCACACAGGAGAGAGACCCTTTAAGTGTTCAAAGTGTTCAAAGAGCTTCAAAAGCAGTTCCAACCTCATCCGACACCAGCACATCCACACAGGAGAGAGACCCTACAAGTGCCCTGAATGTGGGAAGAGCTTCAAAAAGACTTCCCATGTCATCCTCCACCAGCGCATCCACACAGAGGAGAGACCCTACAAGTGCTCTGAGTGTGGGAAGGGCTTTAGAAGCAGTTCTAGTCTCAAATCCCATAAGCATATGCACAGAGGAAACAGAAAGCAGAAGTGTGTTGTGGTTTAAACCAGCAGGCCGCTCAGCAGTCGTTTTCTCACTCTTCTCCTTGCCTTTGGGATGCAGGAGAGAACAGAAAGAAACCAAGAAGTAGAACTTATAGGTTGAGATGAAGCTTTTTACTGAGATCAAGGATAAATGTTATGACAGTGTGCACATATATATGAATTGTGTAACAAGTGACATGCTGGGAACTGCTCTGGTTTCTGCCAGAGGCTCCAAGTGGGGCCATTCTTCACAACTCCTGTGTGATTCACCAGAAAGACTGGAGAGCTCTTTCAGGTGATGCAGCCAAGAGACTGCTTTGATGGACTGATCCATGGCTGTGGATCACATCACTGCTGAAATCACTGGGATGCAGGGGGTGGGGGAAATGGCTAGTGAATATCAATCAGGATATGGTGTGGGTTTTTTTTGTTTTTAATGGTAGGCTGCCTCATCTCTCTTTCTTCTCACCTGCTAACCGCTATGTAGAGATCAGCATTATTGAAGGAGACCTCAGAATGTTTGAGCCATGGGGTGGTGTTTGGGATGAGATGTTAGTGCCTGTTAGTGTGAGCCGGAACAATGCCCTGAGAGACAATTAAGTCACAGGGAGGAGCTGAGTGTCCCTTCCCTTAATTGGACTGATGTGTCAGCCACTCTTGGAAGAGTCCAGAACAACACCCCTGAAATGGTCAAGTTTCAGGAGGGGGCCTGGTGTGACTTCCTTTGATTTGCATATAGTCCAGTGTCTAGGACTGGAACAATTCAGTCCAATTCCAAATAGGAGCCATGAGATCTATCTTTTTCCTTTGGTATTATAAGTAGGTGCTGGGGGGAAGGTCAGGTGTGCCCTACCTCTGCTGCTGGCCCTGCTTCTAGGTGCTGCTGCTTCCATTCTTTACCGTGTGGAGCATCCCCATCAGCACGCTTGGTGCTGGATCCAAGGCTGATGATCTCCCTACCCCCTTTAATTTCTCTTCTTCCTTTTCATTATTATTTTTTTCTCTTGTTGTTTTTACTACCTCAAGGCATACTTGAAGTTCCTATCAACAATACAGCTTAGACAGATACAAGTGTGAGAGGGTGGAAACGTAGGATAAATGTTTTGTAGAAATCTCCTAATAAAGTTGACGTTGTTTTCCACCTGTGTATGAATCTTGAGTGTTGGTTCGCCTTCATCTAACTGGAGGGGTTGTGAATGTGGTCACCTCGGCCGTCATTCATGTGCAGGGAGTGACAGTGTTGAATGAACAACAGAAAGAAGACGTCTGGAAAAGGACCTTAGAAGTGATTCTTTCTGTACAAGCTGACAGATCAGGTCTTGCCTCAAAGGCTACTAATTACTAAGCTCTTCTTTCTTGCTCTGCTTGGAAACGGGGATGTTTGCCAGCTTCCAGTCACCTGGGACATGTTGAGATTCCCAAGACCCTTGGATAATCCCCACAGCCCATACATTACATGCCTGCAAGTGGGGCAGCACATTCCACGAAGGTTCATAGTCAGTTCCTCCCATGTAGCCTGCTCTCACTCCGTGTGTCCGTTCACCTTCCCTTCCACACAAATTCTAGAAGAAAATCTCTGCTCAGAGGAGCTGGACTTCTGCCCCACTTCTTGACTTGCAACACTTTGAAATTGCCTGCACGTGTCCTCTTAGGAGATGCCTCTTAACAAGTGACCAGTGCAGACGGGCCACAGTGCCTAGGGCGAGTGATGCTGCTCCAGACATATCCCTTAATTCCGCAAAGAATAATTACTTGGTATCATCCTCCTGGCTGGGTGGCTTACACTAGATTCCCACTTTCCTTCCTTGTCACTTAATCAGTGCCCAGAGGCTCACCACATCACAGCCAAGTGTAAGCTCCATGCAGAGGACACGTGGGACACAGAGGGCACGGGCTTCTGCTGGGTGTATACAACTGTGGGTTAAACCTGGCGGGAGAAAGCCCTCCCTCCATGCCTGAATGGGTGAATGTCCCCCATCTAGAATGACAGTCCCCCTCCTTCACGCCCCCATCTGAAATGTTCCTGCTCCTGCAGACGGGGCACTGCAGTCACACTTCCGCAGGGACTCATGTCTGCAACAGAAGGACAGCAGAGGGAAAGCAGGTAAGTTCAGGGGGAGAGGAAATAGTTTTCTAACTCTTCATGCAACTAAACGCAACGTGTGACAAAGCATGGATGGAAATTAGCAGTTGAATTGATTTTTCTGGCAGTAAATGTGGAAAATCTTCATTCTAATTTTCTTTTCAGGGAAAACCTGCTCAACGGTTCTGAGAATATGGTGATGTAAGATGAAAACACAAAATAGTGAGAATGCTTTTTGGGGGAACCTAAAAGGAAAGAGGAGACACATGAGGGATGCCACTGGACAGGAATTCATTGGATGCAGTTGAAAAGTAAATCATCCCAGTTCTTGGCTGGGCTTCTGCCTTCTGTTGCTGGGGATCCCAATGCCTCCCAGCTGCTTGCTTCCTCCCCATGCATTTTCCCTTGGAGCTGTGAGTTCCTGCAACCCCCAGGGCCCTGCTGTAGCTCTCCTGCATTAGACCAGCCCCCTGCTCCCTGGGATGGAGGAAGAAGAGCTCCTCAGTATTGCAATCATCATCTCCTTGCAGCTTTCTGAGGGGGTCAGGGAGCCTTTAGAGGACAGCAGGGCAAGCTCCTGCTGGCTTCACTAGCTCACCAAAATCAACCTCCACTTCCTGCAAACTGCATTCCAAGCACAGCAGCTTTAGCTGAGCCCAGCAAACGTGAAGGCCCTGCTGCAGGAGATCTCAGACACAACTTCCCAAGGTCAAAGCAAAAACCTTCAAGCTCAAAAGGGATCACTTGCAAGGCAAGCACGCACTGGAGAGCACTGATATCTCTGTGCTGTGGGAATGAGCACCCTGTGGGTTTGCACTGCCTTCTGTTCCCACCACCTCCTGAAACTTGGGATGGTGAATCTAGGAAGAACAAGGTCAGCTTTTTGTAGCTATATAGGAGACAACCAGGGCTTCATAGCACACAGCTGCTCTGAGCTCTTGATTAAAGCATTCCGAAGAGCAGCAGAACCAATGTGCAGCACATTGGGTTAGGAAGGATGAAAGGGTTGTGTGAAAGAAATGCCTTCCCCAGAAGCAAGCACTGGGCTGGAGTTGGAACCAAAACCAAACCCTCCTTGCACCTTTCCTCATTCCACATGCTGACGTTTATTTTAAGAACAACAAACAACACTACAGTGAAGAAAGCTCCAGAACAACTCAGCTACTTTATTCACCCCCTTCCCTTTCCACTACAGATGATTCTCAGAAAACCTCCAAGAGCCACGTTACTGCTCTCCTGACCCCTCTCAGATTCATCGGTGCACTCACAAATTACTGAGAGCAATACATACACACAGACACACAGAACATCCCTACACAGCCTCTTCTCCTTAGGAAACAGCATCAAAAAGCTGCTGGCAGGAGGAGCAGAAGAGGAAACCTGGCATGGTGAGAGAGCTGCTTTGGGTAGCAAGGAAAGGCCATCTGAAGCTCCTGGGTTAAGTCCCTTCTGCAGAGAGTGCCAGTGATGCCATCTCCTTTGCAAACTCTTCCTGTGTTGGCACCGGAACCAAACCCTCCAAGAAGCATTGGGGTCTCCGTCATCCTGGGCTCTCCAGCATCCTCAAGGTCTCTCCCTCTGCTGGGGGTTTTCCCAGGAGAAACGAGGTGCCAGCCTTGAGAGAATCTCCTCCTGCACCAGAGACACTTGCAGGGCCACCGTCTCATGTGGCCTGGGCAATGTTTAGTGAGGATGGAGCTCTGGATGAAGCTCTTTCTGAAGTGCAGGCATTTCTATGGTCTCTGCCACAGGCCAGTCAGCCTCACCTCTGTCCCTGGAAAGGTGATGGAACAGGTTATGCTGGATGCCATCTCCAGATAACCGGAAGAAAAGGAGGTTATCAGGAGTAATCAGCATGGGTTCACCAGGGGGAGGTCATGTTTGACCAACCTGGTAGCCTTCTATGATGTTGTCACTGGCTGGGTGGATGGGGGGAGAGCAGCAGGTGTAATCCACCTTGATTTCATCAAGGCGTTTGATACTGTCTTCCACGACATCCTTATAACAAAGCTGAGGAAGTGTGGGATAGATGAGTGGACAGTGAGCTGTGTTGAAAACTGGCTGACTGGCAGAGCGCAGAGGGTTGTTGTTGGCGGTGCAGAGTCCGGTTGGAGGCCTGTAACCAGCGGTGTTTCTCAGGGGTCGGTGCTGGGTCCGGTCTTGTTCAACATCATCAATGATCTTGATGAGGGGATAGTGGCCACCTTCAGCAAGTTTGCTGATGATACAAAATTCGGAGGATTGGCTGACACACCTGAAGGCTGTGCTGCCATTCAGCGAGACCTGGACAGGCTGGAGAGCTGGGCAGTAAGAAACCAGATAAGGTTTAACAAAAGCACATATAGAGTCTTGCATCTAGGGAGGAATAATTGCATGCATCAGTACAGGTTGGGGGATGAGCTGCTGGAGAGGAGCTCTGCAGAGAGGGACGGGGGTGTCCTGGTGGACGACAGGTTGGCCATGAGCCAGCAGTGTGCCCTTGTGGCCAAAAAGGCCAATGGCATTCTGGGGTGCACGTGAGGAGCTCTGTGCTCTGCACAAAGCCCTGCTCACACTCGAGGCATTTCTAAGGCTTCCAGCCACATGAACTCACTGGTGCAGGCACGGATTGGACTTCACCCAAGTGCAGACACTCTTACCGCAGCAGGTTTGAGTTGTGGCCAAAGCTCTTCTTGCAGGCTGCACATCTGTAGGGTTCCTCATGTGGATCCACTGGTATGTGATGAACTTCCAGCTGTGGACGGACCATTTCCTGCAGTCAAGGCAGTCATATGGACCCTCCTCTTGGGTTGGTTCTCTGGCTTGAGCTCCAGATGAAGCTCTTCCCACACTCCCTGCAGACAAGATTTCTTGCTTCCTGGTGACATATTGGCCTAGCTGAGGTTTCCTTTGGGTCCTCAACTGCTGCCCCACAGCAGATGAGTATCTACAGGGGAGGTAAGAGGTGACTCTCCTTGCACACAGCCCTGGCAGAAATATGCCACCTGGCAGAGGGTTTCCAGTGGCTGTGACACATCCCTCTCTGGATTCTCCTTTGCATGGCCACTCAACACAGCAACTGCAGCTGTAAGAGAGCAATATGCATTATTCTCATGCAAAGAAGGAGAAAGAGGATTGAGTTTGGCCACAGAGCTCTTCCTCTACTCAAGGGATTTGTAAGGTTCATCACCACACAAAATGACAGGGTGGTGACCAGGCTGGAGCTGTGGCTGAAGCTCTGCCTATGTTTGGGGCTCTGCAGGCTCTGTATCTTGTGTGGCTGTGCTGCTGGGAATGAGGCTGGAACTGCTTCTGAAGGTTCCTCATATCTTGGGGATGCTTCTACAGCCTTTGTGCTCTGTGGATGTGCTTGTGGGTGTTGAGATTAGATCTGTGTTTGAAGCTCTTCCCACACTCAGGGCATTTGTAGGGTCTCTCCCCCGTGTGGACGCGCTGGTGCTGCTTCAGTTCAGAACTGCTTTTGAAGCTCTTCCCACACTCAGGACACTGAAAGGGTCTCTCCTCTGTGTGGATGCGTTGGTGGAAACTGAGGTGGGAACGGCTTTTGAAGCTCTTCCCACACTCAGAGCACTTGTAGGGTCTCTCCCCTGTGTGGGTCCGCTGGTGCTGCTTCAATTCAGAACTGCTTTTGAAGCCTTTCCCACACTCAGGACATGTAAAAGGTTTCTCTCCTGTGTGGATGCGCTGGTGCAGCTTTAAATCTGAACTGCTTTTGAAGCCCTTCCCACACTCAGGACATGTAAAAGGTTTCTCTCCTGTGTGGATGCGCTGGTGCAGCTTTAATTCTGAACTGCTTTTGAAGCCCTTCCCACACTCAGGACACTGAAAGGGTCTCTCCTCTGTGTGGATGCGCTGGTGCTGCTTCAATTGACAACTGTTTTTGAAGCTCTTCCCACACTCAGGACACTTGTAGGGTCTCTCTCCTGTGTGGATGCGATGGTGGATGATGAGGTGGGAACTGCTTTTGAAGCTCTTCCCACACTCAGTACACTTGTAGGGTCTCTCTCCTGTGTGGATGTGTTGGTGGTAGGTGAGGTGGGAACTGCTTTTGAAGCTCTTCCCACACTCAGAGCACTTAAAGGGTCTCCGTCCTGTGTGGATGTGCTGGTGGCGGGTTAGTTGGGATCTCCTTTTGAAGCACCTTCCACAATCAGAGCACTTGTATGGGCTCTTTGCTGAGTGTATGCACTGGTGGTTAATGATGCTGGAATCTATTTTAAAGTTCCCACAAAGCTCAGTGCATGGATCCTGCTTTTTCTTCTGGCACACATCCTCGCTCCTGGGTTCTTCAGGATGCTTTTCACCTATGTTGAAGTCCAGTGGGTTCCTTCCTGTCTTTACCAGACACTTTCCCAGGGGATTCTTGATGCACTCACCCTGACCTTGCTCCACGCCTCCTTGGACATCCCTTCTGATTTCCTCCACACAGACACTACCCCACCACCTTTCGGCCACTCCACTTTCCTGCAGATCCTCCAATATATCTGCAATCCGAGTTCCTGCTGGATGACAGAGAAAATCCAGAAATACCACACAATGCACAAAATAAAATCAAGACAGAGATGGCTCTCACAGTCCCAGCCTCCTCCTTCCTTCCACCACCTCACCTGGGCTGAGGTCTCCTGGCACAGCCTCAGGGCTACGCACATCTGGGATCCAGGGCTCTTCCCCTCCTTCAAGCAGGGAGATCACCACGGGTTTGTGGGCTGGAAGTGGAGCTTCGATGACAGAAATATGGAGATAAGAGGGTTTCCCTGATTCTGGTACAGCTGGTTGTCGAACAACTCCTCTCTCTGTCCCTCCACATGATGAAACCACAATTCGGACCAGAATTACTTTTATAGAATTTCACAGAATCACAGGATCACAGAATTGTAGGGGTTGGAAGGGACCTCCAGAGATCATTGAGTCCAACCCCCCTGCCAAAGCAGGCTCCCTACACCAGGTCGCACAGGTAGGCGTCCAGGCGGGTCTTGAATATCTCCAGAGAAGGAGACTCCACAACCTCCCTGGGCAGCCTGTTCCAGTGCTCCGTCACCTCACCGTAAAGAAGTTCTTGCGCACATTGGTGCGGAACTTCCTGTGCTCCAGCTTCTGGCCATTTCCCCTTGTCCTGTCTCCACACACTGCTGAAAAGAGTCCGGCCTCGCCACTTTGCCCCCCACACTTTAGATATTTATAGACCTGGATCAGGTCCCCTCTCAGTCTTCTCTTCTCAAGGCTGAACAGACCCAGTTCTCTTAGCCTTTCTTCATAGGGGAGATGTTCCAGGCCTTTCACCATCTTTGTGGCTCTCCGCTGGACTCTTAACAAGAGATCCCTGTCTTTTTTGTACTGGGGAGCCCAGAACTGGACACAGTACTCCAGATGAGGCCTTACCAGGGCAGAGGAGAGGGGGAGGATCACCTCCATCGACCTGCTGGCCACGCTCTTTTTAATGCACCCCAGAATGTCATTGGCCTTTTTGGCCACAAGGGCACACTGCTGGCTCATGGCCAACTTGTCATCCACCAGGACACCCAGGTCCCTCTCTGCAGAGCTCCTCTCCAGCAGGTCATCCCCCAGCCTGTACTGGTGCATGCAATTATTCCTCCCTAGATGCAAGACTCTATATGTGCTTTTGTTAAACCTCATCTGGTTTCTTACTGCCCAGCTCTCCAGCCTGTCCAGGTCTTGCTGAATGGCAGCACAGCCTTCAGGTGTGTCAGACAATCCTCCCAACTTCGTATCATCAGCAAACTTGCTGAGGGTGGCCACTATCCCCTCATCAAGGTCATTGATGAAGATGTTGAACAAGACCGGACCCAGCACCGACCCCTGGGGAACACCGCTGGTTACAGGCCTCCAACCAGACTCTGCACCGCCAACAACAACCCTCTGCGCTCTGCCAGTCAGCCAGTTCTCAACCCACCTCACTGTCCACTCATCTATCCCGCACTTCCTCAGCTTTGTTATAAGGATGTCGTGGGAGACAGTGTCAAACGCCTTGCTGAAATCAAGACTACATCCACTGCTCTCCCCCCATACACCCAGCCAGTGACAACATCATAGAAAGCTACCAGGTTGGTCAAGCACGACCTCCCCCTGGTGATCCCATGCTGACTACTCCTGATAACCTCCTTTTCTTCCAGTTGTCTGGTGATGGCATCCAGCACAATCTGTTCCATTACCTTTCCAGGGACAGAGGTGAGGCTGACTGGCCTGTAATTACCTGGATCTTCCTTCTTGCCCTTTTTGAAGACCGGAGTGACATTGGCTATCCTCCAGTCTTCAGGCACCTCCCCCATTCTCCAAGACCTCTCAAAGATGACAGAGAGCGGTTCAGCAATCACCTCTGCCAGCTCCCTCAGCACCCGTGGATGCACCCCATCGGGTCCCATGGATTTATGAACATTGGTGTTGCCTAGGCGCTCTCGAACCGCCTCTTCCCTGACTAAAGGAAAGTCTTCCATTCCCCAGACCTTCTCACTAACTGCCAGGGTCTGGGATTCCCGAGGGGGAACTTTTTCACTTGAAGACAGAAGCAAAGAAGGCGTTCAGTATCTCCGCCTTCTCAGCATCCCCCGTTACCAGAACACTCCCCTCACTTAGTAGGGGACCTACATTCTCCCTAGTCTTCCTTTTACTGTTAACATACTTAAAAAAGCCTTTTTTATTATCCTTTACCACCTTTGCTAGATTCAATTCCAGGTGGGCTTTAGCCTTCCTCGTCGCATCCCTGCAGGCCCTGACAACATTTCTATATTCTTCCTGAGTGGTCAGACCCTTTTTCCACATTTCATGGACCTTCTTTTTCCCTTTGAGTTTGCGCATGAGCTCCTTGCTCATCCACACAGGTCTCCTGCCACCTTTTCCCGATTTCTTGCTCACAGGGACGCACCGATCCTGAGCTTGGAAGAAGAGCTGTTTAAATGCCGTCCAGCTCTCACAGGCCCCCTTACCTTCTAACACCCTAGCCCACGGGATAGCTCCAAGTAGGTCCCGGAAGAGATCAAAGTCGGCTCTCCTAAAGTCCAGGGTAGCAATCCTACTTTTTGCTTTGCTTCTTCCATTCAAGATCTTGAACTCCACCATCTCGTGGTCGCTACAACCCAAGCTACCCCCAACTTTTACTTCTTTAACAAACCCGTCCTTATTTGTGAGAATAAGGTCCAGTAACACCCCTCCCCTCGTCGGTTCCTCCACCACCTGCATCAGAAAGTTGTCCTCAACACATTGCAGGAACCGTCTAGACCGCGCGTGCCTGGCCACGTTGCTTATCCAGCAAATATCTGGATAATTGAAGTCCCCCATAAGCACCAGCGCCTGGGATTGCGACGCTACTTCCAGTTGCTTATGAAAGGCCTCATCAACCTCCTCCTCCTGATCAGGGGGCCTGTAGTACACACCCACAACGGTGTCACCCATACCAGCCCGCCCCTTGATTCTCACCCACAAGCTCTCCACTGCTGCATCACCCTCCCCCAGGTGGAGTTCAATACACTCTAGCTGCTCTCTCACATAAAGAGCAACTCCACCACCCCGCCTCACCAGCCGATCTTTCCTAAAAAGCACATAGCCCTCCATGACAACATTCCAGTCATGCGAGCTGTCCCACCACGTTTCCGTGATCGCAATGAGATCATAGCCTTGCGACCGCACACAGATCTCCAACTCTTCCTGTTTATTTCCCATGCTGCGCGCATTAGTGTACAGACACTTTAGGGAAGCAGCACCCCCCTGCCCCTCTCCATCCTTTTGAACTCCACCCTTTTCACCCATCAAACTCCGTTTTGAGCCACGAACTACCCACTCAACCCCAGTGGCCCTCATTCTGTCCCCTTCCCCCTTCATACCTAGTTTAAACACCTTTCAATGAGCCCTGCCAGTTCCTGGGCTAGGATCCCCTTACCCCTTGGAGACAGGCTACTTCCATTTGCAGCCATCATGCCAGGTGCAGAGTAAATTGCCCCGTGGTCAAAAAAAACAAAGTTCCTGTGCTTGCACCAACTTCTTAGCCATTTCATAGAATTTTCTTTTATATTTTCCAAATGCTTCAAAAATGTTTATGGGAATGGAATAAAGAGACAATAAATGCTAAAAAGGTAACCTTATAGAGCTGGAGTAGTCTGATTGCTGGAGCTACTGGCACAATGCAACGCAAGAACACAAGGGCTGTTTGCAGGGAGATGGTTCTACCCTCCATGGCTGATGCCTCCTTGCCAGCACTAACTCAGGGGCTTTTATCACAGTGCTGAGCACAATAAGCCCCTCTGTGTTTCTTTTGTTACTGCGATTGTGGTGTTGGTCAAGAAGTAACTGCATGGTGATTATTCCAGGCCCAGCCTGCAGAGGCTCATTCTGCACAGCCAAAGGTGCCCTAACGAGGAGGAAAGGCAGCAAAGCCCTCACCCAGCGAGGCCACGCACTGGTACGTCTCCAGCATCACGTCCCGGTAGAGCGCTCGCTGCGCAGGGTCCAGCAGCGCCCACTCCTCCCTGCTGAAATACACGGCCACCTCCGCAAAGCTCACGGGCTCCTGCAAGCAAAGAGGCTCCTTGCTGGGAACAGCCAAGGCCCAGGGAAGCAGCTCGCACAGGACACAAACTCCCGTCCCAGCCGCTTCTCTGGCCCCAGCACACACGTGCTGCCTGAGGGCACCTCCCTCTCCCCCGGCATTCGCATCCCTCGCCCCTCCGCCTCTCCTGCCTGCTTCCCCCAGCCCCTACCTGACATGGCTGTGCTGTGGCCATCTGCTGCTCTCCTGCAGGTGAGATGATCACGGCTGCAAGGCAGAAGTCGAACTGGAGCCTGCAGGGACAAGAGAAAGGGCAGGGGAGCTGTGAGGGAACGCAGCAGTCCCTGTCCCAGCCCAGCCCTCCACAGCCCATCTGCAGGACGCTGCCTGCCTAGGGGATGGCACAGCAGGCCTTGCACAGGAAGACAATCAGCAACAGCACTGATAACACTTCGGATAAAAGAGATGATCCATCACAAAGCTGTCTCAAAGAACTGACGGCTTACACTCAGTTCAACAGCTGAGGGCACTTGCAGTGTGTGCCTAAAAACAGAGCATGGCAAGGAGTCAGTCATTACCCCAACACAGAGAGCAGCCCAAGTGCCCTTGGAGCTCCCCTGCACAGCAGCGGGCTGCATGACAGGATCTCTCCTTGAGTAGGGATGTCTCTCGAGTACACAGCTGCAGAGATCCCTTGCACCGTGACATCAAGACTCCTCAATACAGGTCTTCCGTAAGAGACTCATGGCTACTTTGGAGCTATCAGAGCTTCTCTAAGGCTATATCTTTAACTGATTATGTGTATATGATCTCTGTGACATTATTCCTGATCAAGCCTGCGATTAGCAGTGGATCAAGCTGCAGTGAGGCTCCTTACCTTTGTGGTTTTAGAAGTTCAGAAAGGATGGGGGAGCACTCTGAGACTCGTGACTCGTTGAGTCCGTGTCAATCCAACTCGGTTCTGGGAACCTGAGCGTGCACTTCAGGCAGCAGCGTTAAGATTACCAACGGAAAGGGAACCAAATGTTGTGTGTCAAACTGCCAAAGCCAGTGTCTGGCTCCCAGGTGAGAAATGTTATGTCAAACACTCACTCTGCAATTATAAACTGTCACGAAACATTGTTCTCAACCCCCAGAGAAACAGGGAGGCTGCTCTGCACGCACTTCATGCAGCTGCTAACCTCCATGAATCAAACACCACCAACGGTCCCCAATACTCTTTTCCTGCTGTGGCACAGGGTGGAAGTTCTGATGTTACAGCATATTTGGACACAATACAAGACCTCTCATTCTCATCCATAATCCTTTAGCCACACATACGGAGCTTTTACAGTTTACCTCCTTTGGTAAATGTAAAAGGAGAACTGGCTTCAACGGACAAAGAGAAGGCTGAGGCACTGAATGAGTTCTTTGCCTCGGTCTCCACTGGCAGCCAGGATTCTAAGAATTCTCACGTCCCTGAGCCCTGCATCTCTAAACCTCCAGGTGGGTGCCGGGGCAGTAAATCAGGTCAGGCTGTCACTGGCGGCCTTCTATGATGGAGTGATGGCACTGGTGGACAAAGGGAAGGCAACTGAAGTCATTTACCTGGACTTGAGCAAGGCCTTTGACATGGTCCCCCGCCACATCCTTATCTCCAAACTGGAGGGATGTGGATTTGATGGGTGGACCACTCGATGGACAAGAAATCTGTGGAAAGGCCACAGACAGAGGGAGGTGATTAATGGCCCTATGTCCAGGTGGAAGCTGTTGGAGAGGGTCCAGAGGAGACCAACAGAGACGATCGGAGGGCTGGAGCACCTCCACAACGAAGACAGGCTGAGGGAGCCGGGCTCGTTCAGCCCTGTGGGAATCAAATGTTGTTTCTGCATTAGAATTGGATAATATTTTTTTATTTCATGAACTCCGTTGTCTTAGTTCTTTTTGGGAGTCCTTTTACCTAACTTGGGGAAGATCTGATAGTTTGCATCACTTATCCTCTAGCCAAAGCTTCCCAGGAATACACGCTCTGTATATAGGTGTATATATGTATATTTTGTCACACACACTGCAAGAACATCCTGCACGAGAGAACAAGTCATGGTATGCCCGAGGAAGCGCCTGAAGAGACATCTGAAGGCCTGGCATCATCCCCCCCGGTGCTCTTTGTTTAACGAAGACTTCGGAGACAATCACCATATCAATAGGACAAGAAGAGCACTGAGACATCTTGGAGACAACAGGACTGACACCAGGTAACACACGAATCAACAAACGTAAACTGATAAGATTGTGAACCTGGAGTACCCAGCCAATGGGGAAACAGGGCAGGGGGATGGCTAAAGGGAGAAACAGGGTATAAAGACTGTCATCTTGTGTCCATAGGTGCGCTCCTGCTTGCGGGACGCCCGCCATTGCAATCGCGAATAAAATCTGCTTTTATCAGAGATACCGTCCTGACAAAAATTACTTGGATGTTTCCAACAGTACCATCTGGAAAGAGTGAGGTTTTCTTACACACATGGAGAACAAATTCAGCATGATGTAAATCTACCAAAGAGCAGCATGGCTGTTATACATTGCAAAGGACATCAGAAGAGTGATACTGTACAGGAAACTGGGAACATGATGGTGGATCAGGTGGCAAAACAGGCAGTTGAAGGAAAAGAAATTGGTGAACTGGCTTTAATTCCAGATGGTAAACTTAAAATATCTGAACCTTAATCAGAACCTATAAGATATTGTAGAGAGGATAGAAATTTACTGATTTAAAAGGGAAGAGAGCAAGCTGACAGGTGGGTGCATACCCAGATGGACACATTGTTGTGCCCTTTAGTATTTTATAGAAATTCGTTCTAAGTGTGGGAATCAAATGTTGTTTCTGCATTAGAATTGGATAATATTTTTTATTTCATGAACTCCGTTGTCTTAGTTCTTTTTGGGAGTCCTTCTACTTAACGTGGGGAAGATCTGATAGTTTGCATCACTTATCTTCTAGCCAAATCTTCCCAGGAATGCACGCTCTGTATATAGGTGTATATATGTATATTTTGTCACACACATTGCAAGAATATCCTGCACGAGATCAAACCAGAGAACAAGTCATGGTATGCCCGAGGAAGCGCCTGAAGAGACATCTGAAGGCCTGGCATCATCCCCCCCCCGGTGCTCTTTGTTTAACGAAGACTTCGGAGACAATCACCATATCAATACGACAAGAAGAGCACTGAGACGTCTTGGAGACAACAGGACTGACACCAGATAACACACGAATCAACAAACGTAAACTGATAAGATTGTGAACCTGGAGTACCCAGCCAATGGGGAAACAGGGCAGGGGGATGGCTAAAGGGAAAACCAGGGTATAAAGACTGTCATCTTGTGTCCATAGGTGCGCTCCTGCTTGCGGGACGCCCGCCATTGCAATCGCGAATAAAATCTGCTTTTATCAGAGATACCGTCCTGACAAAAATTATTTGGATGTTTCCAACATAAGGGAACATAATAAAATATGGGGGCACAGACATCAGAAAGTAACTGTACAATCCTAGTACCAGGAACAGGGTACAAGTGGGGCTTGTTGGGAAAGGGAATCTTTTAGGACAACAACTGTAAATTGATTTTTTTCAGAACTGCCAGGAAAAAGGAGGGTTTCAGTATATGCTAGTTCTAACCAATACCCTTTCAGGGTGGCCAGAAGCATTCCCTTGCAGGACCAATAAAGCCAAAGAAATAACCAAGGTATTGCTGCAGGAGATTAGACCAAGGTTTGGGTGTCCTGCAGCAATACCCTTCAACCAGGGAACTCGCTTTATTGCAGAGATTGTCCAATAGGTCAGTAAGCATTGGGAATAAACTGGCAATTGCACAAACCACACAGACCACAGGCGAGTGGTCAGGTGGAAAAGATGAACCATCTAATTAAATCACAGGTTGTAAAACTGGGCCAGGAAGCTGGACTGTCCTAGCCAAAGTTGTTGCCTTTGGCTCTCCTTAGGAGCAGAATGAAACCTAGAGCCAAAGAGGCATTAAGTCTTTCAAAATACTGTACAAATGGCCTTATGTTGTACAAACAGGATTTCTACCCAGGTAGGGAGTGAAATACTGAGCATGTGGTAAGTCTACAAGAACAGCTTCAGGAAATAGAGAAACTAGTTCTAAGAGCTAGAACCCAAGGCCTTGACGGCTTGATACATAATATTTTAACAAGAGATTATATGTATATAGCAGATGTCTTTCACATTCGCCCCTGGAATCAAGGTGCATAAGTCTGTGCCAGGTGCTGCTAACATCCTGCACAGATATATCATACTAGAGTTAAGAAGGTCCCTCAAATACAATGGGAACTGAAGTCAGCTGGACCCTTACAATTGTGAATCCAAAGACAGTAGTATGGGCTCTTATAATTGTTAGAAATGTTAATTTGATTAAGTGCAGCATTTGATGTAAATCTTATATATCTCTTGTGAAAAACTTCATTGCAAAGTATACTTATATTGGTAATTGGTATGTGGGCAAGCTAAGGATTTAAACTTTTCAATTCTTTTTGTCCCTGATGTTTTTAAGGTGATAAATCAAATTGTTGCAGGGTTTGAGTCACTGTCCTGGTGGGTGATGATCAACAAGAATGTAGATTGGATTAACTACATTTGTTATAATCAGTGGAGATTTACAAATTATACAAAAGAGTGCAATAAAGGGAATTGCAGAACAGTTAGATGCCACAGGTAGGATGGCCTGGGAAAATAGGATCTCCTAAGATACGATACAAGCTGGAAAAAAAAAAAAGAAAAAAGGTGTATGTGTAATGCTGGGTATCTGTTGTTCCACCTTCATCCCAATAACACAGCTCCAGGTGATACAATAACTAAGGCACTGCAAGGGCTTACCACCCTTGCCAATGAACTGCCAGAAAAATCGGGAATAGATACTTCTATCACTGGATGGTTGGAGTCCTGGTTTGGTGAATGGAAAGGGGTGATTGTATCCACGTTTACTTCTTTCATAGTAGTAACAGGAGCCCTGATGGCCATTGGTTGCTGTGTTATTCCCTGTGTGAGGGGACTGGTACAGTGACTGATCGAGACAGCACTATTGAAGCAAACACCAATGGTGTCACCACATTTGGATAAAATGATGGTATTAGAGGAGATAGGAAATAAAGAAAGTGGAGAAGAGGGAGATGTCTATAAAAGTGAAACTTAAAAAAAAAAAAAAAATTGCAGAAATCAACAGTGTATGAAAAAAAGAAAAAGGGGGGAATTGTGGGAATCAAATGTTGTTTCTGCATTAGAATTGGATAATATTTTTTTATTTCATGAACTCCGTTGTCTTAGTTCTTTTTGGGAGTCCTTTTACCTAACTTGGGGAAGATCTGATAGTTTGCATCACTTATCCTCTAGCCAAAGCTTCCCAGGAATGCACGCTCTGTATATAGGTGTATATATGTATATTTTGTCACACACACTGCAAGAACATCCTGCACGAGAGAACAAGTCATGGTATGCCCGAGGAAGCGCCTGAAGAGACATCTGAAGGCCTGGCATCATCCCCCCCGGTGCTCTTTGTTTAACGAAGACTTCGGAGACAATCACCATATCAATAGGACAAGAAGAGCACTGAGACATCTTGGAGACAACAGGACTGACACCAGGTAACACACGAATCAACAAACGTAAACTGATAAGATTGTGAACCTGGAGTACCCAGCCAATGGGGAAACAGGGCAGGGGGATGGCTAAAGGGAAAAACAGGGTATAAAGACTGTCATCTTGTGTCTATAGGTGCGCTCCTGCTTGCGGGACGCCCGCCATTGCAATCGCGAATAAAATCTGCTTTTATCAGAGATACCGTCCTGACAAAAATTATTTGGATGTTTCCAACAGCCCGGAGAAGAGAAGGCTGCGGGGTGACCTTATCGCAGCCTTTCAGTACCTAACCCGCTCGGCCTCACCTGCTGTGCTGGGAAGAGTCGGCCTTCTCCTGGCAGCGGCACCGACGGCACCGACGGCTCCGTCTCTGCCCAGAGCTGCACACAGGGCTGAGCGCCGTCCCGGGATGCGCCGGGAGCAGCGGCCCGGGAGGTGACACAGCGCCGACGGCGCCGCTCGGAGAGACCTTGAGTGCCGGAGAGGAGAGGAGAGGAGAGGAGAGGAGAGGAGAGGAGAGGAGAGGAGAGGAGAGGAGAGGAGAGGAGAGGAGAGGAGAGGAGAGGAGAGGAGAGCGACGCGTGGGGGACACAGAGCAGCGCAGCCAAGCGAAGGCCGGGTCCCGTCCCGCCGGAAGGCACGCCGTCCGCGGCCGCGAGGGAAGAGGAGTTCCGGGCTCAGTCGGGCTGAACGACTGCCTGGGCCGGGCCGCTGGGCGGGGCGGAGCCGCCGCCGTGATGGCGCGGGGCAGGGGGCGGCCGCAGGACGGGCTGGGCTGGGCTGGGCTGGGCTGCGTGCGTGCCGTGCTGTGCGGGGCGGACGCGGCTGCCGGCTGGGTTGGCGAGCCCGAGGGCGGCAGCGGGAGGCTTTCTCTCGCCGGGGTAGGATTCCTTTTGCCAGCTTGGCTAAACAGACCAACCCGTATCTCGTACGGCAGTCAGTGCGGTATGGCAATTCGGAATGGATCGCACTGGGTACGTAGGGTCACCCCCGAGTACGTTGCCCGGTGCGATTCAAGGGAACGTACGGCCAGCCGGACGGACCACAACCCCACGCAGAACCCATGGTATCACTGCACAGAAGACTTATTAGGACCTTTATTCAAGGATTTAGGGATGGTCGTATTCCTACGGCGGCTTTTGGGTAAAGCTCTACGCACAGCTCCGTTCCATTGGCAGAGTTCTGTTCAACACAGTATGGTGCCTGGCGTTGTACCGGAGATTGCCTCTCGCTGAGACAGATTCGTGGTTGAGAGGAGTTAAAGGAGCGCCAGGACAGCAACGATGGGATGTGTGACCGCAAGGATGTGCGAATGGCCCCAGCAAAGGAAGCAGAGACCCAGCAGAAAGCGGCGCTTCATTAGCGTGACAAAACACAGCCTCCATCCCTCCCTCCCTCCCTCCCCTGGCTGCAGACGCGCCGTGAGAACGAGCTGTGAAACTGCCCAAGGCCTGACAGCCGGCTCGGGGCGTGCTCGCTGTGGGAATCGCTGCCTGGAGCTGAGGCTGTGCCGAAGCGGCCAGAGCCTGGCTGGAAGCCATCCGGGCAGCACCGCGGCGGCAGGAGGTGCAGCAAGGCCGTCGTGCGGCCAGCTCCGGGCTGAGGGCACTCGGCATCCTCTGCTCTCCCAGGAGCGACTCCCAGGAGCCCGGTTGCCTGCACCAGAGGTGGGAGCAGCCTGCTCCGCACCCCAGGTAGGTGCCCTCGGTGGCTCGTGCAGAGGAGCGCACACTTGCTGCCCCCCGCCAGCAGCAGCGGGAGGGGAGCGGGGAGCGGCACCGGCGGGGCGGAACCGGCACTGCCGTAGCCCAGGCGGGAGCCCGGTCCCGGCTCCAGCTCCTGCCCAGCACAGCAGGTTTGCTGGGTCAGACGGGCAGAAACGAGGGCAGCAGCGGTTGCCAGGCGTGTTGCAGCCCGGCTTGGGCTCCGAGGGGCACAGGAAGGGGTTGGAGCTGGGACAGCGAGGAAGTGAGCAGAGGAGCTCAGCGTGCTCTGCTGCCCGGTTGGCTCTGCGTAACACAGCGCAGCTGGGACTGCGTTTCTCCCTCTGGGCCACGGCAGACACGAGATGATCTCGCTCGGCTGCTCTGCACGCATGGACTGATGTAAGCTTATAACTCCCCGATGCCTCCTTTTGAGTGTGTGAATGTGAAGCCTCCAAGGGGGGAATTTCCAGTCCCCTGCCCTCCCCGGCAGCCCGCAGTTTCCCTTCGGGGTCCCAGCAGGCAACATCTGCACGTCAGTCAAGTGCCGCCCAGGCTGCGTTGTGCAAAGGGCGCCCGCTGCTGAGAACGTGCCCTGCAAGTGAGCGCAGGGTGTGTGCTGAGCTGATGAGAGATGGATCTTATTGATATAACGTCGTCATAATGTAGTGTTCAAATAGTGCCTTTACAAGGCTGTTGTAACCGCGTGGTTGTTTATTGCATAGCAGGCAGGGTTAAACACACACATAGAGGAGGCCCTCCTGCTGAGTCCCGAGGCTCAGAACTTGCTCAGCTGGGCCCCAGCTGTTGAAGCAGGTGGGAAAGGCAGTTACACTGGTACTATCCCAGTGCCATTCACTTCCACTGATATATTTACGTGTGCTTCATTTCCGTGCATGACCGCGGCTGAGAGATCTGAGTTTTTGTTGTTAGAATTTGTGGAGTGATGCCTCACTGGAGGCATGAGAACAGGCAGTAGACTCATTAACTGCTCGCGTAGAAGCAAAACGGTGGGCTATGAACCCACAAGAAGTGCAAGGACCAGGTTTGTTGGTAAAATTCCTGGGTGTAATTTGGTCAGTGCAATAACGGATGAAGGTCAGGCGTTCCCAGTCCCTGCTGGGCCGTGGCAGCTGCAGGAATTTTGGGGTATATTGAGCTGCTGTCGTTCCTTTATACCCCACCGTGCGCAGCTGCTGCGGCCTTTGTATCTGCTGAGAACAAAGGGCCAAGAACGGGACAGCAAGCAAAACCAGCTGTGAAACAGGCCCAGGCACTGGTTGTATTCGGTCCCACCCTTCCAGCTGAACCAGAGGCATGCAACTCGAGATGGGTCTGGCTAGCGTCTATGGCAGTGCCAAAATTCCGCTTGAACCCCAGCTGGGTTCTGGTCTGAAGTTTGGCACAGAGCAGAAGAAAGGTACGGTGTGATTGAAAAGCAGTTGATGGCTTCTTGTTCTGCACGGCGAGCGGTAGAGCCAGGAACTCCAACATCTCAAGTCGTAGTTAAGAGCACCCTGCCTTTCTGTCCTTACAGGCATCATGTGCTGGCCGCGTGGGTGCAGCGTTCAAGCGGAAAGAACCCTGCAGACGCTGGCAGAAGCGTTGGTGGAGAGAGAAGTGCCCTTTGAAGCATCTGACGCCCTGCAGGCAGTGCCTATCGCGTCCAACGCCAGCATGGTCCTTCTTTCTCCTTTTCAGCGGTTTGCCCTCTCTCAGCAGTTGGTAAGCAATAATGCACCAGCTTAGGGAGTTGCTGCTTCTCGCTTACTGGGATTATCTGCAGTGGATGCCCGTGTGTGTGTGAGGGTGTGTTTGCTGAATCGAAGCCACACAGGTCACGCAGAATGGCTCGGGTTGGAAGGGACCTCAAGGATCGTGGAGCTCCAACCCCCTTGCCACAGGGAGGGCCACCAACCTCCCCATCTGCTAGTAATTCAGGCTGCCCAGGGCCCATCCAACCTGGCCTTGAACACCTCTAGGGACGGGGCATCCACAGCCTCTCTGGGCAGCTGTTCCAGCACCTCACCGCTTTCATCGTAAAGAGTTTCCCCCCGACATCCCACCTAAATCTTCCCTCCCTCAACTTAAAACCATTTCCCCTAGTCTTGCTGTTATCTACCATTTCAGAGTTGACACCCCTCCTGCTTATAGGCTCCCTTTAAGTCCTGGCAGGCTGCAATGAGGTCACCCTGCAGCCTTCTTTTCTCCAGGCTGCACAAGCCCAGCTCCCTCAGCCTGGCCCTCCTCTAGACTCCCTCCAACAGCTCTCTGTCTTTCTTGTACTGGGGTCTCCAGACTTGGGCACAGTACTCCAGATGGGTCCTCACGAGGACAGAGTACAGGGGGACAATCACCTCCTTGTCTCTGCTGGCCACCCCTGTTTTCATGGAGCCTGGAAAAGTGGTCAGCTCGTAACCCTCTGTCCTGCCCTGAGTGCAGTTTGCTTGCATCTGCTCCTGAGACATCACAGAATCACAGAATTGCCAGGGTTGGAAGGGACCTCAAGGATCATGAATCTCCAACCCCCCTGCCACATGCAGGGCCACCAATCATCCCACCTAATGCTAGACCAGGCTGCCCAGGGCAGACTTGTTTTGCAAGCAGGTGTTTCACTTGGGCTTTGTGTCATGCATTGGACAAGTGATTGCAGTGTGCAAGCGGAAAAAGGCTTGTAGACCCCAGGGAGAATAAGAGTAACTTTGATGTTCTGATTCTCTGAAATAGCATTAATGATATATTTTGCCCCAAACTGTGATGTTCTCACACTCCAAAATCGGGCTTCTCACCTGTTATGATCAAAACTGTTGCTGTCACAGTGCAAAACTGGGTTTATACACATATTTTGAACCAAACTGTGATGCTCTTCCTCTCAGAAATTGGGTTTATGACAAAATTTGACCCAAACTGCAGCCTTCGCGCACTCCAAAGCTGGGTTTATACAAATATTTTGTCAGAAATTGTGACCTTCACACATCCAGGAATTGGATTTATGACATAATTTGACCCAGACTGTGATGTTCCGATTCTCTGAAATAGGATTCATGATATATTTTGACCCAAATTGTGCCTTCACACACTCAAGAATGGGGTTTGTGACATGCTTTGATCCAAATTGTGACATTCTCACACTCCAAAATGGAGTTTATGACATATTTTGACCCACATCTATCGGTCAGTCTATCAAAATGCTCTGGCAATCGATGAAAGCATTGATGCTACAGGATCAGCTCGATTTGCCATTTTAGTTAGAGACTGTGATAACAAATATAATGTCACTGAAGAAATGGCTTCTTTGGTGCCGTGAAGGTCAAAACTAAATCTCCTGATTTGTATGAAGCGGTAAAGACAACATTAAAGTGATTTTCTTTATCCTTTGACAGCATCTCTGGGTCTCTGATGTCCCTTCCCACCCAAGCCCAGGGGGAAGCTGGCCCTGGTGGCGGAACAGATGCGCATCATGGGGACGTGGGGTCACAATGCCCCGCCTGGTGCCGTGAGCTCACAATGCTCAGCGTGTGCCCCAGGCGTTCTGTGCCGCCCGGCAGCACTCGCTGTGGCTGCAGCGGTAGCGGTGGCAGCATGGCACGAGTGTGGGGGGCCACGGCCCCCGCCCGCCTTGCTCTCCTCCTCCTCCTGACGGCCATGTGTTCCCAGGAGACTTGTGCCGCTCCGTGGCGAGCAGCAGGTGGGTGGGCAGAGATGGGGCCAAAACCAAGTGGCGGCGAGGGCGAGAGCTCCGGGCTCTTGTCCCCGTGTGCCGCGCTGCCCTGGGGCTGCCTTCCGTGGGGGTGTTGGGATGGGGGGGGGACAGGCAGCATCGAGGAGCCAGGCGAGGATGTGAGGAAGCAGTGCTCTGCAGGGCTGGCTCCAGCTGTGCTGGGCCACGGCTCTGCTGCTGGCTGAGCACGGCCTTCACCCTGGAGATGTCCTAGGGGGAGCTCAGAAGATGTGTGCTGGGAAAAGCAGGAGCGTTCCTCCTCCGGCTTCCCGGTGCTCCCCACAGACAAATCCCAGTTCCCAACAGAGACCGCCGGCCGGAGCCCAGAGGAAGAAACAGGCATCGTTTCCACCAGTGCTGTAGTGTGAGATATAGCAGGGATTTCCCAGTAAGAAAGCCCCGATGGGCTGTATGCCCTTCCGTGTGGTCCCGGAGGGGTGTTGCACGTGGCCTGGGAGAACATTTGGAAAGCTGCCGAGTGCCAGGCTCCAGGTCACCCTGGCCACTCTGCAGCCTTGGCAGTCACGGCCTGAGTCTTCCATCCCACTACCTGACCCCTCCCCAGTCACTAAGGGAAAAGGAGATCTCAACATGCCACGGGAACGTCTCACCTGTTCTTGATTCTAGATGATGACACTGATGCTCCTTATCCAGATGATTGGGTGGATACTGCTTTTGTGCCTCAGGGGAAACCCAGAGGTAAGTTGTGAGTGTCTGCTTCCTTGAAGGCAAAAAATTAGCGCTGTCACAGTTTATTCAGGTACTTAAGAACCTCCACAGGTCTTTAAGTCTCTTTGTGCCTTACAGGCCCTGTTCTGTACACAGAACAGTCACGAGTATTTCTTTACTTGGAGAACTGTCACATTTCAGTGGGCAGGCAGCCCTTGCCACTCTTTGGAGGAGAGAACCTACACCTTTGCCATTTGGGCTGTATCATTCCCTGACCTGCCACCAGTCCTCGCAGGTCACTGCAGAAAAAAACCCATGCCCCAAGCTGCAGTGGAAGCTCTCCTCACCTGTGTCTGATCACATTTGTGCCTGCAGGTCCTCTTGGTGAATTACCAAAGCAGAGTCCTGTTCCTGAGCCTGGGCTGGATGCCAGAGGTAAGTCACCAGCCTTCATCTCACGCTCTCTGCTCATACGGCTGGATGTGGTGTTGAGGGACATGGTTTAGTGGGAGCTATTGGTAATAGGTGAACGGTTGGACTGGATGATCTTTTAGGTCTTTTCCAACCTTGGTGATTCTATGATTCTATGTGGTTGTGGTAGTTCAGGAAGGGTTCAGCTTTTCACTGCCCGGTGATTTCTACTCCATGAGAAGCCTGGGTAGTCACTGTGTTGTGGGTGCTGCGTGCTCCCAGTGTCCTGTTGGCTTTGTCTCTGTACATCAGAGATCTGTCCAGTAAGAAAACCCAAATGTTGTTCCATGCTGTCTCTGAGGATTGTTTCACATGGCCTGGAGAGCGTATCTGGAAAGCTGCTGAGTGCCAGCCGACTGCCCACCTGGCACCTCTGCAACTTGCATAACTCTGTTATGCAGCCGTGTAGATTGCAGCGTGTGATGGGAAGTTCTCCTCATCCTTTGGGTGCAGAAGTGCCTCCAGGGAAGGCCGGGCAAAAGCCCTTGGCTGCCTCCTGTGCTGGAGCCCCACAGGCGTCCCAGGGTGGCTGTTGTCTTTATTGACTTCACCACAAAGACCATTCAGTTCAGTACTTTGTCTGAAATGCATTTTCATGCTTTCTGTTAAGGTCCTGAGGAATGGAAAGAGGCATTGAAAACTGGAAAATATCCGCAGGGGCTCTCCCATGTCCTGAAGAAAATGATGAAGGAGAAGGCAGCACATGGTGGGTGTCTTTCTGTCTGTTCACTGAAAGACGTGGGAAGCTGAGTTTCTAGGTAGATACATGGAGAAAGTGTAGCGTGCCCAGCAGGAAAGGATGGATCAGAGCCCTGCGGTGGTGACGCCTGTGTGCCTGAACTGGCTTGTAGCATCATCTTGCAACTTGCCAGAATCGCACAAGGGCACCGTGAACAAGAAGCCTGCCTGCAACCTGCTGGTCTCCCAGCAGGACAGGTCTTGCTGTCTGTGCTCGCAAACTGCAAAGTGTGCAGCACTTCAGTTTGTCTCACCGAATGGCATGCAGTTTGGACTAGGAATGAGGTGCACCACAAAAAGCCCAGGCTTCGTTCCTAAACTTGACTGCTGTGCCTAGAGAACTGGTGCCTCCTGAAGATACCATCTTCTTGATGAGAAGCAGTTAGTTACAGCCCCGCTCTCTTCCCTCCTTTCTAAAGAGACAGACGGAGAGCCTGTGCACGGGGATGCATTTCAGCGAGGCAGCCGTCGCACACTGCACGTCCCTGCGGGAGAAACAGAGGCCAAGCACACGACTGGCGCTCCAGGTAAAGCCCCTCGTAGAGCTCCGTGGCCGTGGTTAGAGGTTGCTCCCATCCCATCACACCCAGCTCCCAGGGACTTAGGAACTTTGTCCTTTTGGGAACAAGGCCAGGGGAACCACATTCAGCGGATGAGGAGAGGAAATAGGGCCCTCCAACGTACCTCCCTGCCACAGTCCCTGCATTCCAGAGTTTGCTGTGCCTCCCTTGAGGCGCCTGGCACACCAGCAGCCCGGAGCGGGATCCCCCCTGCAAGCTGAGGTCCAGAGGGGGATGCACTGACTCATAGATGGGGCAGTGGCACAGAGGGAGCCTCCCGTCCTGCCTCCTCCAGCCTGCACCATGCTGAGACTTTGCCTTTCTCTCACTCTTCACAGTGCTGTCAGAGCCCCAGAAAGCCCAACACAACTGGATCTATGGTTTTTTTCTGAAGAATCCAGGTAAGCAACAATCAGGCAGGAATTCATAAGGGGGAGAAAACTAGGAGCATGCAAGTTGTGCCCATGCCGGGGGAAAGGCAAAAAGGGAGAGGCAGGTTCAGGTGCCTGCGGAGAGGGCCTGACTCTGCTCCCGAGGAGTGGGTTCCGAGTGGGAGGGGGGAGCTCAGGGCAGCACTCCCTGCCCGACACAGCGATTGTTCTTGTCCGTGTCACTCAGAGCAGCACTTGGTTAAACAGATCCACGTGCTCTCCTTCTGCTCTAATGAGTTTTCTTTAGTCTGACAACGTGTCCCAAGGGCAGCAGCACTACCCAGCCTCAGGAGGCGAGGGTGTGCGAGTGCAAAAGAAATCTTAGAGCATGATGGAGAAGAAGGAGCAATTCCATGGCCCAGGAAGATCTGGACCGTGGCAGAGCCAGAGTGTAAACAAAGCTGAGAGGCAAAAAAAGAGGCTCCTGATGCACTGATGTGCAACGCCTTTGGGAGTTCCCTTTGCTTCCCCTGGAATCAGGGAAAGCATTGCAGGCTGAGGATTTTCACTTGTTCCCGGAGGTCAACAAAATGAAAAAGAGCATGTTGTGGCAATGTCAGAGCTCCTGCGAGATTGCCGCTATGGCACAAGACACAGCAACGCCCACTTTATTCCTCCAGGTGTGGATGGTGAAGGACGTGCAAACGCCGAGCAAGTTAAAGAAGCACAGAAGTTGTACCTGGAACTTGCCGCATCTGTCCCGGTTTCCCTACTGCTAGCGATGATTCTGTGCTGTCTTCTTTTCTGGTGGTGCAGGAAGAGAAAGCAGTGAGTTGTTGTTCACCCCCACCCTCATCCGGCCCAACTCTTTACTGTAGGGCTGCCGCGAGTCAGGAGGCATTTCTAGTGAAAGCAGCACAGAGAGGCCAGTGAGTTGTTGGCTAACATGGTCTGAGATTTACGTGTCAGATGTTTGAATTGGCTTCGGCCCGTTCTTAGCACTGGGCCCGAGACAGGCTGGGAGCCGAGGGCGGCTCTTTGCCATTGAGGAAGGAGAGCAGGGGCTCTGCTGTGCCCTCAGCACGTTCTTCTCTCCGCAGGCGCCTGGCTGCAGCTGATGAAGCGCAGGACGATAGCAGCAGCTCCAGCTCGCAGTCAGACGAACAGTCTGCTGACGTCGAGCGGCCCGACAGGCAGAGCCATCGCCAACCGCCTGTGTGGGAACAACCTGCCCGCCTGCCGCAGGGCAGCACCGGAGCGGCCCCTGCCAGGCTGGACAGCCGCCGGGCTCAGCTACCCCCGCCTCGGCCCCCGCGGCCCACCGGCCTGGGCTCCGCATCCCAGGGGATGAGCGACAGGCCCAGCGGCCCCCGGGCCCAGCGGGCATCGACGCCGCCCCCCCGTCCTCCTCCACCATCCTTCAAGGGGCAGAAGGAACCCGCCCGGGGCGGAGGCTTGCGGTCATCGGCCGGCACCCAAACAGTTGCTCCCTGGCAGATGAGCAACAGGCCCAGCGGCCCCCGGCCCCAGCGGGCATCGACGCCGCCCCCCCGTCCCCCACCACCATCCTTCAGGGGACGGGAGCGGTCCCCTCAGCGTGTCGGCTCGGGGGCATCGTCCGGCACCCGGACGGCCGCTGCCTCGGGGAAGCCTGAGAGGCCCGGCAGCCCCCACCCCCCCCCAGCACCACCTCTGCCCTCCCCCCCCCCTCCACCATCTGTCAGAGGATGGCAGAAATCCCCGCAGAGTGCAGACTCGGGGAAACTGTCCGACAGGACAGCTGCTGCCTGGGGGAAGCGTGACCGGTCCAGCAGCCCCCCACCTCGCCAGGCACGGTCACCACCTTCCCGTTCCCCTCCACGATCCTTCAGGGGACGGGAGTTGCCTCCTCAGGCACCCCCACTGCCCTCCTCCTCCCCTCCGCCATCTGTCAAAGGACGGCAGTGGCCGCCCCAGCATGACGGGCCTGGCCGTCCCGGGTCCCCCCGGGCCTTCACACTGCCTTCCCCCTCCTCTCCACCATCCTTTAGGAGGTGGGAGCGGCCCCCCCAGGGTCTTGGCCTGGGGAAATTGTCCGACAGACCAACAGCTGCTGCCTGGGGGAAGCGTGAGCGGTCCAGCAGCCCACAGCCCCCCCGAGTACCATCCTCCCTCTCCCCTCAACCATCTTTCAGGCGGTGGGAGTGGCCCCCCCGGGACGTCAGCTCAGGGGCTTCATCAGATAACTGGAATACCACTGCCAGGGGGAAACAGACCTGGTCCAGCAGCCCCCAGCAGCACCAAGCACGGCATCTGCCCTACCGCTCCTCTCCTCTGTCCATCAGGAGGTGGGAGCACCCCCAGCATGTGGGTTTGCAGACACCATCTGACATCCACACAACCACTGCTGGCATCAAACGGAGTTTTCCAGGCTCCGCTGTACCACTAAACAGAAAGTAGTGGGTTTGGGACACCATCTAACATCCACAGAACCACTGCTGTCACGTACCAGAGATTATCAAGCTCCACAATACCAATAAACAGAAAATAACACGACAGCTGTCCACGCTGTACTGTTGTCATGTCATTACCTGACCCACTGCCAGACCTTGTGTGCCACTTGGCATTGGCAGACAGCGATAATACGAGTGGGAATGGCTTTGACCTCCAAGAGTGGAAGCTGAGGTCGATGTATAGAGGAAATCCTTCCCCTAGAGGCAGCGAGGCCCTGGCCCAGGCTGCCCAGAGGCTGTGGGTGCCCTACGTCCCGTCTCGGGCAGGGGACAAGGGTGGCAGATCATTATGCAAAAGTGCTTCTGCGTGAGCTTTACCAGACAGCAGGCAATCATTTGCTCTGCAATAGGAACCAAGCAAGAGCTATGAGCTCATTTTCTCCCTCCTCTACTTCATTTTGCTTTGTGGGATGGGCCGAGAATCTGAAAGTGGAGAGAGACGGGAGGAAGGCAGTGCTGCAAGCCTCGTATGCCTGCTTCACTGCTCACTCTGTGATTGCAGTCGCCTTAGCAGAGGCACAGTCCGTTGTGCTGCCAGTAGTGCCCAGCTGCCGTGACAGCACCCTGCAGCTCCTTCCAGCACCTGCCATAGGCCACCGATTTCTCAGCATCCTCCAGGGGGTGCAACATTCCCCTGTTTCCTCTCAGCTCTCAGCACTGCTGCACTCCTCAGGAGCTGTGGCCACAAACAAAGCAGCCGTCAGTCAGTCAGCTGTAAAAGCATCCCGGTCCTCTGCAAGAGGACACAGTGCTCCTGTTCTGACAGCTTCCCTCAGCAGCCCAGCGCTGAAATGCCTTGTGGGGTTCCTTTGAGCAAGCTGCTGAGGACAGAGGCAGTCACATCAGCTGCCTATACATTAACTGGGAGCTGTTTTTATGTTCATCCCTGGTCAACACCACAGAGGGTTCTTTCTTTAACATCCTTATTATACCTTTTTAACTGAGTATAACTGTTTTCTAAAAAAGTTTTCAGCACTACAAATAATGATATTTAAAACATCTATATGGAATATAGATATTCCAAATGAATTAAAATTAAAAGGAAGGAAGGAAGGAAGGAAGGAAGGAAGGAAGGAAGGAAGGCAGGAAACAAGAAGCTGCTTCCTTCAAAAGTCAGAGTATTCTGACGAGGAGAAAACAGCAAAACTAAGCCTGCCATCACCACGTCATTGCCATCAGGGCTCCAACTAAGGCAGCCAGCTGACCAGGGAAGAACTTCCATTAGATGCTGCTCAGTGACGGCACCCAGAATGAAGTAGCAAGGATGTTACGAGTAGGAGACTGCAGCACCATTTAGCTATCACCCCACTAATATTTATTATAACAGTTAGCTCAAAAATCCAGATTGTTTTTAATTACTGTTTTTAATTAGGAGACAACCTTGCAGCTGTGAATCTTTATCACTGGACTGTGAGGTATTTCTGGCAGTGAATTCTCTCTTTGTACCATTGGTTTTGTAGCAGTCATTGTTAGGCTTGCCTTGCTATCCCTCTGGGTTCTCTGTATGCGTCCCCTTCTGAAACTGTACTTCTCATTGGGGAAACCCCCTGGCAACCTTTCCTCTTCTCCTGTAGACTGACATAAGAAAGGACATAAGGAGTCTTTAGATTGGACATAAGGAAGAAGTCTGTTATAATAAGGGTGGCACTGGAACAGGGACACTGAGGGACCCTGGGGATCTCTGGAGCCCTGAGCACTGGGAATGGATGGGATGGAGGGCACCATCCCTGCCCCATTCCAGACTATCTTCATTGCCACCCCAGACCTTCCCTCGTGCTTTGTGGGGCTGTGCATAGGAGGAGGGTCTGGATGGATGGATGGATGAGCTGCTTCATTAACAAGTCCAGCTTTTACTGCAGGGTACTGCTGGCAGCATCTGTGCTGTTGTTCATCTGCAGTCAGGAATGTCACACTGCCTTTTTTTCAACTCACACTTACTGTTTCACAAAAGAGCATCAACTTCTGATACTCGTTCTGCAAACTGGGGAAGAGTAACCTGCAGAATGCTGACTGCTGCAGAGGACAGGTTGGCAGACAGCTGCTCCAGGCGCCCATCATGCCACGGCAGCTCCTTGCTGGATGTGCCTGTGATAACTGCTTAGCTCCTGACAGCAATCCCCTCACGGTGGGGAGGATAGCAGCACTTGCACAGCTGGTTTTAAGAGCACTAAACAAGCTCAGCTAAAACGCTCAAGGGAGACTGTCTTCAAGCACGGTCACAGAATGTGTTTGTTATACTGAAGACTAAAGGACGTCACTTCAGATTGACATCAGGGAGGAGACGGAGTAAAGCTCCCCGCTGGCCCACACTGCAGGATTTGTGGCATGTTTTTCTGCACAGCTGCCGTTTCTGAATTTGGAAAGAGGCAGTAAAATATACATGGAAAGGGTTGAGAAGTCAGAGTCTCCGTAGCTACAGGAAGACGTTGGATGCCTTCTTTCTGTGGGAACGTTTGTGGAAAAGTGCCTTTACGTAGCTGAAATCTCTGTCTGCTGACACAAGAGCAAAATGGAGCCAGGAATGTATTCTTACTTCCATAATAGCAGCGTCAGAAGGAAACACTCTGAGGCTTCTTGTAGGGGTGTCCATGTGCTGTCTCCCAAAAACCAGTCGGGGGAAAGGCAGAGAGGGGTGTGCTCTGCCAGCTCCAGCTCTTGAGAGAAGACCTTAGAAACCCGGTCTCTTCCAAAAGCTGAGGGAGTTTCCATTCCTAGAGCTCAGCCCTGAAGTCTCGCTGGTTCAATTCCTCTCAATGACGCATCTAAAAGATGCAGTGCAGGTGGGCAAAGGCTCCACAGCTGCACAGCACAGCATCTAAGGGACGGCTCTTATTGAGCCGGTTACACCCTCCCCCCGGTGCCCCTCCCCTCCACTTCCCCCATTCTGATCCCCAGAGTCTCCTACCACCCCCCATTCCCCTCTATTTGACCCCCAGGGTCCCGTTTCCTCCCTTCTCCTCCCACCTCCTGGCCCCTTTTTCTGACCCCTAGAGTCCCCTGTACCCCCTGTGTGCTCCTTCCTGACCCCTGGAGTCAGTTCCCTCATTTTGACCTCCAATCCCCCTCAGCCAGACCCCATAGAAGCCTCCCACAACCCCTGGCTCTTCCCTCCCACCCCTCCATCCACCCCCAGATGCTCTTCCTGCCTTGTACAGACACTGTTCATCCCTTTTCCCCCCCACAACCCACTAAGTGTCCCCCCAGACTCTTTTTCGACCCCATAGACACCCCACTCTCCTCTTCTCCCTCCCGATACTCCCCTAAGTTCTCCCCCAGACTCCCACCCCATAGAGGCCCCCCACAACCCTCCAGATTTCCCCTGCCACCCCCTCTCCACTCCTAGACCCCCTTTCCTCCCAATAGAGACCCAATTCACCTCTTTTTTTCCCCCACACAACCCCACTGTCCACTCCCAGACCCCCACTTCCGCCCTACAAAAGCCCCCTTTCCCCCTTTCAACCCCTCAAGTTCTCCTCCACAACATACCCCTCCATCCCCAGGCCCCCTTTTCACTCACAGAAGCCTCGTTCTGCTCTTTTCCCCCTCACAACCCCCTCTCTCCATCCTCAGACCCCACTTTCCATGCCTTAGAATCCCCCCACAATCCCTCAGTTTCTCCTTCCAACCTTTCTCTACCTCCAGACCCTCTTTCCACCTCACAGAAGCCCCACTCACACCTTTCCCCCCATAGATTCCCCACAAGCCCCCTATCCACCCCTGGAGTCATGCAGAAGAATCTGGAGATGTCCTAGAGGGGTTTGGGGCATCCAGTTGGTCCCCAGGTGGGTCCAGGGGGTCCTTGGATTCATACAGAAGGGTCATACAGAGGGGTGTTGGGGGTGTCCAGGGGGTCCCCAGGGTTGTCTGGGGAGTCGCTTGAAGGATCTGGAAGCTCCCAGGATGGGCCCAAGAGCTCTGAGGAGCCACTGGGATGATCTGGAGATGTCCCAGTAGAGTCTGGTAGGGTCCAGAGAGTCCTCATGTGGGTCTGAGTGGTCCTGAAGTCATCCTGTCATCAGAGACATCTCTGGGGATGTCCCAGAGAGAACTTGGAGGGTTCAGGGGTCCTCACATTGATCCAGGGGGTCCTTGGATTCATCCAGAAGGGTCTGCAGACGTCCCAGAATGATCAACTGGAATCTGGGGGGGGGGGGTCCTCAGGTGGATTCAGAGGGTCCTATTGTCTTCTGGAAGGGTCTGGAGATGTTCTGGAGGTGTCCTGGGGTCCCCAGGGGTTCCTGGAGTCCTCCAGAGGTCTCCAAAGGGGATTTTGAGGCCAACCTCACATAGTGACACATTCTTTGTCCCCTGTGGGATCGCCCCCAAAAATGCCTGTTTCCATTAAAATCAATACTGTGTCACTTTTCTTGTATTTTTTTGCCACTTCCTTTCAGAAATGGATGGTTCTCACCAAATCCCTGTGGAAAGCCCCACGGAAACAACTACCCCTGTGGAACCTGGGGCCATACCAACATACCTCGAGAGCCCCATTAGCATCCTACAGTTCCTGGACACTGTCACCTGGCTGTCCATGACTGTCCCACACTGCCATGGTGGCACAACTTCAGCACGGTGCCATCCTCATTGAAGAGGTGATGTGGAGGGGTACAGTGAGGGGGGTTGGGAACAGTCGGGGACATGTGGGGTCTGGTGCAGGTGTGACATGGGCTCACTGGTGTTACCATCATTGAGTGTCTCCTTCACTGGATGCCATTGGGTGTCATTGAGTGTCACTGTCTTCAGGTGATGCCGTGACACAGGGTGACCTCGATGTGGAACAGCCGTGACGCAGTGTCCCCATCCCTGGCTGTCACTCTTGTTACCATCATCCGGTGTCACCACCACTTGTGTGTCACCCCCTCTCAGCTGACACCATTCCCTGCCCTTTGACCACCACATGGGGGCAGGCACAGGTGGCCCCGCGTTGTCTCCGTGCTGTCACTGAGCCTCTCACTGTCCTTTGTCACCCCTCCAGACCTGCCTACAGCCGGACCCGGTGACACCGGAGCCCTCTGGCGCTGTCAACATCATCTGCCACGAGGACAGGGACACGCACAGTGGGGACCTCTGTGCCACCACCAGCCAGCATCAGGTGTCACCGTCATGCAGAGGGGACAAAAGAACACCTGGGGACATTGCATCAAAGTTAGTGACCAGCTGGAGGACTTCCTGGGGGAAGTGGGGGCACCACATCACGGTGTCACACCCCCAAAGTTGCTGACAGCCCCGTATCACACCCCAGTGTTGTGGGCACCCCCACGGTGTCACACCACAAAGTTGGGAACACCTGTGTCACCCCTATGGTGTCACACCCCAAGTTGGGGACACCCCTCTGGGGACCCCCACAGACCACACTGTTCCCATGGGGTGGTGTGGGGGAAGATGTAACTGTGAGCAAGTCAGCAAAGAGCTTATTGGGCTATTTGATAGCATTGTTAATCATATCACACTTAGGAAACCTTTCATCCTTTATCACTGTTGCTTGGGAGAATCTAGGCCAGTTAACTGCGTAGAGGGACAGGAATTTCTTGCTTGTAAGCATCCTATTCCTATCACCTCCCCCATATCCACATCCATCCCATGTCCATTCCATATACTTATCCCATCCCATATCCATATTTCATCCCCAATCCATCCCACATTCTTCCCATGTTGATCCCATGTCCATCCCAAGTCCATCCCATGTATATTCCATTTTCCAATCCCCCATTCCATATTCATCCCATATCCGTATCCCACACCCCAATCCAATAAGGAGCATTGGGGGGGGGTTTGGGTGGGGCTATGGGGTCTATGTGGGGGTATATGGTGGGCTGTGGAAGGATGTGGGGCTAAATGGTCCAGATATAGGCCCAAATACAGGGACTATAGGAGGTTAAAGGGGGAGATGGGGGAATACTGTGAGATATGAGGTTATAACAAGGCTGTGAAGCGATACAGGGCGATATGGGGCTGACAGGGGTCTGGAGAAAGCTATGGGGAGGGATATAGGGGACTGGAGGAGGATATAAGAAAATACGCCACTATAAATGTCTGTAGGGGGCAAATGGGTGGGATAGAAAGGGCTATGGGGCGACAGGAAGCAGTGGGAAGGCTCGAAGTGTGATATGGAGAAACAGGCACAATACAGGTCTGTGGAGGTGTATGGGGGGACATGGGGAGTTATAAGGTTATAAAAGGCTGTAGGGGAGCTATAGGGGGCTTGCATAGGCTACAGTAAAATATAGGGTAATATGGGGTGTACAACCAATAAGTGTACAGAGGTGTACAATTGGCGTACAGAGTTTTAGCTAAGTAAGATTATCGCAATAGAAAGATAAATAGTGGAAAATGCTTTCTGATGTTGTAGGCTCGCAATACTCTCCACGAGGAGTGATCTCCAGGAAGAGAGCCTTCCTCAGTGGCAGTCAGCACTTCAATGGGATCTAGGAGAGGCTCCACCCCTTCCAGTAGTACAGGTGAATTACCTTCACGGCGGGAACCAATGATGGAGTGGACTACAGGGTGAGCTGTTCTATGACAGAAATCCGATACATGGCGACGCACGTTGGTACAGTTCAAGACGAGTGACGACCGGGGAATGTTGATATTCTTTTCTGGGCCAGTGCTCGATGATGTGACTGGAGGCATGCGGTCTGAGCTGCAGGTCCGTCCTCTGCTCCATCAGTCCCAGGTAGGCCATCACCGGGTGTTGCACGTGATCTGACAGCGACACTGGAACGCTTTGATGGCATTGCGTTCCTTGCGGTGATCCTGAAGGCTCAAAGACTCGCGGGGAGTAATACAGATGTTTCAGGGGTACCAGGAGGGGAAGGTTTGCTCTCCAGGGCAAGATCCAGGCCGTCTTTCTATCCTGACTCAACACTTGGGCTTGTACTGGGGCATGTCCCACACCACTGGGCTGATGACCAGAAACATGGTAGACACATATAGTCCTGTGTTGGACTGTGTTCCATATGTCCAACCAAATGTCTTTGCCCCAGATTGGTCGGGTGTGGATAGCCCATTCCTGGATGGCCCACTGTGCAATCCAAAGAGTGAGCCCCCGGTACACAGCCCAACTATCTGTACAGATATTCAGGATGCCATCACCGGTTCCTTGGTTATAGCCATCCCCACGGCTCGCAGTTCTGCCCATTGGCTGCTCTGACCATCCCCCTCGTCAAACCAGACTGTCTCGGTGGAGGGATGGTATGCTATTGCTCTCCACTTGCTCGGGTTGCCCTTGCTGGACCCATCTGTGTACCAGGCATCTTCAGGGATAGGATATTCTCCCTCCTGAACGGGACTCTTCTCTGGTGGAGCGACCAGTGTTTCTTTTGGTGCATCACTGATACGTCACTGGGCCGAGGATCTTCTGAAGTTCTTCTTTCAAGGGTGATGAAGACAGACTGCTCCTTTGGCTGAGGTAGGCGACCCATCGTGCCACTGTTTGTGCTTGGGCCACCCCTGTCTTAGGAAGGTGGGTCAGACCTTTCACCCACCGCTGCATCGGCAGAGTGGTCTGAACTATAACTTCAGCCATTTGGGTTATTGGCTCTACTGCCTGGAATGCTGAACAGGCAGCCAATAACTGTTTTTCAATCATACTGCATCTTTCTTCTGCTCCATGCCAGACCTGAGACCAGAAACCAATGGGGGTCCAAACAGAACTCTGGCGTTGCCACAGACCCCAACCAAAGCCATCTTGAGTAACATGAACATCCAACTCAGCTGGGAGGGAAGGATCAAATATACCCAATGCCTGGGCTGGTTTAACTGCCAGTTGTGCTGGTTGGAAAGCTCTGTTTTCCCCCAGTCCCATAGCTGCCCCTTTTTTGTGAGTCTGTACAATGGCCTTAGCAGCTGCGCTAGGTGAGGAACGCCAGTAACCCAACGTACCTGGAAACTCTTGCAGCTGCTTCGATGCTGTAGGGACTGGGAACGCCTGAACCTTATCTATGACAGCACTGGGCAGTACTTGGGTCTTTCCTGACCAAACCTAGTTCCTGCACCGTTCCCCATATTTCATGCTGCCCACCCGGAGTCTATACTGCCTTACATTAGTAATCGGCGTGGTTTCGGCAGGCAAATAGGCCCATGTTTCGCATGGCCTCTTAATACTGCCTGCACCGCCCGGATACGGATACATCTCTGTCCAAGTCTGAACTCTCCCACAGTTGTCTGGAGAGCCAGACCCCATAGAATATCTATGCCCAGGATGTATTCCTGGACTGGGGCAATAAACACCTTATGCTCCCAAGGTGGGAGACACCCAACCCCCAGTTTCAACCATGTTTGGGTGACAGGAATAGCCTGTCCCCCAAAACCAATAAATCATTGCTCTGTCTCCATCAAATCTGGTTGGATCTCCGAAGATAATTGATGCTTCTGCTCCAGTACCGACAAGTGCCATAACTCTCTGGACGTTTTTCCAGAATATTGTCAACTCTACATAGGGCCTTCGGACCCTCCTTGGAGGTCCTAGGGGACTAACATCCCTTGTGATGCTATGAACTGAGCCAAAGTCAAGTCTTTTGTTTCAGTGGCTCGGGCGTTGACACCTGAGGGAGCTTTTATTTTCTATTGGGAACAATGAAATCCTCTAAGTTCCATGTCATTGTTGGTACTCTTTCTATAACTCTTACCCTTGGTTTCTTAGGGTAATTTTGGAATCTCTGATTGGATGTGATTGGGCTAGCGGTCGATTTTCAAAAATTGGACCCCAGCCCGAGCAAGGTCATTAAAGATTTGTTTTCCCAAGACCCTTACGGGCCCCGACTGAGGATTCCGCACAGGTGGCCTCTTGGTTTTAGCTACTGGAAGCACCTCTGCTTCTTCTACTACTCGAATATTGCGCCTAGTGCGCAGATGCTCTGCGTGCCCCAAGTCAGCTACTGACTGGGCAGCCTGTTGAATCACAGCCTCCAAGGCCACCAGGGAGTTTAATATGGAAACTAAGTCCCATATAGTCAAGAAGGGGCCTGCTGTAAGATTAAATCTCGCATACTTGTCAAAAACTTTACCATATCTGAGCTTTCGAACAAGTCCTCATATTTCGCTTCTCTTACGCCCAGCTTACGAATATAATTCTGAAGGTCCTCCATGGAGGACCATAATCCTGGTTTTAACGGAATACCTGATTTGTTTGGCCAAACCATGTGGCATGCTGCCATTAACCAGTCTATTATTGAATGGTTCTCACTGCTATACTGAACAGCAGCATGCAGCCTCTGCCTGAGGGCAGGGTGTACCATCATGGTGGCCAATTTTGATATTTCTGGCCCATTAGCCATGACATTTTCCGCCCCTGAATCCCATAATCTAAGTAACCACGTGGGTATACACTCTCTTTTACCCTCTGCCGAATTCACTGCACCATATCCATTAGTTCAGTTGGTGTTACGTGTAAATGCGTTTGGGCAGGGGGCCATTGGTCGGGGGCACCCCTGCTGGTCTATCTTGTACTTTCTTTGTCTTTTGGGTTATAATAAGACAGAGTTCCAAGGAATCTGCCGTAAGTGGAACCTCTAGATCTGACTTAGAATTTTTGTTTTCCTGTTCAGCCAGGTTTGTTCCTTCAGAGGTGTGGTTATTGTCCACTGAAATATTGCAGACCTGACCTATCAGGGAATGTAAAGTCGGTCTTCTCCCTGTTAACACATTAAGTTTCTGTTCCAGTTTTTCAATACGGTCTTTTAATAGCCGATTTTCACTCTCTAAGGTGTCAGCTCTTATCTGAGCTTGATTTAAGGCATTTAAGGAATTCAACAGTGGCCATACCACTGTGGAGGCAACTAACTGCCATTCTTTTGTAGTTAAGATGTCTCTGTCTAATCCTTGAAAGTATTCCGTCATGCACAAGGGGGAAATATTCCCCATAGTACGCAGGGGACCCCATTTCTCAACATTATAAAGACTCTGTATCTGCCTTGTGCTACAGTCCAGTTTTGGAAGCCATTTCACCATGTCCCTGTGGTCCAAACAGGACCTTGGGCATGCAACAGCACAAACATCTCTTGCCCAGCACGTGCTGGTGTTCTCATTAGTATAAGAATACATATGAATATATGAAGTATACATATGAAAATATCCTATTCAGGAAGCATCACTGGACTTAGTGCATCTCTACTACCTGTGTTCAGAAAGTGGTACACAGCCATTAGACCCATTGTAAGGCTCGGGGCTGTCCAAGCAGCACAGACACTCCTGGGGCATGGCTTTCCTGAAGGCCCTGTGCTGCATTTGCAGCTGCGTGTGAGTGTGCTGGACAGCCCAGGGGACTGGCATGGCACCAGGCTGCTTCTGATGCCATTCACATGAGAACACACAGACTCAGAGCAGGAGCTCACCTGAGGCAACTCCTTGTGCACACCTGAACTGAATCCCTGAATCTCTTGTGGGTCTGTGGGGAGCTGAATCCCATTTCAGCCCCAGGGTTTCCATCTAGGGATGAGATGCCAGCACTGCCCCTGCTGGATCACTGCCCTGCCCAGGGGAAGTCCATCCCTCCCTGTCCTTGTCTGTGTGTCCTTTTTGTTTCAGCAAACACTCTCAGGTAGGACTAACCATATGTCTGGAGTCAGTCACTGTCCACTGGACATTTGGTGGTAAATTCAGCAGACTTCAAGGTATAATCATGAAGCTGTTGTCTTCCAGGAGCTGATGGCCATGGAGACCCAGGGACATCTCAAGGGAGGATCACTGGGGAAGAGTAAATGACATTCTCTGCTGCTGAGCTGGGCCGGGCTACTGTGACAGAGGGAGCTCATACAAGTGTGCAGCACAGCAGGGAGACAGCTGTGCCAAGGAGCAGCTCTTCTGCACAACACAGCAGGGCTGAAAGCACGATCTGCAGGTGAGAGGGAGAGGAGAGAAGGAAGAGAGCTTACAGGCTGTGTGGCACTTAAGCAGGCTGTGAGCTCACTGGAGGAGCATGTCTCACAGCCCTTGACAAGGTAAGCCTCTCTCCAGGCAATGAAGCTGGGTTTTTTTTTCGAAGGATCAGTAAATCTGGGACATCCCAGTGCAGATCTGGCTGAAGGCACTCTGTGTTTATTTACTCTTGAGAAATACCTGCTCCAGCTGAGGTCTTCCGGGCTGCAGCATCAGAGCACAGCCCTGAGGGCTGCAGCCGGGTGCCCAGGGCTGTCCTGCAGAGCAGGTCCCTGCTGTGCCCCAGGGGCTGTGTGCTGGGGAAGGGACTCTGCCACCTGCCAGGCTCAGTACTCAGCCTGCCCGGGGAGCTGCCCAGGGCGCTGGGGGGAGACGTGTGGGGGAAGGAGCCCCATGGCAGGGCAGGGGGCTTCTGCTGCCACAGCTGCTGCATCCCAGAACACTTCCATGGCACCTTTCCTTGTTTCCATCTTTCACGAAAGGACCTTGCAGAGTCTGTGCTTTTAGTTTCTTCCTAAAGGAGTGTGAAAATGTCTTTGGACTAAACACTGAGACAGCAGAATCATTACACTGAGATATACTCAAACCTGCCAGGAACCTCAGAAAAGACCCGTAACCATTCCTCTGCCTACAGACAGCACCAGAATCCCTTTTGTTGGCCACATCGGGGTGTGTCTGAGCTGTTGTATGGTTCCTGCAGACAGGGAGATGCTCCTGAACACTGCTCAGCAGTCAGGGTGGGGTCTGCAGGGCACAGCTGATAGCACAGAGGCTGTGATGGGGTCTATGGGTGATACCAAGAAGGAGATGAGGGAAGCAGCTACTGCAAGGGACAGAGGCTTTACCTCTGAGCATTGACTTGTGCTTATGCCAGGAAAGCAAACCTGTAGATTTTTTAGGGTCACAAACTTTAAGGGGGAATCTAAATCCAATTCATAGAAACATTTTCCTCTCATCTTATAGAAAGCAAGATGTAAAGATTATTTTAATCAGTGGAGACTGCATACAGCAAAGCTTTTCCATCCTATTACTCATACGGGATCTGAAGAAATAGCATTCTGCAAATTGATTTGAAGTCAGGCTCTCCCCTACCAAAATGACAAAATGTGTAGAAGTTTGGTTCAGTGCTGATCTCGTGAGCATCTCTTTCTCCCTTGCCGAGCGTGGGAGCATGAGTTCAGTGATTCTGATACTGTGCACCCATCTCTGAAGGACAGAAAAGTAGGATGAGATGAATGCCATCATCTTCCCTTACTCAGACCTATGGACACTGTGTCAATGTCATGTCTCACTGTGATAAAATGGTAATATTCCCAAAGAGCCACTGGACAGAATCTGAATAATTTACAGCAGGGATCCAAGTGCAGAAGACTTCCCGCTTCAAATCTAAGAGGTACTGATGGAAAGTTCCACGTCCCCAAAGGCTTAGAGCAGGACTGACTCCTCTGAAATCTTTTCTAAAATCTCCTTGTCTTCTCCTCTGTGCACAGAACCACATCCCCAGAAGTACCAGATGCCCAACAGCAGCTCCATCACTGAGTTCCTCCTCCTGGCATTCGCAGACTGCAGCTCCTGCACTTCTGGCTCTTGCTGGCCATCTACCTGGCTGCCCTCCTGGGCAACGGCCTCATCAGTAGCCTGCGACCACCGCCTGCACACCCCCATGTACTTCTTCCTCCTCAACCTCGCCCTCCTCGACCTGGGCTGCATCTCCACCACTCTCCCCAAAGCCATGGCCAATGCCATCTGGGTCACCAGGGCCATCTCCTATGCAGGATGTGCTGCATAGCTCCCTTTCTTTCTCTTCTTCATCTCAGCAGAATATTTTCTTCTCACCATGTCCTATGACCACGACGGTGCCATCTGCAAGCCGTTTCACTATGGAACTGTGATGGACAGCAGAGCTTGTGCCAGCATGGCAGCAGCTGCTCTGGGATTCTCTTTGCTCTGCTACACACTGTCAGTACACTTTCATTGCCTTTCTGCCACAGTAATTATTTTTTTCACAGTTTTTCTGTGAAATCCCCAGATCCTCAAGCTCTCCTGCTCTATCTCTCACCTCAGGGAATTTGGGGTACTTGCATTCAGTATTTCTGTAGTGTCTGAGTGCTTTGTTTTCATTGTGCTGTCCTATGTGTGGATCTTCAGGGCTGTGCTGAAGATGTCCTCTAAGCAGGGACAGCATAAAGCATTTTCCACGTCTCACCTGGCTGTCATCTGCCTGTTAGTCAGCACTGGTACATTTGCCTATTTCAACCCCCCCTCCATTTCCTCCCCATTTCTGAACCTGGTGGTGTCATTTCTGTACTCAGTGATGCCTCCCGCAGTGAACCCTCTCATTTACAGCTTGAGGAACCGGGGGCTCAAGGGCACTCTGTGGAAACTGATGACTGGATTTTTTTTCAGATGCAATAAATTGCCCATCTTTTTATGACTATGACCTGTGAATTATAAACTGTATAAACCTGTGTGGGTTTTTTTGTTTGTTGGTTTCTTCTTCTTTTTTTTTTTTTTTTTTTTTTTTGACTTTTTCTTTATTTCTTTTACTGTTTCCCACTGAAATGTCACTATTCATCTCTTTTTCAATTTATTGTGCACATCTCATGTGTAGCTCATAGGCACCAATTTTTCTGTGAATTTAATCGGAGTGAAAGCACTCTGTACAGAATTTTTGTCCAACATTCTTCTTCCAAGACCTTCTCTGAATCTGCACGGGCAGTGCCTATGTGCGAGGTGCAAAAGAAAGAAGTCTCATCGTGGTAGCACTGCTAGGAACATCAGCACTTGATCCACACAGTGCTGCTTCTTGTCCCATTCCACGCTCTCCCTAGCTCTCGTGTTGGTGTAAGGTCTGACTGCTCCTGTACGTTGGTGGCAGTGCTGCTGTGTGACTGCCTAGCGATCACAGGCAGGGACAGGTAGTGGGCACTTCTGTGACAGGGCTGGCCTGCATCATAGCATTTCCATCCTGACAGGGAATCTCCTCAGGGCAGTGCCTGAAAGCTCAGGTCTTTTATCAGAATTTCAGAATTCTTTCAGAATTGTTGTCAAGAGCATGGCCAAGGAACTGTAGGGATTGGAAGAGAGTCTGGGGATCATCTAGTCCACCCTTCTTGCTAAAGTAGGTCCCCTACAACAAGTTGCACAGGAAAGCATCCAGATGTATTTTGAGTATCTCCAGAGAAGGAGACTCCACCATCTTTCCCCCCAGCGCTCTGTCACCCTCAAGGAAGTGGTTACTCATGTTACTTAATGAGTTACTTAATGAGTTCTTTTCCTCAGCCTCTATTGCCAGTCAGGCCTCCCACGCCTCTCGTTTCCCTGATCTTCCAAGTGAAGTTCAGGGGAGCAAAATCTATCCTACTGGAATAGCAGAGCAAGTCTGAGACCACCTCGTAAGAATGAATGTGTACAAGTCTATGGGGCCAGACAGCATGCATCCCAGGGTTCTGAAAGAACAGCCTGATGTGGTTGCCAAGCCACTCTGCATCACGTCTGAAAAATCATGGCTGTTGGATGAAGTCCCTGGTAACTGGAAAGAGGGAATCATCACTCTCATATTCAAGAAAAGAAGAAAGGAAGACTTGGGGAACTATAGGTCTGTGAGCCTCGTATCTGTACCTGGGAAGATCGAGGAGCAGATCCTCCTGGAATCTGTGTTTAGGCAGATGCATGATGAGGAGGTGATCTGAGACAGCCAGCACAGCTTCACCAAGGACAGATCATGCCTGACCAACGTGGTGGCCTTCTCTGATGGACTGACAGCATTGGTTGACAAAGGAAGGGCAACTGATGTCATCTACCTAGACCTGTGCAAGACCTTTGGCATGGTTCCACACCACATCCTTATCTCTAAATTGGAAAGATGTGGAGGACTGAAGGCTGGACTATTTGGTGGGATGGTTGCAGCCAGAGGGTTGTTCTCAATGGTTCTATGTCCAGGTGGAGAATGGTCATAGTTGGTGTCCCCCAGGGGTCTGTCTTGAGACAGGTGCTCTTCAACATCTTTGTTAATGACATAGACATTAAGGATTAATGATTAAAGATTAATCCTTAATCCTTAAGATTAAGGATTAAGTGTACCCTCAGCAGATTTGCTGTTGACAGCAAGCTGAGTGGTGCAATTGACACAATGAAAGGGAAAACCGCCATCCAGAGGGACCTGGAAAACTTGGAAGGTGGGCACAAGAGAGCCTAGCAAGATTTAGCAAGGTCATGCGCAAGGTGTTGCACCTGGGTTGAGGCAATCCCAGATATGAGTTCAGAGTGGGAGAAGAACACGATGGGAGCAGCTCTGTTGAGAAATACTTAGGGGTCCTGATGGACACAAAACTGGGCATGAATCAGCAGTGTGCTCTTGCAGCCTGGAAGGGCAAACAGCACCAAAAGAGTGGTGACAGCAGGGAGAGGGAGGGGATTGTCCCCCTCTGCTCTGCCCTTGTAAGGCCCCATCTGGAATACTGCATCCAGGCCTGGGGCCCCTGGTACAGAAAGGATGTGGAGATGTTGGAGCAGGTACAGAGAAGGACCATGAAGATGATCAAAGGGCTGGGGCTCCTGTACTATGAAGAAAGATTGAGGGATTTGGGTTTGTTTAAGTTGGAGGAGAGAGGGTGTAGAGAAAACTTCATTGTGGCCTTCCACTACTTGAAGGGAGCTGGTGAGCAGGAGGGGACCAACTTTTTATGTGGTCTGATAGTGACTGGATAAGGGAAAATGGCCTTAAACTAAAAAAGGTTAAATGTTAGGAAGAAAGGTTTTTACTCGGAGGGTAGGGAGGCCCAAGACAAGGGTGCCTGGAGAAGTTGTGGATGCCCCGTCCCCAAAGGCATTCAAGGCCTGGATGGATGGAGCCCTGCGCAGCCTCATCTAGTGGTTGGAAATCCTGCCCATGAAAGAGGGGTAGGAACTAGCTGATTTTTAAGATTCCATCCGGTCTAAGACATTCTATGATTCCATGATGCTCCTATGATTCTATCTTTGCCACAAGCCACTCTGCTTAAGGGTCCCATGAGCATGGGGTGGTCAACAAAGGCTTGGAATCTCCTCTGCCTACTCCTAGCTTTTGTGGGCTCCCAGAGGCTACAGCCCTGCAAAGTACCCAGCAGAGGGCTCATTCTGCCCACTCTCATAACCAGATCATGATGCTCCAGTTGCCACCCAGCAGGCACGAGTCTGTCTAAGGATGATCTTTGGGCTGATGGCCAGCATAAGGGATGAGACACTGTCTCAAGGACATGTGCTGGGAACAGGGATTGAGGAATAGCAGCACAGTCCTAGAGCTCCTGGTTATGCTTGCCTCTACAGGGAAAAGTCATGCCCAGATCAACTCCCATCAGACCCCATCCCTCCCATGATCTGTTTGGCCATTGATGGGTGTCTCTGTGCTGGCCGTAATGGCCAGGGTGGGAAGCAGATCCAGATGGTCAGATGTGAGAGCTGCTAAGCCCTTTCCTGGAATTCTGTGGATGCAAAATGCTTGGAATGACAATGGAGCTCTCTAAAGGCACCAACAGTATACAGGCATGAATAAAGTTGACATTAATCCTTTTCCAGCCCCCCTCCCCCATGCCTGCTGCATCCCCACAGCCTCCACAGAGTCTGCTGGCATCTCATTTGCAGATATGAGATCTGACCAATGCGGTGGCTGTGAGAGCGTCAGCACTGACCCTGAATTCATACAGGCTCCTGGAGAAAGAGAGCAGGGTAGTGCCTCAGAGGACATGGAAGAAAACACATGTTTAGGAGCACAATAATAACTAATAACAATTTTAAATATATTCATATATATATACAATACAGCATATACATATAAATGTAAAACAGCAAAAGGAATGTATTTATTAACATAAATAAATCTGTAATACAAGCATAAAGGAAGATAATAGATTATGAGTCGTTAGCAAAGAGAGATGAGAATTTTATCACTGCTGAAAATTGTCCATGACATCATTTTCCTCACTGCATCCTTGAGCTCCCGGTTCCTCATGCTGTAGATGAGGGGATTCACTGCTGGGGGCACCACCGAGTACAGAACTGCCACCACCAGGTCCAGGGATGGGGAGGAGATGGAGGAAGGCTTCAGACAAGCAAAAATGATGGTGCTGAGAAACAGGGAGACCACAGTCAGGTGAGGGAGGCACGTGGAGAAAGCTTTATGCCGTCCCTGCTCAGAGGGCATCCTCAGCACTGCCCTGAAGATCTGCACATACGACACAACAATGGAAACAAAGCACCCAAATAAGACAAGGATACTAACCACAATAAGCCCAACTTCCCTGAGATAGGATTTTGAGCAGGAGAGCTTGAGGATCTGGGGGAGATCACAGAAAAACTGGTTCAGAGCATTGCCCTTGCATAGAGGCAGTGAAAATGTGTTGGCAGTGTGCAGCAGGGAATAGAGAACCCCAGTGCCCCAGGCAGCTGCTGCCATGCTGGCACAAGCTCTGCTGTCCATCAAGGTCCCGTAGTGCAGTGGCTTGCAGATGGCAACGTAGCGGTCATAGGACATGACGGTGAGAAGGTAAAATTCGGCTGACAACAAGAATGAGAACAGAAAGACCTGGGCAGCACATGCAGCGTAGGAGATGGCCCTGGTGTCCCAGAGGGCATTGGCCATGGCTTTGGGGACAGTGGTCGAGATGGTGCCCAGGTCGAGGAGGGCGAGGTTGAGGAGGAAGAAGTACATGGGGGTGTGCAGGCGGGGGTTGCAGGCTACGGCTGTGCTGATGAGGCCGTTGCCCAGGAGGGCAGCCAGGTAGATGGCCAGCAAGAGCCAGAAGTGCAGGAGCTGCAGTTGCCGCGTGTCTGCCAGCGCCAGGAGGAGGAACTCGCTGATGGAGCTGCTGTTGGGCATCTGCTGCTCCTGGGCATGGAGTCCTGCTCAGAGTGCAGAAGATATTGACAAGACAAGACCATTCTCAGAGACACTCCTCCTGCTATATTATAAAACCTTTTCTTTCTCTTTGGAAAATGCTCATTTAGCTCCACTGCTTGAATTTAATTTCATGAAGTTTAGCATTCCATCAGAAAAAAGACAAAGAATCTTTACGATCTTTTGCCTTCCTCTTTCTTCTTCTTCTTTTTTTTTTTAATCATATCCTATCTTCCAGGATATATTCATGTTTCCATTTCTCATATCTTTACCCCAATTGCATTTAGAGCCCACATTCCCAACCTCTTTGTCCTTCAACTTCTGTTAGAGAAACCTGCCTGTTTGCAGGATAAGTGCATTATTCATGTCTGCAGAAAATGACAATAATTTCAACTGGTTCTATCCTTTGAGGAAGGAGGGGCTGAAAGCACATTCTATGCGACTGTATACAAAACAAGCGATACAGAAAAGTAAAATTCAGGAGTCTCAGAATTGTGTTCATATTTCACGGCTCCTTTCAGATTTCTGCCTCCAACCTTTTTCCCTTCCCTATGAAATGGAAAATCCCTGTCTTATCTTCTCTTGGAAACACTCTGGGGTGCAGTGTAGCCGTGAGCCCCCTGCCCCAGGCAGCAGCTGTGGCAGCAGAAGGCTCCCGTCCTGCTGGGGGGCTCCTTCCCCCACTTGTCTCCCACCAGCGCCCTGGGCAGCTCCACGGGCAGGCTGAGTGCTGAGTGCTGAGCCCCTGCCCTGGCACACAGCCCCTGGGGCACAGCAGGGACCTGCTCTGCAGGACAGCCCTGGGCACCGGGCTGCAGCCCTGGCTGCACAGCCTGCAGCCATCCTGGGACACGCAGCCCTCAGGGCTGTGCTCTGTGCTGCAGCACGGAAGCCCTCAGCTGGAGCAGGTCGTTTTCCATGATAAACAGTGCATGCAGCATGACCTGCGATGGGATGTCCCCAGTATAGTGATCCCTGCAGTAAAAGCCACTTCACTGCCTGCAGCCAGAGACTTACCTTGTCAAGGGCTGTGAGCAATGCTCTTCCAGTAAGCTCACAGTCTGCTAGCATGCCACACAGCCTGTCAGCTCTCTTTCTTCTCCCCTCTCCCAGCCACCTGCAGATCATGCCCCCAGCCCTGCTGTGCTGTGCAGAAATGCTGCTCCTGAGCACAGCTGTCTCTCTGCAGTGCTGCCCACTTGTATGAGCTTCTTGTGTCCCAGGAGTCCAGCCCAGCTCAGCAGCAGACGATGGAATTTCCTTCTCTCCATGGAGATATCCATTGGTCTCCAGGGGTGACATCTCCTGAGGGGCAACAGGGTCATCACTGCAGAACGTACTACAAAGTCAGCTCAGTTAATCACCTCATGTCCACTGGTTTCCACAAGCTGTTTTTAGTAACAGATGCTTGACCATGAGAGAAGCAAATGTCAAATCTGGAAACCTCCACCGATGACCTGAAAGTGCAGCCATAACATTAAAGAATCAGAGAAAGGCTGATGTTGGAGGGGACTTCAAAGATCATCTAGTTCTAACCCCCGAGCCATGGAAAGGATTGCCACCCACCAGATCAGGCTGCCCAGGATCCCATCCATCATGCCTTCACGGATGGGGCACACAAAACTTCTTTGGACAACCTGCTCCACTTCCTTTGAGTAGAAAATGTCTCCCTAACAGGTAACCTAGATCTACCCTCTTTAATATAAAGCCATTTCCATTTGTCCTGTTAATATCAGACAATCTCATCCTAATTCTGGGTTTAGGCATCCCATCAGCTGATGCAAACCTTAGGGCTGAAAAGGGATCAGTTCCTCACAAAAATCATGGAAGCCCAGAGTCCTCTTAGCTGAGTTCAGATGTGCACAATGAGGTGTCTGTGTGTGAGCCCTGAATCCTTGGTCTTTATTCAGCAGGGACTGCACTGCTCACACACAGACACTCAGTGATGACCAAGGTGCCTGGGGTGATCCTAGCTGTGTGCTATTGCTTGTAAACTGTGGTGGAAAATCTCTGAGATAGACACCTCCTTCCTGAGCATCAGCTGAGGGCCAGACGGGAGGCATTCCTGGCCATCCTAAATGCCACCACAGCCCTGTGCTTAGGGCACCCAGTGTGCCTTTTGTACCTGTCCCCATGGAGCATGTCGTGTCCTCTGCTGACCAAATAGATGAGCTCAGAATAGAAGAGACAGATCTTCCTCTCTGCTCTATCCGTGGCATACTCTGGAGTTCAAGGCATTACAAAGCTGTCATACATCCACATTCTTTCACTGATGACACTTAGTTTTCTCTGGGCTCTCACTTGAATGACATCAGAAGAAGTCTAGGGTCATGACAGTTCCCAGTTGACAGGAAGATGGCAAATGTTCTAATTTTAAAGAAGAGGAAGAAAGAGGACATCAACAATTACAGAGCTGTCATTCTCACTTCAATGCCGGTAAACTTATGAAGAAAATGGTCCTGGGAGTTACTGAAAAACCCCTGAAGGACAATTCTGTCATTGGTCACAGCCAACACAAGCTCACAAGGGGAAGGTCCTGTTTAATGTGATGTCCCTTTATGACAACATCACCCACTGAGTTGACAAAGGGAAGGCAGTTGCGGTTATCCTTTAAGATTTGATAGCATCTCTCACAGTATCCTTCTGGACAAAATGTCCTGCATGCCGGATAGCCAGAAACATAATGTGATGGGTGAGCAGGTGACCAATGGGTCGGGCTGAAAGGATTACAGCAAATGGGGTTCCATCAGGCTGATGGAGGCCACTAGCAAGGTTTCCCAATGCTCCATTTAAGAGCACTTCTCTTTCATGTTTTCATCAATGACTTGCATGGAGGACTAGAAGTTTTGAGCAAGTTTGCTGATGATACCAAGTTGGGAGGAGCTGCTGTTTCCATTGAGGATGGAGAGGACTTGCAGAGAGATGTGGACATGTTAGAGAACTGGGTAAGCACCAAGTGAATGAAGTGTAACAGAGTAAAAGAACAAGTGCCTGATTCTGCACCAGGGTAGGGGCAACCATGGACATACAAACTAACTGGATATGGGGCACTGGAGAGCAGTCCCACTGAAAGGGATTGGGGGTCCTGGTCAACATGAAATTGAACGTGAGTCAGCAGTGTGCCCAGGCAGCCAGGAAGGCCAACCATTCCCTGGGTGCACTGAGCATGGCACTGCCAGCTGGGTGAGGGAAGGGATTGTCCCTCTCTGCTCTGCACTGCTGCAGCCTCACCTGGAGCACTGGGTGCACTTCTGGGCACTGCAGAACATAAAGGACATAAAACTATTGGAGAGTGTCCAAAGGAGGGCACCAGAACTGAGAGATCTGAAGTTCAAAGTTTCATTGGGATTGACTACTTGTTCAGACTGGGCACTTCTCACATCCCACATCCTGTGATGAGACACACTGCCCACATGGGATTTGGGCCTCAAGACATCCTTGCACTCCATGCAGAGTCTGGGAGCTGCTGTCCCCTTGTCTTTCATTTGACATCATACAAACCTCCATCCCATTGCCCCAGGAAGGGCCCTGAGCCAGCATGAGGGACAGGATCTTCCTGCCAAGGGTCTGAGGATCAGGGTTTGGCCTTTCTGCTTCATAAGACAAAGGAGGCTTTTCTCACCATCAGAGCCACCATCCCAATGCCTTGGTCTGCCTGTAATCATGGCTTCCAATTATCTCCTCTAACAAGTCCCTGGAGAAGCTTGCTTGTTAATGGCCCTCAGTGGGGTCCATTAATACTCCAGTAAACTTCACTGTTCCTTCTGACTTTGTCTTCTTGAGCACTTCATGCAATCTTCTCTGCACTGGATTTTGATAGACTCAGAAGCAAACTGTAATGGGTGGCCTGGGACCCATTACAAGCTGAAGACCTTCCTGTTCCTTGTGCCTTCCTGTCATCTTCTACAAGTGTTCAGAACTTGTACAGCAAACTGGAGAGATATCTGGAGAGAGCTAAAAGAGGAGAGAACAAAGGGCAATATGAAGTCCACTTATTAATTTGTATTTAGTTAGGGTTAAACAAGAAGCTGAAGCAGCACTTTGCAACTGAAATTGACCCAGGATTTCCCCTAACGAGCTTTGCTCTGTCACTGTGTGGACAGATGTCCTCCTCAACTTCCTCACCCCATTTCTACTCCCATTGGCCCCATGGGACTCGCATCACTTTTCCTCACATCGCTCTTTTCCTCTGCAGTCACCTGCTCAGGGTTAAACCTCCTTTGAACCAACTCCTACTGGCTTTGCTCAGAGAACCAGCTGCACGTGGGCAAGGAAAGATTTGTCTTCTTTTGCCAACAGACAGAAGAAAACATGATGCAAATGAATGAACAGTAAAATACAGTGATCAACTGCATGCCTTGTCCAAGCTGCATCTAATGAGGTTTGTCTTTCACAAGGAATATTTGTACAAGAAATGTGTTAGAGATAGGAAGGGAGAGATATAATCACGGTTAAGGAGTTGAGAAAAGAGTCCATCAGACTTTGGAGAGATGGAGCAATAATCTCCCCGAAGACCATAGAGCAACCAGATAGTTGGAAGCTATCTGAATGAACAAAGAGCAAGGGATGGGGAAATCTGGAGAGCAGTGGGAAGAGCATGTGTCCAGATGGCCTGCTGAAAACATGCCCTGAACCACGGTCATTTATTCAGGAGTGCTGCAGACACCTGAAGGATGAGGGACATCAAATACACAGCAGGGTAGAGCAGTGGATGCTGGACATTAGTCACAGGGCATTGGCACTGGCACCACTGTCTGTGTCCCTGTACCTGAAGGCATTTGTGTCCTGCAAACACAGTTCTGGAAATGGTCAGGAAAAGCAAAAATTAGTTGACACAACATTCCCTCAAGGACTAGTGTTCTCAACTTAGAAAAATAAGGATTGAGACAGTATTAGGAGTGGAGAAGTGTATTAACAGATTTTCATTGATTTCTATTTGTTGTCAAATCTTTGGTTCAATTTCACTGACACTAATTAGCACATTTCAGACTTACAGCTTCAAAAAGAAAGGAAGATCCATTTGTGTGTGGCACAGAGCCCTGCCCCCCTGGATTTCCCTGTCCAGAGCTGTCCATGACATCTCTCAGTCTTTGCACTGACTGAGTCACACTGTGGTACTGATCTCTTTTCATGTTCGCAGACCTTGGTTTCAATGGTCACGTGCAGCACAGGATGCTTCATGCCCTGTAAGCATCTGCTCTCTTCCCAACAGTAATAGGTCATGAGGACGTAAGATCACAAGACAAGCCAGGCTGGAAGGGAACCTGGGGGATGTCTGCATTCCAAGTTGTCAGAAAGAGGGACAGACCAAGTTGTTCAGCATTTGCTCCTCATGGATTTTGAAAACCTCTCTCCTTCAGGAGAGACTGCAGAGCATCACTGGTTGACCTGCGCCAATTCTTGTACCAGCTGGTGGTGAAAATGAAGTTTTTCACAGGCTGAACCTCTCCCACCTCCCATGCATTCTCTTCTGTCTCCCACACACACCATGAGGAAGGGCCTGGCTCTGTGCTCTCCATCACCTCCTCATAGGTTCTGGCAAGCTGGAGTGAGATCCCATTCATCCTTCCCTTCTCCAGGCTCAACAAGCCCAGCTCCCTCACCCTCCTCTCACAGGTGAAATGCCCCAGCCTCAAGCACATTGAGTGAACCTCTCCAAACCCACTCCAGCTTGCTGTCATCTTTCTTGTGTTGGGGATCAGAAATGTTGAGGCACTACTCTGGATGATGCCTTCCCTTCCTCTTCTAGCCATGCTCTTGTTGATATAAAAAAGGTGGAGACTGAATTTTTACCGGGTTTCTAAATAGGACAAGTAAGATTGGTGAAAAAAATAAAACAGAATGATGTTAGATGTTTGAAAAGCATTTCTAACATTCCTAAGATCATGTATCCCACATGTATGGGATGTGAGCAGGCTGTGAGCTCACTGGAGGCATGGAACAGGTGTGGAACAGGTAGCCCAGAGAAGTTGTGCATACCCCATCCAAGATATCAAAGCCCCAAGCATCCTGATCTACTGGGTGACAGCCCTGCACACAGCAAGGGAGTTGGAACTGGATGGTCTTTAAGATCCTTCCAACCCCATCAGTTTGAGGATTCTGCAATTCCTGTCAGTCTCCTCCATTTCAGAATCCTGTTTGCTTAGGTATTCCCTGTTCACCTCTTCCTTCACCAAGGGCACATCTGCCTTGCACCAACATTTCCCACCTGTCTCTGGCACTGAGGATTCCAAGAAGCCCAGTCCAACTAATGAACAGTGAATTCGGGAAAGACATGAATATCAGAGACCTTTCCATGTCCTGTCTCACCAGGTCCCCTGCCCCATTCTACTGTGGGCCCACATTCTCCCTAGCCTTCCTTTTGTAGACTACATAATTCTACAAGCCACCCTTATCTCTGATATGCCTGGGCACATCACTGATATGCAGTTGAACTCTAACGTTCCTACACTCATCTCAGCAGGCACACTGTACAAAGTCTCTGCATCAGTGCCAGTGGTTTCTTGTTTCCACATCCTGTATGCTTCCTTTCCGTGTTTGGGTTTGACCAGGTCTATCTTTCCCAGTCATTCAGGAATTCAGACATTTTTATTCAGACGTCTCAGCTCCACCATCCCATGGCCACTGAAGCCCAAGTTCTCTTGGACCTTCACATTCCCCACAGACCTTTCCTTGCCAATTAGCATGTGATCCTGCAGGACACCACTCCTCATAGGTTCCTCTACAGCTTGGTCAAGAAGCTGTCACCTGTGCTGTCCAGGGATCTTCGGGATGGCTTCTCGATGGGACAAATTCAGCAGATTTCAAATTACAGTCATGTTCTCTTTTGTCTTTCAGGAGTTGTTGGCCACGGAGAGCCAGGGACATCTCAGGGGAGATCAGTAGGGAGGATAAAACTCACAGCCTCTGCTGCTGAGCTGGTTCCAGGCTCCTGGAACGCAGGGAGCTCCTACAAGTGGGCAGCGCTGCAGAGAGACAGCTGTGCCCAGGAGCAGCTCTTCTGCACAGCACAGCAGGGCTGGGCCATGATCTGCAGGTGACATGAGGACAGAAGAGAAAGGAGAGAGAGCTTACAGGCTGTGTGGGATGTGAGCAGGCTGTGAGCTCACTGGAGGAACATTGCTCACAGTCCTTGAAAAGGGAATTCTCTTGCAGCAGGGAATAGAGCTGCTTTTCCTGCAAGGATCACTGAATCTGGGACATGCCATTGCAGGTGATGCTGCAGGCACTCCATGTTTCTTTATTGTGGATAAATACCTGCTCCAGCTAAGGGCTTCCGTGCTGCAGCATCAGAGCACAGCCCTGAGGGCTGCGTGTCCCAGGATGGCTGCAGGCTGTGCAGCCAAGGCTGCAGCAGGGTGCCCAGGGCTGTCCTGCAAGCAGGATCCCCATCATGACAGATGGAACAGATGAAAATGTCCAGGGAGATGGAATAAGATTAGAAAATGAGAGGAAGGCAAAAGCTCCTTCAGCTTCTTTTTCTGATGGAATGCTGAATTTCATGGAATTAAATTCAAGCAGTGGAGCTAAATGAGCACTGTTCTATGAGAAAGAAAATGTTTTATAGTATAGGAGAAATTGGTTTTACTGTGCTTAGTGTTCTTGCTGTATTTGTACATTTTGTTTTCATTGTTGTGTCCTACGTGCAGATCTTCAGGGCCGTGCTGAGGATGCCCTTTGAGCAGGGACGGCACAAAGCCTTTTCCACCTGCCTCCCTCACCTGGCCGTGGTCTCCCTGTTTGTCTGCACTGGCATGGTTGCCTACCTGAAGCCCCATTCCTTCTCCTTCCCCTCTTTGGATGTGATGCTTTCATTTCTGTACTCAGTGTTGCCTCCAGCAGTGAACCCCCTCATCTACAGCATGAGGAACCAGGAGCTCAAGGATGCAGTGAGGAAAATGATGCCCTGGTCACATTTCAGCAGGGATAAACTTCTCATCTGTCTCAACAAGTGACTCCCAGTCTGTCCCATAACACACCTATTTTTATTGGTGTATTTTTAATGTTTATAATACTTAATTATATTAATAGATACATTTTTCTTTGCTGTTCTTATATACACGTGTGTGTAATTATCATTAGTGGTTATCATGTGTTTCGATTCCTTCCACTTCCACTGAGGCATCACCCTGCTATTTTTCTGCTGGAGCCCTGGAGCTCATATGACTCTCTCACAGCCTCTGTGTTCCATCTCTGTATCTGCAGGCAAATGAGGTGCCAGCAGGCACCATGGAGCTGATATAGGCTGGATTAGCAAAAGGAATTAATGCATCAGCTGAAGGACTGATACATTCTTTTAGCAAACGGAATCAGGGTGTGCTCATCCTAAAACTCCCCAGTTTAGCTTCATTTGGTGTGTGAACATCCCTGTTTTTATCAGTGACCCTGTTTCGCAGGAGCACTGAAAGCACAATGGACTGCTTTTTTCTTTGCCTGCACCAGGTGCAAGGACTTGTTCTTGGGTTTGGTATCAACTGTTTGCAGCTATAGTGCAGCAAGATTGAAAGTTGCTGACTGGCAAAACAAGCAATGGAAATTGGCCAAGCTGGGGAAAAGAGCTAAAAGGTGAGCCAGGGTGCAGCGTGATGAAGAGTCACTGCCCCTCCTCAGCAGGACGGGGGAGAAAACACAACAATTCCTGGGTTGAGGCAAAAAGAGCTTTATTCTCTCCTTGCTTAAAACCCAATGACAACAAACTGTGTGTGTTAATGGCTACATATCAAATGCAGGTTTTTCTGCACTTTGGTACAGCTACTGAATTCAGCATCCCTTTCACTTTAACTTATTAATTGAAACTACACCTAACACACAACACATTTTACTAATAGTTTATATAATTGAAATCATTTCCAACACAGAAATCTGCTCACTGTTAGTTAGGATTTCACATCCCTCTTATTCCTTACCTGTTTACTCTAATTAAAGTGATTTGCTATCTTTGTATTTCAGTTTTGTCCTCTCACGTCCTGAACTTTTTTTTCCCCCCCTAATATTTAACCATAACTTCCTAAATTACCCTTGTGTACCAATTAGTTACTTCTGTTCTTGCTGTCAGACCCAGTCTGTTGTGTCACTGCAGTTCAGGTAATGCTTTGGTCATTTGCTGAACTCCAGACCATGCCAATAACATTCCTTCAGTATCTCTGGATACGGAAGTGAAGGCTGCTAAGTTACAGGAACACACTTCTCTACCAGGTGCCAGTTGTAAGAAAGAAACAATCTAATAAACAGTTCCTTTGTGTGTGCTATAACAGATGCATTTTACCATAACACAGCCTTAGTCCTGAGATTTACTGTGTTTTCTTTAGCTCAGTATTTTAAGGATCTAACTGAGAAATCAGTATTTTTCCAAAACTTCATTAAATGTTGTAGTTCTTCATGGTCAGAACGATAATGTGGATGCTTTGACAGTACATCAGTGACACAGACCAGTATAAAAATCTACCTGGACTTTCGGAAGTCCTTTGGCACGGTCCCACATCATGTCCTTATCTCTGCGGAGAGAGATGTGAGATGGATTTGAAGGAGGAGCTGCGCTGGACAGCGATTGGAGTGCGGAGGGGAAGTGTTCCAAGGCCAAGGGAACCAGCCCTGCTGTGCTGTGCAGAAGGGTTTTTCTCCCGGGGTCCCATTTTGGGACCGGCAGAGCGGTGATCTCTTCAGCTTGACGCACTCGAGGAGGGCTGACAAGTGCTGAACTGAGGGTCGGAACTGATGTGAGGAAATCAAACTCTATAACCACAGAGTGGTCCTGAAGCAGGTGCGTTTAATCAGCGCTGCGCACACGCCGGATGCAGAGGGGATATTGCCACCTAGCCTGCACACCCGGGGGCAAGAAATGCACATACTTAAAGAGCAGGCTGCTTACGTGTGCTTTAGATGTCCAAGAATAGGCTGGTTTATTACAATGAGACCCCAAAATAATTGAATTTCCCACCCTCCCCCTCCCCTCAGTCTCAGTTATTTTACACATACGGTCTTTGTGATGAAGGTCATCGTACTATTTTCTTAAGCTTGGGTTAGTATGGAGGACACTTGGCTGGTTCTGGTTGGAAAAGCATCTGTTATTGGCAATGAGAACCTGGCTTAGCGAGCTCAAATCTGCAGCTGCCGATTCAGCACCCCATGAAGGCACATAACTTTTAACCAAACTTATTTTCTTCAATTAAGTAAACCTGGAGTAAAGTGTGAGCAAACCCAGAGAAAAGTGTGAGCAAACCCGGAGTAAAGTGTGAGTACTCTCGGTGTAGGCTGTGAGTAAACGCAGAGTAAACTATGAGTAAACCCAAAGTGAAGTGTGAGTAATCCCTGAGTAAGGTGTGAGTACACCCTTAGTAGAGAATGATTAAATGATTCTGTGATTCTGTGGATCCCAGGGTGCTTGATCAGGTAGGAGCTTTGATTGACGATCTTCCCACACATAGGACATTTGTAGCACTTCTGACACAAGTGCCATCTCGTGCATGTGAGGAGCTCTGCGCTCTGCACAAAGCCCTGCTCACACTCGAGGCATTTCTAAGGCTTCCAGCCACATGAACTCACTGGTGCAGGCACGGATTGGACTTCACCCAAGTGCAGACACTCCGGTACCGCAGCAGGTTCCAGCTGTGGCCAAAGCTCTTCTTGCAGGCTGCACATTTGTAGGGTTCCTCATGTGGATCCACTGGTGTGTGATGAACTTCCAGCTGTGGACGGACCATTTCCTGCAGTCAAGGCAGTCATAGGGACTCTCCTCTTGGGTTGGTTCTCTGGTGTCTACTGAGGGTTGAGCTCCAGATGTTCTTCCCACACAACCTGCAGACAGAGTTTCTTCCTTCCTGGTGACATATCGGCCCAGTAGAGGTTCCCTTTGGGCCCTCACCTGGTGCCCCACAGCAGGGAAGTTTCTACCGGGGAGGTAAGAGGTGACTCTCCTTGCACACAACCCTGGCAGAAATATGCCAAACTGGCAGAGGGTTTCCAGTGTCTGTGACACATCCACTCTGGATTCTCCTTTGCATGGCCACTCAACACAGCAACTGCAGCTGTAAGAGAGCAATATGCATTATTCTCATGCAAAGAAGGAGAAAGAGGATTGAGTTTGGCCACAGAGCTCTTCCTCTACTCAAGGGATTTGTAAGGTTCATCACCACACAAAATGACAGGGTGGTGACCAGGCTGGAGCTGTGGCTGAAGCTCTGCCTATGTTTGGGGCTCTGCAGGCTCTGTATCTTGTGTGGCTGTGCTGCTGGGAATGAGGCTGGAACTGCTTCTGAAGGTTCCTCATATCTTGGGGATGCTTCTACAGCCTTTGTGCTCTGTGGATGTGCTTGTGGGTGTTGAGATTAGATCTGTGTTTGAAGCTCTTCCCACACTCAAAGCACTTGTAGGGTTTCTCCCCTGTGTGGATGCGCTGGTGCTGCTTCAATTCAGAACTGCTTTTGAAGCTCCTCCCACACTCAGGACACTGAAAAGGTCTCTCCTCTGTGTGGATGCGCTGGTGCTGCTTCAATTGACAACCGCTTTTGAAGCTCTTCCCACACTCAGAGCACTTGTAGGGTCTCTCCCCTGTGTGGATGCGCTGGTGGCGCTTCAATTCATAACCGCTTTTGAAGTTCTTCCCACATTCAGGACACTGAAAGGGTCTCTCTCCTGTGTGGATGAGTTGGTGGAAACTGAGGTGGGAACGGCTTTTGAAGCTCTTCCCACAATCAGAGCACTTGTAGGGTCTCTCCCCTGTGTGGGTCCGCTGGTGCTGCTTCAATTCAGAACTGCTTTTGAAGCCCTTCCCACACTCAGGACATGTAAAAGGTTTCTCTCCTGTGTGGATGCGCTGGTGCAGCTTTAATTCTGAACTGCTTTTGAAGTTCTTCCCACACTCAGGACACTGAAAGGGTCTCTCCTGTGTATGGTATCGCTGGTGCTGCTTCAATTCTGAACTGCTTTTGAAGCTCTTCCCACACTCAGGACACTGAAACGGTCTCTCTCCTGTGTGAATGCGCTGGTGCTGCTTCAATTCATAACTCCTTTTGAAGCTCTTCCCACATTCAGGACACTTGTAGGGTCTCTCTCCTGTATGGATGCGTTGGTGGAAACTGAGGTGGGAATGGTTTCTGAAGCTCTTCCTACACTCAGAGCACTTGTAGGGTCTCTCTCCTGTGTGGGTGCACTGGTGCTGCTTCAATTCATAGTTCCTTTTGAAGCTCTTCCCACACTCAGTACACTTGTAGGGTCTCTCTCCTGTGTGGATGCGATGGTGGAAGGTGAGGTGGGAACTGCTTTTGAAGCTCTTCCCACACTCGGTACACTTGTAGGGTCTCTCCTCTGAGTGGATACGATGGTGCTGCTTCAATTCAGAACTGCTTTTGAAGCTTCTCCCACACTCAGGACACTGAAAGGGTCTCTCACCTGTGTGGATGCGCTGGTGGCAGGTGAGGTGGGAACTACTTTTGAAGCTCTTCCCACACTCAGTACACTTGTAGGGTCTCTCTCCTGTGTGGATGCGCTGGTGGAAGGTGAGGTGGGAACTCCTTTTGAAGCTCTTCCCACACTCAAAGCACTTAAAGGGTCTCTCTCCTGTGTGGATGTGCTGGTGGCGGGTTAGTTGGGATCTCCTTTTGAAGCACCTTCCACAATCAGAGCACTTGTATGGGCTCTTTGCTGAGTGTATGCACTGGAGGTTAATGATGCTGGAATCTTTTTCAAAGCTATTTCCACACTCCGTGCATGGATTCTGTTTTTTCTTCTGGCACACATCCTTGCTCCTGGGTTCCTCAGGATGCTTATCACCTTTGTTGAAGTCCAGTGGGTTCCTTCCTGTCTTTACCAGACACTTTCCCAGGGGATTCTTGATGCACTCACTCTGACCTTGCTCCACGCCTCCTTGGACATCCCTTCTGATTTCCTCCACACAGACACTACCCCACCACCTTTCGGCCACTCCACTTTCCTGCAGATCCTCCAATATATCTGCAATCCCAATTCCTGCTGGATGACAGAGAAAATCCAGAAATACCACACAATGCACAAAATAAAATCAAGACAGAGATGGCTTCCACAGCCCCAACCTCCTCCTTCCTTCCACCACCTCACCTGGGCTGAGGTCTCCTGGCACAGCCTCAGGGCTACGCACATCTGGGATCCACAGGACTTCCCCTCCTTCAAGCAGGGAGATCACCATGGGTTTGGGGGCTGGAAGTGGAGCTTCAATGACAGAAATATGGAGATAAGAGAGTTTCCCTGATTCTGGTACAGCTGCTTGTCCAACAGCTCCACTCTCTGTCCCTCCACATGATGAAACCACAATTCGGACCAGAATTACTTCTATAGAATTATAATTTCATAGAATTTCCTTTTATATTTTCCAAATATTCAACACGGAAGGCTTCAAAAATGTTTATGGGAATGGAATAAAGAGACAATAAATGCTAAAGAGGTAACCTTATAGAGCCGGAGTGGTCTGACTACTGGAGCTACTGGCACCATGCAACGCAAGAACACAAGGGCTGTTTGCAGGGAGATGGTTCTACCCTCCATGGCTGATGCCTCCTTGCCAGCACTAACTCAGGGGCTTTTATCACAGTGCTGAGCACAATAAGCCCCCATGAAACTCATGCTTTTCTGTGTTTCTTTTGTTACTGTCATGGTGGTGTTGGTCAAGAAGTAACTGCATGGTGATTATTCCAGGCCCGGCCTGCAGAGGCTCATTCTGCACAGCCAAAGGTGCCCTAACGAGGAGGAAAGGCAGCAAAGCCCTCACCCAGCGAGGCCACGCACTGGTACGTCTCCAGCATCACGTCCCGGTAGAGCGCTCGCTGCGCAGGGTCCAGCAGCGCCCACTCCTCCCTGCTGAAATACACGGCCACCTCCGCAAAGCTCACGGGCTCCTGCAAGCAAAGAGGCTCCTTGCTGGGAACAGCCAAGGCCCAGGGAAGCAGCTCGCGCAGGACACAAACTCCCATCCCAGCCGCTTCTCTGGCCCCAGCACACACGTGCTGCCTGAGGGCACCTCCCACTCCCCCGGCATTCGCATCCCTCGCCCCTCCGCCTCTCCTGCCTGCTTCCCCCAGCCCCTACCTGACATGGGTGTGCTGTGGCCATCTGCTGCTCTCCTGCAGGTGAGATGATCGCGGCTGGAAGACAGAAGTCGAACTGGAGCCTGCAGGGACAAGAGAAAGGGCAGGGGAGCTGTGAGGGAACACAGCAGTCCCTGTCCCAGCCCAGCCCTCCACAGCCCATCTGCAGGACGCTGCCTGCCTAGGGGACGATACAGCTGGCCTTGCACAGGATGTCAATCAGCAACAGCACTTGGTAACACTGGCTAAAAGAGATGAACCATCACAAAGCTGTCTCAAACTGTGGGGCTGAAAGAACTGATGGCTGACACTCAGTTCAACTGCTGAGGGCTGACTGAGTGTGTGCTTAAGACAACGTATGGCAAGCAGTCTGTCATCTTACCCCAAAACAGGGAGCAGCCCAAGTGCCCTTCGAGCTCTCCTGCACAGCAGCGGGCTGCACAACGGGATCTGCCCTCAAGTAGGGATGTCTCTCAAAGTCACACCTGCACACCTGCACCTTGACGCCAAGACTCCTTCCTGATAGAGATATTCTGTAAGAGACTCACGGTTACTTTGGAGCTACCAGAGCTTCTCTGAGGTTATGTCTTAGAAGGACTGTGCACATATGAGTTCTTTGACGTAAGGCGCTTGACCAAGCCTGGGACTGGGAGTGGATCCAGCCATGGCCAGGCTCCTTACCTCTGTGGTTTGCGGACTTCACATAGAAAGGGGGACCACTCTGAGCCTCGTGGCTCAACAGGAAGGTCTCCCGTAGGTGTGGGTGTATCCCTATCTTCTATGCAGTAAATAACCAAGTGTATCCAACCATTTCCCATCTTGCTATGCCACTGTTAAATCATTACAACATATTTGTATTGTATCAATAAATATAATCCTGCTTCTCCCTTAGGAGTGTATATTGTGTTTGGATCCATCTGTGACAAGTTGGTAAAGTCTGCAGAATGGCAAGAAGGGACACAAACTGATTACAAGAGACATGGAGCGCGTTCCAAATTCTCCTGTGAATGTCCTCATGGAAACTGTTAGAGTTGAGAAGCGAGCAGAGGTCATTAGGGGCAGTAAAAGAGTGACAAAGGGGAAAGGTATTATCAGCATAATGTCAGGTTTGGAAGTAACATACGAAGCAAAGGAGAACTGCACCGCTCCTCCCTGGATGAAAAACGACTGATACTCCGCAATATTTCTGCTGCGCTACGAGGGTCCTGATGGATGATTAGCTTCACATGAGCCTGTAGTGTGCTCTGGCAGATCGGAAAGTATATGATATCCTGGGCTCCATCAGAAGAGGGTTGGCCAGCAGGGACAGGGAGGATTGTCCCTCTCTACTCTGCCCTCATGAGGCTCCATCTGTAGTACTGTGCCCAGGTCTGGAGTCCCCAGTACAAGAAGGACAGAGAGCAGTTGGAGAGGATCCAGAAGAGAGCCACAGAGATGATCACGGGGCTGGAGCACCTCCCCTATGAAGATAGGCTGAGGGAGCTGGGCTTGTTCAGCCTGGAGAAGAGAAGGCTGCAGTGTGACCTCATAGCAGCCTGCCAGGGCCTAAAGGGAGCCTACAAACAGGAGGGGAGTCCATTCTTTGACAACAGCAGGACAAGGGGAAATGGTTTGAAATTGAGGGAGGGAAGATTTAGGTAGGATGTCAGGGTGAAGTTCTTTACTATAAAAGTGGTGAGGTGCTGGAACAGATGCCCAGAAAGGTTGTGGATGCCCCATCCCTAGTCGTGTTAAAGATCAGGTTGGATGGGGCCCTGGGCAACCTGGTCTAGTATTAAATGGGGAGGTTGGTGGCCCTGCCTGTGGAAGGTGGATTGGAGATTCATGATCTTTGAGTCCCTTCCAACCCAGGCCATTCTGTGATTCTGTGTGATTCTGTGATTCTGAAGGTAATGGTTATTCACATAACAAACAAAGACTTCCCTCTGTCACCTACAATGCCACACATCTTGAGCCTTTATAGTTAGGTTCCAAACAGATGTGAAATTGCACCAAGAGCACTGTAACTGTGCTCTGGCCATTTGCTGCTCTCCTGCAGACTGGGCTGATCACAGCTGGAAGGCAGAAGTCGAACTGGAGCCTGCAGGGACAAGAGAAAGGGCAGGGGAGCTGTGAGGGAACGCAGCAGTCCCTGTCCCAGCCCAGCCCTCCACAGCCCATCTGCAGGACGCTGCCTGCCTGGGGGATGGCACAGCAGACCTTGCACAGGAAGACAATCAGCAACAGCACTGCTAACACTCTGGCTAAAAGCAACGAGCCATCACAAAGCTGTCTTAAACTGGGGGGCTGAAAGAACTGACGGCTGACACTCAGTTCAACAGCTGAGGGCACTTGCACTGTGTGCCTAAAAACAGAGCATGGCAAGGAGTCAGTCATTACCCCAACACAGAGAGCAGCCCAAGTGTCCTTGGAGCTCCCCTGCACAGCAGTGGGCTGCATGAAAGGATCTCCCCTTGAGTAGGGATGTCTCTCGAGTACACAGCTGCAGAGATCCCTTGCACCGTGACATCAAGACTCCTCAATACAGGACTTCCGTAAGAGACTCATGGCTACTTTGGAGCTATCAGAGCTTCTCTAAGGCTATATCTTTAACTGATTAGGTATATATGATCTCTGTGACATTATTCCCTGATCAAGCCTGCGATTAGCAGTGGATCAAGCTGCAGTGAGGCTCCTTACCTTCGTGGTTTTAGAAGTTCAGAAAGGATGGGGGAGCACTCTGAGACTCGTGACTCGTTGAGCCCGTGTCAATCCAACTCGGTTCTGGGAACCTGAGCATGCACTTCAGGCAGCAGTGTTAAGATTACCAACGGAAAAGGAACCAAATGTTGTGTGTCAAACTGCCAAAGCCAGTGTCTGGCTCCCAGGTGAGAAATGTTATGTCAAACACTCACTCTGCAATTATAAACTGTCACGAAACATTGTTCTCAACCCCCAGAGAAACAGGGAGGCTGCTCTGCATGCACTTCATGCAGCTGCTAACCTCCATGAATCAAACACCACCAACGGTCCCCAATACTCTTTTCCTGCTGTGGCATGGGTGGAAGTTCTGATGTTACAGCATATTTGGACACAATACAAGACCTCTCATTCTCATCCATAATCCTTTAGCCACACATACGGAGCTTTTACAGTTTACCTCCTTTGGTAAATGTAAAAGGAGAACTGGCTTCAACGGACAAAGAGAAGGCTGAGGCACTGAATGAGTTCTTTGCCTCGGTCTCCACTGGCAGCCAGGATTCTAAGAATTCTCACGTCCCTGAGCCCTGCATCTCTAAACCTCCAGGTGGGTGCCGGGACAGTAAATCAGGTCAGGCTGTCACTGGCGGCCTTCTATGATGGAGTGATGGCACTGGTGGGCAAAGGGAAGGCAACTGAAGTCATTTACCTGGACTTGAGCAAGGCCTTTGACATGGTCCCCCGCCACATCCTTATCTCCAAACTGGAGGGATGTGGATTTGATGGGTGGACCACTCGATAGATAAGAAATCTGTGGAAAGGCCACAGACAGAGGGTGGTGATTAATGGCCCTATGTCCAGGTGGAAGCTGGTAACGAGCGGCGTCCCCCAGGGGTCTGTCTTGTGACCAGTGATCTTTAACATCTTTATCAACAACATCGACGATGGAATCGAATGCATCCTCAGCAAGTTTTCTCATGACACCCAGATGAGTGGTGCAGTTGTCACGGTGGAAGGAAAAGATGCCATTCAGAGGGACCTCAACAGGCTTGAAAGATGGGCCCGGGTGAACCTCATGAGGTTCAACACAGCAAAGTGCAAGGTTTGGCACTGGGGCCGGAGGAATCACAGGCATTTATACAGACTGGAAGGAGCAGTTCTTGAGGACAGCCCTGCAGAGAAGGACCTGGTGGCCCCGATGGATGAAAGGCTTAACATGAGCCAGCAGTGAGCTCTTGTAGCTCGGAAAGTAAATGGGATCCTGGGCTCCAGGAGAAGAGGGGTGGCCAGCAGGGACACGGAGGTGATTGTCCCCTTGCGAGATCCCATCTGAAGTACTGATGATTGTTTGTGGGATGGGGGGTTCAATTCTACCCCTTGCTTAAGGCTCACGGAAGCGCTTTTTGCAAACCGCAGTGGGAAAAATAAGCTCTAATCTCCATAGTTAGCAGAAAAAGGAACAAACACGAGGACGTACTGAGACACAGTCAGCAAGAATCGGTGCAAACTGGGCCAGAGGTGAAGAAGCAGAGCAAGGAAGACAACTAACTTCATCCTCAGACACCATCAGCAGGGACCCTCACTGCACAGGATGCACGCGCCAGGGGGAGGGACTTTACGTAAATGAATTCCCGGAAAAATAATGAATATGTAGATGAATTCCAGGAAGTCTACTGAACACGTGTGAGCTTGGCTTACAAATACTAACACTTCTGCTGCCTGGTATGCAAGGTAGGTGGAAAGATCCCCTCTTCATCCGGCGTGTGCACTGCTGAAATAAACGTACCTGCTCTTATAACTACTTTGTGGTTACAGAGTCTGATTCCACAAGTCGCTGTGCGCAGGTCTGGAGCCCCCAGTACAAGAAAGACAGAGAGCTGTTGGAGAGGGTCCAGAGGAGACCAACAGAGACGATTGGAGGGCCGGAGCACCTCCACAACGAAGACAGGCTGAGGGAGCCGGGCTCGTTCAGCCCGGAGAAGAGAAGGCTGCGGGGTGACCTTATCGCAGCCTTTCAGTACCTAACCCGCTCGGCCTCACCTGCTGTGCTGGGAAGAGTCGGCCTTCTCCTGGCAGCGGCACCGACGGCACCGACGGCTCCGTCTCTGCCCAGAGCTGCACACAGGGCTGAGCGCCGTCCCGGGATGCGCCGGGAGCAGCAGCCCGGGAGGTGACACAGCGCCGACGGCGCCGCTCGGAGAGACCTTGAGTGCCGGAGAGGAGAGGAGAGGAGAGGAGAGGAGAGGAGAGGAGAGGAGAGGAGAGGAGAGGAGAGGAGAGGAGAGGAGAGGAGAGGAGAGGAGAGGAGAGGAGAGGAGAGCGACGCGTGGGGGACACAGAGCAGCGCAGCCAAGCGAAGGCCGGGTCCCGTCCCGCCGGAAGGCACGCCGTCCGCGGCCGCGAGGGAAGAGGAGGTCCGGGCTCAGTCGGGCTGAACGACTGCCTGGGCCGGGCCGCTGGGCGGGGCGGAGCCGCCGCCGTGATGGCGCGGGGCAGGGGGCGGCCGCAGGACGGGCTGGGCTGGGCTGGGCTGCGTGCGTGCCGTGCTGTGCGGGGCGGACGCGGCTGCCGGCTGGGTTGGCGAGCCCGAGGGCGGCAGCGGGAGGCTTTCTCTCGCCGGGGCAGGATTCCTTTTGCCAGCTTGGCTAAACAGACCGACCCGTATCCCGTACGGCAGTCAGTGCGGTATGGCAGTTAGTTGGTGCCCGTGGCAATTCGGAATGGATCGCACTGGGTACGTAGGGTCACCCCCGAGTACGTTGCCCGGTGCGATTCAAGGGAACGTACGGCCAGCCGGACGGACCACAACCCCACGCAGAACCCATGGTATCACTGCACAGAAGACTTATTAGGACTGTGGGAAATTGAATGTTGTTTCTGCATTTGATATTAAGAAGAGCAATTGGTTTGAAGTAGAATATAATGCGTTTGTATTCTGTAACTTATCCGTAGAAATAGTTGATCTAAGAAGTAAAATACTGTATATGTTAGCAGCATGTTTTAGAAACATTATTACTGAATTATGTGATTAATTCTTTCTTGCAAAACTGTAATAGTTGTTAAATGTTCCAAACAATGCGAGTATTGTGTACTAAGGATTAGAAAACATATTGTAGAGCTGTTCTGTTAGGATAAGAAACTCTCAGCAAAAGAAAGACAGATTTAGCAAACATCAAAGAAGTCAGGGCCTCTGCACAAGGCCGGACTGTCTCACTGCGTGAGGAGGTTGGGGTGTGAAGGCAGGCACCAGGATCCTCCCCTGCCTCTCTCCCAAGCTTATCTTTGTAGAAAGGAGGACAAGCAGATATCTGCAAAATAGCGATCAGATGTGGAATGAGTTAATTAACTACAGATTTACGCTTGTGCAGCAAAAATTTATATTTGTCCAGTGTTTCCATGTTTAGTGAAGCGTCGAGAAGATTGTGAACCTGAAGTACTCAGCCAATGAGGAACCAGGGGAGTAAGAGAGAAGCGTCGGGGAATAGGGAATAAAAGAGGTAACTCTGTTTTTTGGGCGCTCTCCTGCTTGCAGGAGGCCCGCCATTGCAATTGCGAATAAAATCTGCTTTATCAGAGATACCGTCCTAGAAAATTATTTGGATATTTCCTACAGGACCTTCCGTTCCATAGGCAGAGTTCTGTTCAACACAAAACACGGCCCCCATCCCTCCCTCCCTCCCCCGGCTGCAGACGCGCCGTGAGAACGAGCTGTGAAACTGCCCAAGGCCTGGCAGCCGGCTCGGGGCGTGCTCGCTGTGGGAATCGCTGCCTGGAGCTGAGGCTGTGCCGAAGCGGCCAGAGCCTGGCTGGAAGCCATCCGGGCAGCACCGCGGCGGCAGGAGGTGCAGCAAGGCCGTCGTGCGGCCAGCTCCGGGCTGAGGGCACTCGGCATCCTCTGCTCTCCCAGGAGCGACTCCCAGGAGCCCGGTTGCCTGCACCAGAGGTGGGAGCAGCCTGCTCCGCACCCCAGGTAGGTGCCCTCGGTGGCTCGTGCAGAGGAGCGCACACTTGCTGCCCCCCGCCAGCAGCAGCGGGAGGGGAGCGGGGAGCGGCACCGGCGGGGCGGAACCGGCACTGCCGTAGCCCAGGCGGGAGCCCGGTCCCGGCTCCAGCTCCTGCCCAGCACAGCAGGTTTGCTGGGCCAGACGGGCAGAAACGAGGGCAGCAGCGGTTGCCAGGCGTGTTGCAGCCCGGCTTGGGCTCCGAGGGGCACAGGAAGGGGTTGGAGCTGGGACAGCGAGGAAGTGAGCAGAGGAGCTCAGCGTGCTCTGCTGCCCGGTTGGTTCTGTGTAACACAGCGCAGCTGGGACTGCGTTTCTCCCTCTGGGCCACGGCAGACACGAGATGACCTCGCTCTGCAGCTCTGCACGCATGGATTGATGGAAGCTTATAACTCCCCGATGCCTCCTTTTGAGTGTGTGAATGTGAAGCCTCCAAGGGGGGAATTTCCACTTCCCTGCCCTCCCCGGCAGCCCGGAGTTTCCCTTCGGGGACCCAGCAGGCAACATCTGCCTCTAGCGGCCCTTTCAGCGTTCCCTTTTGTGCGCTTAGCGCCGGGCTGATGGCTCACCTGGGGTCGTGCAAACCCCTCCCAAGGCTTTTGTTCGGGCTGTCCCGGCAGCTGCAGATGCCTTTAGCGCTCAGCTCCGGCACTGGGCTGTGTAATGGACGCTGAAAAGCTGACAGCCTGTGGGCTGACTGGAGCACAGGTGGAGAACGCGGCCGAGCAGCACGTCAGTCAAGTGCAGCCCAGGCTGCGTTGTGCAAAGGGCGCCCGCTGCTGAGAACGTGCCCTGCAAGTGAGCGCAGGGTGCGTGCTGAGCTGATGAGACATGGATCTTATTGATATAACGTCGTCATAATGTAGTGTTCAAATAGTGCCTTTACAAGGCTGTTGTAACCGCGTGGTTGTTTATTGCATAGCAGGCAGGGTTAAACACACACATAGAGGAGGCCCTCCTGCTGAGTCCCGAGGCTCAGAACTTGCTCAGCTGGGCCCCAGCTGTTGAAGCAGGTGGGAAAGGCAGTTACACTGGTACTATCCCAGTGCCATTCACTTCCACTGATATATTTACGTGTGCTTCATTTCCGTGCATGACCGCGGCTGAGAGATCTGAGTTTTTGTTGTTAGAATTTGTGGAGTGATGCCCCACCGTGCGCAGCTGCTGCGGCCTTTGTATCTGCTGAGAACGAAGGGCCAAGAACGGGACAGCAAGCAAAACCAGCTGTGAAACAGGCCCAGGCACTGGTTGTATTCGGTCCCACCCTTCCAGCTGAACCAGAGGCATGCAACTCGAGATGGGTCTGGCTAGCGTCTATGGCAGTGCCAAAATTCCGCTTGAACCCCAGCTGGGTTCTGGTCTGAAGTTTGGCACAGAGCAGAAGAAAGGTACGGTGTGATTGAAAAGCAGTTGATGGCTGCTTGTTCTGCACGGCGAGCGGTAGAGCCAGGAACTCCAACATCTCAAGTCGTAGTTAAGAGCACCCTGCCTTTCTGTCCTTACAGGCATCATGTGCTGGCCGCGTGGGTGCAGCGTTCAAGCGGAAAGAACCCTGCAGACGCTGGCAGAAGCGTTGGTGGAGAGAGAAGTGCCCTTTGAAGCATCTGACGCCCTGCAGGCAGTGCCTATCGCATCCAACGCCAGCATGGTCCTTCTTTCTCCTTTTCAGCGGTTTGCCCTCTCTCAGCAGTTGGTAAGCAATAATGCACCAGCTTAGGGAGTTGCTGCTTCTCGCTTACTGGGATTATCTGCAGTGGATGCCCGTGTGTGTGTGAGGGTGTGTTTGCTGAATCGAAGCCACACAGGTCACGCAGAATGGCTCGGGTTGGAAGGGACCTCAAGGATCGTGGAGCTCCAACCCCCTTGCCACAGGGAGGGCCACCAAACTCCCCATTTGCTAGTAATTCAGGCTGCCCAGGGCCCATCCAACCTGGCCTTGAACACCTCTAGGGATGGGGCATCTACAGCCTCTCTGGGCAGTCTGTTCCAGTGCCTCACCACTCTCTCTGTAAAGAATTTCCCCCCGACATCCCACCTAAATCTTCCCTCCCTCAACTTAAAACCATTTCCCCTAGTCTTGCTGTTATCTACCATTTCAGAGTTGACACCCCTCCTGCTTATAGGCTCCCTTTAAGTCCTGGCAGGCTGCAATGAGGTCACCCTGCAGCCTTCTTTTCTCCAGGCTGCACAAGCCCAGCTCCCTCAGCCTGGCCCTCCTCTAGACTCCCTCCAACAGCTCTCTGTCTTTCTTGTACTGGGGTCTCCAGACTTGGGCACAGTACTCCAGATGGGTCCTCACGAGGACAGAGTACAGGGGGACAATCACCTCCTTGTCTCTGCTGGCCACCCCTGTTTTCATGGAGCCTGGAAAAGTGGTCAGCTCGTAACCCTCTGTCCTGCCCTGAGTGCAGTTTGCTTGCATCTGCTCCTGAGACATCACAGAATCACAGAATCACAGAATTGCCAGGGTTGGAAGGGACCTCAAGGATCATGAATCTCCAACCCCCCTGCCACATGCAGGGCCACCAACCTTCCCACCTAATGCTAGACCAGGCTGCCCAGGGCCCCATCCAATCTGGCCTTGAACACCTCCAGGGATGGGGCATCTACAGCCTCTCTGGGCAGTCTGTTCCAGTGCCTCACCACTCTCTCTGTAAAGAATTTCCCCCCGACGTCCAACCTAAATCTCCCTTCCCTCAGCTTAAAACCATTTCCCCTTGTCCTGCTGTCACTCACCCTTTCAAAGAGTTGATTCCCCTCCTCTTTGTAGGCTCCCTTTAGGTACTGGAAGGCTGCAATGAGGTCACCCCGCAGCCTTCTTTTCTCCAGGCTGAACAAGCCCAGCTCCTTCAGCCTGTCCTCATAGGGGAGGTGCTCCAGTCCCCTGATCATCTTTGTGGCCCTCCTCTGGACCCTCTCCAACAGCTCCCTGTCTTTCTTGTACTGCGGGCTCCAGACTTGGACGCAGTACTCCAGATGGGGCCTCACAAGAGCAGAGTAGAGGGGAACTATCACCTCCCTGTTCCTGCTGGCTACCCCTCTTCTGATGGAGCCCAGGATACCATTTGCCTTCCGAGCCGCAAGGGCACACTGCTGGCTCATATTAAGTTTTTCATCTATCAGAACCCCCAGATCCTTCTCCCCAGGGCTGCTCTCCAGGACCGCTCCTCCCAGTCTGTATGGATGCCTGGGATTCCTCCGGCCCAAGTTCAAAACTCTGCTCTTTGCTGTGTTGAACCTCATCAGGTTCACCCGGGCCCACCTTTCCAGCCTCTCGAGGTCCCTCTGAATGGCATCCCTTCCTTCAACCGTGTCGACCGCACCACTCAGCTTGGTGTCGTCAGCAAACTTACTGAGGGTGCACTCAATTCCATCATCGATGTCATTGATAAAGATGTTAAAGTGCACCGGTCCCAAGACCGACCCCTGGGGGACGCCACTCATTACCGGCCTCCACCTGGACATGGAGCCATTGATGACCACCCTCTGTCTGCGGCCTTACAACCAACTCCTTATCCATCGAGTGGTCCACCCATCAAATCCACATCCCTCCAATTTGGAGATAAGGATGTGGTGGGGGACCATGTCCAAGGCCTTGCTCAAGTCCAGATAAATGACATCAGTCGCCTAACATCCTGTCAGTCAGATCCAAACGTACCCTGAAACAGGAGTGCAGTTGTGGGTACATTTGGGTTTAACATCAAGGGGTGATGGCTACTGGGGGGTGACGCTGTTGGCTGATATTGTGGTACCACTGGGGGGTGACATCAGGAAGTGATGCTGTTGGGACATCGCTGGGGTTTATCATCAAGGAGTGACGTTGTTGGGGTGATGGTGGGGTGACTCTGCGGTGCTGTTCGGGAGTGATGTTGGGGGGGGACATCAGGGAGTAACCCTGGAGTGACAATCTTGGGGTGACATTCTTGGGGAGTTTTGCCAGGAACCTGAAGGCCCATGATTGAAGAACAATCCTGGGATGGAAGAAGAATTCTGACAGTTTGAAGGGAACTGATACGTGTGGCTGTAGACACAAAGAACTTGTTCTGTAGAGAGAGCTGACCTTGGTAGTTCATCTTGATTTGGCAAAGACTTGTTTTGCAAGCAGGTGTTTCACTTGGGCTTTGTGTCATGCATTGGACAAGTGATTGCAGTGTGCAAGCGGAAAAAGGCTTGTAGACCCCAGGGAGAATAAGAGTAACTTTGATGTTCTGATTCTCTGAAATAGCATTAATGATATATTTTGCCCCAAACTGTGATGTTCTCACACTCCAAAATCGGGCTTCTCACCTGTTATGATCAAAACTGGTGCCGTCACAGTGCAAAACTGGGTTTATACACATATTTTGAACCAAACTGTGATGCTCTTCCTCTCAGAAATTGGGTTTATGACAAAATTTGACCCAAACTGCAGCCTTCGCGCACTCCAAAGCTGGGTTTATACAAATATTTTGTCAGAAATTGTGACCTTCACACATCCAGGAATTGGATTTATGACATAATTTGACCCAGACTGTGATGTTCCGATTCTCTGAAATAGGATTCATGATATATTTTGACCCAAATTGTGCCTTCACACACTCAAGAATGGGGTTTGTGACATGCTTTGATCCAAATTGTGACATTCTCACACTCCAAAATGGAGTTTATGACATATTTTGACCCACATCTATCGGTCAGTCTATCAAAATGCTCTGGCAATCGATGAAAGCATCGATGCTACAGGATCAGCTCGATTTGCCATTTTAGTTAGAGGTTGTGGTAACAAATATAATGTCACTGAAGAAATGGCTTCTTTGGTGCCGTGAAGGTCAAAACTAAATCTCCTGATTTGTATGAAGCGGTAAAGACAACATTAAAGTGATTTTCTTTATCCTTTGACAGCATCTCTGGGTCTCTGATGTCCCTTCCCAGCCAAGCCCAGGGGGAAGCTGGCCCTGGTGGCGGAACAGATGCGCATCATGGGGACGTGGGGTCACAATGCCCCGCCTGGTGCTGTGAGCTCACAATGCTCAGCGTGTGCCCCAGGCGTTCTGTGCCGCCCGGCAGCACTCGCTGTGGCTGCAGCGGTAGCGGTGGCAGCATGGCACGAGTGTGGGGGGCCACGGCCCCCGCCCGCCTTGCTCTCCTCCTCCTCCTGACGGCCATGTGTTCCCAGGAGACTTGTGCCGCTCCGTGGCGAGCGCCAGCAGCAGGTGGGTGGGCAGAGATGGGGCCAAAACCGAGTGGCGGCGAGGGCGAGAGCTCCGGGCTCTTGTCCCCATGTGCCGCGCTGCCCTGGGGCTGCCTTCCGTGGGGGTGTTGGGATGGGGGGGGGACAGGCAGCACCGCAGGAGCCGGGCGAGGATGTGAGGAAGCAGTGCTCTGCAGGGCTGGCTCCAGCTGTGCTGGGCCACGGCTCTGCTGCTGGCTGAGCATGGCCTCCACCCTGGAGATGTCCTAGGGGGAGCTCAGAAGATGTGTGCTGGGAAAAGCAGGAGCGTTCCTCCTCCGGCTTCCCGGTGCTCCCCACAGACAAATCCCAGTTCCCAACAGAGACCGCCGGCCGGAGCCCAGAGGAAGAAACAGGCATCGTTTCCACCAGTGCTGTAGTGTGAGATATAGCAGGGATTTCCCAGTAAGAAAGCCCTGATGGGCTGTATGCCCTTCCGTGTGGTCCCGGAGGGGTGTTGCATGTGGCCTGGGAGAACATTTGGAAAGCTGCCGAGTGCCAGGCTCCAGGTCACCCTGGCCACTCTGCAGCCTTGGCAGTCACGGCCTGAGTCTCCCATCCCACTACCTGACCCCTCCCCAGTCACTAAGGGAAAAGGAGATCTCAACATGCCACAGGAACGTCTCACCTGTTCTTGATTCTAGATGATGACACTGATGCTCCTTATCCAGATGATTGGGTGGATACTGCTTTTGTGCCTCAGGGGAAACCCAGAGGTAAGTTGTGAGTGTCTGCTTCCTTGAAGGCAAAAAATTAGCGCTGTCACAGTTTATTCAGGTACTTAAGAACCTCCACAGGTCTTTAAGTCTCTTTGTGCCCTACAGGCCCTGTTCTGTACACAGAACAGTCACGAGTAATTCTTTACTTGGAGAACTATCACATTTCAGTGGGCAGGCAGCCCTTGCCACTCTTTGGAGGAGAGAACCTACACCTTTGCCATTTGGGCTGTATCATTCCCTGACCTGCCACCAGTCCTCGCAGGTCACTGCAGAAAAAAACCCCAGGCCCCAAGGTGCAGCGGAAGCTCTCCTCACCTGTGTCTGATCACATTTGTGCCTGCAGGTCCTCTTGGTGAATTACCAAAGCAGAGTCCTGTTCCTGAGCCTGGGCTGGATGCCAGAGGTAAGTCACCAGCCTTCATCTCACGCTCTCTGCTCATGCGGCTGGATGTGGTGTTGACGGACATGGTTTAGTGGGAGCTATTGGTAATAGGTGAACGGTTGGACTGGATGATCTTTTAGGTCTTTTCCAACCTTGGTGATTCTATGATTCTATGTGGTTGTGGTAGTTCAGGAAGGGTTCAGCTTTTCACTGCCCGGTGATTTCTACTCCATGAGAAGCCTGGGTAGTCACTGTGTTGTGGGTGCTGCGTGCTCCCAGTGTCCTGTTGGCTTTGTCTCTGTACATCAGAGATCTGTCCAGTAAGAAAACCCAAATGTTGTTCCATGGTGTCTCTGAGGATTGTTTCACATGGCCTGGAGAGCGTATCTGGAAAGCTGCTGAGTGCCAGCCGACTGCCCACCTGGCACCTCTGCAACTTGCATAACTCTGTTATGCAGCCGTGTAGATTGCAGCGTGTGATGGGAAGTTCTCCTCATCCTTTGGGTGCAGAAGTGCCTCCAGGGAAGGCCGGGCAAAAGCCCTTGGCTGCCTCCTGTGCTGGAGCCCCACAGGCGTCCCAGGGTGGCTGTTGTCTTTATTGACTTCACCACAAAGACCATTCAGTTCAGTACTTTGTCTGAAATGCATTTTCATGCTTTCTGTTAAGGTCCTGAGGAATGGAAAGAGGCATCGAAAACTGGAAAATATCCGCAGGGGCTCTCCCATGTCCTGAAGAAAATGATGAAGGAGAAGGCAGCACATGGTGGGTGTCTTTCTGTCTGTTCACTGAAAGACGTGGGAAGCTGAGTTTCTAGGTAGATACATGGAGAAAGTGTAGCGTGCCCAGCAGGAAAGGATGGATCAGAGCCCTGCGGTGGTGACGCCTGTGTGCCTGAACTGGCTTGTAGCATCATCTTGCAACTTGCCAGAATCGCACAAGGGCACCGTGAACAAGAAGCCTGCCTGCAACCTGCTGGTCTCCCAGCAGGACAGGTCTTGCTGTCTGTGCTCGCAAACTGGAAAGCGTGCAGCACTTCAGTTTGTCTCACCGAATGGCACGCAGTTTGGACTAGGAATGAGGTGCACCACAAAAAGCCCAGGCTTCGTTCCTAAACTTGACTGCTGTGCCTAGAGAACTGGTGCCTCCTGAAGATACCATCTTCTTGATGAGAAGCAGTTAGTTACAGCCCCGCTCTCTTCCCTCCTTTCTAAAGAGACAGACGGAGAGCCTGTGCACGGGGATGCATTTCAGCGAGGCAGCCGTCGCACACTGCACGTCCCTGCGGGAGAAACAGAGGCCAAGCACACGACTGGCACTCCAGGTAAAGCCCCACGTAGAGCTCCGTGGCCGTGGTTAGAGGTTGCTCCCATCCCATCCCAGCCAGTTCCCAGGGACTTAGGAACTTTGTCCTTTTGGGAACAAGGCCAGGGGAACCACATTCAGCGGATGAGGAGAGGAAATAGGGCCCTCCAACGTACCTCCCTGCCACAGTCCCTGCATTCCAGAGTTTGCTGTGCCTCCCTTGAGGCGCCTGGCACACCAGCAGCCCGGAGCGGGATCCCCCCTGCAAGCTGAGGTCCAGAGGGGGATGCACTGAGTCATAGATGGGGCAGTGGCACAGAGGGAGCCTCCCGTCCTGCCTCCTCTTTGCCTGTACCATGCTGAGACTTTGCCTTTCTCTCATTCTTCACAGTGCTGTCAGAGCCCCAGAAAGCCCAACACAACTGGATCTATGGTTTTTTTCTGAAGAATCCAGGTAAGCAACAATCAGGCAGGAATTCATAAGGGGGAGAAAACTAGGAGCATGCAAGTTGTGCCCATGCCGGGGGAAAGGCAAAAAGGGAGAGGCAGGTTCAGGTGCCTGCGGAGAGGGCCTGACTCTGCCCCCGAGGAGTGGGTTCCGAGTGGGAGGGGGGAGCTCAGGGCAGCACTCCCTGCCCGACACAGCGATTGTTCTTGTCCGTGTCACTCAGAGCAGCACTTGGTTAAACAGATCCACGCGCTCTCCTTCTGCTCTAATGAGTTTTCTTTAGTCTGACAACGTGTCCCAAGGGCAGCAGCACTACCCAGCCTCAGGAGGCGAGGGTGGGCGAGTGCAAAAGAAATCTTAGAGCATGATGGAGAAGAGGGAGCAAATCCATGGCCCAGGAAGATCTGGACCGTGGCAGAGCCAGAGTGTAAACAAAGCTGAGAGGCAAAAAAAGAGGCTCCTGATGCACTGATGTGCAACACCTTTGGGAGTTCCCTTTGCTTCCCCTGGAATCAGGGAAAGCATTGCAGGCTGAGGATTTTCACTTGTTCCAGGAGGCCAACAAAATGAAAAAGAGCATGTTGTGGCAATGTCAGAGCTCCTGCGAGATTGCCGCTATGGCACAAGACACAGCAACGCCCACTTTATTCCTCCAGGTGTGGATGGTGAAGGACGTGCAAACGCTGAGCAAGTTAAAGAAGCACAGAAGTTGTACCTGGAACTTGCCGCATCTGTCCCGGTTTCCCTATTGCTAGCGATGATTCTGTGCTGTCTTCTTTTCTGGTGGTGCAGGAAGAGAAAGCAGTGAGTTGTTGTTCACCCCACCCTCATCCGGCCCAACTCTTTACTGTAGGGCTGCCGCGAGTCAGGAGGCATTTCTAGTGAAAGCAGCACAGAGAGGCCAGTGAGTTGTTGGCTAACATGGTCTGAGATTTACGTGTCAGATGTTTGAATTGGCTTCGGCCCGTTCTTAGCACTGGGCCCGAGACAGGCTGGGAGCCGAGGGCGGCTCTTTGCCATTGAGGAAGGAGAGCAGGGGCTCTGCTGTGCCCTCAGCACGTTCCTCTCTCCGCAGGCGCCTGGCTGCAGCTGATGAAGCGCAGGACGATAGCAGCAGCTCCAGCTCGCAGTCAGAAGAACAGTCTGCTGACGTCGAGCGGCCCGACAGGCAGAGCCATCGCCAACCGCCTGTGTGGGAACAACCTGCCCGCCTGCCGCAGGGCAGCACCGGAGCGGCCCCTGCCAGGCTGGACAGCCGCCGGGCTCAGCTACCCCCGCCTCGGCCCCCGCGGCCCACCGGCCTGGGCTTCGCATCCCGGGGGATGAGCGACAGGCCCAGCGGCCCCCGGGCCCAGCGGGCATCGACGCCGCCCCCCCGTCCTCCTCCACCATCCTTCAAGGGGCAGAAGGAACCCGCCCGGGGCGGAGGCTTGCGGTCATTGGCCGGCACCCAAACAGTTGCTCCCTGGCAGATGAGCAACAGGCCCAGCAGCCCCCGGCCCCAGCGGGCATCGACGCCGCCCCCCCGTCCCCCACCACCATCCTTCAGGGGACGGGAGCGGTCCCCTCAGCGTGTCGGCTCGGGGGCATCGTCCGGCACCCGGACGGCCGCTGCCTCGGGGAAGCCTGAGAGGCCCGGCAGCCCCCAGCCCCCCCCAGCACCACCTCTGCCCTCCCCCCCCCCTCCACCATCTGTCAGAGGATGGCAGAAATCCCCGCAGAGTGCAGACTCGGGGAAACTGTCCGACAGGACAGCCGCTGCCTGGGGGAAGCGTGACCGGTCCAGCAGCCCCCCACCTCGCCAGGCACGGTCACCACCTTCTCGTTCCCCTCCACGATCCTTCAGGGGACGGGAGTTGCCTCCTCAGGCACCCCCACTGCCCTCTTCCTCCCCTCCGCCATCTGTCAAAGGACGGCAGTGGCCGCCCCATCATGACGGGCCTGGCCGTCCCGGGTCCCCCCGGGCCTCCCCGCTGCCCTCCCCCTCCTCTCCACCATCCTTTAGGAGGTGGGAGCGGCCCCCCCAGAGTGGCAGCTCGGGGGCATCATCAGACACCTGGAAAACTGCTGCCACGAGGAAACAGACCAGGCCCAGCAGCCCCCAGCCCCCCCCAGCACCACCTCTGCCCTTCCCCCCCCCTCCACCATCGGTCAGAGGATGGCAGAAATCCCCGCAGAGTGCAGACTCGGGGAAACTGTCCGACAGGACAGCCGCTGCCTGGGGGAAGCGTGACCGGCCCAGCAGCCCCCCACCTCGCCAGGCACGGTCACCACCTTCTCGTTCCCCTCCACGATCCTTCAGGGGACGGGAGTTGCCTCCTCAGGCACCCCCACTGCCCTCCTCCTCCCCTCCGCCATCTGTCAAAGGACGGCAGTGGCCGCCCCAGCATGACGGGCCTGGCCGCCCCGGGTCCCCCCGGGCCTTCGCACTGCCTTCCCCCTCCTCTCCACCATCCTTTAGGAGGTGGGAGCGGCCCCCCCAGGGTCTTGGCCTGGGGAAATTGTCCGACAGACCAACAGCTGCTGCCTGGGGGAAGCGTGAGCGGTCCAGCAGCCCACAGCCCCCCCGTGTACCATCCTCCCTCTCCCCTCAACCATCTTTCAGGCGGTGGGAGTGGCCCCCCCGGGACATCAGCTCAGGGGCTTCATCAGATAACTGGAATACCACTGCCAGGGGGAAACAGACCTGGTCCAGCAGCCCCCAGCAGCCCCAAGCACGGCATCTGCCCTACCGCTCCTCTCCTCTGTCCATCAGGAGGTGGGAGCACCCCCAGCATGTGGGTTTGCAGACACCATCTGACATCCACACAACCACTGCTGGCATCAAACGGAGTTTTCCAGGCTCCGCTGTACCACTAAACAGAAAGTAGTGGGTTTGGGACACCATCTAACATCCACAGAACCACTGCTGTCACGTACCAGAGATTATCAGGCTCCACAATACCAATAAACAGAAAATAACACCACAGCTGTCCACGCTGTACTGTTGTCATGTCATTACCTGACCCACTGCCAGACCTTGTGTGCCACTTGGCATTGGCAGACAGCCACAGGTCGTGTGGGAATGGCTTTGACCTCCAAGAGTGGAAGCTGAGGTCGATGTGTAGAGGAAATCCCTCCCCCAGAGGCAGCGAGGCCCTGGCCCAGGCTGCCCGGAGGCTGTGGGTGCCCTACGTCCCGTCTCGGGCAGGGGACAAGGGTGGCAGTTCATTATGCAAAAGCATCAGTGCTTCTGCGTGAGCTTTGCCAGACAGCAGGCAATCATTCGCTCTGCAATAGGAACCAAGCAAGAGCTATGAGCTCATTTTCTCCCTCCTCTACTTCATTTTGCTTTGTGGGATGGGCCGAGAATCTGAAAGTGGAGAGAGACGGGAGGAAGGCAGTGCTGCAAGCCTCGTATGCCTGCTTCACTGCTCACTCTGTGATTGCAGTCGCCTTAGCAGAGGCACAGTCCGTTGTGCTGCCAGTAGTGCCCAGCTGCCATGACAGCACCCTGCAGCTCCTCTCCAGCACCTGCCCTAGGCCACCGATTTCTCAGCATCCTCCAGGGGGTGCAACATTCCCCTGTTTCCTCTCAGCTCTCAGCACTGCTGCACTCCTCAGGAGCTGTGGCCACAAACAAAGCAGCCGTCAGTCAGTCAGCTGTAAAAGCATCCCGGTCCTCTGCGAGAGGACACAGTGCTCCTGTTCTGACAGCTTCCCTCAGCAGCCCAGCGCTGAAATGCCTTGTGGGGTTCCTTTGAGCAAGCTGCTGAGGACAGAGGCAGTCACATCAGCTGCCTATACGTTAACTGGGAGCTGTTTTTATGTTCATCCCTGGTCAACACCACAGAGGGTTCTTTCTTTAACATCCTTATTATACCTTTTTAACTGAGTGTAACTGTATTCTAAAAAAGTTTTCAGCACTACAAATGATGATTTTCAAAACATCTATATGGAATATAGATATTGCAAATGAATTAAAATAAAAAGGAAGGGAGGAAGGGAGGAAGGGAGGAAGGGAGGGAGGGAGGAGATGCTTCCTTCAAAAGTCAGAGTATTCTGACAAGGAGAAAACAGCAAAACTAAGCCTGCCATCACCACGTCATTGCCATCAGGGCTCCAACTAAGGCAGCCAGCTGACCAGGGAAGAACTTCCATCAGATGCTGCTCAGTGACGGCACCCAGAATGAAGTAGCAAGGATGTTACGAGTAGGAGACTGCAGCACCATTTAGCTATCACCCCACTAATGTTTATTATAACAGTTAGCTCAAAAATCCAGATTGTTTTTAATTACTGTTTTTAGTTAGGAGACAACCTTGCAGCTGTGAATCTTTACTGAACTGTGAGGTATTTCTGGCAGTGAATTCTCTCTTTGTACCATTGGTTTTGTAGCAGTCATTGTTAGGCTTGCCTTGCTATCCCTCTGGGTTCTCTGTATGCGTCCCCTTCTGAAACTGTACTTTTCATTGGGGAAACCCCCTGACAACCTTTCCTCTTCTCCTGTAGACTGACATAAGAAAGGACATAAGGAGTCTTTAGATGGGACATAAGGAAGAAGTCTGTTATAATAAGGGTGGCACTGGAACAGGGACACTGAGGGACCCTGGGGATCTCTGGAGCCCTGAGCACTGGGAATGGATGGGATGGAGGGCACCATCCCTGCCCCATTCCAGACTATCTTCATTGCCACCCCAGACCTTCCCTCGTGCTTTGTGGGGCTGTGCAGAGGAGGAGGGTCTGGATGGATGGATGGATGAGCTGCTTCATTAACAAGTCCAGCTTTTACTGCAGGGTACTGCTGGCAGCATCTGTGCTGTTGTTCATCTGCAGTCAGGAATGTCACACTGCCTTTTTTTCAACTCACACTTACTGTTTCACAAAAGAGCATCAACTTCTGATACTCGTTCTGCAAACTGGGGAAGAGTAACCTGCAGAATGCTGACTGCTGCAGAGGACAGGTTGGAAGACAGCTGCTCCACGCGCCCATCGTGCCACGGCAGCTCCTTGCTGGATGTGCCTGTGATAACTGCTTAGCTCCTGACAGCAATACCCTCACGGTGGGGAGGATAGCAGCACTTGCACAGCTGGTTTTAAGAGCACTAAACAAGCTCAGCTAAAACGCTCAAGGGAGACTGTCTTCAAGCACGGTCACAGAATGTGTTTGTTATACTGAAGACTAAAGGACGTCACTTCAGATTGACATCAGGGAGGAGACGGAGTAAAGCTCCCCGCTGGCCCACACTGCAGGATTTGTGGCATGTTTTTCTGCACAGCTGCCGTTTCTGAATTTGGAAAGAGGCAGTAAAATATACATGGAAAGGGTTGAGAAGTCAGAGTCTCCGTAGCTACAGGAAGACGTTGGATGCCTTCTTTCTGTGGGAACGTTTGTGGAAAAGTGCCTTTACGTAGCTGAAATCTGTCTGCTGACACAAGAGCAAAATGGAGCCAGGAATGTATTCTTACTTCCATAATAAGAGCGTCAGAAGGAAACACTCTGAGGCTTCTTGTAGGGGTGTCCATGTGCTGTCTCCCAAAAACCAGTCGGGGGAAAGGCAGAGAGAGGTGTGCTCTGCCAGCTCCAGCTCTTGAGAGAAGACCTTAGAAACCCGGTCTCTTCCAAAAGCTGAGGGAGTTTCCATTCCTAGAGCTCAGCCCTGAAGTCTCGCTGGTTCAATTCCTCTCAATGACGCATCTAAAAGATGCAGTGCAGGTGGGCAAAGGCTCCACAGCTGCACAGCACAGCATCTAAGGGACGGCTCTTATTGAGCCGGTTACACCCTCCCCCCGGTGCCCCTCCCCTCCACTTCCCCCATTCTGATCCCCAGAGTCTCCTACCACCCCCCATTCCCCTCTATTTGACCCCCAGGGTCCCGTTTCCTCCCTTCTCCTCCCAGCTCCTGGCCCCTTTTTCTCACCCTAGAGTCCCCTGTACCCCCTGTGTGCTCCTCCCTGACCCCTGCAGTCATTCCCTCATTTTGACCTCCAATCCCCCTCAGCCAGACCCCATAGAAGCCTCCCACAACCCCTGGCTCTTCCCTCCCACCCCTCCATCCACCCCCAGATGCTCTTCCTGCCTTGTAGAGACACTGTTCATCCCTTTCCCCCCCACAACCCACTAAGTGTCCCCCCAGACTCTTTTTTGACCCCATAGACATCCCACTCTCCTCTTCTCCCCTCCAGTACTTCCCTAAGTTCTCCCCCAGACTCCCCTTCCACCCCATAGAGGCCCCCCACAACCCTCCAGATTTCCCCTGCCACCCCCTCTCCACTTCTAGACCACCTTTCCTCCCAATTGAGACCCAATTCACCTCTTTTTTTCCCCCACACAACCCCACTGTCCACTCCCAGACCCCCACTTCCGCCCTACAAAAGCCCCCTTTCCCCCTTTCAACCCCTCAAGTTCCCCTCCACAACGTACCCCTCCATCCCCAGGCCCCCTTTTCACTCACAGAAGCCTCATTCTGCTCTTTTCCCCCTCACAACTCCCTCTCTCCATCCTCAGACCCCCTTTCCACGCCATAGAATCCCTCCACAATCCCTCAGTTTCTCCTTCCAACCTTTCTCTACCTCCAGACCCTCTTTCCACCTCACAGAAGCCTCACTCACACCTTTCCCCCCATAGATTCCCCACGAGCCCCCTATCCACCCCTGGAGTCATGCAGAAGGATCTGGAGATGTCCTAGAGGGGTTTGGGGCATCCAGTTGGTCCCCGGGTGGGTCCAGGGGGTCCTTGGAGTCATACAGAAAGGTCATACAGAGGGGTGTTGGGGGTGTCCAGGGGGTCCCCAGGGTTGTCCGGGGAGTCCCTTGAAGGATCTGGAAGCTCCCAGGATGGGCCCAGGAGCTCTGAGGTGCCACTGGGATAATCTGGAGATGTCCCAGTAGAGTCTGGTAGGGTCCAGAGAGTTCTCATGTGGGTCTGAGTGGTCCTGAAGTCATCCTGTCATCAGAGACATCTCTGGGAATGTCAAAGAGAGGACTTGGAGGGTCCAGGATTCCTCGTGTTGATCCAGGGGGTCCTTGGATTCATCCAGAAGGGTCTGCGGATGTCCCAGAATGATCAACTGGAATCTGGGGGGGGGGGTCCTCAGGTGGGTTCAGAGGGTCCTATTGTCTTCTGGAAGGGTCTGGAGATGTTCTGGAGATGTCTTGGGTTCCCCAGGGGTTCCTGGAGTCCTCCAGAGGTCTCCAAAGGGGATTTTGAGGACAACCTCACATAGTGACACATTCTTTGTCCCCTGTGGGATCGCCCCCAAAAATGCCTGTTTCCATTAAAATCAATACTGTGTCACTTTTCTTGTATTTTTTTGCCACTTCCTTTCAGAAATGGATGGTTCTCACCAAATCCCTGTGCAAAGCTCCCCGGAAACAACTATCCCCTTGGACCCTGGGGCCATACCAACATACCTCGAGAGCCCCATCAGCATCCTACAGCTCCTGGACGCTGTCACCCTGGCTGTCCATGACTGTCCCACACTGCCATGGTGGCACAACTTCAGCACGGTGCCATCCTCATTGAAGAGGTGATGTGGAGGGGTACAGTGAGGGGGGTTGGGAACAGTCGCGGACATGTGGGGTCTGGTGCAGGTGTGACATGGGCTCACTGGTGTTACCATCATTGAGTGTTACCTTCAGTGGATGCCATTGGGTGTCATTGAGTGTCACTGTCTTCAGGTGATGCCGTGACACAGGGTGACCTCGACGTGGAACAGCCGTGACGCAGTGTCCCCATCCCTGGCTGTCACTCTTGTTACCATCATCGGGTGTCACCACCACTTGTGTGTCACCCCCTCTCAGCTGACACCATTCCCTGCACTTTGACCACCACATGGGGGCAGGCACAGGTGGCCCCGCGTTGTCTCCATGCTGTCACTGAGCCTCTCACTGTCCTTTGTCACCCCTCCAGACCTGCCTACAGCTGGACCCGGTGACACCGGAGCCCTCTGGCGCTGTCACCATCATCTGCCACGAGGACAGGGACACGCACAGTGGGGACCTCTGTGCCACCACCAGCCAGTGTCAGGTGTCACCGTCATGCAGAGGGGACAAAAGAACACCTGGGGACATTGCATCAAAGTTGGTGACCAGCTGAAGGACTTCCTGGGGGAAGTGGGGGCACCACATCACGGTGTCACACCCCCAAAGTTGCTGACAGCCCCGTATCACACCCCAGTGTTGTGGGCACACCCACGGTGTCACACCGCAAAGTTGGGAACACCTGTGTCACCCCTATGGTGTCACACCCCAAGTTGGGGACACCCCTCTGGGGACCCCCAGAGACCACACTGTTCCCATGGGGTGGTGTGGGGGAAGATGTAACTGTGAGCAAGTCAGCAAAGAGCTTATTGGGCTATTTGATAGCATTGTTAATCATATCACACTTAGGAAACCTTTCATCCTTTATCACAGTTGCTTGGGAGAATCTAGGCCAGTTAACTGCGTAGAGGGATAGGAATTTCTTGCTTGTAAGCATCCTATTCCTATCACCTCCCCCATATCCACATCCATCCCATGTCCATTCCATATACTTATCCCATCCCATATCCATATTTCATCCCCAATCCATCCCACATTCTTCCCATGTTGATCCCATGTCCATCCCAAGCCCATCCCATGTTTATTCCATTTTCCAATCCCCCATTCCATATTCATCCCATATCCGTATCCCACACCCCAATCCAATAAGGAGTATTGGGGGGGGGGTTGGGAGGGGCTATGGGGTCTATGTGGGGGTATATGGTGGGCTTGGAAGGATGTGGGGCTAAATGGTCCAGATATAGGCCCAAATACAGGGACTATAGGAGGTTAAAGGGGGAGATGGGGGAATACTGTGAGATATAAGGTTATAACAAGGCTGTGAAGTGATACAGGGCGATATGGGGCTGACAGGGGTCTGGAGAAAGCTATGGGGAGGGATATAGGGGACTGGAGGAGGATATAAGAAAATACGCCACTATAAATGTCTGTAGGGGGCAAATGGGTGGGATAGAAAGGGCTATGGGACGACAGGGAGCAGTGGGAAGGCTCGAAGTGTGATATGGAGAAACAGGCACAATACAGGCCTGTGGAGGCGTATGGGGGGACATGGGGAGATATAAGGTTATAAAAGGCTGTAGGGGAGCTATAGGGGGCTTGCATAGGCTACAGTAAAATATAGGGTAATATGGGGTGTACAATCAATAAGTGTACAGAGGTGTACAATTGGCATACAGAGTTTTAGCTAAGTAAGATTATCGCAATAGAAAGATAATAAGTGGAAAATGCTTTCTGATGTTGTAGGCTCGCAATACTCTCCACGAGGAGTGATCTCCAGGAAGAGAGCCTTCCTCAGTGGCAGTAAGCACTTCAGTGGGATCTAGGAGAGGCTCCAGCCCTTCCAGTAGTACAGGTGAATTACCTTCACGGCGGGAACCAATGATGGAGTGGACTACAGGGTGAGCTGTTCTATGACAGAGATCCGATACATGGCGACGCACATTGGTACAATTCAAGACGAGTGACGACCGGGGAATGTTGATATTCTTTTCTGGGCCAGTGCTCGATGATGTGACTGGAGGCATGCGGTCTGAGCTGCAGGTCCGTCCTCTGCTCCATCAATCCCAGGTAGGCCATCACCGGGTGTTGCACATGATCTGACAGTGACACTGGAACGCTTTGATGGCGTTGCGTTCCTTGCGGTGATCCTGAAGGCTGAAAGACTCGCGGGGAGTAATACAGATGTTTCAGGGGTACCAGGAGGGGAAGGTTTGCTCTCCAGGGCAAGATCCAGGCCGTCTTTCTATCCTGGGTCAACACTTGGGCTTGTACTGGGGCATGTCCCACACCACTGGGCTGATGACCAGAAACATGGTAGACACATATAGTCCTGTGTTGGACTGTGTTCCATATGTCCAACCAAATGTCTTTGCCCCAGATTGGTTGGGTGTGGATAGCCCATTCCTGGATGGCCCACTGTGCAATCCAAAGAGTGAGCCCCCGGTACACAGCCCAACTATCTGTACAGATATTCAGGATACCATCACCGGTTCCTTGGTTATAACCATCCCCACGGCTCGCAGTTCTGCCCATTGGCTGCTCTGACCATCCCCCTCGTCAAACCAGACTGTCTCGGTGGAGGGATGGTATGCTATTGCTCTCCACTTGCCTGGGTTGCCCTTGCTGGACCCATCTGTGTACCAGGCATCTTCAGGGATAGGATATTCTCCCTCCTGAACGGGACTCTTCTCTGGTGGAGCGACCAGTGTTTCTTTTGGTGCATCACTGATACGTCACTGGGCCGAGGATCTTCTGAAGTTCTTCTTTCAAGGGTGATGAAGACAGACTGCTCCTTTGGCTGAGGTAGGCAACCCATCGTGCCACTGTTTGTGCTTGGGCCACCCCTGTCTTAGGAAGGTGGGTCAGACCTTTCACCCACCCCTGAATCGGCAGAGTGGTCTGAACTATAACTTCAGCCGTTTGGGTTATTGGCTCTACTGCCTGGAATGCTGAATAGGCAGCCAATAACTGTTTTTCAATCATACTGCATCTTTCTTCTGCTCCATGCCAGACCTGAGACCAGAAACCAATGGGGGTCCAAACAGAACTCTGGCGTTGCCACAGGCCCCAACCAAAGCCGTCTTGAGTAATATGGATGTCCAACTCAGCTGGGAGGGTAGGATCAAATATACCCAATGCCTGGGCTGGTTTAACTGCCAGTTGTGCTGGTTGGAAAGCATCCTGGTCTTTTTTCCCCCAGTCCCATAGCTGCCCCTTTTTTGTGAGTCTGTACAGTCGCCTTAGCAGCTGTGCTAGGTGAGGAACGCCAGTAACCCAACGTACCTGGAAACTCTTGCAGCTGCTTCGATGCTGTAGGGACTGGGAACGCCTGAACCTTATCTATGACAGCACTCGGCAGTACTTGGGTCTTTCCTGACCAAACCACCCCCAGGAATTTTACGGACAGGCCCGGACCTTGCACCTTTTGGGGATTTATAGTCCACCCCCTCTGCTGTAAATAGGCAGTTAATGAATCTGCCGCCTGCCCTACTGCCTCCAGAGAGTCGGATGTCAGCAGGAGATCATCAATATAACGATACAGGTTAACATCATCAGGTTTTTACCAATCAGCCAGGTCACGCGCCACTAGATTGTGACAATACGTTGGTGAATGCACGTACCCCTGTGGCAGGACCTGAAAGCTCCACTGCCTGCCTCCCCACGTAAATGAAAACTGATCTTGCAATTCCTCAGCAATTGGGATACTGAAAATGCGTTTGCTAAATCTAGGACACAATGATAGTTTTTTATCTCCCTACTCAATGTGTCCATTATGGAGGCAATATTGGGTACGGCCGCATGAATAGGCAGCATGACCTTATTTAATTCTCTATAATCCACTGGCATTCTCCATGTGCCATCCGACTTTCGCACTGACCATATGGGGGAATTATATGGGCTGTGTGCAGGTCTTATAATGCCCACTTTCTCTAATTCCTGCACCGTTCCCCATATTTCATCTTGCCCACCTGGACTCTATACTGTCTTACATTAGTAATCGGCGTGGTTTCGGCAGGCAAATAGGCCCATGTTTCGCATGGCCTCTTAATATTGCCTGCACCGCCCGGATACGGATACATCTCTGTCCAAGTCTGAACTCTCCCACAGTTGTCTGGAGAGCCAGACCCCATAGAATATCTATGCCCAGGATGTATTCCTGGACTGGGGCAATAAACACCTTATGCTCCCGAGGTGGGAGACGCCCAGCCCCCAGTTTCAACCATGTTTGGGTGACAGGAATAGTCTGTCCTCCAAAACCAATAAATCATCGCTCTGTCTCCATCAAATTTGGTCGGATTTCTGTAGATAATTGATGCTTCTGCTCCAGTATCGACAAGTGCCATAACTCTCTGGACGTTTTTCCGGGACCAGAATATTGTCAACTCTACATAGGGTCTCTGGTCCCTCCTGGAGGCCCCAGGGGACTAATATCCCTCGTCATGCTATGAACTGAGCCATAGTCAAGTCTTTTGTTTCAGTGGCTTGGGCATTGACACCTGAGGGAGCTTTTATTTTCTATTGGGAACAATGAAATCCTCTAAGTTCCATGTCGTCGTTGGTACTCTTTCTATAACTCTTACCCTTGGTTTCTTAGGGTAATTTTGGAATCTCTGATTGGATGTGATTGGGCTAGCGGTTGATTTTCAAAAATTGGACCCCAGCCCAAACAAGGTCATTAAAGATTTGTTTTCCCAAGACCCTTACGGGCCCCGACTGAGGATTCTGCACAGGTGGCCGCTTGGTTTTAGCTACTGGAAGCACCTCTGCTTCTTCTACTACTCGAATATTGCGCCTAGTGTGCAGACGCTCTGCGTGCCCCAAATCAGCTACTGACTGGGCAGCCTGTTGAATCACAGCCTCCAAGGCCACCAGGGAGTTTAATATGGAAACTAAGTCCCATATAGTCGAGAAGGGGCCTGCTGTAAGATTAAATCTCGCATACTCGTCAAAAACTTTACCATATCTGAGCTTTCGAACGAGTCCTCACATGTCGCTTCTCTTACGCCCAGCTCACGAATATAATTCTGAAGGTCCTCCATGGAGGACCATAATCCTGTGTTTAACGGAATACCTGATTTGTTTGGCCAAACCATGTGGCATGCTGCCATTAACCAGTCTATTATTGAATGGTTCTCACTGCTATACTGAACAGCAGCATGCAGCCTCTGCCTGAGGGCAGGGTGTACCGTCATGGTGGCCAATTTTGATATTTCTGGCCCATTAGCCATGACATTTTCCACCCCTGAATCCCATAATCTAAGTAACCACGTGGGTATACACTCTCTTTTACCCTCTGCCGAATTCACTGCACCATATCCATTAGTTCAGTTGGTGTTATGTGTAAATGCGTTTGGGCAGGGGGCCATTGGTCGGGGGCACCCCTGCTGGTCTATCTTGTACTTTCTTTGTCTTTTGGGTTATAATAGGACAGAGTTCCAAGGAATCTGCCGTAAGTGGAACCTCTAGATCTGACTTAGAATTTTTGTTTTCCTGTTCAGCCAGGTTTGTTCCTTCAGAGGTGTGGTTATTGTCCACTGAAATATTGCAGACTTGACCTATCAGGGAATGTAAAGTCGGTCTTCTCCCTGTTAACACATTAAGTTTCTGTTCCAGTTTTTCAATACGGTCTTTTAATAGCCGATTTTCACTCTCTAAGGTGTCAGCTCTTATCTGAGCTTGATTTAAGGCATTTAAGGAATTCAACAGTGGCCATACCACTGTGGAGGCAACTAACTGCCATTCTTTTGTAGTTAAGATGTCTCTGTCTAATCCTTGAAAGTATTCCGTCATGCACAAGGGGGAAATATTCCCCATAGTACGCAGGGGACCCCATTTCTCAACATTATAAAGACTCTGTATCTGCCTTGTGCTACAGTCCAGTTTTGGAAGCCATTTCACCATGTCCCTGTGGTCCAAACAGGACCTTGGGCATGCAACAGCACAAACATCTCTTGCCCAGCACGTGCTGGTGTTCTCATTAGTATAAGAATACATATGAATATATGAAGTATACATATGAAAATATCCTATTCAGGAAGCATCACTGGACTTAGTGCATCTCTACTACCTGTGTTCAGAAAGTGGTACACAGCCATTAGACCCATTGTAAGGCTCGGGGCTGTCCAAGCAGCACAGACACTCCTGGGGCATGGCTTTCCTGAAGGCCCTGTGCTGCATTTGCAGCTGCGTGTGAGTGTGCTGGACAGCCCAGGGGACTGGCATGGCACCAGGCTGCTTCTGATGCCATTCACATGAGAACACACAGACTCAGAGCAGGAGCTCACCTGAGGCAACTCCTTGTGCACACCTGAACTGAATCCCTGAATCTCTTGTGGGTCTGTGGGGAGCTGAATCCCATTTCAGCCCCAGGGTTTCCATCTAGGGATGAGATGCCAGCACTGCCCCTGCTGGATCACTGCCCTGCCCAGGGGAAGTCCATCCCTCCCTGTCCTTGTCTGTGTGTCCTTTTTGTTTCAGCAAACACTCTCAGGTAGGACTAACCATATGTCTGGAGTCAGTCACTGTCCACTGGACATTTGGTGGTAAATTCAGCAGACTTCAAGGTATAATCATGAAGCTGTTGTCTTCCAGGAGCTGATGGCCATGGAGACCCAGGGACATCTCAAGGGAGGATCACTGGGGAAGAGTAAATGACATTCTCTGCTGCTGAGCTGGGCCGGGCTACTGTGACAGAGGGAGCTCATACAAGTGTGCAGCACAGCAGGGAGACAGCTGTGCCAAGGAGCAGCTCTTCTGCACAACACAGCAGGGCTGAAAGCACGATCTGCAGGTGAGAGGGAGAGGAGAGAAGGAAGAGAGCTTACAGGCTGTGTGGCACTTAAGCAGGCTGTGAGCTCACTGGAGGAGCATGTCTCACAGCCCTTGACAAGGTAAGCCTCTCTCCAGGCAATGAAGCTGGGTTTTTTTTTCGAAGGATCAGTAAATCTGGGACATCCCAGTGCAGATCTGGCTGAAGGCACTCTGTGTTTATTTACTCTTGAGAAATACCTGCTCCAGCTGAGGTCTTCCGGGCTGCAGCATCAGAGCACAGCCCTGAGGGCTGCAGCCGGGTGCCCAGGGCTGTCCTGCAGAGCAGGTCCCTGCTGTGCCCCAGGGGCTGTGTGCTGGGGAAGGGACTCTGCCACCTGCCAGGCTCAGTACTCAGCCTGCCCGGGGAGCTGCCCAGGGCGCTGGGGGGAGACGTGTGGGGGAAGGAGCCCCATGGCAGGGCAGGGGGCTTCTGCTGCCACAGCTGCTGCATCCCAGAACACTTCCATGGCACCTTTCCTTGTTTCCATCTTTCACGAAAGGACCTTGCAGAGTCTGTGCTTTTAGTTTCTTCCTAAAGGAGTGTGAAAATGTCTTTGGACTAAACACTGAGACAGCAGAATCATTACACTGAGATATACTCAAACCTGCCAGGAACCTCAGAAAAGACCCGTAACCATTCCTCTGCCTACAGACAGCACCAGAATCCCTTTTGTTGGCCACATCGGGGTGTGTCTGAGCTGTTGTATGGTTCCTGCAGACAGGGAGATGCTCCTGAACACTGCTCAGCAGTCAGGGTGGGGTCTGCAGGGCACAGCTGATAGCACAGAGGCTGTGATGGGGTCTATGGGTGATACCAAGAAGGAGATGAGGGAAGCAGCTACTGCAAGGGACAGAGGCTTTACCTCTGAGCATTGACTTGTGCTTATGCCAGGAAAGCAAACCTGTAGATTTTTTAGGGTCACAAACTTTAAGGGGGAATCTAAATCCAATTCATAGAAACATTTTCCTCTCATCTTATAGAAAGCAAGATGTAAAGATTATTTTAATCAGTGGAGACTGCATACAGCAAAGCTTTTCCATCCTATTACTCATACGGGATCTGAAGAAATAGCATTCTGCAAATTGATTTGAAGTCAGGCTCTCCCCTACCAAAATGACAAAATGTGTAGAAGTTTGGTTCAGTGCTGATCTCGTGAGCATCTCTTTCTCCCTTGCCGAGCGTGGGAGCATGAGTTCAGTGATTCTGATACTGTGCACCCATCTCTGAAGGACAGAAAAGTAGGACGAGATGAATGCCATCATCTTCCCTTACTCAGACCGATGGACACTGTGTCAATGTCATGTCTCACTGTGATAAAATGGTAATATTCCCAAAGAGCCACTGGACAGAATCTGAATAATTTACAGCAGGGATCCAAGTGCAGAAGACTTCCCGCTTCAAATCTAAGAGGTACTGATGGAAAGTTCCACGTCCCCAAAGGCTTAGAGCAGGATTGACTCCTCTGAAATCTTTTCTAAAATCTCCTTGTCTTCTCCTCTGTGCACAGAACCACATCCCCAGAAGTACCAGATGCCCAACAGCAGCTCCATCACTGAGTTCCTCCTCCTGGCATTCGCAGACTGCAGCTCCTGCACTTCTGGCTCTTGCTGGGCATCTACCTGGCTGCCCTCCTGGGCAACGGCCTCATCAGCACAGCCGTAGCCTGCGACCCCCGCCTGCACACCCCCATGTACTTCTTCCTCCTCAACCTCGCCCTCCTCGACCTGGGCTGCATCTCCACCACTCTCCCCAAAGCCATGGCCAATGCCCTCTGGGACACCAGGGCCATCTCCTATGCAGGATGTGCTGCATAGCTCCCTTTCTTTCTCTTCTTCATCTCAGCAGAATATTTTCTTCTCACCATGTCCTATGACCACGACGGTGCCATCTGCAAGCCGTTTCACTATGGAACTGTGATGGACAGCAGAGCTTGTGCCAGCATGGCAGCAGCTGCTCTGGGATTCTCTTTGCTCTGCTACACACTGTCAGTACACTTTCATTGCCTTTCTGCCACAGTAATTATTTTTTTCACAGTTTTTCTGTGAAATCCCCAGATCCTCAAGCTCTCCTGCTCTATCTCTCACCTCAGGGAATTTGGGGTACTTGCATTCAGTATTTCTGTAGTGTCTGAGTGCTTTGTTTTCATTGTGCTGTCCTATGTGTGGATCTTCAGGGCTGTGCTGAAGATGCCCTCTAAGCAGGGACAGCATAAAGCATTTTCCACGTCTCACCTGGCTGTCATCTGCCTGTTAGTCAGCACTGGTACATTTGCCTATTTCAACCCCCCCTCCATTTCCTCCCCATTTCTGAACCTGGTGGTGTCATTTCTGTACTCAGTGATGCCTCCCGCAGTGAACCCTCTCATTTACAGCTTGAGGAACCGGGGGCTCAAGGGCACTCTGTGGAAACTGATGACTGGATTTTTTTTCAGATGCAATAAATTGCCCATCTTTTTATGACTATGACCTGTGAATTATAAATTGTATAAACCTGTGTGGGTTTTTTTGTTTGTTGGTTTCTTCTTCTTTTTTTTTTTTTTTTGGACTTTTTCTTTATTTCTTTTACTGTTTCCCACTGAAATGTCACTATTCATCTCTTTTTCAATTTATTGTGCACATCTCATGTGTAGCTCATAGGCACCAATTTTTCTGTGAATTTAATCGGAGTGAAAGCACTCTGTACAGAATTTTTGTCCAACATTCTTCTTCCAAGACCTTCTCTGAATCTGCACGGGCAGTGCCTATGTGCGAGGTGCAAAAGAAAGAAGTCTCATCGTGGTAGCACTGCTAGGAACATCAGCACTTGATCCACACAGTGCTGCTTCTTGTCCCATTCCACGCTCTCCCTAGCTCTCGTGTTGGTGTAAGGCCTGACTGCTCCTGTACGTTGGTGGCAGTGCTGCTGTGTGACTGCCTAGCGATCACAGGCAGGGACAGGTAGTGGGCACTTCTGTGACAGGGCTGGCCTGCATCATAGCATTTCCATCCTGACAGGGGATCTCCTCAGGGCAGTGCCTGAAAGCTCAGGTCTTTTATCAGAATTTCAGAATTCTTTCAGAATTGTTGTCAAGAGCATGGCCAAGGAACTGTAGGGATTGGAAGAGAGTCTGGGGATCATCTAGTCCACCCTTCTTGCTAAAGTAGGTCCCCTACAACAAGTTGCACAGGAAAGCATCCAGATGTATTTTGAGTATCTCCAGAGAAGGAGACTCCACCATCTTTCCCCCAGCGCTCTGTCACCCTCAAGGAAGTGGTTACTCATGTTACTTAATGAGTTACTTAATGAGTTCTTTTCCTCAGCCTCTATTGCCAGTCAGGCCTCCCACGCCTCTCGTTTCCCTGATCTTCCAAGTGAAGTTCAGGGGAGCAAAATCTATCCTACTGGAATAGCAGAGCAAGTCTGAGACCACCTCGTAAGAATGAATGTGTACAAGTCTATGGGGCCAGACAGCATGCATCCAGGGTTCTGAAAGAACAGCCTGATGTGGTTGCCAAGCCACTCTGCATCACGTCTGAAAAATCATGGCTGTTGGATGAAGTCCCTGGTAACTGGAAAGAGGGAATCATCACTCTCATATTCAAGAAAAGAAGAAAGGAAGACTTGGGGAACTATAGGTCTGTGAGCCTCGTATCTGTACCTGGGAAGATCGTGGAGCAGATCCTCCTGGAATCTGTGTTAAGGCAGATGCATGATGAGGAGGTGATCTGAGACAGCCAGCACAGCTCCACCAAGGACAGATTATGCCTGACCAACGTGGTGGCCTTCTCTGATGGACTGACAGCATTGGTTGACAAAGGAAGGGCAACTGATGTCATCTACCTAGACCTGTGCAAGACCTTTGGCATGGTCCCACACCACATCCTTATCTCTAAATTGGAGAGATGTGGAGGACTGAAGGCTGGACTATTTGGTGGGATGGTTGCAGCCAGAGGGTTGTTCTCAATGGTTCTATGTCCAGGTGGAGAATGGTCATAGTTGGTGTCCCCCAGGGGTCTGTCTTGAGACAGGTGCTCTTCAACATCTTTGTTAATGACATAGACATTAAGGATTAATGATTAAAGATTAATCCTTAATCCTTAAGATTAAGGATTAAGTGTACCCTCAGCAGATTTGCTGTTGACAGCAAGCTGAGTGGTGCAATTGACACAGTGAAAGGGAAAACCGCCATCCAGAGGGACCTGGAAAACTTGGAAGGTGGGCACAAGAGAGCCTAGCAAGATTTAGCAAGGTCATGCGCAAGGTGTTGCACCTGGGTTGAGGCAATCCCAGATATGAGTTCAGAGTGGGAGAAGAACACGATGGGAGCAGCTCTGTTGAGAAATACTTAGGGGTCCTGATGGACAAAAGACTGGGCATGAATCAGCAGTGTGCTCTTGCAGCCTGGAAGGGCAAACAGCACCAAAAGAGGGAGAGGGAGGGGATTGTCCCCCTCTGCTCTGCCCTTGTAAGGCCCCATCTGGAATACTGCATCCAGGCCTGGGGCCCCTGGTACAGAAAGGATGTGGAGATGTTGGAGCAGGTACAGAGAAGGACCATGAAGATGATCAAAGGGCTAGGGCTCCTGTACTATGAAGAAAGATTGAGGGATTTGGGTTTGTTTAAGTTGGAGGAGAGAGGGTGTAGAGAAAACTTCATTGTGGCCTTCCACTACTTGAAGGGAGCTGGTGAGCAGGAGGGGACCAACTTTTTATGTGGTCTGATAGTGACTGGATAAGGGAAAATGGCCTTGAACTAAAAGAGGTTAAATGTTAGGAAGAAAGGTTTTTACTCGGAGGGTGGGGAGGCCCAAGACGAGGGTGCCTGGAGAAGTTGTGGATGCCCCATCCCCAAAGGCATTCAAGGCCTGGATGGATGGAGCCCTGCGCAGCCTCATCTAGTGGTTGGAAATCCTGCCCATGAAAGAGGGGTAGGAACTAGCTGATTTTTAAGATTCCATCCGGTCTAAGACATTCTATGATTCCATGATGCTCCTATGATTCTATCTTTGCCACAAGCCACTCTGCTTAAGGGCCCCATGAGCATGGGGTGGTCAACAAAGGCTTGGAATCTCCTCTGCCTACTCCTAGCTTTCGTGGGCTCCCAGAGGCTACAGCCCTGCAAAGTACCCAGCAGAGGGCTCGTTCTGCCCACTCTCACAACCGGATCATGATGCTCCAGTTGCCACCCAGCAGCCACGAGTCTGTCTAAGGATTATCTTTGGGCTGATGGCCAGCATAAGGGATGAGACACTGTCTCAAGGACATGTGCTGGGAACAGGGACTGAGGAATAGCAGCACAGGCCTAGAGCTCCTGGTTATGCTTGCCTCTACAGGGAAAAGTCATGTCCAGATCAACTCCCATCAGACCCCATCCCTCCCATGATCTGTTTGGCCATTGATGGGTGTCTCTGTGCTGGCCGTAATGGCCAGGGTGGGAAGCAGATCCAGATGGTCAGATGTGAGAGCTGCTAAGCCCTTTCCTGGAATTCTGTGGATGCAAAATGCTTGGAATGACAATGGAGCTCTCTAAAGGCACCAACAGTATACAGGCATGAATAAAGTTGACATTAATCCTTTTCCAGCCCCCCTCCCCCATGCCTGCTGCATCCCCACAGCCTCCACAGAGTCTGCTGGCATCTCATTTGCAGATATGAGATCTGACCAATGCGGTGGCTGTGAGAGCGTCAGCACTGACCCTGAATTCATACAGGCTCCTGGAGAAAGAGAGCAGGGTAGTGCCTCAGAGGACATGGAAGAAAACACATGTTTAGGAGCACAATAATAACTAATAACAATTTTAAATATATTCATGTATATATACAATACAGCATATACATATAAATGTAAAACAGCAAAAGGAATGTATTTATTCACACAAATAAATCTGCAATGCAAGCATAAAGGAAGATAATAGATTATGAGTCGTTAGCAAAGAGAGATGAGAATTTTATCACTGCTGAAAATTGTCCATGACATCATTTTCCTCACTGCATCCTTGAGCTCCCGGTTCCTCATGCTGTAGATGAGGGGATTCACTGCTGGGGGCACCACCGAGTACAGAACTGCCACCACCAGGTCCAGGGATGGGGAGGAGATAGAGGAAGGCTTCAGACAAGCAAAAATGATGGTGCTGATAAAGAGGGAGACCACAGTCAGGTGAGGGAGGCACGTGGAGAAAGCTTTATGCCGTCCCTGCTCAGAGGGCATCCTCAGCACTGCCCTGAAGATCTGCACATACGACACAACAATGGAAACAAAGCACCCAAATAAGACAAGGATACTAACCACAATAAGCCCAACTTCCCTGAGATAGGATTTTGAGCAGGAGAGCTTGAGGATCTGGGGGAGATCACAGAAAAACTGGTTCAGAGCATTGCCCTTGCATAGAGGCAGTGAAAATGTGTTGGCAGTGTGCAGCAGGGAATAGAGAACCCCAGTGCCCCAGGCAGCTGCTGCCATGCTGGCACAAGCTCTGCTGTCCATCAAGGTCCCGTAGTGCAGGGGCTTGCAGATGGCAACGTAGCGGTCGTAGGACATGATGGTGAGAATGGAATACTCTGCTGAAAATAAAAACAAAAAGAAGAAGAGCTGTGCAGCACATGCAGCGTAGGAGATGTGCCTGGTGTCCCAGAGGGCATTGGCCATGGCTCTGGGGAGAGTGGTGGAGATGCAGCCCAGGTCGAGGAGGGCGAGGTTGAGGAGGAAGAAGTACATGGGGGTGTGCAGGCGGCGGTCGCAGGCTACAGCTGTGCTGATGAGGCCGTTGCCCAGGAGGGCAGCCAGGTAGATGCCCAGCAGGAGCCAGAAGTGCAGGAGCTGCAGCTGCCGCGTGTCTGCCAGCGCCAGGAGGAGGAACTCGCTGATGGAGCTGCTGTTGGGCATCTGCTGCTCCTGGGCATGGAGTCCTGCTCAGAGTGCAGAAGATATTGACAAGACAAGACCGTTCTCAGAGACACTCCTCCTGCTATATTATAAAACCTTTTCTTTCTCTTTGGAAAATGCTCATTTAGCTCCACTGCTTGAATTTAATTTCATGAAGTTTAGCATTCCATCAGAAAAAAGACAAAGAATCTTTACGATCTTTTGCCTTCCTCTTTCTTCTTCTTCTTTTTTTTTTTTAATCATATCCTATCTTCCAGGATATATTCATGTTTCCATTTCTCATATCTTTACCCCAATTGCATTTAGAGCCCACATTCCCAACCTCTTTGTCCTTCAACTTCTGTTAGAGAAACCTGCCTGTTTGCAGGATAAGTGCATTATTCATGTCTGCAGAAAATGACAATAATTTCAACTGGTTCTATCCTTTGAGGAAGGAGGGGCTGAAAGCACATTCTATGCGACTGTACACAAAACAAGCGATACAAAAAAGTAAAATTCAGGAGTCTCAGAATTGTGTTCATATTTCACGGCTCCTTTCAGATTTCTGCCTCCAACCTTTTTCCCTTCCCTATGAAATGGAAAATCCCTGTCTTATCTTCTCTTGGAAACACTCTGGGGTGCAGTGTAGCCGTGAGCCCCCTGCCCCAGGCAGCAGCTGTGGCAGCAGAAGGCTCCCGTCCTGCTGGGGGGCTCCTTCCCCCACTTGTCTCCCACCAGCGCCCTGGGCAGCTCCACGGGCAGGCTGAGTGCTGAGTGCTGAGCCCCTGCCCTGGCACACAGCCCCTGGGGCACAGCAGGGACCTGCTCTGCAGGACAGCCCTGGGCACCGGGCTGCAGCCCTGGCTGCACAGCCTGCAGCCATCCTGGGACACGCAGCCCTCAGGGCTGTGCTCTGTGCTGCAGCACGGAAGCCCTCAGCTGGAGCAGGTCGTTTTCCATGATAAACAGTGCATGCAGCATGACCTGCGATGGGATGTCCCCAGTATAGTGATCCCTGCAGTAAAAGCCACTTCACTGCCTGCAGCCAGAGACTTACCTTGTCAAGGGCTGTGAGCAATGCTCTTCCAGTAAGCTCACAGTCTGCTAGCATGCCACACAGCCTGTCAGCTCTCTTTCTTCTCCCCTCTCCCAGCCACCTGCAGATCATGCCCCCAGCCCTGCTGTGCTGTGCAGAAATGCTGCTCCTGAGCACAGCTGTCTCTCTGCAGTGCTGCCCACTTGTATGAGCTTCTTGTGTCCCAGGAGTCCAGCCCAGCTCAGCAGCAGACGATGGAATTTCCTCCTCTCCATGGAGATATCCATTGGTCACCAGGGGTGACATCTCCGGAGGGGCAGCTGGGTCATCACTGCAGAACGTACTACAAAGTCAGCTCAGTTAATCACCTCATGTCCACTGGTTTCCACAAGCTGTTTTTAGTAACAGATGTTTGACCATGACAGAAGCAAATGTCAAATCTGGAAACCTCCACCGATGACCTGAAAGTGCAGTCATAACATTAAAGAATCAGAGAAAGGCTGATATTGGAGGGGACTTTAAAGATCATCTGGTTCTAACCCCCGAGCCATGGAAAGGATTGCCACCCACCAGATCAGGCTGCCCAGGATCCCATCCATCATGCCTTCACGGATGGGGCACACAAAACTTCTTTGGACAACCTGCTCCACTTCCTTTGAGTAGAAAATGTCTCCCTAACAGGTAACCTAGATCTACCCTCTTTAATATAAAGCCATTTCCATTTGTCCTGTTAATATCAGACAATCTCATCCTAACTCTGGGTTTAGGCATCCCATCAGCTGATGCAAACCCTAGGGCTGAAAAGGGATCACAAAAATCATGGAAGCCCAGAGTCCTCTTAGCTGAGTTCAGATGTGCACAATGAGGTGTCTGTGTGTGAGCCCTGAATCCTTGGTCTTTATTCAGCAGGGACTGCACTGCTCACACACAGACACTCAGTGATGACCAAGGTGCCTGGGGTGATCCTAGCTGTGTGCTATTGCTTGTAAACTGTGGTGGAAAATCTCTGAGATAGACACCTCCTTCCTGAGCATCAGCTGAGGGCCAGACGGGAGGCATTCCTGGCCATCCTAAATGCCACCACAGCCCTGTGCTTAGGGCACCCAGTGTGCCTTTTGTACCTGTCCCCATGGAGCATGTCGTGTCCTCTGCTGACCAAATGGATGAGCTCAGAATAGAAGAGACAGATCTTCCTCTCTGCTCTATCCGTGGCATACTCCGGAGTTCAAGGCATTACAAAGCTGTCATACATCCACATTCTTTCACTGATGACACTTAGTTTTCTCTGGGCTCTCACTTGAATGACATCAGAAGAAGTCTAGGGTCATGACAGTTCCCAGTTGACAGGAAGATGGCAAATGTTCTAATTTTAAAGAAGAGGAAGAAAGAGGACATCAACAATTACAGAGCTGTCATTCTCACTTCAATGCCGGTAAACTTATGAAGAAAATGGTCCTGGGAGTTACTGAAAAACCCCTGAAGGACAATTCTGTCATTGGTCACAGCCAACACAAGCTCACAAGGGGAAGGTCCTGTTTAATGTGATGTCCCTTTATGACAACATCACCCACTGAGTTGATAAAGGGAAGGCAGTTGTGGTTATCCTTTAAGATTTGATAGCATCTCTCACAGTATCCTTCTGGACAAAATGTCCTGCATGCCGACTAGCCAGAAACATAATGTGATGGGTGAGCAGGTGACCAATGGGTCGGGCTGAAAGGATTACAGCAAATGGGGTTCCATCAGGCTGATGGAAGCCACTAGCAAGGTTTCCCAATGCTCCGTTTAAAAGCACTTCTCTTTAATGTTTTCATCAATGACTTGTATGGAAGACTAGAAGTTTTGAGCAAGTTTGCTGATGATACCAAGCTGGGAGGAGCTGCTGTTTCCATTGAGGATGGAGAGGACTTGCAGAGAGATGTGGACATGTTAGAGAACTGGGTAAGCACCAAGTGAATGAAGTGTAACAAGAACAAGTGCCTGATTCTGCACTGGGGTAGGGGCAACCCTGGACATACAAACTAACTGGATATGGGGCACTGGAGAGCAGTCCCACTGAAAGGGATTGGGGGTCCTGGTCAACATGAAATTGAACGTGAGTCAGCAGTGTGCCCAGGCAGCCAGGAAGGCCAACCATTCCCTGGGTGCACTGAGCATGGCACTGCCAGCTGGGTGAGGGAAGGGATTGTCCCTCTCTGCTCTGCACTGCTGCAGCCTCACCTGGAGCACTGGGTGCACTTCTGGGCACTGCAGAACATAAAGGACATAAAACTATTGGAGAGTGTCCAAAGGAGGGCACCAGAACTGAGAGATCTGAAGTTCAAAGTTTCATTGGGATTGACTACTTGTTCAGACTGGGCACTTCTCCCATCCCACATCCTGTGATGAGACACACTGCCCACATGGGATTTGGGCCTCAAGACATCCTTGCACTCCATGCAGAGTCTGGGAGCTGCTGTCCCCTTGTCTTTCATTTGACATCATACAAACCTCCATCCCATTGCCCCAGAAAGGGCCCTGAGCCAGCATGAGGGACAGGATCTTCCTGCCAAGGGTCTGAGGATCAGGGTTTGGCCTTTCTGCTTCATAAGACAAAGGAGGCTTTTCTCACCATCAGAGCCACCATCCCAATGCCTTGGTCTGCCTGTAATCATGGCTTCCAATTATCTCCTCTAACAAGTCCCTGGAGAAGCTTGCTTGTTAATGGCCCTCAGTGGGGTCCATTAATACTCCAATAAACTTTACTGTTCCTTCTGACTTTGTCTTCTTGAGCACTTCATGCAATCTTCTCTGCACTGGATTTTGATAGACTCAGAAGCAAACTGTAATGGGTGGCCTGGGACCCATTACAAGCTGAAGACTTTCCTGTTCCTTGTGCCTTCCTGGCATCTTCTACAAGTGTTCAGAACTTGTACAGCAAACTGGAGAGATATCTGGAGAGAGCTAAAAGAGGAAGAGAACAAAGGGCAATACGAAGTCCACTTATTAATTTGTATTTAGTTAAGGTTAAACAAGAAGCTGAAACAGCACTTTGCAACTGAAATTGACCCAGGATGTCCCCTAACGAGCTTTGCTCTGTCACTGTGTGGACAGATGTCCTCCTCGACTTCCTCACCCCATTTCTACTCCCATTGGCCCCATGGGACTCGCATCACTTTTCCTCACATCACTCTTTTCCTCTGCAGTCACCTGCTCAGGGTTAAACCTCCTTTGAACCAACTCCTACTGGCTTTGCTCAGAGAACCAGCTGCACATGGGCAAGGAAAGATTTGTCTTCTTTTGCCAACAGACAGAAGAAAACATGATGCAAATGAATGAACAGTAAAATACAGTGATTAACTGCATGCCTTGTCCAAGCTGCATCTAATGAGGTTTGTCTTTCACAAGGAATATTTGTGCAAGAAATGTGTTAGAAATAGGAAGGGAGAGATATAATCACCGTTAAGGAGTTGAGAAAAGAGTCCATCAGACTTTGGAGAGATGGAGCAATAATCTCCCCGAAGATCACAGATCAACCAGATAGTTGGGAGGTATCTGAATGAACAAAGAGCAAGGGATGGGGAAATCTGGAGAGCAGTGGGAAGAGCATGTGTCCAGATGGCCTGCTGAAAACATGTCCTGAACCATGGTCATTTATTCAGGAGTGCTGCAGACACCTGAAGGATGAGGGACATCAAATACACAGCAGGGTAGAGCAGTGGATGCTGGACATTAGTCACAGGGCATTGGCACTGGCACCACTGACTGCGTCCCTGTACCTGAAGGCATTTGTGTCCTGCAAACACAGTTCTGGAAAAGGTCAGGAAAAGCAAAAATTAGTAGACACAACATTCCCTCAAGGACTAGTGTTCTCAACTTAGAAAAATAAGGATTGAGACAGTATTAGGAGTGGAGAAGTGTATTAACAGATTTTCATTGATTTCTATTTGTTGTCAAATCTTTGGTTCAATTTCACTGACACTAATTAGCACATTTCAGACTTACAGCTTCAAAAAGAAAGGAAGATCCATTTGTGTGTGGCACAGAGCCCTGCCCCCCCTGGATTTCCCTGTCCAGAGCTGTCCATGACATCTCTCAGTCTTTGCACTGACTCAGTCACACTGTGGTACTGATCTCTTTTCATGTTCTCAGACCTTGGTTTCAATGGTCACGTGCAGCACAGGATGCTTCATGCCCTGTAAGCATCTGCTCTCTTCCCAACAGTAATAGGTCATGAGGATGTAAGATCACAAGACAAGCCAGGCTGGAAGGGAACCTGGGGGATGTTTGCATTCCAAGTTGTCAGAAAGAGGGACAGACCAAGTTGTTCAGCATTTGCTCCTCATGGATTTTGAAAACCTCTCTCCTTCAGGAGAGACTGCAGAGCATCACTGGTTGACCTGCACCAATTCTTGTACCAGCTGGTGGTGAAAATGAAGTTTTTCACAGGCTGAACCTCTCCCACCTCCCATGCATTCTCTTCTGTCTCCCACACGCATCATGGGGAAGGGCCTGGCTCTGTGCTCTCCATCACCTCCTCATAGGTTCTGGCAAGCTGGAGTGAGATCCCATTCATCCTTCCCTTCTCCAGGCTCAACAAGCCCAGCTCCCTCACCCTCCTCTCACAGGTGAAATGCCCCAGCCTCAAGCACATTGAGTGAACCTCTCCAAACCCACTCCAGCTTGCTGTCATCTTTCTTGTGTTGGGGATCAGAATTGTTGAGGCACTACTCTGGATGATGCCTTCCCTTCCTCTTCTAGCCATGCTCTTGTTGATATAAAAAAGGTGGAGACTGAATTTTTACCGGGTTTCTAAATAGGACAAATAAGATTGGTGAAAAAAATAAAACAGAATGATGTTAGATGTTTGAAAAGCATTTCTAACATTCCTAAGATCATGTATCCCACATGTATGGGATGTGAGCAGGCTGTGAGCTCACTGGAGGCATGGAACAGGTGTGGAACAGGTAGCCCAGAGAAGTTGTGCATACCCCATCCAAGATATCAAAGCCCCAAGCATCCTGATCTACTGGGTGACAGCCCTGCACACAGCAAGGGAGTTGGAACTGGATGGTCTTTAAGATCCTTCCAACCCCATCAGTTTGAGGATTCTGCAATTCCTGTCAGTCTCCTCCATTTCAGAATCCTGTTTGCTTAGGTATTCCCTGTTCACCTCTTCCTTCACCAAGGGCACATCTGCCTTGCACCAACATTTCCCACCTGTCTCTGGCACTGAGGATTCCAAGAAGCCCAGTCCAACTAATGAACAGTGAATTCGGGAAAGACATGAATATCAGAGACCTTTCCATGTCCTGTCTCACCAGGTCCCCTGCCCCATTCTACTGTGGGCCCACATTCTCCCTAGCCTTCCTTTTGTAGACTACATAATTCTACAAGCCACCCTTATCTCTGATATGCCTGGGCACATTACTGATATGCAGTTGAACTCTAACGTTCCTACACTCATCTCAGCAGGCACACTGTACAAAGTCTCTGCATCAGTGCCAGTGGTTTCTTGTTTCCACATCCTGTATGCTTCCTTTCCGTGTTTGGGTTTGACCAGGTCTATCTTTCCCAGTCATTCAGGAATTCAGACATTTTTATTCAGACGTCTCAGCTCCACCATCCCATGGCCACTGAAGCCCAAGTTCTCTTGGACCTTCACATTCCCCACAGATCTTTCCTTGCCAATTAGCACGTGATCCTGCAGGACACCACTCCTCATAGGTTCCTCTACAGCTTGGTCAAGAAGCTGTCACCTGTGCTGTCCAGGGATCTTCGGGATGGCTTCTCGATGGGACAAATTCAGCAGATTTCAAATTACAGTCATGTCTCTGTTGTCTTTCAGGAGTTGTTGGCCACGGAGAGCCAGGGACATCTCAGGGGAGATCAGTAGGGAGGATAAAACTCACAGCCTCTGCTGCTGAGCTGGTTCCAGGCTCCTGGAACGCAGGGAGCTCCTACAAGTGGGCAGCGCTGCAGAGAGACAGCTGTGCCCAGGAGCAGCTCTTCTGCACAGCACAGCAGGGCTGGGCCATGATCTGCAGGTGACATGAGGACAGAAGAGAAAGGAGAGAGAGCTTACAGGCTGTGTGGGATGTGAGCAGGCTGTGAGCTCACTGGAGGAACATTGCTCACAGTCCTTGAAAAGGGAATTCTCTCGCAGCAGGGAATAGAGCTGCTTTTCCTGCAAGGATCACTGAATCTGGGACATGCCATTGCAGGTGATGCTGCAGGCACTCCATGTTTCTTTATTGTGGATAAATACCTGCTCCAGCTAAGGGCTTCCCTGCTGCAGCATCAGAGCACAGCCCTGAGGGCTGCGTGTCCCAGGATGGCTGCAGGCTGTGCAGCCGGGGCTGCAGCAGGGTGCCCAGGGCTGTCCTGCAAGCAGGATCCCCATCATGACAGATGGAACAGATGAAAATGTCCAGGGAGATGGAATAAGATTAGAAAATGAGAGGAAGGCAAAAGCTCCTTCAGAAAGAAAATGTTTTATAGTATAGGAGAAATTGGTTTTACTGTGCTTAGTGTTCTTGCTGTATTTGTACATTTTGTTTTCATTGTTGTGTCCTACGTGCAGATCTTCAGGGCCGTGCTGAGGATGCCCTTTGAGCAGGGACGGCACAAAGCCTTTTCCACCTGCCTCCCTCACCTGGCCGTGGTCTCCCTGTTTGTCTGCACTGGCATGGTTGCCTACCTGAAGCCCCATTCCTTCTCCTTCCCCTCTTTGGATGTGATGCTTTCATTTCTGTACTCAGTGTTGCCTCCAGCAGTGAACCCCCTCATCTACAGCATGAGGAACCAGGAGCTCAAGGATGCAGTGAGGAAAATGATGCCCTGGTCACATTTCAGCAGGGATAAACTTCTCATCTGTCTCAACAAGTGACTCCCAGTCTGTCCCATAACACACCTATTTTTATTGGTGTATTTTTAATGTTTATAATACTTAATTATATTAATAGATACATTTTTCTTTGCTGTTCTTATATACACGTGTGTGTAATTATCATTAGTGGTTATCGTGTTCCTAAACATGTGTTTCGATTCCTTCCACTTCCACTGAGGCATCACCCTGCTATTTTTCTGCTGGAGCCCTGGAGCTCATATGACTCTCTCACAGCCTCTGTGTTCCATCTCTGTATCTGCAGGCAAATGAGGTGCCAGCAGGCACCATGGAGCTGATATAGGCTGGATTAGCAAAAGGAATTAATGCATCAGCCGAAGGACCAATGCATTCTTTTAGCAAACGGAATCAGGGTGTGCTCATCCTAAAACTCCCCAGTTTAGCTTCATTTGGTGTGTGAACATCCCTGTTTTTATCAGTGAGCCTGTTTCGCAGGAGCACTGAAAGCACAATGGACTGCTTTTTTTGTTGCCTGCACCAGGTGCAAGGACTTGTTCTTGGGTTTGGTATCAACTGTTTGCAGCTATAGTGCAGCAAGATAGAAAGTTGCTGACTGTGGCAAAACAAGCAATGGAAATTGGCCAAGCTGGGGAAAAAAGCTAAAAGGTGAGCCAGGGTGCAGCGTGATGAAGAGTCACTGCCCCTCCTCAGCAGGATGGGGGAGAAAACACAACAATTCCTGGGTTGAGGCAAAAAGAGCTTTATTCTTTCCTTGCTTAAAACCCAATGACAACAAACTGTGTGTGTTAATGGCTACATATCAAATGCAGGTTTTTCTGCACTTTGGTACAGCTACTGAATTCAGCATCCCTTTCACTTTAACGTATTAACTGAAACTACACCTAACACACAACACATTTTACTAATAGTTTATATAATTGAAATCATTTCCAACACAGAAATCTGCTCACTGATAGTTACGATTTCACATCCCTCTTATTCCTTACCTGTTTACTCTAATTAAAGTGATTTGCTATCTTTGTATTTCAGTTTTGTCCTCTCACGTCCTGAACTCTTTTTTCCCCCCCCTAATATTTAACCATAACTTCCTAAATTACCCTTGTGTACCAATTAGTTACTTCTGTTCTTGCTGTCAGACCCAGTCTGTTGTGTCACTGCAGTTCAGGTAATGATTCACTCCCGAATGCTTTGGTCATTTGCTGAACTCCAGACCATGCCAATAACATTCCTTCAGTATCTCTGGATACTGAAGTGAAGGCTGCTAAGTTACAGGAACACACTTCTCTACCAGGTGCCAGTTGTAAGAAAGAAACAATCTAATAAACAGTTCCTTTGTGTGTGCTATAACAGATGCATTTTACCATAACACAGCCTTAGTCCTGAGATTTACTGTGTTTTCTTTAGCTCAGTATTTTAAGGATCTAACTGAGAAATCAGTATTTTTCCAAAACTTCATTAAATGTTGTAGTTCTTCATGGTCAGAACGATAATGTGGATGCTTTGACAGTACATCAGTGACACAGACCAGTATAAAAATCTACCTGGACTTTCGGAAGTCCTTTGGCACGGTCCCACATCACGTCCTTATCTCTGCGGAGAGAGATGTGAGATGGATTTGAAGGAGGAGCTGCGCTGGGCAGCGATTGGAGTGCGGCGGGGAAGTGGTCCAAGGCCAAGGGAACCAGCCCTGCTGTGCTGTGCAGAAGGGTTCTTCTCCCGGGGTCCCATTTTGGGACCGGCAGAGCGGTGATCTCTTCAGCTTGACGCACTCGAGGAGGGCTGACAAGTGCTGAACTGAGGGTCGGAACTGACGTGAGGAAATCAAACTCTATAACCACAGAGTGGTCCTGAAGCAGGTGCGTTTAATCAGCGCTGCGTACACGCCGGATGCAGAGGGGATATTGCCACCTAGCCTGCACACCCGGGGGCAAGAAATGCACATACTTAAAGAGCAGGCTGCTTACGTGTGCTTTAGATGTCCAAGAATAGGCTGGTTTATTACAATGAGACCCCAAAATAATTGAATTTCCCACCCTCCCCCTCCCCTGAGTCTCAGTTATTTCACACATACGGTCTTTGTGATGAAGGTCATCGTACTATTTTCTTAAGCTTGGGTTAGTATGGAGGACACTTGGCTGGTTCTGGTTGGAAAAGCATCTGTTATTGGCAATGAGAACCTGGCTTAGCGAGCTCAAATCTGCAGCTGCCGATTCAGCACCCCATGAAGGCACATAACTTTTAACCAAACTTATTTTCTTCAATTAAGTAAACCTGGAGTAAAGTGTGAGCAAACCCAGAGAAAAGTGTGAGCAAACCCGGAGTAAAGTGTGAGTACTCTCGGTGTAGGCTGTGAGTAAACGCAGAGTAAACTATGAGTAAACCCAAAGTGAAGTGTGAGTAATCCCTGAGTAAGGTGTGAGTACACCCTTAGTAGAGAATGATTAAATGATTCTGTGATTCTGTGGATCCCAGGGTGCTTGATCAAGGTAGGAGCTTTGATTGACGATCTTCCCACACATAGGACATTTGTAGCACTTCTGACACAAGTGCCATCTCATGCATGTGAGGAGCTCTGCCCTCTGCACAAAGCCCTTCTCACACTCGAGGCATTTCTAAGGCTTCCAGCCACATGAACTCACTGGTGCAGGCACGGATTGGACTTCACCCAAGTGCAGACACTCCGGTACCGCAGCAGGTTCCAGCTGTGGCCAAAGCTCTTCTTGCAGGCTGCACATTTGTAGGGTTCCTCGTGTGGATCCACTGGTGTGTGATGAACTTCCAGCTGTGGACGGACCATTTCCTGCAGTCAAGGCAGTCATATGGACTCTCCTCTTGGGTTGGTTCTCTGGTGTCTACTGAGGGTTGAGCTCCAGATGAAATTCTTCCCACACAACCTGCAGACAGAATTTCTTCCTTCCTGGCGACATATCGGCCCAGTAGAGGTTCCCTTTGGGCCCTCACCTGCTGCCCCACAGCAGATGAGTATCTACAGGGGAGGTAAGAGGTGACTCTCCTTGCACACAGCCCTGGCAGAAATATGCCAAACTGGCAGAGGGTTTCCAGTGGCTGTGACACATCCACTCTGGATTCTCCTTTGCATGGCCACTCAACACAGCAACTGCAGCTGTAAGAGAGCAATATGCATTATTCTCATGCAAAGAAGGAGAAAGAGGATTGAGTTTGGCCACAGAGCTCTTCCTCTACTCAAGGGATTTGTAAGGTTCATCACCACACAAAGTGACAGGGTGGTGACCAGGCTGGAGCTGTGGCTGAAGCTCTGCCTATGTCTGGGGCTCTGCAGGCTCTGTATCTTGTGTGGCTGTGCTGCTGGGAATGAGGCTGGAACTGCTTCTGAAGGTTCCTCATATCTTGGGGATGCTTCTACAGCCTTTGTGCTCTGTGGATGTGCTTGTGGGTGTTGAGATTAGATCTGTGTTTGAAGCTCTTCCCACACTCAAAGCACTTGTAGGGTTTCTCCCCCGTGTGGATGCGCTGGTGCTGCTTCAATTCAGAACTGCTTTTGAAGCTCCTCCCACACTCAGGACACTGAAAAGGTCTCTCCTCTGTGTGGATGCGCTGGTGCTGCTTCAATTGACAACCGCTTTTAAAGCTCTTTCCACACTCAGAGCACTTGTAGGGTCTCTCCCCTGTGTGGATGCGCTGGTGGCGCTTCAATTCATAACCGCTTTTGAAGTTCTTCCCACATTCAGAACACTGAAAGGGTCTCTCTCCTGTGTGGATGAGTTGGTGGAAACTGAGGTGGGAACGGCTTTTGAAGCTCTTCCCACAATCAGAGCACTTGTAGGGTCTCTCCCCTGTGTGGGTCCGCTGGTGCTGCTTCAATTCAGAACTGCTTTTGAAGCCCTTCCCACACTCAGGACATGTAAAAGGTTTCTCTCTTGTGTGGATGCGCTGGTGCAGCTTTAATTCTGAACTGCTTTTGAAGTTCTTCCCACACTCAGGACACTGAAAGGGTCTCTCCTGTGTATGGTATCGCTGGTGCTGCTTCAATTCTGAACTGCTTTTGAAGCTCTTCCCACACTCAGGACACTGAAACGGTCTCTCTCCTGTGTGAATGCGCTGGTGCTGCTTCAATTCATAACTCCTTTTGAAGCTCTTCCCACATTCAGGACACTTGTAGGGTCTCTCTCCTGTATGGATGCGTTGGTGGAAACTGAGGTGGGAATGGTTTCTGAAGCTCTTCCTACACTCAGAGCACTTGTAGGGTCTCTCTCCTGTGTGGGTGCACTGGTGCTGCTTCAATTCATAGTTCCATTTTGAAGCTCTTCCCACACTCAGTACACTTGTAGGGTCTCTCACCTGTGTGGATGCGCTGGTGGCAGGTGAGGTGGGAACTACTTTTGAAGCTCTTCCCACACTCAGTACACTTGTAGGGTCTCTCTCCTGTGTGGATGCGCTGGTGGAAGGTGAGGTGGGAACTCCTTTTGAAGCTCTTCCCACACTCAAAGCACTTAAAGGGTCTCTCTCCTGTGTGGATGTGCTGGTGGCGGGTTAGTTGGGATCTCCTTTTGAAGCACCTTCCACAATCAGAGCACTTGTATGGGCTCTTTGCTGAGTGTATGCACTGGAGGTTAATGATGCTGGAATCTTTTTCAAAGCTATTTCCACACTCCGTGCATGGATTCTGTTTTTTCTTCTGGCACACATCCTTGCTCCTGGGTTCCTCAGGATGCTTTTCACCTATGTTGAAGTCCAGTGGGTTCCTTCCTGTCTTTACCAGACATTTTCCCAGGGGATTCTTGATGCACTCACCCTGACCTTTCTCCAGGCTGCCTTGGACATCCCTTCTGATTTCCTCCACACAGACACTACCCCACCACCTTTCGGCCACTCCACTTTCCTGCAGATCCTCCAATATATCTGCAATCCCAATTCCTGCTGGATGACAGAGAAAATCCAGAAATACCACACAATGCACAAAATAAAATCAAGACAGAGATGGCTTCCACAGCCCCAACCTCCTCCTTCCTTCCACCACCTCACCTGGGCTGAGGTCTCCTGGCATGGCCTCAGGGCTACGCACATCTGGGATCCACAGGACTTCCCCTCCTTCAAGCAGGGAGATCACCATGGGTTTGGGGGCTGGAAGTGGAGCTTCAGTGACAGAAATATGGAGATAAGAGAGTTTCCCTGATTCTGGTACAGCTGCTTGTCCAACAATTCCACTCTCTGTCCCTCCACATGATGAAACCACAATTCGGACCAGAATTACTTTTATAGAATTATAATTTCATAGAATTTCCTTTTATATTTTCCAAATATTCAACACGGAAGGCTTCAAAAATGTTTATGGGAATGGAATAAAGAGACAATAAATGCTAAAGAGGTAACCTTATAGAGCCGGAGTGGTCTGACTACTGGAGCTACTGGCACCATGCAACGCAAGAACACAAGGGCTGTTTGCAGGGAGATGGTTCTACCCTCCATGGCTGATGCCTCCTTGCCAGCACTAACTCAGGGGCTTTTATCACAGTGCTGAGCACAATAAGCCCCCATGAAACTCATGCTTCTCTGTGTTTCTTTTGTTACTGTCATGGTGGTGTTGGTCAAGAAGTAACTGCATGGTGATTATTCTAGGTCTGGCCTGCAGAGGCTCATTCTGCACAGCCAAAGGTGCCCTAACAAGGAGGAAAGGCAGCAAAGCCCTCACCCAGCGAAGCCACACACTCGTACGTCTCCAGCATCACGTCCCGGTAGAGCGCTCGCTGCGCAGGGTCCAGCAGCGCCCACTCCTCCCTGCTGAAATACACGGCCACCTCCGCAAAGCTCACGGGCTCCTGCAAGCAAAGAGGCTCCTTGCTGGGAACAGCCAAGGCCCAGGGAAGCAGCTCGCACAGGACACAAACTCCCGTCCCAGCCGCTTCTCTGGCCCCAGCACACACGTGCTGCCTGAGGGCACCTCCCTCTCTCCCGGCATTCACATCCCTCGCCCCTCCGCCTCTCCTGCCTGCTTCCCCCAGCCCCTACCTGACATGGCTGTGCTGTGGCCATCTGCTGCTCTCCTGCAGGTGAGACGATCGAGCCTGCAGGGACAAGAGAAAGGGCAGGGGAGCTGCTGTGAGGGAACGCAGCAGTCCCTGTCCCAGCCCAGCCCTCCACAGCCCATCTGCAGGACACTGCCTGCCTAGGGGATGGCACAGCAGGCCTTGCACAGGATGTCAATCAGCAACAGCACTTGGTAACACTGGCTAAAAGAGATGATCCATCACAAAGCTGTCTCAAACTGTGGGGCTGAAAGAACTGATGGCTGACACTCAGTTCAACTGCTGAGGGCTGACTGAGTGTGTGCTTAAGACAACGTATGGCAAGCAGTCTGTCATCTTACCCCAAAACAGGGAGCAGCTCAAGTGCCTTTCGAGCTCTCCTGCACAGCAGCGGGCTGCACAACGGGATCTGCCCTCAAGTAGGGATGTCTCTCAAAGTCACACCTTTGACGCCAAGACTCCTTCCTGATAGAGATATTCTGTAAGAGACTCACGGTTACTTTGGAGCTATCAGAGCTTCTCTGAGGTTATGTCTTAGAAGGACTGTGCACATATGAGTTCTTTGACGTAAGGCGCTTGACCAAGCCTGGGACTGGGAGTGGATCCAGCCATGGCCAGGCTCCTTACCTCTGTGGTTTGCGGACTTCACATAGAAAGGGGGACCACTCTGAGCCTCGTGACTCAACAGGAAGGTCTCCCGTAGGTGTGGGTGTATCCCTATCTTCTATGCAGTAAATAACCAAGTGTATCCAACCATTTCCCATCTTGCTATGCCACTGTTAAATCATTACAACATATTTGTATTGTATCAATAAATATAGTCCTGCTTCTCCCTTAGGAGTGTATATTGTGTTTGGATCCATCTGTGACAAGTTGGTAAAGTCTGCAGAATGGCAAGAAGGGACACAAACTGATTAGAAGAGACATGGAGCGCGTTCCAAATTCTCCTGTGAATGTCCTCATGGAAACTGTTAGAGTTGAGAAGCGAGCAGAGGTCATTAGGGGCAGTAAAAGAGTGACAAAGGGGAAAGGTATTATCAGCATAATGTCAGGTTTGGAAGCAACATACGAAGCAAAGGAGAACTGCACCGCTCCTCCCTGGATGAAAAACGACTGATACTCCGCAATATTTCTGCTGCGCTACGAGGGTCCTGATGGATGATTAGCTTCACATGAGCCTGTAGTGTGCTCTGGCAGATCGGAAAGTATATGATATCCTGGGCTCCATCAGAAGAGGGTTGGCCAGCAGGGACAGGGAGGATTGTCCCTCTCTACTCTGCCCTCATGAGGCTCCATCTGTAGTACTGTGCCCAGGTCTGGAGTCCCCAGTACAAGAAGGACAGAGAGCAGTTGGAGAGGATCCAGAAGAGAGCCACAGAGATGATCACGGGGCTGGAGCACCTCCCCTATGAAGATAGGCTGAGGGAGCTGGGCTTGTTCAGCCTGGAGAAGAGAAGGCTGTAGTGTGACCTCATAGCAGCCTGCCAGGGCCTAAAGGGAGCCTACAAACAGGAGGGGAGTCCATTCTTTGACAACAGCAGGACAAGGGGAAATGGTTTGAAATTGAGGGAGGGAAGATTTAGGTAGGATGTCAGGGCGAAGTTCTTTACTATAAAAGTGGTGAGGTGCTGGAACAGATGCCCAGAAAGGTTGTGGATGCCCCATCCCTAGTCGTGTTAAAGATCAGGTTGGATGGGGCCCTGGGCAACCTGGTCTAGTATTAAATGGGGAGGTTGGTGGCCCTGCCTGTGGAAGGTGGGTTGGAGATTCATGATCTTTGAGTCCCTTCCAACCCAGGCCATTCTGTGATTCTGTGTGATTCTGTGATTCTGAAGGTAATGGTTATTCACATAACAAACAAAGACTTCCCTCTGTCACCTACAATGCCACACATCTTGAGCCTTTATAGTTAGATTCCAAACAGATGTGAAATTGCACCAAGAGCACTGTAACTGTGCTCTGGCCATCTGCTGCTCTCCTGCAGACTGGGCTGATCACAGCTGGAAGGCAGAAGTCGAACTGGAGCCTGCAGGGACAAGAGAAAGGGCAGGGGAGCTGTGAGGGAACGCAGCAGTCCCTGTCCCAGCCCAGCCCTCCACAGCCCATCTGCAGGACGCTGCCTGCCTGGGGGATGGCACAGCAGACCTTGCACAGGAAGACAATCAGCAACAGCACTGCTAACACTCTGGCTAAAAGCAACGAGCCATCACAAAGCTGTCTTAAACTGGGGGGCTGAAAGAACTGACGGCTGACACTCAGTTCAACAGCTGAGGGCACTTGCAGTGTGTGCCTAAAAACAGAGCATGGCAAGGAGTCAGTCGTTACCCCAACACAGAGAGCAGCCCAAGTGCCCTTGGAGCTCTCCTGCACAGCAGCGGGCTGCATGAAAGGATCTCTCCTTGAGTAGGGATGTCTCTCGAGTACACAGCTGCAGAGATCCCTTGCACCGTGACATCAAGACTCCTCAATACAGGTCTTCCGTAAGAGACTCATGGCTACTTTGGAGCTATCAGAGCTTCTCTAAGGCTATATCTTTAACTGATTAGGTATATATGATCTCTGTGACATTATTCCCTGATCAAGCCTGCGATTAGCAGTGGATCAAGCTGCAGTGAGGCTCCTTACCTTTGTGGTTTTAGAAGTTCAGAAAGGATGGGGGAGCACTCTGAGACTCGTGACTCGTTGAGCCCGTGTCAATCCAACTCGGTTCTGGGAACCTGAGCGTGCACTTCAGGCAGCAGTGTTAAGATTACCAACGGAAAGGGAACCAAATGTTGTGTGTCAAACTGCCAAAGCCAGTGTCTGGCTCCCAGGTGAGAAATGTTATGTCAAACACTCACTCTGCAATTATAAACTGTCACGAAACATTGTTCTCAACCCCCAGAGAAACAGGGAGGCTGCTCTGCACGCACTTCATGCACCTGCTAACCTCCATGAATCAAACACCACCAACGGTCCCCAATACTCTTTTCCTGCTGTGGCATGGGTGGAAGTTCTGATGTTACAGCATATTTGGACACAATACAAGACCTCTCATTCTCATCCATAATCCTTTAGCCACACATACGGAGCTTTTACAGTTTACCTCCTTTGGTAAATGTAAAAGGAGAACTGGCTTCAACGGACAAAGAGAAGGCTGAGGCACTGAATGAGTTCTTTGCCTCGGTCTCCACTGGCAGCCAGGATTCTAAGAATTCTCACGTCCCTGAGCCCCACATCTCTAAACCTCCAGGTGGGTGCCAGGGCAGTAAATCAGGTCAGGCTGTCACTGGCGGCCTTCTATGATGGAGTGATGGCACTGGTGGACAAAGGGAAGGCAACTGAAGTCATTTACCTGGACTTGAGCAAGGCCTTTGACATGGTCCCCCGCCACATCCTTATCTCCAAACTGGAGGGATGTGGATTTGATGGGTGGACCACTCGATAGATAAGAAATCTGTGGAAAGGCCACAGACAGAGGGTGGTGATTAATGGCTCTATGTCCAGGTGGAAGCTGGTAACGAGCGGCGTACCTCAGGGGTCTGTCTTGTGACCAGTGATCTTTAACATCTTTATCAACAACATCGACGATGGAATCGAATGCATCCTCAGCAAGTTTTCTCATGACACCCAGATGAGTGGTGCAGTTGTCACGGTGGAAGGAAAAGATGCCATTCAGAGGGACCTCAACAGGCTTGAAAGATGGGCCCGGGTGAACCTCATGAGGTTCAACACAGCAAAGTGCAAGGTTTGGCACTGGGGCCGGAGGAATCACAGGCATTTATACAGACTGGAAGGAGCAGTCCTTGAGTACAGCCCTGCAGAGAAGGACCTGGTGGCCCCGATGGATGAAAGGCTTAACATGAGCCTGCAGTGAGCTCTTGTAGCTCGGAAAGTAAATGGGATCCTGGGCTCCAGGAGAAGAGGGGTGGCCAGCAGGGACACGGAGGTGATTGTCCCCCTCTACTCTGCCCTTGCGAGATCCCATCTGAAGTACTGATGATTGTTTGTGGGATGGGGGGTTCAATTCTACCCCTTGCTTAAGGCTCACGGAAGCGCTTTTTGCAAACCGCAGTGGGAAAAATAAGCTCTAATCTCCATAGTTAGCAGAAAAAGGAACAAACACGAGGAGGTACTGAGACACAGTCAGCAAGAATCTGTGCAAACTGGGCCAGAGGTGAAGAAGCAGAGCAAGGAAGACAACTAACTTCATCCTCAGACACCATCAGCAGGGACCCTCACTGAACAGGATGCACGCGCCAGGGGGAGGGACTTTACGTAAATGAATTCCCGGAAAAATAATGAATATGTAGATGAATTCCAGGAAGTCTACTGAACACGTGTGAGCTTGGCTTACAAATACTAACACTTCTGCTGCCTGGTATGCAAGGTAGGTGGAAAGATCCCCTCTTCATCCGGCGTGTGCACTGCTGAAATAAACGTACCTGCTCTTATAACTACTTTGTGGTTACAGAGTCTGATTCCACAAGTCGCTGTGCGCAGGTCTGGAGCCCCCAGTACAAGAAAGACAGAGAGCTGTTGGAGAGGGTCCAGAGGAGACCAACAGAGACGATCGGAGGGCCGGAGCACCTCCACAACGAAGACAGGCTGAGGGAGCCGGGCTCGTTCAGCCCGGAGAAGAGAAGGCTGCGGGGTGACCTTATCGCAGCCTTTCAGTACCTAACCCGCTCGGCCTCACCTGCTGTGCTGGGAAGAGTCGGCCGTTCTCCTGGCAGCGGCACTGACGGCTCCGTCTCTGCCCAGAGCTGCACACAGGGCTGAGCGCCGTCCCGGGATGCGCCGGGAGCAGCGGCCCGGGAGGTGACACAGCGCCGACGGCGCCGCTCGGAGAGACCTTGAGTGCCGGAGAGGAGAGGAGAGGAGAGGAGAGGAGAGGAGAGGAGAGGAGAGGAGAGGAGAGGAGAGGAGAGGAGAGGAGAGGAGAGGAGAGGAGAGGAGAGGAGAGCGACGCGTGGGGGACACAGAGCAGCGCAGCCAAGCGAAGGCCGGGTCCCGTCCCGCCGGAAGGCACGCCGTCCGCGGCCGCGAGGGAAGAGGAGGTCCGGGCTCAGTCGGGCTGGAACGACTGCCTGTGCCGGGCCGCTGGGCGGGGCGGAGCCGCCGCCGTGATGGCGCGGGGCAGGGGGCGGCCGCAGGACGGGCTGGGCTGGGCTGGGCTGGGCTGGGCTGGGCTGGGCTGCGTGCGTGCCGTGCTGTGCGGGGCGGACGCGGCTGCCGGCTGGGTTGGCGAGCCCGAGGGCGGCAGCGGGAGGCTTTCTCTCGCCGGGGCAGGATTCCTTTTGCCAGCTTGGCTAAACAGACCAACCCGTATCCCGTACGGCAGTCAGTGCGGTATGGCAGTTAGTTGGTGCCCGTGGCAATTCGGAATGGATCGCACTGGGTACGTAGGGTCACCCCCGAGTACGTTGCCCGGTGCGATTCAAGGGAACGTACGGCCAGCCGGACGGACCACAACCCCACGCAGAACCCATGGTATCACTGCACAGAAGACTTATTAGGACCTTCCGTTCCATTGGCAGAGTTCTGTTCAACACAAAACACGGCCCCCATCCCTCCCACCCTCCCCTGGCTGCAGACGCGCCGTGAGAACGAGCTGTGAAACTGCCCAAGGCCTGACAGCCGGCTCGGGGCGTGCTCGCTGTGGGAATCGCTGCCTGGAGCTGAGGCTGTGCCGAAGCGGCCAGAGCCTGGCTGGAAGCCATCCGGGCAGCACCGCGGAGGCAGGAGGTGCAGCAAGGCCGTCGTGCGGCCAGCTCCGGGCTGAGGGCACTCGGCATCCTCTGCTCTCCCAGGAGCGACTCCCAGGAGCCCGGTTGCCTGCACCAGAGGTGGGAGCAGCCTGCTCCGCACCCCAGGTAGGTGCCCTCGGTGGCTCGTGCAGAGGAGCGCACACTTGCTGCCCCCCGCCAGCAGCAGCGGGAGGGGAGCGGGGAGCGGCACCGGCGGGGCGGAACCGGCACTGCCGTAGCCCAGGCGGGAGCCCGATCCCGGCTCCAGCTCCCGCCCAGCACAGCAGGTTTGCTGGGTCAGACGGGCAGAAACGAGGGCAGCAGCGGTTGCCAGGCGTGTTGCAGCCCGGCTTGGGCTCCGAGGGGCACAGGAAGGGGTTGGAGCTGGGACAGCGAGGAAGTGAGCAGAGGAGCTCAGCGTGCTCTGCTGCCCGGTTGGCTCTGTGTAACACAGCGCAGCTGGGACTGCGTTTCTCCCTCTGGGCCACGGCAGACACGAGATGACCTCGCTCCGCAGCTCTGCACGCATGGATTGATGTAAGCTTATAACTCCCCGATGCCTCCTTTTGAGTGTGTGAATGTGAAGCCTCCAAGGGGGGAATTTCCACTTCCCTGCCCTCCCCGGCAGCCCGGAGTTTCCCTTTGGGGACCCAGCAGGCAACATCTGCCTCTAGCGGCCCTTTCAGCGTTCCCTTTTGTGCGCTTAGCGCCGGGCTGATGGCTCACCTGGGGTTGTGCAAACCCCTCCCAAGGCTTTTGTTCAGGTTGTCCCGGCAGCTGCAGATGCCTTCAGCGCTCAGCTCCGGCACTGGGCTGTGTAGTGGACGCTGAAAAGCTGACAGCCTGTGGGCTGACTGGAGCACGCGTGGAGAACGCGGCCGAGCAGCACGTCAGTCAAGTGCCGCCCAGGCTGCGTTGTGCAAAGGGCGCCCGCTGCTGAGAACGTGCCCTGCAAGTGAGCGCAGGGTGTGTGCTGAGCTGATGAGAGATGGATCTTATTGATATAACGTCGTCATAATGTAGTGTTCAAATAGTGCCTTTACAAGGCTGTTGTAACCGCGTGGTTGTTTATTGCATAGCAGGCAGGGTTAAACACACACATAGAGGAGGCCCTCCTGCTGAGTCCCGAGGCTCAGAACTTGCTCAGCTGGGCCCCAGCTGTTGAAGCAGGTGGGAAAGGCAGTTACACTGGTACTATCCCAGTGCCATTCACTTCCACTGATATATTTACGTGTGCTTCATTTCCGTGCATGACCGCGGCTGAGAGATCTGAGTTTTTGTTGTTAGAATTTGTGGAGTGATGCCTCACTGGAGGCATGAGAACAGGCGGTAGACTCATTAACTGCTCGCGTAGAAGCAAAACGCTGGGCTATGAACCCACAAGAAGTGCAAGGACCAGGTTTGTTGGTAAAATTCCTGGGTGTAATTTGGTCAGTGCAATAACGGATGAAGGTCAGGCGTTACCAGTCCCTGCTGGGCCGTGGCAGCTGCAGGAATTTTGGGGTATATTGAGCTGCTGTCGTTCCTTTATACCCCACGGTGCGCAGCTGCTGCGGCCTTTGTATCTGCTGAGAACGAAGGGCCAAGAACGGGACAGCAAGCAAAACCAGCTGTGAAACAGGCCCAGGCACTGGTTGTATTCGGTCCCACCCTTCCAGCTGAACCAGAGGCATGCAACTCGAGATGGGTCTGGCTAGCGTCTATGGCAGTGCCAGAATTCCGCTTGAACCCCAGCTGGGTTCTGGTCTGAAGTTTGGCACAGAGCAGAAGAAAGGTACGGTGTGATTGAAAAGCAGTTGATGGCTGCTTGTTCTGCACGGCGAGCGGTAGAGCCAGGAACTCCAACATCTCAAGTCGTAGTTAAGAGCACCCTGCCTTTCTGTCCTTACAGGCATCATGTGCTGGCCGCGTGGGTGCAGCGTTCAAGCGGAAAGAACCCTGCAGACGCTGGCAGAAGCGTTGGTGGAGAGAGAAGTGCCCTTTGAAGCATCTGACGCCCTGCAGGCAGTGCCTATCGCATCCAACGCCAGCATGGTCCTTCTTTCTCCTTTTCAGCGGTTTGCCCTCTCTCAGCAGTTGGTAAGCAATAATGCACCAGCTTAGGGAGTTGCTGCTTCTCGCTTACTGGGATTATCTGCAGTGGATGCCCGTGTGTGTGTGAGGGTGCGTTTGCTGAATCGAAGCCACACAGGTCACGCAGAATGGCTCGGGTTGGAAGGGACCTCAGGGATCGTGGAGCTCCAACCCCCTTGCCACAGGGAGGGCCACCAAACTCCCCATTTGCTAGTAATTCAGGCTGCCCAGGGCCCATCCAACCTGGCCTTGAACACCTCTAGGGACGGGGCATCCACAGCCTCTCTGGGCAGCTGTTCCAGCACCTCACCGCTTTCATCGTAAAGAGTTTCCCCCTGACATCCCACCTAAATCTTCCCTCCCTCAACTTAAAACCATTTCCCCTAGTCTTGCTGTTATCTACCATTTCAGAGTTGACACCCCTCCTGCTTATAGGCTCCCTTTAAGTCCTGGCAGGCTGCAATGAGGTCACCCTGCAGCCTTCTTTTCTCCAGGCTGCACAAGCCCAGCTCCCTCAGCCTGGCCCTCCTCTAGACTCCCTCCAACAGCTCTCTGTCTTTCTTGTACTGGGGTCTGCAGACTTGGGCACAGTACTCCAGATGGGTCCTCACGAGGACAGAGTACAGGGGGACAATCACCTCCTTGTCTCTGCTGGCCACCCCTGTTTTCATGGAGCCTGGAAAAGTGGTCAGCTCGTAACCCTCTGTCCTGCCCTGAGTGCAGTTTGCTTGCATCTGCTCCTGAGACATCACAGAATCACAGAATCACAGAATTGCCAGGGTTGGAAGGGACCTCAAGGATCATGAATCTCCAACCCCCCTGCCACATGCAGGGCCACCAATCATCCCACCTAATGCTAGACCAGGCTGCCCAGGGCAGACTTGTTTTGCAAGCAGGTGTTTCACTTGGGCTTTGTGTCATGCATTGGACAAGTGATTGCAGTGTGCGAGCGGAAAAAGGCTTGTAGACCCCAGGGAGAATAAGAGTAACTTTGATGTTCTGATTCTCTGAAATAGCATTAATGATATATTTTGCCCCAAACTGTGATGTTCTCACACTCCAAAATCGGGCTTCTCACCTGTTATGATCAAAACTGTTGCCGTCACAGTGCAAAACTGGGTTTATACACATATTTTGAACCAAACTGTGATGCTCTTCCTCTCAGAAATTGGGTTTATGACAAAATTTGACCCAAACTGCAGCCTTCGCGCACTCCAAAGCTGGGTTTATACAAATATTTTGTCAGAAATTGTGACCTTCACACATCCAGGAATTGGATTTATGACATAATTTGACCCAGACTGTGATGTTCCGATTCTCTGAAATAGGATTCATGATATATTTTGACCCAAATTGTGCCTTCACACACTCAAGAATGGGGTTTGTGACATGCTTTGATCCAAATTGTGACATTCTCACACTCCAAAATGGAGTTTATGACATATTTTGACCCACATCTATCGGTCAGTCTATCAAAATGCTCTGGCAATCGATGAAAGCATTGATGCTACAGGATCAGCTCGATTTGCCATTTTAGTTAGAGATTGTGATAACAAATATAATGTCACTGAAGAAATGGCTTCTTTGGTGCCGTGAAGGTCAAAACTAAATCTCTTGATTTGTATGAAGCGGTAAAGACAACATTAAAGTGATTTTCTTTATCCTTTGACAGCATCTCTGGGTCTCTAATGTCCCTTCCCACCCAAGCCCAGGGGGAAGCTGGCCCTGGTGGCGGAACAGATGCGCATCATGGGGATGTGGGGTCACAATGCCCCGCCTGGTGCCGTGAGCTCACAATGCTCAGCGTGTGCCCCAGGCGTTCTGTGCCGCCCGGCAGCACTCGCTGTGGCTGCAGCGGTAGCGGTGGCAGCATGGCACGAGTGTGGGGGGCCACGGCCCCCGCCCGCCTTGCTCTCCTCCTCCTCCTGACGGCCATGTGTTCCCAGGAGACTTGTGCCGCTCCGTGGCGAGCGCCAGCAGCAGGTGGGTGGGCAGAGATGGGGCCAAAACCGAGTGGCGGCGAGGGCGAGAGCTCCGGGCTCTTGTCCCCGTGTGCCGCGCTGCCCTGGGGCTGCCTTCCGTGGGGGTGTTGGGATGGGGGGGGGACAGGCAGCACCGCAGGAGCCGGGCGAGGATGTGAGGAAGCAGTGCTCTGCAGGGCTGGCTCCAGCTGTGCTGGGCCACGGCTCTGCTGCTGGCTGAGCATGGCCTTCACCCTGGAGATGTCCTAGGGGGAGCTCAGAAGATGTGTGCTGGGAAAAGCAGGAGCGTTCCTCCTCCGGCTTCCCGGTGCTCCCCACAGACAAATCCCAGTTCCCAACAGAGACCGCCGGCCGGAGCCCAGAGGAAGAAACAGGCATTGTTTCCACCAGTGCTGTAGTGTGAGATATAGCAGGGATTTCCCAGTAAGAAAGCCCCGATGGGCTGTATGCCCTTCCGTGTGGTCCTGGAGGGGTGTTGCACGTGGCCTGGGAGAACATTTGGAAAGCTGCCGAGTGCCAGGCTCCAGGTCACCCTGGCCACTCTGCAGCCTTGGCAGTCACGGCCTGAGTCTCCCATCCCACTACCTGACCCCTCCCCAGTCACTAAGGGAAAAGGAGATCTCAACATGCCACGGGAACGTCTCACCTGTTCTTGATTCTAGATGATGACACTGATGCTCCTTATCCAGATGATTGGGTGGATACTGCTTTTGTGCCTCAGGGGAAACCCAGAGGTAAGTTGTGAGTGTCTGCTTCCTTGAAGGCAAAAAATTAGCGCTGTCACAGTTTATTCAGGTACTTAAGAACCTCCACAGGTCTTTAAGTCTCTTTGTGCCTTACAGGCCCTGTTCTGTACACAGAACAGTCACGAGTAATTCTTTACTTGGAGAACTGTCACATTTCAGTGGGCAGGCAGCCCTTGCCACTCTTTGGAGGAGAGAACCTACACCTTTGCCATTTGGGCTGTATCATTCCCTGACCTGCCACCAGTCCTCGCAGGTCACTGCAGAAAGACCAGCCCCAAGGTGCAGTGGAAGCTCTCCTCACCTGTGTCTGATCACATTTGTGCCTGCAGGTCCTCTTGGTGAATTACCAAAGCAGAGTCCTGTTCCTGAGCCTGGGCTGGATGCCAGAGGTAAGTCACCAGCCTTCATCTCACGCTCTCTGCTCATACGGCTGGATGTGGTGTTGAGGGACATGGTTTAGTGGGAGCTATTGGTAATAGGTGAACGGTTGGACTGGATGATCTTTTAGGTCTTTTCCAACCTTGGTGATTCTATGATTCTATGTGGTTGTGGTAGTTCAGGAAGGGTTCAGCTTTTCACTGCCCGGTGATTTCTACTCCATGAGAAGCCTGGCTAGTCACTGTGTTGTGGGTGCTGCGTGCTCCCAGTGTCCTGTTGGCTTTGTCTCTGTACATCAGAGATCTGTCCAGTAAGAAAACCCAAATGTTGTTCCATGGTGTCTCTGAGGATTGTTTCACATGGCCTGGAGAGCGTATCTGGAAAGCTGCTGAGTGCCAGCCGACTGCCCACCTGGCACCTCTGCAACTTGCATAACTCTGTTATGCAGCCGTGTAGATTGCAGCGTGTGATGGGAAGTTCTCCTCATCCTTTGGGTGCAGAAGTGCCTCCAGGGAAGGCCGGGCAAAAGCCCTTGGCTGCCTCCTGTGCTGGAGCCCCACAGGCGTCCCAGGGTGGCTGTTGTCTTTATTGACTTCACCACAAAGACCATTCAGTTCAATACTTTGTCTGAAATGCATTTTCGTGCTTTCTGTTAAGGTCCTGAGAAATGGAAAGAGGCATCGAAAACTGGAAAATATCCGCAGGGGCTCTCCCATGTCCTGAAGAAAATGATGAAGGAGAAGGCAGCACATGGTGGGTGTCTTTCTGTCTGTTCACTGAAAGACGTGGGAAGCTGAGTTTCTAGGTAGATACATGGAGAAAGTGTAGCGTGCCCAGCAGGAAAGGATGGATCAGAGCCCTGCGGTGGTGACGCCTGTGTGCCTGAACTGGCTTGTAGCATCATCTTGCAACTTGCCAGAATTGCACAAGGGCACCGTGAACAAGAAGCCTGCCTGCAACCTGCTGGTCTCCCAGCAGGACAGGTCTTGCTGTCTGTGCTCGCAAACTGGAAAGCGTGCAGCACTTCAGTTTGTCTCACCGAATGGCACGCAGTTTGGACTAGGAATGAGGTGCACCACAAAAAGCCCAGGCTTCGTTCCTAAACTTGACTGCTGTGCCTAGAGAACTGGTGCCTCCTGAAGATACCATCTTCCTGATGAGAAGCAGTTACTTACAGCCCCGCTCTCTTCCCTCCTTTCTAAAGAGACAGACGGAGAGCCTGTGCACGGGGATGCATTTCAGCGAGGCAGCCGTCGCACACTGCACGTCCCTGCGGGAGAAACAGAGGCCAAGCACACGACTGGCGCTCCAGGTAAAGCCCCTCGTAGAGCTCCGTGGCCGTGGTTAGAGGTTGCTCCCATCCCATCCCAGCCAGTTCCCAGGGACTTAGGAACTTTGTCCTTTTGGGAACAAGGCCAGGGGAACCACATTCAGCGGATGAGGAGAGGAAATAGGGCCCTCCAACGTACCTCCCTGCCACAGTCCCTGCATTCCAGAGTTTGCTGTGCCTCCCTTGAGGCGCCTGGCACACCAGCAGCCCGGAGCGGGATCCCTCCTGCAAGCTGAGGTCCAGAGGGATGCACTGACTCATAGATGGGGCAGTGGCACAGAGGGAGCCTCCCGTCCTGCCTCCTCTTTGCCTGTACCATGCTGAGACTTTGCCTTTCTCTCATTCTTCACAGTGCTGTCAGAGCCCCAGAAAGCCCAACACAACTGGATCTATGGTTTTTTTCTGAAGAATCCAGGTAAGCAACAATCAGGCAGGAATTCATAAGGGGGAGAAAACTAGGAGCATGCAAGTTGTGCCCATGCCGGGGGAAAGGCAAAAAGGGAGAGGCAGGTTCAGGTGCCTGCGGAGAGGGCCTGACTCTGCCCCCGAGGAGTGGGTTCCGAGTGGGAGGGGGGAGCTCAGGGCAGCACTCCCTGCCCGACACAGCGATTGTTCTTGTCCGTGTCACTCAGAGCAGCACTTGGTTAAACAGATCCACGCGCTCTCCTTCTGCTCTAATGAGTTTTCTTTAGTCTGACAACGTGTCCCAAGGGCAGCAGCACTACCCAGCCTCAGGAGGCGAGGGTGGGCGAGTGCAAAAGAAATCTTAGAGCATGATGGAGAAGAGGGAGCAAATCCATGGCCCAGGAAGATCTGGACCGTGGCAGAGCCAGAGTGTAAACAAAGCTGAGAGGCAAAAAAAGAGGTTCCTGATGCACTGATGTGCAACGCCTTTGGGAGTTCCCTTTGCTTCCCCTGGAATCAGGGAAAGCATTGCAGGCTGAGGATTTTCACTTGTTCCCGGAGGTCAACAAAATGAAAAAGAGCATGTTGTGGCAATGTCAGAGCTCCTGCGAGATTGCCGCTATGGCACAAGACACAGCAACGCCCACTTTATTCCTCCAGGTGTGGATGGTGAAGGACGTGCAAACGCCGAGCAAGTTAAAGAAGCACAGAAGTTGTACCTGGAACTTGCCGCATCTGTCCCGGTTTCCCTATTGCTAGCGATGATTCTGTGCTGTCTTCTTTTCTGGTGGTGCAGGAAGAGAAAGCAGTGAGTTGTTGTTCACCCCCACCCTCATCCGGCCCAACTCTTTACTGTAGGGCTGCCGCGAGTCAGGAGGCATTTCTAGTGAAAGCAGCACAGAGAGGCCAGTGAGTTGTTGGCTAACATGGTCTGAGATTTACGTGTCAGATGTTTGAATTGGCTTCGGCCCGTTCTTAGCGCTGGGCCCGAGACAGGCTGGGAGCCGAGGGCGGCTCTTTGCCATTGAGGAAGGAGAGCAGGGGCTCTGCTGTGCCCTCAGCACGTTCCTCTCTCCGCAGGCGCCTGGCTGCAGCTGATGAAGCGCAGGACGATAGCAGCAGCTCCAGCTCGCAGTCAGAAGAACAGTCTGCTGACGTCGAGCGGCCCGACAGGCAGAGCCATCGCCAACCGCCTGTGTGGGAACAACCTGCCCGCCTGCCGCAGGGCAGCACCGGAGCGGCCCCTGCCAGGCTGGACAGCCGCCGGGCTCAGCTACCCCCGCCTCGGCCCCCGCGGCCCACCGGCCTGGGCTCCGCATCCCGGGGGATGAGCGACAGGCCCAGCGGCCCCCGGGCCCAGCGGGCATCGACGCCGCCCCCCCGTCCTCCTCCACCATCCTTCAAGGGGCAGAAGGAACCCGCCCGGGGCGGAGGCTTGCGGTCATCGGCCGGCACCCAAACAGTTGCTCCCTGGCAGATGAGCAACAGGCCCAGCAGCCCCCGGCCCCAGCGGGCATCGACGCCGCCCCCCCGTCCCCCACCACCATCCTTCAGGGGACGGGAGCGGTCCCCTCAGCGTGTCGGCTCGGGGGCATCGTCCGGCACCCGGACGGCCGCTGCCTCGGGGAAGCCTGAGAGGCCCGGCAGCCCCCACCCCCCCCCAGCACCACCTCTGCCCTCCCCCCCCCCTCCACCATCTGTCAGAGGATGGCAGAAATCCCCGCAGAGTGCAGACTCGGGGAAACTGTCCGACAGGACAGCCGCTGCCTGGGGGAAGCGTGACCGGTCCAGCAGCCCCCCACCTCGCCAGGCATGGTCACCACCTTCTCGTTCCCCTCCACGATCCTTCAGGGGACGGGAGTTGCCTCCTCAGGCACCCCCACTGCCCTCTTCCTCCCCTCCGCCATCTGTCAAAGGACGGCAGTGGCCGCCCCAGCATGACAGGCCTGGCCGTCCCGGGTCCCCCCAGGCCTCCCCGCTGCCCTCCCCCTCCTCTCCACCATCCTTTAGGATGTGGGAGCGGCCCCCCCAGAGTGGCAGCTCGGGGGCATCATCAGACACCTGGAAAACCGCTGCCACAGGGAAACAGACCAGGCCCAGCAGCCCCCAGCCCCCCCCAGCACCACCTCTGCCCTTCCCCCCCCCTCCACCATCGGTCAGAGGATGGCAGAAATCCCTGCAGAGTGCAGACTCGGGGAAACTGTCCGACAGGACAGCCGCTGCCTGGGGGAAGCGTGACCGGTCCAGCAGCCCCCCACCTCGCCAGGCACGGTCACCACCTTCCCGTTCCCCTCCACGATCCTTCAGGGGACGGGAGTTGCCTCCTCAGGCACCCCCACTGCCCTCCTCCTCCCCTCCGCCATCTGTCAAAGGACGGCAGTGGCCGCCCCAGCATGACGGGCCTGGCCGTCCCGGGTCCCCCCGGGCCTTCACACTGCCTTCCCCCTCCTCTCCACCATCCTTTAGGAGGTGGGAGCGGCCCCCCCAGGGTCTTGGCCTGGGGAAATTGTCCGACAGACCAACAGCTGCTGCCTGGGGGAAGCGTGAGCGGTCCAGCAGCCCACAGCCCCCCCGAGTACCATCCTCCCTCTCCCCTCAACCATCTTTCAGGCGGTGGGAGTGGCCCCCCCGGGACGTCAGCTCAGGGGCTTCATCACATAACTGGAATACCACTGCCAGGGGGAAACAGACCTGGTCCAGCAGCCCCCAGCAGCCCCAAGCACGGCATCTGCCCTACCGCTCCTCTCCTCTGTCCATCAGGAGGTGGGAGCACCCCCAGCATGTGGGTTTGCAGACACCATCTGACATCCACACAACCACTGCTGGCATCAAACGGAGTTTTCCAGGCTCCGCTGTACCACTAAACAGAAAGTAGTGGGTTTGGGACACCATCTAACATCCACAGAACCACTGCTGTCACGTACCAGAGATTATCAGGCTCCACAATACCAATAAACAGAAAATAACACCACAGCTGTCCACGCTGTACTGTTGTCATGTCATTACCTGACCCACTGCCAGACCTTGTGTGCCACTTGGCATTGGCAGACAGCGATAATACGAGTGGGAATGGCTTTGACCTCCAAGAGTGGAAACTGAGGTCGATGTGTAGAGGAAATCCTTCCCCTAGAGGCAGCGAGGCCCTGGCCCAGGCTGCCCAGAGGCTGTGGGTGCCCTACGTCCCGTCTCGGGCAGGGGACAAGGGTGGCAGATCATTACGCAAAAGCATCAGTGCTTCTGCGTGAGCTTTACCAGACAGCAGGCAATCATTCGCTCTGCAATAGGAACCAAGCAAGAGCTATGAGCTCATTTTCTCCCTCCTCTACTTCATTTTGCTTTGTGGGATGGGCCGAGAATCTGAAAGTGGAGAGAGACGGGAGGAAGGCAGTGCTGCAAGCCTCGTATGCCTGCTTCACTGCTCACTCTGTGATTGCAGTCGCCTTAGCAGAGGCACAGTCCGTTGTGCTGCCAGTAGTGCCCAGCTGCCATGACAGCACCCTGCAGCTCCTCTCCAGCACCTGCCCTAGGCCACCGATTTCTCAGCATCCTCCAGGGGGTGCAACATTCCCCTGTTTCCTCTCAGCTCTCAGCACTGCTGCACTCCTCAGGAGCTGTGGCCACAAACAAAGCAGCCGTCAGTCAGTCAGCTGTAAAAGCATCCCGGTCCTCTGCGAGAGGACACAGTGCTCCTGTTCTGACAGCTTCCCTCAGCAGCCCAGCGCTGAAATGCTTTGTGGGGTTCCTTTGAGCAAGCTGCTGAGGACAGAGGCAGTCACATCAGCTGCCTATACGTTAACTGGGAGCTGTTTTTATGTTCATCCCTGGTCAACACCACAGAGGGTTCTTTCTTTAACATCCTTATTATACCTTTTTAACTGAGTGTAACTGTATTCTAAAAAAGTTTTCAGCACTACAAATGATGATTTTCAAAACATCTATATGGAATATAGATATTGCAAATGAATTAAAATAAAAAGGAAGGGAGGAAGGGAGGAAGGGAGGAAGGGAGGGAGGGAGGAGATGCTTCCTTCAAAAGTCAGAGTATTCTGACAAGGAGAAAACAGCAAAACTAAGCCTGCCATCACCACGTCATTGCCATCAGGGCTCCAACTAAGGCAGCCAGCTGACCAGGGAAGAACTTCCATCAGATGCTGCTCAGTGACGGCACCCAGAATGAAGTAGCAAGGATGTTACGAGTAGGAGACTGCAGCACCATTTAGCTATCACCCCACTAATGTTTATTATAACAGTTAGCTCAAAAATCCAGATTGTTTTTAATTACTGTTTTTAGTTAGGAGACAACCTTGCAGCTGTGAATCTTTACTGAACTGTGAGGTATTTCTGGCAGTGAATTCTCTCTTTGTACCATTGGTTTTGTAGCAGTCATTGTTAGGCTTGCCTTGCTATCCCTCTGGGTTCTCTGTATGCGTCCCCTTCTGAAACTGTACTTCTCATTGGGGAAACCCCCTGACAACCTTTCCTCTTCTCCTGTAGACTGACATAAGAAAGGACATAAGGAGTCTTTAGATGGGACATAAGGAAGAAGTCTGTTATAATAAGGGTGGCACTGGAACAGGGACACTGAGGGACCCTGGGGATCTCTGGAGCCCTGAGCACTGGGGATGGATGGGATGGAGGGCACCATCCCTGCCCCATTCCAGACTATCTTCATTGCCACCCCAGACCTTCCCTCGTGCTTTGTGGGGCTGTGCAGAGGAGGAGGGTCTCGAGGTGTCCTAGGGATGGCCCAGGGTCACTGTGCAGATGGGGCAGGGGCTGTGGCTGCTGTCCCCAGGAGACCCACATCCTGCCCTGGGCTGCTGCCAGCCCTTCTCCTGCCCAGAATCCTGAGGCACAAACCCTGCTGGGACAAAATCCTCAGAAGGAAAACAAAGATCTGAAGAGCAATGCCCTGATACCCCTGCCTGACACAGATGGATGAGCTGCTTCATTAACAAGTCCAGCTTTTACTGCGGGGTACTGCTGGCAGCATCTGTGCTGTTGTTCATCTGCAGTCAGGAATGTCACACTGCCTTTTTTTCAACTCACACTTACTGTTTCACAAAAGAGCATCAACTTCTGATACTCGTTCTGCAAACTGGGGAAGAGTAACCTGCAGAATGCTGACTGCTGCAGAGGACAGGTTGGAAGACAGCTGCTCCACGCGCCCATCGTGCCACGGCAGCTCCTTGCTGGATGTGCCTGTGATAACTGCACAGCTCTTGACAGCAATACCCTCACAGTGGGGAGGAAAGCAGCACTTGCACAGCTGGTTTTAAGAGCACTAAACAAGCTCAGCTAAAACGCTCAAGGGAGACTGTCTTCAAGCACGGTCACAGAATGTGTTTGTTATACTGAAGACTAAAGGACGTCACTTCAGATTGACATCAGGGAGGAGACGGAGTAAAGCTCCCCGCTGGCCCACACTGCAGGATTTGTGGCATGTTTTTCTGCACAGCTGCCGTTTCTGAATTTGGAAAGAGGCAGTAAAATATACATGGAAAGGGTTGAGAAGTCAGAGTCTCCGTAGCTACAGGAAGATGTTGGATGCCTTCTTTCTGTGAGAACGTTTGTGGAAAAGTGCCTTTACGTAGCTGAAATCTCTGTCTGCTGACACAAGAGCAAAATGGAGCCAGGAATGTATTCTTACTTCCATAATAGCAGCGTCAGAAGGAAACACTCTGAGGCTTCTTGTAGGGGTGTCCATGTGCTGTCTCCCAAAAACCAGTCGGGGGAAAGGCAGAGAGGGGTGTGCTCTGCCAGCTCCAGCTCTTGAGTGAAGACCTTAGAAACCCGGTCTCTTGCAAAAGCTGAGGGAGTTTCCATTCCTAGAGCTCAGCCCTGAAGTCTTGCTGGTTCAATTCCTCTCAATGACGCATCTAAAAGATGCAGTGCAGGTGGGCAAAGGCTCCACAGCTGCACAGCACAGCATCTAAGGGACGGCTCTTATTGAGCCGGTTACACCCTCCCCCCGGTGCCCCTCCCCTCCACTTCCCCCATTCTGATCCCCAGAGTCTCCTACCACCCCCCATTCCCCTCTATTTGACCCCCAGGGTCCCGTTTCCTCCCTTCTCCTCCCACCTCCTGGCCCCTTTTTCTGACCCCTAGAGTCCCCTGTACCCCCTGTGTGCTCCTTCCTGACCCCTGGAGTCAGTTCCCTCATTTTGACCTCCAATCCCCCTCAGCCAGACCCCATAGAAGCCTCCCACAACCCCTGGCTCTTCCCTCCCACCCCTCCATCCACCCCCAGATGCTCTTCCTGCCTTGTACAGACACTGTTCATCCCTTTTCCCCCCCACAACCCACTAAGTGTCCCCCCAGACTCTTTTTCGACCCCATAGACATCCCACTCTCCTCTTCTCCCTCCCGATACTCCCCTAAGTTCTCCCCCAGACTCCCACCCCATAGAGGCCCCCCACAACCCTCCAGATTTCCCCTGCCACCCCCTCTCCACTCCTAGACCCCCTTTCCTCCCAATAGAGACCCAATTCACCTCTTTTTTTCCCCCACACAACCCCCCTGTCCACTCCCAGACCCCCACTTCCGCCCTACAAAAGCCCCCTTTCCCCCTTTCAACCCCTCAAGTTCTCCTCCACAACATACCCCTCCATCCCCAGGCCCCCTTTTCACTCACAGAAGCCTCGTTCTGCTCTTTTCCCCCTCACAACCCCCTCTCTCCATCCTCAGACCCCACTTTCCATGCCTTAGAATCCCCCCACAATCCCTCAGTTTCTCCTTCCAACCTTTCTCTACCTCCAGACCCTCTTTCCACCTCACAGAAGCCCCACTCACACCTTTCCCCCCATAGATTCCCCACAAGCCCCCTATCCACCCCTGGAGTCATGCAGAAGAATCTGGAGATGTCCTAGAGGGGTTTGGGGCATCCAGTTGGTCCCCGGGTGGGTCCAGGGGGTCCTTGGATTCATACAGAAGGGTCATACAGAGGGGTGTTGGGGGTGTCCAGGGGGTCCCCAGGGTTGTCCGGGGAGTCGCTTGAAGGATCTGGAAGCTCCCAGGATGGGACCAAGAGCTCTGAGGAGCCACTGGGATGATCTGGAGATGTCCCAGTAGAGTCTGGTAGGGTCCAGAGAGTCCTCATGTGGGTCTGAGTGGTCCTGGAGTCATCCAGTCATCAGAGACATCTCTGGGGATGTCCCAGAGAGAACTTGGAGGGTCCAGGGTTCCTCGTGTTGATCCAGGGGGTCCTTGGATTCGTCCAGAAGGGTCTGCAGACGTCCCAGAATGATCAACTGGAATCTGGGGGGGGGGGGGGTCCTCAGGTGGGTTCAGAGGGTCCTATTGTCTTCTGGAAGGGTCTGGAGATGTTCTGGAGGTGTCCTGGGGTCCCCAGGGGTTCCTGGAGTCCTCCAGTAGTCTCCAAAGGGGATTTTGAGGACAACCTCACATAGTGACACATTCTTTGTCCCCTGTGGGATCGCCCCCAAAAATGCCTGTTTCCATTAAAATCAATACTGTGTCACTTTTCTTGTATTTTTTTGCCACTTCCTTTCAGAAATGGATGGTTCTCACCAAATCCCTGTGGAAAGCCCCACGGAAACAACTACCCCTGTGGAACCTGGGGCCATACCAACATACCTCGAGAGCCCCATTAGCATCCTACAGCTCCTGGACACTGTCACCTGGCTGTCCATGACTGTCCCACACTGCCATGGTGGCACAACTTCAGCACGGTGCCATCCTCATTGAAGAGGTGATGTGGAGGGGTACAGTGAGGGGGGTTGGGAACAGTCGGGGACATGTGGGGTCTGGTGCAGGTGTGACATGGGCTCACTGGTGTTACCATCATTGAGTGTCACCTTCAGTGGATGCCATTGGGTGTCATTGAGTGTCACTGTCTTCAGGTGATGCCATGACACAGGGTGACCTCGATGTGGAACAGCCGTGACGCAGTGTCCCCATCCCTGGCTGTCACTCTTGTTACCATCATCCGGTGTCACCACCACTTGTGTGTCACCCCCTCTCAGGTGACACCATTCCCTGCACTCTGACCACCACATGGGGGCAGGCACAGGTGGCCCCGCGTTGTCTCCGTGCTGTCACTGAGCCTCTCACTGTCCTTTGTCACCCCTCCAGACCTGCCTACAGCCGGACCCGGTGACACCGGAGCCCTCTGGCGCTGTCAACATCATCTGCCACGAGGACGGGGACACGCACAGTGGGGACCTCTGTGCCACCACCAGCCAGCATCAGGTGTCACCGTCATGCGGAGGGGACAAAAGAACACCTGGGGACATTGCATCAAAGTTGGTGACCAGCTGAAGGACTTCCTGGGGGAAGTGGGGGCACCACATCACGGTGTCACACCCCCAAAGTTGCTGACAGCCCCGTATCACACCCCAGTGTTGTGGGCACCCCCACGGTGTCACACCACAAAGTTGGGAACACCTGTGTCACCCCTATGGTGTCACACCCCAAGTTGGGGACACCCCTCTGGGGACCCGCACAGACCACACTGTTCCCATGGGGTGGTGTGGGGGAAGATGTAACTGTGAGCAAGTCAGCAAAGAGCTTATTGGGCTGTTTGATAGCATTGTTAATCATATCACACTTAGGAAACCTTTCATCCTTTATCACTGTTGCTTGGGAGAATCTAGGCCAGTTAACTGCGTAGAGGGACAGGAATTTCTTGCTTGTAAGCAGATGGTATGTAAGATATATGTTGAACACAATAAAACAGAACTATTCTGAGAACTATTCTGATGCTGCAAGAAACTGAGAGAGCTCTCTAACTTGACTGAGTGCCTATAGGGCGGCGGTGACACCCCTTACTTTTGTAATTAAGGTTTATTCTTTGATAACGGGAGATGACCCCCCACTCCCCATGTAAATAATAAAGGCCAGAGGAGCAGCTGTGGGGCTCTATGTGTCACACGGGGGGTAAACTTTGGGGACAGAGGTCACTGCAGCATCCTGGCCCCACAGCCCCTAGGGCCGCATAACCACAACAGCCCCATCCCATATCCATCTCCCATAACTTTATCCCATCCATATCCATCATACCCACCCCACAGCCATCTCAAATCCATCTCATATCCATATCCCCACATCCTATTCCTATCACCTCCCCCATATCCACATCCATCCCATGTCCATTCCATATACTTATCCCATCCCATATCCATATTTCATCCCCAATCCATCCCACATTCTTCCCATGTTGATCCCATGTCCATCCCAAGCCCATCTCATGTATATTCCATTTTCCAATCCCCCATTCCATATTCATCCCATATCCGTATCCCACACCCCAATCCAATAAGGAGCATTGGGGGGGGGTTTGGGAGGGGCTATGGGGTCTATGTGGGGGTATATGGTGGGCTGTGGAAGGATGTGGGGCTAAATGGTCCAGATAGAGGCCCAAATACAGGGACTATAGGAGGTTAAAGGAGGAGATGGGGGAATACTGTGAGATATAAGGTTATAACAAAGCTGTGAAGCGATACAGGGCGATATGGGACTGACAGGGGTCTGGAGAAAGCTATGGGGAGGGATATAGGGGACTGGAGGAGGATATAAGAAAATACGCCATTATAAATGTCTGTAGGGGGCAAATGGGTGGGATAGAAAGGGCTATGGGGCGACAGGAAGCAGTGGGAAGGCTCGAAGTGTGATATGGAGAAACAGGCACAATACAGGCCTGTGGAGGCGTATGGGGGGACATGGGGAGATATAAGGTTATAAAAGGCTGTAGGGGAGCTATAGGGGGCTTGCATAAGCTACAGTAAAATATAGGGTAATATGGAGTGTACAATCAATAAGTGTACAGAGGTGTACTCATGGGGAGTAATACAGATGTTTCAGGGGCACCAGGAGGGGAAGGTCTGCTCTCCAGGGCAAGATCCAGGCCGTCTTTCTATCCTGGGTCAACACTTGGGCTTGTACTGGGGCATGTCCCACACCACTGGGCTGATGACAGAAACATGGTAGACACATATAGTCCTGTGTTGGACTGTATTCCATGTGTCCAACCAAATGTCTTTGCCCCAGATTGGTCGGGTGTGGATAGCCCATTCCTGGGTGGCCCACTGTGCAATCCAAAGAGTGAGACCTCGGTACACAGCCCAACTGTCTGTACAGATATTCAGGATGCCATCACCGGTTCCTTGGTTATAGCCATCCCCACGGCTCGCAGTTCTGCCCATTGGCTGCTCTGACCATCCCCCTCGTCAAACCAGACTGTCTCGGTGGAGGGATGGAATGCTATCGCTCTCCACTTGCCTGGGTTGCCCTTGCTGGACCCATCTGTGTACCAGGCATCTTCAGGGATAGGATATTCTCCCTCCTGAACGGGACTCTTCTCTGGTGGAGCGACCAGTGTTTCTTTTGGTGCATCACTGATACGTCACTGGGCCTAGGACCCAGAAGAAGCCCTTGATCGCCGAGGATCGCTGCTTCGGAGCTGTTTCAGCCAGCGCCGCAGCGGCTGATCGCGGAGTACACGGGGGTCTCGATCGGTTCCCTCTTCTGGGGGTTCCCGAGACAACAGAGAAGCCCAGCAGCTCTCGCGAGAGCGGCTGACGCAGCGGGGGCGTTGCCTGGGTAACGCCTAGAAAAAGCCTCCGGGAGGGCAGCGACGCGTCGCTGCCCACCAGGAGGAAGGGGAGAAGCGTTATTGCTTTGTGGCGAGTGACAAGTGCGGGGTCACCCATTAACGACCTGGTAAGGGGGAGAGGGCAAAGCCAGCACTACTATCAGCAGCGCGGGGCTGATCGGTCACGCCCCGTTAAGGCTATTCTAATTGTGCTAATTAGTCTTCTGGTTCCCCATGGCTCCACCTCGGTGGAGGGCTATTGCCTCTAAAAATAATGTGGGGACCCAGACAGAGGCCCCCTGCACATGTAAAAGAAAGGCTGCCAAGAAGAATGCGGAGACCCAGACTGAGGTCACAAAACAACACGCTAGTGTGCAGGTCACTGGCTGTGCTGAGTGCCGGAGCCTGGCCTTTGCAGTGCCAGGCGATGGAGGCAGCACTTGTGTAAGATGTGACCAGCTAAAGGACTTACTCTGCCTTGTGGTCAACCTGAAGGAGGAGGTGGAGAGGCTGAGAACCATAAAGGAATGTGAGAGGGAGATTGATTGGTGGTGCCAGTCCCTATCAGCCCCGAGATCTTGGCACACAGCTGAGGCTCCACGTGGAGCGTGTCACCCCCTGCTGCCTTGCAAACAGGTGGTAGAGGGGAACCGGCAGGTAGACTGTGTTCCTGCTGCAGTGCTAGGCAATTTGAGAGCAGAGCAAGGCAATTTAAGGGAGAAGGAGGAGTGGAAAAGGATATCGGCTCGGTGGAGTGGGCGTCCTCCATCCCGACCATCCTCGGCTCCCCAGGTGCCTCTGCAAAATAGGTTTGAGGCCCTGGTTCTTGAGGGAGAGGTGTGTGAGGGGGTGGAGGGAGGTCCACCCGTGAGGTTGCCTCGGGCAAAGCGGTCGACCCCACGCCTTAAGACTGCCTCCACCCGGAAGGACAGAAGGGTGGTTGTCATAGGTGACTCCCTGCTAAGGGGAACGGAAGGCCCTATATGTCGGCCTGACCCTACCCGTAGGGAGGTGTGCTGCCTCCCTGGGGCACAGGTCAGGGATATTGCTAGGAAACTTCCTGGTCTGATTCGCCCTTCTGATTATTACCCATTATTGATAGTTCAGGCTGGCAGTGACAAAGTCACTGAGAGAAGCCTGAGGTCTATCAAGGAAGACTTCAGGGGACTGGGGCGGGTAGTTGAAGGAACGGGGGTGCAGGTGGTTTTTTCTCCTATACCTTCAGTGGCAGGGAAGGTTACCGAGAGGATCCAAAAAACCCACCTCCTAAATAAATGGCTAAGAAGTTGGTGCAAGCACAGGAACTTTGGTTTTTTTGACCACGGGGCAATTTACTCTGCACCTGGCATGATGGCTGCAAATGGAAGTAGCCTGTCTCCAAGGGGTAAGGGGATCCTAGCCCAGGAACTGGCAGGGCTCATTGAAAGGTGTTCAAACTAGGTATGAAGGGGGAAGGGGACAGAATGAGGGCCACTGGGGTTGAGTGGGTAGTTCGTGGCTCAAAACGGAGTTTGATGGGTGAAAAGGGTGGAGTTCAAAAGGATGGAGAGGGGCAGGGGGGTGCTGCTTCCCTAAAGTGTCTGTACACTAATGCGCGCAGCATGGGAAATAAACAGGAAGAGTTGGAGATCTGTGTGCGGTCGCAAGGCTATGATCTCATTGCGATCACGGAGACGTGGTGGGACAGCTCGCATGACTGGAATGTTGTCATGGAGGGCTATGTGCTTTTTAGGAAAGATCGGCTGGTGAGGCGGGGTGGTGGAGTTGCTCTTTATGTGAGAGAGCAGCTAGAGTGTATTGAACTCCACCTGGGGGAGGGTGATGCAGCAGTGGAGAGCTTGTGGGTGAGAATCAAGGGGCGGGCTGGTATGGGTGACACTGTTGTGGGTGTGTACTACAGGCCCCCTGATCAGGAGGAGGAGGTTGACGAGGCCTTTCATAAGCAACTGGAAGTAGCGTCGCAATCCCAGGCGCTGGTGCTTATGGGGGACTTCAATTATCCAGATATTTGCTGGAAAAGCAACGTGGCCAGGCACGCGCGGTCCAGACGGTTCCTGCAATGTGTTGAGGACAACTTTCTGATGCAGGTGGTGGAGGAACCGACGAGGGGAGGGGTGTTACTGGACCTTATTCTCACAAATAAGGACGGGTTTGTTAAAGAAGTAAAAGTTGGGGGTAGCTTGGGTTGTAGCGACCACGAGATGGTGGAGTTCAAGATCTTGAATGGAAGAAGCAAAGCAAAAAGTAGGATTGCTACCCTGGACTTTAGGAGAGCCGACTTTGATCTCTTCCGGGACCTACTTGGAGCTATCCCGTGGGCTAGGGTGTTAGAAGGTAAGGGGGCCTGTGAGAGCTGGACGGCATTTAAACAGCTCTTCTTCCAAGCTCAGGATCGGTGCGTCCCTGTGAGCAAGAAATCGGGAAAAGGTGGCAGGAGACCTGTGTGGATGAGCAAGGAGCTCATGCGCAAACTCAAAGGGAAAAAGAAGGTCCATGAAATGTGGAAAAAGGGTCTGACCACTCGGGAAGAATATAGAAATGTTGTCAGGGCCTGCAGGGATGCGACGAGGAAGGCTAAAGCCCACCTGGAATTGAATCTAGCAAAGGTGGTAAAGGATAACAAAAAAGGCTTTTTTAAGTATGTTAACAGTAAAAGGAAGACTAGGGAGAATGTAGGTCCCCTACTAAGTGAGGGGAGTGTTCTGGTAACGGGGGATGCTGAGAAGGCGGAGATACTGAACGCCTTCTTTGCTTCTGTCTTCAGTGAAAAAGTTCCCCCTCGGGAATCCCAGACCCTGGCAGTTAGTGAGAAGGTCTGGGGAATGGAAGACTTTCCTTTAGTCAGGGAAGAGGCGGTTCGAGAGCGCCTAGGCAACACCAATGTTCATAAATCCATGGGACCTGATGGGGTGCATCCACGGGTGCTGAGGGAGCTGGCAGAGGTGATTGCTGAACCGCTCTCTGTCATCTTTGAGAGGTCTTGGAGAATGGGGGAGGTGCCTGAAGACTGGAGGATAGCCAATGTCACTCCGGTCTTCAAAAAGGGCAAGAAGGAAGATCCAGGTAATTACAGGCCAGTCAGCCTCACCTCTGTCCCTGGAAAGGTAATGGAACAGATTGTGCTGGATGCCATCTCCAGACAACTGGAAGAAAAGGAGGTTATCAGGAGTAGTCAGCATGGGTTCACCAGGGGGAGGTCGTGCTTGACCAACCTGGTAGCCTTCTATGATGTTGTCTCTGGCTGGGTGGATGGGGGGAGAGCAGTGGATGTAGTCTACCTTGATTTCAGCAAGGCGTTTGACACTGTCTCCCACGACATCCTTATAACAAAGCTGAGGAAGTGCGGGATAGATGAGTGGACAGTGAGGTGGGTTGAGAACTGGCTGACTGGCAGAGCGCAGAGGGTTGTTGTTGGCGGTGCAGAGTCTGGTTGGAGGCCTGTAACCAGCGGTGTTCCCCAGGGGTCGGTGCTGGGTCCGGTCTTGTTCAACATCTTCATCAATGACCTTGATGAGGGGATAGTGGCCACCCTCAGCAAGTTTGCTGATGATACGGAGTTGGGAGGATTGGCTGACACACCCGATGGCTGTGCTGCCATTCAGCAAGACCTGGACAGGCTGGAGAGCTGGGCAGTAAGAAACCAGATGAGGTTTAACAAAAGCACATATAGAGTCTTGCATCTAGGGAGGAATAATTGCATGCACCAGTACAGGCTGGGGGATGAGCTGCTGGAGAGGAGCTCTGCAGAGAGGGACCTGGGTGTCCTGGTGGACGACAAGTTGGCCATGAGCCAGCAGTGTGCCCTTGTGGCCAAAAAGGCCAATGGCATTCTGGGGTGCATTAAAAAGAGCGTGGCCAGCAGGTCGAGGGAGGTGATCCTCCCCCTCTACTCTGCCCTGGTAAGGCCTCATCTGGAGTACTGTGTCCAGTTCTGGGCTCCCCAGTACAAAAAAGACAGGGATCTCTTGGAAAGAGTCCAGCGGAGAGCCACAAAGATGGTGAAGGGCCTGGAACATCTCCCCTATGAAGAAAGGCTAAGAGAACTGGGTCTGTTCAGCCTTGAGAAGAGAAGACTGAGAGGGGACCTGATCTAGGTCTATAAATATCTAAGGTGTGGGGGGCAAAGTGGCGAGGCCGGACTCTTTTCAGCAGTGTGCAGAGACAGGACAAGGGGAAACGGCCAGAAGCTGGAGCACAGGAAGTTCCGCACCAATGTGTGCAAGAACTTCTTTAGGTGAGGGTGACGGAGCACTGGAACAGGCTGCCCAGGGAGGTTGTGGAGTCTCCTTCTGTGGAGATATTCAAGACCCGCCTGGACGCCTACCTGTGCGACCTGGTGTAGGGAGCCTGCTTTGGCAGGGGGGTTGGACTCGATGATCTCTGGAGGTCCCTTCCAACCCCTATAATTCTGTGATTCTGTGATTCCTCAGTGCAGGCACTGATCCCAGTGCCCTCGTGGAGAGGTCCCACAGCCCTCAGCAGTTTATGATGCAAAGTGCTGCAGGGAACCACTGGTGTGAGGTCTGGGGCTGATGGTAGCTTCCCTGGGCAGTGTCTCCATGCAGAGGGAACTCAGGCTGGATCAGACTCCTGTGGCACCCTCCTCCTGGGCCCCAGGATCACCTCTGCCTGCTCCCTTCTCCTGTGGGCTCCCACAGGCTACAGCCCTGCGGAGCACCCAGAAATGAGCTCATCCTGTGTATGGTCACAACAGGACCCTGTGCTCCATCTGCCCCCAGGACCCACACAGTCTTGTCTGAAAGTGATCCTCGGAGAAATGCCAGAGTCAGACAAGGGCTGAGGAACAACTGTAAGGTCACAGGGCTCCAGGCCATGCTTGCCTCTGCAGGGAAATGTCATGCCCAGATCAGCTCCCATCAGTCCCCATCCCTCCTCTGATCTGTTTGGCCATTGATGGGTGACTCTGCACTGACTGTACTGGTCAGGGTGGGAAGCAGAACCAGATGGATGGGGAATAGCGCAGCTATATTCCCTGCCTGGGAGTCAGTGGTCGTGCCAAGTGCTTGGAATGACAATGAAGAGTTTCCAAAGCCACTACGAGTGTGCAGCTGTGCCTGGGAATGATAAAATCTCTCTCCATCCTCCCTTCCCTGTGCCTGTTACATCCCCACAGCCTCAGTGAAGACTGCAGACCCCTATTAGTGCAACCATTAATTATAACCATTAATAAAACAACAGCAATATATATAAATTAAATAAATATTATAAACATGAAAGAACATAAAATAGGCTCATTACGGGGAAGACTGTGAGTCATTAGTATAGAGAGATGAGAAGTTTATTGTTGCTAAAAAGTGTCCATGTCCTCATCATTTTCCTCACTGCATCCTTGAGCTCCTGGTTCCTCATGCTGTAGATGAGGGGATTCACTGCTGGGGACAACACTGAGTACAGAAATGATATCACCATGTCCAGGAATGAAGGGAAGAGGGAAGGGGGCTTCAGGTAGGCCAAAAAGTCAGTGCTGAGAAAAATGGAGAGCACAGCCAGGTGAGGGAGGCACGTGGAGAAGGCTTTGTGTCGCCCCTGCTCAGAGGGCATCCTCAGCACTGCCCTGAAGATCTGTACGTAGGAAATTATAATGAAGATAAAACATCCAGAGCCTAAACAGACACTAAGCACAATAAGCCCAATTTCCCTGAGATAAGAGTTTGAGCAGGAGAGCTTGAGGAGATGGGGGATTTCACAGAAGAACTGATCCACAGCATTGCCGTGGCAGAGAGGCAGTGAAAATATAGTGGCAGTGTGCAGCAGAGCATGGAGAACCCCAGTGCCCCAGGCAGCTGCTGCCATGCTGGCACAAGCTCTGCTGTCCATCAAGGTCTCGTAGTGCAGGGGCTTGCAGATGGCAACGTAGCGGTCATAGGACATGATGGTGAGAATGGAATACTCTGCTGAAAATAAAACCAGAAAGAAAAAGAGCTGTGCAGCACATCCTGCATAGGAGATGTGCCTGGTGTCCCAGAGGGCATTGGCCATGGCTTTGGGGAGAGTGGTGGAGATGCAGCCCAGGTCGAGGAGGGCGAGGTTGAGGAGGAAGAAGTACATGGGGGTGTGCAGGCGGGGGTCGCAGGCTACGGCTGTGCTGATGAGGCCGTTGCCCAGGAGGGCAGCCAGGTAGATGCCCAGCAAGAGCCAGAAGTGCAGGAGCTGCAGCTGCCGCGTGTCTGCCAGCGCCAGGAGGAGGAACTCAGTGATGTTGGACATTTTTACTTCTGGGTGTAGAGACCTATCCAGGAATGGTAAGAAAAGGAGGTGCTAGACCTGCCTTTAGAGGAGTCAGCTTTGCTCTAAGTCAAGAACAAATGAAGGTTTCTACCCATCTTTCCTGCATTTGAAGAGGGATGTTTTCTGCAGTTGAACGAGTCAGATTTTGTCCACTGTTTCTGTGGGGACAGTCACTGTTGATCAAAATGAGAGATGAAATTGGTACATTGTCCATCTGCCTGTGTATGAGAAGAAGGAGGGATTAATCTCTTCATCCTTTGCCCTCCTTCAGCGATTTGTCCCTACTACCAGAACCAGAGATCTCATGCTCCCATGCTGAGCATGGGAACGTGACTCATGACTGCAGAATTGATTCAATCCTCTGCATATGGCCTTATTTTCTAGAGTACAGCCTGATTTCACACCAATTCCAAATATTCGAATATAGTATATTTCCTGGTACCAAATGAGTAATGAAATTTAAACAGCATGGTAGTAAGCACACAGATGAAAGTAAACTTCTCACCTTGCTCTTCAGACGACAAGAGGTAACCTAATCAACTACTTATGTGCCTCTTTGGGATTTCAATTAGCCCATAAAATTTAGGAAATGGAAAAATTCTTCAGGCTTTTCTTTCTTCTCAGTATAAACACAAGTCACTGCTCAGAGGCAGAATGTCCAGGCTGTGCAGAAAGTCATTGTCCAACTCCTCTCTCCTTCAGCTCCGCTCTGGGGAAAAGGAGAAAAGGGACATGGTAAGGCTTCTGATTCTCAGGGCTGGAGAAAGAGCACAAAGGAGCTTTGCCCATCTTGGAGCTTGTGGCAGCTTTCCAGGGCACCTCCACAGCAGTAGCCTCGAGCTAATGTCTCCCAGGGGGTGGGAGCTCACTCCTGAAACTGAAACAACTGCACTGCACAGAGCTTGAAATGCTCAAAGGAGACAGGAGCTGTTGCAGAAGTGCCAGAGAAGAGTAGCATTACACAGAAATGGAGAAAGGAGAAAAAAAATACTGTGATCCTCCTGCTGAGGGAAGCAAGGAGTGAAGAGACAGCCAGCACTCCAGAAAGCCTTTTCCTTACCACCCCTCAGATAGCAAAGTCTCAGAGTGTAACTCACAGCCTCTTGGATCTCTCAGCAAAAGGAGCCTATGTCCGGAGAGATGCAACTCTGCTCTAAGAGTTGTGGCTGCAGAGGAGCAGCTCGTGGCCTGGCCCCAGGGCTGAGAAGGCAGAGGCTGTGCTGGCTGGGAAGGGAGCACAGGTGGTTTGCTCACAGGAAGACATCTGCACTGGAGGGACAGATGGAGGGCAGCCCAAACCCACCCTGCAGAGCCTTTCTGCGACAAGTTCCCTGTCTGTTTCTGTCCCTGTATCTGCACCCTGGAGCTGTCCCTTGCTGTAGCTATTTCTTATCAGCCACAGACCCCATCCCAGCCCCTGTGCACTCAGCTGTGCCCTGCAGACCCCTCCTGGCAGCAGGGCAGCATCCATGAGCATCTCCTGCCTGCAGGTACTAAGCAGCAGGCTATGCAAACCCTGATGTGGCCAACAAAAAGGATTTCGTTGCTGCGTGCAGGCAGAGGAGTGGGCATGGGGAACTTATGAGGTTCCTGGCAGGTTTGATTATCTCCCAGTGTAATGATTCAGGATTCTCAGTGTTGTATCCTAAGTTCTCCTTCCTTCCCTTTATGAGGAATCTAAAATCACAAACTGAACTGAAACACAAGCTGTGTTTTTCCTGTACTGATAGAAAGTCATCTTGAAGTCCCTGCTTTGCTGTGGAGCCATGAATCCCCTGTCCCAGGCAGCAGCTGTGGCAGCAGAAGGCTCCCGTCCTGCTGGGGGGCTCCTTCCCCCACTTGTCTCCCCCCAGCGCCCTGGGCAGCTCCCCGGGCAGGCTGAGCGCTGAGTGCTGAGCCCCTGCCCTGGCACACAGCCCCTGGGGCACAGCAGGGATCTGCTCTGCAGGACAGCCCTGGGCACCGGGCTGCAGCCCTGGCTGCACAGCCTGCAGCCATCCTGGGACACGCAGCCCTCAGGGCTGTGCTCTGTGCTGCAGCACGGAAGCCCTCAGCTGGAGCAGGTCCTGCTCTGCAGTAAAGAAACACGGAGTGCCTTCAGACTGATACGCTGTTCTAACAAGACCAAGAGAGATTGGATGGTCTTGTGTACTTTGCCCTGCTGATAGAGACTTACTGTGTTAAAGTCTGCGAGCATTGCTCCTCCAGTGAACTCTCAGCCTTCTCTCTTCTGCACAGCATGTGGCATTTCTCTCCCTTCTGTCTCCTCATTCTCACCTACAGGCCATGCCTTCGGAGTCCTGCACTCTGCAGAGGAGCTGCTCCTGTGCCAGCAGCTGTATGAGCTCCCTGTGTCCCAGAAGCCCAGCCCAGCTCAGCAGCAGAGGCACGGATCAAGGGATCCCTTTCTCCATCCCTTTGGACTCCCTGCAGATGTCCCTAGGGCTCCGCGGGATGATACGTGGAAAAATACTGAAGGAGTCCTTGATGTTCCTTCCCTCTGTGTGGGAGAGCACGCTCCTTCTCAGCAATGTCATTGCTCCTGTCAGAGACAGAGTTAAGTAGAAAAGCCACCCTCCTTTGTCCCAGCACAGACAGGACACCTGGGAAGTGGCAGGCAGGGATCACGGGTGCCCAAGCAGAGGAAAATTACTCAAATGAGTCGATTGAGGTACCTCATTCTGGATCTGGAGATATTCTTTTGGTGGGAAATCTCTCTTAGTGAAGTGAAAGATACCTACGTGGAGTTCAATTGAACTTATTCTTTACTCCTTTTGTTCAAAATATCATCCAGAAATACTGAGCTGAGAAAATGTGCCATAAGGAGAACAAATGCGCCATAAGGAGAACTAAGTCTCTGTCTCTCTTCAGCCCAAGCTGTACTCCCCAGCTGCCCTGGGAGTAACATGGTCTCTGTCTCACGTACACCCTTCATTGCCTAGCCATGTACAGGGTGGCTGAGTATAACACACATGCCCAAATACTGTTCCATATAGCCCCTCCAAGTAAAAGCCAAATATGGCCTGCACTCTGCTGCCAGACGGGTGGAGAAAAACGCACTGCCACTGTCAGCTGTGACATGCCACTTGACTGCCTTTGACTCCAGTTCATATTGGAATTCCAGCATGCCTGGCACAGCAGTGCTTAGCAGTGGTGTGACTTCATTCTGGCCATGATGGTCCTCTCAGCCTCTCCATTAGGGTTTTGGTCCAAATAGGACATTAGTGAGCATAGAGGACCAAAGGGTAAATGAGTCGTGCTGATTACTCCTTGATGCTGCAGTTGGTGAATCAGATGATGAATGAGAAACAGGAAGTCCCAATTGGTGCAATACTGATGTCAACATACCGTTGTAGTAGCGATCAGCACCTGCTGTTTTTCTGCTCTTAGCAGTCCTGCAACAGAAGGGACTTCTGAGAGACCAGACAAGGTATACAGCTACTTAATGTCCTCCATCTCCAAGGCAGCTGTACTGAAAGCCCACCAGTACCCTTTTTGGGTCCTTGAAGTGCTCTCTGCCGAAGCAATCTGTAGCAGGGATGCACGGAGCCTCTGGGCCAGTCACAGTGGTAATCACAGACATTCTTTTGCCATTCATTTAGTTAGGCTCACTTTGGCCTCCAGCAGAGTTAACTCGTGGATTCCCCTGTCACTTCTGAAATACAAATCGGTTTTGTCCCTTCATAACTTGATGGCATTAGAGTTGTGCACCAGTGTCAGCTAGAGCCTCATATTTCTGTGGTCCTGATGTGCCAGGCCATCAGATCCATACAGTCCAATAAACCCAATTGCCCCTTTCTTCTACCTAACTGGAAGCAGGGCCCCTCGAGTTCTGATTTCTGAATTCATTACTCATCTTTTCTGTGTAAAAACCAGAAAGCTCACTGACAACCTCAGAGATAAGATCAGACCATCTCTCTGTCTGCAGAACCGCTCGCTGGAAACTGGAGCCACCCTTTTCCTGGAAGGATCCTCTCTTGTGATTGTTTTCCCTTGTACCTCACGTACTCATTCCTGTAGGGCTGAGGTGGTTTTTCCATCCCACTTCCTCATACCCTCTCCATGGTCACACAGGTAAAATCACAGAGTGGTACGTGGCTGTTACCTTGAAGCGTGAAGCAAGTGACACGCTGTGCATTTCCAATGCCATTTGTGCTTTCCATTTTTTTTGGTCAGTCATGAAATCCCAAGCTGTGAGGTGCGGTTGACACAACCATGGATGGGAAGCTGGACACGAGCCCTCACAGCCCAGAAAGCCAGCCGTACTCTGGGTTGCTTCAGAAGAAGCGTGGCCAGCAGGGTAAGAGAGGTGATCCTGCTCCTCTACTGCGTGCTGGTGAGAATTCACCTGGAGTACTGCATCCAGATGTGGAGTCCTCAGTACAAGGAGACATGGACCTGCTGGAGCACGTACAAAGAAGGGCCACAAAACTGATCCACAGAGTGGAACATGTCTCTTACGAGGACAGGCAGAGAGCTGGGGCTGTGCAGCCTGGAGAAGAGAAGGCCGCAAGGTAACCTGAGAGCAGCCTGTCAGTATCTAAAGGGGAGCTACAGGAAAGAAGGGGACAGAATCTTTAGCAGAGTCTGTGACAATAGGACAAGGGGAAATGGCTTCAAGCTCAAAGAGGGTAGATTTAGGTTAGATATAAGGAAAAAGTATTTTACAACGAGGGTGGCGAGGCACAGGCACAGATGGGCCACTGATGTGGTTGATGCCCTGTCCCTGGAGATTTTCCAAGTGAGGCTGGATCAGGTCCTGACAACCTGATGGAGCAGTGGTGGCTCTCTGCATTGCAGGGGAGTTGGGCTAGATGACCTTCAAAAGTCTCTTCCAACTCCAAGGATTCTATGATTCTATGATTCTAAGACTGGGACAAGTTGGTTGGTTAAGTTTTTTGGGTTTTTTTAGAAATACTTGAATCTGGGTGGTGTTTGCAATTGTATAATGCTGCTATCCAATTAACTAATAGATGAAGTGGGGATGGCTGCCTCAACATGAAAGCCATTTGTCTATCTGTGAATACAATCATCCTAGAAGTTCATATCAAGCCAGGAAAAGATCTTATGGGATTTTGCAACAACCTGTACTGCTGAAAATGCCTCAGATTGGAGCAATATGAATGGTACTACCTATTCCCCAAATCCCTAAGTATGAGAAGCAAGAAATTGTTTGGTATAGTTATACTGGAAAAGTGTAACCTGATAGACGTCGTGTTTTTAATGCTTGCAATCAAAGTGACTGAGTGTACTTTCTTTCATTTTGTGTCTACAGCAGTCTTGAATGACCCACACATGGACAGATGGACCTCAATTTCAGGATGACCCAGCATGCTGAATAATGATATCAATAATCATAATAATGGTGCTATGTTTTACCACGGTGCAAATACAATCCCCTTTCATTTGTGTCCCAAAGGGCCCAGAATGGCCATGAGCCTGTGAGAGGTAGATTGTGTTTTTGCAGTGGAAGTTTCCAGTATTTTCTGTGTATGGCATAGGGTAAGAAACCTTCTACAAAGAAAACTCCTGAACATAGTCGAGAGTGGGGCAGTTTGACCTAGGTAGAATTGGCACAGGCACTAGGGTAAAGGAGAGACAGAACAAGTGAAAATATTGTCCTCCTATCGCTATAAAAAATCCAGAACATACCCAAAGACAATGAGGTGGTAACAGACATTGTATGGAAGTGTAACCATAGCTATGGAAGTGTAATGTAGCTATAGCATCAGAAGACTGTGAGCCTGAGATGCTCAACCAGTGAGTGTCAGGAGAGGCTTTACCTGAGTCGGACTCAGTGTATACAACGGAATGGATTTCACTAACTAGCTGTGCAATTTCTCCCTTGCCAGTAGGGGGTGTGTGCCCATTATTGCAATAGTGAATAAAAGCCCCATCACAGAGATCTTTGCCTGATTAGAAATCGTTGATCTTGAGCATGTTTCTCACAGTATCTAAGCATACTTGGAGATGTCCTGAATACATGTGTTAGACAATAAAAACATTGGTTGGGAAAATAAAGGAGAATTTTGGCACAAGAACCCTGCTAGCCTGCAACAAGCAGCCCCTTGTCTTATGGTGGTGGGAACAGTGAGACAAACTCTGACACATTGGGGCATATTGCCTGTTCCTGCCTGCTACCTCACTGCCACTGGATGCCACTGTAGAAACAACAGGACTGCTGTCAATTCATTTGAGACCCGAGAGCTACCAGGAGTGTAGAGGTACGATAGGAAAGCATGGAAGAGGAAAGAGAGCAGCACTCAAAAGACCACTTCTTGCCCTTGCCCATCATCATGGCCTCAGAAAAGCAGCAGCCCTGACTTGAAGGCAGTGAGGAGCAGAATCACAGAATGGCCAGGGATGGAAGGGACCTCAAGGATCATCAATCTCCAGCTCCCTGCCACATGCAGGGCTACCAACCTCCCAGTTTAATACTAGACCAGGCTGCCCAGGGCCCCATCCAATCTGGCCTTGAACACCTCCAGGGATGGACGGGGCATCCATAACCTCTGGGCAGCCTGTTACAGCTCTGTTACACCACTCTCACAGTAAAGAACTTCAGGAGCAACTACCTGATATCATCCAGGCATGCCAGGATTGCGACGCTTGCTCTAAGATGAGACTGAGATCATTGCCAGAAACGACAGCCTGTCTTGCTGGAGGACACAATCCTCTCCAGCGATGGCAGGTCGATTACATTGGGCCCCTTCCTCAGTCTGAGGGGGCGAGATATTCCCTGACCTGCATCAACACTGCAAGTGGGCTACTGCAGGCCTATCCATGCCAAAAGCAAACCAGGTATACCATCAAGGCACTCACTAAACTGATGTCTGCCTACGGGACACCTCAAGTCATCGAGAGCGACCAAGGGACTCATTTTACTGGTGCAACGATACAGCGCTGGGCAGAAGAAAATAACATTGAATGGTGATTCCACCTGCCATATAATCCAACGGGGGCAGGCCCCATTGAACGTTATAATGGTATTCTTCAGGCTGCCCTGAAGACAGACTCCCAGTCCCTGCAGGGGTGGACGAAAAGACTGTATGAAACCTTGCGGGACCTGAATGAAAGACCCCGAGACGGCAGACCCAGTGCCCTGAGAATGCTGCAGACCACATGGGCCACCCTGCTTAGGATCCAAATTATGGGCACTGATCATCAGGTAAGACCCCAGATTGGTAATCAAAGTAATCTTCTGCTCCCTGCCCCTGGGAATTTAGATCCAGGCACCCATAGAATTAAATGGCCTTGGAAGGTGCAGGTAGGACCCAAGTGGTGTGGCCTACTTGCAGCTTGGGGGAGACTGTTGGAGGTGGGAGGCTCAGTAGTTCCTCCAGTAATAGGAACATGGCCTATGATATTGTGGTCAACACTCCGATCTTCATTGCTAAAGGGACCCCCATCATGTCCCTATGGCAGATCAGGACACCTCTGTGGTGCCTGATATAATTATGAAGCTGCAGACATCTGCCCACAAGGTGTGGTACAGGCGGCCGGGACATGCCCCGGTACAAGTGGAAGTGTTGACCCAGGATAGAAAGACAGCCTGGATCTTGCCCTGGAGAGCAGACCTTCCTCTCCTGGTCCCCCTGAAACATCTGTATTACTCCCCGTGAGTCTTTGAGCCTTCAGGATCACCACAAGGAACGCAATGCCATCAAAGCGTTCCAGTGTCACTGTCAGATCACGTGCAACACCCGGTGATGGCCTACCTGGGACTGATGGAGCAGAGGACGGACCTGCAGCTCACGACCGCATGCCTCCAGTCACATCATCGAGCACTGGCCCAGAAAAGAATATCAACATTCCCCGGTCGTCACTCGTCTTGAACTGTACCAACGTGCGTCGCCATGTATCGGATTTCTGCCATAGAACAGCTCACCCTGTAGTCCACTCCATCATTGGTTCCCGCCGTGAAGGTAATTCACCTGTGCTACTGGAAGGGCTGGAGCCTCTCCTAGATCCCATTGAAGTGCTGACTGCCACTGAGGAAGGATCTCTTCCTGGAGATCACTCCTCGTGGAAAATATTGTGAGCCTACAACATCAGTAAGCATTTTCCACTTATTATCTTTCTATTGCAATAATCTTACTTAGCCTAAAACTCTGGATTTGAGATGGCTGTGGGGTGGATATGATGGATATGGGATGGGTATGAGATGGGGCTGTAGTGGTTATGGGGCCATAGGGGCTATGGGGCCAGGATGCTGCAGTGACTTCTGTCCCCAAAGTTTACCCCCCGTGTGACACATAGAGCCCCACAGCTGCTCCTCTGCCCTTCATTATTTAAATGGGGGGTGGGGGGTTGTCCCCGTTATCAAAGAATAAACCTCAATTACAAAAGTAAGGGGTGTCACCCCCACTGTGTAGGCGCTCAGTCAAGCTCTCACAGTTTCTTGCAGCATCAGAATAGTTCTCAGAATAGTTCTGCTTTATTGTGTTCAACATATATCTTACATACCATCTGCTTACAAGCAAGAAATTCCCGTCCCTCTACGCAGTTAACTGGCCTAGCTTCTCCCAAGCAACCGTGATAAAGGATGAAAGGTTTCTTAAGTGTGATATGATTAACAATGCATACAAACAGTGTGGAGAGGTGGCTTGGGGAGCGGGGCCACCTCGGGAATGTTGGGGACATGGTGAGTTCGTGAGGATTCAAGACAAACTAGTGGTTGCTGAGCTGTGTCCAATGAGGAGGTTGGCGGGAACAAATAGGCGGCTCCGGGGAATTCCGCGTTGTCACGGTGACAGCTTTCGCCCCGTGATCGGATACGCGCGGTGATGGGTTATGCGCGGACTTGTATAACCAATCATACGCGGCCAAGGGTCCTTGTTGATGTATATATTGTTGTGTTAACTGATTAAAGTTGGACTTAGCTGCTAACTCGTATCGAGTCGTCACTGAGTTCCACAATCCCGCTCCTGCAAATGGCGCCCGAACAGGGACCCGAGTACATGCAGTAGTACGCGAACGCTGCACCTCGGGAGGTTGTCCACGGGGGAAAGGACGTCGGCTGGGCAGCTACCAAAGCCAGGGGGAAAATCGGCCGGGCAGCATGTGCCAAAGCTGAGGGGAGAAGACGACGTGGAGCAGGAGGGAGCCCAGTCGCTGTTATAAGGCTTCTTAGAGAAGCAGGGGGTAAAGCTCCGTGCCAAAGCCCTGCCGACTCTGATAGTGACGGGCTGGGCAAAAGGGCATTGTAATGACTTGTCTGCTGCCCTCTTTGAAGTCAGAGTGTGGCAGGATTATGGCGATACGATCTGGGATGCAGTTATGGACGGACAAAAACGGGCTAAGAAATTACAGGGTCCATGGCGGGACGTGATTAATTGTTTGAAGAAGTATCATATAGAACGCTCGACCACCAAAAATGTATTGCAAGCCCTGGAGCTGGAGGAGTCTCCTGAGACCACGGAAGCCCTATTTGGGGTGGGTCCCAGGTCGCTGTTCAACCTGCTGCCGCCGCCCACGATTCCGGATGTCCCGGTCTGCCATCCAGGCACCACGCAAGCGGCGGCAGGGGCAGGGGCGGGTGCGGCGCCATCCGCTCCACTGCTGCCCTTGCCGGCGCCAAAGGCAGAGGACCTTCCCCCACCCTCGACGGAGACGGAGGCTTGTCGCCCGCGGATACGGGGTGAGGCGACCATTCAGGATCCTGATACCGGAGAGTCTTCGGACACCTCGTCGTCCTCGAATGACAAAAAGCCATCACAAAACCGGAGGCAAAGGGCTAAGGGGCGGGGGGAAGTCCGTTTTCGCCTGCTGGGGGGAGAATGGTCGGCTATTGTGCGTGATGCAATATTGGAAGGAGATCGGGGGGTGGTAGGGAATTTGTCTGGTGGAGCCTTCCCGGTAATACCGGAGGCGGCACGGCAGAGAGGGGCGCCATGTCGCGGCGGCGGTGGGGGGGCCCGCAGAGCGCGGAGGGCAGTGGTCACGAGGGCGAGATGGGCAAAATGTCGGCGGGCGGGGGCAGCTCGGCGAGGTACTACGGAGCCGGGGGAGTGACGGAGGCCGAGCCCCGAAGCGTCAGAAGAGGGAAAACTCGGAGCCTCTGCCTCTTGGGCCTGGAGGACCCGAGAGGGGGGGCGGCGGGGCTGGGGCCAGCGGAGTAGGAGGGCCCTTAAGATGGGAGTGTAGAGAGAAGGTTTGGTGCGACAAGTGTCGCAGCAGTTCACACACAACGAGAGCCTGCAGAAAGGGTTCGGGAAACTGGAAAAAGAGCGCCCCGCGCTTAGGCGTGAAGACACAAATGCAGGCGCAGGCAGCTTACAACCAGCCACGAGGGGGAGTCTGGGAGCAGATGTGGTTACCGCAGTAGGAGTCACTCTAGTGGATAAGAATCCGGCTAAAATCCCAACAGCTAGCAAGGGACCTATTTTTATCAACGGAAAACAATATGGGGCACTTTTAATAGGGCGGTCCTCTACCTCCATGCGAGGGATACTCGTTATACCTGGGGTAATAGATGCCGATTACACTGGCACAACAATAGTGGTATGTCAAGCAATTAATCCACCCGTCTACATACCGCAAGGCTCACGATTGGCTCAACTGATCCCTTTGTCACAAAAATGATCTGGACCAGAAGACCAGAATCGGGGAAATCGGGGTTTTGGAAGTACAGGAAAAATAGCAATGTTATTCTTAGGCTTGCAGCAAAGGCCAACAGTGAAGGTTAAATTGATTTTAGATTTGGAGGGGTGGAAAGATGAAGCCACCATTACGGCCTTACTAGATTCAGGGGCAGATGTTACTATTCTCAACTTTGATACCTGGCCGTCTTGGCCAGCTGTACCTATAGAGGGAGCTATAACAGGGATAGGTGGTCAACAGCATGGCCTGAAAAGCACTGAGGTCATTACAGTTGTAATAGGTGGTCAAAAGGCCAAGATACAACCCATGATTCTCCCACTGCCACCTGGGGTGGCCTTAATAGGACGGGATGCGATGTTGCAGCTGCAATTTAGATTGGTATCACCCTCAGCGGTTTTTTGAGGGCGGCCACTGAACTAACGCTTCAACCCTTGAAATTGCAATGGAATCAGCCTGTCTGGGTAGATCAGTGACCGCTTAGTAAGGAGAAGCTGGTTGAGGCTAAAAACCTGGTCCAGGAACAGTTGGAGGCAAGACATATAGTCCACTCCACGAGTCCATGGAACATCCCGATTTTTGTTATAAAAAAGAAATCTGGAAAATGGAGACTTCTCCATGATTTGCGAAAAGTTAATGAGGTAATGCATTCTATGGGGGCCTTGCAACCAGGATTACCGTCACCGTCCATGATACCTGAACAATGGCATATGCTGGTAATAGACCTGAAGGACTGTTTCCTTACAATCCCACTCCACCCTGATGACTGTGAGTGATTCTCATTCACAGTCCCTTCCAAAAATAGAGAAGTGCCAGCGGAAAGGTATCACTGGATGGTTCTCCCGCAAGGTATGAAAAATAGCCCAACGATATGTCAAACCTATGTGCATGCTGCTCTAAAACCAATACAAAAGGCTTGGGATCAGGCCATCATCATGCACTACATGGATGACATATTGGTGGCCACTCAGCGGCCAATCACTGATCAGTATCTCCAGTGGATGGAAGCAGAGTTGCAAAAGGCAGACCTTAAAATAGCACCTGAAAAGGATCAAAGGACAGCTCCATGGAAATACTTGGGGTGGTTGGTCTTGGAAAGAGAGATACGTCCACTGAAATTACAACTAAGACGGCTACCCAGCAATCTCCAGGAGATGCAGACCTTTATGGGGGATATACAATGGTTAAGGCCAGCCGTCGGGATACTCCCCAGTGAGGTTGATCCACTGTTGAAATACTTACGTGGGATTGACCCAAGCACTAAAATCAAAATATCAAGAGAGGACCAAAGCTTGATACAATGGTTAGCACAAAAGATTCCGGTATCCTTTACTCACAGGCTCCTTCCAGGGAAGCCTGTTGAATTGCTGCTGAGTTATAGGCCCCAGGAGGCACTGTTCGCTGCACTCTGTCAAAAAGAAAAAGGGAGAGTGAGGGTGTTAGAATGGATCTTCTTGGGAGGAACAAAGACTACAGTCCGGAGTGTGGCAGAGGCAGCAGCAGGTTAAATCAAAAAAGGGAGGTTATGAGGCTTGGAGCTCATAGGGGAGGAGCCAAACAAGATTATCTTGCCCTTCAAAAAAGAGCAGTTGGATTGGTATCTCTTACAAAATGATTTTTTTGCTGATTCTTTTTTAAATTTTTTGGGCCATATTAACTGTGATGTCCCGGCAGTGCCGGCACTCCGATGGACTCTGAATCAGACATGGGTCCCGGTAGACCTAGCTCAGAAAACACCCATCAAGGGAGCACTGACCGTTTTCACTGATGCAGGCAAGCAGTCACGAAAAGCAGCCCTAGTCTGGAAAACGGCATCAGGATGGCAGAAAGAAGTGTTGCAAGGGATAGACAAAGATTCACTCCAGATGCTGGAACTAAAAGCGGTAGTGAGAGTGTTCTCAAAATGGGAACAGGAACCAGTAAATGTAGTAACAGACTCTCTGTATGTCGCCGGCCTAGCGCCCAGGATAAGGAATAGTGAGATCAAACAAGTAAATAATAAGAGGCTGTTCGAGTTACTGGTAAGTTGGCGGGGTCTCCTACGCACTCGGGAACATCTGTACTGTGTGTTACATATAAGAAGTCACAAATGTGCCAGAGGTTTGGGTGAGGGAAATCAATTAGCGGACTCCTTGGTATCAACAGCCGTTCCATTAGACAAGTTTACTACGGCGCACCACCACCACGCCACGTTCCATACAAATGCTAAAGGGTTGGCAAAATTGTTTCAGCTGTCCGGAGAATCGGCCAAGAGTATTGTTAGAGCGTGCCTGGAGTGCAGTCAGTCAGGACCTGGGCTTGGGCTTGGGATTAATCCCAGAGGGTTGCATCAGAATGAACTATGGCAAATGGATGTCACCCATATCTCACAATTTGGAAGGTTGAGATATGTGCATGTAACCATAGACACCTGTTCAGGGTTTATCTGGGCCAGTGCTTTACCGGGGGAAAGGGCCAACCACGTCAAGAAGCATCTAACAATCAGCTTTGGGGTAATGGGAGTTCCGGAATGTATCAAAACAGATAATGGGCCAAACTATACCAGTCAATCCCTGCAGGCGTTCTTTGAAACATGGGAAGTAAAGCATGTCACTGGGATCCCACATAACCCCACGGGCCAGGCAATAGTTGAGCGGGCCCACCAAACACGGAAACAGTATGTTGACAGAATGGGGAATCTAGAGCCCATAGAAAAGTTAGCCAAAGCTTTGTTTGTTATCAACCACCTGTGCATCTTCGGGGGGGAAGAAGACCCTCCCGCGATAATACATTCATCCGGGCGGAGTCCCCCCCCGCAGAATGTGTGGGTTCGATATCGGGATCTGAAGACGGGGATATGGACAGGCCCCGTGCGTGTACTTTACCAAGGAAGGGGTTATCTTTGTGTTGAATCCCCCACAGGTCCATTGTGGGTCCCTGCTCGTTGGACTCGCCCTCACCAGCCTGTTACTGATAAATCAGACAAGCGCGATCCTCCACAAGATCGAGCCTCGTCCGAACATATGGGTAACGTGGGCTGAATCTGTTAACCAACCCGATTTCTGTCTTACTCTACAATCAGTAAGTAGCCCCTTCCGAGCTTGCTTGATCGCACTGCCTATTTTAAATGTATCAGAACTGTTTACAGAATTTAAGGGGTATGTAGCAAACGATTGTAACCAGTCTCCTCCTCGTAGCAACTTCTCTGCTTGCCTTATCTCTTCGCTAAACATTACGTTGAGATTTGACCCACAGGAGCTGAATTTACTAGGTTCAAAGGGCTTCGGTGAATTTAACCAGTCAGCATGTTTTGTTTTTGGGGACGCTAGAATCGATAGTCTCGAGAATGCATTACAACTAGCAGCATGGGCAAACGGTACTGATAGTATACCATTCATAGTGCCTAGTCGAAATCCAAGTGGTACGGACGTAACCCCGGTTATGTTCAACTACATTTGTATGGGGAGGGGTGCTGGTGTGGCTGGGGCAACAATTCTGGTCTGCCATGGGGTTCTGACTGTAATACGGGGCATCTATAATGACTGAGCCGCAGAATATCTCTTTATTATGGAATAATGACACCGCAAAAGCCATACCACCTGACTTGTTTTTGGTCTGTGGGGACCGTGCATGGAATGGCATACCTGCAAATGCTTGGGGTGGGCCGTGTTATTTCGGGCGATTAACACTTCCAGCTCCACAGCATCGGGCTATAGCAGAGTTAATCACCAGCCTCTCCCACACACCACCACAGCAAAGATGTTCACTGGGTCGACTGAAACACTCACTTGCTCCAGATTGTAATGACCAGGTTGAGCTATGGTCCCTCTCTGCTAAGGGTTTTGCATCACTCCTATGGCCTGGACTTGCTGCTGGGAATGCTTTGAAGCAAATAGAGAAACTCACTTGCTGGGCTGAGAAACAAGCTAATGTGACTACGGCTGTCCTCACTCATTTAATGATGGATCAGTCAAGCCTCCGCCATGCTGTGCTTCAGAACCGAGCAGCTATTGACTTTTTGCTTCTTGCTCAAGGACATGGGTGTGAAGACTTTGATGGCATGTGCTGCTTTAACCTGTCAGACCATAGTGAGTCTATTCATAAGCAGCTTCAGTGGTTACGCAATCATACCAAAGCTATCACACAGAATCATAACGCATTAGGTGATTTTTTCACGAAGTTGGGAATTTCAGGATGGGTACAAAGCCTGCTTTTGGAAGGGCTGCGTTGGGTTCTAATTGCTGTTTTGATGCTTGCTGGCTTTAACATTGTTGTTAAATTAGTTACAAAAACTATGCGCAAGTTTGTTCCTTCAGTATTTGTAGTGCAAAAAGAAAAAGGGGGAATTGTGGAGGTGTGGCTTGGGGAGCGGGGCCACCTCGGGAATGTTGGGGACATGGTGAGTTCGTGAGGATTTACGATAAACAAGTGGTTGCTGAGTTGTGTCCAATGAGGAGGCTGGCGGGAACAAATAGGCGGCTCCGGGGAATTCCGTGTTGTCACGGTGACAGCTTTCGCCCAGTGATCGGATACGCGCGGTGATGGGTTATGCGCGGACTTGTATAACCAATCGTATGTGGCCAAGGGTCCTTGTTGGTGTATATATTGTTGTGTTAACCGATTGAAGTTGGGCTTAGCTGCTAACTCTTATCGAGTCGTCACTGAGTTCCACAATCCCGCTCCCGCAAAACAGAACCTCTTGTTTACCCTTAGTCGCAAACAGATACCGTTTGCTCTCTGTCTTACACTCCAGACTGCCAAGGTTTCACAGTGATAGGGGCTATCAAAGAGTCCGATAAGCTCTTTGCTGACTTGCTCACAGTTACATCTTCCCCCACACCACCCCATGGGAACAGTGTGGTCTGTGCGGGTCCCCAGAGGGGTAAGCCCAACTTGAGGTGTGACACCATAGGGGTGACACAGGTGTTCCCAACTTTGTGGTGTGACACCGTGGGGGTGCCCACAAAACTGGGGTGTGATACGGGGCTGTCAGCAACTTTGGGGGTGTAACACTGTGATGTGGTGTCCCCACTTCCCCCAGGAAGTCCTTCAGCTGGTCACCAACTTTGGTGCAATGTCCCCAGGTGTTCTTTTGTCCCCTCCGCATGACGGTGATGCCTGACGCTGGCTGGTGGTGGCACAGAGGTCACCACTGTGCGTGTCCACATCCTCATGGCAAATGATGGTGACAGCGCCAGAGGGCTCCAGTGTCACCGGGTCCGGCTGAAGGCAGGTCTGGAGGGGTGACAAAGGACAGTGAGAGGCTCAGTGACAGCACGGAGACAACGCGGGGCCACCTGTGCCTGCCCCCATGTGGTGGTCAGAGTGCAGGGAATGGTGTCAGCTGAGAGATGGTGACACACAAGTGATGGTGACACTGGATGATGGTAACAAGAGTGACAGCCAGGGATGGGGACACTGCGTCACGGCTGTTCCACATCGAGGTCACCCTGTGTCACGGCATCACCTGAAGACAGTGACACTCAATGACACCCAATGGCATCCAGTGAAGGAGACACTCAATGATGGTAACACCAGTGAGCCCATGTCACACCTGCACCAGACCCCACATGTCCCCGACTGTTCCCAGCCCCCCTCACTGTACCCCTCCACATCACCTCTTCAATGAGGATGGCACCGTGCTGAAGTTGTGCCACCATGGCAGTGTGGGACAGTCATGGACAGCCAGGGTGACAGCGTCCAGGAGCTGTAGGATGCTGATGGGGCTTTCGAGGTACGTTGATACGGCCCCAGGTTCCACGGTTACAGTGACAGTGAGAACTTCGGGGACAGGCGGTTGTCCCGGTGTCACCCGGTGGCCCTGGGGGGAGTTGTTTCCATGGGGCTTTGCACAGGGATTTGGTGAGAACCATCCATTTCTGAAAGGAAGTGGCAAAAAAATACAAGAAAAGTGACATAGTATTGATTTTAATGGAAACAGACATTTTTGGGGGCGATCCCACAGGGGACAAAAGAGTGTCACTATGTGAGGTTGTCCTCAAAATCCCCTTTGGAGACCTCTGGAGGACTCCAGGAACCCCTGGGGACCCCAAGACACCTCCAGAACATCTCCAGACCCTTCCAGAAGGCTATAGGACCCTCTGAACCCACCTGAGGACACCCCCAGATTCCACAGGATCATTCTGGGACGTCTGCAGACCCTTCTGGATGAATCCAAGGACCCCCTGGATCAACACGAGGAACCCTGGACCCTCCAAGTCCTCTCTTTGACATTCCCAGAGATGTCTCTGATGACTGGATGACTCCAGGACCACTCAGACCCACATGAGGACTCTTTGGACCCTACCAGACTCTACTGGGATATCTCCAGATCATCCCAGTGGCTCCTCGGAGCTCCTGGGCCCATCCTGGGAGCTTCCAGATCCTTCAAGTGACTTCCCGGACAACCCTGGGGATCCCCTGGACACCCCCAACACCCCTCTGGGACATCTCCAGACCCTTCTGTATGAATCCAAGGACCCCCTGGACCCACCTGGGGACCAACTGGATGCCTCAAACCCCTCTAGGACATCTCCAGATTCAGGGGTGGATAGGGGGCTTGTGGGAAATCTATGGGGGAAAGGTGTGAGTGGGGCTTCTGTGAGGTAGAAAGAGGGTCTGGAGGTAGAGAAAGGTTGGAAGGGGGAAACTAAGGGATTGTGGGGGGATTCTATGGCGTGGAAAGGGGGTCTGAGGATGGAGAGAGGGGTTGTGAGGGTGAAGAGAGCAGAATGAGGCTTCTGTGAGTGAAAAGGGGGCCTGGGGGTGGAGGGGTACATTGTGGAGGGGAACTTGAGGGGTTGAAAGGGGGAAAGGGGGCTTTTGTAGGGCGGAAGTGGGGGTCTGGGAGTGGACAGGGGGGTTGTGTGGGGGAAAAAGGGATGAGTTGGGTCTCTATTGGGAGGAAAGAGTGTCTAGGAGTGGAGAGGGGGTTGCAGGGGAAATCTGGAGGGTTGTGGGGGGCCTCTATGGGGTGGAAGGGAAGTCTGGGGGAGACCTTAGGGGAGTATTGGGGGGGAGAAGAGGAGAGTGGGATGTCTATGGGGTCGAAAAAGAGTCTGGGGGGACACTTAGTGGGTTGTGGCAGGGAAAGGGGTGAACAGTGTGTGTACAAGGCAGGAAGAGCATCTGGGGGTGGATGGAGGGGTGGGAGGGAAGAGCCAGGGGTTGTGGGAGGCTTCTATGGGGTCTGGCTGAGGGGGATTGGAGGTCAAAATAAGGGAATGACTGCAGGGGTCAGGGAGGAGCGCACAGGGGGTACAGGGGACTCTAGGGGTGAGAAAAAGGGGCCAGGAGGTGGGAGGAGAAAGGAGGAAACGGGACCCTGGGGGTCAAATAGAGGGGAATGGGGGGTGGTAGGAGACTCTGGGGATCAGAATGGGGGAAGTGGAGGGGAGGGGCACCGGGGGGAGGGTGTAACCGGCTCAATAAGAGCCGTCCCTTAGATGCTGTGCTGTGCAGCTGTGGAGCCTTTGCCCACCTGCACTGCATCTTTTAGATGCGTCATTGAGAGGAATTGAACCAGCGAGACTTCAGGGCTGAGCTCTAGGAATGGAAACTCCCTCAGCTTTTGGAAGAGACCGGGTTTCTAAGGTCTTCTCTCAAGAGCCGGAGCTGGCAGAGCACACCCCTCTCTGCCTTTCCCCCGACTGGTTTTTGGGAGACAGCACATGGACACCCCTACAAGAAGCCTCAGAGTGTTTCCTTCTGACACTGCTATTATGGAAGTAAGAATACTTACCTGGCTCCTGGGGGAAGCCAACTGCTTCCTGGAGTCCTCCAGAGGTCTCCAAAGGGGATTTTGAGGACAACCTCACATAGTGACACTCTCTTTGTCCCCCATGGAATCACCCCCAAAAATGTCTGTTTCCATTAAAATCAATACTATGTCACTTTTCTTGTATTTTTTTTGCCACTTCCTTTCAGAAATTTTGCTTTTGTGTCAGCAGACAGAGATTTCAGCTATGTAAAGGCACTTTTCCACAAACGTTCTCACAGAAAGAAGGCATCCAACGTCTTCCTGTAGCTGCGGAGATATATCTATATTCCATATAGATGTTTTGAAAATCATCATTTGTAGTGCTGAAAACTTTTTTAGAATACAGTTACACTCAGTTAAAAAGGTATAATAAGGATGTTAAAGAAAGAACCCTCTGTGGTATTGACCAGGGATAAACATAAGAACAGCTCCCAGTTAATGTATAGGCAGCTGATGTGACTGCCTCTGTCCTCAGCAGCTTGCTCAAAGGAACCCCACAAGGCATTTCAGCGCTGGGCTGCTGAGGGAAGCTGTCAGAACAGGAGCACTGTGTCCTCTTGCAGAGGACCGGGATGCTTTTACAGCTGACTGACTGACGGCTGCTTTGTTTGTGGCCACAGCTCCTGAGGAGTGCAGCAGTGCTGAGAGCTGAGAGGAAATGGGGGAATGTTGCACCCCCTGGAGGATGCTGAGAAATCAGTGGCCTAGGGCAGGTGCTGGAGAGGAGCTGCAGGGTGCTGTCATGGCAGCTGGGCACTACTGGCAGCACAACGGATGGTGCCTCTGCTAAGGTGACTGCAATCACAGACTGAGCAGTGAAGCAGGCATACGAGGCTTGCAGCACTGCCTTCCTCCCGTCTCTCTCCACTTTCAGATTCTCGGTCCAGCCTGAAAAGAGCCAAAAGAAATGGAGGAGGAAGAGAACGTGCTCATAGTTCTTGCTTGGTTCCTTGCAGAGCAAATGATTGCCTGCTGTCTGGCAAAGCTCACGCAGAAGCACTGATGCTTTTGCATAATGAACTGCCACCCTTGTCCCCTGCCCAAGATGGGACGTAGGGCACCCACAGCCTCTGGGCAGCCTGGGCCAGGGCCTCGCTGCCTCTGGGGATTTCTTCTACACATCGACCTCAGTTTCCACTCTTGGAGTTCAAAGCCATTCCCACACGACCTGTGGCTGCCTGCCAATGCCAAGTGGCACACAAGGTCTGGTCGTGGGTCAGGTAATGACATGACAGCAGTACAGCGCGGACAATTGTGATGGTACTTTCTATTTATTGGTACAGCACAGCCTGGAAAGCCCCAGTTGATGCCAACAGTGGTTCTCTGGCTGTCAGATGATGCCCCCAAACCCACACACGGGGTGCTCCCACCTCCTGACTGATGGTGGAGAAGTGGGAGGGCAGAAGTGATGCTGGGGGGGAAGGGGCGGGGGTCAGAGGGCTGCTGTGCCTGTCATACTTCCCCCAGGCAGTGGTTTTACAGGTGTTACATGATGCCCCACCTCTCGATGGATGGTGGAGAGGAGTGGGAGGGCAGAGATGGGGCTGGGGGGGCTGGGGGCTGCAGGGCCTGATATGCTTCCCCCTGGCATTCTGGGTGGTTTTCTGGATGTTGGATAATGCCCCCGAACTGACAACCTAGGGGGGCCGCTCCCACCTCCTGAAGGATGGTGGAGGGGAGTGGGAGGGTGGTGATGATGCCCAGGGGGACGGGGGGCTGCTGGGTCAGTTGGCTTCCCCCAGGCAGCAGTTGTCTGCTGGTTAGACAATGTCCCCAGGTCTACACTCTGCTGGGCTCGCTTCCATCCCCTGATGGATGCTGCAGGGGAGAGCGAAGGCAGAGGTGGTGCTGGGGACTGCCAGGCCTCTCATGCTTCCCCGAGGATGTGGCTGCCCCCAGGCTGACACCCTGAGGGACCGCTCCCGACCCCCGAAGGATGGCGGTGGGGGACGGGGGGTGGTGTTGATGCCCCCCGGGCTGCAGAGCCTGGGCTAGTGGGCTGTGGGGCCCACGGCGGGGACAGCTGAGCCTGGCTGCTGTCAGGTCTGGCAGGGGCCGCCCTGGTGCTGCCATCCGGCCAGTGGGCAGGTGGTCACGGCCGTTGGCATCATGTCCATCTGCCAGGCCCCTTGAGGAGAGCAGGACGAGGGCAAGCTGTGGCCGCGGACATCGTGCTGGGCTCCATCAGCTGCAGCGAGGCGCCTGCGGAGAGAGGAACGTGCTGAGGGCACAGCAGAGCCCCTGCTCTCCTTCCTCAATGGCAAAGAGCCGCCCTCGGCTCTCAGCCTGTCTCGGGCCCAGCACTAAGAACGGGCTGCAGGAACGGCTGTGCCAATTCAAACATCTGATAGTGTAAATCTCAGACCATGTTAGCCAACAACTAACCGGCCTCTCTGTGCTGCTGGAATTACAAGTGCCTCCTGGCTCACAGCAGCCCCACAGTAAAGAGTTGGGCTGGATGGGGGTGGGAGTGAACAACAACTCACTGCTTTCTCTGCCTCCATCGCCGGATAAGCAGACAGCATGTTATCATGGCTGCCAGCATGGAAACCAGGAAAGCTGCAGTCAGTGCCAGGCAGTACTTCAGTAACACTTGATCTTCTGTGGCGTTTGCACGTCCTTCATCTTCCACACCTGGAGGAACAATGTGCTCACTGCTGTGTCTCGTGCCCTACTGACAGTCTCACAAGAGGTCTGACATGGCCAAAAATGTTGTCTTTCATTTTGTTGGCCTCCAGGAACATGTGAAAATCCTCAGCCTGCAATGCTTCTCTGATTCCGAAGCAAAGGGAACTCCCTAAGGCACTGCACATCAAGGCACTCTGGAACCTCTTTTTGGCCTCTCAGCTTTGTTTACACTCTGGCTCTGCCACGGTCCAGACCTTCCTGAGCCATGGATTTGCTCCTTCTTCTCCATCATGCTCTAAGACTCCTTTTGCACTCGCCCACCCTCGCCTCCTGAGGCTGGGTAGTTGTCTGACTAAACAAATCTCACTAGAGCAGAAGGAGAGCGTGTGGATCTGTTTAATCAGGGTACAGACAGAAATACACTCACCATATGCTGCCTTCTTCATGATTTTCAGTAGTACATGGGACAGTCTCTTGGAATATTTTCCATCTATCCATGCCACTTTCCATTCCCCAGGACCTTAATAGAAAGCATTAAGATAAATCTCAGAGAAACAAAGTATTGAACTGAGTGGTCTTCTCGGTGAAGTCAACAAAGACAACAGCCGCCCTGGGATGCCTGTGGGGCTCCAGCACAGGAAGCGGCCGAGGATTTGGCACAGCCTTCCCTGCAGGCAATTCTGCACCCAAGGCATGAGGAGAACTTCCCATCACACACTGCAATCTACACAGCTGCACAACAGCATCACTGAAGAGCAGATGGTGCCAGGGGATCGTGTGAGGACAGGGCACACACATGCAGCTGTGCATTCTCACTCACACCTGCAGACATGCCCGGCCGACATTAGGACTGTGAGCTGGCATCTCTCAAAGGATGCAAAAACTCATGGCATACCAATACGAGTTGCTGGGGCTTCTGTCCTGGAGCTCAGCTGGGAAGCTGGAGACCATTTGACTCCACCCACACCTGTACACAAACACAGAGCAGCTCCTGTCAGACATGGCCAGGTACTTGTTCAGACTGCAATGCCAGCTTTGCTCCACAGCACTCTTCTCTCCCTGCTACACAGCAGCAGCTGGCAAATAGCTGCTAGGCGCCTGCAGCAGCACCGTGCCAGTTCAAGAAGGAACCGTGTGCGGAACTGTCTGCAGAAGGGAAGGGGCTGCAAGGGGAAGGGAAGATCTAAAGGCCCTTTCCTTTGGGATAGCCCCATAGGAGGTGCTGAGCCTTTGGCAAGACACTGCTTATAGGCGCAGCTGTAATGAGAAACATTCCCGTGGTGTGTTGTGATCTCTCTCTTCCTTAGGGACCTGCAGTGACTGGAAGGGGCTCAGCTGACGACGTGGCACCCAGACTTGGGTCGAAAGTTGCCAAGCTGGAGAGGTGAGCAGTTGGCTGGCAACCAGGCTTCTCGTGGAGTAGAAATCACCAGGCAGCGAAAAGCTGAACCCTTCCTGAACTACCACAACCACATATGAGCAGAGAGCGTGAGATGAAGGCTGGTGACTTACCTCTGGCATCCAGCCCAGACTCAGGAACAGGATTCGGCTTTCGTAATTCACCAAGAGGACCTGCAGGCACAAATGTGATCAGACACAGGTGAGGAGAGCTTCTGCTGCACCTTGGGGCCTGGGGTTTTTTTCTGCAGTGACCTGCGAGGACTGGCCACAGGTCAGGGAATGACATAGCCCAAACAGCAAACATATAGGTTTCTCTCCTCCAAAGAGTGGCAAGGGCTGCCTTCCCACAGATACGTGACAACTCTCCAAATAAAGAAATACTCAGGACTGATCTGTGTACAGCCTTTGAGGCACAAAGAGACTAGAAAGACCCTTGGAGGTTCCTGAGTACCCAAATAAACTGTGACAGCACTAACTTTTCTGCCTTCAAGGAAGCAGACACTCACAACTTACCTCTGGGTTTCCCCTGAGGCACAAACGCAGCCTTCATCCCATCGTCCGGATATGAAGCACCATCATCTAGAATCAAGAACAGAAGAGGGATGTTCCATGGCATGTTGTGATCTCCTCCCTTAGTGATCGGGGAGGGCTCAGCTAATGGGATGGCAGACTCAGGTCGTGATTGCCAAAGCTACAGGGTGACCCGGAGCCTGGCACTTGGCAGCTATCCAAAGCTGTCCAGGCCACGTACAACACCGCTTTGGGACCGTGTGGAAAAGCACACCAAGAAAAGACACCTGAAGCCATCTGGGCTCCAGCCGGAGGTCTCTGTTGGGAACCAGGATTCATCTATGGGGAGCACCGGGAAGCTGGAGCAGAAATGCTCCCGCTTTTCCCAGCACACATCTTCTGAGCTCCCCCTAGAACATCTCCAGGGTGAAGGCCGTGCTCAGCCAGCAGCAGAGCCGTGGCCCAGCACAGCTGGAGCCAGCCCTGCAGAGCACTGCTTCCTCACGCCCTCGCCCGGCTCCTCGATGCTGCCTGTCCCCCCATCCCAACACCCCCACAGAAGGCAGCCCCAAGGCAGCGCGGCGCATGGGGACAAGAGCCCGGAGCTCTCGCCCTCGCCACCACTCAGTTTTGGCCCCATCTCTGCCCACCCACCTGCTGCTGGCGCTCGCCACGGAGCGGCACAAGTCTCCTGGGAACACATGGCCGTCAGGAGGAGGAGGAGAGCAAGGCGGGCGGGGGCCGTGGCCCCCCACACTCGTGCCATGCTGCCACCACCACCGCTGCAGCCACAGCGAGTGCTGCTGGGCGGCACAGAACGCCTGGGGCACACGCTGAGCATTGTGAGCTCACGGCACCAGGCGGGGCGTTGTGACCCCACGTCCCCATGATGCGCATCTGTTCCGCCACCAGGGCCAGCTTCCCCCTGGGCTTGCTGTGTGCGCTGTCGTGCTGGGGGAGGATTCCCAGTCATCTAGAGCAGCAGGAGACCGCTGATGTCACATGGACGGCACGGAAATGGGGAATGGCTCAGCTGGGAAGGGACATTAAAGACACAGAGACGCTGTCAAAGGAGAAAGAAAATCACTTCAGTGTTGTTTTTACTGCTTCATGCAGATCTAGAGATTCACTTTTCTCTTTTAATGCCAAAACAGAAGCCGGTTCTTCAGTGACATTTCCCCTTCAACCCTCCCCACCCTACCCACTCTCCCCTCCCCTCACCCCTACCTCTCACTTTCTCCTTCTTCCCCTCTCCTCCCCTCCTTCGCTTTCCCTCCTCTTCCCCCTCTTTTCTCCCTTTCCCCTCCCCTTCCCCCTTGCCTTATGCCAAACTTACCTCTCCTGCTCTTCACTGAATTCTCGATTCTCTTGCCTTTTGTTGCTACTCTTGCCCTGCTTGCCTTTGCAATGTTATACATTGCTCTCTCCATATTTCTTGCCAGCCATTCTTTTCTTAGCTCTTATTCTTCACTTTTTAGTTGGCTTTTTTCTTCTATTCTTTGTCTTTCTTCTCTTTTCTTCTTTTAGTCCTTTTTTTCTATTTTCATATATTATTTTCTCTCTCTTCTTTTTTTTCTTTCTCCTTCTTTTCTTTTTCATTTTTCATTTTTCTTTTTTTTCATGAAATACTTTTTTCTTCTCTTTTTTCTTTTCTTTTTAATTTCTTTTTCTGCTCTTTTTTCATTTTTCTGTTTTTTCTTCTTATCTTTTTTTCTTATTTTTATTATATATTGTTTTTTTCTTTTCTTTTTTTGCTTCTTTTTCCTTTTTTCTACTTTTTCATCTTTTTTTTTCTTTTTTGTTTTTTTCTCGCTTTTTCTTTTTTCTTTTTTTCTCATTTCCTTGAATCTTTTTTCTTTTTTTCCCTTTTTAATTATTTTTTTCTCATATTTTTCTCTTTTCTCTTTTTCTCTTTTTTTCTGATTTTAATCATAAGTTTTCTTTTAACCCTCCCCTCAACCCCCCCCTCCCCTCCTCTTCTCCCATCCCCTACCCTCCCCATCCTTTCTTTTCTCCCTTACCCTTACCTCCCTTGCCCCTCCCCTTCCCCCTGCCTTAGCCTACCATTACCTCGCCTGCCCTTCACTTACCTTCTCCTCACTTCCTTCTTCTTCATGCTCTTGGCTTTTGCTGCTACTCACGCCAAATCTCAACACTTGTCTGCTTTGCTTCCTGCTCTGGAAAGTGCCTCTCAGCTCTGCTCACAACTTCACTCCTTCTGCCTGCCCTTCTCTATTCCGTTCTCGTGCCCTTCAGGCTTTGCCTCCCCTTGCTGAACAAGCCCATGCCTGGTAGCTCCCCTTCAACTTCCTCTGCCCTTTGCCTTCCTCAAGAGATGCTTGCTTCTGGCCAGCACTCCTGCCCGCTGCCTAGCCCACAGCCCGCATCTCTTGGGGAGACAGCAAGGTGGCCTGGAGCTGCCCACTCCTCCTCCCGGGCACGGCTTCTCAGCTTTGCTTCAAGCCCGCAACCCAAAGGACCAAACCCCTCTTACCTTTGGGCCCAGCTTCTTCTCCTTCCGCGCTGCTCCTGTCGCAAACAGGGGCTCAGCTCTTCCCACGTTCCTCCATTCCTGCAAGATTGCATTTTTTCATTCTTTGCCTTGCTTTGCTTTGCTGTGCTATGGTTACTTACTTTCTCTACATTTACATGCATTGCTTTTTTTTACTTTTTATTCTCTTTTTTCCCCTTTTCTTTCTATTTTCCTTACAACCCTCCCCATTTCTTCTTTGTTGCTTGTTTGTTTCTTGGTTGGTTTTTCTTTTTTAGTCTTTTTATCTTTTCTTACTTGTTATTTTTTTTTCTTTCAGCCCCCTGAAGTTACTTTATATCCATCTGTTGGACCCCTTTATCCCCCTTATCTTTTCTGTATCTGGGCCTTTACCTGTGCCTCCTCTCCCCACATTACCCTATAGCACCCCAAAGCCCCACATTACCCTATAGCCCCTCCATAACCCCATATTCCCCTATACTTTACTATAGCCTACGCAAGCCCCCTAGAGCTCCTCTACAGCCTTCTATAACCTCATATCTCCCTATGTTCCACACTGACTTCCTGCAGCACTGGCCCCTGCCCCACTATGGTTCAGTTGTATGGGATCTGGAGGGAGATGGGGTGAAGAGGAGCCCCAGGTGGGCTATGGGGATCCTGGAATAGTGGTTGGGGTCCTGTCAGGGACTGTGGGGGTCTGTGAGATCCAAGGGGGTCCTGGAGGTGGCAAGGGAGGACTGAGGGAGAAATAAGGGGGCTGAGTTGGAGTCCAGCAAAGGAACATGGGGTGCTGCTGGGGACTGTGGAGGTCTGTGATGTTTATAGACAGCTATAGGGGAGGAGAATCCAGTCTGAGGAGGTCCCTAAGGCGCTATGGGGCTCTGTGGGGGGCTGTGGGGTGCCTTCAGGGATCTTGCTGGGGAAATACTGAGGGCCTTATTGGGGCTCTGAGGGAATTGTGGGTGGGCTGTCATGGGAAAGGAAGGGGCAAGCTTGGGGAAAATAAGGGGAAGACAGGGGGATGGAAGGGAAACCTACAAGAATGCAAGGGGAATCTGGGCTGAGGCAAGGGTTCTTTCAAATCCTTATCTTCTGCTTCCTGACGTAGCTGCAAAGCTGCCAGAGGAGCTGCGGTACCGTTGCCCGTCTCCTGCCTGTGTCAGAAAGAGCTGCACGTTAGCAGGTGCAAATGCCATTAAAAAGCCAACTCCATAGTTGCAGTCACAAAACCATCACCTTCAGTATCTGGGACAGGCAGATGACCATGCCCTTGCACAGGAACAAGCCCTTGTACAGAGCAAGGGAACTCCTTCACTGCCTTAGGATCTGAGTTACAGAGGAAGAGCCCCAAAGCCTTCAAAACATGCTATCAAGCCACCGACTTTGGCAACTAAACAGACCTTCTACTTCAAGGATTAGCTGGACAAACCAATGCACCTTGCTGCTGGAGAGGGCTGTGCTGCATCTCCTACTGCCATCCCTGGGCTGTCATAGCACTGCACTTTGAAGGGCCGCAACCTTGCAAGAAAGAACAGAGAGCAAAGAGCTCTGCCTTGCATTTCCTGGTAGAACACAGAGATGAGCCATACAGCCCTCGCTCTCAGAACACACACCTCTTCTCTTACCAGCTTTCCATTCTGCACAACACTGTTCAAACCCCTCCTCCATCTCTCCCTTCACAACACGATGCGCAGCCTCTCCCCAGCGATGAGTTCCGGGCTGTTTAATGCCTGTGCCGTCACTGGGACCTGCAGAACAAACCTTGGGGTTAAGAGGTTGGATTAGACAAGCACTCTGTCTAGCAGAATTCACCATCTTAAACACTTTAAAGAAGCGACTTCTTGAAAGCCCTGAATCTGTGTGACACATCAGGAGATGCTGAACTAAACCCACAGCCTTCTCAAAAATGGAAAGGCTCTTTGGAACCGGCTGGAGGGGGAACAAAGGTGCACAGAGGTCTGACATCTTTGAACAAAACCAGGGCCACAGACACTGAGAAATATAAACACAGGGAAATTCTGCATGCACACAGATCAAATGGCATTACACATCAACACCGCTTTACCTCCTCCGCACCAACAGGCTCTGCAATGCCCCAATGTCTGTCACTGGCAGTCTGTGAGGAACGGCCCTGCAGAACACGCAGAGTCACGCAGGGTCTCCTCCTCCCGCTCCTCCAGATGCCACGTTCCTTCCTCTGGCACACGGAGCTCAGCTGGTGCTGCTGCAGGCAGTGCTTCCCATGTATGCCCAGCCTAGAGCCATCAGGCAACGTCAGCGGATGCTTGGTGCTCACATACAAGCAGAAGTGCTTGTGGAAAATCACCGCACAGCACAGACTGAGTCGCTGGTACCTTGCAGCGAGGAAAGGCTGAGATGCACAACGTCCTCACCTGCTTGCTGGTTGCAAGTGAAGGTTCAGCATCAGCTCCACTCATGATTAAGTCCTCCAAAAACATTCTTCTTCCTTCCTGATCAGGAAACTGGATACTGAAAACTTCTCCAACGTCCTTATTAAGCAATATCTGTACTTAAAGCCCAAGGAGAAATCGCGTTTCAGATTTAAGACCACAAAACAATCACATTCTGTTCCAATACAACTTCAATTCTAACTTAAAGTTTCATGACTAGCATTTCACCCACCCTTCTATGGAAGGGATAAAGGCAGGGGTAAACGGGGTGAAAGAGGGGGGAGAGGGGGAAGAGCCTTCTATCCCCACATCCCCTTGGAGTCCACCCTATAGTCCACCCTCTCACCCAATGGCCCCACACAGCACCTTATAGAACCACAACTTCCATACACCTCCTATAGGTCCATATCTCCCAATACTCCCTCACTGCCCCCTCAGCCCCTCTATATTTCCCCCACAACCCCCTATAGCACAACATCCCTCTCTATAGAACCACTCCAGCCCCCATCATCCTATACCCTCGCACAGCCCGCCACAACCCCTCAGAGCCCCCATTAAACATTTAAAGGGAGGGGGGAGCCTTCTAGACCCACATCCCTTATAGCCCACCCTATTGCCCCATTTCACCCTATGGCCATACACAGTCCCTTATAGAACCATATCCCCATACACTCCCTACAGACCCATATCACCCTAAATCCAAGAGCCCCCCTATAGCCCCCAACAGCTCCCCCTAGAGCATGACAACTCTCTCTATAGCTTCCCCCAGCCCTCTGTCACCCTATCTCCTCCCACAGCATTCCACAACCCCCTAAAGCCCCAAATTCCCCCTATAAGCTCACTATTGCCTCACATCTCCCTATAGCCAAATCACAGCCCACATATGGGCTATAAGCCATATCCCACTAGAAACCTCCTATAGCCCACCCACTGCCCGCTATAGCTCCCAAACCACCTATAACCCTCCTAAAGCCCACCCACTGCCCCTTATACACACATATCCCCCCACAACCCTCCGAAAGCCCACACATTGCCCCTCATAGACTCCCCATAGAACTGGATAACTCACCAAATAGCCCCCTACAGCCCCACATTGGCCCTAGAACCCCCACAGTCTCCTCTATCACCCCCATATCCCCTATAATGCTTCTGGAGTCCCTCACAATTTCTTACAGCCCCAAATCTCCCCTACAGCCACAATAAAGCCGCCTACAGCCCCACATCCCCAATATCCACCCTACAACCCCCCCGTACCCCCTATCTATTTCCCTACCGCCCCCTCACAGCCCCTGAACTCCCCCATCCCCCCGTATCTCCCCCACCGCCCCCCGGACCCACAGCCCACCTCAGCCCCGGGGGGCACCGGGAGCAGCGCTGGAGGGCTCGGGGGGGCACGGCCCGGATGCGGGCAGCAGGGCACGGTTCCTCTCCCCGGCCCCGGCCCGGAGCCGTTCTCCCGCACACCTCCGGCGCCGCTATCCTCAGCACCGCTCCCGTCGCGCCGCGGTTCCGTCTCGGTGCTGCCCAGACAGCTCCGGCGCGCAGCGGCTGTGGGACCGGCACCGCCTGAGGGGAGAGCCGGCTGCCAACGGCCGTTCCCGCGCGCTGCGCCTCAGCCAATCGGAGCCGGCGGCGCTGCCGCTGACCAATGAGAGGCACGACCGGGCCGGAACTGCCCCTGACCAATGAGAGGCCGGGGGCGGGCCGGAGCTGCCGCTGACCAATGAGAGGCACTAACTGCCCCTGACCAATGAGAGGCCGGGGGTGGGGCGGTGCGGCTGTGGGGGGGCCTCGGGGTGCTCTCTATGGCCATAGGGGATGGGATCGGGGATGTGGGATTGCGATTGGGATGAGGGAATGAGATGGACAGGTGGGTGATGGGCTCGGGAGGAGGGGCTGGGAATGAGATTTGGAATTGGGATGTGGGATATAGGATGTGGGATATAGGATGTGGGATTGGGATGTTGAATGTGGGATTGGAATGTGAGATTTGGGACTGGGCTGTGGGGATATGGATATGGGATGGATATGGGATGGGATATTGGGCAATGGGATGTGGATGGGATGGGCTCTGGGTATGGGGTGGACTTGGAATGGCACCGTTCTGAATGGCTGCCATTCTGGAACGGCACCACCCCAAAATACACGACATGAGTTTTTGGTTTGGTTGGTTGGTTGTTGTTTGCTTGTTTCTGGAGATGTTTCATGTTGATGAGTTTTAATGGTGGGTAGGAGCCTCAGAGAACGCCGGGGTAAGGACTGAGAACTTTGGTCTGGTTTGCAAATTCCCTTGTATCCTTCTGGGCATGCTTTTAAGGCGTTGGTCTTCCTCCAGAGAGATTTTTATTATTTTTTCCCTTCACTCCCCTTCCCTGTTCCCTCCCCTTCCCCGTTTCCTTAACTTCCCTTGCCCGACCTTACCTCCACTTACGCTTTATTTTTTTATCTTTTTTTGCCTATTGACTGGGTTAACAGGAAGGACGTAGACACCGAGGAAAGGCATAAGCTTATTTTATTGTCAATTTCAAAGCAATACAAAAACAAAGCAGTGCCCTGTAGTGAAAAGATTAGCTTAGCAGGAAGGGAAATAAGCAGTGCAGTGGGTCTGATCATTACCACATCATAATATAATTACATGTAGCGTAGCGATAGTGATTAAGAAAGATGCATCACCAGTTGCTCTACTCCTTTCTCGTCATCCAGATTCACAGTTGCTGGGGAGCCCCGGTTGCAGGAAGGATCTGGAGAAGCCGTCCCAGCAGTTGGGAACTCATACAGCGATGTGTCCACCCCGGAGGTGAGGTCTGCAGAGCCACTGCAAGCACGTTCAGCCTTGATGCCCGTGAATGAACGCAGCAGTCAGGTGGAACATCCGTTTTCCTTTTCTCCTCTCGGTTTTCTCCCTGAATACCCTGTCCAGGGTTGAAGGAGGAGCAGAAAGAGCTGTGCCATCTGTTTTGGTGTAGCACGGGCCTCTTTAGCAAGACTGAGCGCCCAGACCCCCGGCAACATGCTTAGTCGGGTGACAGACATTGCAGCCAAGTTCCCTTGTGAGTAAAGCTCCCCACCTGACTGTGAGGTCGGATGGCAGGGGGAGTGGAAGCTGAGGGAAGCGGCTGTGTGGGAGGGCACGGAGCTGACTTGTTGGGAAGATGGTTTGCCAGGGCTGTGCGCTCTTCCAACTGCTGAGCCCTCGGAAGATTTACGAGGAGCCCAGCGCTGTGAGTCCGTACAGATCCCTCAGTTTTGTGGAACTGAAGACCCAAATAGGGGACAGGTGTTCCTAAGCTTCTGGTTTTCTTTCACGTGCTGCGTGGTCGATATTCCTGTCTGTGTGACAGCGCTGTAGAAGTCGGGAAAAAGAGAGGGAGAGCTGGGCCAGTGTAGTTTTGCTGCTGTCCCTGGCAGCCAGATGATTCCCTGCGATCTGGAAATGGTGCACAGATCGTACAGAGCCAACCAGTGCAGTTAGTGGGAGTTAGTTAGTCCTGAAAGGTGCTGCTCTGCTGCTGTGAGTGGGTTCTATTGCAGAGGCAGCAGATTCAGCAGTGTGTTGCAGAGCGTGAATGCACGCGGGCTGCCGTTCTGCAGCAGGGTCTTAGTGCGAGGCAGCGTGCATTTTCATTTTGAGCTTTTCCAACAGCAACAGAGTTCTCCTGTGGCTTTGTTGAGCTGACTTGGGTGCTGTTTAGACTACGCAGCGTGGAGCATACTGTTGCCAAATTCAGAGATGCTCTTTAACCGTTTTGAGATTCCTGTTGGGCTCAACAAAAACCATTGCCTCTCTTCTTGTTGTGCTCGAGGCCAAGCTCTGCGGGTTTGGTTTCATCTTTCCGGTGATGCTTACAGCTCACTGTCTAGCACAGTCGATGATGGAAATAGTGACTGATTTTCTTGTTGTGCTGATTTTGGAAGGGAGGGTCTTTCAAGGCTGCCAGCGTGTCTGATGAAGTTTCTTTTCCACCCTGTTTACAAGGAGATGTCAAGCACAACTGCTCTGGTGAATGTCAGCGTGTCCTTGTTTTACTTCAGAATACAGACTGAAACTCAGGAGACTTGCGTGAATAACTTCCCCCCCTGTCATGGAGTTAACTAGATCAATTTATGCCCGTGACAGGGGGCAGTAGGCCCCTGCCCTCCCCACCCCCCGCCTGGCCCCACAAAATGGGAAGGAAGGAAGGGGGGGAAAAAAACAGCGGCAACAATCTATGGAGATAAACTTATTTTACTAACTATGATATCAGAATGCAAGATAACAAAATATAATACAATCTAATTGAAATTGAGACTAATAAATCAAACAAGATATGAGAGAGAGTTCCTGAAAGCTGAAAAGCTTGGAACAGCTAGGAAAGCACCCTCCAGCACCCACTGCCAGGCAGTAAGAGACCACCCCACCCAGAAGGGTCAGATCCCATGACTTCCGTAACGTATAGGGATAGGTATGTAGAATTAGAGCATTAACACCTTAATTCTAGTACATGATGTTTTGATGTGGAATACTGAAAATCAAAAAAACAAAACCAGGACACAAAGCAAAAACCTTCAAGCTCAAAAGGGATCACTTGCAAGGCAAGCATGCACTGGAGAGCACTCTGATATCTCTGTGCTCTGGGGATAAGCAGCTTGTGTACCGCGTGGGTTTGCACTGCCTTCTGCTCCCACCACCTCCAGAAACTTCGGATGGTGCACTGAGGAAGAAAAAGGTCAGTTTTTTGGAGTTTTATTGCAGACAAACAAGGCTTGGTGTCATACAGCTGCTCTGACCAGCTGATTAAAGCATTCAAGAAGAGCAGTAGAACCAATGTGCAGCACGATTAGGAAGGATGATAGGGTTGTGTGAAAGAAAAAGCACCCAAAAACAAATACTGGGCTGGAGGAGGCACCAAAATCAAATCCTGCTTGCACCTTTCCCTCTCTTCATTCCCCGTGCTGACATTTGTTTTTAGAACAAAAAACAAGACTACAGTGAATAAAGCTTCAGAACAACTCAGCTACTTTATTCACCCCCTTCCCTTTCCACTACAAATGGTTCTTAGAAAACCTCCAAAAGTCACATTACTGCTCTCCTGACCCCTCTCTCAGATTCGTCAGAGCACTCACAAATTACTGAGAGCAACACAAGCACACAGACACACAGAACATCCCTACACAGCCGCTTCTCCTTAGGAAACGGCATCAAAAAGCTGCTGGCAGGAAGAGAGCAGAGGAGGAAACCTGGCATGGTGAGAGAGCTGCTTTGGGCAGCAAGGAAAGGCCATCTGAAGCTCCTGGGTTACGTCCCTTCTGCACAGGGTGCCAGTGATGCACCAGAAACACCTGAAGGGCCAGTGAGGAGCTCTGCACTCTGCACAAAGCCCTTCTCACACTCGAGGCATTTCTAAGGCTTCCAGCCATGTGAACTCACTGGTGCAGGCACAGATTGGACTTCACCCAAGTGCAGACACTCCGGTACCTCAGCAGGTTCCAGCTGTGGCCAAAGATCTTCTTGCAGGCTGCACATCTGTAGGGTTCCTCACATGGATCCACTGGTGTGTGTTGAGCTCTCAGCTCTGGACAGACCTCTTCCTGCAGTCAAGGCACTCATAGGGACTCCCCTGGTTGCTTCTCTGGGGACTACTAAGGGTTGAGCTCCAGATGAAACTCTTTCCATATAACCTGCAGACAGGATTTTCTCCTTCCTGGTGACATATCGGCCCAGCTGAGGTCTCCTTTGGGTCCTCACCTGCTGCCCCACAGCAAAGGAATTTCTACAGGGAGGGTAAGAGCTGACTCTCCTTGCACACAGCCCTGGCAGAAATGTGCCAGCTAGCAGAGAGTTTCCAGCGGCTGTGACACATCCCACCCTGGATTCTCCTTTCTATGGTGTATGGGAACTGCTGAGTCACGGCCTGAACCTCTGATTAATCACCTGAGGTGAGCAGTGAGTCAGCCATGGGAGCACAGGTGAAGGCAATTCACCTGTGCTGCAGGAAGGGGTGGAGCCTGGCTCCACCTCTCCTAGACCCATTTAAGAGCTGACTACCAGTGGGGGAGGATCTCTCTCTCTCTCTCTGGAAGATCCACTCCACTGGAGTTTCCTGAGCAAGCATAAGCATCCTATTTATTCTCTTTGTCTCACTGTGCCTAGCTCTCTTGCTTATTTCATTACTATAACATCTTAATATTATTTGATTATATAATATTCCTTTATATAATTTTCATTGATTATACATATGGCCACTCAACAAAGCAACTGCTGCTGGAGGAGAGCAATATGCATAATTCTCATGCAAAGAAGGAAAAGGGGATTCAGTTTGGCCATAGAGCTCTTCCTCGACTCAAGGGATTTGTAAAGTTCATCACCACACAAAGCCATAGTTGGTCACCAAGCTGGGGCTCTGGCTGAAGCTCTTCCCATGTTCATGTGTCTGCAAGCTCTGTATCTTGTGTGGCTGTGCTGGTAGGTAACGAGACTGCAACAGCTTTTGAAGGTTCCCAGCGTCTTGAGATGCTTCTACAGCCTGTGTGCACTGTGGATGTGCTGGTGGATGTTGAGACTAGATCTGCGATTAAAGCTCTTCTCACACTCAGGACACTGAAAAGGTCTCTCCCCTGTGTGTATATGCTGATGTTGCTTCAAATCAGAACTTTTTAATGAAGCTCTTCCCACTCTCAGGACAGGATCACAGAATCGTAGGGGTTGGAAGGGACCTCCAGAGATCATCGAGTCCAACCCCCCTGCCAAAGCAGGCTCCCTACACCAGGTCGCACAGGTAGGCGTCCAGGCGGGTCTTGAATATCTCCACAGAAGGAGACTCCACAACCTCCCTGGGCAGCCTGTTCCAGTGCTCTGTCACCCTCACCGTAAAGAAGTTCTTGCGCACATTGGTGCGGAACTTCCTATGCTCCAGCTTCTGGCCGTTTCCCCTTGTCCTGTCTCCGCACACTGCTGAAAAGAGTCCGGCCTCGCCACTCTGCCCCCCACACCTTAGATATTGATAGACCTGGATCAGGTTCCTCTCAGTCTTCTCTTCTCAAGGCTAAACAGACCCAGCTCACTCAGCCTTTCTTCATAGGGGAGATGTTCCAGGCCCTTCACCATCTTTGTGGCTCTCCGCTGGACTCTTTCCAAGAGATCCCTGTCTTTTTTGTACTGGGGAGCCCAGAACTGGACACAGTACTCCAGATGAGGCCTTACCAGGGCAGAGTAGAGGGGGAGGATCACCTCCCTCGACCTGCTGGCCATGCTCTTTTTAATGCACCCCAGAATGCTATTGGCCTTTTTGGCCACAAGGGCACACTGCTGGCTCATGGCCAACTTGTCGTCCACCAGGACACCCAGGTCCCTCTCTGCAGAGCTCCTCTCCAGCAGGTCATCCCCCAGCCTGTACTGGTGCATGCAATTATTCCTCCCTAGATGCAAGACTCTACACTTGCTTTTGTTAAACCTCATCTGGTTTCTTACTGCCCAGCTCTCCAGCCTGTCCAGGTCTTGCTGAATGGCAGCACAGCCTTCAGGTGTGTCAGCCAATCCTCCCAACTTCGTATCATCAGCAAACTTGCTGAGGGTGGCCACTATCCCCTCATCAAGGTCATTGATGAAGATGTTGAACAAGACCGGACCCAGCACCGACCCCTGGGGAACACCGCTGGTTACAGGCCTCCAACCAGACTCTGCACCGCCAACAACAACCCTCTGCGCTCTGCCAGTCAGCCAGTTCTCAACCCACCTCACTGTCCACTCATCTATCCCGCACTTCCTCAGCTTTGTTATAAGGATGTCGTGGGAGACAGTGTCAAACGTCTTGCTGAAATCAAGGTAGACTACATCCACTGCTCTCCCCCCATCCACCCAGCCAGAGACAACATCATAGAAGGCTACCAGGTTGGTCAAGCACGACCTCCCCCTGGTGAACCCATGCTGACTACTCCTGATAACCTCCTTTTCTTCCAGTTGTCTGGTGATGGCATCCAGCACAATCTGTTCCATTACCTTTCCAGGGACAGAGGTGAGGCTGACTGGCCTGTAATTACCTGGATCTTCCTTCTTGCCCTTTTTGAAGACCGGAGTGACATTGGCTATCCTCCAGTCTTCAGGCACCTCCCCCATTCTCCAAGACCTCTCAAAGATGACAGAGAGCGGTTCAGCAATCACCTCTGCCAGCTCCCTCAGCACCCGTGGATGCACCCCATCGGGTCCCATGGATTTATGAACATTGGTGTTGCCTAGGCGCTCTCGAACCGCCTCTTCCCTGACTAAAGGAAAGTCTTCCATTCCCCAGACCTTCTCACTAACCGCCAGGGTCTGGGATTCCCGAGGGGGAACTTTTTCACTGAAGACAGAAGCAAAGAAGGCGTTCAGTATCTCCGCCTTCTCAGCATCCCCCGTTACCAGAACACCCCCCTCACTTAGTAGGGGACCTACATTCTCCCTAGTCTTCCTTTTACTGTTAACATACTTAAAAAAGCCTTTTTTGTTATCCTTTACCACCTTTGCTAGATTCAATTCCAGGTGGGCTTTAGCCTTCCTCGTCGCATCCCTGCAGGCCCTGACAACATTTCTATATTCTTCCCGAGTGGTCAGACCCTTTTTCCTCATTTCATGGACCTTCTTTTTCCCTTTGAGTTTGTGCATGAGCTCCTTGCTCATCCACACAGGTCTCCTGCCACCTTTTCCCGATTTCTTGCTCACAGGGATGCACCGATCCTGATCTTGGAAGAAGAGCTGTTTAAATGCCGTCCAGCTCTCACAGGCCCCCTTACCTTCTAACACCCTAGCCCATGGGATAGCTCCAAGTAGGTCCCGGAAGAGATCAAAGTTGGCTCTCCTAAAGTCCAGGGTAGCAATCCTACTTTTTGCTTTGCTTCTTCCATTCAAGATCTTGAACTCCACCATCTCGTGGTCACTACAACCCAAGCTACCCCCAACTTTTACTTCCTTAACAAACCCATCCTTATTTGTGAGAATAAGGTCCAGTCTTCAAGGTCTTCAAATACCTATGGAATACCTTTACGTTCTCTTAATTGAAACGCTGTCTTTAACAGAATGAAATTCAAGAAATGAAATGTAGTAACTCCAATGAGAGTGTATCATCTCATTGGTGGCCTGCTAAAAGCTGTGGAACAGATGGTTCAGATGGTTCTCAGAGAGCACCAAATCTTCAGGAGGTTCCCTTAACGGGTAGGTTGTTGCTGTTCCAAAGAAAGCAATTGCAAAGAACTGTCTTTCATGCCAAAGCCCAAATCCAGCTACGTGGGAAGCACGTGGCCTCCCATTAACTGAATGTGCTGCAAGTTTCAAAGCCAGCCGTAATACTGCACAAGAGAAATTTGGATCTGGTTTTGCTACAAAGGAAGGTCAGTGGGACTGGAACGGTGAGAAACGAACCCACTGCCTCCTAGCGTGTTGCCTGCCAGAATCCAAGCAAAACTAATACAAAAGCATCTCTTCAACAGTTTTCCTTTAAACTTGAACAAGTAGAAGCTTCAAAGACCACTGAGAATTACTTGAACTGTTTTTTCTTTAGCTGTTCTGTATGGTTAGTCCAAAACGAAGCAAGTGATGAAAACTGTTGTTCCTGTAAGAATCCTAACTCACAAATTCAACCTAATGTGCTACTATCCATTCATTCAGGTGGATTATCATATACATTATAAATATATAATATCTATTATATTTATATTATATATCTGTCTGTTAAATTTCAAAGACTGAGAGCAGTATTCAGGAGCATGGAACTAAAAGATGACTTGAGCAGTAAAAGTTTCAGTAGCAGCTACCATGGTAATAGGTTGAGATTGGTTTTCTCAGTCCTGCCTGAATTTTGCTCCTCCTCCTCTGTAGATGACACCTCCATGGCTCTTCTCCGCAATCCTGTATTGTTTGATGTAAGGATATAACTAATCCTTGTGACAGTATAAAGATGCAGGCTTGTTCCTGATCTGAGCCTTGAATTTCAAAGGCAGTAGTATAGGATGTAATTGGGCATGGAGATTGGAACTTGTTACGTTGATTTTTGTGTTGCTTTTTTTTCTGGGGAAAGGGTATCGTACCATTAGAACCAACAGACGCTGATATAGGGCAGTGATACTCCTGCCATCCTCCTTTTGGGCAAGGATCACGTGTCTCCCTTCCAAATCTGTCTTGTGGTGCTCTTAAGAGAATTACCAAGGTGCTTTATTTCTGAAAACGCGAAACCTATGCCAGACCTCTAGGCTGAAAAGCTGTCAGTAGTGTAATAAAGCACCTGTATGCAGGTAGGAATGGGAAGCTTGCTTGCTGATGTGTAAAGCTCTTAATACATATGCAGAAGTTTTGTATGCTTGCTGGGCTTGTAAGTCTGAAGGGCTTAACAGGCTTAGACTTCTCTGGATTTGGAGAACTTCCACTTGTTTCCTATATTTAAGACAAAGACCACAGAGACTACGAAACAGCTGTTAAGAAACTTAGTGGAAGAGTGTATTCCAGTGATCAAAAAGGGAAAAGGAAATTGCAAGGTGTGTCTGAAAACACAGTGCTTCTGTGATGCCCACATTTCAGCTTTAAATCTGGAGGACATTTAGGCTCTGAGGTTAGCTGAGATAGTTAAGTGGGATAGCTTCCTGAGACAGGTAGTTTTAGAAACACTGATGCTGGAGTCAGAAAAGCAGCTGCTGAGCAGTTTTAGCATCAGTGAGTTGAAATGTTAGCATTATGTGCAACCTGAATGAGAAATGTACGTTTTAGAGAGCCTCTAAATAAGACCATCAAAGTGTTTTCCTACTTGGAGACTTTCTGCCATTCTTTTGAATGCGGAAAGCTTTGCTTCAGAAGATGCATGGAAAGGTTCGGGGGGTGGGGGTGGAAGAATGGTCTACAGCTGTGAATGTTTGCTACTTCTGCAGATAGCTTTCGTATGTTCACCTGTTAATCAAGAGCTTAAAACCAAAGTACACTGTTTTAAAATACAGCTGTATGTTTTCTTTAGTCAAAAATACAAGCGCAGAAGACTGACATTGGTTGCTTAGGTGCCTATGGTTATTTTGACTGTGCCTCAAACTTTAGTGCTTTTGTAACCCAATCTGGATGGATACTAGAACAGATGAGGTCTGAATTTGAGGATGCGAGTTTCTGTGTACTAGGAAGAGTTGGCATATATTGAGCTATCAGAAATAGAAGTAAATATCAGAGGAAGCTAGTAGTAGAAACAACTGCAAGACTGACATGTTCACCACTGCATGGAAGTTCCCCGACAGCAACAGAAAACCAAGCCTTGCAAATTTGCAGTTCCCGTGCCACTCTTAAATGATGGTGCTATTAGAAAAGTTCTAGCCTTACTTTAAGATGTTCTGGGTATCATTAGGATAACTGACAATGTGGGTGCCAAAAACTGTCTCCATATTAAGCTACCTCATCATCTGTTTTCCACACATTTTTTGTTCTTTGCGGTCACAGGCGAGACTGAATTGGAAAGTGAAAGTGCTGCTACTATGGAACCTCAACCAATTCCTGGGGAGAAAAAGACAGGACAACCTCTGCAGGTTCTTTCTGCATCTCCCTGGGGCACTGGCAGCAGTGCTGAAGACGCTCAGACAGAAGTTAAACTTCAAAACATGAAAGTAAGAATGAATTTACAAAAGGTTTTGTCGCTAAATTCAGAGAATTATTCTCGAACCTCTACGACATGACTGTTTTCACTTTGTGAGGAATAAAACCTGTGGGAGGAAACACTATCTGAGTCCTTTCACTGCGCCCTCAGGTCTTCTCTAACACTAGAAGTGAGGCACAGATCTTAGGTTTCTCAGGGAGAGAAAGGAGTTACAGCTGTATCCAAACCTGGGAACAGCTTTGACTAGTAAAATTCCTCCTACCATTTAGGTGTGGATTAATAGATTTCAGAGTGTACAAGGGACATCAGGATTCAAACTCATGCTGTAAGGGAAGAAGAGCGTGAGAGGGAGCTGAACGTCGACGGCCAATAGGACACTTCCAAGTAGTCAGTTGTGTAGAAATAAAGCCCATCTGCCGGGCAGAATCGGGATTAAGTGAAAATCAAACAGGTTTGGGAGCCATTTCAACTTTTTTCCCTTGATTTTTCCAGCTCCTGGAAAGAGAAGAAGCTCTAAGGGAGAGAGAAGCCTGCCTGGATAAACTAAAAGAGGTGGGGTAATTTAAGGATGCTTATTGCCTTACGTGCCATTTAGCTTGGTGTTTGCTATCTGAAGATATCACGTGCTTGCCAGCTTCAGTGCTTCTCTCTTTAAAGTACTTGAAATATGGAAATGGAAGTTTGTCTGATCGTTTTCATACTGAAATGGCACTTCAGGTTGTTTCTAAAATACTGTGGTTAATCATGTTTGAAATGTGATATTTGCACAGCAGAAGGACGCAGAAGTGAATAAGCTTGAAAGGTCACTGAGGGAGATCACCAAATGTCGGGATGATCTCTGAGAAGCAAATGAATCCTTAAGAAAACAGGCAAGAGGAATTATTTCCTACCATCAGTAACTTTCCAAGTCTGAGTTAACAGTGTTAATTTCTCTGAACAGGATGTTTGCAAAAGTGATGATTTTCCAAGACAGGAATTGCATGAGTGCATGAAGCTACTTTCTGATCCTTCTTTGGGTACATCTGCTCCCATGGTTACTCAGTAGCTTCAGTTGTTTTCAGGAGTGCTGATGAGAGCAGTTTTGCCTCTGTTCTTAATGTCAAGCTCAGGCAGCAGTTCCCCATAACACAGAGTTAAAACTTTCCCCTCACTCGACTGCTGAATCTGACCTATATGCTGACAGGGAAATAGATCTTTCCCAGGGATTCTTCCCACTAATTGAGGAAACCAAATAGCAATCTGGAGGTCAGGGCATCAGACTCCTGGCAGGTATTTGCATTAACCAGTAGTTCTGGAAGTAAATGCTGATTTTTAATGGTCTTTTGTTTCTGCGTGAGCAGCCAGGTTGTGTTGCATTTTGTATTTCAGAAGGCCAGGCAATGCTGCCACAAGTCAAAGTCATTTGTGTTAGCGTGAGAGGGAGCTGAGCATAGATGGCCATTAGCACACTTCCAAGTAGTCAGCTGTTGTGTAAATAAAAACAAAACCCCATCTGCAGGGCAAAATCAAGGTTAAGTGAAAATTGTTTTTGGAGCCATTTCAACTTTTTTCCTTGATTTTTCCAGCTCTAGGAACAAGAAGACGCTCTAAGAAAGCGAGAGGCCTGCCTGGATAAACTAAAAGAGGTGGGGTAATTTAAGGATGCTTATTGCCTTAAGTACCATTTAGCTTGGTGTTTGCTATCTGAAGATATCACGTGCTTGCCAGCTTCAGTGCTTCTCTCTTTAAAGTACTTGAAATATGGAAATGGAAGTTTGTCTGATCGTTTTCATACTGAAATGGCACTTCAGGTTGTTTCTAAAATACTGTGGTTAATCATGTTTGAAATGTGATATTTCTGCAGCAGAAGGATGCAGAAGTGAATAAGCTTGAAAGGCCACTGAGGGAGATCACCAAATGTCGGGACGACCTCAGAGAAGCAAATGAATCCTTAAGAAAACAGGCAAGAGGAATTATTTCCTACCATCAGTAACTTTTCAAGTTTGAGTTAGCAGTGCTAACTCAAGAAGAGGATGTTTGCCAAACTGATGATTTGTCCAAGACAGAAATGGGGTGATTGCATAAAATTATTCTCACCCTCTCTCTTTCTGAATTCTTTAGGCATTTTTGGAGTGTGTTCTTTTATGTCACTTCTTTATGAAAAGAAGAGAAAGAATAAAACAGTTGTTTATTAAATCATTTTGCTGCTCAGGAACTCCATCAGAGGATTTCAGAGCGTTGTTTACGAAAAAGTGTTTTCCATTCACTGATGTTTGAGTATTTTTCAATTCTTTCAGTTAAGTGATGAGATTGTAGAGAAGAAGTACTTGAATGAACAAATAAGGGCAGGAGAAGCTCGTTTCAGCTATCTGGAAGTAAGGTTTTTTATTATCTGTGCATGCTTCCTTTGTAGGTACCAAGTAAAATAGAATTCATGGCTCTTTTTTGTTGTAGTGGAAACATCAGTTTATAATGGCAGAGCTGTCTAAGGGTACCTGTGAAGTGGCACAACAGACGACACCTTTCATGCAGGAAGAAGTGAGGGCAGCATCAAAAGGGGATAAGGTAAGAACTGGGCAAGGTGCAAAGTTCTCTCAAAAGCCATTCAGCAGTGGACCATTCTCTATAGACCTGTTGAAATAAGAAAACGTAGCTGCTACTTTTTTCATTCTAATAGTTAATTAGTTACAGAAAGAATAGAGGGGGGAAGCAGGCAGTAAAGGGTTTTATTGTGAGAGTAGAAAAGGTCAGCCTGTTTTGTATAGACCTTGGATAGAGTAATGAAAGCAGAATGACAGCTACTAAGTCAGTATGAATCCCAGCAGTCAGATGGAATGGCTGAGTTGTCACATATAAAACAGAGCCATCATTTTGAAGGAAAGTGTCGTGTTCAGCTTCAACTTGCAAGTTTCAGCCTGCCTTTTATTACCAGTGGTTTTTGCCAGCTGGTGATTTATCTTGTATTTTGTGTGTAGCACTGTCTAGAATTCATGTTTTCCTACAGAGATGCTCACACCTAGTTCAAAGTATTTGAATGTCTGCATTGGATGTCCAAGTTTCAGTTAAGGACTTCTAACAGATGATGCTATGCTCTACTGAAAGCCCTTCCTTTCATCTCTGTGGGGATAACAAGGCTTGGAAATCCATGCGGTATTCAGGAGTTCTACTTTTACTGCTTTCCTTCCTTCTGTGAAGGGTTTGTAGCACTGGTATTGGCCTTGATAGTTGAGCTCACACGCCGTATCTCTGCTTTGCAGGCAAACCTGTGTAAAACTTAAAATCTGTCTAAGGAGGTAATTCTTTGACCTCCACAGGCCCTGAGCAGTGAGTGCTTGCACGTGCAATCTGGCAAATTCCAGGAATAATTTGAGATTTTGGTTTGGTTTGTTTCAGTTTGGTTTTTGGAGGCTTGTTTTCACTTGTAGCCTGCTCACAGGCTAAGCTGACATTCTGCATGTAAGTTTGCCTTTGTGTGTTTTTACAGCTCTGCCTATGGCTGCGGAGCAGCTGCAGTGGATGCTGTTTGTGAATCCTAAACTACACATGCCCCTGATGAGATTGATCTACTGGTGTGTAAGACAGCTAGACAATGATATTAAGGTAAATTCTCTGCAGATGTTCAGGTGTTTTGTATTTTAAGTACACATGGAAAGTGGATATTTTCAGGGTGTATGTATAATAGAAACCTGGCTGTCTTTGCTAAACATCGATTCCTAACAGAGAAATGGAAAAGTATGGCAAAAAAAACCCACACTTCTCATAAGCTAAACTTTCTGAGATCAATTTATAGATTTTTGCACTGTGTATCAAAACATATTTTTACATACATATGCGATCCCTGTTGCAATGGTGTCTAAGCAACTCAGGAAGTACATTTTTATAAATGTGCTTAGCAGACTTGGGAGTTAGGAAAGGAAATATGTTTTTGTTCACTTTCTGTGTGAGACTAGCTGAAATTGATGGCAAATTGCGGCAAAGCAGCATGGGAACTTTGGCTTTGTTCTCTGCTGAATGTCCCACTGAATTAACTGTTGTTTCTCTTGACAAGGAGAAGCTCTGTTAAATGATCGCACTGTAAAGTTTGATTCTGAAGTAATATTTCTGCACAGTTTATGATGAAAATGGAATTACTGTACCTTACCTGCACAGAGTTCTTAACATTCATGTTTAGATCTGCAAATGCTTCTGCAGCTCATGACTTCAGGCATCTGCACAGGACAGCATAGGCAGCACCGACTGAAACGGGTTTCCTCTGCAACCAGAGGCAGCTCAAAGAATGTCAGCACATCACAGGCCCTCTCTCCCCAGTCTCTTTGTGCAGTTAGTGTTGATAAGGCCCTGTGCTGATGGCGTTCAGTTGCTTTTGTAACGCGAGCAGTATCCTCTGTGCAGGTTCTGTTGTGATACAGGATCGAACATTTGCTATTTCACACGTCATCCCCAGGGGAACAGAGTAGGTGGAGCTTCATGTGCTTTCATGCTTACACTCAACGTGCACACTGTTTGATACAGGTCCCAGCAATGGCAGAAACAATGTCGGGACTTGCTGAAGATATTTTCACAGGCATAAGAAGTAATGGAGATGTGCACAGTTCTTCCAGCCTCTGTGCAAAGAGTGAATCCAAATCAGCACTCTTCTTTACAGGTCCCTTTATGCCTATGAGGTTTCTCTCAACTATGGTTGTGCTTACAACAGAGACACGAGGTAAGCTCTGGGTTTTATTGGATCTTTTTATTATGATTCTATGATTATTTTTTGATCCCTTCATTTTCCTTTTAGTTTTCTTTCAGTGTTATTTTTTTCCAGGCGTGTACCTGGACAAAGCCCAGCAGTTCCATGATACCAAAGTGTCCATGATGCTTTCCTAGTGAAGGGAGTTTCACTTGAATGATACCTCCTTGTCCAGCCAAATGTACTGAAACAAATACAAACCTTGCCATTATTCATTTCATGTTGTAATTTATGTGGCCATTTTAATACAGTGTATTTTAATCGGAGAGATGGCCGGCGTGATAAAGGAGGTGGCAGTAATCTTTCAAGCTATTGCTACAGCAGAAGCCAAGACCTTTACTGCACATAATGATACAGCACTTCCTCTTCTGTCAAGTGAAATAAGCAGCAAATTTCAACTGGTTCTAGAATATCACTGTCCTCTTTAAGCTGATAGATTTTTCACCTGTCCCTTGGAAGGCTGGTCAGCTGCAGTGCCAAGCATTTCTTTTCTGGCATAGTTAGCTCTAAATGTTCTACTTCTGCCTTTATAGATCCGTGGACAGATAGATGATAGAGAGGTATGGTGTTCATGGGTACGTCTGAGAAAGCATATATCCTCAAGGTGTCTGTCTCCAGCAGATGGCACTGTAATTAAGCTTTTGCCAGTGGAGGAAGGTTTTCCTTTGTACTTTACCAGGTGATCAGTGCTATTCCAAGATCCCGAGAAAGATTTCACATCAGGAAATGAAGAAGATTAGATTGTTTCCCTTGATCTGAATTCCCTGCATCATTTAGTGCACTGCAGAACTAATGGACGGCTGCATGAAATAGATGCAGTGAAAGTTAAACTGCAGCTTTGGATGGAAAGGAATGACAGTAGCTGCTGTCCTGAAATCATGGCTCTTATTCAGATGAATGAGCCCTTTACTCCTTCAATAGAGGCTTCCCAGATGTTGAAGCCTACATGGTCTGAAACTATCCAGTTTCCAACTTCTTTTCTTTCTTCTTTGGTGTATAAATTGTAGCTGGTCTTTTTGTCCACTCCCAACCACTTTTAAGGAAGAAAATGAGGCAGAGGATATCTTTAAAGTTAGAAACATTAATCATCATTTCAGCCATTTGACTTTTTTTTGGTAGTATATATTTGTTTAAGTAATTCTGAGGATAAATATTCACATATTGCTTAACAGAACTGTGACTGTAGAAATTGTATTGCTTGTTTTCTACTCTCTTCCAGTGAATTACCTGGAGCAGGCATTTCGTTCCCTTACCAGGGACTTGAGGACTGGTGAAGGAAAGACCTTTTTTTTGAGATACCAGCGTGTGCCTGTCTTGCTACGTCACCTAAATACATCCAACAAGCAACAGCTTTCTGGTGCTCTTGATGGCTTACATCAGATGACCACAGAATCTGGTAAGCTGGGATATATTTGTATTTTAAATAAGGATATAAAGTTTTGATGGAAACACGTGAGGTAAGCAGAAGTGCCAAATACAAAGCAGCATGGTTCTTCTCTGTAAATACCCTAATCTGTCACTAGCATTCATTCATTTGTGTCATGGACAGTCACTGGAGTTACATGGCTCATTTCTCAACTGTGCATCTCTCCTTCTCACTGTAAGCAACCCCAGCACTGAGTTATGAGATGTTTTGTAGCGAGATAAGTGGCAGAAACACTTCCTTAAATTCCTCATAGCTTTGCTTGGTACTAAAGTAATTAAGAAACAGACAACTGTAACATGAAACCTGAGCAGGATCTGGCATGACTTGGAAGAATTTCACCAGCAGTGCATCTGGCAGGAGTCATTTTGAGATGCTAGATGCCTCGGTTTGGAAGGGTAATGGAGTAGCGTTGAGAGAGGGTCACGTTTTGCCATGTTGCTTCTCATACAGGATCCTCCTTGGGGAAGGAGGAGCAATGCTTAATTGAACTAACATTGGGCTGGGAATTGATTTCTCAGCAGCTGGAGATAAGCTTTCTGCAGTGCTTTTCTCTCTGGTAGAATCAATTGCCCACACACAAGTCACTGTCTGCTTCTGTTCTGTAGCACTAATTGACCAAAGCATTGGACTGCTCTGACAAAACACCTCGAAGTGCTAGACACAAGCTGGACTGTAAACCTACGGTATGCCTTCTGTCACTTTGATTTGGCTCTTTAGTTGCTGACCGTATCTCTGGGGGCTTACTGACAGGCAGGAATGTGTTCAGGATGGCTCTTTGGTACGCACCCTGCAGACACAGACCGCACGGGCTGCTGCCTCTTCACACAGTGCCACTTCTGCACTGAAGGCCAGTTTGTGCATCTGACAGTGCCAGCTAGCAACTGCCCACAGATACTGCTGCCTTCAGTGCGTGGTGTAATGCTTGGTGAGATGTACTCCGCATCAGGAGGATGGCACTGGGTCCTTTGTAGGTGCAGCCAATGCCACGCAATTCCTAGTTCCACCTGAGTTGTGCACCACGTGCCCAGAACCAACCCAGTTATTCCATTGTTCTCATGGTTGCATATGGAGCCCTCAGAAGCCATCAGTTACCGGTCTACTTTGTTCTGCCCCAACTTCTGTGGAGCGATTTTAACGCCCCTTTCTTTTGCAGGTTCCTTACAGTCCTTCCTGGCAGCCTGCAGTAACCAGTCCTTTTTCCATCACTGCTCTGCCTTGCTTCATAACTCCAGGCTAGACACTCCAAACATGGAGAAGCTCCTGGGTGTACTGCAGCACCTCTCTGCTATAAGGTAATCCCTTCCTGCCATTCTTCTGTTGGTTATTGTAGAGATCCGTACACGTGGGAACCTTTCTCTTCCTCCTTCTTCAGAACCTCTGCTCTGCTGTTTGCTTGCTCCAGGGCGGACAATGCTGGACGTTCTTTGTTAGCAGTTACCTGGCACAAAACATGTGCCATTTTACCTGATAAAAACCTCTGGACTTTTACTCTTGCATGTGACAAAGGAAAACTGACATTTTCCAGATAAAACACAGTTTATAGCCACGAGGCAGTTCAGGCTTTTGGGGGATTGTTAAACTTTAGAACAGAGGTTGCCATTGCTTATTGGGATTGGTTGATTGTAACAGAGATCTTTATTGTGTCAGTGGAAGCGTGCTGCTGGGTTTCATGGCTGCGTTACCTAATGGGATTGTTTCGTTTCCCTAAGCAGGCATCTGAGCTCACTGTTGTTTCCCTTAGAGTTCATTATTTACAGAGCTCTGGGATTTGTTGGGTTTTCTTAGGAACAGATCTGAACTCTGGGAAAACAGTGTTTCCCTGTGAAATACCCTGGTTTGAATCACAGCTGTCATTGGAAGTAAACTAGAAGAAAAGCTAGCCCAGAAATCCAGATTGTTTTTAATTGTTGCTTTTAATAAAGACCATCTTACAGCCAGTGCTGTGAATCTTTTTAACTGGACTTTGAAATACTCCTGAAAGTGAATTCTTTCTTTTTGTCACTGGCTTTGTAGCATGTCATTGTTACGTTTGCCTTGGTATCATTCTGGATTTTCTGAACACCTCCCATTGCTGAATTTGTACTTTTCACTGGGGAAATCCCCTCACACCTTTCCTTAGGATTTCATTATACGGTGTCTCAATAGCACTTAGTCAAGTGAAAGTACAGTACCTGATGATTTTTGCCAAGATTTTTCTCTCTGTCCCTTGAGAACTTTCAGCTGGGAGACAGAATTATACAAAACTCCCAAAGTAATGCAAGTTTTTCCTCATACAATAAGTCATTTTCTGTAGTGCCTTTCCTGTACTGCTGTAACTCGCTGATTTTCAGTGACCAAACGTCAACTGTTTTATGCCAAATCTTTTTCAGGAGCAATAAGGAGATGTTTGCATTGTTTCAACTCCACGAACTGATTGAAGATCTTCAGAAGACGACAGACCCAGTTAACTCTTCCATCTGTACCAACCTGAATTCCATTCTGTCAAATCTGGGAGCAGAGCAGAGTGGCACTCGTGCTGCCCAGCTGACCCTACACAGCTCACTAGCCATCCTTAACATGTAGAACTGTATAAATAGAGTAGTGCTTAACAGTAAAGCAGACTAACAGCTTTTAACCACATTGGTGTGCTGTTAGGTCTCTAGCGCATCCTGAGAGTCCAGAGACTTCCCCACAGGACTCCCAAGATCCCCAAGCCCAATGGGACTCCCCACACCCTCCTAAATCCAATAAGCACCCCCAGAAAAGGCAGGACCCCTGGGAACCCTCAGCCCCTCCCAATCCCTATAGGACTCCCCACAGTAAAACAGGAGCCCAGAGAGCCCTACAGCCCAATGGGACCCCCAACCACAATGGGACTGCCCAACCCCAATAAGACCCCCTCCAAAAAATCAGAATAGGAGCCCCTGGAGTCCTCAGTCCCAATGGGCCACAGCTGCCATCCATCAGTCCCCTGTAAATTCTCGATGGAAAGTAAAGGCATCGACAGCATGAGATTATCAAGCCAGAAACAGGCAACACAAACAGAGTGGGGAGAAATGCTCTGAGTTAGAGATTCGGCTGAGCTACCCAGATCTTCTTCTCGGGCTCACCACCCAGCTCAAAGAGTTTGGTGATCTTCTCACTGGTCGTAGCAAAGGGGCTGGACCGATCAAAGGAAAGATCTCAGGACTGAGCAGCACAAGAACACCTGGATCACATCCCAGGTGGCTTCAAACAGGTGTGAGGTTCTGCTGTGATGCTGAGATTGGCTTTATAGCAGACCCCCACTTGTCTCAGATCAGCTCCGTGTCCGTACCAACAGAGGTACCTCGGAACTGGCTGCTGCTCACACAGCGTGTATTTCTAAAAAGCAGAAGCTTTCACAAACGCTACAGAAACCTACCACAGCTCAAGGAGACGCTGCAGAATCACCTCTCTGTGAGACCTCTGTGGGCTCATCTGCTAAACCCATCAGGAAACACCTCAGCCAGCTGCAAATGGCGTTCCCCAGGGCTGCTGCACTGTGCCAAAGAAAGACAATTAGCTGCCTCCACAGTGGCATGGCCACTATTAAATGCTTTAAATCATGCTGAAATGAGGAATATTACTTTAGTGAATGAAAATGAACTTTTGAAAGATAGTATTAAAAAGTTAGAGCAAGAACTTGGCATATTAACAGGGAAAAAAACAATTCTGCATCTTCCAATAGGTCAAGTTCGTAACATCTCAATAAACAATGGCCAGACTCCTGAATCAACAGACTGTGTTGATCAGGAAAATAAAAAATCTAAATCAGATCTCGAATCTCCGATTTTGACAGATCCACTAGAAGTCCGTCCTGTCATAACTCGGAAAACAAAAGAAGTACAGGACAGACCGGCACGGGTGCTGCCTGATCAGTGGCCCCCTGCCCAGACTCACTTGCATGTAAGAGCCCAGCCGTACACAGCAACAGAGTTGATGGATTTAGTACAGCGATTTCGGCAGAAGCCTAGAGAAAGTGTGCCAGCTTGGTTATTAAGACTGTGGGACTCTGGGGCAGAAAGTGTTTTGGTGAATGGCCCGTAAATAGCCAAGTTGGCCACCATGACTGTCCTTTCTGCTCTCAGGCAGAGGTTATATGTGGGTAATCAATATCTTGATGAAAACCATTCTATAATAGAATGGCTGATGGCAGCCTGCGGTATGGTATGGCTCAATCAATCTGATATACCTCTACATACAGGGATGTGGTCCTCCATGGAGGACCTTCAAAATTATATCCACGAAGTAAGCATAAGGGAAGCAATTTATGAAGACACATTTGACAGCCCTGATATGGTCAAATTCTCAGGAGGGATGAGAGACTTAATTCTACAGCAAGCTCCCTCTCGTTTGTATGGTACTCTGGTCTCTATATTGAATCCCCTGGTGGGCTCAGAAGCAGTAGTCCAGCAGGCTGCCCAGTTAGTGGCCGACCTAGGAGAAACAGAACGCCTGCAGACCAGGCACAACATTTGGACATTAGAAGAAGCCGAGGTCCTGCCGGTGACTAAAACCAAAATGCCGGCTACTCGAGCTCCTCAATTGGGACCCATAAGGGTCTCCCGAAAACAAGTGTTTAATGATTTAATACGGGCTGGGGTCCAATTTGCTGAGATTGACCGCCAGCCCAACCATGTCCTTATCCAGCTTTGGAGACAGCTAAAGGACAACCAAAAATTTCAGAACTACCCTAAGAAACCAAGGGTAAGGGTTATAGAGAGAATGCCAACAACAACACGGAACTGAGAAGATTTCATTGTTCCTAATAGAAAAAAAAGCCGCCTCAGGTGTCCCAGACCATGATGCCTGAGCCACCGGAAGCAAAAGAATTGGCCATAGCACAATTCATGGTGTGACGAGGGATGCTAGTCCTCCTAGAGCCTCCAGACGGGACCGGAGGCCCTGTGTAGAATTAACGATTTATTGGTCCCAAAAAAACATTCAAAGAGTTATGGCATTAGTGGACCTGGAGCAGAAACATCAATTATCTTCGGAGATCCAACCAAATCTGATGGAGACAGAGTGATGATTGGTGGTTCTGGGGGACAGACTGTTCCTGTCACCCAAACATGGTTGAAACTGGGGGTTGGGCATCTCCCACCCCAAGAGTACAAGGTATCTATTGCCCCAGTCCAGGGGAATACACCCTGGGCATAGATATTCTATGGGGTCAGGCTCTCCAGACAACTGTGGGAGAGTTCAGACTTGGACAGAGATGTATCCGTATCCGGGCGGTGCAGGCAATATTAAGAGGCCATGCGAAACATGGGCCTATTTGCCTGCCGACTCCGCGACGATTACTAATGTAAGGCAGTATAGAGTCCGGGTGGGCAAGATGAAATATGGGGAACGGTGCAGGAATTAGAAAAAGTGGGCATTGTAAGACCTGCACGCAGCCCATATAATTCCACCATATGGCCAGTGCAAAAGTCGGATGGCACGTGGAGAATGACAGTGGATTATAGAGAATTAAATAAGGTCATGCTGCCTGTTCATGCTGCCATACCCAATATTGCCTCCCTAATGGACACATTGAGTAGGGAGATAAAAACCTATCATTGTGTCCTAGATTTGGGAAATGTGTTCTTCAGTATCCCGATTGGTGAGGAATCGCAAGATCAGTTTGTGTTTATGTGGGTAGGCAGGCAGTGGACCTTTCAGGTCCTGCCACAGGGGTACGTGCATTCACCAACGTATTGTCACAATCTAGTGGCGCGTGACCTGGCTGATTGGTAAAAACCTGATGATGTTAACCTGTATCGTTATATTGATGATCTCCTGCTGACATCCGACTCACTGGAGGCAGTAGGGCAGGCGGCAGATTCATTAACTGCCTATTTACAGCAGAGGGGGTGGGCTATAAATCCCCAGAAGGTGCAAGGTCCGGGCCTGTCTGTAAAATTCCTGGGGGTGGTTTGGTCAGGAAAGACCCAAGTACTGCCGAGTGCTGTCATAGATAAGGTTCAGGCGTTCCCAGTCCCTACAGCATCGAAGCAGCTGCAAGAGTTTCCAGGTACGTTGGGTTACTGGCGTTCCTCACCTAGCGCAGCTGCTAAGGCCGCTGTACAGACTCACAAAAAAGGGGCAGTTATGGGACTGGGGGAAAAAAGACCAGGATGCTTTCCAACCAGCACAACTGGCAGTTAAACCAGCCCAGGCATTGGGTATATTTGATCCTACCCTCCCAGCTGAGTTGGACATCCATATTACTCAAGACGGCTTTGGTTGGGGCCTGTGGCAACGCCAGAGTTCTGTTTGGACCCCCATTGGTTTCTGGTCTCAGGTCTGGCATGGAGCAGAAGAAAGATGCAGTATGATTGAAAAACAGTTATTGGCTGCCTATTCAGCATTCCAGGCAGTAGAGCCAATAACCCAAACGGCTGAAGTTATAGTTCAGACCACTCTGCCGATTCAGGGGTGGGTGAAAGGTCTGACCCACCTTCCTAAGACAGGGGTGGCCCAAGCACAAACAGTGGCACGATGGGTCGCCTACCTCAGCCAAAGGAGCAGTCTGTCTTCATCACCCTTGAAAGAAGAACTTCAGAAGATCCTCGGCCCAGTGACGTATCAGTGATGCACCAAAAGAAACACTGGTCGCTCCACCAGAGAAGAGTCCCGTTCAGGAGGGAGAATATCCTATCCCTGAAGATGCCTGGTACACAGATGGGTCCAGCAAGGGCAACCCAGGCAAGTGGAGAGCGATAGCATTCCATCCCTCCACCGAGACAGTCTGGTTTGACGAGGGGGATGGTCAGAGCAGCCAATGGGCAGAACTGCGAGCCGTGTGGATGGTTATAACCAAGGAACTGGTGATGGTATCCTGAATATCTGTACAGATAGTTGGGCTGTGTACCGGGGGGCTCACTCTTTGGATTGCACAGTGGGCCATCCAGCAATGGACTGTCCACACCCGACCAATCTGGGGCAAAGACATGTGGTTGGACACATGGAATACAGTCCAACACAGGACTATATGTGTCTACCATGTTTCTGTCATCAGCCCAGTGGTGTGGGACATGCCCCAGTACAAGCCCAAGTGTTGACCCAGGATAGAAAGACGGCCTGGATCTTGCCCTGGAGAGCAGACCTTCCCCTCCTGGTACCCCTGAAACATCTGTATTACTCCCCGCGAGTCTTTGAGCCTTCAGGATCACCACAAGGAACGAAATGCCATCAAAGCGTTCCAGTGTCACTGTCAGATCACGTGCAACACCAGTGATGGCCTACCTGGGACTGATGGAGCAGAGGACGGACCTGCAGCTCAGACCGCATGCCTCCAGTCACATCATCGAGCACTGGCCCAGAAAAGAATATCAACATCCCCCGGTCGTCACTCGTCTTGAACTGTACCAATGTGCGTTGCAATGGAAATTGTATAAGCGTCGCGATATAGCGGACCTCTGTATTAGGAAAAGCTTACCCTTTAGTCAACCTGATCATTGGTTCACACTCTGAAGAGGTGGAGTGTAAGGGAATTGCTGAATCACAGCCTGAACCTCTGATTGATCACCTGAGGCCAGCAATGAGTCAGCTGTAGGAGCACAGGTAAAGGCAATTCCCCTGTGCTGCTGGAAGAGGGTGGAGCCTGGCTCCACCTCTCCTAGACCGATGTAAGAGCTGACTGCCAGTGGAGAAGGATCTCTTCTGTAGATCCACTCTGCTGGAGTTTCTTGAGCAAGCCCAGGATATGGGTATGCGTCCTATCCTCTTTGTGTTTTTATAATCTGCTTTGCCTAACTCTCTTGTTTATTTCATAATTTATCATCTTAATATTCTTTAATTATACATGTCCAAAGGAGGGCACCAGAACTGAGAGATCTGAAGTTCAAAGTTTCTTTGGGATTGACTGCTTGTTCCGACTGGGCCCTTCTCACATCCCACATCCTGTGATGAGACACACTGCCCACATGGGACTTGGGCCTCAAAACATCCTTGCACTTCATGCAGAGTCTGGGAGCTTCTGTCCCCTTGCCTTTCCTTTGACATCTGTCAATGGCTTATGGGCTGATTTGGCCTGGTTACATGACTAGCGGGGCGGAGGGATTTCGCAAAATCGGCGCCTCCAGAAAAAGGGAACAGGGGACCCCAAAATAAATAAAAACAGTGACGACGATCTGAGGAGAAACCAACTATTTTACTAAATATAGTATCGGAATGCAAGATAACACACTATGATACAACATAATTAGAATTGAAGCTAATAAATGAAATATAATGGGAGAGAAAGAATGTCTGAAAGGTGGATAGGCCTCACCATAAAGGTGAGATGCGCAGTCCAGTTGAGCAGCAGGGAGACAGGAGGAGAGCTGACAAAGAAGAGCCCATCAGGTGACCTCGCCAGGAGTTATATCTCCTCTCTGACCACAAAGCCCCTTGGGGAATGTAGTTGTTCTTCTCCTCTGGGCAGGTACCCGGAACTTGAGCATTAACAGTTAAACTCCCAGTGCACTACGTGATGTTATGATGTGGAATACCGGTAACTAATTATCATAAAACCATGACAGACATCATACAAACGTCCATCCCACTGCCCCAGGAAGGGCCGTGAGCCAGCATGAAGGACAGGATCTCCCTGCCAAGGGTCTGGGGATCAGGGCTTGGCCTTTCTGCTTCATAAGACAAAGGAGGCTTTTCTCACCATCAGAGCCACCATCCCAGTGCCTTGGTCTGCCTGTAATCATGGCTTCCACTTATTTGCTCTAACAAGTCCCTGGGGAAGCTTGCTTCATAATGGCCTCAGTGGAGCCCATTAATACTCCAAGAAACTTCACTGTTACTTCTGACTTGATCTTCTTGAGCACTTTGTACAATCTTCTGTCTACACTGGAGGTTTATGGGCTCAGCAGCAAATGCCCCCTAGGACCCATTACAACATGAAGAACCCTTTGTGCCTTGTGCCTTCCTGTCATCTTCTTCAGGTGTTCAGAACTTGTACAGCAAACTGGAGAGATATCTGGAGAGAGCTAAAAGAGGAAGATAATGACGGGCATTAATGAAGACTATTTATTTATTTATTTATTCAAAGTTGGGTTTAAACAAGAAGTTAAAGCAGCACCTGGCAATTTATACTGACCCAGGATGTCCCCTAATGAGCTTTGCTCTGTCATTGTGTGGACAGATGTCCTCCTCAACTTTTCCACCCCATTTCAACTCATATTTCCCTATGGGACTCGCATCACTTTTCCTCACATCACACATCTCCTCTGCAGTCCCCCACTCAGTGTTAAACCTCCTTTGCACCAATTCCTACTGGCTTTCCTAAGAGAACAAGTTGTGCATGGGAAATGAACGATTTCTCTCTTTTTTTTTTTTTTTTTTTTTGCCAACAAACAGTTGTAAACATGATGCAATTGAATGAACAGTAAAACATAGTGGTCAATTGCATGCCTTGTCCAGGCTGCATCTAATGAGTTCTGCCTTTCACAGGGATTATCTGTACAAGAAATGAGTTAGACAGAGATAGGAAGGGAGAGATATAATCACAGTTAAGGAGTTGAGAAAAGAATTAATCACTCTTTGGAGAGAGGGAGCAATAATCTCCCCGAAGATCAATGATCAACCAGATAGTTGGAAGGTATCTGAATGAACAAAGAGCAAGGGATGGGGAAATCTGGAGAGCAGTGGGAAGAGGATGTGACCAGATGGCCTGCTGAAAACATGCCCTGAACCATGGTCATTTATTTAGAAGACCTGGAGACACCTGAAGGATGAGGGACATCAAATACACAGCAGGGTAGAGCAGTGGATGCTGGACATTAGTCACAGGGCATTGGCACTGGCACCACTGACTGTGTCCCTGTACCTGAAGGCATTTGTGTCCTGCAAACACAGTTCTGGAAATCATTGACTTTAAGAAAAAAATAAAAACATAAAAAGACACAAAATCCCCTCAAAGACTAGTGCTCTCAACCTAAAAAGGGAGAGGACTCCTGAGAATACTTGTAGTTGAAAAGTGTGTTAGCATATTTTCAATGACGTCTGTCTTTGTCTTCAATCCTTTCTTTCAGTTTTACTGACATTAATGAACATCTTTCAGACTTAAGCTTCAAAAAGAAAAGAAGATCCATTTGTGTCTTGCCAAGAGCCCTGTGCCTGCCAGAATTTCCCTGCCCTGTCCATGACATCTCTCAGTCTTTGCATGGATGGAGTTACACTGAGCTCTTTTCTTCTTTCTCAGATATTGTTTTAGATGGTCCCATGCAGCACAGGACTCATCACGCTCTTCATGCCCTTCATGCCAGGTACCCTGCCCCATTCTACTGTGGGTCCACACTGACCCAAGCGTTCCCTGTGCTGCCTATGTATTTCTACAAGCCTTTATTATATTTGATATGCCTGGTTTGATTCAGCTGTGCTTGAGCTTTAGCCTTCTTAAACACATCTCAGCAGGTACACTAGGACAAACTCTCTGCATTGATCCCAGCTGACCACTTCTTGTTTACACTTCCTATAAGCTTTCTTTCTGTACTGTACACCACAGACAGTTGAAGAAGCCAAGGTGTGCTCTCCTGAAGCCCAAAGGTGTGAGTTTGTCTTTTGCCCTCTCTTCAGACTCCTCAGCTCCACCATCCCATGGCCACTGCAGCCCAGGTTTTCTTCAGTCTTTACATTCCCCACAACCCCTGCTTTGCCAGTGAGTATGAGATCCAGCAGAGCACCTCTCCTCTTTGGTTCCTCTATGGCTTGGTCAAGAAGCTGCCATCTGTGCTCTCCAGGGATCTCCTTATGCCCTGCTGTGCTGTCCCTGCAGCAGATACTGCAGTGAAAAAGGCCTCCAAAGGGCCTGACAACGTGAGGCTCCCGTCTGTCTGCTGAGGGCACCTTCCACTTGCTCTTCCTGATCAAAAAGCCAGGAACAGACACTGATGGTCTCCTCTGTTTGCCATTTCCATTTGCTCTGACCTGACTGCTCTGCCATCCCCAGAAATGGCTCAGTGCACACTCACAGAGGGCAGTGGCCCTTTCCTTGTCTCCTCACCCGTCCATCATAAAGAATCTGTATCCCCCTTGTGCTACAGTCCAGTTGTGGAAGCCATTTCACCACGTCCCTGTGGTCCAAACAAGAGCTCAGGCCTGCAGCTGTACAAACCTTTCTCGCACAGCATGTGCTGGTGTACTCATCTGTGTAAAAACACATAAGAAAAAATCCTATCCAGGAGGCATTATTGGATTCGGTGCATCCATGGTATTTATGAAAACGGCACACAGGCATTGGACCCATTGTGGGGCACCAAGTTTTCCAAGCAGCATGGATACGCCTCGGGCATGGCTTTCCTGAAGGTCCTGTGCTGCATTTGCCAGCAGCATGTGGGTGTGCTGGACCCCCTAGGGAACTGGCATGACACTAAGCTGCTTCTGATGTCATTCGCATGTTAGCCCATAGAAAACTGAGGTTTCATCAGTTGAAGAATAAAGATGTGTGTCAGCTCTGCAGTGCCTTGAGCTCCAAAATATGCAGCAGATGGAGAACAGAGAAAGATCTGCCTCTTCTACTCATCCATTTAGTTAGCTGCATAACTCTGCTAGAGACGGGTAAAAAAGACACACTTGGGAGCCACGAATGAAGGGGTCTGTTGTCATTTAGGGTGGCCAAGGATACCTCTATCTCCTCTCTGGCCCTCAGCTGACGCTCAGTAAGGAGGTGTCTATCTCAGGGATTTCCTACACACTTTACAAGCGCTAGCACACATTCAGGAACACCCCAGGCACCTTGGTCATCATCCAGGGTCTGTGTGTGAGCAACTGGCTCCCCGCTGAAGGAACAAGGACTCAGAGCAGGAGCTCACCTGCAGGCAACTCCTTGTGCACACCTGAACTGAATCCCTGAATCTCTTGTGGGTCCGTGGGGAGCTGAATCCCATTTCAGCCCCAGGGTTTCCATCTAGGGATGAGATGCCTGCACTGCCTCTGCTGGATCACTGCCCTGCCCAGGGGAAGTCCAACTCTCCCTGTCCTTGTCTGTGTGCCCTTTTTGTTTCAGCAAACACTCTCAGGTAGGACTAGCCACATGTATGCAATTACTTACTGTGCACTGGATATTTGGTGGTTAATTTGGCAGATTTCAAAGTAGAGTTACAATGCTGTTGTCTTTCAGGAGCTGTTGGCTATGGGACATCTCAAGGGAGATGAATGGGAAGGATAAAACTCACATCCTCTGCTGCTGAGCTGGGCCGGTCTCCAGGGACACAGGGAGCTCCTACAAGTGGGCAGCGCTGCAGAGAGACAGCTGTGCCCAGGAGCAGCTCTTCTGCACAGCACAGCAGGGCTGGGCCATGATCTGCAGGTGACATGAGGACAGAAGAGAAAGGAGAGAGAGCTTACAGGCTGTGTGGGATGTGAGCAGGCTGTGAGCTCACTGGAGGAACATTGCTCACAGTCCTTGAAAAGGGAATTCTCTCGCAGCAGGGAATAGAGCTGCTTTTCCTGCAAGGATCACTGAATCTGGGACATGCCATTGCAGGTGATGCTGCAGGCACTCCATGTTTCTTTATTGTGGATAAATACCTGGTCTAGCTGAGGGCTTCCCTGCTGCAGCATCAGAGCACAGCCCTGAGAGCTGCGTGTCCCAGGATGGCTGCAGGCTGTGCAGCCAAGGCTGCAGCTGGATGCCCAGGGCTGTCCTGCAAGCAGGGACCCCATCATGACAGATGAAAATGTCCAGGGAGATGGAATAAGATTAGAAAATGAGAGGAAGGCAAAAGCTCCTTCAGCTTCTTTTTCTGATGGAATGCTGAATTTCATGGAATTAAATTCAAGTACTGGAGCTAAATGAGCACTGTTCTATGAGAAAGGAAATGTTTAATAGTATAGCAGGAGGAGTGATGCTGGGAATGGACTTGCCATTATCTTCTGCACTCTGAGCAGGACTCCATGCCCAGGAACTGCAGATGCCCAACAGCAGCTCCATCAGAGTTCCTCCTCCTGGCACTGGCAGACACGCGGCAGCTGCAGCTCCTGCACTTCTGGCTCTTGCTGGGCATCTACCTGGCTGCCCTCCTGGGCAACTTCCTCATGAGCACAGCCGTAGCCTGAGACCACCGCCTGCACACTCCCATGTACTTCTTCCTCCTCAACCTCGCCCTCCTCGACCTGGGCTGCATCTCCACCACTCTCCCCAGAGCCATTGCCAATGCCCTCTGGGACACCAGGGCCATCTCCTATGCAGGATGTGCTGCATAGGTCTTTTTCTTCCTCTTCTTCATCTCAGCAGAATATTTCATTCTCACCATCATGTGCTATGTTGCAATCTGCAAGTCTCTTCAATATGGGACCTTGATGGACAGCAGAGCTTGTGCCAGCATGGCAGCAGCAGCCTGGGGCACTGGGCTTCTCAATGCTCTGCTGCACACTGCCAATACATTTATGCTTCCTCTCTGCCAAGGCAATGCCTTCAACCTGTTTTTTTTATGAAATCGCCCAAATCCTCCAGCTCTACTGCTCAGTCCTACCTCAGGGAAACTAGGCTTACTGTATTTTGTGTCCCTTTGGAGCTTGCTGTGAGTCCACCTGGAATAGACTAAGAGTAAACCCAGAGGAAAGAGTGTGGAAACCTGATGCAAAAATAAGAGTAAAATACAGAGACAAGTGTGAGTAAACCAGAGTAAAGTGTGAGTGAAGTAGAAGAAAAGTTAGAGTAAACCTTGAGACAAGTGTGAGTCAAACACACAAAAAAGAAGTGTGAGTAAACCCAGAGTAAAGTGCAAGTAAACTTGAAGTAAAGTGTGATGTAAGCCCAAGTAAAGTGTGAGACAACACGGAGTAAAGTGTGAGTAAACAAGGAGATTGTGAGTAAAACCCAGAGTAAGGTGTGAGTTCATCCGGAGTAGAGTAAGAGTAAACCCAGAGAAAAGAGTGTGCAAACTTGGAGCAGAGCATGAGTAAATAACGGAAAAAAACTGTGAATAAAACAGGAGTAAAGTGTGAGTAAACTCAGAGTAAAGTATCAGGAAAACCAGGAGTAAAGTGTGGGTAGGCCTGGAAGAGAGAGCATACAAACCCAGAGTAGGGTGTGAGAAAACCCCAGAGAAAAGTATGAATAAACTTGGAGTAAAATGCAAGTAAAGCTGAAGAAAAATTTGAGTCCACCTTGCATAAAGTGGGAGCCAAACACATGCAAAACAGAAGTGTGAGTAAACCCAGAATAAAGCGTGAGTGAACTTGGAGTAAAGTGTGAGGTAATCCAAAGTGTGAGAAATCCCAGGGTAAAGTGTGAGTAAACATGGAGTAAATGGTGAGTAAAACCCAGAGTAAGGTGTGAGTCTGCCCGGAGTACAGTAAGAGTAACTCCAGAGTAAAGAGTGAGTAAAACCAGTAGAAAACTGTGAGTAAATCCGGAGTAAAATGTGAGAAAACTCGAAGTAAAGTGTAAGAAACATCTGGAGTACAGTGTGGGTAGGCCCGGAGAAAAGCGTGAGTAAACACAGAGTAAAGTGGGAGTAAACTTGGAATAAAGTGTGAGGTATGCCCAAGTAAAGTGCGAGAAAAGCTGGAGTAAATGGTTAGTAAATGTGGAGTAAAGTGTGAGTAAAAGTCAGAGTAAGATGTAAGCCCATATCAAAGAGTTAAGTAGATCAATCTATGCCTCTGACAGGGGGGCAGTAGGTTTCTGCCCTCCCCCACCCCCCTCCCGGCCTCACAAAATGGGAAGGGAAAGGGAAAAGGGATAGGGAGATGGGAGCTGAGCTCAAGGAAAAGAAAAAACAAAACAAAAAAACAGCAGCAACAATCTGTGGAGGAAAACTTATTTTACTATGATATCAGAATGCAAGATAACAGTATAATACAATCTAATTGAAATTGAGACTAATAAATCAAATAAGATAGGAGAGAGAGAAAGTTCCTGAGAATTCATACCCAGAGGCATTCAACCATGTCATTACTAACTGTAAGCTCCATTCCATCCAGCCCACCAGTACACACAGCAACCCTATCTCATCTCACCTGCCCTGCATCTCCACCCTGGAGAGCCCAGAGCCATCCATCACACACAGCACACCCCTCACAGCACCATTCCCACCACGTCTCACTCATGCTGATGATGCTGCAGCACACAGGGTCTCCAACTTTGGAGGCCAACGTGAAAAACCAGTAACACAAAACAGCCTTGCATATTGACACACTGGAGACAAACAAGGCTTGGTGTCACACAACTGCTCTAAGCTCTCGATTAAAGCATTCTGGAAGAGCAGTAGAACCAATGTGCAGCACGGCCAGGAAGGATGATAGAGTTGTGTGAAAGAAACGCTTTTCCCGGGGGCAAATAATGGGCTGGAAGAGGCACCCAAACCAAATCCTGCTTCCACTGTTCACTCTCTTCATTCCAAATGCTGACATTTATTTTAAGAACAATAAACAAGACTACAGTGAAGAAAGCTTCAGAACAACTCAGCTACTTTATTCACTCCCTTCCCTTTCCACTATAGACGGTTCTCAGAAAAACTCCAAGAGACACATTACTGCTGTCCTGACCATTCCCTCAGGTTCATCAGTGCACTCACAAATTACTGAGAGCAACACATGCACACAGACACACAGAACATCCCTACACATCTCCTTAGGAAACGGCATCAAAACGCTGCTGGCAGAAAGGGCAAAGAGAAAACCGGGCATGGTGAGAGAACTGCTTACAGCAGCAAGGAGAGGCCATCTGAAGCTCCTGGCTTAAGTCCCTTCTGCAGAGGGTGCCAGTGATGCACCAGAAACACCTGCAGGGCCAGTGAGGAGCTCTGCACTCTGCACAAAGCCCTTCTCACACTCGAGGCATTTCTAAGGCTTCCAGCCACGTGAACTCACTGGTGCAGGCACGGATTGGACTTCACCCAAGTGCAGACACTCCGGTACCGCAGCAGGTTCCAGCTGTGGCCAAAGCCCTTCTTGCAGGCTGCACATCTGTAGGGTTCCTCGTGTGGATCCATTGGTGTGTGATGAGCTCCCAGCTCTGGATGGACCTCTTCCTGCAGCAAAGACACTTATAGGGACTCACCCCTCGGTTGGTTCTCCGGGCTCTACTGAGGGTTGAGCTCCAGATGAAGCTCTTCCCACACAACCTGCAGACAGGATTTTCTCCTTCCTGGTGAAATACCGGCCCAGCTGAGGTTTCCTGTTGGTTTCCTCACCTGCTGCCCCACAACACAGGAGTTTCTACAGGGGAGATAAGTGGTGACTCTCCTTGCACACAGCCCTGGCAGAAACGTGCCACCTGGCAGGGGGTTTCCAGTGGCTGTGACACGTCCCACTCTGGATTCTCCTTTATACAGCCACTCAACACAGCAACTGCAGCTGAAAGAGAGCAATATGCATAATTCCCATGCAAAGAAGGTGAAAGAGGATTCAGTTCTTCCTCTACTCCAGGGATTTGTAAGGTTCATCACCACACAAAGCCACAGTTGGTTACCAGGCTGGGGTTCTGGCTGAAACTCTTCTCATGTTTGGGGCATTGCAGGCTCTGTATCTTGCTTGGCTGTGCTGGTAGGTAAGGGAGATGGAACCGCTTTTGAAGGTTTCCAGACTCTTGAGATACTTCTACAGCATGTGTGCACTGTGGATGGTCTGTGGGTGTTGAGATTAGATCTTCATTTAAAGCTCTTCTCACTCAGGACACTTACAGGGTCTCTCTCCTGTGTGGGTGTGCTGGTGGTTCTTCAATTCACAACTCCTTCTGAAGCTCTTCCCACACTCAGAGCACTTGTAGGGTCTCTCCCCTGTGTGGATGCGCTGGTGGCACTTCAATTCATAACTGCTTTTGAAGCTCTTCCCACACTCAGGGCACTTGTAGGGTCTCTCTCCTGTGTGTATACGCTGGTGGTAGGTGAGGTGGGCACGGCTTTTTACGGTCTTTCCACACTCAGGGCACTTGTAGGGTCTCTCCCCTGTGTGGATGCGCTCATGGCTCCTCAGTTCAGAACTGCTTTTGAAGCTCTTCCCACACTCAGGACACTTGTAGGGTCTCTCTCCCGTGTGGAATCGCTGGTGGTAGAGGAGGTGGGAACGACTTTTTACAGTCTTCCCACACTCAGAGCACTGAAAGGGTCTCTCCTCTGTGTGTATACGCTGGTGCAGCTTCAGTTCAGAACTGCTTTTGAAGTTCTTCCCACACTCCGAGCACTTGTAGGGTTTCTCTCCTGTGTGTACACGCCCATGCAGCTTCAAATCATAACTGCTTTTGAAGCTCTTCCCACAGTCAGAGCACTTATAGGGTTTCTCTCCTGTGTGGATGTGCTGGTGGGACCTGAGGTAAGAACTGCTTTTGAAGCTCTTCCCACACTCAGAGCACTGAAAGGGTCGCTCACCTGTATGGATGCGTTGGTGGCAGGTGAGGTGGGAACTCCTTGTGAAGCTCTTCCCACACTCAGTACACCTGTAGGGTCTCTCTCCTGTGTGGATGCGTTGGTGGTAGATGAATTGGGATCTCTTTTTGAAGCTCTTCCCACATTCAGAACACTTGTATGGACTCTTTGTTGAGCGTATGCACTGGTGGCTAACGATGCTGGAATCTTTTTCAAAGCTATTTCCACACTCTGTGCATGGATTCTCCTTTTTCGCCTGGCACACATCCTTGCTCCTGGGTTCTTCAGGCTCCTTCTGACCTATGTTGAAGTCCAGTGGGCTGCTTCCTGTCTTTTGCAGACACTTTCCCACTTGCTTCATGATGTGCTCATCCTGACCTTGCTCCAGGTCTCCCTGGACATCCCTTCGGATTTCCGCCACACCACTTTCCTGCTGATCCTCCAATATATCTGTAATCTGAGTTCCTGCTGGATGAAAGAGGAAATTCAGAAATAGCACACAGTGCCCAAAATAAAACACAGAGATAGCTCGTCCAGCCCCAACCTCCTCCTTCCCTCCACCACCTCACCTGGTGAAGGTGGGACTCCTGGCACAGCCTCAGGGCTACGCACATCTGGGATCCAAGGCTCTTCCCCTCCTTCAAGCAGGGAGATCACCATGGGTTTGGGGGCTGGAAGTGGAGCGACAATGAGAGAAACAGGGGAGATGAGAGCATTTCCATCATTCTGGCACAGTGCCAGTTCACAGTTCAACAGCTCCACTCTGTGTCCCTCCCCAGGGAGAAACCACAATTTGGGCCTGAATGACACTGGGCCCACAGCTTCCTTTGGAGCAAAGAATGCTTTCACAGCTCTGAAAATTATGAAGGGATATTTTCTTTAAAATTAACTTGAGAACGGCTTGTTTATTTTCTGACAATATATCAATGACCAAGGCATCAAAATGTCTATGGCAATTGAATGCAAAATTATAAATTCTAAAGGAGTAGCCAGGGAGTCATCTGTTAGCTGAAGTTGGTGGAACTATGCAACACAACAAGAAAAGGGCTGGTTTTCTCCCTCCTGGCTGATGCCTGCTTGCCAGCACTGACACTGGGGCTTTTATCAGAGTGCAGTGCGTACTAATTCCTTCTGAAACGCATGCTTCTCAGTATTTCATTTGTTGCTGTAGGAGTTATCAATATGTAACTGCATGGTGATTATTCCAGGCCCGGCCTGCAGAGGCTCATTCTGCACAGCCAAAGGTGCCCTAACGAGGAGGAAAGGCAGCAAAGCCCTCACCCAGCGAGGCCACGCACTGGTACGTCTCCAGCATCACGTCCCGGTAGAGCGCTCGCTGCGCAGGGTCCAGCAGCGCCCACTCCTCCCTGCTGAAATACACGGCCACCTCCGCAAAGCTCACGGGCTCCTGCAAGCAAAGAGGCTCCTTGCTGGGAACAGCCAAGGCCCAGGGAAGCAGCTCGCACAGGACACAAACTCCCGTCCCAGCCGCTTCTCTGGCCCCAGCACACACGTGCTGCCTGAGGGCACCTCCCTCTCCCCCGGCATTCGCATCCCTCGCCCCTCCGCCTCTCCTGCCTGCTTCCCCCAGCCCCTACCTGACATGGCTGTGCTGTGGCCATCTGCTGCTCTCCTGCAGGTGAGACGATCGCAGCTGGAAGACAGAAGTCGAACTGGAGCCTGCAGGGACAAGAGAAAGGGCAGGGGAGCTGTGAGGGAACGCAGCAGTCCCTGTCCCAGCCCAGCCCTCCACAGCCCATCTGCAGGACGCTGCCTGCCTGGGGGACCACAATGACCCCCAGTTTCAACCCCCTGCTATGTGCAGGGTCGCCATCCACCACGCCAGGCTGCCTAGAGCCACATCCAGCCTGGCCTTGAATGCATCCAGGGATGGGGCATCCATGCCATCTCTGAGCAACCTGCTCTCGCGCTTCACCACCCCCTGAGTGCAAAACTTCATCCGAATATCTAAACTAAATCTCCTCTGTCTCAATTTAAAACCATTCCCCCTTGTGCTGTCGCTGTCCACCCACGTAAGCTGTCGTTCCTCCTCCACTTTATACGCCTCCTACAAGTCCTGGAAGGCCACAATGAAGCCTCCCCGAATCCTTCTCTTTTCCAAGCTGAACAAGCCCAGGTCCCTCATTGCACCAAGAATGCCTCGGCGGCTGCATTTCCCTCCTCCCCCACCAGGCGGCGCTGCTTCCCGAAGGGAAACTGCGGGCTGCCGGGGAAGGCGAGGGGAGTGGATATTAAGACACTCAAAAGGACTTTTCGGGGAGTTGAAAGCTTCCATCTATTCATGCGTGCAGAGCTGCTGTTGTGGTTTCGTGATTTTTTTGTTGTCATTTTTCCACATCAGAACATCATGTGGACCAGTGGGAGTTAACGATTAATCTTCTGGTTCCGTTTACTGCTGTCGACTCTTTGAGCCTGATGGGACGGGAGGGGGCGGCATCCCCGCACGAACAGGCGGGGAGAGGAAGTGAGGTGGAGCTGCGGCCAGGACCCGGGGCGGCTGCCTCTCCCCGTCTGGCCCGGCTCAGCCGGCTCAGCTCGCCGGGGAGAAAGCACGTTTTCCCTCGCACTACCGTGGTTTGACTCTCATTTTTTGATACTCTTGTCTCTCTCGTTTTGTTTAATTTAGTTAGATTCAGTAAATTACCCTTCCTCTTCAGATCGTTGCCGCTGTGTTTTCTTTTCGTTTAAACTATCGGCTAGCCCTCTGCCCTTCTCCCTCTCCCAGAGCGCACGTGGCCCGGGGCCGGCCGGGAACTGGCAAATCGTTCGTACCTTTTCTTTTCCCCTCTTCTTCCCGGGGCCTGTGACCGCCTGTCACGGACTTTTACCTAAGGATAACCCGTGACAGCTGCGGAGCGAGGTACCGTGTATGCCGTGGCCCAGAGGGAGAAACGCAGTCCCAGCTGCGCTGTGTTACACAGAGCCAACCGGGCAGCAGAGCACGCTGACCTCCTCTGCTCACTTCCTCGCTGTCCCAGCTCCAACCCCTTCCTGTGCCACTCGGATCCCAACCCGGGCTGCAACACGCCTGGCAAACGCTGCTCCCGCCCCCTCGGGGTGCTGCTCGCAATGGGAGGGAGAGCTTCCTGCAGCACGGGGACAGTGCCACACAGCGTCAGGGGATGGGTAAAAAAAAGCACACAGATCAACGAGAGTAAGGGAAACAAGCAACCAATCAACACCTACTACTCTAATTAGTATTAAAACCGCTTGACGAGAAGAAATCTGTCCCCTGATTTAAAAAGAATCCCTTTCTTTCTTGACACCCCAAAGCTGCAGATCACCTACTAGTCCTCAAGTAGTGCTGCAGCCCTCCCCAGTCCCTGCCTCGAAACGGCGATCACCTGGAAGAGAAAAATGCCTGCAGCTCCTCTGCACGAGCCACCGAGGGCACCTACCTGGGGTGCGGAGCAGGCTGCTCCCACCTCTGGTGCAGGCAACCGGGCTCCTGGGAGTCGCTCCTGGGAGAGCAGAGGATGCCGAGTGCCCTCAGCCCGGAGCTGGCCGCACGACGGCCTTGCTGCACCTCCTGCCGCCGCGGTGCTGCCCGGATGGCTTCCAGCCAGGCTCTGGCCGCTTCGGCACAGCCTCAGCTCCAGGCAGCGATTCCCACAGCGAGCACGCCCCGAGCCGGCTGCCAGGCCTTGGGCAGTTTCACAGCTCGTTCTCACGGCGCGTCTGCAGCCGGGGGAGGGAGGGAGGGTTGGGGGCTGTGTTTTGTCACGCTAATGAAGCGCCGCTTTCTGCCGGGTCCCTTTGCTCCCTTTGCTGGGGCCATTCGCACATCCTTGCGGTCACACGTCCCCACGTTGCTGTCCTGGCGCTCCTTTAACTCCTCTCACCCGTGAGCAGGTCCCAGAAGAGGCAATCTCCGGCTGCCCTGCTCTCGAGGGCAGCATCTCCCTGCAGCTGGCTCACTTCCTCGCTGAGCGCTGCCCATGGCACTCATGGCACGTTTCTCCTCACTGAGCAAGTGACTTCTATTGCTAACAACTTCCTACCCTGCTTTCTCGATTCGGTCTTCTCTGCAAGGCATGAGCATGGTTAAGCTCTCTGCTGTACGGGGGCCTGCTATGCTAAAAATTTTCGAGGCCCACACATCCACTGTGGGGCAGAGAAAGAGCCCTGGTGCGGACCAGGTATGATACAGGTACAGGGACCCGTATGTCTTAAGGAGACATCCACGTGGGGGTGAAGGAGCGAGGGTGCACCCTGAGGGTGGATCCACAGCTATAGGTTGGGTGATGGTGATCAGTGTGGGAGCACAACCCTCGGGAGCAGGGTCCCACTTGGGGAGGTATCTCGAGAATTCCGAGAACCTCACAGGTGAAATCTTGCAAGGCACCCTGAGAGTGAGGCCATAATGCGGTCGGGAATGTAAGCTTTGTAATACTTTGGAAAAATCATCACAATAGAAATGTACTGGGGGGCATTTGCAGTTAGCTGCCAGGAAGGGGCCTGGTAGGATCATGTAATGAGTAAATGTCCAAACTGGTTTTTCATTGTCGTTATCTTTGTGATTGTTAAGTGTTCCTGTTATAAAATTATTGTTTGTGCAATTCCATTTACAATACAAGTGCTCTTGTTGCTGGGGGACATTGGCTATAGTCTTGCCCAGGGAATTTGGTGTCCTGGGGAAGTAGGCAGACTCCATTACCCAGCAACAGAGACTGCTATCTTGTGTGAATGCTAGGATCCAAGGTGTGAGTGGTGTGAATGTGGGAATCGAGTTTAATTGGATATTTGTTTAACCCTGGATTTGTTATCAGAGCCTTGACCTGTAGTACTGTCCAGGAATTACAGTGGAATAGAAGAAACTGGCATTTCGGTTGGCGTTGTGGACTGGGGTTTAAAGAGGAATATGTATTTGGTCACAGTAACGTACTAGCTATAAGGCGTGGGCTTTGGGAAAAATAAAGAATCAATGAAATTTAGCATGGAGGAGCACGGGAAAAGGAAGTTCCCAGGCAAATTCCACTTGAGATATTGCTGGGGAGCCTGAGGGCCCTGTGAGCAAGAAAACTTTAATTAAAAATTGTAATCAATGGTGGTTGGAAGGTGATGAGCACTTAGCAGTGAATATTGTTTTTGCGAAGGCAGGAGGTGAGACGCTGGGAGCGAATAGCCTTCATCTGCAGAGACCTGGGAAACTTGATATCCCAGTGTTAGCACGGGAAGCCTTAGGAGGGGAGGAGCTGAGAGCAGGGCTCTAGGACCCAGAATCTCCTCAGGAAGAGCTGAAGGGGGGGAGCTGGAAGGGCCCAGGAGGGTTCCGCCCCCATTGAACGGGAAAGCAGTGCAAAAGAGGCGCTGGATTTGGTAACAGATGCAATAACAGTTAAGGGTGGAGAAGATTAAGCTGAGGAAGGAATTGCAGCAAAGTGTGGAATTTGTAGTAACTGGAGCATCTAATTGGGTGTTAAATACTTCTCTAACTCCATTCAGTGATGGATTTGTAACCGTAAGGGAAGCCATTGGCAAAAGTGAGGAGGTTTACTTTCTTAAGCCTTGACAACTTAAGTTGTCAACTAAATAGTTGAGCCAACAAATCGTGGCTTGGAATTTATACACCACCTCTAAGCAGGTAACACAGCAGTGTGAGCTTTGTTTGCAGAATAATCCTAGAACAGGCCCCAGAGTGCCATGGGACAAACAGGGAAGGGACGTTATCCTGGGCAACAATGGTGAATTGATTTCTCTGAACTTGCAAGAAAAGGGCCGTATAGGTATACGCTGGTATTAACAGACACCTTTTCAGGCTGGCCAGGGGCTTTTCCCTTGCAGGACCAACAAGGTGCAGAGAGTAGCTAAAATATTGTTACAAGATATAATTCCAAGATTTGGGGTTCCAGAACATCGTATGCTGCAATCAAGGTGAAAGAATAAACATCGTGAGTTAAGAAGACATCTCAACCCCAGTGGAATATTAAGAGGACCGGACCATTGAAGCTAAGGATTAAGAGACAAAATGTTTAGAATGTGTTTTACAGGTAGCATGTGTTATATAAAACTTGCTTTAGCCTGGTGTGAAAATACCTATTTAAACACGACTAAAGGAATATCAGTTAGCCTAAAGCTCCCTGATTGTTGGATATGTACAGCCTTACCAAGAGATGGGGGAATGGAAATCCCTCAGTGTGGGATTCCCTCCACCAATTGGACACTATGGGGTGAAGCAGGAAGTAGGCGTAGGTGTGCAAATAAAATTGCAACAATAGGAAAAAGGACCGAAATTCAGTGTAGACCTATAGAGAGGCCTCAGTGTAAGACCCTTCCTGAGACAAGAAAGGACATTATGCAGGAGGAGACTTAGTGCTTCAGTAGAACAGCTCCTCCTCCAGGGATACTGAGAAGCTCTTGGAAAAGGGTGAAGCGGGGAATAACCCCCTTATAGACATGCTCTCTGGGTTCCATAGTTTTATTAGATGGTTTTTTCCTAGTCTAGGAGTAAGTGAATCAGAAAAGGCAATTATCAGTATAGCAGCTACAGTAGAGAATATCAAGAACTCAGCTATGGATGCTAGACTTGGATTGCAGACAGAGGAATCCTCTCTTAGTCAAGTAGTATTGCAGAATGGAATGGCTCTTGGTCTCCTGACGGCCAAAGAAGGAGGGGGGTATGCTATAATTAATCACAACTGACGGAACTCAAAGAAAAGAAACAGATGTGCACACTAAACTATGGGAACAAATTCAGGTGATCCACCAAGTTACTGTGGATAATTCCTCATTTGGATTTACAGAACTGTGGAGCAGCTTATCCAGTTGGTTACCGAGCTTTGCCTGGCTAAAGCAATTCTTCAAGGCTTGCACAGTCTTACTCTTTCTTGGAATATTCGTATGTGTTGTTACGTTGTTTCGTGAGTATGTTTAATGGAAACAGCATAAAATGCGCCAAAAGATGGAAAGCAGGTGTTTTTCATAAATCCCAAGGAGAGAATGGCATCACCTAGCGACGTGAGGATTCCTAGGTTATAGAAAAGGGGGGAATTGATGTGGGACATATTTCTTTAGAATTGTTTCGCAATTATGTAGTAGGTAAGGAGGTGTAGAGTGAACAAAGGCAAAACAGACACATCTGGCACTCGTGTTCACTTACTGGTTCCTTGCTGTGCCACTACAACTAGCAATAAGACCTGCAAGCCACGATAACTCAGCAATTGGGGTGGAGAATATGATAACAACTTCTTGGAACCAATGAATATCGCCTCCTATCCTAATTGTAATATCAGGATAATCTGTGCCTACTTTCTTAGAATCAATCATAATATCCTCTCCTATTCTTGCATATATACATAACTTGTCTCTATAAATATCCTTAAACTGTCCTTTTACAGTGTGCAGGTTAGGAGAGGCTACTCCCTCAGCACCCAGCATGTGTGTGCAGTGCTGTAATTAACAATATGCCAGCTTTGTAATTGTTTTGTGGTTATAGAGTCTGATTTTCCACAAGGCAGGCTGTTCAGGCCATGATCTGTGTTCTTTCACAGATACAGAAGTTCTACTTAGCCTTGAGTGGGAAGAAGTGAGAACATTTGGAAGAATCTGGTGAACCATGTCCCAAACTAGACTAGGGTGGGCTTCTTTGTTAGCTTGCTTGTTTGTTTTCTTTTGGTTTTTTTTCTTCTCAAGAGCAGTGTCAGAAGAGGATGCGATAGGGATACCAGCCCTTTTGTTACAAAACCTTTGCTTTCTGGAAAGCTTTGATGAGAGTGGAGGAAATACTATTGGCCATGTGTACAGCTGGGTTATCAGCACAAAGGAAAGAGATGCAGCAGCAATCACGGCAAAGTTCAGAGGAACATCCCCTGCAGAAAGATGTATAGTTTGAACATTACCAAGTGAAACTTGGAGCCTACTTTTGCCCCACAGAAAATGCAAAAGAACAGGAAGCAGTCTTTCCTGGACACAAACCCCCGGTTACCCCGAGGGCAGTTCCCTCTGGGTGGCCTTAAAGTCTGTAGATCGACAGCAGCAAACAGCAGAGCCGGCCCTCGTACAGCAGAGAGCTTAACCATGCTCATGCCGTGCAGAGAAGACCGAATCGAGAAAGCAGGATAGGAAGTTGTTAGCAACAGAAGTCACTTGCTCAGTGAGGAGAAACGTGCCATGAGTGCCATGGGCAGCGCTCAGCGAGGAAGTGAGCCAGCTGCAGGGAGATGCTGCCCTCGAGAGCAGGGCAGCCGGAGATTGCCTCTTCTGGGACCTGCTCACGGGTGAGAGGAGTTAAAGGAGCGCCAGGACAGCAACGTGGGGACGTGTGACCGCAAGGATGTGCGAACGGCCCCAGCAAAGGGAGCAAAGGGACCCGGCAGAAAGCGGCGCTTCATTAGCGTGACAAAACACAGCCCCCATCCCTCCCTCCCTCCCCCGGCTGCAGACGTGCCTTGAGAACGAGCTGTGAAACTGCCCAAGGCCTGGCAGCCGGCTCGGGGCGTGCTCGCTGTGGGAATCGCTGCCTGGAGCTGAGGCTGTGCCGAAGCGGCCAGAGCCTGGCTGGAAGCCATCCGGGCAGCACCGCGGCGGCAGGAGGTGCAGCAAGGCCGTCGTGCGGCCAGCTCCGGGCTGAGGGCACTCGGCATCCTCTGCTCTCCCAGGAGCGACTCCCAGGAGCCCGGTTGCCTGCACCAGAGGTGGGAGCAGCCTGCTCCGCACCCCAGGTAGGTGCCCTCGGTGGCTCGTGCAGAGGAGCGCACACTTGCTGCCCCCCGCCAGCAGCAGCGGGAGGGGAGCGGGGAGCGGCACCGGCGGGGCGGAACCGGCACTGCCGTAAACCCAGGCGGGAGCCCGGTCCCGGCTCCAGCTCCTGGCCAGCACAGCAGGTTTGCTGGGCCAGACGGGCAGGAGCCGTTCCCAGGCGTGTTGCAGCCCGGCTTGGGATCCGAGTGGCACAGGAAGGGGTTGGAGCTGGGACAGCGAGGAAGTGAGCAGAGGAGCTCAGCGTGCTCTGCTGCCCGGTTGGCTCTGTGTAACACAGCGCAGCTGGGACTGCGTTTCTCCCTCTGGGCCACGGCAGACACGAGATGACCTCGCTCCGCAGCTCTGCACGCATGGATTGATGTAAGCTTATAACTCCCGAATGCCTCCTTTTGAGTGTGTGAATGTGAAGTCTCCAAGGGGGGAATTTCCACTCCCCTCCCCCTCCCCGGCAGCCCGCAGTTTCCCTTCGGGGACCCAGCAGGCAACATCTGCCTCTAGCGGCCCTTTCAGCGTTCCCTTCTGTGCGCTTAGCGCCGGGCTGATGGCTCACCTGGGGTCGTGCAAACCCCTCCCAAGGCTTTTGTTCGGGCTGTCCCGGCAGCTGCAGATGCCTTTAGCGCTCAGCTCCGGCACTGGGCTGTGTAATGGACGCTGAAAAGCTGACAGCCTGTGGGCTGACTGGAGCACAGGTGGAGAACGCGGCCGAGCAGCACGTCAGTCAAGTGCAGCCCAGGCTGCGTTGTGCAAAGGGCGCCCGCTGCTGAGAACGTGCCCTGCAAGTGAGCGCAGGGTGCGTGCTGAGCTGGATGGGAAGCAGCGCCGCCTGTTGGGGGAGGAGGGAAATGCAGCCGCCGAGGCATTCTTGGTGCGGATGGCTGCAGCTGGCACGCGTCCAGCGAGCGCCTTCAGGCCCTGTGCTGTCAGGTGGGCAGAGGGCTGAAATACTGACAGCAGAAAGTTCAGCTCTGCCCAGTGGGGTGAAATGCAATGAGTTTACTGGGCAATTTTGGCGTGGAGAGGAGAAGGTTCTGGGGAAATCTCATTGTGGCCTTCCCATACTTGAAGGAAACGCATAAGCTAAAGGGGGAATGACTGTGTGGATTGAGACAGAACGGGGGGAATGGTTTTAAATTGAGACAGGGGAGGTTTAGGCTAGGTATTAGGAGGAGGTTTTGCACTCAGAGTGTGCTGACGGATGGAAGAGATTGCCCATAGAGGTTGTGGATGCCACATCCCTGGATGCATTCGAGACCAGGCTGGATGTGGCTCAGGACAGTCTGGTCTGGCGGATGGCATCCCTGCACGTAGAAGGCTTTTCACTCAGAGGGTGGTGAAGCATATTGAAAGGTAGCCCACAGGGGACGTGGATGCCCCATCCTTTGGGGTATTCGAGGACAGGATGGATATGACTCAGGGTAGTGTTGTCTGCTGGATGGTGTCCCTGCATATAGCAGGGGGTTGAAACTCGACAGTCATAGAATAGCCTTTCCAAGCCAGGCTATTCTATGATTCTGTGATTACCTACACATCTTCGCTGTAATGCACGACCTTAGAGAAGTTCATGAATTTCCAAAGTAACCATGAGTCTCTTACAGAAGATCTGTGTCAGCAAGGTGTCGTGACATGAAGCTGAGAGGGATCTCTGTACAGGTGTGACTTTGAGAGACATCCCTGATTGTGGAGAGATCCTGTCTTGCAGCCCATTGCTGTGCAGGAGAGCTCAAGGGCGCTTGGGCTGCTCCCTGTGTTGGGGTAAGATGACTGACTCATTGCTGTGCATTGTCTTTAGGCATACAGTTCATGCACCCTCAGCTGTTGAACCGGGTGTTAGTGCTTTCTGCCCCCCAGTTTGAGACAGCTTTGTGATTTGTAATCAGCTTTAGCCAGAGTGTTAGCAGTGCTGTTGATGACTGTGTTCCTGTGCAAGGCCAGCTGTGCCATCCCCCAGGCAGGCAGCGTCCTGCAGATGGGCTGTGGAGGGCTGGGCTGGGACAGGGACTGCTGCGTTCCCTCACAGCTCCCCTGCCCTTTCTCTTGTCCCTGCAGGCTCCAGTTCGACTTCTGCCTTCCAGCTGTGATCAGCCCAGTCTGCAGGAGAGCAGCAGATGGCCACAGCACAGCCATGTCAGGTAGGGGCTGGGGGAAGCAGGCAGGAGAGGCGGAGGGGCGAGGGATGCGAATGCCGGGGGAGAGGGAGGTGCCCTCAGGCAGCACGTGTGTGCTGGGGCCAGAGAAGCGGCTGGGACGGGAGTTTGTGTCCTGTGCGAGCTGCTTCCCTGGGCCTTGGCTGTTCCCAGCAAGGAGCCTCTTTGCTTGCAGGAGCCCGTGAGCTTTGCGGAGGTGGCCGTGTATTTCAGCAGGGAGGAGTGGGCGCTGCTGGACCCTGCGCAGCGAGCGCTCTACCGGGACGTGATGCTGGAGACGTACCAGTGCGTGGCCTCGCTGGGTGAGGGCTTTGCTGCCTTTCCTCCTCGTTAGGGCACCTTTGGCTGTGCAGAATGAGCCTCTGCAGGCCGGGCCTGGAATAATCACCATGCGGTTACATATTGATAACTCCTACAGCAACAAAGGAAATACTGAGAAGCATGCGTTTCAGAAGGAATTAGTACGCACTGCACTCTGATAAAAGCCCCAGTGTCAGTGCTGGCAAGCAGGCATCAGCCAGGAGGGAGAAAACCAGCCCTTTTCTTGTTGTGTTGCATAGTTCCACCAACTTCAGCTAACAGATGACTCCCTGGCTACTCCTTTAGAATTTATAATTTTGCATTCAGTTGCCATAGACATTTTGATGCCTTGGTCATTGATATATTGTCAGAAAATACATAAGCTGTTCTCAAGTTAATTTTAAAGAAAATATCCCTTCATAATTTTCAGAGCTGTGAAAGCATTCTTTGCTCCAAAGGAAGCTGTGGGCCCAGTGTCATTCAGGCCCAAATTGTGGTTTCTCCCTGGGGAGGGACACAGAGTGGAGCTGTTGAACAAGCACTGTGCCAGAATGATGGAAATGTTCTCATCCCCCCTGTTTCTCTCATTGAAGCTCCACTTGCAGCCCCCAAACCCATGGTGATCTCCCTGCTTGAAGGAGGGGAAGAGCCTTGGATCCCAGATGTGCGTAGCCCTGAGGCCGTGCCAGGAGACCTCAGCCCAGGTGAGGTGGTGGAGGGAAGGAGGAGGCTGGGGCTGGACGAGCTATCTCTGTGTTTTATTTTGGACACTGTGTGCTATTTCTGGATTTCCTCTTTCATCCAGCAGGAACTCGGATTACAGATATATTGGAGGATCAGCAGGAAAGTGGTGTGGCGGAAATCCGAAGGGATGTCCAGGGAGACCTGGAGCAAGGTCAGGATGAGCACATCATGAAGCAAGTGGGAAAGTGTCCGCAAAAGACAGGAAGCAGCCCACTGGACTTCAACATAGGTCAGAAGGAGCCTGAAGAACCCAGGAGCAAGGATGTGTGCCAGGCGAAAAAGCAGAATCCATGCACAGAGTGTGGAAATAGCTTTGAAAAAGATTCCAGCATTGTTAACCACCAGTGCATACACTCAGCAAAGAGTCCATACAAGTGTTCTGAATGTGGGAAGAGCTTCAAATGGAGATCCCAACTCAAATACCACCAACGCATCCACACAGGAGAGAGACCCTACAAGTGTACTGAGTGTGGGAAGAGCTTCACAAGGAGTTCCCACCTCACCTACCACCAACGCAGCCACACAGAAGAGAGACCATACAAGTGCTCTGAGTGTGGGAAGAGCTTCAAATGTCGTTCTGATTTGAAGAAGCACCAGCACATCCACATGGAGAAGAGACCTTTTAAATGTCCTGAGTGTGGGAAGGGCTTCAAAAGCAGTTCCCACCTCAGCAATCACCGACGCATCCACACAGGGGAGAGACCCTACAAGTGCTCTGAGTGTGGGAAGAGCTTCAAAAGCAGTTCTGAATTGAAGCTGCACCAGCGCTTCCACACAGGAAAGAAACCGTTTAAGTGTCCTGAGTGTGGGAAGAGCTTCAGAAGCAGTTATGAATTGAAGAATCACCAGCGCATCCACACAGGGGAGAGACCCTACAAGTGTCCTGAGTGTGGGAAGAGCTTCAGAAGCAGTTCTGCATTGAAGTTTCATCACCGCATCCACACAGGTGAGAAGCCCTACAAGTGCTCTGATTGTGGGAAGAGCTTCAAAAGCAGTTCCCACCTCACATACCACCAGCGCATCCATACAGGAGAGAGACCCTACAAGTGTCAAGAATGTGGGAAGAGCTTTGCATGCGATTCAGATTTGAAGAAGCACCAGCACACCCACACAGGAGAGAGACCCTACAAATGTCCTGAGTGTGAGAAGAGCTTTACACGCAGATCTTATCTCAACAACCACAAGCACATCCACAGTGCACACAAGCTGTTGAAGCATCCCAAGATTCGGGGAACCTTCAAAAGCAAATCCCTTGAATAAAGGAAAAGCAGACAAACCCAATCCTCTTTCTTCTTCTTTGTATGGGAACTGCTGAGTCATGGCTTGAAGCTCTGATTGACCTGAGGCGAGCAGTGAGTCAGCCATGGGAGCACAGGTGAAGGCAATTCACCTGTGCCGCAGGAAGGGATGGAGCGTGGCTCCAGCTCTCCTAGACCCATTTAAGAGCTGACTGCCAGTGGAGAAGGATCTTTTCTGGAGATCCGCTCTGCTGGAGTTTCCTAAGCGAGCCCAGGATACGAGTAAGCGTCCTATTTATTCTTTTTGTCTTGCTTTGCCTAACTCTCTTGTTTATTTCGTTATTATAATATCTTAATATTCTTTGATTATACAATAATGCATATTGCTCTCCTTCACCTGCATTTGCTTGTTGAGTGGCCATGCGAAGGAGAATCCAGAGTGGGATGTGTCACAGCCGCTGGAAACTCTCTGCTAGCTGGCACATTTCTGCCAGGGCTGTGTGCAAGGAGAGTCAGCTCTTACCCTCCCTGTAGAAATTCCTTTGCTGTGGGGCAGCAGGTGAGGACCCAAAGGAGACCTCAGCTGGGCCGATATGTCACCAGGAAGGAAGAAATTCTGTCTGCTGGCAGTGTGGAAAGAGCTACATCTGGAGCTTAACCTTCAGTAGATGCCAGAGAATCAACCCAAGAGGAGAGTCCCTGTGAGTGCCTTCACTGCAGGAAGAGCTCCGTCCAGAGCTGGGAGCTCATCACACACCAGTGGATCCACGTGAGGAACCCTACAAATGTGCAGCCTGCAAGAAGAGCTTTGGCCACAGCTGGAACCTGCTGAGGTACCAGAGTGTCTGCACTTGGGTGAAGTCCAATCCGTGCCTGCACCAGTGAGTTCACGTGGCTGGAAGCCTTAGAAATGCCTCCAGTGTGAGAAGGGCTTTGTGCAGAGCGCAGAGCTCCTCATTCGCAGGAGATGGCACTTGTGGCAGAAAATGTCCCATGTCTGGGAAGAGCTTTTACTTGGGGATCCACTCAGGGCAGAGACCCTGGAAATGCCTGCACTGCAGGAAGAGCTTCATCCAGAGTTCAGTTTTCATCAAACATTGCCCCGTTCTTGTGATAAAGAGGCCCTGCAAGTGTCTCTGCTGCAGGAAGAGTTTCTCTCTGGGCTGACACCTGCTTTCTTGTGGGAAAACCCCCAGCGGAGAGATGATGAGGATATTTAAGAGCCCAAGGATGTGGGAGACCCAGATACTTCTCCACACATAGGAGGAGCTTGTGGAGGAGATAGCACCACTGGCACCCTCTGCACAGGAGACTTAACCCAGGAGCTTCAGATGGCCTTTCCTTGCTGCCCAAAGCAGCTCTCTCACCATGCCAGGTTTTCTCTTCTGCTCTTCCTGCCAGCAGCTTTTTGATGCCGTTTCCTAAGGAGAAGCGGCTGTGTAGGGATGTTCTGTGTGTCTGTGTGCTTGTGTTGCTCTCAGTGATTTGTGAGTGCACTGATGAAGAGTGCACTGATGAACCTGAGAGAAGGGTCAGGAGAGCAGTAACGTGGCTCTTGGAGGTTTTCTGAGAATCATCTGTAGTGGAATGGGAATGGGGTGAATAAAGTAGCTGAGTTGTACTGAAACTTTATTTACTGTTTTCTTGTTTTCCATTCTTAAAACAAATGTCAGCATGTGGAATGAGAAACAGAAAGATGCAAGCAGGGTTTGTTTTTGGTGCCTCCTCCAGCCCAGTGCTTGCTTCTGGGGAAGGCATTTCTCTCACACAACCCTATCGTCCTTCCTATCCCAATGTGCTGCACATTGGTTCTGCTGCTCTTCTCAAATGCTTTAATCAGCTCAGAGCAGCTGTGTGACACCAAGCCTTGGCTGTCCAATAAAACTACAAAAAGCTGGATATGTTCTTCCTAAATGCGCCATCTAAATTTTCTGGAGGTGGAGGGAATGGTAGGCATTGGAAACCCACAGGGTGCACCACCAGCTCATCCCCAGAGCACAGATATCAGTGCTCTCCAGTGCGTGCTTGCCTTGCAAGTGATCCCTTTTGAGCTTGAAGGTTTTTGCTTTGACGTTGGGAAGGTGTGTCTGAGATCTCCTGCAGCAGGGCCTTCACATTTGCTGTGCTCAGCTAAAGCTGCTGTGCTTGGAATGCAGCTTGCAGGAAGTAGAGGTAGTTTTTGGTGAGCCAGTGAAGCCGTTTTTCCATTTTTATTCCCTAAAAGAATTATTTTAATGGTGGATCTCTCCCTAATGTTTTGTCACACAATATCTCACAACATTGTCACACAATGTTTTATTGTGTGTTTCGTTGGATTAGGAGTTAGAAAACTCAGGGTTTTTTGTCTGCCTCTGAACTTCCCTGCTTTCCCTCAGCTCTGGGGAAAGTCTTTCTGCTGTGGACAGGAGTCCCTGCAGAGTTGTGCCTGCAGTGCCCCGTCTGCAGGAACAGGAGCATTTCTGATTCCACAACGGTTTGTTTTCCTTGTGGTGGTGGAATGGTGGGCATGGAGGAGGGGGCCTTCCATTCTCAGGGTGGATGTTCACTTGGGAGGCTTTGTCTTGGTGAATTCTACCAGTAGTTGCCTCCACCCCACAGAAAGCTGTGCCCTCTGTGTCATAGCTCACCTCTGCACTCCTGGAATCAACACAGCCACAGACAGAGCTCCAAGGGAACAACCAGCCCCCCAGCTGCCCATGTGCAAGGCTGTTGTGTGTTACTGGTTTTTCACGTTGGCATCCAAAGCTGGAGGCCCTGTGTGCTGCAGCATCATCAGCATGAGACGTGGTGGGAATGGTGCTGTGAGGGGTGTGCTGTGTGTGATGGATGGCTCTGGGCTCTCCAGGGTGGAGATGCAGGGCAGGTGAGATGGGATGGGGGTTGGTGGTGATACTGGTACTGGTGGGCTGGACGGAATGGAGCTTACAGTTAGTAATGACATGGTTGAAAGTCTCTGGGTATGGATTGAGGGACAGGGAACTAAAGTGGACGTCACTGTGCGAGTCTACTATTAGCCACTCAGCCTGGATGATGATACCAATTAGTTATTCTTAATTCTTTAAAGGCATATCTCAAGATCAACCTCTCTTGTACTAAGGGGTACTTGTACTTGGCTTCCCCGAAATTGGGGGGGGGGAGGGGTGTAACAAACAGCCAATGAGCTCTGTAGTTTTCATGGCCAAGTGATTATATACGACTGTTGAAATCATCTGGGAGATATTCAGACATCCACACAGGAGTAGGAGTACTTTGGCTTACTTAGGGGACTGAGTATCAGTCAGTGGGCAAAATGCAGTGCAAGGGTGATCATTTTGCTTCTCAAATCTTCCTACTGCTGTTGTTCAGTGACGTTGACTCACATTCTAAGAGTGAGAAAATGGAAAACTGAGCCAAATGAGAAGGAATTGAATGAGTGTTTGATGTCCCTTACTACCCTCCATCAAATGTGGCAGTAGCAAGAGCAAAAGGTTGACCATTCCAAACTCATCTTAGTATTTCAGCAACTGAGAAGGGAGAATACCCAACAACATTACAGTCACAGCAGGTGTGATTGTCAGACTACCGTCTGCTGATGCTGTGCTCATGATCTTTGACTAAAGTTTGTAGCCCACTCACCAGTTGAAGTGGTGCTAAACAAAACAATTAAGGCATCATGAATTAAACCTTCTCTTTAATGGGGTAAGCTGTTCCGAATGCCCCACTATGGTGATTCTCTGTTTTTTTTTTGTTTGTTTGTTTGTTTGTTTTTGTTTTGCAGCACCACATAGGATTGCAAATGGAAATGCTGCCATCAGAATCTCTAATGATGTTACTGCTGTTGTTGCAGAGTCTGGGTTCTTTAGTTCAGTGTGCCAGGATCTGATTTGCTCAGATTGACATGAGATATTTGTTTCATTTCTGCACAGAGATGAGTGCTGAGTGGTTCATGCACAAGGCTAAATTTCTTTTGTGGACCAGGAATGCAGGATCGCTTCACGTGTGATTGTACCGACAGCATTTACCCACATGAATGGTTACCTACTTCATTTGTTCATTTCTACTCAAAGCAGAGGGTGGCATCTGCTCCCAACACCCACGGTGCCACCAACCCCTGCAGTGTCCCTGAGTAATAGATTTGAGTCTCTCAGGCCAGAGAAGGATGAGGGTCAGGAAAACAGTCAGAATTCATGCAAAAAGCATGTTGAGAATGCAGGGCAGGGGGCCAGACAGGGCACTGCATCAATACCAGTGCCACCAAAAATGGATGGAGAGCGTTAGTAATTGGGGGCTCCTTGCTGGGGAGCACTGAGGCTTCCATTTGCTGCCTGACTGAGGGGGAAGTATCTTGATCAAGGCTTTGGGTATTCTGATCTTGTGCAGGCTTTTGAGAAAACTGGTATGTGGGCTCATGATGGACAAGAAATGCAGGGAAAAACCTCTGAGCTGGGCCATAGGGTCATACGGAGGCTCCGCAGAAAAGGTCATGTTGCCAATACACCATCCAAAATCTTCTTGCGTCCCTCTAGGTGTAACTGCAGCTGCTGCTTCTCTAAAGAGCCTGTAGACCAGTGCGCATAGCATGGGAAATGAACAGGATGGGCTGGAGATCTGTGTACAGACCTCAGAAGTGATTCTTTCTGCCCAAGCTGACAGGTCAGCCCTCGCCTCCAATGGTAGTGCTGTGGTGCCAGAGACACCCAGCAGGACGCTGTGATCTGTGCTGTTGTGTCACAAGGAACAGCTAGTGAGATTGCAGAACCATCAAAGTAAGGCAGTGCCAGGGTGAGTGCCAGTGCAGGAGTCGAGGTGAGTGTCTGCAGCCTGCAGGGAAAAGGAGGCAAGTGTAGGACTGCACAGAACAGCTCCTGGTGGAGATGGCCAACAGCACTGGCAAGGCTGGAGGGCCCTGAGAGAAAACCAAGGTCTTTGTCCTCTTGGCTGTGGCAGTTGTGTCTGCTGCTGAGGCTCAGGAGGGCACATGTTGTCTTCGCGTCAAGGGTGCCTCCTTGCAGCCCTGTAGGGAGGCCAGTAGTTGTCATACCATTCTCCCTCACAGAACACTCCACACCCACATCCCACTGACCGTACGAGAGCCTTGGGCCATCAGTGAAGGACAGGACCACCCTTCCCAGAGGCTGCAGCTATGGCTCTACTCTTCTGTTGCATCAAACTAACCAAGGGCTTTCTCAACCTGAAAGCACCTGCACAGGGCCTTTGCCTGCCTGGAATCACAGCCTTCAATTGTCTGCTCTAACACACCTGTGGGGAGGCTTTGTTGGTTATGGCCCCACAGGGACCAATTAATACCTCAACACTCTCCAACATTTCTGGACAGCATTTTGTCTGCACCTCCATCATTTGGTTACAGCAGGCTTTTCTCAGTACCAGAACTGCACCGACACCACATACGCTGTGGGGCTCATTACAGTGCAGAAAGACCTAACAAGCCATTTCCCTCAAGACTTCAAGACTTCAGCTGTTCATTAGGGAGGTCTCAGTGTTGCAGACAAAGCTTTCAAGGAGCCCTGTCCAAAAAAGGAGTTGTCATATTTAAGGCATTTCTATTACAGCAGACACAGAGATGTCACTGAGTGCGGCACAACCCCTGTGACACAGATGGCAGCTCCAACAGGGAGAGGGAGGTACAGCCAGCATGGGGACAGCATTGTGGGGATCCAAGAGGGAAATGCAGTCAGTGAGAGCTGATAAGTGGATTGTGACTGCACCAGGCAAAGATGGGAATTAATGCAGATGGAGGAGAAAGAGGCCTGTGGAAGAGGAGAGATGCTTGTGGCCAAATGTGTGGTCAGTGCTGGTCTGGCTGGGTGTGTGGGAGGCACGGGAGGGAGCTGACTCCCCTCCAGAACCAAGGGCTACAACCTCAGGACAAGATGCCTCAACTGATTCAGCTGAATCCCATTCCTATGGAAGTGTATGACAGAAAATCCAGAAATAGCACAGAGTGCCCAAAATAAAACACAGAGATAGCTCGTCCAGCCCCAGCCTCCTCCTTCCCTCCACCACCTCACCTGGGCTGAGGTCTCCTGGCACGGCCTCAGGGCTACGCACATCTGGGATCCAAGGCTCTTCTCTCCTTCAAGCAGGGAGATCACCACAGGTTTGGAGGCTGCAAGTGGAGCTTCAACGAGAGAAACAGGGGAGATGAGAGCATTTCCATCATTCTGGCACAGTGCCTGTTCAACAGCTCCACTCTGTGTCCCTCCCCAGGGAGAAACCACAATTTGGGCCTGAATGACACTGGGCCCACAGCTTCCTTTGGAGCAAAGAATGCTTTCACAGCTCTGAAAATTATGAAGGGATATTTTCTTTAAAATTAACTTGAGAACAGCTTATGTATTTTCTGACAATATATCAATGACCAAGGCATCAAAATGTCTATGGCAACTGAATGCAAAATCCTACATAGTAAAAGAGTAACCAGGGAGCCATCTGTTAGCTGGAACTGGTGGCATCATGCAACGCATCATCAGAAGAGCTGGTTTTCTCCTTCTGGATGATGCCTGCTTGCCAGCACTGACTCTGGGATGTTTATGTGTCTGCTGTGCATTCTAACTTCTTCTGAAACGCATGCTTCTCAGTATTTCCTTTGTTGCTGTAGGAGTTATCAATATGTAACTGCATGGTGATTATTCCAGGCCTGGCCTGCAGAGGCTCATTCTGCACAGCCAAAGGTGCCCTAACGAGGAGGAAAGGCAGCAAAGCCCTCACCCAGCGAGGCCACGCACTGGTACGTCTCCAGCATCACGTCCCGGTAGAGCGCTCGCTGCGCAGGGTCCAGCAGCGCCCACTCCTCCCTGCTGAAATACACGGCCACCTCCGCAAAGCTCACGGGCTCCTGCAAGCAAAGAGGCTCCTTGCTGGGAACAGCCAAGGCCCAGGGAAGCAGCTCGCACAGGACACAAACTCCCGTCCCAGCCGCTTCTCTGGCCCCAGCACACACGTGCTGCCTGAGGGCACCTCCCTCTCCCCCGGCATTCGCATCCCTCGCCCCTCCGCCTCTCCTGCCTGCTTCCCCCAGCCCCTACCTGACATGGCTGTGCTGTGGCCATCTGCTGCTCTCCTGCAGGTGAGACGATCGCAGCTGGAAGGCAGAAGTCGAACTGGAGCCTGCAGGGACAAGAGAAAGGGCAGGGGAGCTGTGAGGGAACGCAGCAGTCCCTGTCCCAGCCCAGCCCTCCACAGCCCATCTGCAGGACACTGCCTGCCTAGGGGATGGCACAGCAGGCCTTGCACAGGAACACAGTCAGCAACAGCACTGCTAACACTCTGGCTAAAGCTGATTACAAATCACAAAGCTGACTCAAACTGGGGGGCAGAAAGCACTAACACCCGGTTCAACAGCTGAGGGTGCATGAACTGTATGCCTAAAGACAATGCACAGCAATGAGTCAGTCATCTTACCCCAACACAGGGAGCAGCCCAAGCACCCTTGAGCTCTCCTGCACAGCAATGGGCTGCAAGACAGGATCTCTCCACAATCAGGGATGTCTCTCAAAGTCACACCTGTACAGAGATCCCTCTCAGCTTGACGTCACGACACCTTGCTGACACAGATCGTCTGTAAGAGATGCAAAGTTAGTTGGCAAATTCACGAACTTCTCCAAGGTGATGCATTACAGTGACGATCTCAAGATAATCACAAAATCATAAAATGGCCCGGGTTTAAAAGGACCACAATGACTATCTAGTTTCAACACCTTGCTATATGCAGAGTTGCCATCCACCAGACCAGGTTGCCCTGAGCCACATCCAGTCTGGCCTTGAATGCATCCAGGAATATGGCATCCATGACCTCCCCGGGCTACCTCTTCCAGTGCGTCACCATCCTCTCTATGCAGAACTTCTTTCGAATATCTAACCTAAATCACCCGTCTCAATTTAAAATCATTCCCCCTTGTCCGATCACTATGCACCCGCATAAACAGCCGTTTCCCCTCTAGTTTATGCTTTTCCACCAAGTACTGGATGGCACAGTGAGGTGCTCGAGTCCCCGAAGCTTTCTCTTCTCCAAGCTGAACAAGCTCACTCAGAATGCCTCGGCGGCTGCATTTCCCTCCTCCCCCAACAGGCGGCGCTGCTTCCCATCCAGCTCAGCACGCACCCTGCGCTCACTTGCAGGGCACGTTCTCAGCAGCGGGCGCCCTTTGCACAACGCAGCCTGGGCGGCACTTGACTGACGTGCTGCTCGGCCGCGTTCTCCACGCGTGCTCCAGTCAGCCCACAGGCTGTCAGCTTTTCAGCGTCCATTACACAGCCCAGTGCCGGAGCTGGCGCCGATGCCGGACGTGCTCAGGGCCCGCAGCTGAGCGCTGAAGGCATCTGTAACTGGCGGGACAGCCCGAACAAAAGCCTTGGGAGGGGTTTGCACAACCCCAGCTGAGCCATCAGCCCGGCGCTAAGCGCACAAAAGGGAACGCTGAAAGGGCCGCTAGAGGCAGATGTTGCCTGCTGGATCCCCGAAGGAAGACTGCGGGCTGCCGGGGAGGGGGAGGGGAGTGGAAATTAAGACACTCATACGGACTTATCGGGAAGTTATAAGCTTCCATCAATTCATGTGTGTAGAGCTGCGGAGCGGGATCATCTCGTGTCTCCCGTGGCCCAGAGGGAGAAACGCAGTCCCAGCTGCGCTGTGTTACACAGAGCCAACCGGGCAGCAGAGCACGCTGAGCTCCTCTGCTCACTTCCTCGCTGTCCCAGCTCCAACCCCTTCCTGTGCCACTCGGATCCCAACCCGGGCTGCAACACGCCTGGCAAACGCTGCTCCCGCCCCCTCGGGGTGCTGCTCGCAATGGGAGGGAGAGCTTCCTGCAGCACGGGGACAGTCCCACACAGCGTCAGGGGATGGGTAAAAAAAAGCACACAGATCAACGAGAGTAAGGGAAACAAGCAACCAATCAACACCTACTACTCTAATTAGTACTAAAACCGCTTGACGAGAAGAAATCTGTCCCCTGATTTAAAAAGAATCCCTTTCTTTCTTGACCCCCCAAAGCTGCAGATCACCTACTAGTCCTCAAGTAGTGCTGCAGCCCTCCCCAGTCCCTGCCTCGAAACGGCGATCACCTGGAAGAGAAAAATGCCTGCAGCTCCTCTGCACGAGCCACCGAGGGCACCTACCTGGGGTGCGGAGCAGGCTGCTCCCACCTCTGGTGCAGGCAACCGGGCTCCTGGGAGTCGCTCCTGGGAGAGCAGAGGATGCCGAGTGCCCTCAGCCCGGAGCTGGCCGCACGACGGCCTTGCTGCACCTCCTGCCGCCGCGGTGCTGCCCGGATGGCTTCCAGCCAGGCTCTGGCCGCTTCGGCACAGCCTCAGCTCCAGGCAGCGATTCCCACAGCGAGCACGCCCCGAGCCGGCTGCCAGGCCTTGGGCAGTTTCACAGCTCGTTCTCACGGCGCGTCTGCAGCCGGGGGAGGGAGGGAGGGTTGGGGGCTGTGTTTTGTCACGCTAATGAAGCGCCGCTTTCTGCCGGGTCCCTTTGCTCCCTTTGCTGGGGCCATTCGCACATCCTTGCGGTCACACGTCCCCACGTTGCTGTCCTGGCGCTCCTTTAACTCCTCTCACCCGTGAGCAGGTCCCAGAAGAGGCAATCTCCGGCTGCCCTGCTCTCGAGGGCAGCATCTCCCTGCAGCTGGCTCACTTCCTCGCTGAGCGCTGCCCATGGCACTCATGGCACGTTTCTCCTCACTGAGCAAGTGACTTCTATTGCTAACAACTTCCTACCCTGCTTTCTCGATTCGGTCTTCTCTGCACGGCATGAGCATGGTTAAGCTCTCTGCTGTACGAGGGCCGGCTCTGCTGTTTGCTGCTGTCGATCTACAGACTTTAAGGCCACCCAGAGGGAACTGCCCTCGGGGTAACCGGGGGTTTGTGTCCAGGAAAGACTGCTTCCTGTTCTTTTGCATTTTCTGTGGGGCAAAAGTAGGCTCCAAGTTTCACTTGGTAATGTTCAAACTATACATCTTTCTGCAGGGGATGTTCCTCTGAACTTTGCCGTGATTGCTGCTGCATCTCTTTCCTTTGTGCTGATAACCCAGCTGTACACATGACAAAAAGTATTTCCTGCGCTTACAAGAGAGCTTTCCAAAAAGCAATGTTGTTGTAATACAGTTTTGTAATACATTCAAAGGGCAGTTATCCCTAACGCAGAGGTGGTTTGTGCATCCTCTTCTGACACTAATTCACTTCACTAGTGTGGGAACCAAATGTTGTTTCTGCATTAGAATTGGATAATATTTTTTTATTTCATGATCTCCGTTGTCATAGTTCTTTTTGGGAGTCTTTCTACTTAACTTGGGGAAGATCTGATAGTCTACATCGCTTATCCTCTAGACGAACCTTCCCAGGAATGCACGCTCTGTATATAGGTGTATATATGTATATTTTGTCACACACATTGCAAGAAGATCCTGCACGAGATCAAACCAGAGAACAAGTCAAGGTATGCCTGAGGAAGCGCCTGAAGAGACATCGGAAGGCCTGGCATCATCCCTCCCCCCCGGTGCTCTTTGTTTAACGAAGACTTCGGAGACAATCACCATATCAATACAAGAAGAGCACTGAGACGTCTTGGAAACATCAGGATGGCTGCTGACTGACACCAGGTAACACACGAACCAACAAATTTAAACTGTGATAAGATTGTGAACCTGGAGCACCCAGCCAATGGGGAAACAGGGCAGGGGGATGGCTAAAGGGAAAAACAGGGTATAAAGACTGTCATCTTGTGTCCATAGGTGCTCTCCTGCTTGCGGGACGCCCGCCATTGCAATCGCGAATAAAATCTGCTTTTATCAGAGATACCGTCCTGACAAAAATTATTTGGATGCTTCCAACACTAGGAATAAACCATCCAATAAAGCTACGGAACCCAGAGGGCCTGTGTATAAGGGGGTTATTCTCCACTTCAGTCTTTTCCAATAAGTTCTCCATATCCCTGGAGGAGATTATTCTGTTGCAATATTGTGGCCTTCCGGGACCCTTTCAGTGTCCTGAGTGTGGGAGGAGCTTCAAAAGCAGTTCTGAACTGAAGCAGCACCATCGTATCCACTCAGAGGAGAGACCCTACAAGTGTACCGAGTGTGGGAAGAGCTTCAAAAGCAGTTCCCACCTCGCCTTCCACCATCGCATCCACACAGGAGAGAGACCCTACAAGTGTACTGAGTGTGGGAAGAGCTTCAGAAGGAACTATGAATTGAAGCAGCACCAGTGCACCCACACAGGAGAGAAACCTTTTACATGTCCTGAGTGTGGGAAGGGCTTCAGAAGCAGTTCTGAATTGAAGCAGCACCAGCGGACCCACACAGGGGAGAGACCCTACAAGTGCTCTGAGTGTAGGAAGAGCTTCAGAAACCATTCCCACCTCAGTTTCCACCAGCGCATCCATACAGGAGAGAGACCCTTTCAGTGTCCTGAGTGTGGGAAGAACTTCAAAAGGAACTATGAATTGAAGCAGCACCAGCGCATCCACACAGGAGAGAAACCTTTTACATGTCCTGAGTGTGGGAAGAGCTTCAAAAGCGGTTATGAATTGAAGCGCCACCAGCGCATCCACACAGGGGAGAGACCCTACAAGTGCTCTGAGTGTGGGAAGAGCTTCAAAAGCAGTTGTCTATTGAAGCAGCACCAGCACATCCACACGGGGGAGAGACCCTACAAATGCCCTGAGTGTGGGAATAGCTTCAAACACAGATCTAATCTCAATACCCACAAGTACATCCACAGAGCACAAAGGCTGTAGAAGCATCCCCAAGATATGAGGAACTTTCAAAAGCAGTTCCAGCCTCATTCCCAGCAGCACAGCCACACAAGATACAGAGCCTGCAGAGCCCCAAACATAGGCAGAGCTTCAGCCACAGCTCCAGTCTGGTCACCACCCTGTCACTTTGTGTGGTGATGAACCTTACAAATCCCTTGAGTAGAGGAAGAGCTCTGTGGCCAAAATGAATTCTTCTTTCTCCTTCTTTGCATGAGAATAATGCATATTGCTCTCTTACAGCTGCAGTTGCTGTGTTGAGTGGCCATGCAAAGGAGAATCCAGAGTGGGATGTGTCACAGCCACTGGAAACCCTCTGCCAGTTTGGCATATTTCTGCCAGGGCTGTGTGCAAGGAGAGTCACGTCTTACCTCCCCGATAGAAACTGTGGGGCAGCAGGTGAGGGCCCAAAGGGAACCTCTACTGGGCCGATATGTTGCCAGGAAGGAAGAAATTCTGTCTGCAGGTTGTGTGGGAAGAACATCTGGAGCTCAACCCTCAGTAGACACCAGAGAACCAACCCAAGAGGAGAGTCCCTATGACTGCCTTGACTGCAGGAAATGGTCCATCCACAGCTGGAAGTTCATCACACACCAGTGGATCCACATGAGGAACCCTACAGATGTGCAGCCTGCAAGAAGAGCTTTGGCCACAGCTCAAACCTGCTGCGGTACCGGAGTGTCTGCACTTGGGTGAAGTCCAATCCGTGCCTGCACCAGTGAGTTCATGTGGCTGGAAGCCTTAGAAATGCCTCGAGTGTGAGAAGGGCTTTGTGCAGAGCGCAGAGCTCCTCACATGCACGAGATGGCACTTGTGTCAGAAGTGCTACAAATGTCCTATGTGTGGGAAGATCGTCAATCAAAGCTCCTACCTGATCAAGCACCCTGGGATCCACAGAATCACAGAATCACAGAATTGTAGGGGTTGGAAGGGACCTCCAGAGATCATCGAGTCCAACCCCCCTGCCAAAGCAGGCTCCCTACACCAGGTCGCACAGGTAGGTGTCCAGGCGGGTCTTGAATATCTCCAGATAAGGAGACTCCACAACCTCCCTGGGCAGCCTGTTCCAGTGCTCCGTCACCCTCACTAAAGAAGTTCTTGCGCACATTGGTGCGGAACTTCCTGTGCTCCAGCTTCTGGCCGTTTCCCCTTGTCCTGTCTCCGCACACTGCTGAAAAGAGTCTGGCCTCACCACTCTGCCCCCCACACCTTAGATATTGATAGACCTGGATCAGGTCCCCTCTCAGTCTTCTCTTCTCAAGGCTGAACAGACCCAGTTCTCTTAGCCTTTCTTCATAGGGGAGATGTTCCAGGCCCTTCACCATCTTTGTGGCTCTCCGCTGGACTCTTTCCAAGAGATCCCTGTCTTTTTTGTACTGGGGAGCCCAGAACTGGACACAGTACTCCAGATGAGGCCTTACCAGGGCAGAGTAGAGGGGGAGGATCACCTCCCTCGACATGCTGGCCACGCTCTTTATAATGCACCCCAGAATGCCATTGGCCTTTTTGGCCACAAGGGCACACTGCTGGCTCATGGCCAACCTGTCGTCCACCAGGACTCCCAGGTCCCTCTCTGCAGAGCTCCTCTCCAGCAGCTCATCCCCCAACCTGTACTGGTGCATGCAATTATTCCTCCCTAGGTGCAAGACTCTATATGTGCTTTTGTTAAACCTTATCTGGTTTCTTACTGCCCAGCTCTCCAGCCTGTCCAGGTCTCGCTGAATGGCAGCACAGCCTTCAGGTGTGTCAGCCAATCCTCCCAACTTCATATCATCAGCAAACTTGCTGAAGCTGGCCACTATCCCCTCATCAAGGTCATTGATGATGTTGAACAAGACTGGCCCCAGCACCGACCCCTGAGAAACACCGCTGGTTACAGGCCTCCAACCGGACTCTGCACCGCCAATGACGACCCTCTGCGCTCTGCCAGTCAGCCAGTTTTCAACACAGCTCACTGTCCACTCATCTATCCCACACTTCCTCAGCTTTGTTATAAGGATGTCGTGGGAGACAGTATCAAATGCCTTGATGAAATCAAGGTAGATTACACCCGCTGCTCTCCCCCCATCCACCCAGCCAGTGGCAACATCATAGAAGGCTACCAGGTTGGTCAAACATGACCTCCCCCTGGTGAACCCATGCTGACTACTCCTGATAACCTCCTTTTCTTCTGGTTATCTGGAGATGGAATCCAGCACAAGCTGCTCCATCACCTTTCCAGGGACAGAGGTGAGGCTGACTGGCCTGTGGCAGAGACCCTAAAAATGCCTGCACTTCAGGAAGCTTCATCCAGAGCTCAATCGTCATTAAACATTGCCCAGATTTGGGAGGGAATGGAGGTATTTCTAAGACTAGCGGTATTTCTGGGAGCAAATGTCGTCTTTGGGGAAGAAAATGTCCTCTTGAGGGAAGAAAACAGGTCTTTCTTCCCCAAAATGTCATCCAATTGGCAGAAAATCTCCTCTCTTGGAGAGAAAAGTGGTATTTGTGGGAGAAAGTGTCCTCTTCTTGGTTGCAAGTGTCCCATTTGGTTTTGTCATGGAGGCTTTTTGGGAGGAAGCGTGTGTCAGTTGTAAGAGAAGGGGTATTTCTGGGACCAAATATCCTCGTTTTGTAAGAGAAGATGAAATTTCCAAGGGAAAAGTGCTATTTCTGGGAGCAAATGAGATAGTTGAGGGAGACAAGTGGGAAAGGGTGGGAAAGAATGTCTTGTATTGGAGAGCCACGGTGGTCTTTTTGGTGTGCCGAGTGGTGTGTTGGGGAGAAAACATGGTAAATAGGGGAGACAATGTCCTCTGGAGGGGTGTCAAGTAGTATTTTGGAGAGCAAATGTCAGGTATTTCTCATCAAAGTGCTGTTTCGCAGAGATAGTAGCATCCTTGGTTGGAAAATGACATGTGTTTGTGAGAAAGCTGGTATTTTGGGATAAAAGGTTGTGTTTTGAAGAATAAGCCGGAATTTCTGGGGGAATGTATCCCATCTTTGGGAGAAACCTGGGCTACGTTGGAGAAAATGTTGTGTATGTGGGAGAAAACTGGTGTATCTGGGAGAAAAGGCCAGTTTGATGGGAGTAATTAGCTGTGGAGTGGTGAAGTTGGGAAGGTCACGTCCAGAGATCCGCGGACTAAGGACCCAAATGCCCTCGCATGCGTGCCACCCCCCGCCCCGGGCTTTTGCCAAAGCGATCCGCCCCTTCGGAACTTGGCGCAGAAGGGCTCTCTCGCCCCCATGTTCCAAAGCCATTCAGTCTGCTATTTATCTGAACTGGCCAAGTACATATTTGCATTTTGTTAGATGAAAAATGCACCTGCGTTGGCTCGTAAATATTATTGACGCCGGATTTGTCACCTCCGTACTAGTGTACAGAAGGCTGACCTTCACTGCAGTTGGTCAGTATAACTCGCGTTGTCCAAATATGGTTTGCCGAAGCCTAGCTATCTGATGGATGTGGAAGGACCTTGACACGGGCCGGGTCCGGTCCCGCACCCCTTCCCCCCGCCAGAGTTAACGTGCCCGCAGTGAAGACCTGCACGGACGTGCAGGCGCCGTTCTGCAGCGGCAGTTGAAGGCACCATCCCCGGTCAATCAGAGCGGTGGGTTTATCAGGCGTGCAAGGTATGCCATGGCTCCGAACCCACATCTGGAAGCTGGCGTTATCGACAAAATACCCACGGGGCCGATGAAGACGATTTCCAACAGTCCTCTTATTTTTACCTTCGGATGGGTCGCCTCCAGCCCATGGTGAAATGCCGGGGGAGTGGGGAGGGTCAAAGTGGAGTCGCCCGGGCGGGCGTGCTGAGGTCCTCCCAGTTCCCCACTGGCGCTCTATAAAAGGGCGCGGAGCAACACAGCCTGTCAGTGGTTTCTTCACACCACGCAAGGAAGAAGTTCTCGCTCCCCAGGAAACTGCAACTTCGGATCGCTACTACCAGAGCATTTGGCTCAGTGGATTATCTCACTGCCAGGTAAGCACCTTTTTCTTAAGAGGGAAAAAAAAAAAAAAAAAAAAGAGGGAGGTGGAGAGAAGTGAAAATCTCCAGAACTGGGCTGTGTGGAAGTTGGAAATTGAGCTGCAGAGCCCTGCACCGGCTCTTGGTGACAGCAGCAGCCCGCAGCGTGAGATCCACAGCTCGCCCCTCTGCGTGCGGGGGGAGATGAGAGCCTCGGGGTGCCTTCCCGGCAGCGCGGCACTTGTCGGAGCTGTGGAACGGTGCGCCCGAGGCAGCCCCTGGTCTCGTGTGCTCGTTTAATCCCGATGCGAACCGTTGGGGATACTCAGGCCGTCCTGCTGGTATTCGGCCGCCACTGCAAGCACAGCTTTCGGCAAACGTGTGTTTTGGAGGCTAAGTTATTTACTCTGTGCTAAGTTACTGAGCAAATACTCGCTTTGGGTTCATAGCGCACGCGAAGCTCCCGGCAGCCTGGGGGCTCTCCTAAGGGAGGAAGCACTTATAGAGCCACTGGGAGGGGGGAAAAGGACAGATGTGACTTGCAGCAGCAAGCATGCTTATCATTCTCTTCTCGTTCCACTAGGAGTTCAGCCAGAATGAAACTGGTTCACGTAGCCCTACTCAATCTCGGCTCTGCGACCTTCTTCGGGGTGGATGCTGCGAGGGTGGACGTATCCACAGAGTTCAAATGAAAGTGAGTATGGGATGCCAGCCCCCCGCCCGTCCCGAGCTTACGAGCCCCGCGCCGGGTCCGGCAGCCACTAGAAGAAGGGAATTGTGCCCCGCGGGAATGGCACGGATCCTAAAAGGCCCCATCTCTCTTTCGGGAAACCCCTCCCATAGCCCCCCTCCCCCTCTCCCCGATGTCAAAATCTCTGCGTTGGCAGATTATCGCCCCTCGAACGTATTTGGTTTGGCTGTTGCCCGCAGGCTTGCGCTAACAGGCTGTCCCTTTCATTTGTGCTCCTCGCAGATGGACGAGCTGGGTATTGAGCCGGGCCAAGCGGGACGTGAGGCCTCCGGGCGCGCCCCGAGGGCCGCGGACGTGCAGGCGCTCGTACGGACCCAGGGCGTGAAAGATCCCCGCGTCTCGCAACCCAGGTAACTTCCAGCCCCGCTGCGCTCGAGACGGTGTGAAGCGTCTGGATCCGCGGTGCCGGGGCTCCCTCACGCCGCGCGTCCCCGAGCTCCGCGGACGGGTCCCGCAGGGGCTGCGCAGCTCTGGAGCCGCCTCGCACCTCCCTTTCCCCGCGCCCCGAGCTGGCGGGAGATAGCAGCGTCTGTACTGCGAAACTCAAATATAAATAGTAACTCGAGCCCTGGCTCCGCAGATAAAGTAAGAGCCCTCCAGCGGCGGGGCCTCTCCTTCTCGGCAGCGGGCTCAGCTCCGCTCCGCGCCCCTCTCCCGCTGCCTGGCGGAGGGCAGAGTCGGGGCCGCACCGTCGGGGCGGGTCCTCCTCCGGCCGGGGGCTCCGTGCGCTCCGAGCCCGCGGGCTTCTCTCCTCTCCGGCCCCGCCGTCTCACGCCCCCTCTGTCTCTTCCTCCCTCGCAGTAGCCGGGAGTATGCGCACATCCGCGTCAGGCGCTACCAGCAGAGCGTTAACAGCTACCTCCATCTCCCGACCTTCCGCATGGGGTGCCGCTTCGGGACGTGCACGGTGCAGAAGCCGGCCCATCAGCTCTACCAGCGGATCGACAAATTGAAAGACGGCGCCGCCCCCGTCAACAAGATCAGCCCGCAGGGCTACGGCTGCCGCCGGCGCTCCCTGCCCGACACTTTCCTCCGGACCACGCGGCCGGAGCCCCGCGCCCCCGTCCTCGGAGTGCGAGCGCCCGCCGAGGCCGCCTCGGACGGACGGACGGACTGAGACCGAGCCGGGAGCTCCCACGGACAGAGGACGGCACGGGAAGCTGTGAAGGCTGTTGGAGAAAAGACCACGGGAGACAAGTCTCATGCTATCATGATCAACAGGTCTCAAACTTTATTACGTACAATATAACTATTTATACATGAGATAATTAGCTCATACATATTGCAAAAGCGAAGCTCATGACTGGAAATTCCTCAACTGTGAGAATCAACCTTCACGGCTAGCTCTGCGGATTCTGCTTCCTTATATCTACAAACTCCCAGCCTCATGCCATCCTGTTTCTGTTACACTTTCAAGGCAAAGGCACAGCGTCCTTGCCCTGAATTATGTATTGATTGTTACTGTTTCACCAACTTGATCATATCATGGCCCTTGTCTTGCAACCATGTCTCAGTCAGTCTCTCCACACTTCCCCCGTTTTCTTTTTGGACCAGAAAAGAGGCACTCCATTTTGCTTCAACAAGATTTGCAAGTGCCTTTTGCAGGCAGCGAAAAAAGCACGGTAAAACAAGCAGTAGTACTAATATTACAAGCCCAATAGTTATTAAGTATCGCAGCAGGGATGTTAGCCACGGTCCCAGACCCCACCCCTTCAACCAGTCGTCAAGCCCGAACCCTGTATGCTCTTGAAGGTGGGTTGTCAGGGTCTGCATGATTTGTAGCTGTGCGTGAATGGAACGGGAATGGTCGGAGAGATTCATGCAGCACATACCATCATACTCTTCACATCCATGCCTCTGTGCTAGCAATAGAAAGTCTATGGCCGCTCGATTTTGAAGGGTGGCATGACGGATTGAGTCAACGTCCACTAATAGGTCTGACAATGCTCGTGATGTTGCATTAGTTTGTTTAGCCAACCAGCATCCTAGCTTATTCAGATCTGCTAGGGCCTTTGCAGCGGCAACACCGGGGGCAAGGAAAGAGGCAAAAACCCGTTCTGATACAGACCAAAAGTCCACGTTGTCTTTACATTCTGGTGTGAATGCATGAATTGCTCGCCTTAGTCTACGGTGTTCTCTATGTAATTGTAGGATCATAGAGGTATTTGGAGTTAGTAAGGTTAGACGACCTAGAGTACATGGTCCTCCCACTAACTTCGAGGGAATTCCGGACCAAGCTCTGTCCCCACAAATAAGAAATATTCCATGAGACAATGAGATAGGAGTGTTGGATGATAGAGATCTATTTGGGCTCGTATAATTACACCATGCCGTTGCATTTTGGTATACAGGATGGCTGGAATTAACAATTGTTGGGTATGAGTAGTTGGCTCCTGATTTTCCTGGACTGGCACGATATGCACTCGTCCAATTAAAGTAGACACACCAGTCAGCTTTCACTGTGCCCAGTATCTCTAATTCCTGGGGCTCTAGATTAGCAGTTGGAAAATAGGGCACCACCTGATCCCAGGTATCTGCATATGATTGAATTGATTGATTTAATAGCCTGAAGCTGGAAGTTGCATTCGGGTATTGGGGGTCATCCACGGGTAGACCTACCAGACAGGTGGAGAAAGGGTTACCAGGGGATGAGAGCGCTAGGCAGAAGGCTTCCTGCCCTGTCTTGTTAGCTATTGTAACCCAAATGTTCTGCTTAGGTTGTGGGGGTACCCAGATTGTATGTACGAGTTGCGTTGCGACGCCCAGCAGCACGACCACGGCCTGCATTTTTAACTGCCGCCGTAGGGTGCCGTGTAGGCTGACCGCACTGCGTCTTTATAATGTATGACTGATAAAGGGCCTGGGCCCTCGCAACCAGGTGGGTGAGCTCCCAGCGGAAGTGGGCGAGGGCCTGCTGCTCCGCACTTTCAAAAATTCTTATTGCAGAGAATAGAGGCTCCCCCGTGTAGTGCTCCAAAGCTCACACGGCGGTGTCTCCTTGCCAACGCGCTTCACAACCACTACACCATAAAGCTCGTAACTGTGTCTGATGTACCCAGCTGATTCTGTTACAGCCCCCGCAATGTAACAAAACCAACGCCCAACAACCCCAGGCCGCACCACAGCCCCAGCAATGATGTTGTTTCGGACCCAGATTATGATACCCTGCAAGAGCTTCAAATAGTCTTATTCCTTGCTCAGGCGTCCGAATGTTCACCAATCTTGGGCCAAGGATGTGGTGCAGGAATTCCCGGTGCGGCCGGACCAGCAGTTCTAAATGCAGTGGTAAGTTCCTGACGTCCTCCAGCTTGTGGTGCTGTGGCTGGTTTAGTCCAACGTGCAGGAATCCACTCCGGGCCTGTAGGTGTAGAAACACAGAGATAACCTCTGCCTAAATAAAGAACCTTAGCTGGACCCTGCCATATGCCAGTCTTTAAGCTTCTGTAATTGACCCACAATTCTGGTTTCTGTTCCTCATCACCAGCAGCAGTGTTTGAAATCCTATGCACTACTGCAGCGGGGCTCTCAGCTGAGGCAGCACCGTCCATTCGAACCTCTTATCGGGCTCACCTTTATTAATCGCTGGCAAGGTACACGCGAAGCGTTTTGTATCCCGAGGATGTAAGGCAATAGTGAAGAAGCAGTCCTTCAGATCAATGATCAAAATGAGCCAATCCTCTGGGATCATAGAAGGATTGGGCAGTCCCGGTTGAAGTGCTCCCATAGGCTCCATCTGCTCATTAACGGCGCGTAAATCATGAAGTAGGCGATATTTGCCAGATTTCTTTTTGATTACAAAAATCGGAGTATTCCAAGGGCTGGTCGATAGTTTCAGATGCCCCTGGTTGAACTGTTCCTGTACCAACTGGTGTGCTTGTTGAAGACTTTCCCGCTTTAGCGGCCATTGCTTCACCACAATCAGATTCTCAGTGGTCCATGTAAGAGGTAGCGGGAAAGTCCAAGCAATGGCCGTCACATTAAAGGGCTCATTGGTAAGAACAAGGCCGAGCTGGGCCAATATGTCCCTGCCAATCAGACAGGGAACCGTAGGCGGGAGCGGTGCAATAGAGAACACTGCTGTGGCTCTTCTGCCATCTATTTCTACTGTAAGGGTGGGGGTTCGGTTAGCCAATGTCATTCCCCCAACTCCAGTTACAGTAGTCGTTGAAGATTGAAGTGGCCAGTTAGACGGCTACTCTCCGGGAGTGATGATCGACGTATCCGCACCTGTGTCTAGCAGTCCCATCAAAGTAATGTCATGATCCTTGTAGGATATTTTACACAACTTTCTGGGACGAGATGCAAGATCGATGGTGAGAAGGGTCAATCCTCCAGTAGAACCGAAGCTTCCTTGGTCCCTTGGCAGACAGCTCACCGGTGTTAGTCCTTTTGATAACTGTGGTAGCGGGATAAGTTGAGCCAATCGTTGACCTTTCTGTATCTTTATCGGAGGGTATAGAGTATATACAATTATCACGATTTCTCCTTGGAAATCAGCATCGATCACCCCAGGTAATACGAATAACCCCATTATGCTTGCAGATGACCTTCCTAACAAAAGTCCTCCTGTTTCTCGGCTCTGGATGACGATAGGACCAAATACCCCAGTGGGCACTCGATGGGGCTGGCTTGTCAGGATAGTGACATCTACTGAGGCTGCCAGGTTCAAGCCGAGGCTCCCTCTGGTAGCTGGTTGAAGTTGCTGTTGGTGGGAGTTGTTGATGCTGCAGCGGCCATTTGTGTCCGGGCGCGGCCGCTGTTCGCGCTGCTCCTCCCGTTTCCCGACTTCTGACGGCAGGGTGTGGCGTTATGCGTGTGTGACTGACATTTGCCACACCAAATCCCAGTCGCTTGGCACTCACGGCGAACGTGTCCCGTTCTTCCACAACGAAAGCACTTCAGGCGGGAATTATTGGAGGAGCGAGGGATTGCCGTGGCTGCCACTTGGAGGGGCGCAGGGGCTGCTAACACCTGTGAATGTGCTGATTGTGACTGATTCTGAAAAACCCTTGCCTGTTCTCTCAGCCCTTCCCCTAATGACTGCAAAGCATTGACTAACAGGGCTTGCGATCCCGTCGGGATAGAAGCAGCCTTCTCTAACAGGTCTGGAAGCGTCCAATCCCCAGGCATAGTGCCGACAAGGGATCGGGTTGAAGAATTACCATTCTGCAATACACATTGTTTAAGCAAAGCTCCCTGCATGTGCTCAGGCACATTAGCCCTTTTTATGGCCTCCATAATCTTGTCCACAAAGTCACCTAACGGCTCATCCCGTCCTTGCTTTATGCCCATATACATAGGCGTGCCTCCAGGGGCTTTTATCTTATTCATGGCTCTCCTGGCTGTATCCGTACTTTCCCGACAAATATCAGGGCCAGCAAGTGCCTGTGCCTCCGCCTGTATCCATTGACCTAGACCCATTAGATGATCAACTGTAACCCCTGCTAGCGGATCCCCAGGACCCCTTTGCACTGTGGCAGATATTGTAGCCTCATGCTGCCAATGGGCGTTAAACAAGAGTAGCTGATGGGGGGTGTATATTAGCCTAGCTACCGCCTTAATATCTGCAGGCAGGAGAGTATTTGCACTAAAGATGTAGCCTAGCATTTGTTTAACTGGCTCACTAGTCACCCCGTAGGACCCCACTGTGGCTTGCAACTGAGATAACATCTTCCAATCCAGATTCCGAATCTCAGCCTGCAGTCCCCCTTGTGGCATAGGCGCGTACACCACCGGGAACGCCAGCTGCTCCGTTGCCGCCTGTAATAGGTCGGCATCGCCTTCCTCCATCCCCTGTTTGGCTAACATGGACCACATCTCCCGCCTTCCCCGAACTATAGCCTCTGCGAGGTCCGACTCGGCCCCCGGGACAGGTTTGGAGTTCCGTGGCGCCTGCACAGAGACCTGAGGGGGGGTACACTGAGGTCCCTCCCCTGTAACAGATGTGGGGTTGCTAACGTCCTGGGACTCGTCTGGGGGTGCTGAGGGCGTGGGTGCTGGTATCATTACCGTCGTGAAAGCAGGGGGATTCGGGGAACTATAAGATTGGTATATCCCATACTCTCTATTCCTATCGTGAGCAGCCTGTGCTCCCTGCGCCGCTCTTTTCTCCGCCTGGGACATCAGTAATTCGTTATGTACAGCTTTCCATAATTTACTCATTTTTTTTGCTGACTTATCTTCCTCCAAAACTAACTCCCACAATTTATCCCCATAACGTCTCCACTCTTCCAAAGTATGTACTGAATGGGGGTTCGTAAAAAACCCACAAGAAACTGCATGACTTAACAACACAGGGAGATCCTTATCTAAATCTATTCCCTTAAACTGCCGCTTCCTCAAGAAGACGGTAAATAATTCATATGCTGCTTGCCTGTCCATACTCACATCGGTACCGTTGCAGACCTCCAAGCTTCGGCAGCACGTATCGGCCGAGTCCCACCGCTGTGGTCGCTCGGGGCGCGGAGTTCTTCGAAAAATTTTTACTCTTTCGCCGTCCGTCTAGCTGCGGGACCCGAACCCAACGTAGTCCCTCTCTCGTAGCGTGGTGTCCGAAGAATATCGGTCAGGTCTCACAGAGTGTCCTAAGGCGCGGCACCTCTTCTTTCTCGGATTGCTTTTGCCGTCCCCGCTGCTTAGGGACCCGAATTTCCTTATCACGTTGGGGTCACCATTTGTTGGAGAAAAGACCACAGGAGACAAGTCTCATGCTATCATGATCAACAGGTCTCAAACTTTATTACGTACAATATAACTATTTATGCATGAGATAATTAGCTCATACATATTGCAAAAGCGAAGCTCATGATTGGAAATTCCTCAACTGTGAGAATCAACCTTCACGGCTAGCTCTGCGGATTCTGCTTCCTTATATCTACAAACTCCCAGCCTCATGCCATCCTGTTTCTGTTACACTTTCAAGGCAAAGGCACAGCGTCCTTGCCTTGAATTACGTATTGATTGTTACTGTTTCACCAACTTGATCATATCATGGCCCTTGTCTTGCAACCATGTCTCAGTCAGTCTCTCCACAGAAGGCCGCGGCCGCGGAGCCGCCCCCCGCCATTATTTCCAAGAAAAAAAAAAATCAAAAGAATGAGCAGTCACATTTCCAGGAAAACTGCTGAAAAAAAAACCAAACCAAACCAAACCAAAAAAAAACCAAAAAAAACCAACCGAGGTAGGAATTCAGTCAGCTAGATCACTGGCATACACATCCAGCATTCTTCCTTCCAAAGGTTAGAAATTCTGCTCAGAATTGCTTATTTTAAATCTACTTTCCTAAATGTTTTCAACTAAGAACCTTGGAATTTTGAGAGGTGTGATTTCTATTTGAAATATTCATTCCTTTCTTTCTTTTTTTATAATTATTTTCCTGTGTTTTGTTTTTAAAGGCGCATGTCGACAGTTGCTAGATTTAATCACCATCTGTTTGTTAACAGCTGGAAAATAGTTTGCATCTCTGTTGCTGATGGTCTTTTGGATCCAGATGTAAGATGTAGAAACAGGATGAGTAAGAACTGAAAGACAGAGCAGAAATACAGTGACATGTATCACACTTCCAAGTATCACCTGTTTGGCTGGCAGGAAAGGACAGCAAGCACATGATCTTCATGACTGTAGCTGCCAGTTGAGAAACAGACAAGTGGCTACTCTGAAGGTCTTGAGCATAAGCTAGTTGCTGCTGCTTGCAGTGGGAACTGCACTTACAACATGTAAGTGAATGCATTGATCCAACTGAAAGACAAGGCATAACTGGAATGACTCCCACAGAGCCCTACAGTGGAATAACTCCAATACTTTACTTATGGGTTGAACAGCTAGCATCGAAGTCATCTGAACTTGGGGCATACTGGACATAATGGATTACAGAATGACTAAGTATGCACATACCAACTAGATGTTTTTGTAGTGATCTTTTCTTCATTTACTGCCCCAAACAGATCTCCACTTAAAAAAACTTTTTATTCTCTCCTTTCCATTTTACTAATAATAAAAAAAAAACCTCTTCACTCAACACTGAAAGATCCTCGCCTTAAATAGACGGTGTTAAAAGCAGCAAGCTGGTGCCACACGGCGTAATTCCGACCCGACAGGAGCTTCCTAAGCGCCATTGGAAGGATCAAGAGCACCACCTGCCGTGATTGTAGGGAGAAGCAAAAAGCTCCATAGTTGCAATAAACAAGAACTGAAGGAAGGATTCTCCCATCTCCACTCCTGCTAATCTTGAAAAAAAAAAAAATCTTTTAGATTATCAAGACCAGTTCTGCTGAACCAGAAATGCCAGAAAGTAGTGGGTAGCCCTGTTCCTGGTAGTCAGAAGGTTTCTAAATATAAGGAGAAATGGAAAAAATAAAGTTTACTGAAAATTAAACTCTCTGGAAAGCAGTAACTGTGCATTTTAACTAACTTATAGGCTTAGAATGACAGAGCAAGCAGAAACACCTTTGCACACTGCATAGCTGAGCCCATTTGCCAAACAGAGCTCCAGGTCTTGGAGAAGTGGTCCATAAAGAATAAACAGAGACAGTCTCTTCCTTATCCATTTCAGCACCTGCTCCAGGTGAGATCTGACCAGGTGACAACTCTTGCTCCTGTCCATGAAGGGGACGTTACTGAAGGTCTTTGCTAACATATCTTGCTGTGAACATCCTGGAAAGCAAAATGCTTAGCATGAACCTTTAAATAGTAGTTGAAATCCATAGATGAACTTGATTAAAATCTTGAGGAATATTAGTGTTTTGACCCTCTTGGTGTCTCAGCAAGAACGAGCCTGTGAAACCAAGCAAAATCAAATGCTCCAAAATCAGTAGTTTCTGTTAACAAAGCAGATTAGTTAAAGTATCAGGCTCTAAGAACAGCCTGGTGCCTCATAAACCAGAGTTTCAATGGCTGCTTAAAACACGGCTATAAGTTCAGTTCAAACAAGGTTCTAAATTAAAAAAAAAAAAAAAAAAAAAAAAAAAAAAATTGCAATAGCAAATTTGTATTGTAGCAAGAATTCATCCTTGTTCATCAGTCTATCCAAGAGCGAATGCCAAAGGAGTGGTCACCATTCTCAGCAGTCTCCATGGTGAAGTATCAGAAGAGTTCATGAAATATTCTCTTTAAACTGTTATTTTGTTTTGTGCCCACCCCATAGCAAATAAAAAGGATTTTGCTACAGACAATTTTTATTACGAAAATAGATTCCAAGGCTATTTTATCTCTGGAAGGCTTCTGTGGCACTGTTATTTGTGCCATATGGAATGGTGGCAAGGAGCCTAAAATGCTTCTGTGCAGCACTTTCCTACAAAATCCTAGTGCAGGTCCCCTAACCAGAAGATAGAGCTAAGAGTCCGTACTTCTCACTCCAGTGGGCGCCACAAAACTCATTGCAAGCAACCACATTGCATGGAGGACAGAAAAAGACATTAATTCTCCAAATACCCCAGAGAGATGTCTAAGAGTTCTGCCAGTGTTACCTAGGAATGACTTCTTCCGTAGCCAAAAAGTAGAGACAGCGATGTGCTTTCAGATGATTATCAAAATCTGCAAACCTTCTTGGTCCGTGCTAGTAAGAACTGCAGTCAGGTGCCAGATACAAACTTTTTTTTCAAGTACAATGACAGAAAGGGGAATACTAATGAATACTTTGGCACATAAGAAGGCTTTTCTGGCACATTTAGTACCCAAAGGACAGCAAGTCATAATTAAAGCCAATAATGGCAACTCCAGACAGCCATCCAAATATTTTCCTTGCGCCGTCAATGCACCATTTTACATTATCTCACATCATGATTTAGTAGTTAGAGCACACAGGCATCAGAAGGAAAAAATCCAACATGACTGAGTACAACCAATAACTAAATCAAATTATGTCTAACTAGAATTTGTTTACTGTGGTCACAAAGGCTTGCTTTTTCTATCCAAATATTTCTTAAAGAACACTTATTTTCAACAAATAATTTGTGTCAACTTGAAATTATTTTCATTTTTAAATACTTAATTCTTTGGAATAGGGCCATCTTTGGAATAGGGCCATCTTTGGAATAGGGCCATCTATCCTTCATGAGGAGAGGGAGCGTAATTTGTTCATGAGGTAAAGAACACTGCTGTGTAAAACACTCTTTTCTACACAAGAGTCAAAAATGCTTGACAAGTATAATGTCTCCAAATGAAAAACAAATGGTTCCATTAAAACTAGAATCAATGTCAATGATTTGATAAGACTGGAGTTCTTTGCAACTACAACAGCATAAAGGAGGCCACGTGAAAACTTTTGACTCATTTTGATTATGTGATAAGTTCTATCAAACGTTTAACTAGAACTCACCAAGATTTTCATCCACTGACAAAAGCCTGGAAAGGCCGTATTTTTAAGAATAAGCAGGTATTTCTGGGGGAATATGTCCCATCTATGGGAGAAAACTGGTCTTTGTGGGAGAAACTGCTTTTTTGATGGGAGTGTGATCTTGAGGAGTGTAAAGCAGTATTCTTGAGATGAAACGTGAGGTATTTCTAAGAGAAGTGGTATTTCTGGGAGAAAATGTCTTGTTTTGGGGAGAAAAATTGCTACTTTGGGAGTAGAAGCAGGTATTTCTGTGATAAAATGCCGTCTTGATGGGAGTAAGTGCAATCTTGAGGAGTGTAGTGTCGTATTTTTGGTCGAATTTGTGAGGTATTTCTAAGGAAACTGGTAGTTCTGGGAGATAATCGCATCTGTTTTGAAAAATATTGTCTATTTGCGAGGTGTCTGGTATTTGGGGAAAAAATGCTGTATTTGTATAAATAAGACCGCACTGGGTAAGGGAGCTAAAGCAAAAAGGCCGACCACATGGCTCTTGTTAGGGCTTTTTTGAAGCCAGGAAAAGCCCTGTGCCAGTGCTGGGGCTGGCAGCAGCTGGCAGCTTGTGGGAGGACTGCTGAGGCAGCAGGTTGGAGTCAGCACTGCTCCCTCTTACCTGTGAGATGAACCTTGAGCCTTTTCTGCCAGGCTAAAAGCAACCCAGCTAAGGTGCCTGGTGAGAAGAGGTGAGAAGAGGCAAGAAAAGGGTGCTACTGCCCACCGAGAACAGGGAGGGCAGTCAGAGTGTGAGCGCAGCCCACGCTGCCCATGGCTGCAGCAGTAGGTGTGGGAGGTGGGTCTTGTGGCAGGACACATCAGTGTTCTTGAAGAGACCTGGAATGATTCGGAAGGCTAGTCGGGGAATCCCCTGGGTTTCCCTCTTAGAGAGTAAAGGGTCCAAGACGGCTGGTGGCCACAAATACCAGTTTCCTGCTTCAAAATAGGCAAGTTTCACCTACAAATACCACTTTTCTCCACTAAACTGGACATTTTCTTCTAGAAATACCAGTTTTCGCCCCAAGATTAGGACAGTTTCTCCCAGAAATACCAGTTTTCTCCACCGAAACAGGACATTTTCTTCTACAAACACCAGATTCCCCCCCAACATTAGGACAGTCTCTCCCAGAAATACCAGTTTTATCCCCCCAAATGGGACATTTTCCCCACAAAGACCAGATTTCTGCCTCACAAGAGGCAAGTTTCACCCACAAATACCTCTTTTCTCCACTACATTGCACATTTTCTTCCAGAAATACCAGTTCTCGCCCCAAGAGTAGGACACGTTCACCCAGAGAGACCAGCTTTCTCCTCAGAAATATGGCCTTGGCGGCCAGATATACCAGTTCTCTCCAAATATGGGGCCTTTTCTCCCAGAAAGACCAGCTTTCTCCCCAAAACAGGATATTTTCTCCCACAAATTCCACTTTTCTCCCCTGAAATAGGACGTGTTCTCCCAGAAATACCTCTTTCATCCCCCAAAACAGGACATTTTCTCCCAGAAAGACCACTTTGCTCCCCGAAATACTGGACTTTGTCTTCCAGAAACACCATGCTCATCCCCTCCAGGTGTTGTTTTCACCCCAAACCCTAGCACCTTTCCTCTCACTACTCCCTGCTTTTTCAAACATAGATGCTCTTCTCTCCCAGAAATGCTAGCATTCTCTCCAACGTGGGACCTTTTCCAACCAAAGATGGCAGAGTCTCCCAGAAATAGCACTTGTCTTCAGAAGAACTGACATGTTCTCCAAAACATACGACTTTCAGCTGTTCCAGGTGACATTTTTCAGCCACACATCGGAGAGATTCTCCCCAAGTACCACTTTTCTCTCCTGTCGATTGCATTTTCTCACAGAAATACCACACTGCAACTCCAAAGAACACATTTCCCTCCAGAAATACCCTCTTTTTGCCCAGAAAGACCAGCCTTCTCCCAAAAGAGAGGACATTTTCCACCAGAAAGACCACTTTTCTATTCTTCCTATTGCAGTTTCCTCCAAAAAGAGATTTCCTTCCAGACATGCCAGCATTCTCTCAAGTAGAGGACGTTTTCCCCCGGAAATACCATCTTTTCTCCCAGAAATACCAGCTCTCTTAGAAATACTTCACATTTCCTCCCAAGTCTTCTACTTCCCACTCCTAACTATCAGACGGCCGTTTCATCTCCCAAATGTGTTTCTGCCGGAAATACCAGTTGTCTCTTAAATATATGAAGCTTTCATAATCTGCAATCCTCAAGATGACATTTTCTCCAAAAAGAGGACATTTTCTCCCAGAAATACCAGGACTCGTACTAATATTTCCCATTTCCTCCCTAATATACAACATTACACTCCTCAAGAGGACAGTTTCTTCCAGAAATGTGGCATTTTATCACACATACACCATTTTTATGCCCAAGAGAGCTCATTTTCTCCCAGAAATAGCACTACTATAAGAAATAGCTCCCATTTTCTAATGAAAGTGCTGCGTTACGCTCCTCAAGATCACACTTACTCCCATCAAGATGGCATTTTGTCCCAGAAATACCAGCTTCTGCCCCCCAAAATAGGACATTTTCTCTCCAAAACAAGACATTTTCTCCCAGAAATACCACTTTTTTCCACCGATAACAGGGAGGGCAGTCAGAGTGTGAGCGCAGCCCACACTGCCCATGGCTGCAGCAGTAGGTGTGTGTCTCGCTCCGATTTATAGGAGGGAGAGGAGGTTCTTTTAATATCTATATCCCCGGTGTGAGATTAAGAAACAACGGTTCAAATGTTGGTCCGACCAGTTTATTACAGATGTTAATTAGGGAGATAGCGAAGGGGAGGACGGACGCTATTATGAATTAGGGTAATGGGGAAGGGAAGGAGGGCGATAGAAAAGGTAGGAAAGAAGAAGCAAGGAGTCTTTATAGGAAGCAAGAGTGAGATAGTCACCACCATGGATCCAGCGAGGTTCGTAGTTCAGTCATTGATCTTCAATAGCGGTGGGTCATCGGGTGTTGTTGTTCTATTGACAACGATAACCACGACGACGACGACCATGGTGATGATGGCTCCTTTTCAATGCTTTCAAAGTGGTCGAGTCAGCGGTCTTTGGAGTGACAGCTCAAATCCAAAGTGGTTGAGTCAGCTCTCCTTGGAGTGGCAGCTTCTGGCTCTGGGATCTCAGCAGAAATTCCTTTGTTCCCACCTTCCGGGCCGTGCCAGCAGATAAGAGGGAGCAGGGATGCCCATCTGCATCCTGTTTTTCACAGGACACGATGGTACCATTCCCCAATTCTCCCATACCAGGCTGGAGCTATTTAGTCACAGGCCAGATCTTCCGCCAGCAAACACTCCTGAGCACTCTCTTCCGGAGGTAAGCAACTCCGGAGGAAGGGGCTTTCAAATATTCCCAGAGGGATGTCAATTGTCACACGGTAGCACCCATCACTTGCCTCCTCAACAAATCAATCAGAGTCTTATCACAAGAAATACCTCAGGACGCAAGCTTTGAGCCAAAAAACAAAGAAGGCTTCTCACAGTGTGGGAGGTGGGTCTTGTGGCAGGACACGTCAGTGTTCTTGAAGGGACTTGGGATTATTCGGAAGGCTAGTAGGGGAATCCCCTGGGTTTCCCTCTTAGAGAATAAAGGGTCCAAGACGGCTGGTGGCTCTTCAGGAAGGAAGTCTGAAAGGCGCAGGAGCTGGCTGTCCCCCTGAGCAGCAAAATGAGCCGGCGGGGAGGGAAGAAGACCTGCGGGGAGGGATGAACAGGGAGCGATTCTTGAGGCTGCGGGAGAAGAAGAGAATCTACGTCCAGTGGAAGAAGGGACGGGTGACTCCGAAAGAGAAGTTGCTGGGATGTGTGGAGGGAAAATCCGAAAGGCCCAGCTTGAACTCAGCCTGGCCGCTGGGCTTCAAAGGAACAAGGAGCCCTTTTACAAAGACATCAACGGTATGAAGCCTGGAGCGGGTTCAAAGAAGGGTGCCAAAAGTGGTGAGGAGTCTGGAGCACAGGCCTTACGAGGAGCGGCTGAAGGAGCTGGGGTTGTTCAGTCTGGAGAAGAGGAGGCTCAGAAACACCTTCTTGTTCTCTCTAACTCCCTGAAGGGAGGTTGTAGTGAGCTGGGCTTCGGCCTCTTCCCTCGTGTCACTAGTGACGAAAAAATGACGTCGTATCCCCGAAATAGCAGTGCTCTCCCAAATGCAGGATATTTTCTTCCAGAAAGATCACTTCTCAATCCGAAATATGACAATTTGTTCCAAAAATACGATCTTTTCTCCCCGAAATACAAGCATTCTCCAAAATAAATGACATTTTCTACCAGAAATGCCAGCTTTGTCAAAGATACAAGAACATTTCTTCCAAATACATGATATATTCGCCCAGAAATATCAGTTTCCTTTTTCTCCCCAAAAATACAGCACTACAATAGTAAATAGGATATTTTCAGCCAAAACTAACAAATTTTCTGACAGGAAAACCAGCTTTCTTCAAAAAATATGACATTATCACAACAAAATACCACCTTTCTCCCAAAGAGATGGCATTTCAACCCACAAGTACTACTTCACACTCCACACTATGATACTTTCCATCAAGAATATGGCATTGGACCACAGAAAGACGAGCTTTCTGCCTAACAAATGGCATTTTCTCCCACAAATACCAGTTTTCTCCCTGAAGTACTGGACTTTGTCTTCCAGAAACACCATGCTCATCCCCTCCAGGTGTTGTTTTCACCCCAAACCCTAGCACCTTTCCTCTCACTACTCCCTGCTTTTTCAAACATAGATGCTCTTCTCTCCCAGAAATGCTAGCATTCTCTCCAGCATGGGACCTTTTCCAACCAAAGATGGCAGAGTCTCCCAGAAATAGCACTTGTCTTCAGAAGAACTGACATGTTCTCCAAAACATACGACTTTCAGCTGTTCCAGGTGACATTTTTCAGCCACACATCGGAGAGATTCTCCCCAGGTACCACTTTTCTCTCCTGTCGATTGCATTTTCTCACAGAAATACCACACTGCAACTCCAAAGAACACATTTCCCTCCAGAAATACCCTATTTTTGCCCAGAAAGACCAGCCTTCTCCCAAAAGAGAGGACATTTTCCACCAGAAAGACCACTTTTCTATTCTTCCTATTGCAGTTTCCTCCAAAAAGAGATTTCCTTCCAGACATGCCAGCATTCTCTCAAGTAGAGGACGTTTTCCCCCGGAAATACCATCTTTTCTCCCAGAAGTACGCGCATTCTTAGAAATACTTCACAATTCCTCCCAGTTCTACTACTTCACATACCTAACAATCAGACCCATTTTTGGGAATAAAACTGGTATTTCTGGGAGAGACTGTCCTAACGTTGGGGGGCAAACTGCTATTTGTCGAAGAAAATGTCCTATTTCGGTGGAGAAAACTGGTATTTCTGGGAGAAACTGTCCTCCTATTGGGGCGAAAACTGGTATTTCTAGAAGAAAATGTCCAGTTCAGCGGAGAAAAGTGGTATTTGTAGGTGAAACTTGCCAATTTTGAAGCAGGAAACTGGTATTTGTGGGAGAATCTGCCCTATTTTGAGGCTGAAATCTGGTATTTGTGGGAGCAACTTCCCTTTTTTGGTGGAGACAGCAGGTATTTCTGGGAGAATATGTTCTATGTTTGGGAGAAAGCTGCCATTTCTGGAAGAAAATGTCCACTCTGGGGGGAGAAAGCTGGTCTTTCTGGGAGCAATGGTCCTGTTCTGGGGAGAATACTGGTATTTCTGGGAGAGACTGTCCTATTGTCACGGAGCAAAGTGGTATTTGTGGGAGAAACTGTCCCATTTTGGGGTAGAAAATTGTGATGCTACAACTAAGAATGTCAATGTTAAGAGAAAACTGATATTTCTGGGAGAAACTGTCCTATCTGGGGGAGAAAAGTGGTATTTCCGGGAGAAAATGTCCAGCATCTGGGAGAGAAGAGGTATTTCTGGGAGAAACTGTCCTATTTCATGGAGGGAACCTGGTGTTTCCGTGAGAGAATGTCCTATTTTGGGGGAGAAAAGTGGTCTTTCTGGGAGTAAACATCATCTATCTGCGAGAAAGCTGGCATTCCTGGCGGAAACGGCAATGTGATTGGGAGAAAACTGGCATTTCTGCATCAAAATGTCCTACGTTTGCGAGAACAGCGGTATATGTGGGAGAGAATGCCATCGACTTGGGAGACAACTGGTATTTCTTAGAGGAAAGGTCCTATTTCTGCGAGAAGATACCGTATTTCAGGGAGAAGAGTGGTATTTCTGAGAGAAAACATGACCTAGTTGGGAGAAAACTGGTATTCCTGCGAGAAAAGGACATCTGTTTTGGAGTAAATGTCATAGTTGCTGTGGAAAAGCATGATTTCTGGGAAAACGCCATCTACTTGAGGAGAACACAGGTATTTCTCAGAGGAAATCTCCTCTATTTTGGTGAAAGCTGGTATTTCTGGGAGAGAATGTCCTATTTTTGGAGAGAAAGCTGGTATTTCTGGGAGAAAAGGTCCCATATTTGGGAGCAAACTGGTCTATCTGGCCGCCAAGGCCATATTTCTGGGGAGAAAGCTGGTATCTCTGGGAGAACCTGTCCTAATCTTGGGGCGAGAACTGGTATTTCTAGAAGAAAATGTGCAATGTAGTGGAGAAAAGAGGTATTTGTGGGTGAAACTTGCCTCTTGTGAGGCAGAAATCTGGTCTTTGTGGGAGCAAATGTCCTGTTTTGGGGAGAATCCTGGTCTTTGTGGGAGAAACTGTCCAGTTTTCATGGAGCACACTGGTCTTTGTGGGAGAAAATGTCCCATTGTGGGGTAGAAAACTGTTCTACAAAAGAAGTCAAATCCTAAGAGAAAACTGGTCTTTGTGGGAGAAAATGTCCTATATTGGGGAGAAAACTGGTCTATCTGGCAAACAGTGACATATTTCTGTGGAGAAAGCTGGTATTTTTAGGCCAAAATATCATCTGTTTGGGAAAAAGCAGGAATTTCTGGAAGAAAATGTCATCGATTTGGGAAACAGCTGATATTTCTGGTGGAAAATGTCCTCTCTTTTGGGAGAAGGCTGGTCTTTCTGGGCAAAAAGAGGGTATTTCTGGAGGGAAATGTGTTCTTTGGAGTTGCTAGCATTTCTGGGAGAGAAGAGCATCTATGTTTGAAAAAGCAGGGAGTAGTGAGAGGAAAGGTAGGGTTTGGGGTGAAAACAACACCTGGAGGGGATGAGCATGGTGTTTCTGGAAGACAAAGTCCAGTATTTCGGGGAGCAAAGTGGTCTTTCTGGGAGAAAATGTCATCTCTTAGGCAGAAAGCTGGTCTTTCTGTGGTCCAATGCCCTATTCTTGATGGTAAGTATCATTGTGTGGAGTGTGGAGTAGTCCTTGTGGGATGAAATGCCATCTCTTTGGGAGAAAGGTGGTATGTTGTTGGGAAAATATCATCTATTTGGGAGAATAGTGGTATTTCTGAGAGAAAATATCCTATTTTTGTTTGAAAAGACTTGTATTTCTTTGGCATTGTCATGTCGTATTTTGAGGATGAACCGTGGAGTATATCTAAGAAAAGCTGTATTTCAGGTAGTAAATGTCATCCGTTTGGGGAGAAAGCTGGAGAAAGTAGTACTTGTGGGATGAAATGCCGTCTCTGTGGGAGAATGGTGGTATTTTGTTGCGATAATGTCATCTTTTTGGAAGAAAGCTGGTTTTCCTGTCAGAAAATTTGTTAGTTTTGGTTGAAAATATGCTATTTATTATCGTAGTGTTGTATTTTTTGGAGAAAAAGGAAACTGATCTTTCTGGGCGAATATATCATGTATTTGGAAGAAATGTTCTTGTATCTTTGATAAAGCTGGCATTTCTGGGAGAAAATGTCATCTATTTCGGGGAATGCTTGTATTCTTGGGAAAAAATATGGTATTTTTGGAACAAATTGTCACATTTTGGATTGAAAAGTGTTATTTCTGGAAGAAAATATCCTGCATTTGGGAGAGCACTGTTATTTCGGGGATACGACGTCATTTTTTCGGCACTAGTGACACGAGGGAAGAGGCCGAAGCCCAGCTCACTACAACCTCCCTTCAGGGAGTTAGAGAGAACAAGAAGGTGTTTCTGAGCCTCCTCTTCTCCAGACTGAACAACCCCAGCTCCTTCAGCCGCTCCTCGTAAGGCCTGTGCTCCAGACCCCTCACCAGTTTTGGCACCCTTCTTTGAACCCGTTCCAGGGCCTCAATGTCTTTCTTGCAGTGAGGGGCCCAAAAGTGGACACAGTACTTGAGGTGCGGCCTCACCAGAGCTGAGGACAGGGGGACAATCACTGCCCTGTTCCTGCTGGCAACACCGTTCCTGATGCAGGCCAGGATGCCATTGGCCTTCTTGGCCACCTGGGCACGCTGCTGGCTCATGTTCAGTTGAGCATCAATCAACATCCCCAGGTCCACTTCCTCTACGCAGTCTTCTGCCCCAAGCCTGGAGCGTCGCCTGGGGTTGTTGTAGCCAAAGTGCAGGACCCGGCCTTTGGCCTTGTTGGAACTCATCCCATTGGCTTCAGCCCAGCTCTCCAGCCTGTCCAGATCCCTCTGGAGGGCCTCCCTACCCCCAGGCAGATCCACACTTCCAGCCAGCTTGGTGTCATCCGCAAACTTGCGGAGGGTGCACTCAGTGCCCTCATCCAGGTCATCGAGAAAGATCTCGAGGAGGACAGGCCCCAGCACCGACCCCTGGGGAACACCACCTGTGACCGCTCGCCAGCTGCATTTAGCTCCGTTCACTACCACTCTTTGGGCCCGGCCTTCCAGCCACTTCCTTATCCAGCCAAAGCGTACCCGTCCAAGCCACGGGCTGCCAGCTTCTGCAGGAGAATGCTGTGGGAGACAGTGTCCAAGGCCTTGCTGAAGTCTAGGTAGATTACATCAACAGCCTTTCTCTCGTCTACCAGATGGCTCACTAGTTTCTAGAAGGAGATCAGGTTGGTCCAACAGGATCAGCCCTTCATGAACCCATGCTGGCTAGGCCTGATCCCCTGCATGTCCCGCACATGCCGTGTCATCTCCCTCAAGACAATCCACTCCATAACCTTTCCTGGCACCGAGGTCAGGCTAACAAGCCCGTCGTTCCTCCTTACAGTCCTTCTTAGAGATGGCAGTCACATTGACAAGCCTCCAGTCTTCTGGGACCAGTCAACAAAGTCACCAGTCAACAAAGCGCTGATAGATAATGGCGAGCGGTTCGGCTATCACCTGCGCCAGTTCCCTCAGCACTCTCGGGTGAATCCCATCTGGCCCCATGCACTTGTGACAGTCCAGCTGGACTAGTAGGTCTCTGACTGCGTCCTCCCGAATGGCGGGGAATTCTGCCTGCACTCCAGTCCAGACTACCAGGTCAGAGAGCGGAGTAGCCTGAGGATAACTCGCATGACCTTTCAAGACAGGCGTAAAGAAGGCATTCTGAACCTCTGCCTTTGCCATATCCTCAGTGCTCACATGACCAGCCTCATCTAGGAAAGAACGGAGATTCTCCTGAGTCCTCCTCATGCCGCTGATGTCTTTGTAAAAGGGCTCCTTGTTCCTTTGAAGCCCAGCGGCCAGGCTGAGTTCAAGCTGGGCCTTTCGGATTTTCCCTCCACACATCCCAGCAACTTCTCTTTCGGAGTCACCCGTCCCTTCTTCCACTGGACGTAGATTCTCTTCTTCTCCCGGAGCCTCAAGAATCGCTCCCTGTTCATCCATCCCCGCCGGTCTTCTTCCCTCCCCGCCGGCTCATTGTGCTGCTCGGGGGGACAGCCCGCTCCTGCGCCTTTCAGACTTCCTTCCTGAAGAGCCACCAGCCGTCTTGGACCCTTTACTCTCTCAGAGGGAAACCCAGGGGATTCCCCGACTAGCCTTCCGAAGAATTCCAAGTCCTGCCACAAGACCCACCTCCCACACCTACTGCTGCAGCCATGGGCAGTGTGGGCTGCGCTCACACTCTGACTGCCCTCCCTGCTATCGGTGGGCAGTAGCACCCTTTTCTTGCCTCTTCTCACCTCTTCTCACCACGCCCCTTAGCTGGGTTGCTTTTAGCCTGGCAGCAAAGGCTCAAGGTTCATCTCACAGGTAAGAGGGAGCAGTGCTGACTCCAACCTGCTGCCTCAGCAGTCCTCCCACAAGCTGCCAGCTGCTGCCAGCCCCAGCACTGGCACAGGGCTTTTCCTGGCTTCAAAAAAGCCCTAACAAGAGCCATGTGCTCGGCCTTTTTGCTTTAGCTCCCTTACCCAGTGCGGTCTTCTTTATACAAATACAGCATTTTTCCCCAAATACCAGACACCTCGCAAATAGGCAATATTTTTCAAAACAGATGCGATTATCTCCCAGAACTACCAGTTTCCTTAGAAATACCTCACAAATTCGACCAAAAATACTACACTACACTCCTCAAGATTGCACTTACTCCCATCAAGATGGCATTTTATCACAGAAATACCTGCTTCTGCCCCCCAAAATAGGACATTTTCTCCCAAAACAACGCATTTTCTCCCAGAAATACCACTTCTCTTAGAAATACCTCCCGTTTCATCCCAAGAATACTACTTGACGCTCCTCAGAATCGCACTTACTCCCATCAAAATGGCCTTTTCTCCCAGATACACCAGCTTTCTCCCAAATACACCACATTTTCTCCCACCAACACCCGTTTCCTCCCAAAGATGGCATATATTCCCCCAGAAAGTCCCGCTTATTCTTCCAAATACGGCCTTTTGCCCCACAATACCAGCTGTCTCACAAACACCTGTCATTTTCCAACCAAGTACGCTACTATCTCCCCAAAACAGCACTTTGATGAGAAATACCTGACATTTGCTCTCCAAAAGACTACTTGACACTCCTCCAGAGGACATTGTCTCCCCTATTTACCATCTTTTCTCCCCAACACACCACTTGGCACACCAAAAAGACCACTGTTGCTCTCCAACACAAGACATTCTTTCCCACCCTTTCCCACTTGTCTCCCTCAACTGTCTCATTTGCTCCCAGAAATACCACTTTTCCCTTGGAAACTTCACCTGCTCTTCCAAGAAGAGGATATTTGCTCCCAGAAATACCCCTTCTCTTACAACTGACACACGCTTTCTCCCAACAATCCTCCATGGCAATACCAAATGGCACACTTGCAACCAAGAAGAGGACGCTTGCTCCCAGAAAGACCACTTTTCTCCCCAAGAGAGGAGATTTTCTCCCAGTTGGAAGGCAGTTTCTCTAAGAAAGACCTGTTTTCTTCCCTCCAGAGGACATTTTCTTCCCCAAAGACGACATTTGCTCCCAGAAATACCGCTACTCTCAGAAATCCCTCCATTTCCTCCCAAATCTACGACATGGCACGCCTCATGATGACACTGACTCCCAGATTTGGGGCATTTTCTCCCAGAAGTACCACTTGGATCCCAAAGAGATGGCCTTTTCCCTCTCAAGCATCCGTTTTCTCACAAATGCCTGGCATTTTTTCCCAGAAACACCAGCTTGCTCACAGATACATGACTTTCTCCCCCCCACATCAGACCTTTTCTCCCAGAAATATGGCATTTGATCTCAGATAGACTCTTTCTATCCCAAATACGGCACATTTTCCCTCAGAAATACCACTTTGCTCACAAAGACGCCACATTGTCATCCTGAATCTCTATTCTAGGCCCCAAAACAGCTCTTCCACCAAAAAAGGGGACAATTTCTCCTTAGAAATACCAGTTTTCTGGCATAGGTATGAACTCTTCCACCCACAAGAAGACATTTTCTTCAAGAAACACAGCTTTTTCACAGATCGATGAACGTTTCCCCCCCAAACAAGACATTTTCTCCCAGAAATACCGCCTCTCTTAGAAATACCTCCCGTTTCATCCCAAGAATACTACTTGACGCTCCTCAGAATCGCACTTACTCCCATCAAAATGGCCTTTTCTCCCAGATACACCAGCTTTCTCCCAAATACACCACATTTTCTCCCACCAACACCCGTTTCCTCCCAAAGATGGCATATATTCCCCCAGAAACTCCTGCTTATTCTTCCAAATACGGCCCCAAAATACCAGCTGTCTCACAAACGCATGTCGTTTTCCAACCAAGCACGCTACTATCTCCCCGAAACAGCACTTTGATGAGAAATACCTGACATCTGCTCTCCAAAAGACTACGTGACACTCCTCCAGAGGTCATTTTCTCCGCTATTTACCGTGTTTTCTCCCCGAGAGACCACTTGGCACACCAAAAAGACCACCGTTGCTCTCCACTACAAGACATTCTTTCCCACCATTTCCCACTTTTCTCCATCATCTATGTCCTTTTTTGCCCAGAAGTACCAGCTTTCTCCACATTCGATGACATTTGGTATCAGAAATGCCCGTTGTTCACCCAAAGGATGGATTTTTCTTCCAAAAAGAACACATTAGCTCCCAGAAATAACAGCTTTCTCCAGTCCATTGAGATTAGCTCCCAGAAACACTGCTTTTTGCCCAAACACATCGTATATTCCACCATAACTATCTTATCTTAATCCTAAGGAATACATTTTCTTCCAGACCTATGGCATTTTCTCCCAGAAATACCACCCTTCTCCCAAATACGTGGCTTTTCCGCCCACAAGTCCTACTTGGCCATCCAAAGGAGGACATTTCCTCCCCAGAGAAGGAGACTTGCTCCCTGAAAAACCAGCTTTCTCCCCTAACACATGGCGTTTTCTTCCAGAAATACAGCTTTTCTGACATATGCTTCACCATTCATCCACAAAATACTAGATGACTATGCCAAAGGTGACTTTTTCCAACAAATCTATGAACTTCTCTCCCACAAATATCAGCATTCTCCCAAACAGATGACATTTTCCACCACAAGTACGACTCCACACCCCACAGGATGGTACTTACCATCAGACTTTTCTATCCTTCATATCACAGTTTCCTCCCAAATTAGATTTCCTTCCAGACATACCAGCATTCCCCGAAAGAGAGGACATTCTCCCCCGCAAATACCATCTTTTCTCCCACAAATGCCAGCTTTCTTGGAAATACTGCCCATTTCCTCCCAATTAGGCTAGATGGCACTTAGTTCTGCCCAATCATACGGCTTTTTATCGCACAAGTTGCATTTTTGTCCCAAGTAGACGACATCTAATGACAGGGATACCATTTTTCTCCCATGGCTGTGACATTTTCTGCCAGAAATACCAGTTCTCTCTTCAATGTGGGACGTTTCCTTCCTGAAATATTAGCTTTGTCACCAATCCATCAACTCTCCCTCCCCTCCCTCAATCAAAAGATGAGACTGTTTCCAGGGAATACCAGCTTTCTTAAAAATACCTCATACTTTCTCCAAGAAGTTCGTTAGTATAATCCTCAAGATGACACTTTCACCCAAAACTGGGAGATTTTCTCTCCGAAATGCATGCTTCTCCCTCACTGAACGGCATCTTCTCCCCATATTAGGACATTATCTCCCAGAAATACCACATTTCTCCAATCCAATGACATGATCGCCCGGAAATACAGCCTTTCGCCAAATCGATAACATTTTCCACTAGAGGCGTCCCATTTCCCCCAAATACATGGCATTTTCTCCCCACAGAAGGAGATTTCATTTATTCATGAAAAACCATGATTCTCCCAAAGAGATGACATTTTCTACCAGAAATGCAGGTTTTCTTAAAAATACGTCCTGGTTTTTGGGTGGTTCTCTATTTCTACAACTCTGAGCCTGTGACTAATATTTATAGATGGGAAAAGATTCTCTACTAAGACATTTCTTGCATTCTGAGATGAAAATGAGAAAAATGGAGAGCACTTTCTAAGAAAGCAACTGAATATTTGGGAACCTAGAGATGTGGTGCTGTCACGGAGAACATTTCAGAAAGTCGAGAGCGATCGATTCTTGCCTGCGAACAAAAATAACCCTGTTCGAAGGAACAGCAGTAGGCTGAATTCGCACGTTCCCGGCATCGCAATTCCGCTCTTTCGCTCTCGTGCGTCGAAAGCGGCACTCGCGCTGAACCGCTCCGGAGAGTTTGCAGTTGCTGGCCGGTACATCGCGGTTCTCCCCGAACGCCGCTTTCAGCCTTCAGCAGCGGTCTCGTTTCTCTCGGATGCCGAGAAAGAGCGACTTCAGCCGGATGCTTTTCTGCGACGAGCGGCTTCTTCTGCGCACATCGCAAAGGAGCGCTTCTCACTTCTCCTTGTGCCCATGCATTCTGCATGACGCTTCTCTCTCATTCTTCTGCCTTTCCCTTTATTCCTAGCAACATTGCGTTTTGGTGTGGCTCTCCGATGCTACACATCAGCATTCTGTGATGAACAGAGTAGAAGGGAAAATCCCCTCTAATAAGGCAGCTAGAAGTCCGAGGCGCGGCGCACGTTGTGCTCTCAAGGCGATCGTTACAGACAGTCGAGTGCCATTGTTTCTGTACTGCGGAGAAAAAAGCCCCTGCTTGCAGGCCATGCGGTAGCCAGATGTCGCACATTCTCGGCACCCGAGAAAAACGAGATTGCTGCGGAAGGCAGAAAGCGGCACTCGCGGTGAACCGCTGCGGAGAGTTGGAGTTGCTGGAATCTGCTCCATGGTCGCCTTGTGTACAGGCAGAATCCTCCACGCTGTGCTCCGTAGGAAGTGCACAGATCTTTCTTTCGACTGACAGTTGGCATTCGTAAGGAGTACGACCTTACAATCCAAAATACCAAATTACTCAGAAATATCACATTGTCATCGAGAAATACCAGTCTCATTCCACGAATTGGAGCTTTTCACATCAGAAATACCAGCATTCTCCAAAAAAAAAGATATTTTCCAAAGGAATATCACTTTTGTCCTTAATATCGAAATTGTTCCCGGAAATCACAATTTTCTGAACTCGTTTGAAAGGGTAGGATCATAAATTTGTGAAAAACGTGTTATTTCTGGAAGAAAATGCCACACCTAGGGAAAAATAAATTATCTGTGAGAAAAATGACAAATATATCTCCTACAAATGCTATATCTGAGGGAAAATGTCATTTTTAAAATTTTTTCGGAGAAATTAAGCAGCGCACCTAGAGAAAACTTGAGCTTTTAAATGACACATTCCAATGAGGGGAGAAAATACCATATTCCAGAAAAAGAAATCATATTTCCAAAAGCAATGCAGTATTTCTGAAAGAAAATGCCACATTTCTAGGGGAATATTACCAAAAGAAAAAGAAAGGTATTTCTGGGAAAACTGCTGTTTCGGGGAGATGGTAGCATCCTTGGTTGGAAAATGACAGGTGTTTGTGAGAAAGCTGGTATTTTGGGAAAAAAGGCCGTTTTCTAAGAATAAGCCTGTATTTCTGGGGGAATGTCTGCCATCTCTGGGAGAAACCTGGTCTCTGTGGGAGAAAATGTTGTGTATTTGGGAGAAACCTGGCCTCTGTGGGAGAAAAGGCCATTTAGATGGGAGTAAGTGTGATCCTGAGGAGCGTCAAGTAGTATTCTTGGGATGAAATGGGAGGTATTTCTAAGAGCAGTGGTATCTCTGGGAGAAAATGTCTTGTTTTGGGAGATAATGTCCTCTTTTGGGGGGCAGAAGCTGGTATTTCTGTGACCAAATGCCATCTTGATGGGAGTAAGTGAGATCTTGAGGAGTGTAAAGCGGCATTTTTCTTAGAAAATGGGAGTTATTTCAGAGAGTCCTGCTATTTCTGGGAGAAAATGAGCTGTCTTGGGGATTAAAATGGTCTATCTGTGATAAAATGCCACAATTCCGGGAGAAACGGTACTCTTGAGGAATGCAATCTTGTATATTGGGGAGGAAATGGGAAATATTCCGAAGAGTCCTGGCATTTCTGGGAGAAAATGTCCTCTTTTTGGAGAAAATGTCATCTTGAGGATTGTATGTGAAGAAAGCTTCAGATATTGAAGAGACAACTGGTATTTCTGGCAGAAACACATTTGGGAGATGAAACGGCCGTCTGGTTGTTAGGAGTGGGAAGTAGAGGACTTGGGAAGAAAAATGGAGTATTTCTAAGAAAGCTGGTATTTCTGGGAGAAAAGAAGGTATTTGCGGGGGAAAATGTCTTCTATTTGGGGGAATGCTGGCATGTCTGGAAGGAAATCTCTTTTTGGAGGAAACTGTGATATGAAGTCTTGAAAAGCCTGATGGTAAGTATCATCCGATGGAGTGTGAAGAAGTACTTGTGGTAGAAAATGTCATCTGTTTGGGAGAATGGTGGTATTTGTGGGAGAAAAGATGCTATTTCTGTTGGAAAACGTCACCTTTGGCATTGTCCTGTAGTGTTTTGTGGATGAAGCGTGAAGCATATGTAAGAAAAGCTGTATTTCTGGTAGAAAACGTCATCTGTTTGGGGAGAAAGCTGGTTTTTCAGGGAGCAAGTCTCCTTCTTTGGGGAGGAAATGTCCTCTTTCGGGTGGCCAAGTAGGACTTGTGGGAGGAAAAGCCACGGATTTGGGAGAAAGCTGGTATTAGTGGGAGGAAATGGCATAGGTCTGGAAGCAAGTGTCCTCTTTAGGATTGAAACGTGATAGTTGTGGTGGAGAATATCATGTGTTTGGACGAAAAGCAGTCTTTCTGGGAGATCATGTCATTGGATTGGAAAAGCTGTTATTTCTGGGAGCTACTGTCTTGTTTTTGGAAGAAAATGCCGTCCTTTGGGTGAAAAACAGGCATTACTGGGAGAATGTCAGTTCTTCTGAAGAAAAGTGCTATTTCTGGGAGAGTCTGCCATCTTTGGTTGGAAAAGGTCCCACGTTGGAGAGAATGCTAGCATTTCTGGGAGAGAAGAGCATGTATGTTTGAAAAAGCAGGGAGTAGTGAGAGGAAAGGTGCTAGGGTTTGGGGTGAAAACAACACCTGGAGGGGATGAGCATGGTGTTTCTGGAAGACAAAGTCCAGCATTTCGGGGAGCAAAGTGGTCTTTCTGGGAGAAAATGTCCTGTTTTGGGGGATGAAAGAGGTATTTCTGGGAGAAAATGTCCTATTTCAGGAGAGAAAAGTGGATTTTGTGGGAGAAAATATCCTGTTTTGGGGAGAAACCTGGTCTTTCTGGGAGAAAAGGTCCCATATTCGGAGAGAACTGGTCTATCTGGCCGCCAAGGCCATATTTCTGGGGAGAAAGCTGGTATCTCTGGGAGAACCTGTCCTAATCTTGGGGCGAGAAATGGTATTTCTGGAAGAAAATGTGCAATGTAGTGGAGAAAAGAGGTATTTGTGGGTGAAACTTGCCTCTTGTGAGGCAGAAATCTGGTCTTTGTGGGAGCAAATGTCCTGTTTTGGGGAGAATCCTGGTATTTGTGGGAGAAAGTGTCCTGTTTTCATGGAGCACACTGGTCTTTGTGGGAGAAAATGTCCCATTGTGGGGTAGAAAACTGTCATTCTACAAAATAAGTCAAATCCTAAGAGAAAACTGGTCTTTGTGGGAGAAAATGTCCTATATTGGGGAGAAAACTGGTCTATCTGGCAAACAATGGCCTATTTCTGGGGAGAAAGCTGGTATTTTTAGGCCAAAATATCATCTGTTTGGGAAAAAAAAAGCAGGAATTTCTGGAAGAAGATGTCATCGATTTGGGAAACAGCTGATATTTCTGGTGGAAAATGTCCTCTCTTTTGGGAGAAGGCTGGTCTTTCTGGGCAAAAAGAGGGTATTTCTGGAGGGAAATGTGTTCTTTGGAGTTGCAGTGTGGTATTTCTGTGAGAAAATGCAATCGACAGGAGAGAAAAGTGGTACTTGGGCAGAATCTCTCCGATGTTTGGCTGAAAAACGTCACCTGGAACAGCTGAAAGTCGTATGTTTTGGAGAACATGTCAGTTCTTCTGAAGACAAGTGCTATTTCTGGGAGAGTCTGCCATCTTTGGTTGGAAAAGGTCCCACGTTGGAGAGAATGCTAGCATTTCTGGGAGAGAAGAGCATCTATGTTTGAAAAAGCAGGGAGTAGTGAGAGGAAAGGTGCTAGGGTTTGGGGTGAAAACAACACCTGGAGGGGATGGGCATGGTGTTTCTGGAAGACAAAGTCCAGTATTTCGGGGAGCAAAGTGGTCTTTCTGGGAGAAAATGTCCTGTTTTGGGGGATGAAAGTGGTATTTCTGGGAGAAAATGTCCAATTTCAGGGGAGAAAAGTGGAATTTGTGGGAGAAAATATCCTGTTTTGGGGAGAAAGCTGGTCTTTCTGGGAGAAAAGGCCCCATATTTGGAGAGAACTGGTCTATCTGGCCGCCAAGGCCATATTTCTGAGGAGAAAGCTGGTCTCTCTGGGTGAACGTGTCCTACTCTTGGGTCGAGAACTGGTATTTCTGGAAGAAAATGTGCAATGTAGTGGAGAAAAGAGGTATTTGTGGGTGAAACTTGCCTCTTTTGAGGCAGAAATCTGGTCTTTGTGGGGAAAATGTCCCATTTGGGGGGATAAAACTGGTATTTCTGGGAGAGACTGTCCTTACGTTGGGGGGCAAACTGGTATTTGTCGAAGAAAATGTCCTATTTCGGTGGAGAAAACTGGTATTTCTGGGAGAAAGTGTCCTACTATTGGGGCGAAAACTGGTATTTCTAGAAGAAAATGTCCAGTTCAGCGGAGAAAGGTGGTATTTGTAGGTGAAACTTGCCTCTTTTGAAGTAGGAAACTGGTATTTGTGGGCGAATCTGCCCTATTTTGAGGCTGAAATCTGGTATTTGTGGGAGCAACTTCCCTCTTTTGGTGGAGAAAAGAGGTATTTCTGGGAGAACACGTTCTGTGTTTGGGAGAAAACTGCCATTTCTGGAAGAAAATGTCCACTCTGGGGGGAGAAAGCTGGTCTTTCTGGGAGCAATGGTCCTGTTCTGGGGAGAATACTGGCATTTCTGGGAGAGACTGTCCTATTGTCACGGAGCAAAGTGGTATTTGTGGGAGAAACTGTCCCATTTTGGGGTAGAAAATTGTGATGCTACAACTAAGAATGTCAATGTTAAGAGAAAACTGATATTTCTGGGAGAAACTGTCCTATCTGGGGGAGAAAAGTGGTATTTCCGGGAGAAAATGTCCAGCATCTGGGAGAGAAGAGGTATTTCTGGGAGAAACTGTCCTATTTCATGGAGGGAACCTGGTGTTTCCGTGAGAGAATGTCCTATTTTGGGGGAGAAAAGTGGTATTTCTGGGAGAAACTATGACATATTTTGGAGAAAGCTGGTCTTTCTGGGAGTAAACATCATCTATCTGCGAGAAAGCTGGCATTCCTGGCGGAAACTGCAATGTGATTGGGAGAAAACTGGTATTCCTGCGTGAAAATGTCATCTATTTTGGAGTAAATGTCATAGTTGCTGTGGAAAAGCATGATTTCTGGGAAAATGCCATCTACTTGAGGAGAACACAGGTATTTCTCAGAGGAAATCTCCTCTATTTTGGTGAAAGCTGGTATTTCTCGGAGAGAATGTCCTATTTCTGGGGAGAAAGCTGGTATCTCTGGGAGAACCTGTCCTAATCTTGGGGCGAGAACTGGTATTTCTAGAAGAAAATGTGCAATGTAGTGGAGAAAAGAGGTATTTGTGGGTGAAACTTGCCTCTTGTGAGGCAGAAATCTGGTCTTTGTGGGAGCAAATGTCCTGTTTTGGGGAGAATCCTGGTATTTGTGGGAGAAACTGTCCTGTTTTCATGGAGCACACTGGTCTTTGTGGGAGAAAATGTCCCCTTGTGGGGTAGAAAACTGTCATTCTACAAAATAAGTCAAATCCTAAGAGAAAACTGGTCTTTGTGGGAGAAAATGTCCTATATTGGGGAGAAAACTGGTCTATCTGGCAAACAATGGCCTATTTCTGGGGAGAAAGCTGGTATTTTTAGGCCAAAATATCATCTGTTTGGGAAAAAGCAGGAATTTCTGGAAGAAGATGTCATCGATTTGGGAAACAGCTGATATTTCTGGTGGAAAATGTCCTCTCTTTTGGGAGAAGGCTGGTCTTTCTGGGCAAAAAGAGGGTATTTCTGGAGGGAAATGTGTTCTTTGGAGTTGCAGTGTGGTATTTCTGTGAGAAAATGCAATCGACAGGAGGGAAAAGTGGTACTTGGGCAGAATCTCTCCGATGTTTGGCTGAAAAACGTCACCTGGAACAGCTGAAAGTCGTATGTTTTGGAGAACATGTCAGTTCTTCTGAAGACAAGTGCTATTTCTGGGAGAGTCTGCCATCTTTGGTTGGAAAAGGTCCCACGTTGGAGAGAATGCTAGCATTTCTGGGAGAGAAGAGCATGTATGTTTGAAAAAGCAGGGAGTAGTGAGAGGAAAGGTGCTAGGGTTTGGGGTGAAAACAACACCTGGAGGGGATGAGCATGGTGTTTCTGGAAGACAAAGTCCAGTATTTCGGGGAGCAAAGTGGTCTTTCTGGGAGAAAATGTCATCTCTTAGGCAGAAAGCTGGTCTTTCTGTGGTCCAATGCCCTATTCTTGATGGTAAGTATCATTGTGTGGAGTGTGGAGTAGTCCTTGTGGGATGAAATGCCATCTCTTTGGGAGAAAGGTGGTATGTTGTTGGGAAAATATCATCTATTTGGGAGAATAGTGGTATTTCTGAGAGAAAATATCTTATTTTTGTTTGAAAAGACTTCTATTTCTTTGGCATTGTCATGTCGTATTTTGAGGATGAACCGTGGAGTATATCTAAGAAAAGCTGTACTTCAGGTAGTAAATGTCATCCGTTTGGGGAGAAAGCTGGAGAAAGTAGTACTTGTGGGATGAAATGCCGTCTCTGTGGGAGAATGGTGGTATTTTGTTGCGATAATGTCATCTTTTTGGAAGAAAGCTGGTTTTCCTGTCAGAAAATTTGTTAGTTTTGGTTGAAAATATGCTATTTATTATCGTAGTGTTGTATTTTTTGGAGAAAAAGGAAACTGATCTTTCTGGGCGAATATATCATGTATTTGGAAGAAATGTTCTTGTATCTTTGATAAAGCTGGCATTTCTGGGAGAAAATGTCATCTATTTCGGGGAATGCTTGTATTCTTGGGAAAAAATATGGTATTTTTGGAACAAATTGTCACATTTTGGATTGAAAAGTGTTATTTCTGGAAGAAAATATCCTGCATTTGGGAGAGCACTGCTATTTCGGGGATACGACGTCATTTTTTCGGCACTAGTGACACGAGGGAAGAGGCCGAAGCCCAGCTCACTACAACCTCCCTTCAGGGAGTTAGAGAGAACAAGAAGGTGTTTCTGAGGCTCCTCTTCTCCAGACCGAACAACCCCAGCTCCTTCAGCCGCTCCTCGTAAGGCCTGTGCTCCAGACCCCTCACCAGTTTTGGCACCCTTCTTTGAACCCGCTCCAGGGCCTCAATGTCTTTCTTGCAGTGAGGGGCCCAAAAGTGGACACAGTACTTGAGGTGCGGCCTCACCAGAGCTGAGGACAGGGGGACAATCACTGCCCTGTTCCTACTGGCAACACCGTTCCTGATGCAGGCCAGGATGCCATTGGCCTTCTTGGCCACCTGGGCACGCTGCTGGCTCATGTTCAGTTGAGCATCAATCAACATCCCCAGGTCCACTTCCTCTACGCAGTCTTCTGCCCCAAGCCTGGAGCGTCGCCTGGGGTTGTTGTAGCCAAAGTGCAGGACCCGGCCTTTGGCCTTCTTGGAACTCATCCCATTGGCTTCAGCCCAGCTCTCCAGCCTGTCCAGATCCCTCTGGAGGGCCTCCCTACCCCCAGGCAGATCCACACTTCCAGCCAGCTTGGTGTCATCCGCAAACTTGCGGAGGGTGCACTCAGTGCCCTCATCCAGGTCATCGAGAAAGATCTCGAGGAGGACAGGCCCCAGCACCGACCCCTGGGGAACACCGCTTGTGACCGCTCGCCAGCTGCATTTAGCTCCGTTCACTACCACTCTTTGGGCCCGGCCTTCCAGCCACTTCCTTATCCAGCCAAAGCGTAGCCGTCCAAGCCACGGGCTGCCAGCTTCTGCAGGAGAATGCTGTGGGAGACAGTGTCCAAGGCCTTGCTGAAGTCTAGGTAGATTACATCAACAGCCTTTCTCTCGTCTACCAGATGGCTCACTAGTTTCTAGAAGGAGATCAGGTTGGTCCAACAGGATCAGCCCTTCATGAACCCATGCTGGCTAGGCCTGATCCCCTGCATGTCCCGCACATGCCGTGTCATCTCCCTCAAGACAATCCACTCCATAACCTTTCCTGGCACCGAGGTCAGGCTAACAAGCCCGTCGTTCCTCCTTACAGTCCTTCTTAGAGATGGCAGTCACATTGACAAGCCTCCAGTCTTCTGGGACCAGTCAACAAAGTCACCAGTCAACAAAGCGCTGATAGATAATGGCGAGCGGTTCGGCTATCACCTGCGCCAGTTCCCTCAGCACTCTCGGGTGAATCCCATCTGGCCCCATGCACTTGTGACAGTCCAGCTGGACTAGTAGGTCTCTGACTGCGTCCTCCCGAATCGCGGGGAATTCTGCCTGCACTCCAGTCCAGACTACCAGGTCAGAGAGCGGAGTAGCCTGAGGATAACTGGTGTGACCTTTCAAGACAGGCCAGAAGAAGGCATTCTGAACCTCTGCCTTTGCCATATCCTCAGTGCTCACATGACCAGCCTCATCTAGGAAAGAACAGAGATTCTCCTGAGTCCTCCTCATGCCGCTGATGTCTTTGTAAAAGGGCTCCTTGTTCCTTTGAAGCCCAGCGGCCAGGCTGAGTTCAAGCTGGGCCTTTCGGATTTTCCCTCCACACATCCCAGCAACTTCTCTTTCGGAGTCACGCGTCCCTTCTTCCACTGGACGTAGATTCTCTTCTTCTCCCGGAGCCTCAAGAAGCGCTCCCTGTTCATCCCTCCCCGCCGGTCTTCTTCCCTCCCCGCCGGCTCATTGTGCTGCTCGGGGGGACAGCCCGCTCCTGCGCCTTTCAGACTTCCTTCCTGAAGAGCCACCAGCCGTCTTGGACCCTTTACTCTCTCAGAGGGAAACCCAGGGGATTCCCCGACTAGCCTTCCGAAGAATTCCAAGTCCTGCCACAAGACCCACCTCCCACACCTACTGCTGCAGCCATGGGCAGTGTGGGCTGCGCTCACACTCTGACTGCCCTCCCTGTTCTCGGTGGGCAGTAGCACCCTTTTCTTGCCTCTTCTCACCTCTTCTCACCAGGCACCTTAGCTGGGCTGCTTTTAGCCTGGCAGCAAAGGCTCAAGGTTCACCTCACAGGTAAGAGGGAGCAGTGCTGATTCCAACCTGCTGCCTCAGCAGTCCTCCCACAAGCTGCCAGCTGCTGCCAGCCCCAGCACTGGCACAGGGCTTTTCCTGGCTTCAAAAAAGCCCTAACAAGAGCCATGTGGTCGGCCTTTTTGCTTTTCGATCCCTTACCCAGTGCGGTCTTCTTTATACAAATACAGCATTTTTTCCCCAAATACCAGACACCTCGCAAATAGACAATATTTTTCAAAACAGATGCCATTATCTCCCAGAAATACCAGTTGCCTTAGAAATACCTCACAAATTCGACCAAAAATACGACACTACACTCCTCAAGATTGCACTTACTCCCATCAAGACGGCATTTTATCACAGAAATACCTGCTTCTGCCCCCCAAAATAGGACGTTTTCTCCCCCCAAAACAAGACATTTTCTCCCAGAAATACCACTGCTCTTAGAAATACCTCCCGTTTCATCCCAAGAATACTACTTGACGCTCCTCAGGATCACACTTACTCCCATCAAAATGGCCTTTTCTCCCAGATACACCAGCTTTCTCCCAAATACACCACATTTTCTACCACCAACACCCGTTTCCTCCCAAAGATGGCATATATTCCCCCAGAAACTCCTGCTTATTCTTCAAAATACGGCCCCAAAATACCAGCTGTCTCACAAACGCATGTCGTTTTCCAACCAAGCACGCTACTATCTCCCCGAAACAGCACTTTGATGAGAAATACCTGACATTTGGTCTCCAAAATACTTCGTGACACTCCTCCAGAGGTCATTTTCTCCCCTATTTACCGTGTTTTCTCCCCAAGAGACCACTTGGCACACCAAAAAGACCACCCTTGCTCTCCACTATAAGACATTCTTTCCCACCATTTCCCACTTTTCTCCCTCACCTTTGTCCTTTTTTGCCCAGAAGTACCAGCTTTCTCCACATTCGATGACATTTGGTATCAGAAATGCCCGTTGTTCACCCAAAGGATGGATTTTTCTTCCAAAAAGAACACAGTAGCTCCCAGACATACCAGCTTTCTCCAGTCCATTGAGATTAGCTCCCAGAAATACTGCTTTTTGCCCAAACACATCGTGTATTCCACCATAACTATCTTATCTTAATCCTAAGGAATACGTTTTCTTCCAGACCTATGGCATTTTCTCCCAGAAATACCACCCTTCTCCCAAATACGTGGCTTTTCCTCCCACAAGTCCTACTTGTGGCCCACAAGTCCTACTTGGCCGTCCAAAGGAGGACATTTCCTCCCCCAAGAAGGAGACTTGCTCCCTGAAAAACCAGCTTTCTCCCCTAACACATGCCGTTTTCTTCCAGAAATACAGCTTTTCTGACATATGCTTCACCATTCATCCGCAAAATACTACATGACTACGCCAAAGGTGACTTTTTCCAACAAATCTATGAACTTCTCTCCCACAAATATCAGCATTCTCCCAAACAGATGACATTTTCCACCACAAGTACGACTCCACACCCCACAGGATGATACTTACCATCAGACTTTTCTATCCTTCATATCACAGTTTCCTCCCAAATTAGATTTCCTTCCAGACATACCAGCATTCCCTGAAAGAGAGGACATTCTCCCCCGCAAATACCATCTTTTCTCCCACAAATGCCAGCTTTCTTGGAAATACTGCCCATTTCCTCCCAATTAGGCTAGATGGCACTTAGTTCTGCCCAATCATACGGCTTTTTATCACGCAAGTTGCATTTTTGTCCCAAGTAGACGACATCTAATGACAGGGATACCATTTTTCTCCCATGGCTGTGACATTTTCTGCCAGAAATACCAGTTCTCTCTTCAATGTGGGACGTTTCCTTCCTGAAATATTAGCTTTGTCACCAATCCATCATCTCTCCCTCCCCTCCCTCAATCAAAAGATGAGACTGTTTCCAGGGAATACCAGCTTTCTTAAAAATACCTCATACTTTCTCCAAGAAGTTCGTTAGTATAATCCTCAAGATGACACTTTCACCCAAAACTGGGAGATTTTCTCTCCGAAATGCATGCTTCTCCCTCACTGAACGGCATCTTCTCCCCATATTAGGACATTATCTCCCAGAAATACCACATTTCTCCAATCCAATGACATGATCGCCTGGAAATACAGCCTTTCGCCAAATCGATAGCATTTTCCACTAGAGGCGTCCCATTTCCCCCAAATACATAGCATTTCCTCCCCACAGAAGGAGATTTCATTTATTCATGAAAAACCATGATTCTCCCAAAGAGATGACATTTTCTACCAGAAATGCAGGTTTTCTTAAAAATACGTCCTGGTTTTTGGGTGGTTCTCTATTTCGACAATTCTGAAGCCTGTGACGAATATGTATAGATGGGAAGAGCTTCTCTACTAAGACATTTCTTGCATTCTGAGATGAAAATGAGAAAAATGGAGAGCACTTCCAAAGAAAGCAACTGAATATTCGGGAACCTAGAGATGTGGTGCTGTCACGGAGAACATTTCAGACAGTCGAGAGCGATCGATTCTTGACCGCGGAAAAAAATGACCCTGTTCGAAGGAACAGAAGTAAGCTGAATTCGCTCGTTCTCGGCATCGCAATTCCGCGATTTCGCTCTCGTGCGTCGAAAGCGGCACTCGCGCTGAACCGCTCCGGAGAGTTTGCAGTTGCTGGCCGCGAAATCGCGGTTCTCCGCGAACGCCGCTTTCAGGCTTCAGCAGCGGTCTCGTTTCTCTCGGATGCCGAGAAAGAGCGACTTCAGCCGGATGCTTTTCTGCGACGAGCGGCTTCTTCTGCGCACATCGCAAAGGAGCGCTTCTGACTTCTCCTTGTGCCCGTGCATTCTGCATGACGCCTCTCTCTCATTCTTCTGTCTTTCCCTTTATTCCTAGCAACATTGCGTTTTGGTGTGGCTCTGCGATGCTACACGTCAGCATTCTGTGACGAAGAGAGTAGAAGGGAAAATCCCCTCGAAGAAGGCAGCTAGAAGTCCGAGGAGCGGCACACGTTGTGCTTTCAGGGAGGACGTTACAGAAAGTCGAGAGCTGTGGATTCTTTCCTGCGCAGAAAAAAACCCCTGTTTTCAGGCAATGCAGTACGCTGAATTCGCTCGTTCTCGGCATCGCAATTCCGCGATTTCGCTCTCGTGCGTCGAAAGCGGCACTCGCGCTGAACCGCTCCGGAGAGTTTGCAGTTGCTGGCCGGTACATCGCGGTTCTCCCCGAACGCCGCTTTCAGCCTTCAGCAGCGGTCTCGTTTCTCTCGGATGCCGAGAAAGAGCGACTTCAGCCGGATGCTTTTCTGCGACGAGCGGCTTCTTCTGCGCACATGGCAAAGGAGCGCTTCTGACTTCTCCTTGTGCCCGTGCATTCTGCATGACGCTTCTCTCTCATTCTTCTGTCTCTCCCTTTATTCCTAGCAACATTGCGTTTTGGTGTGGCTCTGCGATGCAACACGTCAGCATTCTGTGACGAAGAGAGTAGAAGGGAAAATCCCCTCTAAGAAGGCAGCTAGAAGTCCGAGGAGCGGCACACGCTGTGCTTTCAGGGAGGACGTTACAGAAAGTCGAGAGCTGTGGATTCTTTCCTGCGCAGAAAAAAACCCCTGTTTTCAGGCAACGCAGTACGCTGAATTCGCTCGTTCTCGGCATCGCAATTCCGCGATTTCGCTCTCGTGCGTCGATAGCGGCACTCGCGCTGAACCGCTCCGGAGAGTTTGCAGTTGCTGGCCGGTACATCGCGGTTCTCCCCGAACGCCGCTTTCAGGCTTCAGCAGCGGTCTCGTTTCTCTCGGATGCCGAGAAAGAGCGACTTCAGCCGGATGCTTTTCTGCGACGAGCGGCTTCTTCTGCGCACATCGCAAAGGAGCGCTTCTGACTTCTCCTTGTGCCCGTGCATTCTGCATGACGCTTCTCTCTCATTCTTCTGTCTCTCCCTTTATTCCTAGCAACATTGCGTTTTGGTGTGGCTCTGCGATGCTACACGTCAGCATTCTGTGACGAAGGGAGTAGAAGGGAAAATCCCCTCGAAGAAGGCAGCTAGAAGTCCGAGGAGCGGCACACGTTGTGCTTTCAGGGAGGACGTTACAGAAAGTCGAGAGCTGTGGATTCTTTCCTGCGCAGAAAAAAACCCCTGTTTTCAGGCAACGCAGTACGCTGAATTCGCTCGTTCTCGGCATCGCAATTCCGCTCTTTCGCTCTCGTGCGTCGAAAGCGGCACTCGCGCTGAACCGCTCCGGAGAGTTTGCAGTTGCTGGCCGGTACATCGCGGTTCTCCCCGAACGCCGCTTTCAGCCTTCAGCAGCGGTCTCGTTTCTCTCGGATGCCGAGAAAGAGCGACTTCAGCCGGATGCTTTTCTGCGACGAGCGGCTTCTTCTGCGCACATGGCAAAGGAGCGCTTCTGACTTCTCCTTGTGCCCGTGCATTCTGCATGACGCCTCTCTCTCATTCTTCTGTCTCTCCCTTTATTCCTAGCAACATTGCGTTTTGGTGTGGCTCTGCGATGCAACACGTCAGCATTCTGTGACGAACAGAGTAGAAGCGAAAATCCCCTCTAAGAAGGCAGCTAGAAGTCCGAGGAGCGGCACACGCTGTGCTTTCAGGGAGGACGTTACAGAAAGTCGAGAGCTGAGGATTCTTTCCTGCGCAGAAAAAAACCCCTGTTTTCAGGCAACGCAGTACGCTGAATTCGCTCGTTCTCGGCATCGCAATTCCGCGATTTCGCTCTCGTGCGTCGAAAGCGGCACTCGCGCTGAACCGCTCCGGAGAGTTTGCGTTTGCTGGCCGGTACATCGCGGTTCTCCCCGAACGCCGCTTTCAGGCTTCAGCAGCGGTCTCGTTTCTCTCGGATGCCGAGAAAGAGCGACTTCAGCCGGATGCTTTTCTGCGACGAGCGGCTTCTTCTGCGCACATGGCAAAGGAGCGCTTCTGACTTCTCCTTGTGCCCGTGCATTCTGCATGACGCTTCTCTCTCATTCTTCTGTCTCTCCCTTTATTCCTAGCAACATTGCGTTTTGGTGTGGCTCTGCGATGCTACACGTCAGCATTCTGTGACGAAGAGAGTAGAAGGGATAATCCCCTCGAAGAAGGCAGCTAGAAGTCCGAGGAGCGGCACACGTTGTGCTTTCAGGGAGGACGTTACAGAAAGTCGAGAGCTGTGGATTCTTTCCTGCGCAGAAAAAAACCCCTGTTTTCAGGCAACGCAGTACGCTGAATTCGCTCGTTCTCGGCATCGCAATTCCGCGATTTCGCTCTCGTGCGTCGAAAGCGGCACTCGCGCTGAACCGCTCCGGAGAGTTTGCAGTTGCTGGCCGGTACATCGCGGTTCTCCCCGAACGCCGCTTTCAGCCTTCAGCAGCGGTCTCGTTTCTCTCGGATGCCGAGAAAGAGCGACTTCAGCCGGATGCTTTTCTGCGACGAGCGGCTTCTTCTGCGCACATGGCAAAGGAGCGCTTCTGACTTCTCCTTGTGCCCGTGCATTCTGCATGACGCTTCTCTCTCATTCTTCGGTCTCTCCCTTTATTCCTAGCAACATTGCGTTTTGGTGTGGCTCTGCGATGCTACACGTCAGCATTCTGTGACGAAGGGAGTAGAAGGGAAAATCCCCTCGAAGAAGGCAGCTAGAAGTCCGAGGAGCGGCACACGCTGTGCTTTCAGGGAGGACGTTACAGAAAGTCGAGAGCTGTGGATTCTTTCCTGCGCAGAAAAAAACCCCTGTTTTCAGGCAACGCAGTACGCTGAATTCGCTCGTTCTCGGCATCGCAATTCCGCGATTTCGCTCTCGTGCGTCGATAGCGGCACTCGCGCTGAACCGCTCCGGAGAGTTTGCAGTTGCTGGCCGGTACATCGCGGTTCTCCCCGAACGCCGCTTTCAGGCTTCAGCAGCGGTCTCGTTTCTCTCGGATGCCGAGAAAGAGCGACTTCAGCCGGATGCTTTTCTGCGACGAGCGGCTTCTTCTGCGCACATCGCAAAGGAGCGCTTCTGACTTCTCCTTGTGCCCGTGCATTCTGCATGACGCTTCTCTCTCATTCTTCGGTCTCTCCCTTTATTCCTAGCAACATTGCGTTTTGGTGTGGCTCTGCGATGCTACACGTCAGCATTCTGTGACGAAGGGAGTAGAAGGGAAAATCCCCTCGAAGAAGGCAGCTAGAAGTCCGAGGAGCGGCACACGTTGTGCTTTCAGGGAGGACGTTACAGAAAGTCGAGAGCTGTGGATTCTTTCCTGCGCAGAAAAAAACCCCTGTTTTCAGGCAACGCAGTACGCTGAATTCGCTCGTTCTCGGCATCGCAATTCCGCGATTTCGCTCTCGTGCGTCGAAAGCGGCACTCGCGCTGAACCGCTCCGGAGAGTTTGCAGTTGCTGGCCGCGAAATCGCGGTTCTCCCCGAACGCCGCTTTCAGGCTTCAGCAGCGGTCTCGTTTCTCTCGGATGCCGAGAAAGAGCGACTTCAGCCGGATGCTTTTCTGCGACGAGCGGCTTCTTCTGCGCACATGGCAAACGAGCGCTTCTGACTTCTCCTTGTGCCCGTGCATTCTGCATGACGCTTCTCTCTCATTCTTCTGTCTCTCCCTTTATTCCTAGCAACATTGCGTTTTGGTGTGGCTCTGCGATGCTACACGACAGCATTCTGTGACGAAGAGAGTAGAAGGGAAAATCCCCTCGAAGAAGGCAGCTAGAAGTCCGAGGAGCGGCACACGCTGTGCTTTCAGGGAGGACGTTACAGAAAGTCGAGAGCTGTGGATTCTTTCCAGCGCAGAAAAAAACCCCTGTTTTCAGGCAACGCAGTACGCTGAATTCGCTCGTTCTCGGCATCGCAATTCCGCGATTTCGCTCTCGTGCGTCGATAGCGGCACTCGCGCTGAACCGCTCCGGAGAGTTTGCAGTTGCTGGCCGCGAAATCGCGGTTCTCCCCGAACGCCGCTTTCAGCCTTCAGCAGCGGTCTCGTTTCTCTCGGATGCCGAGAAAGAGCGACTTCAGCCGGATGCTTTTCTGCGACGAGCGGCTTCTTCTGCGCACATGGCAAAGGAGCGCTTCTGACTTCTCCTTGTGCCCGTGCATTCTGCATCACGCTTCTCTCTCATTCTTCTGTCTTTCCCTTTATTCCTAGCAACATTGCGTTTTGGTGTGGCTCTGCGATGCTACACGTCAGCATTCTGTGACGAAGAGAGTAGAAGGGAAAATCCCCTCGAAGAAGGCAGCTAGAAGTCCGAGGAGCGGCACACGTTGTGCTTTCAGGGAGGACGTTACAGAAAGTCGAGAGCTGTGGATTCTTTCCTGCCCAGAAAAAAACCCCTGTTTTCAGGCAATGCAGTACGCTGAATTCGCTCGTTCTCGGCATCGCAATTCCGCGATTTCGCTCTCGTGCGTCGAAAGCGGCACTCGCGCTGAACCGCTCCGGAGAGTTTGCAGTTGCTGGCCGCGAAATCGCGGTTCTCCCCGAACGCCGCTTTCAGGCTTCAGCAGCGGTCTCGTTTCTCTCGGATGCCGAGAAAGAGAGACTTCAGCCGGATGCTTTTCTGCGACGAGCGGCTTCTTCTGCGCACATGGCAAACGAGCGCTTCTGACTTCTCCTTGTGCCCGTGCATTCTGCATGACGCTTCTCTCTCATTCTTCTGTCTCTCCCTTTATTCCTAGCAACATTGCGTTTTGGTGTGGCTCTGCGATGCAACACGTCAGCATTCTGTGACGAACAGAGTAGAAGCGAAAATCCCCTCGAAGAAGGCAGCTAGAAGTCCGAGGAGCGGCACACGCTGTGCTTTCAGGGAGGACGTTACAGAAAGTCGAGAGCTGAGGATTCTTTCCTGCGCAGAAAAAAACCCCTGTTTTCAGGCAACGCAGTACGCTGAATTCGCTCGTTCTCGGCATCGCAATTCCGCGATTTCGCTCTCGTGCGTCGAAAGCGGCACTCGCGCTGAACCGCTCCGGAGAGTTTGCGTTTGCTGGCCGGTACATCGCGGTTCTCCCCGAACGCCGCTTTCAGGCTTCAGCAGCGGTCTCGTTTCTCTCGGATGCCGAGAAAGAGCGACTTCAGCCGGATGCTTTTCTGCGACGAGCGGCTTCTTCTGCGCACATGGCAAAGGAGCGCTTCTGACTTCTCCTTGTGCCCGTGCATTCTGCATGACGCTTCTCTCTCATTCTTCTGTCTCTCCCTTTATTCCTAGCAACATTGCGTTTTGGTGTGGCTCTGCGATGCTACACGTCAGCATTCTGTGACGAAGAGAGTAGAAGGGAAAATCCCCTCGAAGAAGGCAGCTAGAAGTCCGAGGAGCGGCACACGTTGTGCTTTCAGGGAGGACGTTACAGAAAGTCGAGAGCTGAGGATTCTTTCCTGCGCAGAAAAAAACCCCTGTTTTCAGGCAACGCAGTACGCTGAATTCGCTCGTTCTCGGCATCGCAATTCCGCGATTTCGCTCTCGTGCGTCGAAAGCGGCACTCGCGCTGAACCGCTCCGGAGAGTTTGCAGTTGCTGGCCGGTACATCGCGGTTCTCCCCGAACGCCGCTTTCTGGCTTCAGCAGCGGTCTCGTTTCTCTCGGATGCCGAGAAAGAGCGACTTCAGCCGGATGCTTTTCTGCGACGAGCGGCTTCTTCTGCGCACATGGCAAAGGAGCGCTTCTGACTTCTCCTTGTGCCCGTGCATTCTGCATGACGCTTCTCTCTCATTCTTCGGTCTCTCCCTTTATTCCTAGCAACATTGCGTTTTGGTGTGGCTCTGCGATGCTACACGTCAGCATTCTGTGACGAAGGGAGTAGAAGGGAAAATCCCCTCGAAGAAGGCAGCTAGAAGTCCGAGGAGCGGCACACGCTGTGCTTTCAGGGAGGACGTTACAGAAAGTCGAGAGCTGTGGATTCTTTCCTGCGCAGAAAAAAACCCCTGTTTTCAGGCAGCGCAGTATGCTGAATTCGCTCGTTCTCGGCATCGCAATTCCGCGATTTCGCTCTCGTGCGTCGATAGCGGCACTCGCGCTGAACCGCTCCGGAGAGTTTGCAGTTGCTGGCCGGTACATCGCGGTTCTCCCCGAACGCCGCTTTCAGGCTTCAGCAGCGGTCTCGTTTCTCTCGGATGCCGAGAAAGAGCGACTTCAGCCGGATGCTTTTCTGCGACGAGCGGCTTCTTCTGCGCACATCGCAAAGGAGCGCTTCTGACTTCTCCTTGTGCCCGTGCATTCTGCATGACGCTTCTCTCTCATTCTTCGGTCTCTCCCTTTATTCCTAGCAACATTGCGTTTTGGTGTGGCTCTGCGATGCTACACGTCAGCATTCTGTGACGAAGGGAGTAGAAGGGAAAATCCCCTCGAAGAAGGCAGCTAGAAGTCCGAGGAGCGGCACACGTTGTGCTTTCAGGGAGGACGTTACAGAAAGTCGAGAGCTGTGGATTCTTTCCTGCGCAGAAAAAAACCCCTGTTTTCAGGCAACGCAGTACGCTGAATTCGCTCGTTCTCGGCATCGCAATTCCGCGATTTCGCTCTCGTGCGTCGAAAGCGGCACTCGCGCTGAACCGCTCCGGAGAGTTTGCAGTTGCTGGCCGCGAAATCGCGGTTCTCCCCGAACGCCGCTTTCAGGCTTCAGCAGCGGTCTCGTTTCTCTCGGATGCCGAGAAAGAGCGACTTCAGCCGGATGCTTTTCTGCGACGAGCGGCTTCTTCTGCGCACATGGCAAACGAGCGCTTCTGACTTCTCCTTGTGCCCGTGCATTCTGCATGACGCTTCTCTCTCATTCTTCTGTCTCTCCCTTTATTCCTAGCAACATTGCGTTTTGGTGTGGCTCTGCGATGCTACACGACAGCATTCTGTGACGAAGAGAGTAGAAGGGAAAATCCCCTCGAAGAAGGCAGCTAGAAGTCCGAGGAGCGGCACACGCTGTGCTTTCAGGGAGGACGTTACAGAAAGTCGAGAGCTGTGGATTCTTTCCTGCGCAGAAAAAAACCCCTGTTTTCAGGCAACGCAGTACGCTGAATTCGCTCGTTCTCGGCATCGCAATTCCGCGATTTCGCTCTCGTGCGTCGATAGCGGCACTCGCGCTGAACCGCTCCGGAGAGTTTGCAGTTGCTGGCCGCGAAATCGCGGTTCTCCCCGAACGCCGCTTTCAGCCTTCAGCAGCGGTCTCGTTTCTCTCGGATGCCGAGAAAGAGCGACTTCAGCCGGATGCTTTTCTGCGACGAGCGGCTTCTTCTGCGCACATGGCAAAGGAGCGCTTCTGACTTCTCCTTGTGCCCGTGCATTCTGCATGACGCTTCTCTCTCATTCTTCTGTCTTTCCCTTTATTCCTAGCAACATTGCGTTTTGGTGTGGCTCTGCGATGCTACACGTCAGCATTCTGTGACGAAGAGAGTAGAAGGGAAAATCCCCTCGAAGAAGGCAGCTAGAAGTCCGAGGAGCGGCACACGTTGTGCTTTCAGGGAGGACGTTACAGAAAGTCGAGAGCTGTGGATTCTTTCCTGCGCAGAAAAAAACCCCTGTTTTCAGGCAATGCAGTACGCTGAATTCGCTCGTTCTCGGCATCGCAATTCCGCGATTTCGCTCTCGTGCGTCGAAAGCGGCACTCGCGCTGAACCGCTCCGGAGAGTTTGCAGTTGCTGGCCGCGAAATCGCGGTTCTCCCCGAACGCCGCTTTCAGGCTTCAGCAGCGGTCTCGTTTCTCTCGGATGCCGAGAAAGAGCGACTTCAGCCGGATGCTTTTCTGCGACGAGCGGCTTCTTCTGCGCACATGGCAAAGGAGCGCTTCTGACTTCTCCTTGTGCCCGTGCATTCTGCATGACGCTTCTCTCTCATTCTTCTGTCTCTCCCTTTATTCCTAGCAACATTGCGTTTTGGTGTGGCTCTGCGATGCTACACGTCAGCATTCTGTGACGAAGAGAGTAGAAGGGAAAATCCCCTCGAAGAAGGCAGCTAGAAGTCCGAGGAGCGGCACACGTTGTGCTTTCAGGGAGGACGTTACAGAAAGTCGAGAGCTGAGGATTCTTTCCTGCGCAGAAAAAAACCCCTGTTTTCAGGCAACGCAGTACGCTGAATTCGCTCGTTCTCGGCATCGCAATTCCGCGATTTCGCTCTCGTGCGTCGAAAGCGGCACTCGCGCTGAACCGCTCCGGAGAGTTTGCAGTTGCTGGCCGGTACATCGCGGTTCTCCCCGAACGCCGCTTTCAGGCTTCAGCAGCGGTCTCGTTTCTCTCGGATGCCGAGAAAGAGCGACTTCAGCCGGATGCTTTTCTGCGACGAGCGGCTTCTTCTGCGCACATGGCAAAGGAGCGCTTCTGACTTCTCCTTGTGCCCGTGCATTCTGCATGACGCTTCTCTCTCATTCTTCTGTCTCTCCCTTTATTCCTAGCAACATTGCGTTTTGGTGTGGCTCTGCGATGCTACACGACAGCATTCTGTGACGAAGGGAGTAGAAGGGAAAATCCCCTCTAAGAAGGCAGCTAGAAGTCCGAGGAGCGGCACACGCTGTGCTTTCAGGGAGGACGTTACAGAAAGTCGAGAGCTGTGGATTCTTTCCTGCGCAGAAAAAAACCCCTGTTTTCAGGCAACGCAGTACGCTGAATTCGCTCGTTCTCGGCATCGCAATTCCGCGATTTCGCTCTCGTGCGTCGAAAGCGGCACTCGCGCTGAACCGCTCCGGAGAGTTTGCAGTTGCTGGCCGGTACATCGCGGTTCTCCCCGAACGCCGCTTTCAGCCTTCAGCAGCGGTCTCGTTTCTCTCGGATGCCGAGAAAGAGCGACTTCAGCCGGATGCTTTTCTGCGACGAGCGGCTTCTTCTGCGCACATGGCAAAGGAGCGCTTCTGACTTCTCCTTGTGCCCGTGCATTCTGCATGACGCTTCTCTCTCATTCTTCTGTCTTTCCCTTTATTCCTAGCAACATTGCGTTTTGGTGTGGCTCTGCGATGCTACACGTCAGCATTCTGTGACGAAGGGAGTAGAAGGGAAAATCCCCTCGAAGAAGGCAGCTAGAAGTCCGAGGAGCGGCACACGTTGTGCTTTCAGGGAGGACGTTACAGAAAGTCGAGAGCTGTGGATTCTTTCCTGCGCAGAAAAAAACCCCTGTTTTCAGGCAACGCAGTACGCTGAATTCGCTCGTTCTCGGCATCGCAATTCCGCGATTTCGCTCTCGTGCGTCGAAAGCGGCACTCGCGCTGAAATGCTCCGGAGAGTTTGCAGTTGCTGGCCGGTACATCGCGGTTCTCCCCGAACGCCGCTTTCAGGCTTCAGCAGCGGTCTCGTTTCTCTCGGATGCCGAGAAAGAGCGACTTCAGCCGGATGCTTTTCTGCGACGAGCGGCTTCTTCTGCGCACATGGCAAAGGAGCGCTTCTGACTTCTCCTTGTGCCCGTGCATTCTGCATGACGCTTCTCTCTCATTCTTCTGTCTCTCCCTTTATTCCTAGCAACATTGCGTTTTGGTGTGGCTCTGCGATGCTACACGTCAGCATTCTGTGACGAAGGGAGTAGAAGGGAAAATCCCCTCTAAGAAGGCAGCTAGAAGTCCGAGGAGCGGCACACGCTGTGCTTTCAGGGAGGACGTTACAGAAAGTCGAGAGCTGAGGATTCTTTCCTGCGCAGAAAAAAACCCCTGTTTTCAGGCAACGCAGTACGCTGAATTCGCTCGTTCTCGGCATCGCAATTCCGCGATTTCGCTCTCGTGCGTCGATAGCGGCACTCGCGCTGAACCGCTCCGGAGAGTTTGCAGTTGCTGGCCGCGAAATCGCGGTTCTCCCCGAACGCCGCTTTCAGGCTTCAGCAGCGGTCTCGTTTCTCTCGGATGCCGAGAAAGAGCGACTTCAGCCGGATGCTTTTCTGCGACGAGCGGCTTCTTCTGCGCACATGGCAAAGGAGCGCTTCTGACTTCTCCTTGTGCCCGTGCATTCTGCATGACGCTTCTCTCTCATTCTTCTGTCTCTCCCTTTATTCCTAGCAACATTGCGTTTTGGTGTGGCTCTGCGATGCTACACGTCAGCATTCTGTGACGAAGGGAGTAGAAGGGAAAATCCCCTCGAAGAAGGCAGCTAGAAGTCCGAGGAGCGGCACACGTTGTGCTTTCAGGGAGGACGTTACAGAAAGTCGAGAGCTGTGGATTCTTTCCTGCGCAGAAAAAAACCCCTGTTTTCAGGCAACGCAGTACGCTGAATTCGCTCGTTCTCGGCATCGCAATTCCGCGATTTCGCTCTCGTGCGTCGAAAGCGGCACTCGCGCTGAAATGCTCCGGAGAGTTTGCAGTTGCTGGCCGGTACATCGCGGTTCTCCCCGAACGCCGCTTTCAGGCTTCAGCAGCGGTCTCGTTTCTCTCGGATGCCGAGAAAGAGCGACTTCAGCCGGATGCTTTTCTGCGACGAGCGGCTTCTTCTGCGCACATGGCAAAGGAGCGCTTCTGACTTCTCCTTGTGCCCGTGCATTCTGCATGACGCTTCTCTCTCATTCTTCTGTCTCTCCCTTTATTCCTAGCAACATTGCGTTTTGGTGTGGCTCTGCGATGCTACACGTCAGCATTCTGTGACGAAGGGAGTAGAAGGGAAAATCCCCTCTAAGAAGGCAGCTAGAAGTCCGAGGAGCGGCACACGCTGTGCTTTCAGGGAGGACGTTACAGAAAGTCGAGAGCTGAGGATTCTTTCCTGCGCAGAAAAAAACCCCTGTTTTCAGGCAACGCAGTACGCTGAATTCGCTCGTTCTCGGCATCGCAATTCCGCGATTTCGCTCTCGTGCGTCGATAGCGGCACTCGCGCTGAACCGCTCCGGAGAGTTTGCAGTTGCTGGCCGCGAAATCGCGGTTCTCCCCGAACGCCGCTTTCAGGCTTCAGCAGCGGTCTCGTTTCTCTCGGATGCCGAGAAAGAGCGACTTCAGCCGGATGCTTTTCTGCGACGAGCGGCTTCTTCTGCGCACATGGCAAAGGAGCGCTTCTGACTTCTCCTTGTGCCCGTGCATTCTGCATGACGCTTCTCTCTCATTCTTCTGTCTCTCCCTTTATTCCTAGCAACATTGCGTTTTGGTGTGGCTCTGCGATGCTACACGTCAGCATTCTGTGACGAAGGGAGTAGAAGGGAAAATCCCCTCGAAGAAGGCAGCTAGAAGTCCGAGGAGCGGCACACGTTGTGCTTTCAGGGAGGACGTTACAGAAAGTCGAGAGCTGTGGATTCTTTCCTGCGCAGAAAAAAACCCCTGTTTTCAGGCAACGCAGTACGCTGAATTCGCTCGTTCTCGGCATCGCAATTCCGCGATTTCGCTCTCGTGCGTCGAAAGCGGCACTCGCGCTGAACCGCTCCGGAGAGTTTGCAGTTGCTGGCCGGTACATCGCGGTTCTCCCCGAACGCCGCTTTCAGGCTTCAGCAGCGGTCTCGTTTCTCTCGGATGCCGAGAAAGAGCGACTTCAGCCGGATGCTTTTCTGCGACGAGCGGCTTCTTCTGCGCACATGGCAAAGGAGCGCTTCTGACTTCTCCTTGTGCCCGTGCATTCTGCATGACGCTTCTCTCTCATTCTTCTGTCTCTCCCTTTATTCCTAGCAACATTGCGTTTTGGTGTGGCTCTGCGATGCTACACGACAGCATTCTGTGACGAAGAGAGTAGAAGGGAAAATCCCCTCGAAGAAGGCAGCTAGAAGTCCGAGGAGCAGCACACGCTGTGCTTTCAGGGAGGACGTTACAGAAAGTCGAGAGCTGTGGATTCTTTCCTGCGCAGAAAAAAACCCCTGTTTTCAGGCAACGCAGTACGCTGAATTCGCTCGTTCTCGGCATCGCAATTCCGCGATTTCGCTCTCGTGCGTCGATAGCGGCACTCGCGCTGAACCGCTCCGGAGAGTTTGCAGTTGCTGGCCGGTACATCGCGGTTCTCCCCGAACGCCGCTTTCAGCCTTCAGCAGCGGTCTCGTTTCTCTCGGATGCCGAGAAAGAGCGACTTCAGCCGGATGCTTTTCTGCGACGAGCGGCTTCTTCTGCGCACATGGCAAAGGAGCGCTTCTGACTTCTCCTTGTGCCCGTGCATTCTGCATGACGCTTCTCTCTCATTCTTCTGTCTTTCCCTTTATTCCTAGCAACATTGCGTTTTGGTGTGGCTCTGCGATGCTACACGTCAGCATTCTGTGACGAAGAGAGTAGAAGGGAAAATCCCCTCGAAGAAGGCAGCTAGAAGTCCGAGGAGCGGCACACGTTGTGCTTTCAGGGAGGACGTTACAGAAAGTCGAGAGCTGTGGATTCTTTCCTGCCCAGAAAAAAACCCCTGTTTTCAGGCAATGCAGTACGCTGAATTCGCTCGTTCTCGGCATCGCAATTCCGCGATTTCGCTCTCGTGCGTCGAAAGCGGCACTCGCGCTGAACCGCTCCGGAGAGTTTGCAGTTGCTGGCCGGTACATCGCGGTTCTCCCCGAACGCCGCTTTCAGCCTTCAGCAGCGGTCTCGTTTCTCTCGGATGCCGAGAAAGAGCGACTTCAGCCGGATGCTTTTCTGCGACGAGCGGCTTCTTCTGCGCACATCGCAAAGGAGCGCTTCTGACTTCTCCTTGTGCCCGTGCATTCTGCATGACGCTTCTCTCTCATTCTTCTGTCTCTCCCTTTATTCCTAGCAACATTGCGTTTTGGTGTGGCTCTGCGATGCTACACGTCAGCATTCTGTGACGAAGGGAGTAGAAGGGAAAATCCCCTCTAAGAAGGCAGCTAGAAGTCCGAGGAGCGGCACACGCTGTGCTTTCAGGGAGGACGTTACAGAAAGTCGAGAGCTGAGGATTCTTTCCTGCGCAGAAAAAAACCCCTGTTTTCAGGCAACGCAGTACGCTGAATTCGCTCGTTCTCGGCATCGCAATTCCGCGATTTCGCTCTCGTGCGTCGAAAGCGGCACTCGCGCTGAACCGCTCCGGCGAGTTTGCAGTTGCTGGCCGGTACATCGCGGTTCTCCCCGAACGCCGCTTTCAGGCTTCAGCAGCGGTCTCGTTTCTCTCGGATGCCGAGAAAGAGCGACTTCAGCCGGATGCTTTTCTGCGACGAGCGGCTTCTTCTGCGCACATGGCAAAGGAGCGCTTCTGACTTCTCCTTGTGCCCGTGCATTCTGCATGACGCTTCTCTCTCATTCTTCTGTCTCTCCCTTTATTCCTAGCAACATTGCGTTTTGGTGTGGCTCTGCGATGCTACACGTCAGCATTCTGTGACGAAGGGAGTAGAAGGGAAAATCCCCTCGAAGAAGGCAGCTAGAAGTCCGAGGAGCGGCACACGTTGTGCTTTCAGGGAGGACGTTACAGAAAGTCGAGAGCTGAGGATTCTTTCCTGCGCAGAAAAAAACCCCTGTTTTCAGGCAACGCAGTACGCTGAATTCGCTCGTTCTCGGCATCGCAATTCCGCGATTTCGCTCTCGTGCGTCGAAAGCGGCACTCGCGCTGAACCGCTCCGGCGAGTTTGCAGTTGCTGGCCGGTACATCGCGGTTCTCCCCGAACGCCGCTTTCAGCCTTCAGCAGCGGTCTCGTTTCTCTCGGATGCCGAGAAAGAGCGACTTCAGCCGGATGCTTTTCTGCGACGAGCGGCTTCTTCTGCGCACATCGCAAAGGAGCGCTTCTGACTTCTCCTTGTGCCCGTGCATTCTGCATGACGCTTCTCTCTCATTCTTCTGTCTCTCCCTTTATTCCTAGCAACATTGCGTTTTGGTGTGGCTCTGCGATGCTACACGACAGCATTCTGTGACGAAGAGAGTAGAAGGGAAAATCCCCTCGAAGAAGGCAGCTAGAAGTCCGAGGAGCGGCACACGCTGTGCTTTCAGGGAGGACGTTACAGAAAGTCGAGAGCTGTGGATTCTTTCCTGCGCAGAAAAAAACCCCTGTTTTCAGGCAACGCAGTACGCTGAATTCGCTCGTTCTCGGCATCGCAATTCCGCGATTTCGCTCTCGTGCGTCGATAGCGGCACTCGCGCTGAACCGCTCCGGAGAGTTTGCAGTTGCTGGCCGGTACATCGCGGTTCTCCCCGAACGCCGCTTTCAGCCTTCAGCAGCGGTCTCGTTTCTCTCGGATGCCGAGAAAGAGCGACTTCAGCCGGATGCTTTTCTGCGACGAGCGGCTTCTTCTGCGCACATGGCAAAGGAGCGCTTCTGACTTCTCCTTGTGCCCGTGCATTCTGCATGACGCTTCTCTCTCATTCTTCTGTCTTTCCCTTTATTCCTAGCAACATTGCGTTTTGGTGTGGCTCTGCGATGCTACACGTCAGCATTCTGTGACGAAGGGAGTAGAAGGGAAAATCCCCTCTAAGAAGGCAGCTAGAAGTCCGAGGAGCGGCACACGCTGTGCTTTCAGGGAGGACGTTACAGAAAGTCGAGAGCTGAGGATTCTTTCCTGCGCAGAAAAAAACCCCTGTTTTCAGGCAATGCAGTACGCTGAATTCGCTCGTTCTCGGCATCGCAATTCCGCGATTTCGCTCTCGTGCGTCGAAAGCGGCACTCGCGCTGAACCGCTCCGGAGAGTTTGCAGTTGCTGGCCGCGAAATCGCGGTTCTCCCCGAACGCCGCTTTCAGCCTTCAGCAGCGGTCTCGTTTCTCTCGGATGCCGAGAAAGAGCGACTTCAGCCGGATGCTTTTCTGCGACGAGCGGCTTCTTCTGCGCACATCGCAAAGGAGCGCTTCTCACTTCTCCTTGTGCCCGTGCATTCTGCATGACGCTTCTCTCTCATTCTTCTGTCTCTCCCTTTATTCCTAGCAACATTGCGTTTTGGTGTGGCTCTGCGATGCTACACGTCAGCATTCTGTGACGAAGAGAGTAGAAGGGATAATCCCCTCTAAGAAGGCAGCTAGAAGTCCGAGGAGCGGCACACGTTGTGCTTTCAGGGAGGACGTTACAGAAAGTCGAGAGCTGTGGATTCTTTCCTGCGCAGAAAAAAACCCCTGTTTTCAGGCAACGCAGTACGCTGAATTCGCTCGTTCTCGGCATCGCAATTCCGCGATTTCGCTCTCGTGCGTCGAAAGCGGCACTAGCGCTGAACCGCTCCGGAGAGTTTGCAGTTGCTGGCCGCGAAATCGCGGTTCTCCCCGAACGCCGCTTTCAGGCTTCAGCAGCGGTCTCGTTTCTCTCGGATGCCGAGAAAGAGCGACTTCAGCCGGATGCTTTTCTGCGACGAGCGGCTTCTTCTGCGCACATCGCAAAGGAGCGCTTCTGACTTCTCCTTGTGCCCGTGCATTCTGCATGACGCTTCTCTCTCATTCTTCTGTCTCTCCCTTTATTCCTAGCAACATTGCGTTTTGGTGTGGCTCTGCGATGCTACACGTCAGCATTCTGTGACGAAGAGAGTAGAAGGGAAAATCCCCTCGAAGAAGGCAGCTAGAAGTCCGAGGAGCGGCACACGTTGTGCTTTCAGGGAGGACGTTACAGAAAGTCGAGAGCTGTGGATTCTTTCCTGCGCAGAAAAAAACCCCTGTTTTCAGGCAACGCAGTACGCTGAATTCGCTCGTTCTCGGCATCGCAATTCCGCGATTTCGCTCTCGTGCGTCGAAAGCGGCACTCGCGCTGTACCGCTCCGGAGAGTTTGCAGTTGCTGGCCGGTACATCGCGGTTCTCCCCGAACGCCGCTTTCAGGCTTCAGCAGCGGTCTCGTTTCTCTCGGATGCCGAGAAAGAGCGACTTCAGCCGGATGCTTTTCTGCGACGAGCGGCTTCTTCTGCGCACATGGCAAAGGAGCGCTTCTGACTTCTCCTTGTGCCCGTGCATTCTGCATGACGCTTCTCTCTCATTCTTCTGTCTCTCCCTTTATTCCTAGCAACATTGCGTTTTGGTGTGGCTCTGCGATGCTACACGTCAGCATTCTGTGACGAAGAGAGTAGAAGGGAAAATCCCCTCTAAGAAGGCAGCTAGAAGTCCGAGGAGCGGCACACGCTGTGCTTTCAGGGAGGACGTTACAGAAAGTCGAGAGCTGTGGATTCTTTCCTGCGGAGGAAAAAACCCCTGTTTTCAGGCAGCGCAGTACGCTGAATTCGCTCGTTCTCGGCATCGCAATTCCGCGATTTCGCTCTCGTGCGTCGAAAGCGGCACTCGCGCTGAACCGCTCCGGAGAGTTTGCAGTTGCTGGCCGGTACATCGCGGTTCTCCCCGAACGCCGCTTTCAGCCTTCAGCAGCGGTCTCGTTTCTCTCGGATGCCGAGAAAGAGCGACTTCAGCCGGATGCTTTTCTGCGACGAGCGGCTTCTTCTGCGCACATGGCAAAGGAGCGCTTCTGACTTCTCCTTGTGCCCATGCAGAATGCACGACGCTTCTCTCACTCTCTTTCCCTTTATTGCTATCTCTCAGAGGTTTTTCGTTGCGTACACGTCAGCATTCTGTGACGAAGAGAGTAGAAGGGAAAAGCCCCTCGAATAAGGAAGCTAGAAGTTCAAGGAGCGACACACGTTGTGATCTCAAGGAGATCTGTACAGAAAGTCGGTGCCATTGTTTCTGTATTGCGGAGAAAAAAGCCCCTGCTTGCAGGCCATGCGGTAGCCAGATGTCGCACATTCTCGGCACCCGAGAAAAACGAGATTGCTGCGGAAGGCAGAAAGCGGCACTCGCGGTGAACCGCTGCGGAGAGTTGGAGTTGCTGGAATCTGCTCCATGGTCGCCTTGTGTACAGGCAGAATCCTCCACGCTGTGCTCCGTAGGAAGTGCACAGATCTTTCTTTCGACTGACACTTGGCATTCGTAAGGAGTACGACCTTACAATCCAAAATACCAAATTACTCAGAAATATCACATTGTCCTCGAGAATTACCAGTCTCATTCCACGAATTGGAGCTTTTCACATCAGAAATATCAGCATTCTCCAAAAAAAAAAGATATTTTCCAAAGGAATATCACTTCTGTCCTTAATATCAAAATTGTTCCCCGGAAATAACAATTTTCTGAATTCGTTTGAAAGGGAAGGATCATAAACTTGTGAAAAACGTGTTATTTCTGGAAGAAAACGCCACACCTAGGGGAAAAATAAATTATCTGTGAGAAAAATGACAACTATATCTCCTACAAATGCTATATCTGAGGGAAAATGTCATTTTTAAAATTTTTACGGAGAAATTAAGCAGCGCACCTAGAGAAAAGTTGAGCATTTAAATGACACATTCCAATTAGGGGAGAAAATACCATATTCCAGAAAAAAAAATCATATTTCCAAAAGCAATGCAGTATTTCTGAAAGAAAATGCCACATTTCTAGGGGAATATTACCAAAAGAAAAAGAAAGGTATTTCTGGGAAAACTGTTGTTTCGGGGAGATGGTAGCATCCTTGGTTGGAAAATGACAGGTGTTTGTGAGAAAGCTGGTATTTTGGGGAAAAGGCCGTTTTCTAAGAATAAGCCTGTATTTCTGGGGGAATGTCTGCCATCTTTGGGAGAAACCTGGTCTGTGTGGGAGAAAATGTGGTGTATTTGGGAGAAAGCTGGTCTTTCTAGGAGAAAAGGCCATTGTGATGGGAGTAAGTGTGATCCTGAGGAGCGTCAAGTAGTATTCTTGGGATGAAACGGGAGGTATTTCTAAGAGCAGTGGTATCTCTGGGAGAAAATGTCTTGTTTTGGGAGATAATGTCCTCTTTTTGGGGGCAGAAGCTGGTATTTCTGTGAAAAAATGCCATCTTGATGGGAGTAAGTGAGATCTTGAGGAGTGTAAAGCAGCATTTTTCTTAGAAAATGGGAGTTATTTCAGAGAGTCCTGCTATTTCTGGGAGAAAATGAGCTCTCTTGGGGATTAAAATGGTCTGTCTGTGATAAAATGCCACAATTCCGGGAGAAACGGTACTCTTGAGGAATGCAATCTTGTATATTCGGGAGGAAATGGGAAATATTCCGAAGAGTCTCCCAGAAATACTCTGGGAGAAAATGTCCTCTTTTTGGAGAAAATGTCATCTTGAGGATTGTATGTGAAGAAAGCTTCAGATATTGAAGAGACAACAGGTATTTCTGGCAGAAACACATTTGGGAGATGAAACGGCCGTCTGATTGTTAGGAGTGGGAAGTAGAGGAGTTGGGAAGAAAAATGGAGTATTTCTAAGAAAGCTGGTATTTCTGGGAGAAAAGAAGGTATTTCCGGCGAAAATGTCTTCTATTTGGGGGAATGCTGGCATGTCTGGAAGGAAATCTCTTTTTGGAGGAAACTGTGATATGAAGTCTTGAAAAGCCTGATGGTAAGTATCATCCGATGGAGTGTGAAGAAGTACTTGTGGTAGAAAATGTCATCTGTTTGGGAGAATGGTGGTATTTGTGGGAGAAAAGATCCTATTTCTGTTGGAAAACGTCACCTTTGGCATTGTCCTGTAGTGTTTTGTGGATGAAGCGTGAAGCATATGTAAGAAAAGCTGTATTTCTGGTAGAAAACTTCATCTGTTTGGGGAGAAAGCTGGTTTTTCAGGGAGCAAGTCTCCTTCTCTGGGGAGGAAATGTCCTCTTTCGGGTGGCCAAGTTAGACTTGTGGGAGGAAAAGCCACGGATTTGGGAGAAAGCTGGTATTAGTGGGAGGAAATGGCATAGGTCTGGAAGCAAGTGTCCTCTTTAGGATTGAAACGTGATAGTTGTGGTGGAGAATATCATGTGTTTGGACGAAAAGCAGTCTTTCTGGGAGATAATGTCATTGGATTGGAAAAGCTGTTATTTCTGGGAGCTACTGTCTTGTTTTTAGAAGCAAATGCCGTCCTTTGGGTGAAAAACAGGCATTACTGGGAGAATGTCAGTTCTTCTGAAGACAAGTGCTATTTCTGGGAGAGTCTGCCATCTTTGGTTGGAAAAGGTCCCACGTTGGAGAGAATGCTAGCATTTCTGGGAGAGAAGAGCATCTATGTTTGAAAAAGCAGGGAGTAGTGAGAGGAAAGGTGCTAGGGTTTGGGGTGAAAACAACACCTGGAGGGGATGAGCATGGTGTTTCTGGAAGACAAAGTCCTGTATTTCGGGGAGCAAAGTGGTCTTTCTGGGAGAAAATGTCCTGTTTTGGGGGATGAAAGTGGTATTTCTGGGAGAACACGTCCTATTTCAGGGGAGAAAAGAGGAATTTGTGGGAGAAAATATCCTGTTTTGGGGAGAAAGCTGGTCTTTCTGGGAGAAAAGGTCCCATATTTGGAGAGAACTGGTCTATCTGGCCGCCAAGGCCATATTTCTGAGGAGAAAGCTGGTCTCTCTGGGTGAACGTGTCCTACTCTTGGGGCGAGAAATGGTATTTCTGGAAGAAAATGTGCAATGTAGTGGAGAAAAGAGGTATTTGTGGGTGAAACTTGCCTCTTTTGAGGCAGAAATCTGGTCTTTGTGGGGAAAATGTCCCATTTGGGGGGATAAAACTGGTATTTGTGGGAGAGACTGTCCTTACGTTGGGGGGCAAACTGGTATTTGTCGAAGAAAATGTCCTATTTCGGTGGAGAAAACTGGTATTTCTGGGAGAAAGTGTCCTCCTATTGGGGCGAAAACTGGTATTTCTAGAAGAAAATGTCCAGTTCAGCGGAGAAAGGTGGTATTTGTAGGTGAAACTTGCCTCTTTTGAAGTAGGAAACTGGTATTTGTGGGCGAATCTGCCCTATTTTGAGGCTGAAATCTGGTATTTGTGGGAGCAACTTCCCTCTTTTGGTGGAGAAAAGAGGTATTTCTGGGAGAACACGTTCTGTGTTTGGGAGAAAACTGCCATTTCTGGAAGAAAATGTCCACTCTGGGGGGAGAAAGCTGGTCTTTCTGGGAGCAATGGTCCTGTTCTGGGGAGAATACTGGCATTTCTGGGAGAGACTGTCCTATTGTCACGGAGCAAAGTGGTATTTGTGGGAGAAACTGTCCCATTTTGGGGTAGAAAATTGTGATGCTACAACTAAGAATGTCAATGTTAAGAGAAAACTGATATTTCTGGGAGAAACTGTCCTATCTGGGGGAGAAAAGTGGTATTTCCGGGAGAAAATGTCCAGCATCTGGGAGAGAAGAGGTATTTCTGGGAGAAACTGTCCTATTTCATGGAGGGAACCTGGTGTTTCCGTGAGAGAATGTCCTATTTTGGGGGAGAAAAGTGGTATTTCTGGGAGAAACTATGACATATGTTGGAGAAAGCTGGTCTTTCTGGGAGTAAACATCATCTATCTGCGAGAAAGCTGGCATTCCTGGCGGAAACGGCAATGTGATTGGGAGAAAACTGGTATTCCTGCGTGAAAATGTCATCTCTTTTGGAGTAAATGTCATAGTTGCTGTGGAAAAGCATGATTTCTGGGAAAATGCCATCTACTTGAGGAGAACACAGGTATTTCTCAGAGGAAATCTCCTCTATTTTGGTGAAAGCTGGTATTTCTGGGAGAGAATGTCCTATTTCTGGGGAGAAAGCTGGTCTTTCTGGGAGAAAAGGTCCCATATTTGGGAGCAAACTGGTCTATCTGGCCGCCAAGGCCATATTTGTGGGGAGAAAGCTGGTATCTCTGGGAGAACCTGTCCTAATCTTGGGGCGAGAACTGGTATTTCTAGAAGAAAATGTGCAATGTAGTGGAGAAAAGAGGTATTTGTGGGTGAAACTTGCCTCTTCTGAGGCAGAAATCTGGTCTTTGTGAGAGAAAATGTCCCATTTTGGGGAGAATCCTGGTCTTTGTGGGAGAAAATGTCCCATTGTGGGGTAGAAAACTGTCATTCTACAAAATAAGTCAAATCCTAAGAGAAAACTGGTCTTTGTGGGAGAAAATGTCCTATATTGGGGAGAAAACTGGTCTATCTGGCAAACAATGGCCTATTTCTGGGGAGAAAGCTGGTATTTTTAGGCCAAAATATCATCTGTTTGGGAAAAAGCAGGAATTTCTGGAAGAAGATGTCATCGATTTGGGAAACAGCTGATATTTCTGGTGGAAAATGTCCTCTCTTTTGGGAGAAGGCTGGTCTTTCTGGGCAAAAAGAGGGTATTTCTGGAGGGAAATGTGTTCTTTGGAGTTGCAGTGTGGTATTTCTGTGAGAAAATGCAATCGACAGGAGAGAAAAGTGGTACTTGGGCAGAATCTCTCCGATGTTTGGCTGAAAAACGTCACCTGGAACAGCTGAAAGTCGTATGTTTTGGAGAACATGTCAGTTCTTCTGAAGACAAGTGCTATTTCTGGGAGACTCTGCCATCTTTGCTTGGAAAAGGTCCCACGTTGGAGAGAATGCTAGCATTTCTGGGAGAGAAGAGCATCTATGTTTGAAAAAGCAGGGAGTAGTGAGAGGAAAGGTGCTAGGGTTTGGGGTGAAAACAACCCCTGGAGGGGATTAGCATGGTGTTTCTGGAAGACAAAGTCCAGTATTTCGGGGAGCAAAGTGGTCTTTCTGGGAGAAAATGTCCTGTTTTGGGGGATGAAAGTGGTATTTCTGGGAGAAAATGTCCTATTTCAGGGGAGAAAAGTGGAATTTGTGGGAGAAAATATCCTGTTTTGGGGAGAAAGCTGGTCTTTCTGGGAGAAAAGGCCCCATATTTGGAGAGAACTGGTCTATCTGGCCGCCAAGGCCATATTTCTGAGGAGAAAGCTGGTCTCTCTGGGTGAACGTGTCCTACTCTTGGGGCGAGAAATGGTATTTCTGGAAGAAAATGTGCAATGTAGTGGAGAAAAGAGGTATTTGTGGGTGAAAGTTGCCTCTTTTGAGGCAGAAATCTGGTCTTTGTGGGGAAAATGTCCCATTTGGGGGGATAAAACTGGTATTTGTGGGAGAGACTGTCCTTACGTTGGGGGGCAAACTGGTATTTGTCGAAGAAAATGTCCTATTTCGGTGGAGAAAACTGGTATTTCTGGGAGAAAGTGTCCTCCTATTGGGGCGAAAACTGGTATTTCTAGAAGAAAATGTCCAGTTCAGCGGAGAAAGGTGGTATTTGTAGGTGAAACTTGCCTCTTTTGAAGTAGGAAACTGGTATTTGTGGGCGAATCTGCCCTATTTTGAGGCTGAAATCTGGTATTTGTGGGAGCAACTTCCCTCTTTTGGTGGAGAAAAGAGGTATTTCTGGGAGAACACGTTCTGTGTTTGGGAGAAAACTGCCATTTCTGGAAGAAAATGTCCACTCTGGGGGGAGAAAGCTGGTCTTTCTGGGAGCAATGGTCCTGTTCTGGGGAGAATACTGGCATTTCTGGGAGAGACTGTCCTATTGTCACGGAGCAAAGTGGTATTTGTGGGAGAAACTGTCCCATTTTGGGGTAGAAAATTGTGATGCTACAACTAAGAATGTCAATGTTAAGAGAAAACTGATATTTCTGGGAGAAACTGTCCTATCTGGGGGAGAAAAGTGGTATTTCCGGGAGAAAATGTCCAGCATCTGGGAGAGAAGAGGTATTTCTGGGAGAAACTGTCCTATTTCATGGAGGGAACCTGGTGTTTCCGTGAGAGAATGTCCTATTTTGGGGGAGAAAAGTGGTATTTCTGGGAGAAACTATGACATATGTTGGAGAAAGCTGGTCTTTCTGGGAGTAAACATCATCTATCTGCGAGAAAGCTGGCATTCCTGGCGGAAACGGCAATGTGATTGGGAGAAAACTGGTATTCCTGCGTGAAAATGTCATCTCTTTTGGAGTAAATGTCATAGTTGCTGTGGAAAAGCATGATTTCTGGGAAAATGCCATCTACTTGAGGAGAACACAGGTATTTCTCAGAGGAAATCTCCTCTATTTTGGTGAAAGCTGGTATTTCTGGGAGAGAATGTCCTATTTCTGGGGAGAAAGCTGGTCTTTCTGGGAGAAAAGGTCCCATATTTGGGAGAAAACTGGTCTATCTGGCCGCCAAGGCCATATTTGTGGGGAGAAAGCTGGTATCTCTGGGAGAACCTGTCCTAATCTTGGGGCGAGAACTGGTATTTCTAGAAGAAAATGTGCAATGTAGTGGAGAAAAGAGGTATTTGTGGGTGAAACTTGCCTCTTCTGAGGCAGAAATCTGGTCTTTGTGAGAGAAAATGTCCCATTTTGGGGAGAATCCTGGTCTTTGTGGGAGAAAATGTCCCATTGTGGGGTAGAAAACTGTCATTCTACAAAATAAGTCAAATCCTAAGAGAAAACTGGTCTTTGTGGGAGAAAATGTCCTATATTGGGGAGAAAACTGGTCTATCTGGCAAACAATGGCCTATTTCTGGGGAGAAAGCTGGTATTTTTAGGCCAAAATATCATCTGTTTGGGAAAAAGCAGGAATTTCTGGAAGAAGATGTCATCGATTTGGGAAACAGCTGATATTTCTGGTGGAAAATGTCCTCTCTTTTGGGAGAAGGCTGGTCTTTCTGGGCAAAAAGAGGGTATTTCTGGAGGGAAATGTGTTCTTTGGAGTTGCAGTGTGGTATTTCTGTGAGAAAATGCAATCGACAGGAGAGAAAAGTGGTACTTGGGCAGAATCTCTCCGATGTTTGGCTGAAAAACGTCACCTGGAACAGCTGAAAGTCGTATGTTTTGGAGAACATGTCAGTTCTTCTGAAGACAAGTGCTATTTCTGGGAGACTCTGCCATCTTTGCTTGGAAAAGGTCCCACGTTGGAGAGAATGCTAGCATTTCTGGGAGAGAAGAGCATCTATGTTTGAAAAAGCAGGGAGTAGTGAGAGGAAAGGTGCTAGGGTTTGGGGTGAAAACAACACCTGGAGGGGATGAGCATGGTGTTTCTGGAAGACAAAGTCCAGTATTTCGGGGAGCAAAGTGGTCTTTCTGGGAGAAAATGTCCTGTTTTGGGGGATGAAAGTGGTATTTCTGGGAGAAAATGTCCTATTTCAGGGGAGAAAAGTGGAATTTGTGGGAGAAAATATCCTGTTTTGGGGAGAAAGCTGGTCTTTCTGGGAGAAAAGGCCCCATATTTGGAGAGAACTGGTCTATCTGGCCGCCAAGGCCATATTTCTGAGGAGAAAGCTGGTCTCTCTGGGTGAACGTGTCCTACTCTTGGGGCGAGAAATGGTATTTCTGGAAGAAAATGTGCAATGTAGTGGAGAAAAGAGGTATTTGTGGGTGAAAGTTGCCTCTTTTGAGGCAGAAATCTGGTCTTTGTGGGGAAAATGTCCCATTTGGGGGGATAAAACTGGTATTTGTGGGAGAGACTGTCCTTACGTTGGGGGGCAAACTGGTATTTGTCGAAGAAAATGTCCTATTTCGGTGGAGAAAACTGGTATTTCTGGGAGAAAGTGTCCTACTATTGGGGCGAAAACTGGTATTTCTAGAAGAAAATGTCCAGTTCAGCAGAGAAAGGTGGTATTTGTAGGTGAAACTTGCCTCTTTTGAAGTAGGAAACTGGTATTTGTGGGCGAATCTGCCCTATTTTGAGGCTGAAATCTGGTATTTGTGGGAGCAACTTCCCTCTTTTGGTGGAGAAAAGAGGTATTTCTGGGAGAACACGTTCTGTGTTTGGGAGAAAACTGCCATTTCTGGAAGAAAATGTCCACTCTGGGGGGAGAAAGCTGGTCTTTCTGGGAGCAATGGTCCTGTTCTGGGGAGAATACTGGCATTTCTGGGAGAGACTGTCCTATTGTCACGGAGCAAAGTGGTATTTGTGGGAGAAACTGTCCCATTTTGGGGTAGAAAATTGTGATGCTACAACTAAGAATGTCAATGTTAAGAGAAAACTGATATTTCTGGGAGAAACTGTCCTATCTGGGGGAGAAAAGTGGTATTTCCGGGAGAAAATGTCCAGCATCTGGGAGAGAAGAGGTATTTCTGGGAGAAACTGTCCTATTTCATGGAGGGAACCTGGTGTTTCCGTGAGAGAATGTCCTATTTTGGGGGAGAAAAGTGGTATTTCTGGGAGAAACTATGACATATTTTGGAGAAAGCTGGTCTTTCTGGGAGTAAACATCATCTATCTGCGAGAAAGCTGGCATTCCTGGCGGAAACTGCAATGTGATTGGGAGAAAACTGGTATTCCTGCGTGAAAATGTCATCTATTTTGGAGTAAATGTCATAGTTGCTGTGGAAAAGCATGATTTCTGGGAAAATGCCATCTACTTGAGGAGAACACAGGTATTTCTCAGAGGAAATCTCCTCTATTTTGGTGAAAGCTGGTATTTCTGGGGGAGAATGTCCTATTTCAGGGGAGAAAGCTGGTCTTTCTGGGAGAAAAGGTCCCATATTTGGGAGCAAACTGGTCTATCTGGCCGCCAAGGCCATATTTGTGGGGAGAAAGCTGGTATCTCTGGGAGAACCTGTCCTAATCTTGGGGCGAGAACTGGTATTTCTAGAAGAAAATGTGCAATGTAGTGGAGAAAAGAGGTATTTGTGGGTGAAACTTGCCTCTTGTGAGGCAGAAATCTGGTCTTTGTGGGAGCAAATGTCCTGTTTTGGGGAGAATCCTGGTCTTTGTGGGAGAAAATGTCCCATTGTGGGGTAGAAAACTGTCATTCTACAAAAGAAGTCAAATCCTAAGAGAAAACTGGTCTTTGTGGGAGAAAATGTCCTATATTGGGGAGAAAACTGGTCTATCTGGCAAACAATGGCCTATTTCTGGGGAGAAAGCTGGTATTTTTAGGCCAAAATATCATCTGTTTGGGAAAAAGCAGGAATTTCTGGAAGAAGATGTCATCGATTTGGGAAACAGCTGATATTTCTGGTGGAAAATGTCCTCTCTTTTGGGAGAAGGCTGGTCTTTCTGGGCAAAAAGAGGGTATTTCTGGAGGGAAATGTGTTCTTTGGAGTTGCAGTGTGGTATTTCTGTGAGAAAATGCAATCGACAGGAGAGAAAAGTGGTACTTGGGCAGAATCTCTCCGATGTTTGGCTGAAAAACGTCACCTGGAACAGCTGAAAGTCGTATGTTTTGGAGAACATGTCAGTTCTTCTGAAGACAAGTGCTATTTCTGGGAGACTCTGCCATCTTTGCTTGGAAAAGGTCCCACGTTGGAGAGAATGCTAGCATTTCTGGGAGAGAAGAGCATCTATGTTTGAAAAAGCAGGGAGTAGTGAGAGGAAAGGTGCTAGGGTTTGGGGTGAAAACAACACCTGGAGGGGATGAGCATGGTGTTTCTGGAAGACAAAGTCCAGTATTTCGGGGAGCAAAGTGGTCTTTCTGGGAGAAAATGTCATCTCTTAGGCAGAAAGCTGGTCTTTCTGTGGTCCAATGCCCTATTCTTGATGGTAAGTATCATTGTGTGGAGTGTGGAGTAGTCCTTGTGGGATGAAATGCCATCTCTTTGGGAGAAAGGTGGTATGTTGTTGGGAAAATATCATCTATTTGGGAGAATAGTGGTATTTCTGAGAGAAAATATCTTATTTTTGTTTGAAAAGACTTCTATTTCTTTGGCATTGTCATGTCGTATTTTGAGGATGAACCGTGGAGTATATCTAAGAAAAGCTGTACTTCAGGTAGTAAATGTCATCCGTTTGGGGAGAAAGCTGGAGAAAGTAGTACTTGTGGGATGAAATGCCGTCTCTGTGGGAGAATGGTGGTATTTTGTTGCGATAATGTCATCTTTTTGGAAGAAAGCTGGTTTTCCTGTCAGAAAATTTGTTAGTTTTGGCTGAAAATATGCTATTTATTATCGTAGTGTTGTATTTTTTGGAGAAAAAGGAAACTGATCTTTCTGGGCGAATATATCATGTATTTGGAAGAAATGTTCTTGTATCTTTGATAAAGCTGGCATTTCTGGGAGAAAATGTCATCTATTTCGGGGAATGCTTGTATTCTTGGGAAAAAATATGGTATTTTTGGAACAAATTGTCACATTTTGGATTGAAAAGTGTTATTTCTGGAAGAAAATATCCTGCATTTGGGAGAGCACTGCTATTTCGGGGATACGACGTCATTTTTTCGGCAGTAGTGACACGAGGGAAGAGGCCGAAGCCCAGCTCACTACAACCTCCCTTCAGGGAGTTAGAGAGAACAAGAAGGTGTTTCTGAGGCTCCTCTTCTCCAGACCGAACAACCCCAGCTCCTTCAGCCGCTCCTCGTAAGGCCTGTGCTCCAGACCCCTCACCAGTTTTGGCACCCTTCTTTGAACCCGCTCCAGGGCCTCAATGTCTTTCTTGCAGTGAGGGGCCCAAAAGTGGACACAGTACTTGAGGTGCGGCCTCACCAGAGCTGAGGACAGGGGGACAATCACTGCCCTGTTCCTACTGGCAACACCGTTCCTGATGCAGGCCAGGATGCCATTGGCCTTCTTGGCCACCTGGGCACGCTGCTGGCTCATGTTCAGTTGAGCATCAATCAACATCCCCAGGTCCACTTCCTCTACGCAGTCTTCTGCCCCAAGCCTGGAGCGTCGCCTGGGGTTGTTGTAGCCAAAGTGCAGGACCCGGCCTTTGGCCTTGTTGGAACTCATCCCATTGGCTTCAGCCCAGCTCTCCAGCCTGTCCAGATCCCTCTGGAGGGCCTCCCTACCCCCAGGCAGATCCACACTTCCAGCCAGCTTGGTGTCATCCGCAAACTTGCGGAGGGTGCACTCAGTGCCCTCATCCAGGTCATCGAGAAAGATCTCGAGGAGGACAGGCCCCAGCACCGACCCCTGGGGAACACCGCTTGTGACCGCTCGCCAGCTGCATTTAGCTCCGTTCACTACCACTCTTTGGGCCCGGCCTTCCAGCCACTTCCTTATCCAGCCAAAGCGTAGCCGTCCAAGCCACGGGCTGTCAGCTTCTGCAAGAGAATGCTGTGGGAGACAGTGTCCAAGGCCTTGCTGAAGTCTAGGTAGATTACATCAACAGCCTTTCTCTCGTCTACCAGATGGCTCACTAGTTTCTAGAAGGAGATCAGGTTGGTCCAACAGGATCAGCCCTTCATGAACCCATGCTGGCTAGGCCTGATCCCCTGCATGTCCCGCACATGCCGTGTCATCTCCCTCAAGACAATCCACTCCATAACCTTTCCTGGCACCGAGGTCAGGCTAACAAGCCCGTCGTTCCTCCTTACAGTCCTTCTTAGAGATGGCAGTCACATTGACAAGCCTCCAGTCTTCTGGGACCAGTCAACAAAGTCACCAGTCAACAAAGTGCTGATAGATAATGGCGAGCGGTTCGGCTATCACCTGCGCCAGTTCCCTCAGCACTCTCGGGTGAATCCCATCTGGCCCCATGCGCTTGTGACAGTCCAGCTGGACTAGTAGGTCTCTGACTGCGTCCTCCCGAATGGCGGGGAATTCTGCCTGCACTCCAGTCCAGACTACCAGGTCAGAGAGCGGAGTAGCCTGAGGATAACTGGTGTGACCTTTCAAGACAGGCATAAAGAAGGCATTCTGAACCTCTGCCTTTGCCATATCCTCAGTGCTCACATGACCAGCCTCATCTAGGAAAGAACAGAGATTCTCCTGAGTCCTCCTCATGCCGCTGATGTCTTTGTAAAAGGGCTCCTTGTTCCTTTGAAGCCCAGCGGCCAGGCTGAGTTCAAGCTGGGCCTTTCGGATTTTCCCTCCACACATCCCAGCAACTTCTCTTTCGGAGTCACGCGTCCCTTCTTCCACTGGACGTAGATTCTCTTCTTCTCCCGGAGCCTCAAGAAGCGCTCCCTGTTCATCCCTCCCCGCCGGTCTTCTTCCCTCCCCGCCGGCTCATTGTGCTGCTCGGGGGGACAGCCCGCTCCTGCGCCTTTCAGACTTCCTTCCTGAAGAGCCACCAGCCGTCTTGGACCCTTTACTCTCTCAGAGGGAAACCCAGGGGATTCCCCGACTAGCCTTCCGAAGAATTCCAAGTCCTGCCACAAGACCCACCTCCCACACCTACTGCTGCAGCCATGGGCAGTGTGGGCTGCGCTCACACTCTGACTGCCCTCCCTGTTCTCGGTGGGCAGTAGCACCCTTTTCTTGCCTCTTCTCACCTCTTCTCACCAGGCACCTTAGCTGGGCTGCTTTTAGCCTGGCAGAAAAGGCTCAAGGTTCATCTCACAGGTAAGAGGGAGCAGTGCTGACTCCAACCTGCTGCCTCAGCAGTCCTCCCACAAGCTGCCAGCTGCTGCCAGCCCCAGCACTGGCACAGGGCTTTTCCTGGCTTCAAAAAAGCCCTAACAAGAGCCATGTGGTCGGCCTTTTTGCTTTTCGATCCCTTACCCAGTGCGGTCTTCTTTAGACAAATACAGCATTTTTTCCCCAAATACCAGACACCTCGCAAATAGGCAATATTTTTCAAAACAGATGCGATTATCTCCCAGAAATACCAGTTTCCTTAGAAATACCTCACCAATTCGACCAAAAATACGACACTACACTCCTCAAGATTGCACTTACTCCCATCAAGACGGCATTTTATCACAGAAATACCTGCTTCTGCCCCCCAAAATAGGACGTTTTCTCCCCCCAAAACAAGACATTTTCTCCCAGAAATACCACTGCTCTTAGAAATACCTCCCGTTTCATCCCAAGAATACTACTTGACGCTCCTCAGGATCACACTTACTCCCATCAAAATGGCCTTTTCTCCCAGATACACCAGCTTTCTCCCAAATACACCACATTTTCTCCCACCAACACCCGTTTCCTCCCAAAGATGGCATATATTCCCCCAGAAACTCCTGCTTCTTCTTCAAAATACGGCCCCAAAATACCAGCTGTCTCACAAACGCATGTCGTTTTCCAACCAAGCACGCTACTATCTCCCCGAAACAGCACTTTGATGAGAAATACCTGACATTTGCTCTCCAAAATACTTCGTGACACTCCTCCAGAGGTCATTTTCTCCGCTATTTACCGTGTTTTCTCCCCAAGAGACCACTTGGCACACCAAAAAGACCACCCTTGCTCTCCACTATAAGACATTCTTTCCCACCATTTCCCACTTTTCTCCCTCACCTTTGTCCTTTTTTGCCCAGAAGTACCAGCTTTCTCCACATTCGATGACATTTGGTATCAGAAATGCCCGTTGTTCACCCAAAGGATGGATTTTTCTTCCAAAAAGAACACAGTAGCTCCCAGAAATACCAGCTTTCTCCAGTCCATTGAGATTAGCTCCCAGAAATACTGCTTTTTGCCCAAACACATCGTGTATTCCACCATAACTATCTTATCTTAATCCTAAGGAATACGTTTTCTTCCAGACCTATGGCATTTTCTCCCAGAAATACCACCCTTCTCCCAAATACGTGGCTTTTCCTCCCACAAGTCCTACTTGTGGCCCACAAGTCCTACTTGGCCGTCCAAAGGAGGACATTTCCTCCCCCAAGAAGGAGACTTGCTCCCTGAAAAACCAGCTTTCTCCCCTAACACATGCCGTTTTCTTCCAGAAATACAGCTTTTCTGACATATGCTTCACCATTCATCCGCAAAATACTACATGACTACGCCAAAGGTGACTTTTTCCAACAAATCTATGAACTTCTCTCCCACAAATATCAGCATTCTCCCAAACAGATGACATTTTCCACCACAAGTACGACTCCACACCCCACAGGATGATACTTACCATCAGACTTTTCTATCCTTCATATCACAGTTTCCTCCCAAATTAGATTTCCTTCCAGACATACCAGCATTCCGCGAAAGAGAGGACATTCTCCCCCGCAAATACCATCTTTTCTCCCACAAATGCCAGCTTTCTTGGAAATACTGCCCATTTCCTCCCAATTAGGCTAGATGGCACTTAGTTCTGCCCAATCATACGGCTTTTTATCGCGCAAGTTGCATTTTTGTCCCAAATAGACGACATCTAATGACAGGGATACCATTTTTCTCCCATGGCTGTGACATTTTCTGCCAGAAATACCAGTTCTCTCTTCAATGTGGGACGTTTCCTGCCTGAAATATTAGCTTTGTCATCAATCCATCATCTCTCCCTCCCTCAATCAAAAGATGAGACTGTTTCCAGGGAATACCAGCTTTCTTAAAAATACCTCATACTTTCTCCAAGAAGTTCGTTAGTATAATCCTCAAGATGACACTTTCACCCAAAACTGGGAGATTTTCTCTCCGAAATGCATGCTTCTCCCTCACTGAACGGCATCTTCTCCCCATATTAGGACATTATCTCCCAGAAATACCACATTTCTCCAATCCAATGACATGATCGCCTGGAAATACAGCCTTTCGCCAAATCGATAGCATTTTCCACTAGAGGCGTCCCATTTCCCCCAAATACATAGCATTTCCTCCCCACAGAAGGAGATTTCATTTATTCATGAAAAACCATGATTCTCCCAAAGAGATGACATTTTCTACCAGAAATGCAGGTTTTCTTAAAAATACGTCCTGGTTTTTGGGTGGTTCTCTATTTCTACAATTCTGAAGCCTGTGACGAATATGTATAGATGGGAAGAGCTTCTCTACTAAGACATTTCTTGCATTCTGAGATGAAAATGAGAAAAATGGAGAGCACTTCCAAAGAAAGCAACTGAATATTCGGGAACCTAGAGATGTGGTGCTGTCACGGAGAACATTTCAGACAGTCGAGAGCGATCGATTCTTGACCGCGGAAAAAAATGACCCTGTTCGAAGGAACAGAAGTAAGCTGAATTCGCTCGTTCTCGGCATCGCAATTCCGCGATTTCGCTCTCGTGCGTCGAAAGCGGCACTCGCGCTGAACCGCTCCGGAGAGTTTGCAGTTGCTGGCCGCGAAATCGCGGTTCTCCCCGAACGCCGCTTTCAGGCTTCAGCAGCGGTCTCGTTTCTCTCGGATGCCGAGAAAGAGCGACTTCAGCCGGATGCTTTTCTGCGACGAGCGGCTTCTTCTGCGCACATCGCAAAGGAGCGCTTCTGACTTCTCCTTGTGCCCGTGCATTCTGCATGACGCTTCTCTCTCATTCTTCGGTCTCTCCCTTTATTCCTAGCAACATTGCGTTTTGGTGTGGCTCTGCGATGCTACACGTTAGCATTCTGTGACGAAGAGAGTAGAAGGCAAAATCCCCTCGAAGAAGGCAGCTAGAAGTCCGAGGAGCGGCACACGTTGTGCTTTCAGGGAGGACGTTCCAGAAAGTCGAGAGCTGTGGATTCTTTCCTGCGCAGGAAAAAACCCCTGTTTTCAGGCAATGCAGTACGCTGAATTCGCTCGTTCTCGGCATCGCAATTCCGCGATTTCGCTCTCGTGCGTCGAAAGCGGCACTCGCGCTGAACCGCTCCGGAGAGTTTGCAGTTGCTGGCCGCGAAATCGCGGTTCTCCCCGAACGCCGCTTTCAGGCTTCAGCAGCGGTCTCGTTTCTCTCGGATGCCGAGAAAGAGCGACTTCAGCCGGATGCTTTTCTGCGACGAGCGGCTTCTTCTGCGCACATCGCAAAGGTGCGCTTCTGACTTCTCCTTGTGCCCGTGCATTCTGCATGACGCTTCTCTCTCATTCTTCTGCCTTTCCCTTTATTCCTAGCAACATTGCGTTTTGGTGTGGCTCTGCGATGCTACACGTCAGCAGTCTGTGACGAACAGAGTAGAAGGGAAAATCCCCTCTAAGAAGGCAGCTAGAAGTCCGAGGAGCGGCACACGTTGTGCTTTCAGGGAGGACGTTCCAGAAAGTCGAGAGCTGTGGATTCTTTCCCTCGGAGAAAAAACCCCCTGTTTTCAGGCAATGCAGTACGCTGAATTCGCTCGTTCTCGGCATCGCAATTCCGCGATTTCGCTCTCGTGCGTCGAAAGCGGCACTCGCGCTGAACCGCTCCGGAGAGTTTGAGTTGCTGGAACCTGCTCCATGGTCGCCTTGTGTACTGGCCAAAATATCATCTGTTTGGGAAAAAGCAGGAATTTCTGGAAGAAGATGTCATCGATTTGGGAAACAGCTGATATTTCTGGTGGAAAATGTCCTCTCTTTTGGGAGAAGGCTGGTCTTTCTGGGCAAAAAGAGGGTATTTCTGGAGGGAAATGTGTTCTTTGGAGTTGCAGTGTGGTATTTCTGTGAGAAAATGCAATCGACAGGAGAGAAAAGTGGTACTTGGGCAGAATCTCTCCGATGTTTGGCTGAAAAACGTCACCTGGAACAGCTGAAAGTCGTATGTTTTGGAGAACATGTCAGTTCTTCTGAAGACAAGTGCTATTTCTGGGAGACTCTGCCATCTTTGGTTGGAAAAGGTCCCACGTTGGAGAGAATGCTAGCATTTCTGGGAGAGAAGAGCATCTATGTTTGAAAAAGCAGGGAGTAGTGAGAGGAAAGGTGCTAGGGTTTGGGGTGAAAACAACACCTGGAGGGGATGAGCATGGTGTTTCTGGAAGACAAAGTCCTGTATTTCGGGGAGCAAAGTGGTCTTTCTGGGAGAAAATGTCCTGTTTTGGGGGATGAAAGTGGTATTTCTGGGAGAAAATGTCCTATTTCAGGGGAGAAAAGTGGAATTTGTGGGAGAAAATATCCTGTTTTGGGGAGAAAGCTGGTCTTTCTGGGAGAAAAGGCCCCATATTTGGAGAGAACTGGTCTATCTGGCCGCCAAGGCCATATTTCTGAGGAGAAAGCTGGTCTCTCTGGGTGAACGTGTCCTACTCTTGGGGCGAGAAATGGTATTTCTGGAAGAAAATGTGCAATGTAGTGGAGAAAAGAGGTATTTGTGGGTGAAACTTGCCTCTTTTGAGGCAGAAATCTGGTCTTTGTGGGGAAAATGTCCCATTTGGGGGGATAAAACTGGTATTTGTGGGAGAGACTGTCCTTACGTTGGGGGGCAAACTGGTATTTGTCGAAGAAAATGTCCTATTTCGGTGGAGAAAACTGGTATTTCTGGGAGAAAGTGTCCTACTATTGGGGCGAAAACTGGTATTTCTAGAAGAAAATGTCCAGTTCAGCGGAGAAAGGTGGTATTTGTAGGTGAAACTTGCCTCTTTTGAAGTAGGAAACTGGTATTTGTGGGCGAATCTGCCCTATTTTGAGGCTGAAGTCTGGTATTTGTGGGAGCAACTTCCCTCTTTTGGTGGAGAAAAGAGGTATTTCTGGGAGAACACGTTCTGTGTTTGGGAGAAAACTGCCATTTCTGGAAGAAAATGTCCACTCTGGGGGGAGAAAGCTGGTCTTTCTGGGAGCAATGGTCCTGTTCTGGGGAGAATACTGGCATTTCTGGGAGAGACTGTCCTATTGTCACGGAGCAAAGTGGTATTTGTGGGAGAAACTGTCCCATTTTGGGGTAGAAAATTGTGATGCTACAACTAAGAATGTCAATGTTAAGAGAAAACTGATATTTCTGGGAGAAACTGTCCTATCTGGGGGAGAAAAGTGGTATTTCCGGGAGAAAATGTCCAGCATCTGGGAGAGAAGAGGTATTTCTGGGAGAAACTGTCCTATTTCATGGAGGGAACCTGGTGTTTCCGTGAGAGAATGTCCTATTTTGGGGGAGAAAAGTGGTATTTCTGGGAGAAACTATGACATATTTTGGAGAAAGCTGGTCTTTCTGGGAGTAAACATCATCTATCTGCGAGAAAGCTGGCATTCCTGGCGGAAACGGCAATGTGATTGGGAGAAAACTGGTATTCCTGCGTGAAAATGTCATCTCTTTTGGAGTAAATGTCATAGTTGCTGTGGAAAAGCATGATTTCTGGGAAAATGCCATCTACTTGAGGAGAACACAGGTATTTCTCAGAGGAAATCTCCTCTATTTTGGTGAAAGCTGGTATTTCTGGGAGAGAATGTCCTATTTCTGGGGAGAAAGCTGGTATTTCTGGGAGAAAAGGTCCCATATTTGGGAGCAAACTGGTCTATCTGGCCGCCAAGGCCATATTTCTGGGGAGAAAGCTGGTATCTCTGGGAGAACCTGTCCTAATCTTGGGGCGAGAACTGGTATTTCTAGAAGAAAATGTGCAATGTAGTGGAGAAAAGAGGTATTTGTGGGTGAAACTTGCCTCTTGTGAGGCAGAAATCTGGTCTTTGTGGGAGCAAATGTCCTGTTTTGGGGAGAATCCTGGTATTTGTGGGAGAAACTGTCCTGTTTTCATGGAGCACACTGGTCTTTGTGGGAGAAAATGTCCCCTTGTGGGGTAGAAAACTGTCATTCTACAAAAGAAGTCAAATCCTAAGAGAAAACTGGTCTTTGTGGGAGAAAATGTCCTATATTGGGGAGAAAACTGGTCTATCTGGCAAACAATGGCCTATTTCTGGGGAGAAAGCTGGTATTTTTAGGCCAAACTATCATCTGTTTGGGAAAAAGCAGGAATTTCTGGAAGAAGATGTCATCGATTTGGGAAACAGCTGATATTTCTGGTGGAAAATGTCCTCTCTTTTGGGAGAAGGCTGGTCTTTCTGGGCAAAAAGAGGGTATTTCTGGAGGGAAATGTGTTCTTTGGAGTTGCAGTGTGGTATTTCTGTGAGAAAATGCAATCGACAGGAGGGAAAAGTGGTACTTGGGCAGAATCTCTCCGATGTTTGGCTGAAAAACGTCACCTGGAACAGCTGAAAGTCGTATGTTTTGCAGAACATGTCAGTTCTTCTGAAGACAAGTGCTATTTCTGGGAGACTCTGCCATCTTTGGTTGGAAAAGGTCCCACGTTGGAGAGAATGCTAGCATTTCTGGGAGAGAAGAGCATCTATGTTTGAAAAAGCAGGGAGTAGTGAGAGGAAAGGTGCTAGGGTTTGGGGTGAAAACAACACCTGGAGGGGATGAGCATGGTGTTTCTGGAAGACAAAGTCCTGTATTTCGGGGAGCAAAGTGGTCTTTCTGGGAGAAAATGTCCTGTTTTGGGGGATGAAAGTGGTATTTCTGGGAGAACACGTCCTATTTCAGGGGAGAAAAGAGGAATTTGTGGGAGAAAATATCCTGTTTTGGGGAGAAAGCTGGTCTTTCTGGGAGAAAAGGTCCCATATTTGGAGAGAACTGGTCTATCTGGCCGCCAAGGCCATATTTCTGAGGAGAAAGCTGGTCTCTCTGGGTGAACGTGTCCTACTCTTGGGGCGAGAAATGGTATTTCTGGAAGAAAATGTGCAATGTAGTGGAGAAAAGAGGTATTTGTGGGTGAAACTTGCCTCTTTTGAGGCAGAAATCTGGTCTTTGTGGGGAAAATGTCCCATTTGGGGGGATAAAACTGGTATTTGTGGGAGAGACTGTCCTTATGTTGGGGGGCAAACTGGTATTTGTCGAAGAAAATGTCCTATTTCGGTGGAGAAAGCTGGTATTTCTGGGAGAAACTGTCCTACTATTGGGGCGAAAACTGGTATTTCTAGAAGAAAATGTCCAGTTCAGCGGAGAAAGGTGGTATTTGTAGGTGAAACTTGCCTCTTTTGAAGTAGGAAACTGGTATTTGTGGGCGAATCTGCCCTATTTTGAGGCTGAAGTCTGGTATTTGTGGGAGCAACTTCCCTCTTTTGGTGGAGAAAAGAGGTATTTCTGGGAGAACACGTTCTGTGTTTGGGAGAAAACTGCCATTTCTGGAAGAAAATGTCCACTCTGGGGGGAGAAAGCTGGTCTTTCTGGGAGCAATGGTCCTGTTCTGGGGAGAATACTGGCATTTCTGGGAGAGACTGTCCTATTGTCACGGAGCAAAGTGGTATTTGTGGGAGAAACTGTCCCATTTTGGGGTAGAAATTTGTGATGCTACAACTAAGAATGTCAATGTTAAGAGAAAACTGATATTTCTGGGAGAAACTGTCCTATCTGGGGGAGAAAAGTGGTATTTCCGGGAGAAAATGTCCAGCATCTGGGAGAGAAGAGGTATTTCTGGGAGAAACTGTCCTATTTCATGGAGGGAACCTGGTGTTTCCGTGAGAGAATGTCCTATTTTGGGGGAGAAAAGTGGTATTTCTGGGAGAAACTATGACATATTTTGGAGAAAGCTGGTCTTTCTGGGAGTAAACATCATCTATCTGCGAGAAAGCTGGCATTCCTGGCGGAAACGGCAATGTGATTGGGAGAAAACTGGTATTCCTGCGTGAAAATGTCATCTCTTTTGGAGTAAATGTCATAGTTGCTGTGGAAAAGCATGATTTCTGGGAAAATGCCATCTACTTGAGGAGAACACAGGTATTTCTCAGAGGAAATCTCCTCTATTTTGGTGAAAGCTGGTATTTCTGGGAGAGAATGTCCTATTTCTGGGGAGAAAGCTGGTCTTTCTGGGAGAAAAGGTCCCATATTTGGGAGCAAACTGGTCTATCTGGCCGCCAAGGCCATATTTGTGGGGAGAAAGCTGGTATCTGTGGGAGAACCTGTCCTAATCTTGGGGCGAGAACTGGTATTTCTAGAAGAAAATGTGCAATGTAGTGGAGAAAAGAGGTATTTGTGGGTGAAACTTGCCTCTTCTGAGGCAGAAATCTGGTCTTTGTGGGAGAAAATGTCCCATTTTGGGGAGAATCCTGGTATTTGTGGGAGAAAATGTCCCATTGTGGGGTAGAAAACTGTCATTCTCCAAAATAAGTCAAATCCTAAGAGAAAACTGGTCTTTGTGGGAGAAAATGTCCTATATTGGGGAGAAAACTGGTCTATCTGGCAAACAATGGCCTATTTCTGGGGAGAAAGCTGGTATTTTTAGGCCAAAATATCATCTGTTTGGGAAAAAGCAGGAATTTCTGGAAGAAGATGTCATCGATTTGGGAAACAGCTGATATTTCTGGTGGAAAATGTCCTCTCTTTTGGGAGAAGGCTGGTCTTTCTGGGCAAAAAGAGGGTATTTCTGGAGGGAAATGTGTTCTTTGGAGTTGCAGTGTGGTATTTCTGTGAGAAAATGCAATCGACAGGAGAGAAAAGTGGTACTTGGGCAGAATCTCTCCGATGTTTGGCTGAAAAACGTCACCTGGAACAGCTGAAAGTCGTATGTTTTGGAGAACATGTCAGTTCTTCTGAAGACAAGTGCTATTTCTGGGAGACTCTGCCATCTTTGGTTGGAAAAGGTCCCACGTTGGAGAGAATGCTAGCATTTCTGGGAGAGAAGAGCATCTATGTTTGAAAAAGCAGGGAGTAGTGAGAGGAAAGGTGCTAGGGTTTGGGGTGAAAACAACACCTGGAGGGGATGAGCATGGTGTTTCTGGAAGACAAAGTCCAGTATTTCGGGGAGCAAAGTGGTCTTTCTGGGAGAAAAAGTCATCTCTTAGGCAGAAAGCTGGTCTTTCTGTGGTCCAATGCCCTATTCTTGATGGTAAGTATCATTGTGTGGAGTGTGGAGTAGTCCTTGTGGGATGAAATGCCATCTCTTTGGGAGAAAGGTGGTATGTTGTTGGGAAAATATCATCTATTTGGGAGAATAGTGGTATTTCTGAGAGAAAATATCCTATTTTTGTTTGAAAAGACTTCTATTTCTTTGGCATTGTCATGTCGTTTTTTGAGGATGAACCGTGGAGTATATCTAAGAAAAGCTGTATTTCAGGTAGTAAATGTCATCCGTTTGGGGAGAAAGCTGGAGAAAGTAGTACTTGTGGGATGAAATGCCGTCTCTGTGGGAGAATGGTGGTATTTTGTTGCGATAATGTCATCTTTTTGGAAGAAAGCTGGTTTTCCTGTCAGAAAATTTGTTAGTTTTGGCTGAAAATATGCTATTTATTATCGTAGTGTTGTATTTTTTGGAGAAAAAGGAAAGTGATATTTCTGGGCAAATATATCATGGATTTGGAAGAAATGTTCTTGTATCTTTGATAAAGCTGGCATTTCTGGGAGAAAATGTCATCTATTTCGGGGAATGCTTGTATTCTGGGGAAAAAATATGGTATTTTTGGAACAAATTGTCACATTTTGGATTGAAAAGTGTTATTTCTGAAAGAAAATATCCTGCATTTGGGAGAGCACTGCTATTTCGGGGATACGAGGTCATTTTTTCGGCAGTAGTGACACGAGGGAAGAGGCCGAAGCCCAGCTCACTACAACCTCCCTTCAGGGAGTTAGAGAGAACAAGAAGGTGTTTCTGAGGCTCCTCTTCTCCAGACTGAACAATCCCAGCTCCTTCAGCCGCTCCTCGTAAGGCCTGTGCTCCAGACCCCTCACCAGTTTGGGCACCCTTCTTTGAACCCGCTCCAGGGCCTCAATGTCTTTCTTGCAGTGAGGGGCCCAAAAGTGGACACAGTACTTGAGGTGCGGCCTCACCAGAGCTGAGCACAGGGGGACAATCACTGCCCTGTTCCTGCTGGCAACACCGTTCCTGATGCAGGCCAGGATGCCACTGGCCTTCTTGGCCACCTGGGCACGCTGCTGGCTCATGTTCAGTTGAGCATCAATCAACATCCCCAGGTCCACTTCCTCTACGCAGTCTTCTGCCCCAAGCCTGGAGCGTCGCCTGGGGTTGTTGTAGCCAAAGTGCAGGACCCGGCCTTTGGCCTTCTTGGAACTCATCCCATTGGCTTCAGCCCAGCTCTCCAGCCTGTCCAGATCCCTCTGGAGGGCCTCCCTACCCCCAGGCAGATCCACACTTCCAGCCAGCTTGGTGTCATCCGCAAACTTGCGGAGGGTGCACTCAGTGCCCTCATCCAGGTCATCGAGAAAGATCTCGAGGAGGACAGGCCCCAGCACCGACCCCTGGGGAACACCGCTTGTGACCGCTCGCCAGCTGCATTTAGCTCCATTCACTACCACTCTTTGGGCCCGGCCTTCCAGCCACTTCCTTATCCAGCCAAAGCGTACCCGTCCAAGCCACGGGCTGTCAGCTTCCGCAGGAGAATGCTGTGGGAGACAGTGTCCAAGGCCTTGCTGAAGTCTAGGTAGATTACATCAACAGCCTTTCTCTCGTCTACCAGATGGCTCACTAGTTTCTAGAAGGTGATCAGGTTGGTCAAACTGGATCAGCCCTTCATGAACCCATGCTGGCTAGGCCTGATCCCCTGCATGTCCCGCACATGCCGTGTCATCTCCCTCAAGACAATCCACTCCATAACCTTTCCTGGCACCGAGGTCAGGCTAACAAGCCCGTCGTTCCTCCTTACAATCCTTCTTAGAGATGGCAGTCACACTGACAAGCCTCCAGTCTTCTGGGACCAGTCAACAAAGTCACCAGTCAACAAAGCGCTGATAGATAATGGCGAGCGGTTCGGCTAACACCTGCGCCAGTTCCCTCAGCACTCTCGGGTGAATCCCATCTGGCCCCATGCACTTGTGACAGTCCAGCTGGACTCGTAGGTCTCTGACTGCGTCCTCCCGAATGGCGGGGAATTCTGCCTGCACTCCAGTCCAGACTACCAGGTCAGAGAGCGGAGTAGCCTGAGGATAACTGGTGTGACCTTTCAAGACAGGCATAAAGAAGGCATTCTGAACCTCTGCCTTTGCCATATCCTCAGTGCTCACATGACCAGCCTCATCTAGGAAAGAACGGAGATTCTCCTGAGTCCTCCTCATGCCGCTGATGTCTTTGTAAAAGGGCTCCTTGTTCCTTTTAAGCCCAGCGGCCAGGCTGAGTTCAAGCTGGGCCTTTCGGATTTTCCCTCCACACATCCCAGCAACTTCTCTTTCGGAGTCACCCGTCCCTTCTTCCACTGGACGTAGATTCTCTTCTTCTCCCGCAGCCTCAAGAATCGCTCCCTGTTCATCCATCCCCGCCGGTCTTCTTCCCTCCCCGCCGGCTCATTGTGCTGCTCGGGGGGACAGCCCGCTCCTGCGCCTTTCAGACTTCCTTCCTGAAGAGCCACCAGCCGTCTTGGACCCTTTACTCTCTCAGAGGGAAACCCAGGGGATTCCCCGACTAGCCTTCCGAAGAATTCCAAGTCCTGCCACAAGACCCACCTCCCACACCTACTGCTGCAGCCATGGGCAGTGTGGGCTGCGCTCACACTCTGACTGCCCTCCCTGTTCTCGGTGGGCAGTAGCACCCTTTTCTTGCCTCTTCTCACCTCTTCTCACCAGGCCCCTTAGCTGGGCTGCTTTTAGCCTGGCAGAAAAGGCTCAAGGTTCATCTCACAGGTAAGAGGGAGCAGTGCTGACTCCAACCTGCTGCCTCAGCAGTCCTCCCACAAGCTGCCAGCTGCTGCCAGCCCCAGCACTGGCACAGGGCTTTTCCTGGCTTCAAAAAAGCCCTAACAAGAGCCATGTGGTCGGCCTTTTTGCTTTAGCTCCCTTACCCAGTGCGGTCTTCTTTATACAAATACAGCATTTTTCCCCAAATACCAGACACCTCGCAAATAGACAATATTTTTCAAAACAGATGCCATTATCTCCCAGAAATACCAGTTTCCTTAGAAATACCTCACAAATTCGACCAAAAATACGACACTACACTCCTCAAGATTGCACTTACTCCCATCAAGACGGCATTTTATCACAGAAATACCTGCTTCTGCCCCCCCAAATAGGACGTTTTCTCCCCCCAAAACAAGACATTTTCTCCCAGAAATACCACTGCTCTTAGAAATACCTCCCGTTTCATCCCAAGAATACTACTTGACGCTCCTCAGGATCACACTTACTCCCATCAAAATGGCCTTTTCTCCCAGATACACCAGCTTTCTCCCAAATACACCACATTTTCTCCCACCAACACCCGTTTCCTCCCAAAGATGGCATATATTCCCCCAGAAACTCCTGCTTCTTCTTCCAAATACGGCCCCAAAATACCAGCTGTCTCACAAACGCATGTCGTTTTCCAACCAAGCACGCTACTATCTCCCCGAAACAGCACTTTGATGAGAAATACCTGACATCTGCTCTCCAAAATACTTCGTGACACTCCTCCAGAGGTCATTTTCTCCCCTATTTACCGTGTTTTCTCCCCAAGAGACCACTTGGCACACCAAAAAGACCACCCTTGCTCTCCACTACAAGACATTCTTTCCCACCGTTTCCCACTTTTCTCCCTCACCTTTGTCCTTTTTTGCCCAGAAGTACCAGCTTTCTCCACATTCGATGACATTTGGTATCAGAAATGCCCGTTGTTCACCCAAAGGATGGATTTTTCTTCCAAAAAGAACACAGTAGCTCCCAGAAATACCAGCTTTCTCCAGTCCATTGAGATTAGCTCCCAGAAATACTGCTTTTTGCCCAAACACATCGTGTATTCCACCATAACTATCTTATCTTAATCCTAAGGAATACGTTTTCTTCCAGACCTATGGCATTTTCTCCCAGAAATACCACCCTTCTCCCAAATACGTGGCTTTTCCTCCCACAAGTCCTACTTGTGGCCCACAAGTCCTACTTGGCTGTCCAAAGGAGGACATTTCCTCCCCCAAGAAGGAGACTTGTTCCCTGAAAAACCAGCTTTCTCCCCTAACACATGGCGTTTTCTTCCAGAAATACAGCTTTTCTGACATATGCTTCACGATTCATCCGCAAAATACTATATGACTACGCCAAAGGTGACTTTTTCCAACAAATCTATGAACTTCTCTCCCACAAATATCAGCATTCTCCCAAACAGATGGCATTTTCCACCACAAGTACGACTCCACACCCCACAGGATGGTACTTACCATCAGACTTTTCTATCCTTCATATCACAGTTTCCTCCCAAATTAGATTTCCTTCCAGACATACCAGCATTCCGCGAAAGAGAGGACATTCTCCCCCGCAAATACCATCTTTTCTCCCACAAATGCCAGCTTTCTTGGAAATACTGCCCATTTCCTCCCAATTAGGCTAGATGGCACTTAGTTCTGCCCAATCATACGGCTTTTTATCGCGCAAGTTGCATTTTTGTCCCAAATAGACGACATCTAATGACAGGGATACCATTTTTCTCCCATGTTTGGGACATTTTCTGCCAGAAATACCAGTTCTCTCTTCAATGTGGGACGTTTCCTTCCTGAACTATTAGCTTTGTCACCAATACATCATCTCTCCCTCCCCTCCCTCAATCAAAAGATGAGACTGTTTCCAGGGAATACCAGCTTTCTTAAAAATACCTCATACTTTCTCCAAGAAATTCGTTAGTATAATCCTCAAGATGACACTTTCACCCAAAACTGGGAGATTTTCTCTCCGAAATGCATGCTTCTCCCTCACTGAACGGCATCTTCTCCCCATATTAGGACATTATCTCCCAGAAATACCACATTTCTCCAATCCAATGACATGATCGCCTGGAAATACAGCCTTTCGCCAAATCGATAGCATTTTCCACTAGAGGCGTCCCATTTCCCCCAAATACATAGCATTTCCTCCCCACAGAAGGAGATTTCATTTATTCATGAAAAACCATGATTCTCCCAAAGAGATGACATTTTCTACCAGAAATGCAGGTTTTCTTAAAAATACGTCCTGGTTTTTGGGTGGTTCTCTATTTCTACAATTCTGAAGCCTGTGACGAATATGTATAGATGGGAAGAGCTTCTCTACTAAGACATTTCTTGCATTCTGAGATGAAAATGAGAAAAATGGAGAGCACTTCCAAAGAAAGCAACTGAATATTCGGGAACCTAGAGATGTGGTGCTGTCACGGAGAACATTTCAGAAAGTCGAGAGCGATCGATTCTTGACCGCGGAAAAAAATGACCCTGTTCGAAGGAACAGAAGTAAGCTGAATTCGCTCGTTCACGGCATCGCAATTCCGCTCTTTCGCTCTCGTGCGTCGAAAGCGGCACTCGCGCTGAACCGCTCCGGAGAGTTTGCAGTTGCTGGCCGCGAAATCGCGGTTCTCCCCGAACGCCGCTTTCAGCCTTCAGCAGCGGTCTCGTTTCTCTCGGATGCCGAGAAAGAGCGACTTCAGCCGGATGCTTTTCTGCGACGAGCGGCTTCTTCTGCGCACATCGCAAACGAGCGCTTCTGACTTCTCCTTGTGCCCGTGCATTCTGCATGACGCTTCTCTCTCCTTCTTCTGCCTTTCCCTTTATTCCTAGCAACATTGCGTTTTGGTGTGGCTCTGCGATGCTACACGTCAGCATTCTGTGACGAAGAGAGTAGAAGGGAAAATCCCCTCTAAGAAGGCAGCTAGAAGTCCGAGGAGCGGCACACGTTGTGCTTTCAGGGAGGACGTTCCAGAAAGTCGAGAGCTGTGGATTCTTTCCTGCGGAGGAAAAAACCCCTGTTTTCAGGCAATGCAGTACGCTGAATTCGCTCGTTCTCGGCATCGCAATTCCGCGATTTCGCTCTCGTGCGTCGAAAGCGGCACTCGCGCTGAACCGCTCCGGAGAGTTTGCAGTTGCTGGCCGCGAAATCGCGGTTCTCCCCGAACGCCGCTTTCAGCCTTCAGCAGCGGTCTCGTTTCTCTCGGATGCCGAGAAAGAGCGACTTCAGCCGGATGCTTTTCTGCGACGAGCGGCTTCTTCTGCGCACATCGCAAAGGTGCGCTTCTGACTTCTCCTTGTGCCCGTGCATTCTGCATGACGCTTCTCTCTCATTCTTCGGTCTCTCCCTTTATTCCTAGCAACATTGCGTTTTGGTGCGGCTCTCCGATGCTACACGTCAGCATTCTGTGACGAAGAGAGTAGAAGGCAAAATCCCCTCGAAGAAGGCAGCTAGAAGTCCGAGGAGCGGCACACGTTGTGCTTTCAGGGAGGACGTTCCAGAAAGTCGAGAGCTGTGGATTCTTTCCTGCGGAGGAAAAAACCCCTGTTTTCAGGCGACGCAGTACGCTGAATTCGCTCGTTCTCGGCATCGCAATTCCGCGATTTCGCTCTCGTGCGTCCAAAGCGGCACTCGCGCTGAACCGCTCCGGAGAGTTTGCAGTTGCTGGCCGCGAAATCGCGGTTCTCCCCGAACGCCGCTTTCAGCCTTCAGCAGCGGTCTCGTTTCTCTCGGATGCCGAGAAAGAGCGACTTCAGCCGGATGCTTTTCTGCGACGAGCGGCTTCTTCTGCGCACATCGCAAAGGAGCACTTCTGACTTCTCCTTGTGCCCGTGCATTCTGCATGACGCTTCTCTCTCCTTCTTCTGCCTTTCCCTTTATTCCTAGCAACATTGCGTTTTGCTGTGGCTCTGCGATGCTACACGTCAGCATTCTGTGACGAAGAGAATAGAAGGCAAAATCCCCTCGAAGAAGGCAGCTAGAAGTCCGAGGAGCGGCACGCGTTGTGCTTTCAGGGAGGACGTTCCAGAAAGTCGAGAGCTGTGGATTCTTTCCTGCGGAGGAAAAAACCCCTGTTTTCAGGCAATGCAGTACGCTGAATTCGCTCGTTCTCGGCATCGCAATTCCGCGATTTCGCTCTCGTGCGTCGAAAGCGGCACTCGCGCTGAACCGCTCCGGAGAGTTTGCAGTTGCTGGCCGCGAAATCGCGGTTCTCCCCGAACGCCGCTTTCAGCCTTCAGCAGCGGTCTCGTTTCTCTCGGATGCCGAGAAAGAGCGACTTCAGCCGGATGCTTTTCTGCGACGAGCGGCTTCTTCTGCGCACATCGCAAAGGTGCGCTTCTCACTTCTCCTTGTGCCCGTGCATTCTGCATGACGCTTCTCTCTCATTCTTCTGCCTTTCCCTTTATTCCTAGCAACATTGCGTTTTGGTGTGGCTCTGCGATGCTACACGTCAGCAGTCTGTGACGAACAGAGTAGAAGGGAAAATCCCCTCTAAGAAGGCAGCTAGAAGTCCGAGGAGCGGCACACGTTGTGCTTTCAGGGAGGACGTTCCAGAAAGTCGAGAGCTGTGGATTCTTTCCCTCGGAGAAAAAACCCCCTGTTTTCAGGCAATGCAGTACGCTGAATTCGCTCGTTCTCGGCATCGCAATTCCGCGATTTCGCTCTCGTGCGTCGAAAGCGGCACTCGCGCTGAACCGCTCCGGAGAGTTTGAGTTGCTGGAACCTGCTCCATGGTCGCCTTGTGTACTGGCCAAAATATCATCTGTTTGGGAAAAAGCAGGAATTTCTGGAAGAAGATGTCATCGATTTGGGAAACAGCTGATATTTCTGGTGGAAAATGTCCTCTCTTTTGGGAGAAGGCTGGTCTTTCTGGGCAAAAAGAGGGTATTTCTGGAGGGAAATGTGTTCTTTGGAGTTGCAGTGTGGTATTTCTGTGAGAAAATGCAATCGACAGGAGAGAAAAGTGGTACTTGGGCAGAATCTCTCCGATGTTTGGCTGAAAAACGTCACCTGGAACAGCTGAAAGTCGTATGTTTTGGAGAACATGTCAGTTCTTCTGAAGACAAGTGCTATTTCTGGGAGACTCTGCCATCTTTGGTTGGAAAAGGTCCCACGTTGGAGAGAATGCTAGCATTTCTGGGAGAGAAGAGCATCTATGTTTGAAAAAGCAGGGAGTAGTGAGAGGAAAGGTGCTAGGGTTTGGGGTGAAAACAACACCTGGAGGGGATGAGCATGGTGTTTCTGGAAGACAAAGTCCTGTATTTCGGGGAGCAAAGTGGTCTTTCTGGGAGAAAATGTCCTGTTTTGGGGGATGAAAGTGGTATTTCTGGGAGAAAATGTCCAATTTCAGGGGAGAAAAGTGGAATTTGTGGGAGAAAATATCCTGTTTTGGGGAGAAAGCTGGTCTTTCTGGGAGAAAAGGCCCCATATTTGGAGAGAACTGGTCTATCTGGCCGCCAAGGCCATATTTCTGAGGAGAAAGCTGGTCTCTCTGGGTGAACGTGTCCTACTCTTGGGGCGAGAAATGGTATTTCTGGAAGAAAATGTGCAATGTAGTGGAGAAAAGAGGTATTTGTGGGTGAAACTTGCCTCTTTTGAGGCAGAAATCTGGTCTTTGTGGGGAAAATGTCCCATTTGGGGGGATAAAACTGGTATTTGTGGGAGAGACTGTCCTTACGTTGGGGGGCAAACTGGTATTTGTCGAAGAAAATGTCCTATTTCGGTGGAGAAAACTGGTATTTCTGGGAGAAAGTGTCCTACTATTGGGGCGAAAACTGGTATTTCTAGAAGAAAATGTCCAGTTCAGCGGAGAAAGGTGGTATTTGTAGGTGAAACTTGCCTCTTTTGAAGTAGGAAACTGGTATTTGTGGGCGAATCTGCCCTATTTTGAGGCTGAAGTCTGGTATTTGTGGGAGCAACTTCCCTCTTTTGGTGGAGAAAAGAGGTATTTCTGGGAGAACACGTTCTGTGTTTGGGAGAAAACTGCCATTTCTGGAAGAAAATGTCCACTCTGGGGGGAGAAAGCTGGTCTTTCTGGGAGCAATGGTCCTGTTCTGGGGAGAATACTGGCATTTCTGGGAGAGACTGTCCTATTGTCACGGAGCAAAGTGGTATTTGTGGGAGAAACTGTCCCATTTTGGGGTAGAAAATTGTGATGCTACAACTAAGAATGTCAATGTTAAGAGAAAACTGATATTTCTGGGAGAAACTGTCCTATCTGGGGGAGAAAAGTGGTATTTCCGGGAGAAAATGTCCAGCATCTGGGAGAGAAGAGGTATTTCTGGGAGAAACTGTCCTATTTCATGGAGGGAACCTGGTGTTTCCGTGAGAGAATGTCCTATTTTGGGGGAGAAAAGTGGTATTTCTGGGAGAAACTATGACATATGTTGGAGAAAGCTGGTCTTTCTGGGAGTAAACATCATCTATCTGCGAGAAAGCTGGCATTCCTGGCGGAAACTGCAATGTGATGGGGAGAAAACTGGTATTCCTGCGTGAAAATGTCATCTCTTTTGGAGTAAATGTCATAGTTGCTGTGGAAAAGCATGATTTCTGGGAAAATGCCATCTACTTGAGGAGAACACAGGTATTTCTCAGAGGAAATCTCCTCTATTTTGGTGAAAGCTGGTATTTCTGGGAGAGAATGTCCTATTTCTGGGGAGAAAGCTGGTATTTCTGGGAGAAAAGGTCCCATATTTGGGAGCAAACTGGTCTATCTGGCCGCCAAGGCCATATTTCTGGGGAGAAAGCTGGTATCTCTGGGAGAACCTGTCCTAATCTTGGGGCGAGAACTGGTATTTCTAGAAGAAAATGTGCAATGTAGTGGAGAAAAGAGGTATTTGTGGGTGAAACTTGCCTCTTGTGAGGCAGAAATCTGGTCTTTGTGGGAGCAAATGTCCTGTTTTGGGGAGAATCCTGGTATTTGTGGGAGAAACTGTCCTGTTTTCATGGAGCACACTGGTCTTTGTGGGAGAAAATGTCCCCTTGTGGGGTAGAAAACTGTCATTCTACAAAAGAAGTCAAATCCTAAGAGAAAACTGGTCTTTGTGGGAGAAAATGTCCTATATTGGGGAGAAAACTGGTCTATCTGGCAAACAATGGCCTATTTCTGGGGAGAAAGCTGGTATTTTTAGGCCAAACTATCATCTGTTTGGGAAAAAGCAGGAATTTCTGGAAGAAGATGTCATCGATTTGGGAAACAGCTGATATTTCTGGTGGAAAATGTCCTCTCTTTTGGGAGAAGGCTGGTCTTTCTGGGCAAAAAGAGGGTATTTCTGGAGGGAAATGTGTTCTTTGGAGTTGCAGTGTGGTATTTCTGTGAGAAAATGCAATCGACAGGAGGGAAAAGTGGTACTTGGGCAGAATCTCTCCGATGTTTGGCTGAAAAACGTCACCTGGAACAGCTGAAAGTCGTATGTTTTGCAGAACATGTCAGTTCTTCTGAAGACAAGTGCTATTTCTGGGAGACTCTGCCATCTTTGGTTGGAAAAGGTCCCACGTTGGAGAGAATGCTAGCATTTCTGGGAGAGAAGAGCATCTATGTTTGAAAAAGCAGGGAGTAGTGAGAGGAAAGGTGCTAGGGTTTGGGGTGAAAACAACACCTGGAGGGGATGAGCATGGTGTTTCTGGAAGACAAAGTCCTGTATTTCGGGGAGCAAAGTGGTCTTTCTGGGAGAAAATGTCCTGTTTTGGGGGATGAAAGTGGTATTTCTGGGAGAACACGTCCTATTTCAGGGGAGAAAAGAGGAATTTGTGGGAGAAAATATCCTGTTTTGGGGAGAAAGCTGGTCTTTCTGGGAGAAAAGGTCCCATATTTGGAGAGAACTGGTCTATCTGGCCGCCAAGGCCATATTTCTGAGGAGAAAGCTGGTCTCTCTGGGTGAACGTGTCCTACTCTTGGGGCGAGAAATGGTATTTCTGGAAGAAAATGTGCAATGTAGTGGAGAAAAGAGGTATTTGTGGGTGAAAGTTGCCTCTTTTGAGGCAGAAATCTGGTCTTTGTGGGGAAAATGTCCCATTTGGGGGGATAAAACTGGTATTTGTGGGAGAGACTGTCCTTATGTTGGGGGGCAAACTGGTATTTGTCGAAGAAAATGTCCTATTTCGGTGGAGAAAGCTGGTATTTCTGGGAGAAACTGTCCTACTATTGGGGCGAAAACTGGTATTTCTAGAAGAAAATGTCCAGTTCAGCGGAGAAAGGTGGTATTTGTAGGTGAAACTTGCCTCTTTTGAAGTAGGAAACTGGTATTTGTGGGCGAATCTGCCCTATTTTGAGGCTGAAATCTGGTATTTGTGGGAGCAACTTCCCTCTTTTGGTGGAGAAAAGAGGTATTTCTGGGAGAACACGTTCTGTGTTTGGGAGAAAACTGCCATTTCTGGAAGAAAATGTCCACTCTGGGGGGAGAAAGCTGGTCTTTCTGGGAGCAATGGTCCTGTTCTGGGGAGAATACTGGCATTTCTGGGAGAGACTGTCCTATTGTCACGGAGCAAAGTGGTATTTGTGGGAGAAACTGTCCCATTTTGGGGTAGAAATTTGTGATGCTACAACTAAGAATGTCAATGTTAAGAGAAAACTGATATTTCTGGGAGAAACTGTCCTATCTGGGGGAGAAAAGTGGTATTTCCGGGAGAAAATGTCCAGCATCTGGGAGAGAAGAGGTATTTCTGGGAGAAACTGTCCTATTTCATGGAGGGAACCTGGTGTTTCCGTGAGAGAATGTCCTATTTTGGGGGAGAAAAGTGGTATTTCTGGGAGAAACTATGACATATTTTGGAGAAAGCTGGTCTTTCTGGGAGTAAACATCATCTATCTGCGAGAAAGCTGGCATTCCTGGCGGAAACTGCAATGTGATTGGGAGAAAACTGGTATTCCTGCGTGAAAATGTCATCTCTTTTGGAGTAAATGTCATAGTTGCTGTGGAAAAGCATGATTTCTGGGAAAATGCCATCTACTTGAGGAGAACACAGGTATTTCTCAGAGGAAATCTCCTCTATTTTGGTGAAAGCTGGTATTTCTGGGAGAGAATGTCCTATTTCAGGGGAGAAAGCTGGTATTTCTGGGAGAAAAGGTCCCATATTTGGGAGCAAACTGGTCTATCTGGCCGCCAAGGCCATATTTGTGGGGAGAAAGCTGGTATCTGTGGGAGAACCTGTCCTAATCTTGGGGCGAGAACTGGTATTTCTAGAAGAAAATGTGCAATGTAGTGGAGAAAAGAGGTATTTGTGGGTGAAACTTGCCTCTTCTGAGGCAGAAATCTGGTCTTTGTGGGAGAAAATGTCCCATTTTGGGGAGAATCCTGGTATTTGTGGGAGAAAATGTCCCATTGTGGGGTAGAAAACTGTCATTCTCCAAAATAAGTCAAATCCTAAGAGAAAACTGGTCTTTGTGGGAGAAAATGTCCTATATTGGGGAGAAAACTGGTCTATCTGGCAAACAATGGCCTATTTCTGGGGAGAAAGCTGGTATTTTTAGGCCAAAATATCATCTGTTTGGGAAAAAGCAGGAATTTCTGGAAGAAGATGTCATCGATTTGGGAAACAGCTGATATTTCTGGTGGAAAATGTCCTCTCTTTTGGGAGAAGGCTGGTCTTTCTGGGCAAAAAGAGGGTATTTCTGGAGGGAAATGTGTTCTTTGGAGTTGCAGTGTGGTATTTCTGTGAGAAAATGCAATCGACAGGAGAGAAAAGTGGTACTTGGGCAGAATCTCTCCGATGTTTGGCTGAAAAACGTCACCTGGAACAGCTGAAAGTCGTATGTTTTGGAGAACATGTCAGTTCTTCTGAAGACAAGTGCTATTTCTGGGAGACTCTGCCATCTTTGCTTGGAAAAGGTCCCACGTTGGAGAGAATGCTAGCATTTCTGGGAGAGAAGAGCATCTATGTTTGAAAAAGCAGGGAGTAGTGAGAGGAAAGGTGCTAGGGTTTGGGGTGAAAACAACCCCTGGAGGGGATGAGCATGGTGTTTCTGGAAGACAAAGTCCAGTATTTCGGGGAGCAAAGTGGTCTTTCTGGGAGAAAAAGTCATCTCTTAGGCAGAAAGCTGGTCTTTCTGTGGTCCAATGCCCTATTCTTGATGGTAAGTATCATTGTGTGGAGTGTGGAGTAGTCCTTGTGGGATGAAATGCCATCTCTTTGGGAGAAAGGTGGTATGTTGTTGGGAAAATATCATCTATTTGGGAGAATAGTGGTATTTCTGAGAGAAAATATCCTATTTTTGTTTGAAAAGACTTCTATTTCTTTGGCATTGTCATGTCGTTTTTTGAGGATGAACCGTGGAGTATATCTAAGAAAAGCTGTATTTCAGGTAGTAAATGTCATCCGTTTGGGGAGAAAGCTGGAGAAAGTAGTACTTGTGGGATGAAATGCCGTCTCTGTGGGAGAATGGTGGTATTTTGTTGCGATAATGTCATCTTTTTGGAAGAAAGCTGGTTTTCCTGTCAGAAAATTTGTTAGTTTTGGCTGAAAATATGCTATTTATTATCGTAGTGTTGTATTTTTTGGAGAAAAAGGAAAGTGATATTTCTGGGCAAATATATCATGGATTTGGAAGAAATGTTCTTGTATCTTTGATAAAGCTGGCATTTCTGGGAGAAAATGTCATCTATTTCGGGGAATGCTTGTATTCTGGGGAAAAAATATGGTATTTTTGGAACAAATTGTCACATTTTGGATTGAAAAGTGTTATTTCTGAAAGAAAATATCCTGCATTTGGGAGAGCACTGCTATTTCGGGGATACGAGGTCATTTTTTCGGCAGTAGTGACACGAGGGAAGAGGCCGAAGCCCAGCTCACTACAACCTCCCTTCAGGGAGTTAGAGAGAACAAGAAGGTGTTTCTGAGGCTCCTCTTCTCCAGACTGAACAATCCCAGCTCCTTCAGCCGCTCCTCGTAAGGCCTGTGCTCCAGACCCCTCACCAGTTTGGGCACCCTTCTTTGAACCCGCTCCAGGGCCTCAATGTCTTTCTTGCAGTGAGGGGCCCAAAAGTGGACACAGTACTTGAGGTGCGGCCTCACCAGAGCTGAGCACAGGGGGACAATCACTGCCCTGTTCCTGCTGGCAACACCGTTCCTGATGCAGGCCAGGATGCCACTGGCCTTCTTGGCCACCTGGGCACGCTGCTGGCTCATGTTCAGTTGAGCATCAATCAACATCCCCAGGTCCACTTCCTCTACGCAGTCTTCTGCCCCAAGCCTGGAGCGTCGCCTGGGGTTGTTGTAGCCAAAGTGCAGGACCCGGCCTTTGGCCTTCTTGGAACTCATCCCATTGGCTTCAGCCCAGCTCTCCAGCCTGTCCAGATCCCTCTGGAGGGCCTCCCTACCCCCAGGCAGATCCACACTTCCAGCCAGCTTGGTGTCATCCGCAAACTTGCGGAGGGTGCACTCAGTGCCCTCATCCAGGTCATCGAGAAAGATCTCGAGGAGGACAGGCCCCAGCACCGACCCCTGGGGAACACCGCTTGTGACCGCTCGCCAGCTGCATTTAGCTCCATTCACTACCACTCTTTGGGCCCGGCCTTCCAGCCACTTCCTTATCCAGCCAAAGCGTACCCGTCCAAGCCACGGGCTGTCAGCTTCCGCAGGAGAATGCTGTGGGAGACAGTGTCCAAGGCCTTGCTGAAGTCTAGGTAGATTACATCAACAGCCTTTCTCTCGTCTACCAGATGGCTCACTAGTTTCTAGAAGGTGATCAGGTTGGTCAAACTGGATCAGCCCTTCATGAACCCATGCTGGCTAGGCCTGATCCCCTGCATGTCCCGCACATGCCGTGTCATCTCCCTCAAGACAATCCACTCCATAACCTTTCCTGGCACCGAGGTCAGGCTAACAAGCCCGTCGTTCCTCCTTACAATCCTTCTTAGAGATGGCAGTCACACTGACAAGCCTCCAGTCTTCTGGGACCAGTCAACAAAGTCACCAGTCAACAAAGCGCTGATAGATAATGGCGAGCGGTTCGGCTAACACCTGCGCCAGTTCCCTCAGCACTCTCGGGTGAATCCCATCTGGCCCCATGCACTTGTGACAGTCCAGCTGGACTCGTAGGTCTCTGACTGCGTCCTCCCGAATGGCGGGGAATTCTGCCTGCACTCCAGTCCAGACTACCAGGTCAGAGAGCGGAGTAGCCTGAGGATAACTGGTGTGACCTTTCAAGACAGGCATAAAGAAGGCATTCTGAACCTCTGCCTTTGCCATATCCTCAGTGCTCACATGACCAGCCTCATCTAGGAAAGAACGGAGATTCTCCTGAGTCCTCCTCATGCCGCTGATGTCTTTGTAAAAGGGCTCCTTGTTCCTTTTAAGCCCAGCGGCCAGGCTGAGTTCAAGCTGGGCCTTTCGGATTTTCCCTCCACACATCCCAGCAACTTCTCTTTCGGAGTCACCCGTCCCTTCTTCCACTGGACGTAGATTCTCTTCTTCTCCCGCAGCCTCAAGAATCGCTCCCTGTTCATCCATCCCCGCCGGTCTTCTTCCCTCCCCGCCGGCTCATTGTGCTGCTCGGGGGGACAGCCCGCTCCTGCGCCTTTCAGACTTCCTTCCTGAAGAGCCACCAGCCGTCTTGGACCCTTTACTCTCTCAGAGGGAAACCCAGGGGATTCCCCGACTAGCCTTCCGAAGAATTCCAAGTCCTGCCACAAGACCCACCTCCCACACCTACTGCTGCAGCCATGGGCAGTGTGGGCTGCGCTCACACTCTGACTGCCCTCCCTGTTCTCGGTGGGCAGTAGCACCCTTTTCTTGCCTCTTCTCACCTCTTCTCACCAGGCCCCTTAGCTGGGCTGCTTTTAGCCTGGCAGAAAAGGCTCAAGGTTCATCTCACAGGTAAGAGGGAGCAGTGCTGACTCCAACCTGCTGCCTCAGCAGTCCTCCCACAAGCTGCCAGCTGCTGCCAGCCCCAGCACTGGCACAGGGCTTTTCCTGGCTTCAAAAAAGCCCTAACAAGAGCCATGTGGTCGGCCTTTTTGCTTTAGCTCCCTTACCCAGTGCGGTCTTCTTTATACAAATACAGCATTTTTCCCCAAATACCAGACACCTCGCAAATAGACAATATTTTTCAAAACAGATGCCATTATCTCCCAGAAATACCAGTTTCCTTAGAAATACCTCACAAATTCGACCAAAAATACGACACTACACTCCTCAAGATTGCACTTACTCCCATCAAGACGGCATTTTATCACAGAAATACCTGCTTCTGCCCCCCCAAATAGGACGTTTTCTCCCCCCAAAACAAGACATTTTCTCCCAGAAATACCACTGCTCTTAGAAATACCTCCCGTTTCATCCCAAGAATACTACTTGACGCTCCTCAGGATCACACTTACTCCCATCAAAATGGCCTTTTCTCCCAGATACACCAGCTTTCTCCCAAATACACCACATTTTCTCCCACCAACACCCGTTTCCTCCCAAAGATGGCATATATTCCCCCAGAAACTCCTGCTTCTTCTTCCAAATACGGCCCCAAAATACCAGCTGTCTCACAAACGCATGTCGTTTTCCAACCAAGCACGCTACTATCTCCCCGAAACAGCACTTTGATGAGAAATACCTGACATCTGCTCTCCAAAATACTTCGTGACACTCCTCCAGAGGTCATTTTCTCCCCTATTTACCGTGTTTTCTCCCCAAGAGACCACTTGGCACACCAAAAAGACCACCCTTGCTCTCCACTACAAGACATTCTTTCCCACCGTTTCCCACTTTTCTCCCTCACCTTTGTCCTTTTTTGCCCAGAAGTACCAGCTTTCTCCACATTCGATGACATTTGGTATCAGAAATGCCCGTTGTTCACCCAAAGGATGGATTTTTCTTCCAAAAAGAACACAGTAGCTCCCAGAAATACCAGCTTTCTCCAGTCCATTGAGATTAGCTCCCAGAAATACTGCTTTTTGCCCAAACACATCGTGTATTCCACCATAACTATCTTATCTTAATCCTAAGGAATACGTTTTCTTCCAGACCTATGGCATTTTCTCCCAGAAATACCACCCTTCTCCCAAATACGTGGCTTTTCCTCCCACAAGTCCTACTTGTGGCCCACAAGTCCTACTTGGCTGTCCAAAGGAGGACATTTCCTCCCCCAAGAAGGAGACTTGTTCCCTGAAAAACCAGCTTTCTCCCCTAACACATGGCGTTTTCTTCCAGAAATACAGCTTTTCTGACATATGCTTCACGATTCATCCGCAAAATACTATATGACTACGCCAAAGGTGACTTTTTCCAACAAATCTATGAACTTCTCTCCCACAAATATCAGCATTCTCCCAAACAGATGGCATTTTCCACCACAAGTACGACTCCACACCCCACAGGATGGTACTTACCATCAGACTTTTCTATCCTTCATATCACAGTTTCCTCCCAAATTAGATTTCCTTCCAGACATACCAGCATTCCGCGAAAGAGAGGACATTCTCCCCCGCAAATACCATCTTTTCTCCCACAAATGCCAGCTTTCTTGGAAATACTGCCCATTTCCTCCCAATTAGGCTAGATGGCACTTAGTTCTGCCCAATCATACGGCTTTTTATCGCGCAAGTTGCATTTTTGTCCCAAATAGACGACATCTAATGACAGGGATACCATTTTTCTCCCATGTTTGGGACATTTTCTGCCAGAAATACCAGTTCTCTCTTCAATGTGGGACGTTTCCTTCCTGAACTATTAGCTTTGTCACCAATACATCATCTCTCCCTCCCCTCCCTCAATCAAAAGATGAGACTGTTTCCAGGGAATACCAGCTTTCTTAAAAATACCTCATACTTTCTCCAAGAAATTCGTTAGTATAATCCTCAAGATGACACTTTCACCCAAAACTGGGAGATTTTCTCTCCGAAATGCATGCTTCTCCCTCACTGAACGGCATCTTCTCCCCATATTAGGACATTATCTCCCAGAAATACCACATTTCTCCAATCCAATGACATGATCGCCTGGAAATACAGCCTTTCGCCAAATCGATAGCATTTTCCACTAGAGGCGTCCCATTTCCCCCAAATACATAGCATTTCCTCCCCACAGAAGGAGATTTCATTTATTCATGAAAAACCATGATTCTCCCAAAGAGATGACATTTTCTACCAGAAATGCAGGTTTTCTTAAAAATACGTCCTGGTTTTTGGGTGGTTCTCTATTTCTACAATTCTGAAGCCTGTGACGAATATGTATAGATGGGAAGAGCTTCTCTACTAAGACATTTCTTGCATTCTGAGATGAAAATGAGAAAAATGGAGAGCACTTCCAAAGAAAGCAACTGAATATTCGGGAACCTAGAGATGTGGTGCTGTCACGGAGAACATTTCAGAAAGTCGAGAGCGATCGATTCTTGACCGCGGAAAAAAATGACCCTGTTCGAAGGAACAGAAGTAAGCTGAATTCGCTCGTTCACGGCATCGCAATTCCGCTCTTTCGCTCTCGTGCGTCGAAAGCGGCACTCGCGCTGAACCGCTCCGGAGAGTTTGCAGTTGCTGGCCGCGAAATCGCGGTTCTCCCCGAACGCCGCTTTCAGCCTTCAGCAGCGGTCTCGTTTCTCTCGGATGCCGAGAAAGAGCGACTTCAGCCGGATGCTTTTCTGCGACGAGCGGCTTCTTCTGCGCACATCGCAAACGAGCGCTTCTGACTTCTCCTTGTGCCCGTGCATTCTGCATGACGCTTCTCTCTCCTTCTTCTGCCTTTCCCTTTATTCCTAGCAACATTGCGTTTTGGTGTGGCTCTGCGATGCTACACGTCAGCATTCTGTGACGAAGAGAGTAGAAGGGAAAATCCCCTCTAAGAAGGCAGCTAGAAGTCCGAGGAGCGGCACACGTTGTGCTTTCAGGGAGGACGTTCCAGAAAGTCGAGAGCTGTGGATTCTTTCCTGCGGAGGAAAAAACCCCTGTTTTCAGGCAATGCAGTACGCTGAATTCGCTCGTTCTCGGCATCGCAATTCCGCGATTTCGCTCTCGTGCGTCGAAAGCGGCACTCGCGCTGAACCGCTCCGGAGAGTTTGCAGTTGCTGGCCGCGAAATCGCGGTTCTCCCCGAACGCCGCTTTCAGCCTTCAGCAGCGGTCTCGTTTCTCTCGGATGCCGAGAAAGAGCGACTTCAGCCGGATGCTTTTCTGCGACGAGCGGCTTCTTCTGCGCACATCGCAAAGGTGCGCTTCTGACTTCTCCTTGTGCCCGTGCATTCTGCATGACGCTTCTCTCTCATTCTTCGGTCTCTCCCTTTATTCCTAGCAACATTGCGTTTTGGTGCGGCTCTCCGATGCTACACGTCAGCATTCTGTGACGAAGAGAGTAGAAGGCAAAATCCCCTCTAAGAAGGCAGCTAGAAGTCCGAGGAGCGGCACACGTTGTGCTTTCAGGGAGGACGTTCCAGAAAGTCGAGAGCTGTGGATTCTTTCCTGCGGAGGAAAAAACCCCTGTTTTCAGGCGACGCAGTACGCTGAATTCGCTCGTTCTCGGCATCGCAATTCCGCGATTTCGCTCTCGTGCGTCGAAAGCGGCACTCGCGCTGAACCGCTCCGGAGAGTTTGCAGTTGCTGGCCGCGAAATCGCGGTTCTCCCCGAACGCCGCTTTCAGCCTTCAGCAGCGGTCTCGTTTCTCTCGGATGCCGAGAAAGAGCGACTTCAGCCGGATGCTTTTCTGCGACGAGCGGCTTCTTCTGCGCACATCGCAAAGGAGCACTTCTGACTTCTCCTTGTGCCCGTGCATTCTGCATGACGCTTCTCTCTCCTTCTTCTGCCTTTCCCTTTATTCCTAGCAACATTGCGTTTTGCTGTGGCTCTGCGATGCTACACGTCAGCATTCTGTGACGAAGAGAATAGAAGGCAAAATCCCCTCGAAGAAGGCAGCTAGAAGTCCGAGGAGCGGCACGCGTTGTGCTTTCAGGGAGGACGTTCCAGAAAGTCGAGAGCTGTGGATTCTTTCCTGCGGAGGAAAAAACCCCTGTTTTCAGGCGACGCAGTACGCTGAATTCGCTCGTTCTCGGCATCGCAATTCCGCGATTTCGCTCTCGTGCGTCCAAAGCGGCACTCGCGCTGAACCGCTCCGGTGAGTTTGCAGTTGCTGGCCGGTACATCGCGGTTCTCCCCGAACGCCGCTTTCAGCCTTCAGCAGCGGTCTCGTTTCTCTCGGATGCCGAGAAAGAGCGACTTCAGCCGGATGCTTTTCTGCGACGAGCGGCTTCTTCTGCGCACATCGCAAAGGAGCGCTTCTCACTTCTCCTTGTGCCCGTGCATTCTGCATGACGCTTCTCTCTCATTCTTCTGTCTCTCCCTTTATTCCTAGCAACATTGCGTTTTGGTGTGGCTCTGCGATGCTACACGTCAGCATTCTGTGACGAAGAGAGTAGAAGGCAAAATCCCCTCGAAGAAGGCAGCTAGAAGTCCGAGGAGCGGCACACGTTGTGCTTTCAGGGAGGACGTTCCAGAAAGTCGAGAGCTGTGGATTCTTTCCTGCGGAGGAAAAAACCCCTGTTTTCAGGCAATGCAGTACGCTGAATTCGCTCGTTCTCGGCATCGCAATTCCGCGATTTCGCTCTCGTGCGTCGAAAGCGGCACTCGCGCTGAACCGCTCCGGAGAGTTTGCAGTTGCTGGCCGCGAAATCGCGGTTCTCCCCGAACGCCGCTTTCAGGCTTCAGCAGCGGTCTCGTTTCTCTCGGATGCCGAGAAAGAGCGACTTCAGCCGGATGCTTTTCTGCGACGAGCGGCTTCTTCTGCGCACATCGCAAACGAGCGCTTCTGACTTCTCCTTGTGCCCGTGCATTCTGCATGACGCTTCTCTCTCCTTCTTCTGCCATTCCCTTTATTCCTAGCAACATTGCGTTTTGGTGTGGCTCTCCGATGCTACACGTCAGCATTCTGTGACGAAGAGAGTAGAAGGCAAAATCCCCTCGAAGAAGGCAGCTAGAAGTCCGAGGAGCGGCACACGTTGTGCTTTCAGGGAGGACGTTCCAGAAAGTCGAGAGCTGTGGATTCTTTCCTGCGGAGGAAAAAACCCCTGTTTTCAGGCAATGCAGTACGCTGAATTCGCTCGTTCTCGGCATCGCAATTCCGCGATTTCGCTCTCGTGCGTCGAAAGCGGCACTCGCGCTGAACCGCTCCGGAGAGTTTGCAGTTGCTGGCCGCGAAATCGCGGTTCTCCCCGAACGCCGCTTTCAGCCTTCAGCAGCGGTCTCGTTTCTCTCGGATGCCGAGAAAGAGCGACTTCAGCCGGATGCTTTTCTGCGACGAGCGGCTTCTTCTGCGCACATCGCAAAGGAGCGCTTCTGACTTCTCCTTGTGCCCGTGCATTCTGCATGACGCTTCTCTCTCATTCTTCGGTCTCTCCCTTTATTCCTAGCAACATTGCGTTTTGGTGTGGCTCTCCGATGCTACACGTCAGCATTCTGTGACGAAGAGAGTAGAAGGCAAAATCCCCTCGAAGAAGGCAGCTAGAAGTCCGAGGAGCGGCACACGTTGTGCTTTCAGGGAGGACGTTCCAGAAAGTCGAGAGCTGTGGATTCTTTCCTGCGGAGGAAAAAACCCCTGTTTTCAGGCAATGCAGTACGCTGAATTCGCTCGTTCTCGGCATCGCAATTCCGCGATTTCGCTCTCGTGCGTCGAAAGCGGCACTCGCGCTGAACCGCTACGGAGAGTTTGCAGTTGCTGGCCGGTACATCGCGGTTCTCCCCGAACGCCGCTTTCAGCCTTCAGCAGCGGTCTCGTTTCTCTCGGATGCCGAGAAAGAGCGACTTCAGCCGGATGCTTTTCTGCGACGAGCGGCTTCTTCTGCGCACATCGCAAAGGTGCGCTTCTGACTTCTCCTTGTGCCCGTGCATTCTGCATGACGCTTCTCTCTCATTCTTCGGTCTCTCCCTTTATTCCTAGCAACATTGCGTTTTGGTGTGGCTCTGCGATGCTACACGTCAGCATTCTGTGACGAAGAGAGTAGAAGGCAAAATCCCCTCGAAGAAGGCAGCTAGAAGTCCGAGGAGCGGCACGCGTTGTGCTTTCAGGGAGGACGTTCCAGAAAGTCGAGAGCTGTGGATTCTTTCCTGCGGAGGAAAAAACCCCTGTTTTCAGGCAATGCAGTACGCTGAATTCGCTCGTTCTCGGCATCGCAATTCCGCGATTTCGCTCTCGTGCGTCGAAAGCGGCACTCGCGCTGAACCGCTCCGGAGAGTTTGCAGTTGCTGGCCGGTACATCGCGGTTCTCCCCGAACGCCGCTTTCAGCCTTCAGCAGCGGTCTCGTTTCTCTCGGATGCCGAGAAAGAGCGACTTCAGCCGGGTGCCTTTCTGCGACGTGCGGCTTCTTCTGCGCACATCGCAAAGGAGCGCTTCTCACTTCTCCTTGTGCCCGTGCATTCTGTATGACGCTTCTCTCTCCTTCTTCTGCCATTCCCTTTATTCCTAGCAACATTGCGTTTTGGTGTGGCTCTGCGATGCTACACGTCAGCATTCTGTGACGAAGAGAGTAGAAGGGAAAATCCCCTCGAAGAAGGCAGCTAGAAGTCCGAGGAGCGGCACACGTTGTGCTTTCAGGGAGGACGTTCCAGAAAGTCGAGAGCTGTGGATTCTTTCCTGCGGAGGAAAAAACCCCTGTTTTCAGGCAATGCAGTACGCTGAATTCGCTCGTTCTCGGCATCGCAATTCCGCGATTTCGCTCTCGTGCGTCGAAAGCGGCACTCGCGCTGAACCGCTCCGGAGAGTTTGCAGTTGCTGGCCGCGAAATCGCGGTTCTCCCCGAACGCCGCTTTCAGGCTTCAGCAGCGGTCTCGTTTCTCTCGGATGCCGAGAAAGAGCGACTTCAGCCGGATGCTTTTCTGCGACGAGCGGCTTCTTCTGCGCACATCGCAAACGAGCGCTTCTGACTTCTCCTTGTGCCCGTGCATTCTGCATGACGCTTCTCTCTCCTTCTTCTGCCATTCCCTTTATTCCTAGCAACATTGCGTTTTGGTGTGGCTCTCCGATGCTACACGTCAGCATTCTGTGACGAAGAGAGTAGAAGGCAAAATCCCCTCGAAGAAGGCAGCTAGAAGTCCGAGGAGCGGCACACGTTGTGCTTTCAGGGAGGACGTTCCAGAAAGTCGAGAGCTGTGGATTCTTTCCTGCGGAGGAAAAAACCCCTGTTTTCAGGCAATGCAGTACGCTGAATTCGCTCGTTCTCGGCATCGCAATTCCGCGATTTCGCTCTCGTGCGTCGAAAGCGGCACTCGCGCTGAACCGCTCCGGAGAGTTTGCAGTTGCTGGCCGCGAAATCGCGGTTCTCCCCGAACGCCGCTTTCAGCCTTCAGCAGCGGTCTCGTTTCTCTCGGATGCCGAGAAAGAGCGACTTCAGCCGGATGCTTTTCTGCGACGAGCGGCTTCTTCTGCGCACATCGCAAAGGAGCGCTTCTGACTTCTCCTTGTGCCCGTGCATTCTGCATGACGCTTCTCTCTCATTCTTCGGTCTCTCCCTTTATTCCTAGCAACATTGCGTTTTGGTGTGGCTCTCCGATGCTACACGTCAGCATTCTGTGACGAAGAGAGTAGAAGGCAAAATCCCCTCGAAGAAGGCAGCTAGAAGTCCGAGGAGCGGCACACGTTGTGCTTTCAGGGAGGACGTTCCAGAAAGTCGAGAGCTGTGGATTCTTTCCTGCGGAGGAAAAAACCCCTGTTTTCAGGCAATGCAGTACGCTGAATTCGCTCGTTCTCGGCATCGCAATTCCGCGATTTCGCTCTCGTGCGTCCAAAGCGGCACTCGCGCTGAACCGCTACGGAGAGTTTGCAGTTGCTGGCCGGTACATCGCGGTTCTCCCCGAACGCCGCTTTCAGCCTTCAGCAGCGGTCTCGTTTCTCTCGGATGCCGAGAAAGAGCGACTTCAGCCGGATGCTTTTCTGCGACGAGCGGCTTCTTCTGCGCACATCGCAAAGGAGCGCTTCTGACTTCTCCTTGTGCCCGTGCATTCTGCATGACGCTTCTCTCTCCTTCTTCTGCCTTTCCCTTTATTCCTAGCAACATTGCGTTTTGCTGTGGCTCTGCGATGCTACACGTCAGCATTCTGTGACGAAGAGAGTAGAAGGCAAAATCCCCTCGAAGAAGGCAGCTAGAAGTCCGAGGAGCGGCACACGTTGTGCTTTCAGGGAGGACGTTCCAGAAAGTCGAGAGCTGTGGATTCTTTCCTGCGGAGGAAAAAACCCCTGTTTTCAGGCAATGCAGTACGCTGAATTCGCTCGTTCTCGGCATCGCAATTCCGCGATTTCGCTCTCGTGCGTCCAAAGCGGCACTCGCGCTGAACCGCTCCGGAGAGTTTGCAGTTGCTGGCCGCGAAATCGCGGTTCTCCCCGAACGCCGCTTTCAGCCTTCAGCAGCGGTCTCGTTTCTCTCGGATGCCGAGAAAGAGCGACTTCAGCCGGATGCTTTTCTGCGACGAGCGGCTTCTTCTGCGCACATCGCAAAGGTGCGCTTCTGACTTCTCCTTGTGCCCGTGCATTCTGCATGACGCTTCTCTCTCATTCTTCGGTCTCTCCCTTTATTCCTAGCAACATTGCGTTTTGGTGCGGCTCTCCGATGCTACACGTCAGCATTCTGTGACGAAGAGAGTAGAAGGCAAAATCCCCTCGAAGAAGGCAGCTAGAAGTCCGAGGAGCGGCACACGTTGTGCTTTCAGGGAGGACGTTCCAGAAAGTCGAGAGCTGTGGATTCTTTCCTGCGGAGGAAAAAACCCCTGTTTTCAGGCGACGCAGTACGCTGAATTCGCTCGTTCTCGGCATCGCAATTCCGCGATTTCGCTCTCGTGCGTCCAAAGCGGCACTCGCGCTGAACCGCTCCGGAGAGTTTGCAGTTGCTGGCCGCGAAATCGCGGTTCTCCCCGAACGCCGCTTTCAGCCTTCAGCAGCGGTCTCGTTTCTCTCGGATGCCGAGAAAGAGCGACTTCAGCCGGATGCTTTTCTGCGACGAGCGGCTTCTTCTGCGCACATCGCAAAGGAGCGCTTCTCACTTCTCCTTGTGCCCGTGCATTCTGCATGACGCTTCTCTCTCCTTCTTCTGCCATTCCCTTTATTCCTAGCAACATTGCGTTTTGGTGTGGCTCTGCGATGCTACACGTCAGCATTCTGTGACGAAGAGAGTAGAAGGCAAAATCCCCTCTAAGAAGGCAGCTAGAAGTCCGAGGAGCGGCACACGTTGTGCTTTCAGGGAGGACGTTACAGAAAGTCGAGAGCTGTGGATTCTTTCCTGCGGAGGAAAAAACCCCTGTTTTCAGGCAATGCAGTACGCTGAATTCGCTCGTTCTCGGCATCGCAATTCCGCGATTTCGCTCTCGTGCGTCGAAAGCGGCACTCGCGCTGAACCGCTCCGGAGAGTTTGCAGTTGCTGGCCGCGAAATCGCGGTTCTCCCCGAACGCCGCTTTCAGCCTTCAGCAGCGGTCTCGTTTCTCTCGGATGCCGAGAAAGAGCGACTTCAGCCGGATGCTTTTCTGCGACGAGCGGCTTCTTCTGCGCACATCGCAAAGGAGCGCTTCTCACTTCTCCTTGTGCCCGTGCATTCTGCATGACGCTTCTCTCTCATTCTTCTGCCTTTCCCTTTATTCCTAGCAACATTGCGTTTTGGTGTGGCTCTGCGATGCTACACGTCAGCATTCTGTGACGAAGAGAGTAGAAGGCAAAATCCCCTCGAAGAAGGCAGCTAGAAGTCCGAGGAGCGGCACACGTTGTGCTTTCAGGGAGGACGTTCCAGAAAGTCGAGAGCTGTGGATTCTTTCCTGCGGAGGAAAAAACCCCTGTTTTCAGGCAATGCAGTACGCTGAATTCGCTCGTTCTCGGCATCGCAATTCCGCGATTTCGCTCTCGTGCGTCGAAAGCGGCACTCGCGCTGAACCGCTCCGGAGAGTTTGCAGTTGCTGGCCGCGAAATCGCGGTTCTCCCCGAACGCCGCTTTCAGCCTTCAGCAGCGGTCTCGTTTCTCTCGGATGCCGAGAAAGAGCGACTTCAGCCGGATGCTTTTCTGCGACGAGCGGCTTCTTCTGCGCACATCGCAAAGGAGCGCTTCTGACTTCTCCTTGTGCCCGTGCATTCTGCATGACGCTTCTCTCTCATTCTTCTGTCTCTCCCTTTATTCCTAGCAACATTGCGTTTTGGTGTGGCTCTCCGATGCTACACGTCAGCATTCTGTGACGAAGAGAGTAGAAGGGAAAATCCCCTCGAAGAAGGCAGCTAGAAGTCCGAGGAGCGGCACACGTTGTGCTTTCAGGGAGGACGTTCCAGAAAGTCGAGAGCTGTGGATTCTTTCCTGCGGAGGAAAAAACCCCTGTTTTCAGGCAATGCAGTACGCTGAATTCGCTCGTTCTCGGCATCGCAATTCCGCTCTTTCGCTCTCGTGCGTCGAAAGCGGCACTCGCGCTGAACCGCTCCGGAGAGTTTGCAGTTGCTGGCCGGTACATCGCGGTTCTCCCCGAACGCCGCTTTCAGCCTTCAGCAGCGGTCTCGTTTCTCTCGGATGCCGAGAAAGAGCGACTTCAGCCGGATGCTTTTCTGCGACGAGCGGCTTCTTCTGCGCACATCGCAAAGGAGCGCTTCTGACTTCTCCTTGTGCCCGTGCATTCTGCATGACGCTTCTCTCTCCTTCTTCTGCCATTCCCTTTATTCCTAGCAACATTGCGTTTTGGTGTGGCTCTGCGATGCTACACGTCAGCATTCTGTGACGAAGAGAGTAGAAGGCAAAATCCCCTCTAAGAAGGCAGCTAGAAGTCCGAGGAGCGGCACACGTTGTGCTTTCAGGGAGGACGTTCCAGAAAGTCGAGAGCTGTGGATTCTTTCCTGCGGAGGAAAAAACCCCTGTTTTCAGGCAATGCAGTACGCTGAATTCGCTCGTTCTCGGCATCGCAATTCCGCGATTTCGCTCTCGTGCGTCGAAAGCGGCACTCGCGCTGAACCGCTCCGGAGAGTTTGCAGTTGCTGGCCGCGAAATCGCGGTTCTCCCCGAACGCCGCTTTCAGCCTTCAGCAGCGGTCTCGTTTCTCTCGGATGCCGAGAAAGAGCGACTTCAGCCGGATGCTTTTCTGCGACGAGCGGCTTCTTCTGCGCACATCGCAAAGGAGCGCTTCTCACTTCTCCTTGTGCCCGTGCATTCTGTATGACGCTTCTCTCTCCTTCTTCTGCCATTCCCTTTATTCCTAGCAACATTGCGTTTTGGTGTGGCTCTCCGATGCTACACGTCAGCATTCTGTGACGAAGAGAGTAGAAGGCAAAATCCCCTCTAAGAAGGCAGCTAGAAGTCCGAGGAGCGGCACACGTTGTGCTTTCAGGGAGGACGTTCCAGAAAGTCGAGAGCTGTGGATTCTTTCCTGCGCAGGAAAAAACCCCTGTTTTCAGGCAATGCAGTACGCTGAATTCGCTCGTTCTCGGCATCGCAATTCCGCGATTTCGCTCTCGTGCGTCGAAAGCGGCACTCGCGCTGAACCGCTCCGGAGAGTTTGCAGTTGCTGGCCGCGAAATCGCGGTTCTCCCCGAACGCCGCTTTCAGCCTTCAGCAGCGGTCTCGTTTCTCTCGGATGCCGAGAAAGAGCGACTTCAGCCGGATGCTTTTCTGCGACGAGCGGCTTCTTCTGCGCACATCGCAAAGGAGCGCTTCTGACTTCTCCTTGTGCCCGTGCATTCTGCATGACGCTTCTCTCTCATTCTTCGGTCTCTCCCTTTATTCCTAGCAACATTGCGTTTTGGTGTGGCTCTGCGATGCTACACGTCAGCATTCTGTGACGAAGAGAGTAGAAGGCAAAATCCCCTCTAAGAAGGCAGCTAGAAGTCCGAGGAGCGGCACACGTTGTGCTTTCAGGGAGGACGTTCCAGAAAGTCGAGAGCTGTGGATTCTTTCCTGCGCAGAAAAAAACCCCTGTTTTCAGGCGACGCAGTACGCTGAATTCGCTCGTTCTCGGCATCGCAATTCCGCGATTTCGCTCTCGTGCGTCGAAAGCGGCACTCGCGCTGAGCCGCTCCGGAGAGTTTGCAGTTGCTGGCCGCGAAATCGCGGTTCTCCCCGAACGCCGCTTTCAGCCTTCAGCAGCGGTCTCGTTTCTCTCGGATGCCGAGAAAGAGCGACTTCAGCCGGATGCTTTTCTGCGACGAGCGGCTTCTTCTGCGCACATCGCAAAGGAGCGCTTCTCACTTCTCCTTGTGCCCGTGCATTCTGCATGACGCTTCTCTCTCCTTCTTCTGCCTTTCCCTTTATTCCTAGCAACATTGCGTTTTGCTGTGGCTCTGCGATGCTACACGTCAGCATTCTGTGACGAAGAGAGTAGAAGGCAAAATCCCCTCGAAGAAGGCAGCTAGAAGTCCGAGGAGCGGCACACGTTGTGCTTTCAGGGAGGACGTTCCAGAAAGTCGAGAGCTGTGGATTCTTTCCTGCGGAGGAAAAAACCCCTGTTTTCAGGCAATGCAGTACGCTGAATTCGCTCGTTCTCGGCATCGCAATTCCGCGATTTCGCTCTCGTGCGTCCAAAGCGGCACTCGCGCTGAACCGCTCCGGAGAGTTTGCAGTTGCTGGCCGCGAAATCGCGGTTCTCCCCGAACGCCGCTTTCAGCCTTCAGCAGCGGTCTCGTTTCTCTCGGATGCCGAGAAAGAGCGACTTCAGCCGGATGCTTTTCTGCGACGAGCGGCTTCTTCTGCGCACATCGCAAAGGTGCGCTTCTGACTTCTCCTTGTGCCCGTGCATTCTGCATGACGCTTCTCTCTCATTCTTCGGTCTCTCCCTTTATTCCTAGCAACATTGCGTTTTGGTGCGGCTCTCCGATGCTACACGTCAGCATTCTGTGACGAAGAGAGTAGAAGGCAAAATCCCCTCGAAGAAGGCAGCTAGAAGTCCGAGGAGCGGCACACGTTGTGCTTTCAGGGAGGACGTTCCAGAAAGTCGAGAGCTGTGGATTCTTTCCTGCGGAGGAAAAAACCCCTGTTTTCAGGCGACGCAGTACGCTGAATTCGCTCGTTCTCGGCATCGCAATTCCGCGATTTCGCTCTCGTGCGTCCAAAGCGGCACTCGCGCTGAACCGCTCCGGAGAGTTTGCAGTTGCTGGCCGCGAAATCGCGGTTCTCCCCGAACGCCGCTTTCAGCCTTCAGCAGCGGTCTCGTTTCTCTCGGATGCCGAGAAAGAGCGACTTCAGCCGGATGCTTTTCTGCGACGAGCGGCTTCTTCTGCGCACATCGCAAAGGAGCGCTTCTCACTTCTCCTTGTGCCCGTGCATTCTGCATGACGCTTCTCTCTCATTCTTCTGCCTTTCCCTTTATTCCTAGCAACATTGCGTTTTGGTGTGGCTCTGCGATGCTACACGTCAGCATTCTGTGACGAAGAGAGTAGAAGGCAAAATCCCCTCGAAGAAGGCAGCTAGAAGTCCGAGGAGCGGCACACGTTGTGCTTTCAGGGAGGACGTTACAGAAAGTCGAGAGCTGTGGATTCTTTCCTGCGGAGGAAAAAACCCCTGTTTTCAGGCAATGCAGTACGCTGAATTCGCTCGTTCTCGGCATCGCAATTCCGCGATTTCGCTCTCGTGCGTCGAAAGCGGCACTCGCGCTGAACCGCTCCGGAGAGTTTGCAGTTGCTGGCCGCGAAATCGCGGTTCTCCCCGAACGCCGCTTTCAGCCTTCAGCAGCGGTCTCGTTTCTCTCGGATGCCGAGAAAGAGCGACTTCAGCCGGATGCTTTTCTGCGACGAGCGGCTTCTTCTGCGCACATCGCAAAGGTGCGCTTCTGACTTCTCCTTGTGCCCGTGCATTCTGCATGACGCTTCTCTCTCATTCTTCTGTCTCTCCCTTTATTCCTAGCAACATTGCGTTTTGGTGTGGCTCTCCGATGCTACACGTCAGCATTCTGTGACGAAGAGAGTAGAAGGGAAAATCCCCTCTAAGAAGGCAGCTAGAAGTCCGAGGAGCGGCACGCGTTGTGCTTTCAGGGAGGACGTTCCAGAAAGTCGAGAGCTGTGGATTCTTTCCTGCGGAGGAAAAAACCCCTGTTTTCAGGCAATGCAGTACGCTGAATTCGCTCGTTCTCGGCATCGCAATTCCGCGATTTCGCTCTCGTGCGTCGAAAGCGGCACTCGCGCTGAACCGCTCCGGAGAGTTTGCAGTTGCTGGCCGCGAAATCGCGGTTCTCCCCGAACGCCGCTTTCAGCCTTCAGCAGCGGTCTCGTTTCTCTCGGATGCCGAGAAAGAGCGACTTCAGCCGGATGCTTTTCTGCGACGAGCGGCTTCTTCTGCGCACATCGCAAAGGAGCGCTTCTGACTTCTCCTTGTGCCCGTGCATTCTGCATGACGCTTCTCTCTCATTCTTCGGTCTCTCCCTTTATTCCTAGCAACATTGCGTTTTGGTGCGGCTCTCCGATGCTACACGTCAGCATTCTGTGACGAACAGAGTAGAAGGGAAAATCCCCTCGAAGAAGGCAGCTAGAAGTCCGAGGAGCGGCACACGTTGTGCTTTCAGGGAGGACGTTCCAGAAAGTCGAGAGCTGTGGATTCTTTCCTGCGGAGGAAAAAACCCCTGTTTTCAGGCGACGCAGTACGCTGAATTCGCTTGTTCTCGGCATCGCAATTCCGCGATTTCGCTCTCGTGCGTCCAAAGCGGCACTCGCGCTGAACCGCTCCGGAGAGTTTGCAGTTGCTGGCCGGTACATCGCGGTTCTCCCCGAACGCCGCTTTCAGCCTTCAGCAGCGGTCTCGTTTCTCTCGGATGCCGAGAAAGAGCGACTTCAGCCGGATGCTTTTCTGCGACGAGCGGCTTCTTCTGCGCACATCGCAAAGGAGCGCTTCTCACTTCTCCTTGTGCCCGTGCATTCTGCATGACGCTTCTCTCTCATTCTTCTGTCTCTCCCTTTATTCCTAGCAACATTGCGTTTTGCTGTGGCTCTGCGATGCTACACGTCAGCATTCTGTGACGAAGAGAGTAGAAGGGAAAATCCCCTCGAAGAAGGCAGCTAGAAGTCCGAGGAGCGGCACACGTTGTGCTTTCAGGGAGGACGTTCCAGAAAGTCGAGAGCTGTGGATTCTTTCCTGCGCAGGAAAAAACCCCTGTTTTCAGGCAATGCAGTACGCTGAATTCGCTCGTTCTCGGCATCGCAATTCCGCGATTTCGCTCTCGTGCGTCCAAAGCGGCACTCGCGCTGAACCGCTCCGGAGAGTTTGCAGTTGCTGGCCGCGAAATCGCGGTTCTCCCCGAACGCCGCTTTCAGCCTTCAGCAGCGGTCTCGTTTCTCTCGGATGCCGAGAAAGAGCGACTTCAGCCGGATGCTTTTCTGCGACGAGCGGCTTCTTCTGCGCACATCGCAAAGGTGCGCTTCTGACTTCTCCTTGTGCCCGTGCATTCTGCATGACGCTTCTCTCTCATTCTTCGGTCTCTCCCTTTATTCCTAGCAACATTGCGTTTTGGTGTGGCTCTGCGATGCTACACGTCAGCATTCTGTGACGAAGAGAGTAGAAGGCAAAATCCCCTCGAAGAAGGCAGCTAGAAGTCCGAGGAGCGGCACGCGTTGTGCTTTCAGGGAGGACGTTCCAGAAAGTCGAGAGCTGTGGATTCTTTCCTGCGGAGGAAAAAACCCCTGTTTTCAGGCAATGCAGTACGCTGAATTCGCTCGTTCTCGGCATCGCAATTCCGCGATTTCGCTCTCGTGCGTCGAAAGCGGCACTCGCGCTGAACCGCTCCGGAGAGTTTGCAGTTGCTGGCCGCGAAATCGCGGTTCTCCCCGAACGCCGCTTTCAGCCTTCAGCAGCGGTCTCGTTTCTCTCGGATGCCGAGAAAGAGCGACTTCAGCCGGGTGCTTTTCTGCGACGAGCGGCTTCTTCTGCGCACATCGCAAAGGAGCGCTTCTGACTTCTCCTTGTGCCCGTGCATTCTGTATGACGCTTCTCTCTCCTTCTTCTGCCATTCCCTTTATTCCTAGCAACATTGCGTTTTGGTGTGGCTCTGCGATGCTACACGTCAGCATTCTGTGACGAAGAGAGTAGAAGGGAAAATCCCCTCGAAGAAGGCAGCTAGAAGTCCGAGGAGCGGCACACGTTGTGCTTTCAGGGAGGACGTTCCAGAAAGTCGAGAGCTGTGGATTCTTTCCTGCGGAGGAAAAAACCCCTGTTTTCAGGCAATGCAGTACGCTGAATTCGCTCGTTCTCGGCATCGCAATTCCGCTCTTTGGCTCTCGTGCGTCGAAAGCGGCACTCGCGCTGAACCGCTCCGGAGAGTTTGCAGTTGCTGGCCGCGAAATCGCGGTTCTCCCCGAACGCCGCTTTCAGCCTTCAGCAGCGGTCTCGTTTCTCTCGGATGCCGAGAAAGAGCGACTTCAGCCGGATGCTTTTCTGCGACGAGCGGCTTCTTCTGCGCACATCGCAAAGGAGCGCTTCTGACTTCTCCTTGTGCCCGTGCATTCTGCATGACGCTTCTCTCTCCTTCTTCTGCCATTCCCTTTATTCCTAGCAACATTGCGTTTTGGTGTGGCTCTCCGATGCTACACGTCAGCATTCTGTGACGAAGAGAGTAGAAGGCAAAATCCCCTCTAAGAAGGCAGCTAGAAGTCCGAGGAGCGGCACACGTTGTGCTTTCAGGGAGGACGTTCCAGAAAGTCGAGAGCTGTGGATTCTTTCCTGCGGAGGAAAAAACCCCTGTTTTCAGGCAATGCAGTACGCTGAATTCGCTCGTTCTCGGCATCGCAATTCCGCGATTTCGCTCTCGTGCGTCGAAAGCGGCACTCGCGCTGAACCGCTCCGGAGAGTTTGCAGTTGCTGGCCGCGAAATCGCGGTTCTCCCCGAACGCCGCTTTCAGCCTTCAGCAGCGGTCTCGTTTCTCTCGGATGCCGAGAAAGAGCGACTTCAGCCGGATGCTTTTCTGCGACGAGCGGCTTCTTCTGCGCACATCGCAAAGGAGCGCTTCTGACTTCTCCTTGTGCCCATGCATTCTGCATGACGCTTCTCTCTCATTCTTCTGTCTCTCCCTTTATTCCTAGCAACATTGCGTTTTGGTGTGGCTCTGCGATGCTACACGTCAGCATTCTGTGACGAACAGAGTAGAAGGAAAAATCCCCTCTAAGAAGGCAGCTGGAAGTCCGAGGAGCAGCACACGTTGTGCTTTCAGGGAGGACGTTCCAGAAAGTCGAGAGCTGTGGATTCTTTCCTGCGGAGGAAAAAACCCCTGTTTTCAGGCGACGCAGTACGCTGAATTCGCTCGTTCTCGGCATCGCAATTCCGCGATTTCGCTCTCGTGCGTCGAAAGCGGCACTCGCGCTGAGCCGCTCCGGAGAGTTTGCAGTTGCTGGCCGCGAAATCGCGGTTCTCCCCGAACGCCGCTTTCAGCCTTCAGCAGCGGTCTCGTTTCTCTCGGATGCCGAGAAAGAGCGACTTCAGCCGGATGCTTTTCTGCGACGAGCGGCTTCTTCTGCGCACATCGCAAAGGAGCGCTTCTCACTTCTCCTTGTGCCCGTGCATTCTGCATGACGCTTCTCTCTCCTTCTTCTGCCATTCCCTTTATTCCTAGCAACATTGCGTTTTGGTGTGGCTCTGCGATGCTACACGTCAGCATTCTGTGACGAAGAGAGTAGAAGGCAAAATCCCCTCGAAGAAGGCAGCTAGAAGTCCGAGGAGCGGCACACGTTGTGCTTTCAGGGAGGACGTTCCAGAAAGTCGAGAGCTGTGGATTCTTTCCTGCGGAGGAAAAAACCCCTGTTTTCAGGCAATGCAGTACGCTGAATTCGCTCGTTCTCGGCATCGCAATTCCGCGATTTCGCTCTCGTGCGTCGAAAGCGGCACTCGCGCTGAACCGCTCCGGAGAGTTTGCAGTTGCTGGCCGCGAAATCGCGGTTCTCCCCGAACGCCGCTTTCAGCCTTCAGCAGCGGTCTCGTTTCTCTCGGATGCCGAGAAAGAGCGACTTCAGCCGGATGCTTTTCTGCGACGAGCGGCTTCTTCTGCGCACATCGCAAAGGAGCGCTTCTCACTTCTCCTTGTGCCCGTGCATTCTGCATGACGCTTCTCTCTCATTCTTCTGCCTTTCCCTTTATTCCTAGCAACATTGCGTTTTGGTGTGGCTCTGCGATGCTACACGTCAGCATTCTGTGACGAAGAGAGTAGAAGGCAAAATCCCCTCGAAGAAGGCAGCTAGAAGTCCGAGGAGCGGCACACGTTGTGCTTTCAGGGAGGACGTTCCAGAAAGTCGAGAGCTGTGGATTCTTTCCTGCGGAGGAAAAAACCCCTGTTTTCAGGCAATGCAGTACGCTGAATTCGCTCGTTCTCGGCATCGCAATTCCGCGATTTCGCTCTCGTGCGTCGAAAGCGGCACTCGCGCTGAACCGCTCCGGAGAGTTTGCAGTTGCTGGCCGGTACATCGCGGTTCTCCGCGAACGCCGCTTTCAGCCTTCAGCAGCGGTCTCGTTTCTCTCGGATGCCGAGAAAGAGCGACTTCAGCCGGATGCTTTTCTGCGACGAGCGGCTTCTTCTGCGCACATCGCAAAGGAGCGCTTCTGACTTCTCCTTGTGCCCGTGCATTCTGCATGACGCTTCTCTCTCCTTCTTCTGCCATTCCCTTTATTCCTAGCAACATTGCGTTTTGGTGTGGCTCTGCGATGCTACACGTCAGCATTCTGTGACGAAGAGAGTAGAAGGCAAAATCCCCTCTAAGAAGGCAGCTAGAAGTCCGAGGAGCGGCACACGTTGTGCTTTCAGGGAGGACGTTCCAGAAAGTCGAGAGCTGTGGATTCTTTCCTGCGGAGGAAAAAACCCCTGTTTTCAGGCAATGCAGTACGCTGAATTCGCTCGTTCTCGGCATCGCAATTCCGCGATTTCGCTCTCGTGCGTCGAAAGCGGCACTCGCGCTGAACCGCTCCGGAGAGTTTGCAGTTGCTGGCCGCGAAATCGCGGTTCTCCCCGAACGCCGCTTTCAGCCTTCAGCAGCGGTCTCGTTTCTCTCGGATGCCGAGAAAGAGCGACTTCAGCCGGATGCTTTTCTGCGACGAGCGGCTTCTTCTGCGCACATCGCAAAGGAGCGCTTCTGACTTCTCCTTGTGCCCGTGCATTCTGCATGACGCTTCTCTCTCATTCTTCGGTCTCTCCCTTTATTCCTAGCAACATTGCGTTTTGGTGTGGCTCTGCGATGCTACACGTCAGCATTCTGTGACGAAGAGAGTAGAAGGCAAAATCCCCTCTAAGAAGGCAGCTAGAAGTCCGAGGAGCGGCACACGTTGTGCTTTCAGGGAGGACGTTCCAGAAAGTCGAGAGCTGTGGATTCTTTCCTGCGCAGAAAAAAACCCCTGTTTTCAGGCGACGCAGTACGCTGAATTCGCTCGTTCTCGGCATCGCAATTCCGCGATTTCGCTCTCGTGCGTCGAAAGCGGCACTCGCGCTGAGCCGCTCCGGAGAGTTTGCAGTTGCTGGCCGCGAAATCGCGGTTCTCCCCGAACGCCGCTTTCAGCCTTCAGCAGCGGTCTCGTTTCTCTCGGATGCCGAGAAAGAGCGACTTCAGCCGGATGCTTTTCTGCGACGAGCGGCTTCTTCTGCGCACATCGCAAAGGAGCGCTTCTCACTTCTCCTTGTGCCCGTGCATTCTGTATGACGCTTCTCTCTCCTTCTTCTGCCATTCCGTTTATTCCTAGCAACATTGCGTTTTGGTGTGGCTCTGCGATGCTACACGTCAGCATTCTGTGACGAAGAGAGTAGAAGGCAAAATCCCCTCGAAGAAGGCAGCTAGAAGTCCGAGGAGCGGCACACGTTGTGCTTTCAGGGAGGACGTTCCAGAAAGTCGAGAGCTGTGGATTCTTTCCTGCGGAGGAAAAAACCCCTGTTTTCAGGCAATGCAGTACGCTGAATTCGCTCGTTCTCGGCATCGCAATTCCGCGATTTCGCTCTCGTGCGTCCAAAGCGGCACTCGCGCTGAACCGCTCCGGAGAGTTTGCAGTTGCTGGCCGCGAAATCGCGGTTCTCCCCGAACGCCGCTTTCAGCCTTCAGCAGCGGTCTCGTTTCTCTCGGATGCCGAGAAAGAGCGACTTCAGCCGGATGCTTTTCTGCGACGAGCGGCTTCTTCTGCGCACATCGCAAAGGAGCGCTTCTCACTTCTCCTTGTGCCCGTGCATTCTGCATGACGCTTCTCTCTCATTCTTCTGTCTCTCCCTTTATTCCTAGCAACATTGCGTTTTGGTGTGGCTCTGCGATGCTACACGTCAGCATTCTGTGACGAAGAGAGTAGAAGGCAAAATCCCCTCGAAGAAGGCAGCTAGAAGTCCGAGGAGCGGCACACGTTGTGCTTTCAGGGAGGACGTTCCAGAAAGTCGAGAGCTGTGGATTCTTTCCTGCGCAGGAAAAAACCCCTGTTTTCAGGCAATGCAGTACGCTGAATTCGCTCGTTCTCGGCATCGCAATTCCGCGATTTCGCTCTCGTGCGTCGAAAGCGGCACTCGCGCTGAACCGCTCCGGAGAGTTTGCAGTTGCTGGCCGCGAAATCGCGGTTCTCCCCGAACGCCGCTTTCAGGCTTCAGCAGCGGTCTCGTTTCTCTCGGATGCCGAGAAAGAGCGACTTCAGCCGGATGCTTTTCTGCGACGAGCGGCTTCTTCTGCGCACATCGCAAAGGAGCGCTTCTCACTTCTCCTTGTGCCCGTGCATTCTGCATGACGCTTCTCTCTCATTCTTCGGTCTCTCCCTTTATTCCTAGCAACATTGCGTTTTGGTGCGGCTCTCCGATGCTACACGTCAGCATTCTGTGACGAAGAGAGTAGAAGGGAAAATCCCCTCGAAGAAGGCAGCTAGAAGTCCGAGGAGCGGCACACGTTGTGCTTTCAGGGAGGACGTTCCAGAAAGTCGAGAGCTGTGGATTCTTTCCTGCGGAGGAAAAAACCCCTGTTTTCAGGCGACGCAGTACGCTGAATTCGCTCGTTCTCGGCATCGCAATTCCGCGATTTCGCTCTCGTGCGTCCAAAGCGGCACTCGCGCTGAACCGCTCCGGAGAGTTTGCAGTTGCTGGCCGGTACATCGCGGTTCTCCCCGAACGCCGCTTTCAGCCTTCAGCAGCGGTCTCGTTTCTCTCGGATGCCGAGAAAGAGCGACTTCAGCCGGATGCTTTTCTGCGACGAGCGGCTTCTTCTGCGCACATCGCAAAGGAGCGCTTCTCACTTCTCCTTGTGCCCGTGCATTCTGCATGACGCTTCTCTCTCATTCTTCTGTCTCTCCCTTTATTCCTAGCAACATTGCGTTTTGGTGTGGCTCTGCGATGCTACACGTCAGCATTCTGTGACGAAGAGAGTAGAAGGCAAAATCCCCTCGAAGAAGGCAGCTAGAAGTCCGAGGAGCGGCACACGTTGTGCTTTCAGGGAGGACGTTCCAGAAAGTCGAGAGCTGTGGATTCTTTCCTGCGCAGGAAAAAACCCCTGTTTTCAGGCAATGCAGTACGCTGAATTCGCTCGTTCTCGGCATCGCAATTCCGCGATTTCGCTCTCGTGCGTCGAAAGCGGCACTCGCGCTGAACCGCTCCGGAGAGTTTGCAGTTGCTGGCCGCGAAATCGCGGTTCTCCCCGAACGCCGCTTTCAGGCTTCAGCAGCGGTCTCGTTTCTCTCGGATGCCGAGAAAGAGCGACTTCAGCCGGATGCTTTTCTGCGACGAGCGGCTTCTTCTGCGCACATCGCAAAGGTGCGCTTCTGACTTCTCCTTGTGCCCGTGCATTCTGCATGACGCTTCTCTCTCATTCTTCGGTCTCTCCCTTTATTCCTAGCAACATTGCGTTTTGGTGTGGCTCTGCGATGCTACACGTCAGCATTCTGTGACGAAGAGAGTAGAAGGCAAAATCCCCTCGAAGAAGGCAGCTAGAAGTCCGAGGAGCGGCACGCGTTGTGCTTTCAGGGAGGACGTTCCAGAAAGTCGAGAGCTGTGGATTCTTTCCTGCGGAGGAAAAAACCCCTGTTTTCAGGCAATGCAGTACGCTGAATTCGCTCGTTCTCGGCATCGCAATTCCGCGATTTCGCTCTCGTGCGTCGAAAGCGGCACTCGCGCTGAACCGCTCCGGAGAGTTTGCAGTTGCTGGCCGCGAAATCGCGGTTCTCCCCGAACGCCGCTTTCAGCCTTCAGCAGCGGTCTCGTTTCTCTCGGATGCCGAGAAAGAGCGACTTCAGCCGGATGCTTTTCTGCGACGAGCGGCTTCTTCTGCGCACATCGCAAAGGAGCGCTTCTGACTTCTCCTTGTGCCCGTGCATTCTGTATGACGCTTCTCTCTCCTTCTTCTGCCATTCCCTTTATTCCTAGCAACATTGCGTTTTGGTGTGGCTCTCCGATGCTACACGTCAGCATTCTGTGACGAAGAGAGTAGAAGGGAAAATCCCCTCGAAGAAGGCAGCTAGAAGTCCGAGGAGCGGCACACGTTGTGCTTTCAGGGAGGACGTTCCAGAAAGTCGAGAGCTGTGGATTCTTTCCTGCGGAGGAAAAAACCCCTGTTTTCAGGCAATGCAGTACGCTGAATTCGCTCGTTCTCGGCATCGCAATTCCGCGATTTCGCTCTCGTGCGTCGAAAGCGGCACTCGCGCTGAACCGCTCCGGAGAGTTTGCAGTTGCTGGCCGCGAAATCGCGGTTCTCCCCGAACGCCGCTTTCAGCCTTCAGCAGCGGTCTCGTTTCTCTCGGATGCCGAGAAAGAGCGACTTCAGCCGGATGCTTTTCTGCGACGAGCGGCTTCTTCTGCGCACATCGCAAAGGTGCGCTTCTGACTTCTCCTTGTGCCCGTGCATTCTGCATGACGCTTCTCTCTCATTCTTCGGTCTCTCCCTTTATTCCTAGCAACATTGCGTTTTGGTGCGGCTCTCCGATGCTACACGTCAGCATTCTGTGACGAAGAGAGTAGAAGGGAAAATCCCCTCGAAGAAGGCAGCTAGAAGTCCGAGGAGCGGCACACGTTGTGCTTTCAGGGAGGACGTTCCAGAAAGTCGAGAGCTGTGGATTCTTTCCTGCGGAGGAAAAAACCCCTGTTTTCAGGCAATGCAGTACGCTGAATTCGCTCGTTCTCGGCATCGCAATTCCGCGATTTCGCTCTCGTGCGTCGAAAGCGGCACTCGCGCTGAACCGCTCCGGAGAGTTTGCAGTTGCTGGCCGGTACATCGCGGTTCTCCCCGAACGCCGCTTTCAGCCTTCAGCAGCGGTCTCGTTTCTCTCGGATGCCGAGAAAGAGCGACTTCAGCCGGATGCTTTTCTGCGACGAGCGGCTTCTTCTGCGCACATCGCAAAGGAGCGCTTCTGACTTCTCCTTGTGCCCGTGCATTCTGCATGACGCTTCTCTCTCCTTCTTCTGCCATTCCCTTTATTCCTAGCAACATTGCGTTTTGGTGTGGCTCTGCGATGCTACACGTCAGCATTCTGTGACGAAGAGAGTAGAAGGCAAAATCCCCTCGAAGAAGGCAGCTAGAAGTCCGAGGAGCGGCACACGTTGTGCTTTCAGGGAGGACGTTCCAGAAAGTCGAGAGCTGTGGATTCTTTCCTGCGGAGGAAAAAACCCCTGTTTTCAGGCAATGCAGTACGCTGAATTCGCTCGTTCTCGGCATCGCAATTCCGCGATTTCGCTCTCGTGCGTCGAAAGCGGCACTCGCGCTGAACCGCTCCGGAGAGTTTGCAGTTGCTGGCCGCGAAATCGCGGTTCTCCCCGAACGCCGCTTTCAGCCTTCAGCAGCGGTCTCGTTTCTCTCGGATGCCGAGAAAGAGCGACTTCAGCCGGATGCTTTTCTGCGACGAGCGGCTTCTTCTGCGCACATCGCAAACGAGCGCTTCTGACTTCTCCTTGTGCCCGTGCATTCTGTATGACGCTTCTCTCTCCTTCTTCTGCCATTCCCTTTATTCCTAGCAACATTGCGTTTTGGTGTGGCTCTCCGATGCTACACGTCAGCATTCTGTGACGAAGAGAGTAGAAGGCAAAATCCCCTCTAAGAAGGCAGCTAGAAGTCCGAGGAGCGGCACACGTTGTGCTTTCAGGGAGGACGTTCCAGAAAGTCGAGAGCTGTGGATTCTTTCCTGCGCAGAAAAAAACCCCTGTTTTCAGGCGACGCAGTACGCTGAATTCGCTCGTTCTCGGCATCGCAATTCCGCGATTTCGCTCTCGTGCGTCCAAAGCGGCACTCGCGCTGAGCCGCTCCGGAGAGTTTGCAGTTGCTGGCCGCGAAATCGCGGTTCTCCCCGAACGCCGCTTTCAGCCTTCAGCAGCGGTCTCGTTTCTCTCGGATGCCGAGAAAGAGCGACTTCAGCCGGATGCTTTTCTGCGACGGGCGGCTTCTTCTGCGCACATCGCAAAGGAGCGCTTCTCACTTCTCCTTGTGCCCGTGCATTCTGTATGACGCTTCTCTCTCATTCTTCTGCCATTCCCTTTATTCCTAGCAACATTGCGTTTTGGTGTGGCTCTGCGATGCTACACGTCAGCATTCTGTGACGAAGAGAGTAGAAGGGAAAATCCCCTCTAAGAAGGCAGCTAGAAGTCCGAGGAGCGGCACACGTTGTGCTTTCAGGGAGGACGTTCCAGAAAGTCGAGAGCTGTGGATTCTTTCCTGCGGAGGAAAAAACCCCTGTTTTCAGGCAATGCAGTACGCTGAATTCGCTCGTTCTCGGCATCGCAATTCCGCGATTTCGCTCTCGTGCGTCGAAAGCGGCACTCGCGCTGAACCGCTCCGGAGAGTTTGCAGTTGCTGGCCGCGAAATCGCGGTTCTCCCCGAACGCCGCTTTCAGCCTTCAGCAGCGGTCTCGTTTCTCTCGGATGCCGAGAAAGAGCGACTTCAGCCGGATGCTTTTCTGCGACGAGCGGCTTCTTCTGCGCACATCGCAAAGGAGCGCTTCTGACTTCTCCTTGTGCCCGTGCATTCTGCATGACGCTTCTCTCTCATTCTTCGGTCTCTCCCTTTATTCCTAGCAACATTGCGTTTTGGTGTGGCTCTGCGATGCTACACGTCAGCATTCTGTGACGAAGAGAGTAGAAGGCAAAATCCCCTCTAAGAAGGCAGCTAGAAGTCCGAGGAGCGGCACACGTTGTGCTTTCAGGGAGGACGTTCCAGAAAGTCGAGAGCTGTGGATTCTTTCCTGCGGAGGAAAAAACCCCTGTTTTCAGGCAATGCAGTACGCTGAATTCGCTCGTTCTCGGCATCGCAATTCCGCGATTTCGCTCTCGTGCGTCGAAAGCGGCACTCGCGCTGAACCGCTCCGGAGAGTTTGCAGTTGCTGGCCGCGAAATCGCGGTTCTCCCCGAACGCCGCTTTCAGCCTTCAGCAGCGGTCTCGTTTCTCTCGGATGCCGAGAAAGAGCGACTTCAGCCGGATGCTTTTCTGCGACGAGCGGCTTCTTCTGCGCACATCGCAAAGGTGCGCTTCTGACTTCTCCTTGTGCCCGTGCATTCTGCATGACGCTTCTCTCTCATTCTTCGGTCTCTCCCTTTATTCCTAGCAACATTGCGTTTTGGTGCGGCTCTCCGATGCTACACGTCAGCATTCTGTGACGAAGAGAGTAGAAGGGAAAATCCCCTCGAAGAAGGCAGCTAGAAGTCCGAGGAGCGGCACACGTTGTGCTTTCAGGGAGGACGTTCCAGAAAGTCGAGAGCTGTGGATTCTTTCCTGCGGAGGAAAAAACCCCTGTTTTCAGGCGACGCAGTACGCTGAATTCGCTCGTTCTCGGCATCGCAATTCCGCGATTTCGCTCTCGTGCGTCCAAAGCGGCACTCGCGCTGAACCGCTCCGGAGAGTTTGCAGTTGCTGGCCGGTACATCGCGGTTCTCCCCGAACGCCGCTTTCAGCCTTCAGCAGCGGTCTCGTTTCTCTCGGATGCCGAGAAAGAGCGACTTCAGCCGGATGCTTTTCTGCGACGAGCGGCTTCTTCTGCGCACATCGCAAAGGAGCGCTTCTCACTTCTCCTTGTGCCCATGCATTCTGCATGACGCTTCTCTCTCATTCTTCTGCCTTTCCCTTTATTCCTAGCAACATTGCGTTTTGGTGTGGCTCTGCGATGCTACACGTCAGCATTCTGTGACGAAGAGAGTAGAAGGGAAAATCCCCTCTAAGAAGGCAGCTAGAAGTCCGAGGAGCGGCACACGTTGTGCTTTCAGGGAGGACGTTCCAGAAAGTCGAGAGCTGTGGATTCTTTCCTGCGGAGGAAAAAACCCCTGTTTTCAGGCAATGCAGTACGCTGAATTCGCTCGTTCTCGGCATCGCAATTCCGCGATTTCGCTCTCGTGCGTCGAAAGCGGCACTCGCGCTGAACCGCTCCGGAGAGTTTGCAGTTGCTGGCCGCGAAATCGCGGTTCTCCCCGAACGCCGCTTTCAGCCTTCAGCAGCGGTCTCGTTTCTCTCGGATGCCGAGAAAGAGCGACTTCAGCCGGATGCTTTTCTGCGACGAGCGGCTTCTTCTGCGCACATCGCAAAGGAGCGCTTCTGACTTCTCCTTGTGCCCGTGCATTCTGCATGACGCTTCTCTCTCCTTCTTCTGCCATTCCCTTTATTCCTAGCAACATTGCGTTTTGGTGTGGCTCTGCGATGCTACACGTCAGCATTCTGTGACGAAGAGAGTAGAAGGCAAAATCCCCTCGAAGAAGGCAGCTAGAAGTCCGAGGAGCGGCACACGTTGTGCTTTCAGGGAGGACGTTCCAGAAAGTCGAGAGCTGTGGATTCTTTCCTGCGGAGGAAAAAACCCCTGTTTTCAGGCAATGCAGTACGCTGAATTCGCTCGTTCTCGGCATCGCAATTCCGCGATTTCGCTCTCGTGCGTCCAAAGCGGCACTCGCGCTGAACCGCTCCGGAGAGTTTGCAGTTGCTGGCCGCGAAATCGCGGTTCTCCCCGAACGCCGCTTTCAGCCTTCAGCAGCGGTCTCGTTTCTCTCGGATGCCGAGAAAGAGCGACTTCAGCCGGATGCTTTTCTGCGACGAGCGGCTTCTTCTGCGCACATCGCAAACGAGCGCTTCTGACTTCTCCTTGTGCCCGTGCATTCTGCATGACGCTTCTCTCTCATTCTTCTGTCTCTCCCTTTATTCCTAGCAACATTGCGTTTTGGTGTGGCTCTGCGATGCTACACGTCAGCATTCTGTGACGAACAGAGTAGAAGGGAAAATCCCCTCGAAGAAGGCAGCTAGAAGTCCGAGGAGCGGCACACGTTGTGCTTTCAGGGAGGACGTTACAGAAAGTCGAGAGCTGTGGATTCTTTCCTGCGGAGGAAAAAACCCCTGTTTTCAGGCGACGCAGTACGCTGAATTCGCTCGTTCTCGGCATCGCAATTCCGCGATTTCGCTCTCGTGCGTCGAAAGCGGCACTCGCGCTGAGCCGCACCGGAGAGTTTGCAGTTGCTGGCCGCGAAATCGCGGTTCTCCCCGAACGCCGCTTTCAGCCTTCAGCAGCGGTCTCGTTTCTCTCGGATGCCGAGAAAGAGCGACTTCAGCCGGATGCTTTTCTGCGACGAGCGGCTTCTTCTGCGCACATCGCAAAGGAGCGCTTCTCACTTCTCCTTGTGCCCGTGCATTCTGTATGACGCTTCTCTCTCCTTCTTCTGCCATTCCCTTTATTCCTAGCAACATTGCGTTTTGGTGTGGCTCTGCGATGCTACACGTCAGCATTCTGTGACGAAGAGAGTAGAAGGCAAAATCCCCTCTAAGAAGGCAGCTAGAAGTCCGAGGAGCGGCACACGTTGTGCTTTCAGGGAGGACGTTCCAGAAAGTCGAGAGCTGTGGATTCTTTCCTGCGGAGGAAAAAACCCCTGTTTTCAGGCAATGCAGTACGCTGAATTCGCTCGTTCTCGGCATCGCAATTCCGCGATTTCGCTCTCGTGCGTCGAAAGCGGCACTCGCGCTGAACCGCTCCGGAGAGTTTGCAGTTGCTGGCCGCGAAATCGCGGTTCTCCCCGAACGCCGCTTTCAGCCTTCAGCAGCGGTCTCGTTTCTCTCGGATGCCGAGAAAGAGCGACTTCAGCCGGATGCTTTTCTGCGACGAGCGGCTTCTTCTGCGCACATCGCAAACGAGCGCTTCTGACTTCTCCTTGTGCCCGTGCATTCTGCATGACGCTTCTCTCTCATTCTTCGGTCTCTCCCTTTATTCCTAGCAACATTGCGTTTTGGTGCGGCTCTCCGATGCTACACGTCAGCATTCTGTGACGAAGAGAGTAGAAGGCAAAATCCCCTCGAAGAAGGCAGCTAGAAGTCCGAGGAGCGGCACACGTTGTGCTTTCAGGGAGGACGTTCCAGAAAGTCGAGAGCTGTGGATTCTTTCCTGCGGAGGAAAAAACCCCTGTTTTCAGGCGACGCAGTACGCTGAATTCGCTCGTTCTCGGCATCGCAATTCCGCGATTTCGCTCTCGTGCGTCGAAAGCGGCACTCGCGCTGAACCGCTCCGGAGAGTTTGCAGTTGCTGGCCGGTACATCGCGGTTCTCCCCGAACGCCGCTTTCAGCCTTCAGCAGCGGTCTCGTTTCTCTCGGATGCCGAGAAAGAGCGACTTCAGCCGGATGCTTTTCTGCGACGAGCGGCTTCTTCTGCGCACATCGCAAAGGAGCGCTTCTGACTTCTCCTTGTGCCCATGCATTCTGCATGACGCTTCTCTCTCATTCTTCTGCCTTTCCCTTTATTCCTAGCAACATTGCGTTTTGGTGTGGCTCTGCGATGCTACACGTCAGCATTCTGTGACGAAGAGAGTAGAAGGCAAAATCCCCTCGAAGAAGGCAGCTAGAAGTCCGAGGAGCGGCACACGTTGTGCTTTCAGGGAGGACGTTCCAGAAAGTCGAGAGCTGTGGATTCTTATCTGCGGAGGAAAAAACCCCTGTTTTCAGGCAATGCAGTACGCTGAATTCGCTCGTTCTCGGCATCGCAATTCCGCGATTTCGCTCTCGTGCGTCGAAAGCGGCACTCGCGCTGAACCGCTCCGGAGAGTTTGCAGTTGCTGGCCGCGAAATCGCGGTTCTCCCCGAACGCCGCTTTCAGCCTTCAGCAGCGGTCTCGTTTCTCTCGGATGCCGAGAAAGAGCGACTTCAGCCGGATGCTTTTCTGCGACGAGCGGCTTCTTCTGCGCACATCGCAAAGGTGCGCTTCTGACTTCTCCTTGTGCCCGTGCATTCTGCATGACGCTTCTCTCTCATTCTTCTGCCTTTCCCTTTATTCCTAGCAACATTGCGTTTTGCTGTGGCTCTGCGATGCTACACGTCAGCATTCTGTGACGAAGAGAGTAGAAGGCAAAATCCCCTCTAAGAAGGCAGCTAGAAGTCCGAGGAGCGGCACGCGTTGTGCTTTCAGGGAGGACGTTCCAGAAAGTCGAGAGCTGTGGATTCTTTCCTGCGGAGGAAAAAACCCCTGTTTTCAGGCAATGCAGTACGCTGAATTCGCTCGTTCTCGGCATCGCAATTCCGCGATTTCGCTCTCGTGCGTCCAAAGCGGCACTCGCGCTGAACCGCTCCGGAGAGTTTGCAGTTGCTGGCCGCGAAATCGCGGTTCTCCCCGAACGCCGCTTTCAGCCTTCAGCAGCGGTCTCGTTTCTCTCGGATGCCGAGAAAGAGCGACTTCAGCCGGATGCTTTTCTGCGACGAGCGGCTTCTTCTGCGCACATCGCAAACGAGCGCTTCTGACTTCTCCTTGTGCCCGTGCATTCTGCATGACGCTTCTCTCTCATTCTTCTGCCTTTCCCTTTATTCCTAGCAACATTGCGTTTTGCTGTGGCTCTGCGATGCTACACGTCAGCATTCTGTGACGAAGAGAGTAGAAGGCAAAATCCCCTCGAAGAAGGCAGCTAGAAGTCCGAGGAGCGGCACGCGTTGTGCTTTCAGGGAGGACGTTCCAGAAAGTCGAGAGCTGTGGATTCTTTCCTGCGCAGGAAAAAACCCCTGTTTTCAGGCAATGCAGTACGCTGAATTCGCTCGTTCTCGGCATCGCAATTCCGCGATTTCGCTCTCGTGCGTCCAAAGCGGCACTCGCGCTGAACCGCTCCGGAGAGTTTGCAGTTGCTGGCCGCGAAATCGCGGTTCTCCCCGAACGCCGCTTTCAGGCTTCAGCAGCGGTCTCGTTTCTCTCGGATGCCGAGAAAGAGCGACTTCAGCCGGATGCTTTTCTGCGACGAGCGGCTTCTTCTGCGCACATCGCAAAGGTGCGCTTCTGACTTCTCCTTGTGCCCGTGCATTCTGCATGACGCTTCTCTCTCATTCTTCGGTCTCTCCCTTTATTCCTAGCAACATTGCGTTTTGGTGTGGCTCTGCGATGCTACACGTCAGCATTCTGTGACGAAGAGAGTAGAAGGCAAAATCCCCTCTAAGAAGGCAGCTAGAAGTCCGAGGAGCGGCACGCGTTGTGCTTTCAGGGAGGACGTTCCAGAAAGTCGAGAGCTGTGGATTCTTTCCTGCGGAGGAAAAAACCCCTGTTTTCAGGCAATGCAGTACGCTGAATTCGCTCGTTCTCGGCATCGCAATTCCGCGATTTCGCTCTCGTGCGTCGAAAGCGGCACTCGCGCTGAACCGCTCCGGAGAGTTTGCAGTTGCTGGCCGCGAAATCGCGGTTCTCCCCGAACGCCGCTTTCAGCCTTCAGCAGCGGTCTCGTTTCTCTCGGATGCCGAGAAAGAGCGACTTCAGCCGGGTGCTTTTCTGCGACGAGCGGCTTCTTCTGCGCACATCGCAAAGGAGCGCTTCTGACTTCTCCTTGTGCCCGTGCATTCTGTATGACGCTTCTCTCTCCTTCTTCTGCCATTCCCTTTATTCCTAGCAACATTGCGTTTTGGTGTGGCTCTGCGATGCTACACGTCAGCATTCTGTGACGAAGAGAGTAGAAGGCAAAATCCCCTCTAAGAAGGCAGCTAGAAGTCCGAGGAGCGGCACACGTTGTGCTTTCAGGGAGGACGTTCCAGAAAGTCGAGAGCTGTGGATTCTTTCCTGCGGAGGAAAAAACCCCTGTTTTCAGGCAATGCAGTACGCTGAATTCGCTCGTTCTCGGCATCGCAATTCCGCGATTTCGCTCTCGTGCGTCGAAAGCGGCACTCGCGCTGAACCGCTCCGGAGAGTTTGCAGTTGCTGGCCGCGAAATCGCGGTTCTCCCCGAACGCCGCTTTCAGCCTTCAGCAGCGGTCTCGTTTCTCTCGGATGCCGAGAAAGAGCGACTTCAGCCGGATGCTTTTCTGCGACGAGCGGCTTCTTCTGCGCACATCGCAAAGGTGCGCTTCTGACTTCTCCTTGTGCCCGTGCATTCTGCATGACGCTTCTCTCTCATTCTTCGGTCTCTCCCTTTATTCCTAGCAACATTGCGTTTTGGTGCGGCTCTCCGATGCTACACGTCAGCATTCTGTGACGAAGAGAGTAGAAGGCAAAATCCCCTCTAAGAAGGCAGCTAGAAGTCCGAGGAGCGGCACACGTTGTGCTTTCAGGGAGGACGTTCCAGAAAGTCGAGAGCTGTGGATTCTTTCCTGCGGAGGAAAAAACCCCTGTTTTCAGGCAACGCAGTACGCTGAATTCGCTCGTTCTCGGCATCGCAATTCCGCGATTTCGCTCTCGTGCGTCGAAAGCGGCACTCGCGCTGAACCGCTCCGGAGAGTTTGCAGTTGCTGGCCGCGAAATCGCGGTTCTCCCCGAACGCCGCTTTCAGCCTTCAGCAGCGGTCTCGTTTCTCTCGGATGCCGAGAAAGAGCGACTTCAGCCGGATGCTTTTCTGCGACGAGCGGCTTCTTCTGCGCACATCGCAAACGAGCGCTTCTGACTTCTCCTTGTGCCCGTGCATTCTGCATGACGCTTCTCTCTCATTCTTCTGTCTCTCCCTTTATTCCTAGCAACATTGCGTTTTGCTGTGGCTCTGCGATGCTACACGTCAGCATTCTGTGACGAAGAGAGTAGAAGGCAAAATCCCCTCGAAGAAGGCAGCTAGAAGTCCGAGGAGCGGCACACGTTGTGCTTTCAGGGAGGACGTTCCAGAAAGTCGAGAGCTGTGGATTCTTTCCTGCGGAGGAAAAAACCCCTGTTTTCAGGCAATGCAGTACGCTGAATTCGCTCGTTCTCGGCATCGCAATTCCGCGATTTCGCTCTCGTGCGTCGAAAGCGGCACTCGCGCTGAACCGCTCCGGAGAGTTTGCAGTTGCTGGCCGCGAAATCGCGGTTCTCCCCGAACGCCGCTTTCAGCCTTCAGCAGCGGTCTCGTTTCTCTCGGATGCCGAGAAAGAGCGACTTCAGCCGGATGCTTTTCTGCGACGAGCGGCTTCTTCTGCGCACATCGCAAAGGAGCGCTTCTGACTTCTCCTTGTGCCCGTGCATTCTGCATGACGCTTCTCTCTCATTCTTCGGTCTCTCCCTTTATTCCTAGCAACATTGCGTTTTGGTGCGGCTCTCCGATGCTACACGTCAGCATTCTGTGACGAAGAGAGTAGAAGGGAAAATCCCCTCGAAGAAGGCAGCTAGAAGTCCGAGGAGCGGCACACGTTGTGCTTTCAGGGAGGACGTTCCAGAAAGTCGAGAGCTGTGGATTCTTTCCTGCGGAGGAAAAAACCCCTGTTTTCAGGCGACGCAGTACGCTGAATTCGCTCGTTCTCGGCATCGCAATTCCGCGATTTCGCTCTCGTGCGTCGAAAGCGGCACTCGCGCTGAACCGCTCCGGAGAGTTTGCAGTTGCTGGCCGGTACATCGCGGTTCTCCCCGAACGCCGCTTTCAGCCTTCAGCAGCGGTCTCGTTTCTCTCGGATGCCGAGAAAGAGCGACTTCAGCCGGATGCTTTTCTGCGACGAGCGGCTTCTTCTGCGCACATCGCAAAGGAGCGCTTCTGACTTCTCCTTGTGCCCATGCATTCTGCATGACGCTTCTCTCTCATTCTTCTGCCTTTCCCTTTATTCCTAGCAACATTGCGTTTTGGTGTGGCTCTGCGATGCTACACGTCAGCATTCTGTGACGAAGAGAGTAGAAGGCAAAATCCCCTCGAAGAAGGCAGCTAGAAGTCCGAGGAGCGGCACACGTTGTGCTTTCAGGGAGGACGTTCCAGAAAGTCGAGAGCTGTGGATTCTTATCTGCGGAGGAAAAAACCCCTGTTTTCAGGCAATGCAGTACGCTGAATTCGCTCGTTCTCGGCATCGCAATTCCGCGATTTCGCTCTCGTGCGTCGAAAGCGGCACTCGCGCTGAACCGCTCCGGAGAGTTTGCAGTTGCTGGCCGCGAAATCGCGGTTCTCCCCGAACGCCGCTTTCAGCCTTCAGCAGCGGTCTCGTTTCTCTCGGATGCCGAGAAAGAGCGACTTCAGCCGGATGCTTTTCTGCGACGAGCGGCTTCTTCTGCGCACATCGCAAAGGTGCGCTTCTGACTTCTCCTTGTGCCCGTGCATTCTGCATGACGCTTCTCTCTCATTCTTCTGCCTTTCCCTTTATTCCTAGCAACATTGCGTTTTGCTGTGGCTCTGCGATGCTACACGTCAGCATTCTGTGACGAAGAGAGTAGAAGGCAAAATCCCCTCTAAGAAGGCAGCTAGAAGTCCGAGGAGCGGCACGCGTTGTGCTTTCAGGGAGGACGTTCCAGAAAGTCGAGAGCTGTGGATTCTTTCCTGCGGAGGAAAAAACCCCTGTTTTCAGGCAATGCAGTACGCTGAATTCGCTCGTTCTCGGCATCGCAATTCCGCGATTTCGCTCTCGTGCGTCCAAAGCGGCACTCGCGCTGAACCGCTCCGGAGAGTTTGCAGTTGCTGGCCGCGAAATCGCGGTTCTCCCCGAACGCCGCTTTCAGCCTTCAGCAGCGGTCTCGTTTCTCTCGGATGCCGAGAAAGAGCGACTTCAGCCGGATGCTTTTCTGCGACGAGCGGCTTCTTCTGCGCACATCGCAAACGAGCGCTTCTGACTTCTCCTTGTGCCCGTGCATTCTGCATGACGCTTCTCTCTCATTCTTCTGCCTTTCCCTTTATTCCTAGCAACATTGCGTTTTGCTGTGGCTCTGCGATGCTACACGTCAGCATTCTGTGACGAAGAGAGTAGAAGGCAAAATCCCCTCGAAGAAGGCAGCTAGAAGTCCGAGGAGCGGCACGCGTTGTGCTTTCAGGGAGGACGTTCCAGAAAGTCGAGAGCTGTGGATTCTTTCCTGCGCAGGAAAAAACCCCTGTTTTCAGGCAATGCAGTACGCTGAATTCGCTCGTTCTCGGCATCGCAATTCCGCGATTTCGCTCTCGTGCGTCGAAAGCGGCACTCGCGCTGAACCGCTCCGGAGAGTTTGCAGTTGCTGGCCGCGAAATCGCGGTTCTCCCCGAACGCCGCTTTCAGCCTTCAGCAGCGGTCTCGTTTCTCTCGGATGCCGAGAAAGAGCGACTTCAGCCGGATGCTTTTCTGCGACGAGCGGCTTCTTCTGCGCACATCGCAAACGAGCGCTTCTGACTTCTCCTTGTGCCCGTGCATTCTGCATGACGCTTCTCTCTCATTCTTCTGCCTCTCCCTTTATTCCTAGCAACATTGCGTTTTGGTGTGGCTCTGCGATGCTACACGTCAGCATTCTGTGACGAACAGAGTAGAAGGGAAAATCCCCTCGAAGAAGGCAGCTAGAAGTCCGAGGAGCGGCACACGTTGTGCTTTCAGGGAGGACGTTCCAGAAAGTCGAGAGCTGTGGATTCTTTCCTGCGGAGGAAAAAACCCCTGTTTTCAGGCAATGCAGTACGCTGAATTCGCTCGTTCTCGGCATCGCAATTCCGCTCTTTCGCTCTCGTGCGTCGAAAGCGGCACTCGCGCTGAACCGCTCCGGAGAGTTTGCAGTTGCTGGCCGCGAAATCGCGGTTCTCCCCGAACGCCGCTTTCAGCCTTCAGCAGCGGTCTCGTTTCTCTCGGATGCCGAGAAAGAGCGACTTCAGCCGGATGCTTTTCTGCGACGAGCGGCTTCTTCTGCGCACATCGCAAAGGAGCGCTTCTGACTTCTCCTTGTGCCCGTGCATTCTGCATGACGCTTCTCTCTCCTTCTTCTGCCATTCCCTTTATTCCTAGCAACATTGCGTTTTGGTGTGGCTCTCCGATGCTACACGTCAGCATTCTGTGACGAAGAGAGTAGAAGGCAAAATCCCCTCGAAGAAGGCAGCTAGAAGTCCGAGGAGCGGCACACGTTGTGCTTTCAGGGAGGACGTTCCAGAAAGTCGAGAGCTGTGGATTCTTTCCTGCGGAGGAAAAAACCCCTGTTTTCAGGCAATGCAGTACGCTGAATTCGCTCGTTCTCGGCATCGCAATTCCGCGATTTCGCTCTCGTGCGTCGAAAGCGGCACTCGCGCTGAACCGCTCCGGAGAGTTTGCAGTTGCTGGCCGCGAAATCGCGGTTCTCCCCGAACGCCGCTTTCAGCCTTCAGCAGCGGTCTCGTTTCTCTCGGATGCCGAGAAAGAGCGACTTCAGCCGGATGCTTTTCTGCGACGAGCGGCTTCTTCTGCGCACATCGCAAACGAGCGCTTCTGACTTCTCCTTGTGCCCGTGCATTCTGCATGACGCTTCTCTCTCATTCTTCTGTCTCTCCCTTTATTCCTAGCAACATTGCGTTTTGCTGTGGCTCTGCGATGCTACACGTCAGCATTCTGTGACGAAGAGAGTAGAAGGCAAAATCCCCTCGAAGAAGGCAGCTAGAAGTCCGAGGAGCGGCACACGTTGTGCTTTCAGGGAGGACGTTCCAGAAAGTCGAGAGCTGTGGATTCTTTCCTGCGGAGGAAAAAACCCCTGTTTTCAGGCAATGCAGTACGCTGAATTCGCTCGTTCTCGGCATCGCAATTCCGCGATTTCGCTCTCGTGCGTCGAAAGCGGCACTCGCGCTGAACCGCTCCGGAGAGTTTGCAGTTGCTGGCCGCGAAATCGCGGTTCTCCCCGAACGCCGCTTTCAGCCTTCAGCAGCGGTCTCGTTTCTCTCGGATGCCGAGAAAGAGCGACTTCAGCCGGATGCTTTTCTGCGACGAGCGGCTTCTTCTGCGCACATCGCAAACGAGCGCTTCTGACTTCTCCTTGTGCCCGTGCATTCTGCATGACGCTTCTCTCTCATTCTTCTGTCTCTCCCTTTATTCCTAGCAACATTGCGTTTTGGTGTGGCTCTGCGATGCTACACGTCAGCATTCTGTGACGAACAGAGTAGAAGGGAAAATCCCCTCTAAGAAGGCAGCTAGAAGTCCGAGGAGCGGCACACGTTGTGCTTTCAGGGAGGACGTTACAGAAAGTCGAGAGCTGTGGATTCTTTCCTGCGGAGGAAAAAACCCCTGTTTTCAGGCAATGCAGTACGCTGAATTCGCTCGTTCTCGGCATCGCAATTCCGCGATTTCGCTCTCGTGCGTCGAAAGCGGCACTCGCGCTGAACCGCTCCGGAGAGTTTGCAGTTGCTGGCCGCGAAATCGCGGTTCTCCCCGAACGCCGCTTTCAGCCTTCAGCAGCGGTCTCGTTTCTCTCGGATGCCGAGAAAGAGCGACTTCAGCCGGATGCTTTTCTGCGACGAGCGGCTTCTTCTGCGCACATCGCAAACGAGCGCTTCTGACTTCTCCTTGTGCCCGTGCATTCTGCATGACGCTTCTCTCTCATTCTTCGGTCTCTCCCTTTATTCCTAGCAACATTGCGTTTTGGTGCGGCTCTCCGATGCTACACGTCAGCATTCTGTGACGAAGAGAGTAGAAGGCAAAATCCCCTCGAAGAAGGCAGCTAGAAGTCCGAGGAGCGGCACACGTTGTGCTTTCAGGGAGGACGTTCCAGAAAGTCGAGAGCTGTGGATTCTTTCCTGCGGAGGAAAAAACCCCTGTTTTCAGGCAATGCAGTACGCTGAATTCGCTCGTTCTCGGCATCGCAATTCCGCGATTTCGCTCTCGTGCGTCGAAAGCGGCACTCGCGCTGTACCGCTCCGGAGAGTTTGCAGTTGCTGGCCGGTACATCGCGGTTCTCCCCGAACGCCGCTTTCAGCCTTCAGCAGCGGTCTCGTTTCTCTCGGATGCCGAGAAAGAGCGACTTCAGCCGGATGCTTTTCTGCGACGAGCGGCTTCTTCTGCGCACATCGCAAAGGAGCGCTTCTGACTTCCCCTTGTGCCCGTGCATTCTGCATGACGCTTCTCTCTCATTCTTCGGTCTCTCCCTTTATTCCTAGCAACATTGCGTTTTGGTGTGGCTCTGCGATGCTACACGTCAGCATTCTGTGACGAACAGAGTAGAAGGGAAAATCCCCTCGAAGAAGGCAGCTAGAAGTCCGAGGAGCGGCACACGTTGTGCTTTCAGGGAGGACGTTCCAGAAAGTCGAGAGCTGTGGATTCTTTCCTGCGGAGGAAAAAACCCCTGTTTTCAGGCAATGCAGTACGCTGAATTCGCTCGTTCTCGGCATCGCAATTCCGCGATTTCGCTCTCGTGCGTCGAAAGCGGCACTCGCGCTGAACCGCTCCGGAGAGTTTGCAGTTGCTGGCCGCGAAATCGCGGTTCTCCCCGAACGCCGCTTTCAGCCTTCAGCAGCGGTCTCGTTTCTCTCGGATGCCGAGAAAGAGCGACTTCAGCCGGATGCTTTTCTGCGACGAGCGGCTTCTTCTGCGCACATCGCAAAGGAGCGCTTCTGACTTCTCCTTGTGCCCGTGCATTCTGCATGACGCTTCTCTCTCCTTCTTCTGCCTTTCCCTTTATTCCTAGCAACATTGCGTTTTGGTGTGGCTCTCCGATGCTACACGTCAGCATTCTGTGACGAAGAGAGTAGAAGGGAAAATCCCCTCGAAGAAGGCAGCTAGAAGTCCGAGGAGCGGCACACGTTGTGCTTTCAGGGAGGACGTTCCAGAAAGTCGAGAGCTGTGGATTCTTTCCTGCGGAGGAAAAAACCCCTGTTTTCAGGCAATGCAGTACGCTGAATTCGCTCGTTCTCGGCATCGCAATTCCGCGATTTCGCTCTCGTGCGTCCAAAGCGGCACTCGCGCTGAACCGCTCCGGAGAGTTTGCAGTTGCTGGCCGCGAAATCGCGGTTCTCCCCGAACGCCGCTTTCAGCCTTCAGCAGCGGTCTCGTTTCTCTCGGATGCCGAGAAAGAGCGACTTCAGCCGGATGCTTTTCTGCGACGAGCGGCTTCTTCTGCGCACATCGCAAAGGAGCGCTTCTGACTTCTCCTTGTGCCCGTGCATTCTGCATGACGCTTCTCTCTCATTCTTCGGTCTCTCCCTTTATTCCTAGCAACATTGCGTTTTGGTGTGGCTCTGCGATGCTACACGTCAGCATTCTGTGACGAACAGAGTAGAAGGGAAAATCCCCTCGAAGAAGGCAGCTAGAAGTCCGAGGAGCGGCACACGTTGTGCTTTCAGGGAGGACGTTCCAGAAAGTCGAGAGCTGTGGATTCTTTCCTGCGGAGGAAAAAACCCCTGTTTTCAGGCAATGCAGTACGCTGAATTCGCTCGTTCTCGGCATCGCAATTCCGCGATTTCGCTCTCGTGCGTCGAAAGCGGCACTCGCGCTGAACCGCTCCGGAGAGTTTGCAGTTGCTGGCCGGTACATCGCGGTTCTCCCCGAACGCCGCTTTCAGGCTTCAGCAGCGGTCTCGTTTCTCTCGGATGCCGAGAAAGAGCGACTTCAGCCGGATGCTTTTCTGCGACGAGCGGCTTCTTCTGCGCACATCGCAAAGGAGCGCTTCTGACTTCTCCTTGTGCCCGTGCATTCTGCATGACGCTTCTCTCTCATTCTTCGGTCTCTCCCTTTATTCCTAGCAACATTGCGTTTTGGTGTGGCTCTCCGATGCTACACGTCAGCATTCTGTGACGAAGAGAGTAGAAGGGAAAATCCCCTCTAAGAAGGCAGCTAGAAGTCCGAGGAGCGGCACACGTTGTGCTTTCAGGGAGGACGTTCCAGAAAGTCGAGAGCTGTGGATTCTTTCCTGCGGAGGAAAAAACCCCTGTTTTCAGGCAATGCAGTACGCTGAATTCGCTCGTTCTCGGCATCGCAATTCCGCGATTTCGCTCTCGTGCGTCCAAAGCGGCACTCGCGCTGAACCGCTCCGGAGAGTTTGCAGTTGCTGGCCGCGAAATCGCGGTTCTCCCCGAACGCCGCTTTCAGGCTTCAGCAGCGGTCTCGTTTCTCTCGGATGCCGAGAAAGAGCGACTTCAGCCGGATGCTTTTCTGCGACGAGCGGCTTCTTCTGCGCACATCGCAAAGGAGCGCTTCTGACTTCTCCTTGTGCCCGTGCATTCTGTATGACGCTTCTCTCTCCTTCTTCTGCCATTCCCTTTATTCCTAGCAACATTGCGTTTTGGTGTGGCTCTGCGATGCTACACGTCAGCATTCTGTGACGAAGAGAGTAGAAGGCAAAATCCCCTCGAAGAAGGCAGCTAGAAGTCCGAGGAGCGGCACACGTTGTGCTTTCAGGGAGGACGTTCCAGAAAGTCGAGAGCTGTGGATTCTTTCCTGCGGAGGAAAAAACCCCTGTTTTCAGGCAATGCAGTACGCTGAATTCGCTCGTTCTCGGCATCGCAATTCCGCGATTTCGCTCTCGTGCGTCGAAAGCGGCACTCGCGCTGAACCGCTCCGGAGAGTTTGCAGTTGCTGGCCGGTACATCGCGGTTCTCCCCGAACGCCGCTTTCAGGCTTCAGCAGCGGTCTCGTTTCTCTCGGATGCCGAGAAAGAGCGACTTCAGCCGGATGCTTTTCTGCGACGAGCGGCTTCTTCTGCGCACATCGCAAAGGAGCGCTTCTGACTTCTCCTTGTGCCCGTGCATTCTGCATGACGCTTCTCTCTCATTCTTCGGTCTCTCCCTTTATTCCTAGCAACATTGCGTTTTGGTGTGGCTCTCCGATGCTACACGTCAGCATTCTGTGACGAAGAGAGTAGAAGGGAAAATCCCCTCGAAGAAGGCAGCTAGAAGTCCGAGGAGCGGCACACGTTGTGCTTTCAGGGAGGACGTTCCAGAAAGTCGAGAGCTGTGGATTCTTTCCTGCGGAGGAAAAAACCCCTGTTTTCAGGCAATGCAGTACGCTGAATTCGCTCGTTCTCGGCATCGCAATTCCGCGATTTCGCTCTCGTGCGTCGAAAGCGGCACTCGCGCTGAACCGCTCCGGAGAGTTTGCAGTTGCTGGCCGGTACATCGCGGTTCTCCCCGAACGCCGCTTTCAGGCTTCAGCAGCGGTCTCGTTTCTCTCGGATGCCGAGAAAGAGCGACTTCAGCCGGATGCTTTTCTGCGACGAGCGGCTTCTTCTGCGCACATCGCAAAGGAGCGCTTCTGACTTCTCCTTGTGCCCGTGCATTCTGTATGACGCTTCTCTCTCCTTCTTCTGCCATTCCCTTTATTCCTAGCAACATTGCGTTTTGGTGTGGCTCTGCGATGCTACACGTCAGCATTCTGTGACGAAGAGAGTAGAAGGCAAAATCCCCTCGAAGAAGGCAGCTAGAAGTCCGAGGAGCGGCACACGTTGTGCTTTCAGGGAGGACGTTCCAGAAAGTCGAGAGCTGTGGATTCTTTCCTGCGGAGGAAAAAACCCCTGTTTTCAGGCAATGCAGTACGCTGAATTCGCTCGTTCTCGGCATCGCAATTCCGCGATTTCGCTCTCGTGCGTCGAAAGCGGCACTCGCGCTGAACCGCTCCGGAGAGTTTGCAGTTGCTGGCCGCGAAATCGCGGTTCTCCCCGAACGCCGCTTTCAGCCTTCAGCAGCGGTCTCGTTTCTCTCGGATGCCGAGAAAGAGCGACTTCAGCCGGATGCTTTTCTGCGACGAGCGGCTTCTTCTGCGCACATCGCAAAGGAGCGCTTCTGACTTCTCCTTGTGCCCGTGCATTCTGCATGACGCTTCTCTCTCATTCTTCGGTCTCTCCCTTTATTCCTAGCAACATTGCGTTTTGGTGTGGCTCTGCGATGCTACACGTCAGCATTCTGTGACGAACAGAGTAGAAGGGAAAATCCCCTCGAAGAAGGCAGCTAGAAGTCCGAGGAGCGGCACACGTTGTGCTTTCAGGGAGGACGTTCCAGAAAGTCGAGAGCTGTGGATTCTTTCCTGCGGAGGAAAAAACCCCTGTTTTCAGGCAATGCAGTACGCTGAATTCGCTCGTTCTCGGCATCGCAATTCCGCGATTTCGCTCTCGTGCGTCGAAAGCGGCACTCGCGCTGAACCGCTCCGGAGAGTTTGCAGTTGCTGGCCGCGAAATCGCGGTTCTCCCCGAACGCCGCTTTCAGGCTTCAGCAGCGGTCTCGTTTCTCTCGGATGCCGAGAAAGAGCGACTTCAGCCGGATGCTTTTCTGCGACGAGCGGCTTCTTCTGCGCACATCGCAAAGGAGCGCTTCTGACTTCTCCTTGTGCCCGTGCATTCTGCATGACGCTTCTCTCTCCTTCTTCTGCCATTCCCTTTATTCCTAGCAACATTGCGTTTTGGTGTGGCTCTCCGATGCTACACGTCAGCATTCTGTGACGAAGAGAGTAGAAGGGAAAATCCCCTCGAAGAAGGCAGCTAGAAGTCCGAGGAGCGGCACACGTTGTGCTTTCAGGGAGGACGTTCCAGAAAGTCGAGAGCTGTGGATTCTTTCCTGCGCAGAAAAAAACCCCTGTTTTCAGGCAATGCAGTACGCTGAATTCGCTCGTTCTCGGCATCGCAATTCCGCGATTTCGCTCTCGTGCGTCGAAAGCGGCACTCGCGCTGAACCGCTCCGGAGAGTTTGCAGTTGCTGGCCGCGAAATCGCGGTTCTCCCCGAACGCCGCTTTCAGCCTTCAGCAGCGGTCTCGTTTCTCTCGGATGCCGAGAAAGAGCGACTTCAGCCGGATGCTTTTCTGCGACGAGCGGCTTCTTCTGCGCACATCGCAAAGGAGCGCTTCTGACTTCTCCTTGTGCCCGTGCATTCTGCATGACGCTTCTCTCTCATTCTTCGGTCTCTCCCTTTATTCCTAGCAACATTGCGTTTTGGTGTGGCTCTGCGATGCTACACGTCAGCATTCTGTGACGAACAGAGTAGAAGGGAAAATCCCCTCGAAGAAGGCAGCTAGAAGTCCGAGGAGCGGCACACGTTGTGCTTTCAGGGAGGACGTTCCAGAAAGTCGAGAGCTGTGGATTCTTTCCTGCGGAGGAAAAAACCCCTGTTTTCAGGCAATGCAGTACGCTGAATTCGCTCGTTCTCGGCATCGCAATTCCGCGATTTCGCTCTCGTGCGTCGAAAGCGGCACTCGCGCTGAACCGCTCCGGAGAGTTTGCAGTTGCTGGCCGGTACATCGCGGTTCTCCCCGAACGCCGCTTTCAGGCTTCAGCAGCGGTCTCGTTTCTCTCGGATGCCGAGAAAGAGCGACTTCAGCCGGATGCTTTTCTGCGACGAGCGGCTTCTTCTGCGCACATCGCAAAGGAGCGCTTCTGACTTCTCCTTGTGCCCGTGCATTCTGCATGACGCTTCTCTCTCATTCTTCGGTCTCTCCCTTTATTCCTAGCAACATTGCGTTTTGGTGTGGCTCTCCGATGCTACACGTCAGCATTCTGTGACGAAGAGAGTAGAAGGGAAAATCCCCTCGAAGAAGGCAGCTAGAAGTCCGAGGAGCGGCACACGTTGTGCTTTCAGGGAGGACGTTCCAGAAAGTCGAGAGCTGTGGATTCTTTCCTGCGGAGGAAAAAACCCCTGTTTTCAGGCAATGCAGTACGCTGAATTCGCTCGTTCTCGGCATCGCAATTCCGCGATTTCGCTCTCGTGCGTCCAAAGCGGCACTCGCGCTGAACCGCTCCGGAGAGTTTGCAGTTGCTGGCCGCGAAATCGCGGTTCTCCCCGAACGCCGCTTTCAGGCTTCAGCAGCGGTCTCGTTTCTCTCGGATGCCGAGAAAGAGCGACTTCAGCCGGATGCTTTTCTGCGACGAGCGGCTTCTTCTGCGCACATCGCAAACGAGCGCTTCTGACTTCTCCTTGTGCCCGTGCATTCTGCATGACGCTTCTCTCTCATTCTTCGGTCTCTCCCTTTATTCCTAGCAACATTGCGTTTTGGTGTGGCTCTGCGATGCTACACGTCAGCATTCTGTGACGAAGAGAGTAGAAGGCAAAATCCCCTCGAAGAAGGCAGCTAGAAGTCCGAGGAGCGGCACACGTTGTGCTTTCAGGGAGGACGTTCCAGAAAGTCGAGAGCTGTGGATTCTTTCCTGCGGAGGAAAAAACCCCTGTTTTCAGGCAATGCAGTACGCTGAATTCGCTCGTTCTCGGCATCGCAATTCCGCGATTTCGCTCTCGTGCGTCGAAAGCGGCACTCGCGCTGAACCGCTCCGGAGAGTTTGCAGTTGCTGGCCGCGAAATCGCGGTTCTCCCCGAACGCCGCTTTCAGCCTTCAGCAGCGGTCTCGTTTCTCTCGGATGCCGAGAAAGAGCGACTTCAGCCGGATGCTTTTCTGCGACGAGCGGCTTCTTCTGCGCACATCGCAAAGGAGCGCTTCTGACTTCTCCTTGTGCCCGTGCATTCTGCATGACGCTTCTCTCTCATTCTTCGGTCTCTCCCTTTATTCCTAGCAACATTGCGTTTTGGTGTGGCTCTGCGATGCTACACGTCAGCATTCTGTGACGAACAGAGTAGAAGGGAAAATCCCCTCGAAGAAGGCAGCTAGAAGTCCGAGGAGCGGCACACGTTGTGCTTTCAGGGAGGACGTTCCAGAAAGTCGAGAGCTGTGGATTCTTTCCTGCGGAGGAAAAAACCCCTGTTTTCAGGCAATGCAGTACGCTGAATTCGCTCGTTCTCGGCATCGCAATTCCGCGATTTCGCTCTCGTGCGTCGAAAGCGGCACTCGCGCTGAACCGCTCCGGAGAGTTTGCAGTTGCTGGCCGGTACATCGCGGTTCTCCCCGAACGCCGCTTTCAGCCTTCAGCAGCGGTCTCGTTTCTCTCGGATGCCGAGAAAGAGCGACTTCAGCCGGATGCTTTTCTGCGACGAGCGGCTTCTTCTGCGCACATCGCAAAGGAGCGCTTCTGACTTCTCCTTGTGCCCGTGCATTCTGCATGACGCTTCTCTCTCATTCTTCGGTCTCTCCCTTTATTCCTAGCAACATTGCGTTTTGGTGTGGCTCTCCGATGCTACACGTCAGCATTCTGTGACGAAGAGAGTAGAAGGGAAAATCCCCTCGAAGAAGGCAGCTAGAAGTCCGAGGAGCGGCACACGTTGTGCTTTCAGGGAGGACGTTCCAGAAAGTCGAGAGCTGTGGATTCTTTCCTGCGGAGGAAAAAACCCCTGTTTTCAGGCAATGCAGTACGCTGAATTCGCTCGTTCTCGGCATCGCAATTCCGCGATTTCGCTCTCGTGCGTCCAAAGCGGCACTCGCGCTGAACCGCTCCGGAGAGTTTGCAGTTGCTGGCCGGTACATCGCGGTTCTCCCCGAACGCCGCTTTCAGGCTTCAGCAGCGGTCTCGTTTCTCTCGGATGCCGAGAAAGAGCGACTTCAGCCGGATGCTTTTCTGCGACGAGCGGCTTCTTCTGCGCACATCGCAAAGGAGCGCTTCTGACTTCTCCTTGTGCCCGTGCATTCTGTATGACGCTTCTCTCTCCTTCTTCTGCCATTCCCTTTATTCCTAGCAACATTGCGTTTTGGTGTGGCTCTGCGATGCTACACGTCAGCATTCTGTGACGAAGAGAGTAGAAGGCAAAATCCCCTCGAAGAAGGCAGCTAGAAGTCCGAGGAGCGGCACACGTTGTGCTTTCAGGGAGGACGTTCCAGAAAGTCGAGAGCTGTGGATTCTTTCCTGCGGAGGAAAAAACCCCTGTTTTCAGGCAATGCAGTACGCTGAATTCGCTCGTTCTCGGCATCGCAATTCCGCGATTTCGCTCTCGTGCGTCGAAAGCGGCACTCGCGCTGAACCGCTCCGGAGAGTTTGCAGTTGCTGGCCGCGAAATCGCGGTTCTCCCCGAACGCCGCTTTCAGCCTTCAGCAGCGGTCTCGTTTCTCTCGGATGCCGAGAAAGAGCGACTTCAGCCGGATGCTTTTCTGCGACGAGCGGCTTCTTCTGCGCACATCGCAAACGAGCGCTTCTGACTTCTCCTTGTGCCCGTGCATTCTGCATGACGCTTCTCTCTCATTCTTCGGTCTCTCCCTTTATTCCTAGCAACATTGCGTTTTGGTGTGGCTCTGCGATGCTACACGTCAGCATTCTGTGACGAACAGAGTAGAAGGCAAAATCCCCTCGAAGAAGGCAGCTAGAAGTCCGAGGAGCGGCACACGTTGTGCTTTCAGGGAGGACGTTCCAGAAAGTCGAGAGCTGTGGATTCTTTCCTGCGGAGGAAAAAACCCCTGTTTTCAGGCAATGCAGTACGCTGAATTCGCTCGTTCTCGGCATCGCAATTCCGCGATTTCGCTCTCGTGCGTCGAAAGCGGCACTCGCGCTGAACCGCTCCGGAGAGTTTGCAGTTGCTGGCCGCGAAATCGCGGTTCTCCCCGAACGCCGCTTTCAGGCTTCAGCAGCGGTCTCGTTTCTCTCGGATGCCGAGAAAGAGCGACTTCAGCCGGATGCTTTTCTGCGACGAGCGGCTTCTTCTGCGCACATCGCAAAGGAGCGCTTCTGACTTCTCCTTGTGCCCGTGCATTCTGCATGACGCTTCTCTCTCCTTCTTCTGCCATTCCCTTTATTCCTAGCAACATTGCGTTTTGGTGTGGCTCTCCGATGCTACACGTCAGCATTCTGTGACGAAGAGAGTAGAAGGGAAAATCCCCTCGAAGAAGGCAGCTAGAAGTCCGAGGAGCGGCACACGTTGTGCTTTCAGGGAGGACGTTCCAGAAAGTCGAGAGCTGTGGATTCTTTCCTGCGCAGAAAAAAACCCCTGTTTTCAGGCAATGCAGTACGCTGAATTCGCTCGTTCTCGGCATCGCAATTCCGCGATTTCGCTCTCGTGCGTCGAAAGCGGCACTCGCGCTGAACCGCTCCGGAGAGTTTGCAGTTGCTGGCCGCGAAATCGCGGTTCTCCCCGAACGCCGCTTTCAGCCTTCAGCAGCGGTCTCGTTTCTCTCGGATGCCGAGAAAGAGCGACTTCAGCCGGATGCTTTTCTGCGACGAGCGGCTTCTTCTGCGCACATCGCAAAGGAGCGCTTCTGACTTCTCCTTGTGCCCGTGCATTCTGCATGACGCTTCTCTCTCATTCTTCGGTCTCTCCCTTTATTCCTAGCAACATTGCGTTTTGGTGTGGCTCTGCGATGCTACACGTCAGCATTCTGTGACGAACAGAGTAGAAGGGAAAATCCCCTCGAAGAAGGCAGCTAGAAGTCCGAGGAGCGGCACACGTTGTGCTTTCAGGGAGGACGTTCCAGAAAGTCGAGAGCTGTGGATTCTTTCCTGCGGAGGAAAAAACCCCTGTTTTCAGGCAATGCAGTACGCTGAATTCGCTCGTTCTCGGCATCGCAATTCCGCGATTTCGCTCTCGTGCGTCGAAAGCGGCACTCGCGCTGAACCGCTCCGGAGAGTTTGCAGTTGCTGGCCGCGAAATCGCGGTTCTCCCCGAACGCCGCTTTCAGCCTTCAGCAGCGGTCTCGTTTCTCTCGGATGCCGAGAAAGAGCGACTTCAGCCGGATGCTTTTCTGCGACGAGCGGCTTCTTCTGCGCACATCGCAAAGGAGCGCTTCTGACTTCTCCTTGTGCCCGTGCATTCTGCATGACGCTTCTCTCTCATTCTTCGGTCTCTCCCTTTATTCCTAGCAACATTGCGTTTTGGTGTGGCTCTCCGATGCTACACGTCAGCATTCTGTGACGAAGAGAGTAGAAGGGAAAATCCCCTCGAAGAAGGCAGCTAGAAGTCCGAGGAGCGGCACACGTTGTGCTTTCAGGGAGGACGTTCCAGAAAGTCGAGAGCTGTGGATTCTTTCCTGCGGAGGAAAAAACCCCTGTTTTCAGGCAATGCAGTACGCTGAATTCGCTCGTTCTCGGCATCGCAATTCCGCGATTTCGCTCTCGTGCGTCCAAAGCGGCACTCGCGCTGAACCGCTCCGGAGAGTTTGCAGTTGCTGGCCGCGAAATCGCGGTTCTCCCCGAACGCCGCTTTCAGGCTTCAGCAGCGGTCTCGTTTCTCTCGGATGCCGAGAAAGAGCGACTTCAGCCGGATGCTTTTCTGCGACGAGCGGCTTCTTCTGCGCACATCGCAAAGGAGCGCTTCTGACTTCTCCTTGTGCCCGTGCATTCTGTATGACGCTTCTCTCTCCTTCTTCTGCCATTCCCTTTATTCCTAGCAACATTGCGTTTTGGTGTGGCTCTGCGATGCTACACGTCAGCATTCTGTGACGAAGAGAGTAGAAGGCAAAATCCCCTCGAAGAAGGCAGCTAGAAGTCCGAGGAGCGGCACACGTTGTGCTTTCAGGGAGGACGTTCCAGAAAGTCGAGAGCTGTGGATTCTTTCCTGCGGAGGAAAAAACCCCTGTTTTCAGGCAATGCAGTACGCTGAATTCGCTCGTTCTCGGCATCGCAATTCCGCGATTTCGCTCTCGTGCGTCGAAAGCGGCACTCGCGCTGAACCGCTCCGGAGAGTTTGCAGTTGCTGGCCGCGAAATCGCGGTTCTCCCCGAACGCCGCTTTCAGCCTTCAGCAGCGGTCTCGTTTCTCTCGGATGCCGAGAAAGAGCGACTTCAGCCGGATGCTTTTCTGCGACGAGCGGCTTCTTCTGCGCACATCGCAAAGGAGCGCTTCTGACTTCTCCTTGTGCCCGTGCATTCTGCATGACGCTTCTCTCTCATTCTTCGGTCTCTCCCTTTATTCCTAGCAACATTGCGTTTTGGTGTGGCTCTGCGATGCTACACGTCAGCATTCTGTGACGAACAGAGTAGAAGGGAAAATCCCCTCGAAGAAGGCAGCTAGAAGTCCGAGGAGCGGCACACGTTGTGCTTTCAGGGAGGACGTTCCAGAAAGTCGAGAGCTGTGGATTCTTTCCTGCGGAGGAAAAAACCCCTGTTTTCAGGCAATGCAGTACGCTGAATTCGCTCGTTCTCGGCATCGCAATTCCGCGATTTCGCTCTCGTGCGTCGAAAGCGGCACTCGCGCTGAACCGCTCCGGAGAGTTTGCAGTTGCTGGCCGGTACATCGCGGTTCTCCCCGAACGCCGCTTTCAGGCTTCAGCAGCGGTCTCGTTTCTCTCGGATGCCGAGAAAGAGCGACTTCAGCCGGATGCTTTTCTGCGACGAGCGGCTTCTTCTGCGCACATCGCAAAGGAGCGCTTCTGACTTCTCCTTGTGCCCGTGCATTCTGCATGACGCTTCTCTCTCATTCTTCGGTCTCTCCCTTTATTCCTAGCAACATTGCGTTTTGGTGTGGCTCTCCGATGCTACACGTCAGCATTCTGTGACGAAGAGAGTAGAAGGGAAAATCCCCTCGAAGAAGGCAGCTAGAAGTCCGAGGAGCGGCACACGTTGTGCTTTCAGGGAGGACGTTCCAGAAAGTCGAGAGCTGTGGATTCTTTCCTGCGGAGGAAAAAACCCCTGTTTTCAGGCAATGCAGTACGCTGAATTCGCTCGTTCTCGGCATCGCAATTCCGCGATTTCGCTCTCGTGCGTCCAAAGCGGCACTCGCGCTGAACCGCTCCGGAGAGTTTGCAGTTGCTGGCCGGTACATCGCGGTTCTCCCCGAACGCCGCTTTCAGGCTTCAGCAGCGGTCTCGTTTCTCTCGGATGCCGAGAAAGAGCGACTTCAGCCGGATGCTTTTCTGCGACGAGCGGCTTCTTCTGCGCACATCGCAAAGGAGCGCTTCTGACTTCTCCTTGTGCCCGTGCATTCTGTATGACGCTTCTCTCTCCTTCTTCTGCCATTCCCTTTATTCCTAGCAACATTGCGTTTTGGTGTGGCTCTGCGATGCTACACGTCAGCATTCTGTGACGAAGAGAGTAGAAGGCAAAATCCCCTCGAAGAAGGCAGCTAGAAGTCCGAGGAGCGGCACACGTTGTGCTTTCAGGGAGGACGTTCCAGAAAGTCGAGAGCTGTGGATTCTTTCCTGCGGAGGAAAAAACCCCTGTTTTCAGGCAATGCAGTACGCTGAATTCGCTCGTTCTCGGCATCGCAATTCCGCGATTTCGCTCTCGTGCGTCGAAAGCGGCACTCGCGCTGAACCGCTCCGGAGAGTTTGCAGTTGCTGGCCGCGAAATCGCGGTTCTCCCCGAACGCCGCTTTCAGCCTTCAGCAGCGGTCTCGTTTCTCTCGGATGCCGAGAAAGAGCGACTTCAGCCGGATGCTTTTCTGCGACGAGCGGCTTCTTCTGCGCACATCGCAAACGAGCGCTTCTGACTTCTCCTTGTGCCCGTGCATTCTGCATGACGCTTCTCTCTCATTCTTCGGTCTCTCCCTTTATTCCTAGCAACATTGCGTTTTGGTGTGGCTCTGCGATGCTACACGTCAGCATTCTGTGACGAACAGAGTAGAAGGGAAAATCCCCTCGAAGAAGGCAGCTAGAAGTCCGAGGAGCGGCACACGTTGTGCTTTCAGGGAGGACGTTCCAGAAAGTCGAGAGCTGTGGATTCTTTCCTGCGGAGGAAAAAACCCCTGTTTTCAGGCAATGCAGTACGCTGAATTCGCTCGTTCTCGGCATCGCAATTCCGCGATTTCGCTCTCGTGCGTCGAAAGCGGCACTCGCGCTGAACCGCTCCGGAGAGTTTGCAGTTGCTGGCCGCGAAATCGCGGTTCTCCCCGAACGCCGCTTTCAGGCTTCAGCAGCGGTCTCGTTTCTCTCGGATGCCGAGAAAGAGCGACTTCAGCCGGATGCTTTTCTGCGACGAGCGGCTTCTTCTGCGCACATCGCAAAGGAGCGCTTCTGACTTCTCCTTGTGCCCGTGCATTCTGCATGACGCTTCTCTCTCCTTCTTCTGCCATTCCCTTTATTCCTAGCAACATTGCGTTTTGGTGTGGCTCTCCGATGCTACACGTCAGCATTCTGTGACGAAGAGAGTAGAAGGGAAAATCCCCTCGAAGAAGGCAGCTAGAAGTCCGAGGAGCGGCACACGTTGTGCTTTCAGGGAGGACGTTCCAGAAAGTCGAGAGCTGTGGATTCTTTCCTGCGCAGAAAAAAACCCCTGTTTTCAGGCAATGCAGTACGCTGAATTCGCTCGTTCTCGGCATCGCAATTCCGCGATTTCGCTCTCGTGCGTCGAAAGCGGCACTCGCGCTGAACCGCTCCGGAGAGTTTGCAGTTGCTGGCCGCGAAATCGCGGTTCTCCCCGAACGCCGCTTTCAGCCTTCAGCAGCGGTCTCGTTTCTCTCGGATGCCGAGAAAGAGCGACTTCAGCCGGATGCTTTTCTGCGACGAGCGGCTTCTTCTGCGCACATCGCAAAGGAGCGCTTCTCACTTCTCCTTGTGCCCGTGCATTCTGCATGACGCTTCTCTCTCATTCTTCGGTCTCTCCCTTTATTCCTAGCAACATTGCGTTTTGGTGTGGCTCTGCGATGCTACACGTCAGCATTCTGTGACGAACAGAGTAGAAGGGAAAATCCCCTCGAAGAAGGCAGCTAGAAGTCCGAGGAGCGGCACACGTTGTGCTTTCAGGGAGGACGTTCCAGAAAGTCGAGAGCTGTGGATTCTTTCCTGCGGAGGAAAAAACCCCTGTTTTCAGGCAATGCAGTACGCTGAATTCGCTCGTTCTCGGCATCGCAATTCCGCGATTTCGCTCTCGTGCGTCGAAAGCGGCACTCGCGCTGAACCGCTCCGGAGAGTTTGCAGTTGCTGGCCGCGAAATCGCGGTTCTCCCCGAACGCCGCTTTCAGGCTTCAGCAGCGGTCTCGTTTCTCTCGGATGCCGAGAAAGAGCGACTTCAGCCGGATGCTTTTCTGCGACGAGCGGCTTCTTCTGCGCACATCGCAAAGGAGCGCTTCTGACTTCTCCTTGTGCCCGTGCATTCTGCATGACGCTTCTCTCTCCTTCTGCCTTTCCCTTTATTCCTAGCAACATTGCGTTTTGGTGTGGCTCTGCGATGCTACACGTCAGCATTCTGTGACGAAGAGAGTAGAAGGCAAAATCCCCTCGAAGAAGGCAGCTAGAAGTCCGAGGAGCGGCACACGTTGTGCTTTCAGGGAAGACGTTACAGAAAGTCGAGAGCTGTGGATTCTTTCCTGCGGAGGAAAAAACCCCTGTTTTCAGGCAATGCAGTACGCTGAATTCGCTCGTTCTCGGCATCGCAATTCCGCGATTTCGCTCTCGTGCGTCGAAAGCGGCACTCGCGCTGAACCGCTCCGGAGAGTTTGCAGTTGCTGGCCGCGAAATCGCAGTTCTCCCCGAACGCCGCTTTCAGGCTTCAGCAGCGGTCTCGTTTCTCTCGGATGCCGAGAAAGAGCGACTTCAGCCGGATGCTTTTCTGCGACGAGCGGCTTCTTCTGCGCACATCGCAAAGGAGCGCTTCTCACTTCTCCTTGTGCCCGTGCATTCTGCATGACGCTTCTCTCTCATTCTTCTGTCTCTCCCTTTATTCCTAGCAACATTGCATTTTGGTGTGGCTCTGCGATGCCACACGTCAGCATTCTGTGACGAAGAGAGTAGAAGGCAAAATCCCCTCGAAGAAGGCAGCTAGAAGTCCGAGGAGCGGCACACGTTGTGCTTTCAGGGAGGACGTTCCAGAAAATCGAGAGCTGTGGATTCTTTCCTGCGCAGAAAAAAACCCCTGTTTTCAGGCAATGCAGTATGCGGAATTCGCTCGTTCTCGGCATCGCAATTCCGCGATTTCGCTCTCGTGCGTCGAAAGCGGCACTCGCGCTGAACCGCTCCGGAGAGTTTGCAGTTGCTGGCCGCGAAATCGCGGTTCTCCCCGAACGCCGCTTTCGGGCTTCAGCAGCGGTCTCGTTTCTCTCGGATGCCGAGAAAGAGCGACTTCAGCCGGATGCTTTTCTGCGACGAGCGGCTTCTTCTGCGCACATCGCAAAGGTGCGCTTCTGACTTCTCCTTGTGCCCGTGCATTCTGCATGACGCTTCTCTCTCCTTCTTCTGCCTTTCCCTTTATTCCTAGCAACATTGCGTTTTGGTGTGGCTCTGCGATGCTACACGTCAGCATTCTGTGACGAAGAGAGTAGAAGGGAAAATCCCCTCTAAGAAGGCAGCTAGAAGTCCGAGGAGCGGCACACGTTGTGCTTTCAGGGAGGACGTTCCAGAAAGTCGAGAGCTGTGGATTCTTTCCTGCGGAGGAAAAAACCCCTGTTTTCAGGCAATGCAGTACGCTGAATTCGCTCGTTCTCGGCATCGCAATTCCGCGATTTCGCTCTCGTGCGTCGAAAGCGGCACTCGCGCTGAACCGCACCGGAGAGTTTGCAGTTGCTGGCCGCGAAATCGCGGTTCTCCCCGAACGCCGCTTTCAGGCTTCAGCAGCGGTCTCGTTTCTCTCGGATGCCGAGAAAGAGCGACTTCAGCCGGATGCTTTTCTGCGACGAGCGGCTTCTTCTGCGCACATCGCAAAGGAGCGCTTCTCACTTCTCCTTGTGCCCGTGCATTCTGCATGACGCTTCTCTCTCATTCTTCTGCCTTTCCCTTTATTCCTAGCAACATTGCGTTCTGGTGTGGCTCTGCGATGCTACACGTCAGCATTCTGTGACGAAGAGAGTAGAAGGCAAAATCCCCTCTAAGAAGGCAGCTAGAAGTCCGAGGAGCGGCACACGATGTGCTTTCAGGGAGGACGTTCCAGAAAGTCGAGAGCTGTGGATTCTTTCCTGCGGAGGAAAAAACCCCTGTTTTCAGGCAATGCAGTACGCTGAATTCGCTCGTTCTCGGCATCGCAATTCCGCGATTTCGCTCTCGTGCGTCGAAAGCGGCACTCGCGCTGAACCGCTCCGGAGAGTTTGAGTTGCTGGAATCTGCTCCATGGTCGCCTTGTGTACAGGCAGAATCCTCCACGCTGTGCTCCGTAGGAAGTGCATTGATCTTTCTTTCGACTGACACTTGGCATTCGTAAGGAGTACGACCTTACAATCCAAAATACCAAATTACTCAGAAATATCACATTGTCATCTAGAATTACCAGTCTCATTCCACGAATTTGAGCTTTTCACATCAGAAATATCAGCATTCTCCAAAAAAAAAGATATTTTCCAAAGGAATATCACTTTTGTCCTTAATATCGAAATTGTTCCCCGGAAATCACAATTTTCTGAACTCGTTTGAAAGGGTAGGATCATAAACTTGTGAAAAACGTGGTATTTCTGGAAGAAAACGCCACACCTAGGGGAAAAATAAATTATCTGTGAGAAAAATGACAAATATATCTCCTACAAATGCTATATCTGAGGGAAAATGTCATTTTTAAAATTTTTTCGGAGAAATTAAACAGCGCACCTAGAGAAAACTGGAGCATTTAAATGACACATTCCAATGAGGGGAGAAAATACCATATTCCAGAAAAAGAAATCATATTTCCAAAAGCTATGCAGTATTTCTGAAAGAAAATGCAGTATTTCTAGGGGAATATTACCAAAAGAAAAAGAAAGGTATTTCTGGGAAAACTGTTGTTTCGGGGAGATGGTAGCATCCTTGGTTGGAAAATGACAGGTGTTTGTGAGAAAGCTGGTATTTTGGGGAAAAGGCCGTTTTCTAAGAATAAGCCTGTATTTCTGGGGGAATGTCTGCCATCTTTGGGAGAAAGCTGGTCTTTCTAGGAGAAAAGGCCATTTAGATGGGAGTAAGTGTGATCCTGAGGAGCGTCAAGTAGTATTCTTGGGATGAAACGGGAGGTATTTCTAAGAGCAGTGGTATCTCTGGGAGAAAATGTCTTGTTTTGGGAGATAATTTCCTATTTTGGGGAGCAGAAGCTGGTATTTCTGTGAAAAAATGCCATCTTGATGGGAGTAAGTGAGATCTTGAGGAGTGTAAAGCAGCATTTTTCTTAGAAAATGGGAGTTATTTCAGAGAGTCCTGCTATTTCTGGGAGAAAATGAGCTCTCTTGGGGATTAAAATGGTCTGTCTGTGATAAAATGCCACAATTCCGGGAGAAACGGTACTCTTGAGGAATGCAATCTTGTATATTCGGGAGGAAATGGGAAATATTCCGAAGAGTCTCCCAGAAATACTCTGGGAGAAAATGTCCTCTTTTTGGAGAAAATGTCATGTTGAGGATTGTATGTGAAGAAAGCTTCAGATATTGAAGAGACAACTGGTATTTCTGGCAGAAACACATTTGGGAGATGAAACGGCCGTCTGATTGTTAGGAGTGGGAAGTAGAGGACTTGGGAAGAAAAATGGAGTATTTCTAAGAAAGCTGGTATTTCTGGGAGAAAAGAAGGTATTTGCGGGGGAAAATGTCTTCTATTTTGGGGAATGCTGGCATGTCTGGAAGGAAATCTCTTTTTGGAGGAAACTGTGATATGAAGTCTGGAAAAGCCTGATGGTAAGTATCATCCGATGGAGTGTGAAGAAGTACTTGTGGTAGAAAATGTCATCTGTTTGGGAGAATGGTGGTATTTGTGGGAGAAAAGATCCTATTTCTGTTGGAAAACGTCACCTTTGGCATTGTCCTGTAGTGTTTTGTGGATGAAGCGTGAAGCATATGTAAGAAAAGCTGTATTTCTGGTAGAAAACGTCATCTGTTTGGGGAGAAAGCTGTTTTTTCAGGGAGCAAGTCTCCTTCTTTGGGGAGGAAATGTCCTCTTTCGGGTGGCCAAGTAGGACTTGTGGGAGGAAAAGCCACGGATTTGGGAGAAAGCTGGTATTAGTGGGAGGAAATGGCATAGGTCTGGAAGCAAGTGTCCTCTTTAGGATTGAAACGTGATAGTTGTGGTGGAGAATATCATGTGTTTGGACGAAAAGCAGTCTTTCTGGGAGATCATGTCATTGGATTGGAAAAGCTGTTATTTCTGGGAGCTACTGTCTTGTTTTTGGAAGCAAATGCCGTCCTTTGGGTGAAAAACAGGCATTACTGGGAGAATGTCAGTTCTTCTGAAGACAAGTGCTATTTCTGGGAGAGTCTGCCATCTTTGGTTGGAAAAGGTCCCACGTTGGAGAGAATGCTAGCATTTCTGGGAGAGAAGAGCATCTATGTTTGAAAAAGCAGGGAGTAGTGAGAGGAAAGGTGCTAGGGTTTGGGGTGAAAACAACACCTGGAGGGGATGAGCATGGTGTTTCTGGAAGACAAAGTCCAGTATTTCGGGGAGCAAAGTGGTCTTTCTGGGAGAAAATGTCCTGTTTTGGGGGATGAAAGTGGTATTTCTGGGAGAAAATGTCCAATTTCAGGGGAGAAAAGTGGAATTTGTGGGAGAAAATATCCTGTTTTGGGGAGAAAGCTGGTCTTTCTGGGAGAAAAGGCCCCATATTTGGAGAGAACTGGTCTATCTGGCCGCCAAGGCCATATTTCTGAGGAGAAAGCTGGTCTCTCTGGGTGAACGTGTCCTACTCTTGGGGCGAGAAATGGTATTTCTGGAAGAAAATGTGCAATGTAGTGGAGAAAAGAGGTATTTGTGGGTGAAACTTGCCTCTTTTGAGGCAGAAATCTGGTCTTTGTGGGGAAAATGTCCCATTTGGGGGGATAAAACTGGTATTTGTGGGAGAGACTGTCCTTACGTTGGGGGGCAAACTGGTATTTGTCGAAGAAAATGTCCTATTTCGGTGGAGAAAACTGGTATTTCTGGGAGAAACTGTCCTACGATTGGGGCGAAAACTGGTATTTCTAGAAGAAAATGTCCAGTTCAGCGGAGAAAGGTGGTATTTGTAGGTGAAACTTGCCTCTTTTGAAGTAGGAAACTGGTATTTGTGGGCGAATCTGCCCTATTTTGAGGCTGAAATCTGGTATTTGTGGGAGCAACTTCCCTCTTTTGGTGGAGAAAAGAGGTATTTCTGGGAGAACACGTTCTGTGTTTGTGAGAAAACTGCCATTTCTGGAAGAAAATGTCCACTCTGGGGGGAGAAAGCTGGTCTTTCTGGGAGCAATGGTCCTGTTCTGGGGAGAATACTGGCATTTCTGGGAGAGACTGTCCTATTGTCACGGAGCAAAGTGGTATTTGTGGGAGAAACTGTCCCATTTTGGGGTAGAAAATTGTGATGCTACAACTAAGAATGTCAATGTTAAGAGAAAACTGATATTTCTGGGAGAAACTGTCGTATCTGGGGGAGAAAAGTGGTATTTCCGGGAGAAAATGTCCAGCATCTGGGAGAGAAGAGGTATTTCTGGGAGAAACTGTCCTATTTCATGGAGGGAACCTGGTGTTTCCGTGAGAGAATGTCCTATTTTGGGGGAGAAAAGTGGTATTTCTGGGAGAAACTATGACATATTTTGGAGAAAGCTGGTCTTTCTGGGAGTAAACATCATCTATCTGCGAGAAAGCTGGCATTCCTGGCGGAAACTGCAATGTGATTGGGAGAAAACTGGTATTCCTGCGTGAAAATGTCATCTCTTTTGGAGTAAATGTCATAGTTGCTGTGGAAAAGCATGATTTCTGGGAAAATGCCATCTACTTGAGGAGAACACAGGTATTTCTCAGAGGAAATCTCCTCTATTTTGGTGAAAGCTGGTATTTCTGGGAGAGAATGTCCTATTTCTGGGCAGAAAGCTGGTATTTCTGGGAGAAAAGGTCCCATATTTGGGAGCAAACTGGTCTATCTGGCCGCCAAGGCCATATTTCTGGGGAGAAAGCTGGTATCTCTGGGAGAACCTGTCCTAATCTTGGGGCGAGAACTGGTATTTCTAGAAGAAAATGTGCAATGTAGTGGAGAAAAGAGGTATTTGTGGGTGAAACTTGCCTCTTGTGAGGCAGAAATCTGGTCTTTGTGGGAGCAAATGTCCTGTTTTGGGGAGAATCCTGGTATTTGTGGGAGAAAGTGTCCTGTTTTCATGGAGCACACTGGTCTTTGTGGGAGAAAATGTCCCCTTGTGGGGTAGAAAACTGTCATTCTGCAAAATAAGTCAAATCCTAAGAGAAAACTGGTCTTTGTGGGAGAAAATGTCCTATATTGGGGAGAAAACTGGTCTATCTGGCAAACAATGGCCTATTTCTGGGGAGAAAGCTGGTATTTTTAGGCCAAAATATCATCTGTTTGGGAAAAAGCAGGAATTTCTGGAAGAAGATGTCATCGATTTGGGAAACAGCTGATATTTCTGGTGGAAAATGTCCTCTCTTTTGGGAGAAGGCTGGTCTTTCTGGGCAAAAAGAGGGTATTTCTGGGGGGAAATGTGTTCTTTGGAGTTGCAGTGTGGTATTTCTGTGAGAAAATGCAATCGACAGGAGAGAAAAGTGGTACTTGGGCAGAATCTCTCCGATGTTTGGCTGAAAAACGTCACCTGGAACAGCTGAAAGTCGTATGTTTTGGAGAACATGTCAGTTCTTCTGAAGACAAGTGCTATTTCTGGGAGAGTCTGCCATCTTTGGTTGGAAAAGGTCCCACGTTGGAGAGAATGCTAGCATTTCTGGGAGAGAAGAGCATCTATGTTTGAAAAAGCAGGGAGTAGTGAGAGGAAAGGTGCTAGGGTTTGGGGTGAAAACAACACCTGGAGGGGATGAGCATGGTGTTTCTGGAAGACAAAGTCCTGTATTTTGGGGAGCAAAGTGGTCTTTCTGGGAGAAAATGTCCTGTTTTGGGGGATGAAAGTGGTATTTCTGGGAGAAAATGTCCAATTTCAGGGGAGAAAAGTGGAATTTGTGGGAGAAAATATCCTGTTTTGGGGAGAAAGCTGGTCTTTCTGGGAGAAAAGGCCCCATATTTGGAGAGAACTGGTCTATCTGGCCGCCAAGGCCATATTTCTGAGGAGAAAGCTGGTCTCTCTGGGTGAACGTGTCCTACTCTTGGGGCGAGAAATGGTATTTCTGGAAGAAAATGTGCAATGTAGTGGAGAAAAGAGGTATTTGTGGGTGAAACTTGCCTCTTTTGAGGCAGAAATCTGGTCTTTGTGGGGAAAATGTCCCATTTGGGGGGATAAAACTGGTATTTGTGGGAGAGACTGTCCTTACGTTGGGGGGCAAACTGGTATTTGTCGAAGAAAATGTCCTATTTCGGTGGAGAAAACTGGTATTTCTGGGAGAAACTGTCCTACTATTGGGGCGAAAACTGGTATTTCTAGAAGAAAATGTCCAGTTCAGCGGAGAAAGGTGGTATTTGTAGGTGAAACTTGCCTCTTTTGAAGTAGGAAACTGGTATTTGTGGGCGAATCTGCCCTATTTTGAGGCTGAAATCTGGTATTTGTGGGAGCAACTTCCCTCTTTTGGTGGAGAAAAGAGGTATTTCTGGGAGAACACGTTCTGTGTTTGGGAGAAAACTGCCATTTCTGGAAGAAAATGTCCACTCTGGGGGGAGAAAGCTGGTCTTTCTGGGAGCAATGGTCCTGTTCTGGGGAGAATACTGGCATTTCTGGGAGAGACTGTCCTATTGTCACGGAGCAAAGTGGTATTTGTGGGAGAAACTGTCCCATTTTGGGGTAGAAAATTGTGATGCTACAACTAAGAATGTCAATGTTAAGAGAAAACTGATATTTCTGGGAGAAACTGTCCTATCTGGGGGAGAAAAGTGGTATTTCCGGGAGAAAATGTCCAGCATCTGGGAGAGAAGAGGTATTTCTGGGAGAAACTGTCCTATTTCATGGAGGGAACCTGGTGTTTCCGTGAGAGAATGTCCTATTTTGGGGGAGAAAAGTGGTATTTCTGGGAGAAACTATGACATATTTTGGAGAAAGCTGGTCTTTCTGGGAGTAAACATCATCTATCTGCGAGAAAGCTGGCATTCCTGGCGGAAACTGCAATGTGATTGGGAGAAAACTGGTATTCCTGCGTGAAAATGTCATCTCTTTTGGAGTAAATGTCATAGTTGCTGTGGAAAAGCATGATTTCTGGGAAAATGCCATCTACTTGAGGAGAACACAGGTATTTCTCAGAGGAAATCTCCTCTATTTTGGTGAAAGCTGGTATTTCTGGGAGAGAATGTCCTATTTCTGGGCAGAAAGCTGGTATTTCTGGGAGAAAAGGTCCCATATTTGGGAGCAAACTGGTCTATCTGGCCGCCAAGGCCATATTTCTGGGGAGAAAGCTGGTATCTCTGGGAGAACCTGTCCTAATCTTGGGGCGAGAACTGGTATTTCTAGAAGAAAATGTGCAATGTAGTGGAGAAAAGAGGTGTTTGTGGGTGAAACTTGCCTCTTCTGAGGCAGAAATCTGGTCTTTGTGGGAGCAAATGTCCTGTTTTGGGGAGAATCCTGGTATTTGTGGGAGAAAGTGTCCTGTTTTCATGGAGCACACTGGTCTTTGTGGGAGAAAATGTCCCCTTGTGGGGTAGAAAACTGTCATTCTACAAAAGAAGTCAAATCCTAAGAGAAAACTGGTCTTTGTGGGAGAAAATGTCCTATATTGGGGAGAAAACTGGTCTATCTGGCAAACAATGGCCTATTTCTGGGGAGAAAGCTGGTATTTTTAGGCCAAAATATCATCTGTTTGGGAAAAAGCAGGAATTTCTGGAAGAAGATGTCATCGATTTGGGAAACAGCTGATATTTATTTTCTGGTGGAAAATGTCCTCTCTTTTGGGAGAAGGCTGGTCTTTCTGGGCAAAAAGAGGGTATTTCTGGGGGGAAATGTGTTCTTTGGAGTTGCAGTGTGGTATTTCTGTGAGAAAATGCAATCGACAGGAGAGAAAAGTGGTACTTGGGCAGAATCTCTCCGATGTTTGGCTGAAAAACGTCACCTGGAACAGCTGAAAGTCGTATGTTTTGGAGAACATGTCAGTTCTTCTGAAGACAAGTGCTATTTCTGGGAGAGTCTGCCATCTTTGGTTGGAAAAGGTCCCACGTTGGAGAGAATGCTAGCATTTCTGGGAGAGAAGAGCATCTATGTTTGAAAAAGCAGGGAGTAGTGAGAGGAAAGGTGCTAGGGTTTGGGGTGAAAACAACACCTGGAGGGAATGAGCATGGTGTTTCTGGAAGACAAAGTCCAGTATTTCGGGGAGCAAAGTGGTCTTTCTGGGAGAAAAAGTCATCTCTTAGGCAGAAAGCTGGTCTTTCTGTGGTCCAATGCCATATTCTTGATGGTAAGTATCATTGTGTGGAGTGTGAAGTAGTCCTTGTGGGATGAAATGCCATCTCTTTGGGAGAAAGGTGGTATGTTGTTGGGAAAATATCATCTATTTGGGAGAATAGTGGTATTTCTGAGAGAAAATATCCAGTTTTGGCACCCTTCTTTGAACCCGCTCCAGGGCCTCAATGTCTTTCTTGCAGTGAGGGGCCCAAAAGTGGACACAGTACTTGAGGTGCGGCCTCACCAGAGCTGAGGTCAGGGGGACAATCACTTGCCTGTTCCTGCTGGCAACACCGTTCCTGATGCAGGCCAGGATGCCATTGGCCTTCTTGGCCACCTGGGCACACTGCTGGCTCATGTTCAGTTGAGCATCAATCAACATCCCCAGGTCCACTTCCTCTACGCAGTCTTCTGCCCCAAGCCTGGAGCGTCGCCTGGGGTTGTTGTAGCCAAAGTGCAGGACCCGGCCTTTGGCCTTCTTGGAACTCATCCCATTGGCTTCAGCCCAGCTCTCCAGCCTGTCCAGATCCCTCTGGAGGGCCTCCCTACCCCCAGGCAGATCCACACTTCCAGCCAGCTTGGTGTCATCCGCAAACTTGCGGAGGGTGCACTCAGTGCCCTCATCCAGGTCATCGAGAAAGATCTCGAGGAGGACAGGCCCCAGCACCGACCCCTGGGGAACACCACTTGTGACCGCTCGCCAGCTGCATTTAGCTCCACTCACTACCACTCTTTGGGCCCGGCCTTCCAGCCACTTCCTTATCCAGCCAAAGCGTAGCCGTCCAAGCCACGGGCTGTCAGCTTCTGCAGGAGAATGCTGTGGGAGACAGTGTCCAAGGCCTTGCTGAAGTCTAGGTAGATTACATCAACAGCCTTTCTCTCGTCTACCAGATGGCTCACTAGTTTCTAGAAGGAGATCAGGTTGGTCCAACAGGATCAGCCCTTCATGAACCCATGCTGGTTAGGCCTGATCCCCTGCATGTCCCGCACATGCCGTGTCATCTCCCTCAAGACAATCCACTCCATAACCTTTCCTGGCACCGAGGTCAGGCTAACAAGCGCGTCGTTCCTCCTTACAATCCTTCTTAGAGATGGCAGTCACATTGACAAGCCTCCAGTCTTCTGGGACCAGTCAACAAAGTCACCAGTCAACAAAGCGCTGATAGATAATGGCGAGCGGTTCGGCTATCACCTGCGCCAGTTCCCTCAGCACTCTCGGGTGAATCCCATCCGGCCCCATGCACTTGTGACAGTCCAGCTGGACTAGTAGGTCTCTGACTGCGTCCTCCCGAATCGCGGGGAATTCTGCCTGCACTCCAGTCCAGACTACCAGGTCAGAGAGCGGAGTAGCCTGAGGATAACTGGTGTGACCTTTCAAGACAGGCATAAAGAAGGCATTCTGAACCTCTGCCTTTGCCATATCCTCAGTGCTCACATGACCAGCCTCATCTAGGAAAGAACGGAGATTCTCCTGAGTCCTCCTCATGCCGCTGATGTCTTTGTCAAAGGGCTCCTTGTTCCTTTGAAGCCCAGCGGCCAGGCTGAGTTCAAGCTGGGCCTTTCGGATTTTCCCTCCACACATCCCAGCAACTTCTCTTTCGGAGTCACGCGTCCCTTCTTCCACTGGACGTAGATTCTCTTCTTCTCCCGGAGCCTCAAGAAGCGCTCCCTGTTCATCCCTCCCCGCCGGTCTTCTTCCCTCCCCGCCGGCTCATTGTGCTGCTCGGGGGGACAGCCCGCTCCTGCGCCTTTCAGACTTCCTTCCTGAAGAGCCACCAGCTGGGCTGCTTTTAGCCTGGCAGAAAAGGCTCAAGGTTCACCTCACAGGTAAGAGGGAGCAGTGCTGACTCCAACCTGCTGCCTCAGCAGTCCTCCCACAAGCTGCCAGCTGCTGCCAGCCCCAGCACTGGCACAGGGCTTTTCCTGGCTTCAAAAAAGCCCTAACAAGAGCCATGTGCTCGGCCTTTTTGCTTTAGCTCCCTTACCCAGTGCGGTCTTCTTTATACAAATACAGCATTTTTCCCCAAATACCAGACACCTCGCAAATAGACAATATTTTTCAAAACAGATGCGATTATCTCCCAGAAATACCAGTTTCCTTAGAAATACCTCACAAATTCGACCAAAAATACGACACTACACTCCTCAAGATTGCACTTACTCCCATCAAGACGGCATTTTATCACAGAAATACCTGCTTCTGCCCCCCAAAATAGGACGTTTTCTCCCCCCAAAACAAGACATTTTCTCCCAGAAAGACCACTTCTCTTAGAAATACCTCCCGTTTCATCCCAAGAATACTACTTGACGCTCCTCAGGATCACACTTACTCCCATCTAAATGGCCTTTTCTCCCAGATACACCAGCTTTCTCCCAAATACACGACATTTTCTCCCACCAACACCCGTTTCCTCCCAAAGATGGCATATATTCCCCCAGAAACTCCTGCTTATTCTTCAAAATACGGCCCCAAAATACCAGCTGTCTCACAAACGCATGTCGTTTTCCAACCAAGCACGCTACTATCTCCCCGAAACAGCACTTTGATGAGAAATACCTGACATTTGGTCTCCAAAATACTTCGTGACACTCCTCCAGAGGTCGTTTTCCTCCGCTATTTACCGTGTTTTCTCCCCGAGAGACCACTTGGCACACCAAAAAGACCACCCTTGCTCTCCACTATAAGACATTCTTTCCCACCATTTCCCACTTTTTCTCCCTCACCTTTGTCCTTTTTTGCCCAGAAGTACCAGCTTTCTCCACATTCAATGACATTTGGTATCAGAAATGCCCGTTGTTCACCCAAAGGATGGATTTTTCTTCCAAAAAGAACACAGTAGCTCCCAGAAATACCAGCTTTCTCCAGTCCATTGAGATTAGCTCCCAGAAATACTGCTTTTTGCCCAAACACATCGTGTATTCCACCCCAAAGAAGGAGACTTGTTCCCTGAAAAACCAGCTTTCTCCCCTAACACATGCCGTTTTCTTCCAGAAATACAGCTTTTCTGACATATGCTTCACGATTCATCCGCAAAATACTATATGACTACGCCAAAGGTGACTTTTTCCAACAAATCTATGAACTTCTCTCCCACAAATATCAGCATTCTCCCAAACAGATGGCATTTTCCACCACAAGTACGACTCCACACCCCACAGGATGATACTTACCATCAGACTTTTCTATCCTTCATATCACAGTTTCCTCCCAAATTAGATTTCCTTCCAGACATACCAGCATTCCCCGAAAGAGAGGACATTCTCCCCCGCAAATACCATCTTTTCTCCCACAAATGCCAGCTTTCTTGGAAATACTGCCCATTTCCTCCCAATTAGGCTAGATGGCACTTAGTTCTGCCCAATCATACGGCTTTTTATCGCGCAAGTTGCATTTTTGTCCCAAATAGACGACATCTAATGACAGGGATACCATTTTTCTCCCATGGCTGTGACATTTTCTGCCAGAAATACCAGTTCGCTCTTCAATGTGGGACGTTTCCTGCCTGAAATATTAGCTTTGTCATCAATCCATCATCTCTCCCTCCCCTCCCTCAATCAAAAGATGAGACTGTTTCCAGGGAATATCAGCTTTCTTAAAAATACCTCATACTTTCTCCAAGAAGTTCGTTAGTATAATCCTCAAGATGACACTTTCACCCAAAACTGGGAGATTTTCTCTCCGAAATGCATGCTTCTCCCTCACTGAACGGCATCTTCTCCCCATATTAGGACATTATCTCCCAGAAATACCACATTTCTCCAATCCAATGACATGATCGCCTGGAAATACAGCCTTTTGCCAAATCGATATCATTTTCCACTAGAGGCGTCCCATTTCCCCCAAATACATGGCATTTCCTCCCCACATGAAAAATTCATGATTTTATTCATGAAAAACCATGATTCTCCCAAAGAGATGACATTTTCTACCAGAAATGCAGGTTTTCTTAAAAATACGTCCTGGTTTTTGGGTGGTTCATAATTTCTACAATTCTGAAGCCTGTGACGAATATGTATAGATGGGAAGAGCTTCTCTACTAAGACATTTCTTGCATTCTGAGATGAAAATGAGAAAAATGGAGAGCACTTCCAAAGAAAGCAACTGAATATTCGGGAACCTAGAGATGTGGTGCTGTCACGGAGAATATTTCAGAAAGCCGAGAGCGATCGATTCTTGACCGCGGAAAAAAATGACCCTGTTCGAAGGAACAGAAGTAAGCTGAATTCACTCGTTCTCGGCATCGCAATTCCGCTCTTTCGCTCTCGTGCGTCGAAAGCGGCACTCGCGCTGAACCGCTCCGGAGAGTTTGCAGTTGCTGGCCGGTACATCGCGGTTCTCCCCGAACGCCGCTTTCAGCCTTCAGCAGCGGTCTCGTTTCTCTCGGATGCCGAGAAAGAGCGACTTCAGCCGGATGCTTTTCTGCGACGAGCGGCTTCTTCTGCGCACATCGCAAAGGAGCGCTTCTGACTTCTGCTTGTGCCCATGCATTCTGCATGACGCTTCTCTCTCATTCTTCTGTCTCTCCCTTTATTCCTAGCAACATTGCGTTTTGGTGTGGCTCTCCGATGCTACACGTCAGCATTCTGTGACGAAGAGAGTAGAAGGGAAAATCCCCTCGAAGAAGGCAGCTAGAAGTCCGAGGAGCGGCACACGTTGTGCTTTCAGGGAGGACGTTCCAGAAAGTCGAGAGCTGTGGATTCTTTCCTGCGGAGGAAAAAACCCCTGTTTTCAGGCAATGCAGTACGCTGAATTCGCTCGTTCTCGGCATCGCAATTCCGCGATTTCGCTCTCGTGCGTCGAAAGCGGCACTCGCGCTGAACCGCTCCGGAGAGTTTGCAGTTGCTGGAATCTGCTCCATGGTCGCCTTGTGTACAGGCAGAATCCTCCACGCTGTGCTCCGTAGGAAGTGCATTGATCTTTCTTTCGACTGACACTTGGCATTCGTAAGGAGTACGACCTTACAATCCAAAATACCAAATTACTCAGAAATATCACATTGTCATCGAGAATTACCAGTCTCATTCCACGAATTGGAGCTTTTCACATCAGAAATATCAGCATTCTCCAAAAAAAAAGATATTTTCCAAAGGAATATCACTTTTGTCCTTAATATCGAAATTGTTCCCCGGAAATCACAATTTTCTGAACTCGTTTGAAAGGGAAGGATCATAAACTTGTGAAAAACGTGTTATTTCTGGAAGAAAACGCCACACCTAGGGGAAAAATAAATTATCTGTGAGAAAAATGACAAATATATCTCCTACAAATGCTATATCTGAGGGAAAATGTCATTTTTTCAATTTTTTCGGAGAAATTAAACAGCGCACCTAGAGCAAACTTGAGCATTTAAATGACACATTCCAATGAGGGGAGAAAATACCATATTCCAGAAAAAGAAATCATATTTCCAAAAGCTATGCAGTATTTCTGAAAGAAAATGCAGTATTTCTAGGGGAATATTGCCAAAAGAAAAAGAAAGGTATTTCTGGGAAAACTGTTGTTTCGGGGAGATGGTAGCATCCTTGGTTGGAAAATGACAGGTGTTTGTGAGAAAGCTGGTATTTTGGGGAAAAGGCCGTTTTCTAAGAATAAGCCTGTATTTCTGGGGGAATGTCTGCCATCTTTGGGAGAAAGCTGGTCTTTCTAGGAGAAAAGGCCATTTAGATGGGAGTAAGTGTGATCCTGAGGAGCGTCAAGTAGTATTCTTGGGATGAAACGGGAGGTATTTCTAAGAGCAGTGGTATCTCTGGGAGAAAATGTCTTGTTTTGGGAGATAATTTCCTATTTTGGGGAGCAGAAGCTGGTATTTCTGTGAAAAAATGCCATCTTGATGGGAGTAAGTGAGATCTTGAGGAGTGTAAAGCAGCATTTTTCTTAGAAAATGGGAGTTATTTCAGAGAGTCCTGCTATTTCTGGGAGAAAATGAGCTCTCTTGGGGATTAAAATGGTCTGTCTGTGATAAAATGCCACAATTCCGGGAGAAACGGTACTCTTGAGGAATGCAATCTTGTATATTCGGGAGGAAATGGGAAATATTCCGAAGAGTCTCCCAGAAATACTCTGGGAGAAAATGTCCTCTTTTTGGAGAAAATGTCATCTTGAGGATTGTATGTGAAGAAAGCTTCAGATATTGAAGAGACAACTGGTATTTCTGGCAGAAACACATTTGGGAGATGAAACGGCCGTCTGATTGTTAGGAGTGGGAAGTAGAGGACTTGGGAAGAAAAATGGAGTATTTCTAAGAGAGCTGGTATTTCTGGGAGAAAAGAAGGTATTTGCGGGGGAAAATGTCTTCTATTTGGGGGAATGCTGGCATGTCTGGAAGGAAATCTCTTTTTGGAGGAAGCTGTGATATGAAGTCTTGAAAAGCCTGATGGTAAGTATCATCCGATGGAGTGTGAAGAAGTACTTGTGGTAGAAAATGTCATCTGTTTGGGAGAATGGTGGTATTTGTGGGAGAAAAGATCCTATTTCTGTTGGAAAACGTCACCTTTGGCATTGTCCTGTAGTGTTTTGTGGATGAAGCGTGAAGCATATGTAAGAAAAGCTGTATTTCTGGTAGAAAACGTCATCTGTTTGGGGAGAAAGCTGTTTTTTCAGGGAGCAAGTCTCCTTCTTTGGGGAGGAAATGTCCTCTTTCGGGTGGCCAAGTAGGACTTGTGGGAGGAAAAGCCACGGATTTGGGAGAAAGCTGGTATTAGTGGGAGGAAATGGCATAGGTCTGGAAGCAAGTGTCCTCTTTAGGATTGAAACGTGATAGTTGTGGTGGAGAATATCATGTGTTTGGACGAAAAGCAGTCTTTCTGGGAGATCATGTCATTGGATTGGAAAAGCTGTTATTTCTGGGAGCTACTGTCTTGTTTTTGGAAGAAAATGCCGTCCTTTGGGTGAAAAACAGGCATTACTGGGAGAATGTCAGTTCTTCTGAAGACAAGTGCTATTTCTGGGAGAGTCTGCCATCTTTGGTTGGAAAAGGTCCCACGTTGGAGAGAATGCTAGCATTTCTGGGAGAGAAGAGCATCTATGTTTGAAAAAGCAGGGAGTAGTGAGAGGAAAGGTGCTAGGGTTTGGGGTGAAAACAACACCTGGAGGGGATGAGCATGGTGTTTCTGGAAGACAAAGTCCAGTATTTCGGGGAGCAAAGTGGTCTTTCTGGGAGAAAATGTCCTGTTTTGGGGGATGAAAGTGGTATTTCTGGGAGAAAATGTCCAATTTCAGGGGAGAAAAGTGGAATTTGTGGGAGAAAATATCCTGTTTTGGGGAGAAAGCTGGTCTTTCTGGGAGAAAAGGTCCCATATTTGGAGAGAACTGGTCTATCTGGCCGCCAAGGCCATATTTCTGAGGAGAAAGCTGGTCTCTCTGGGTGAACGTGTCCTACTCTTGGGGCGAGAAATGGTATTTCTGGAAGAAAATGTGCAATGTAGTGGAGAAAAGAGGTATTTGTGGGTGAAACTTGCCTCTTTTGAGGCAGAAATCTGGTCTTTGTGGGGAAAATGTCCCATTTGGGGGGATAAAACTGGTATTTGTGGGAGAGACTGTCCTTACGTTGGGGGGCAAACTGGTATTTGTCGAAGAAAATGTCCTATTTCGGTGGAGAAAACTGGTATTTCTGGGAGAAACTGTCCTACGATTGGGGCGAAAACTGGTATTTCTAGAAGAAAATGTCCAGTTCAGCGGAGAAAGGTGGTATTTGTAGGTGAAACTTGCCTCTTTTGAAGTAGGAAACTGGTATTTGTGGGCGAATCTGCCCTATTTTGAGGCTGAAATCTGGTATTTGTGGGAGCAACTTCCCTCTTTTGGTGGAGAAAAGAGGTATTTCTGGGAGAACACGTTCTGTGTTTGGGAGAAAACTGCCATTTCTGGAAGAAAATGTCCACTCTGGGGGGAGAAAGCTGGTCTTTCTGGGAGCAATGGTCCTGTTCTGGGGAGAATACTGGCATTTCTGGGAGAGACTGTCCTATTGTCACGGAGCAAAGTGGTATTTGTGGGAGAAACTGTCCCATTTTGGGGTAGAAAATTGTGATGCTACAACTAAGAATGTCAATGTTAAGAGAAAACTGATATTTCTGGGAGAAACTGTCCTATCTGGGGGAGAAAAGTGGTATTTCCGGGAGAAAATGTCCAGCATCTGGGAGAGAAGAGGTATTTCTGGGAGAAACTGTCCTATTTCACGGAGGGAACCTGGTGTTTCCGTGAGAGAATGTCCTATTTTGGGGGAGAAAAGTGGTATTTCTGGGAGAAACTATGACATATTTTGGAGAAAGCTGGTCTTTCTGGGAGTAAACATCATCTATCTGCGAGAAAGCTGGCGTTCCTGGCAGAAACTGCAATGTGATTGGGAGAAAACTGGTATTCCTGCGTGAAAATGTCATCTCTTTTGGAGTAAATGTCATAGTTGCTGTGGAAAAGCATGATTTCTGGGAAAATGCCATCTACTTGAGGAGAACACAGGTATTTCTCAGAGGAAATCTCCTCTATTTTGGTGAAAGCTGGTATTTCTGGGAGAGAATGTCCTATTTCTGGGGAGAAAGCTGGTATTTCTGGGAGAAAAGGTCCCATATTTGGGAGCAAACTGGTCTATCTGGCCGCCAAGGCCATATTTCTGGGGAGAAAGCTGGTCTCTCTGGGTGAACGTGTCCTAATCTTGGGGCGAGAACTGGTATTTCTAGAAGAAAATGTGCAATGTAGTGGAGAAAAGAGGTATTTGTGGGTGAAACTTGCCTCTTTTGAGGCAGAAATCTGGTCTTTGTGGGGAAAATGTCCCATTTGGGGGGATAAAACTGGTATTTGTGGGAGAGACTGTCCTTACGTTGGGGGGCAAACTGGTATTTGTCGAAGAAAATGTCCTATTTCGGTGGAGAAAACTGGTATTTCTGGGAGAAAGTGTCCTCCTATTGGGGCGAAAACTGGTATTTCTAGAAGAAAATGTCCAGTTCAGCGGAGAAAGGTGGTATTTGTAGGTGAAACTTGCCTCTTTTGAAGTAGGAAACTGGTATTTGTGGGCGAATCTGCCCTATTTTGAGGCTGAAATCTGGTATTTGTGGGAGCAACTTCCCTCTTTTGGTGGAGAAAAGAGGTATTTCTGGGAGAACACGTTCTGTGTTTGGGAGAAAACTGCCATTTCTGGAAGAAAATGTCCACTCTGGGGGGAGAAAGCTGGTCTTTCTGGGAGCAATGGTCCTGTTCTGGGGAGAATACTGGCATTTCTGGGAGAGACTGTCCTATTGTCACGGAGCAAAGTGGTATTTGTGGGAGAAACTGTCCCATTTTGGGGTAGAAAATTGTGATGCTACAACTAAGAATGTCAATGTTAAGAGAAAACTGATATTTCTGGGAGAAACTGTCCTATCTGGGGGAGAAAAGTGGTATTTCCGGGAGAAAATGTCCAGCATCTGGGAGAGAAGAGGTATTTCTGGGAGAAACTGTCCTATTTCATGGAGGGAACCTGGTGTTTCCGTGAGAGAATGTCCTATTTTGGGGGAGAAAAGTGGTATTTCTGGGAGAAACTATGACATATTTTGGAGAAAGCTGGTCTTTCTGGGAGTCAACATCATCTATCTGCGAGAAAGCTGGCATTCCTGGCGGAAACTGCAATGTGATTGGGAGAAAACTGGTATTCCTGCGTGAAAATGTCATCTCTTTTGGAGTAAATATCATAGTTGCTGTGGAAAAGCATGATTTCTGGGAAAATGCCATCTACTTGAGGAGAACACAGGTATTTCTCAGAGGAAATCTCCTCTATTTTGGTGAAAGCTGGTATTTCTGGGAGAGAATGTCCTATTTCTGGGGAGAAAGCTGGTATTTCTGGGAGAAAAGGTCCCATATTTGGGAGCAAACTGGTCTATCTGGCCGCCAAGGCCATATTTCTGGGGAGAAAGCTGGTATCTCTGGGAGAACCTGTCCTAATCTTGGGGCGAGAACTGGTATTTCTGGAAGAAAATGTGCAATGTAGTGGAGAAAAGAGGTATTTGTGGGTGAAACTTGCCTCTTTTGAGGCAGAAATCTGGTCTTTGTGGGAGCAAATGTCCTGTTTTGGGGAGAATACTGGTCTTTGTGGGAGAAAATGTCCCCTTGTGGGGTAGAAAACTGTCATTCTACAAAATAAGTCAAATCCTAAGAGAAAACTGGTCTTTGTGGGAGAAAATGTCCTATATTGGGGAGAAAACTGGTCTATCTGGCAAACAATGGCCTATTTCTGGGGAGAAAGCTGGTATTTTTAGGCCAAAATATCATCTGTTTGGGAAAAAGCAGGAATTTCTGGAAGAAGATGTCATCGATTTGGGAAACAGCTGATATTTCTGGTGGAAAATGTCCTCTCTTTTGGGAGAAGGCTGGTCTTTCTGGGCAAAAAGAGGGTATTTCTGGAGGGAAATGTGTTCTTTGGAGTTGCAGTGTGGTATTTCTGTGAGAAAATGCAATCGTCAGGAGAGAAAAGTGGTACTTGGGCAGAATCTCTCCGATGTTTGGCTGAAAAACGTCACCTGGAACAGCTGAAAGTCGTATGTTTTGGAGAACATGTCAGTTCTTCTGAAGACAAGTGCTATTTCTGGGAGAGTCTGCCATCTTTGGTTGGAAAAGGTCCCACGTTGGAGAGAATGCTAGCATTTCTGGGAGAGAAGAGCATCTATGTTTGAAAAAGCAGGGAGTAGTGAGAGGAAAGGTGCTAGGGTTTGGGGTGAAAACAACACCTGGAGGGGATGAGCATGGTGTTTCTGGAAGACAAAGTCCAGTATTTCGGGGAGCAAAGTGGTCTTTCTGGGAGAAAAAGTCATCTCTTAGGCAGAAAGCTGGTCTTTCTGTGGTCCAATGCCATATTCTTGATGGTAAGTATCATTGTGTGGAGTGTGGAGTAGTCCTTGTGGGATGAAATGCCATCTCTTTGGGAGAAAGGTGGTATGTTGTTGGGAAAATATCATCTATTTGGGAGAATAGTGGTATTTCTGAGAGAAAATATCCAGTTTTGGCACCCTTCTTTGAACCCGCTCCAGGGCCTCAATGTCTTTCTTGCAGTGAGGGGCCCAAAAGTGGACACAGTACTTGAGGTGCGGCCTCACCAGAGCTGAGGTCAGGGGGACAATCACTTGCCTGTTCCTGCTGGCAACACCGTTCCTGATGCAGGCCAGGATGCCATTGGCCTTCTTGGCCACCTGGGCACGCTGCTGGCTCATGTTCAGTTGAGCATCAATCAACATCCCCAGGTCCACTTCCTCTACGCAGTCTTCTGCCCCAAGCCTGGAGCGTCGCCTGGGGTTGTTGTAGCCAAAGTGCAGGACCCGGCCTTTGGCCTTCTTGGAACTCATCCCATTGGCTTCAGCCCAGCTCTCCAGCCTGTCCAGATCCCTCTGGAGGGCCTCCCTACCCCCAGGCAGATCCACACTTCCAGCCAGCTTGGTGTCATCCGCAAACTTGCGGAGGGTGCACTCAGTGCCCTCATCCAGGTCATCGAGAAAGATCTCGAGGAGGACAGGCCCCAGCACCGACCCCTGGGGAACACCACTTGTGACCGCTCGCCAGCTGCATTTAGCTCCACTCACTACCACTCTTTGGGCCCGGCCTTCCAGCCACTTCCTTATCCAGCCAAAGCGTAGCCGTCCAAGCCACGGGCTGTCAGCTTCTGCAGGAGAATGCTGTGGGAGACAGTGTCCAAGGCCTTGCTGAAGTCTAGGTAGATTACATCAACAGCCTTTCTCTCGTCTACCAGATGGCTCACTAGTTTCTAGAAGGAGATCAGGTTGGTCCAACAGGATCAGCCCTTCATGAACCCATGCTGGTTAGGCCTGATCCCCTGCATGTCCCGCACATGCCGTGTCATCTCCCTCAAGACAATCCACTCCATAACCTTTCCTGGCACCGAGGTCAGGCTAACAAGCGCGTCGTTCCTCCTTACAATCCTTCTTAGAGATGGCAGTCACATTGACAAGCCTCCAGTCTTCTGGGACCAGTCAACAAAGTCACCAGTCAACAAAGCGCTGATAGATAATGGCGAGCGGTTCGGCTATCACCTGCGCCAGTTCCCTCAGCACTCTCGGGTGAATCCCATCCGGCCCCATGCACTTGTGACAGTCCAGCTGGACTAGTAGGTCTCTGACTGCGTCCTCCCGAATGGCGGGGAATTCTGCCTGCACTCCAGTCCAGACTACCAGGTCAGAGAGCGGAGTAGCCTGAGGATAACTGGTGTGACCTTTCAAGACAGGCATAAAGAAGGCATTCTGAACCTCTGCCTTTGCCATATCCTCAGTGCTCACATGACCAGCCTCATCTAGGAAAGAACGGAGATTCTCCTGAGTCCTCCTCATGCCGCTGATGTCTTTGTCAAAGGGCTCCTTGTTCCTTTGAAGCCCAGCGGCCAGGCTGAGTTCAAGCTGGGCCTTTCGGATTTTCCCTCCACACATCCCAGCAACTTCTCTTTCGGAGTCACGCGTCCCTTCTTCCACTGGACGTAGATTCTCTTCTTCTCCCGGAGCCTCAAGAAGCGCTCCCTGTTCATCCCTCCCCGCCGGTCTTCTTCCCTCCCCGCCGGCTCATTGTGCTGCTCGGGGGGACAGCCCGCTCCTGCGCCTTTCAGACTTCCTTCCTGAAGAGCCACCAGCTGGGCTGCTTTTAGCCTGGCAGAAAAGGCTCAAGGTTCACCTCACAGGTAAGAGGGAGCAGTGCTGACTCCAACCTGCTGCCTCAGCAGTCCTCCCACAAGCTGCCAGCTGCTGCCAGCCCCAGCACTGGCACAGGGCTTTTCCTGGCTTCAAAAAAGCCCTAACAAGAGCCATGTGCTCGGCCTTTTTGCTTTAGCTCCCTTACCCAGTGCGGTCTTCTTTATACAAATACAGCATTTTTTCCCCAAATACCAGACACCTCGCAAATAGGCAATATTTTTCAAAACAGATGCGATTATCTCCCAGAAATACCAGTTGCCTTAGAAATACCTCACAAATTCGACCAAAAATACGACACTACACTCCTCAAGATTGCACTTACTCCCATCAAGACGGCATTTTATCACAGAAATACCTGCTTCTGCCCCCCCAAATAGGACGTTTTCTCCCCCCAAAACAAGACATTTTCTCCCAGAAAGACCACTTCTCTTAGAAATACCTCCCGTTTCATCCCAAGAATACTACTTGACGCTCCTCAGGATCACACTTACTCCCATCAAAATGGCCTTTTCTCCCAGATACACCAGCTTTCTCCCAAATACACCACATTTTCTCCCACCAACACCCGTTTCCTCCCAAAGATGGCATATATTCCCCCAGAAACTCCTGCTTATTCTTCAAAATACGGCCCCAAAATACCAGCTGTCTCACAAACGCATGTCGTTTTCCAACCAAGCACGCTACTATCTCCCCGAAACAGCACTTTGATGAGAAATACCTGACATTTGGTCTCCAAAATACTTCGTGACACTCCTCCAGAGGTCATTTTCTCCGCTATTTACCGTGTTTTCTCCCCGAGAGACCACTTGGCACACCAAAAAGACCACCCTTGCTCTCCACTATAAGACATTCTTTCCCACCATTTCCCACTTTTTCTCCCTCACCTTTGTCCTTTTTTGCCCAGAAGTACCAGCTTTCTCCACATTCAATGACATTTGGTATCAGAAATGCCCGTTGTTCACCCAAAGGATGGATTTTTCTTCCAAAAAGAACACAGTAGCTCCCAGAAATACCAGCTTTCTCCAGTCCATTGAGATTAGCTCCCAGAAATACTGCTTTTTGCCCAAACACATCGTATATTCCACCATAACTATCATATCTTAATCCTAAGGAATACATTTTCTTCCAGACCTATGGCATTTTCTCCCAGAAATACCACCCTTCTCCCAAATACGTGGCTTTTCCTCCCACAAGTCCTACTTGTGGCCCACAAGTCCTACTTGGCCGTCCAAAGGAGGACATTTCCTCCCCCAAGAAGGAGACTTGTTCCCTGAAAAACCAGCTTTCTCCCCTAACACATGCCGTTTTCTTCCAGAAATACAGCTTTTCTGACATATGCTTCACGATTCATCCGCAAAATACTATATGACTACGCCAAAGGTGACTTTTTCCAACAAATCTATGAACTTCTCTCCCACAAATATCAGCATTCTCCCAAACAGATGGCATTTTCCACCACAAGTACGACTCCACACCCCACAGGATGATACTTACCATCAGACTTTTCTATCCTTCATATCACAGTTTCCTCCCAAATTAGATTTCCTTCCAGACATACCAGCATTCCCCGAAAGAGAGGACATTCTCCCCCGCAAATACCATCTTTTCTCCCACAAATGCCAGCTTTCTTGGAAATACTGCCCATTTCCTCCCAATTAGGCTAGATGGCACTTAGTTCTGCCCAATCATACGGCTTTTTATCGCGCAAGTTGCATTTTTGTCCCAAATAGACGACATCTAATGACAGGGATACCATTTTTCTCCCATGGCTGTGACATTTTCTGCCAGAAATACCAGTTCTCTCTTCAATGTGGGACGTTTCCTGCCTGAAATATTAGCTTTGTCATCAATCCATCATCTCTCCCTCCCCTCCCTCAATCAAAAGATGAGACTGTTTCCAGGGAATATCAGCTTTCTTAAAAATACCTCATACTTTCTCCAAGAAGTTCGTTAGTATAATCCTCAAGATGACACTTTCACCCAAAACTGGGAGATTTTCTCTCCGAAATGCATGCTTCTCCCTCACTGAACGGCATCTTCTCCCCAAATAAGGACATTATCTCCCAGAAATACCACATTTCTCCAATCCAATGACATGATCGCCTGGAAATACAGCCTTTTGCCAAATCGATATCATTTTCCACTAGAGGCGTCCCATTTCCCCCAAATACATAGCATTTCCTCCCCACAGAAGGAGATTTCATTTATTCATGAAAAACCATGATTCTCCCAAAGAGATGACATTTTCTACCAGAAATGCAGGTTTTCTTAAAAATACGTCCTGGTTTTTGGGTGGTTCATAATTTCTACAATTCTGAAGCCTGTGACGAATATGTATAGATGGGAAGAGCTTCTCTACTAAGACATTTCTTGCATTCTGAGATGAAAATGAGAAAAATGGAGAGCACTTCCAAAGAAAGCAACTGAATATTCGGGAACCTAGAGATGTGGTGCTGTCACGGAGAACATTTCAGAAAGTCGAGAGCGATCGATTCTTGACCGCGGAAAAAAATGACCCTGTTCGAAGGAACAGAAGTAAGCTGAATTCGCTCGTTCACGGCATCGCAATTCCGCGATTTCGCTCTCGTGCGTCGAAAGCGGCACTCGCGCTGAACCGCTCCGGAGAGTTTGCAGTTGCTGGCCGGTACATCGCGGTACTCCCCGAACGCCGCTTTCAGCCTTCAGCAGCGGTCTCGTTTCTCTCGGATGCCGAGAAAGAGCGACTTCAGCCGGATGCTTTTCTGCGACGAGCGGCTTCTTCTGCGCACATCGCAAAGGAGCGCTTCTGACTTCTCCTTGTGCCCGTGCATTCTGCATGACGCTTCTCTCTCATTCTTCGGTCTCTCCCTTTATTCCTAGCAACATTGCGTTTTGGTGTGGCTCTGCGATGCTACACGTCAGCATTCTGTGACGAAGAGAGTAGAAGGGAAAATCCCCTCGAAGAAGGCAGCTAGAAGTCCGAGGAGCGGCACACGTTGTGCTTTCAGGGAGGACGTTCCAGAAAGTCGAGAGCTGTGGATTCTTTCCTGCGGAGGAAAAAACCCCTGTTTTCAGGCAATGCAGTACGCTGAATTCGCTCGTTCTCGGCATCGCAATTCCGCGATTTCGCTCTCGTGCGTCGAAAGCGGCACTCGCGCTGAACCGCTCCGGAGAGTTTGCAGTTGCTGGCCGCGAAATCGCGGTTCTCCCCGAACGCCGCTTTCAGCCTTCAGCAGCGGTCTCGTTTCTCTCGGATGCCGAGAAAGAGCGACTTCAGCCGGATGCTTTTCTGCGACGAGCGGCTTCTTCTGCGCACATCGCAAACGAGCGCTTCTGACTTCTCCTTGTGCCCGTGCATTCTGCATGATGCTTCTCTCTCATTCTTCGGTCTCTCCCTTTATTCCTAGCAACATTGCGTTTTGGTGTGGCTCTCCGATGCTACACGTCAGCATTCTGTGACGAAGAGAGTAGAAGGCAAAATCCCCTCGAAGAAGGCAGCTAGAAGTCCGAGGAGCGGCACACGTTGTGCTTTCAGGGAGGACGTTCCAGAAAGTCGAGAGCTGTGGATTCTTTCCTGCGCAGAAAAAAACCCCTGTTTTCAGGCAATGCAGTACGCTGAATTCGCTCGTTCTCGGCATCGCAATTCCGCGATTTCGCTCTCGTGCGTCGAAAGCGGCACTCGCGCTGAACCGCTCCGGAGAGTTTGCAGTTGCTGGCCGCGAAATCGCGGTTCTCCCCGAACGCCGCTTTCAGCCTTCAGCAGCGGTCTCGTTTCTCTCGGATGCCGAGAAAGAGCGACTTCAGCCGGATGCTTTTCTGCGACGAGCGGCTTCTTCTGCGCACATCGCAAAAGAGCGCTTCTGACTTCTCCTTGTGCCCGTGCATTCTGCATGACGCTTCTCTCTCATTCTTCGGTCTCTCCCTTTATTCCTAGCAACATTGCGTTTTGGTGTGGCTCTGCGATGCTACACGTCAGCATTCTGTGACGAAGAGAGTAGAAGGGAAAATCCCCTCGAAGAAGGCAGCTAGAAGTCCGAGGAGCGGCACACGTTGTGCTTTCAGGGAGGACGTTCCAGAAAGTCGAGAGCTGTGGATTCTTTCCTGCGGAGGAAAAAACCCCTGTTTTCAGGCAATGCAGTACGCTGAATTCGCTCGTTCTCGGCATCGCAATTCCGCGATTTCGCTCTCGTGCGTCGAAAGCGGCACTCGCGCTGAACCGCTCCGGAGAGTTTGCAGTTGCTGGCCGGTACATCGCGGTACTCCCCGAACGCCGCTTTCAGCCTTCAGCAGCGGTCTCGTTTCTCTCGGATGCCGAGAAAGAGCGACTTCAGCCGGATGCTTTTCTGCGACGAGCGGCTTCTTCTGCGCACATCGCAAAGGAGCGCTTCTGACTTCTCCTTGTGCCCGTGCATTCTGCATGACGCTTCTCTCTCATTCTTCGGTCTCTCCCTTTATTCCTAGCAACATTGCGTTTTGGTGTGGCTCTCCGATGCTGCACGTCAGCATTCTGTGACGAAGAGAGTAGAAGGCAAAATCCCCTCGAAGAAGGCAGCTAGAAGTCCGAGGAGCGGCACACGTTGTGCTTTCAGGGAGGACGTTCCAGAAAGTCGAGAGCTGTGGATTCTTTCCTGCGCAGAAAAAAAACCCTGTTTTCAGGCAATGCAGTACGCTGAATTCGCTCGTTCTCGGCATCGCAATTCCGCGATTTCGCTCTCGTGCGTCGAAAGCGGCACTCGCGCTGAACCGCTCCGGAGAGTTTGCAGTTGCTGGCCGCGAAATCGCGGTTCTCCCCGAACGCCGCTTTCAGCCTTCAGCAGCGGTCTCGTTTCTCTCGGATGCCGAGAAAGAGCGACTTCAGCCGGATGCTTTTCTGCGACGAGCGGCTTCTTCTGCGCACATCGCAAACGAGCGCTTCTGACTTCTCCTTGTGCCCGTGCATTCTGCATGATGCTTCTCTCTCATTCTTCGGTCTCTCCCTTTATTCCTAGCAACATTGCGTTTTGGTGTGGCTCTGCGATGCTACACGTCAGCATTCTGTGACGAAGAGAGTAGAAGGCAAAATCCCCTCGAAGAAGGCAGCTAGAAGTCCAAGGAGCGGCACACGTTGTGCTTTCAGGGAGGACGTTCCAGAAAGTCGAGAGCTGTGGATTCTTTCCTGCGCAGGAAAAAACCCCTGTTTTCAGGCAATGCAGTACGCTGAATTCGCTCGTTCTCGGCATCGCAATTCCGCGATTTCGCTCTCGTGCGTCGAAAGCGGCACTCGCGCTGAACCGCTCCGGAGAGTTTGCAGTTGCTGGCCGCGAAATCGCGGTTCTCCCCGAACGCCGCTTTCAGCCTTCAGCAGCGGTCTCGTTTCTCTCGGATGCCGAGAAAGAGCGACTTCAGCCGGATGCTTTTCTGCGACGAGCGGCTTCTTCTGCGCACATCGCAAAGGAGCGCTTCTGACTTCTCCTTGTGCCCGTGCATTCTGCATGACGCTTCTCTCTCATTCTTCGGTCTCTCCCTTTATTCCTAGCAACATTGCGTTTTGGTGTGGCTCTGCGATGCTACACGTCAGCATTCTGTGACGAAGAGAGTAGAAGGCAAAATCCCCTCGAAGAAGGCAGCTAGAAGTCCGAGGAGCGGCACACGTTGTGCTTTCAGGGAGGACGTTCCAGAAAGTCGAGAGCTGTGGATTCTTTCCTGCGCAGAAAAAAAACCCTGTTTTCAGGCAATGCAGTACGCTGAATTCGCTCGTTCTCGGCATCGCAATTCCGCGATTTCGCTCTCGTGCGTCGAAAGCGGCACTCGCGCTGAACCGCTCCGGAGAGTTTGCAGTTGCTGGCCGCGAAATCGCGGTACTCCCCGAACGCCGCTTTCAGCCTTCAGCAGCGGTCTCGTTTCTCTCGGATGCCGAGAAAGAGCAACTTCAGCCGGATGCTTTTCTGCGACGAGCGGCTTCTTCTGCGCACATCGCAAAGGAGCGCTTCTGACTTCTCCTTGTGCCCGTGCATTCTGCATGACGCTTCTCTCTCCTTCTTCTGCCTTTCCCTTTATTCCTAGCAACATTGCGTTTTGGTGTGGCTCTCCGATGCTACACGTCAGCATTCTGTGACGAAGAGAGTAGAAGGGAAAATCCCCTCGAAGAAGGCAGCTAGAAGTCCGAGGAGCGGCACACGTTGTGCTTTCAGGGAGGACGTTCCAGAAAGTCGAGAGCTGTGGATTCTTTCCTGCGCAGAAAAAAACCCCTGTTTTCAGGCAATGCAGTACGCTGAATTCGCTCGTTCTCGGCATCGCAATTCCGCGATTTCGCTCTCGTGCGTCGAAAGCGGCACTCGCGCTGAACCGCTCCGGAGAGTTTGCAGTTGCTGGCCGCGAAATCGCGGTTCTCCCCGAACGCCGCTTTCAGCCTTCAGCAGCGGTCTCGTTTCTCTCGGATGCCGAGAAAGAGCGACTTCAGCCGGATGCTTTTCTGCGACGAGCGGCTTCTTCTGCGCACATCGCAAAAGAGCGCTTCTGACTTCTCCTTGTGCCCGTGCATTCTGCATGACGCTTCTCTCTCCTTCTTCTGCCATTCCCTTTATTCCTAGCAACATTGCGTTTTGGTGTGGCTCTGCGATGCTACACGTCAGCATTCTGTGACGAAGAGAGTAGAAGGGAAAATCCCCTCGAAGAAGGCAGCTAGAAGTCCGAGGAGCGGCACACGTTGTGCTTTCAGGGAGGACGTTCCAGAAAGTCGAGAGCTGTGGATTCTTTCCTGCGCAGAAAAAAACCCCTGTTTTCAGGCAATGCAGTACGCTGAATTCGCTCGTTCTCGGCATCGCAATTCCGCGATTTCGCTCTCGTGCGTCGAAAGTGGCACTCGCGCTGAACCGCTCCGGAGAGTTTGCAGTTGCTGGCCGGTACATCGCGGTTCTCCCCGAACGCCGCTTTCAGCCTTCAGCAGCGGTCTCGTTTCTCTCGGATGCCGAGAAAGAGCGACTTCAGCCGGATGCTTTTCTGCGACGAGCGGCTTCTTCTGCGCACATCGCAAACGAGCGCTTCTGACTTCTCCTTGTGCCCGTGCATTCTGCATGACGCTTCTCTCTCATTCTTCGGTCTCTCCCTTTATTCCTAGCAACATTGCGTTTTGGTGTGGCTCTGCGATGCTACACGTCAGCATTCTGTGACGAAGAGAGTAGAAGGCAAAATCCCCTCGAAGAAGGCAACTAGAAGTCCGAGGAGCGGCACACGTTGTGCTTTCAGGGAGGACGTTCCAGAAAGTCGAGAGCTGTGGATTCTTTCCTGCGGAGGAAAAAACCCCTGTTTTCAGGCAATGCAGTACGCTGAATTCGCTCGTTCTCGGCATCGCAATTCCGCGATTTCGCTCTCGTGCGTCGAAAGCGGCACTCGCGCTGAACCGCTCCGGAGAGTTTGCAGTTGCTGGCCGCGAAATCGCGGTTCTCCCCGAACGCCGCTTTCAGCCTTCAGCAGCGGTCTCGTTTCTCTCGGATGCCGAGAAAGAGCGACTTCAGCCGGATGCTTTTCTGCGACGAGCGGCTTCTTCTGCGCACATCGCAAACGAGCGCTTCTGACTTCTCCTTGTGCCCGTGCATTCTGCATGACGCTTCTCTCTCATTCTTCTGTCTCTCCCTTTATTCCTAGCAACATTGCGTTTTGGTGTGGCTCTCCGATGCTACACGTCAGCATTCTGTGACGAAGAGAGTAGAAGGCAAAATCCCCTCGAAGAAGGCAGCTAGAAGTCCGAGGAGCGGCACACGTTGTGCTTTCAGGGAGGACGTTCCAGAAAGTCGAGAGCTGTGGATTCTTTCCTGCGCAGAAAAAAACCCCTGTTTTCAGGCAATGCAGTACGCGGAATTCGCTCGTTCTCGGCATCGCAATTCCGCGATTTCGCTCTCGTGCGTCGAAAGCGGCACTCGCGCTGAACCGCTCCGGAGAGTTTGCAGTTGCTGGCCGCGAAATCGCGGTTCTCCCCGAACGCCGCTTTCAGCCTTCAGCAGCGGTCTCGTTTCTCTCGGATGCCGAGAAAGAGCGACTTCAGCCGGATGCTTTTCTGCGACGAGCGGCTTCTTCTGCGCACATCGCAAAGGAGCGCTTCTCACTTCTCCTTGTGCCCGTGCATTCTGCATGACGCTTCTCTCTCATTCTTCTGTCTCTCCCTTTATTCCTAGCAACATTGCGTTTTGGTGTGGCTCTCCGATGCTACACGTCAGCATTCTGTGACGAAGAGAGTAGAAGGCAAAATCCCCTCGAAGAAGGCAGCTAGAAGTCCGAGGAGCGGCACACGTTGTGCTTTCAGGGAGGACGTTCCAGAAAGTCGAGAGCTGTGGATTCTTTCCTGCGGAGGAAAAAACCCCTGTTTTCAGGCAATGCAGTACGCTGAATTCGCTCGTTCTCGGCATCGCAATTCCGCGATTTCGCTCTCGTGCGTCGAAAGCGGCACTCGCGCTGAACCGCTCCGGAGAGTTTGCAGTTGCTGGCCGCGAAATCGCGGTTCTCCCCGAACGCCGCTTTCAGCCTTCAGCAGCGGTCTCGTTTCTCTCGGATGCCGAGAAAGAGCGACTTCAGCCGGATGCTTTTCTGCGACGAGCGGCTTCTTCTGCGCACATCGCAAAGGAGCGCTTCTGACTTCTCCTTGTGCCCGTGCATTCTGCATGACGCTTCTCATTCTTCTGTCTTTCCCTTTATTCCTAGCAACATTGCGTTTTGCTGTGGCTCTGCGATGCTACACGTCAGCATTCTGTGACGAAGAGAGTAGAAGGCAAAATCCCCTCTAAGAAGGCAGCTAGAAGTCCGAGGAGCGGCACACGATGTGCTTTCAGGGAGGACGTTCCAGAAAGTCGAGAGCTGTGGATTCTTTCCTGCGGAGGAAAAAACCCCTGTTTTCAGGCAATGCAGTACGCTGAATTCGCTCGTTCTCGGCATCGCAATTCCGCGATTTCGCTCTCGTGCGTCGAAAGCGGCACTCGCGCTGAACCGCTCCGGAGAGTTTGAGTTGCTGGAATCTGCTCCATGGTCGCCTTGTGTACAGGCAGAATCCTCCACGCTGTGCTCCGTAGGAAGTGCACTGATCTTTCTTTCGACTGACACTTGGCATTCGTAAGGAGTACGACCTTACAATCCAAAATACCAAATTACTCAGAAATATCACATTGTCATCGAGAATTACCAGTCTCATTCCACGAATTGGAGCTTTTCACATCAGAAATATCAGCATTCTCCAAAAAAAAAGATATTTTCCAAAGGAATATCACTTCTGTCCTTAATATCAAAATTGTTCCCCGGAAATCACAATTTTCTGAACTCGTTTGAAAGGGAAGGATCATAAACTTGTGAAAAACGTGGAATTTCTGGAAGAAAACGCCACACCTAGGGGAAAAATAAATTATCTGTGAGAAAAATGACAAATATATCTCCTACAAATGCTATATCTGAGGGAAAATGTCATTTTTTAAATTTTTTCGGAGAAATTAAACAGCGCACCTAGAGAAAACTGGAGCATTTAAATGACACATTCCAATGAGGGGAGAAAATACCATATTCCAGAAAAAGAAATCATATTTCCAAAAGCTATGCAGTATTTCTGAAAGAAAATGCAGTATTTCTAGGGGAATATTACCAAAAGAAAAAGAAAGGTATTTCTGGGAAAACTGTTGTTTCGGGGAGATGGTAGCATCCTTGGTTGGAAAATGACAGGTGTTTGTGAGAAAGCTGGTATTTTGGGGAAAAGGCCGTTTTCTAAGAATAAGCCTGTATTTCTGGGGGAATGTCTGCCATCTCTGGGAGAAAGCTGGTCTTTCTAGGAGAAAAGGCCATTTAGATGGGAGTAAGTGTGATCCTGAGGAGCGTCAAGTAGTATTCTTGGGATGAAACGGGAGGTATTTCTAAGAGCAGTGGTATCTCTGGGAGAAAATGTCTTGTTTTGGGAGAGAATTTCCTCTTTTGGGGGGCAGAAGCTGGTATTTCTGTGAAAAAATGCCATCTTGATGGGAGTAAGTGAGATCTTGAGGAGTGTAAAGCAGCATTTTTCTTAGAAAATGGGAGTTATTTCAGAGAGTCCTGCTATTTCTGGGAGAAAATGAGCTCTCTTGGGGATTAAAATGGTCTGTCTGTGATAAAATGCCACAATTCCGGGAGAAACGGTACTCTTGAGGAATGCAATCTTGTATATTGGGGAGGAAATGGGAAATATTCCGAAGAGTCTCCCAGAAATACTCTGGGAGAAAATGTCCTCTTTTTGGAGAAAATGTCATGTTGAGGATTGTATGTGAAGAAAGCTTCAGATATTGAAGAGACAACTGGTATTTCTGGCAGAAACACATTTGGGAGATGAAACGGCCGTCTGATTGTTAGGAGTGGGAAGTAGAGGACTTGGGAAGAAAAATGGAGTATTTCTAAGAAAGCTGGTATTTCTGGGAGAAAAGAAGGTATTTCCGGGGGAAAATGTCTTCTATTTGGGGGAATGCTGGCATGTCTGGAAGGAAATCTCTTTTTGGAGGAAGCTGTGATATGAAGTCTTGAAAAGCCTGATGGTAAGTATCATCCGATGGAGTGTGAAGAAGTACTTGTGGTAGAAAATGTCATCTGTTTGGGAGAATGGTGGTATTTGTGGGAGAAAAGATCCTATTTCTGTTGGAAAACGTCACCTTTGGCATTGTCCTGTAGTGTTTTGTGGATGAAGCGTGAAGCATATGTAAGAAAAGCTGTATTTCTGGTAGAAAACGTCATCTGTTTGGGGAGAAAGCTGTTTTTTCAGGGAGCAAGTCTCCTTCTTTGGGGAGGAAATGTCCTCTTTCGGGTGGCCAAGTAGGACTTGTGGGAGGAAAAGCCACGGATTTGGGAGAAAGCTGGTATTAGTGGGAGGAAATGGCATAGGTCTGGAAGCAAGTGTCCTCTTTAGGATTGAAACGTGATAGTTGTGGTGGAGAATATCATGTGTTTGGACGAAAAGCAGTCTTTCTGGGAGATCATGTCATTGGATTGGAAAAGCTGTTATTTCTGGGAGCTACTGTCTTGTTTTTGGAAGAAAATGCCGTCCTTTGGGTGAAAAACAGGCATTACTGGGAGAATGTCAGTTCTTCTGAAGACAAGTGCTATTTCTGGGAGAGTCTGCCATCTTTGGTTGGAAAAGGTCCCACGTTGGAGAGAATGCTAGCATTTCTGGGAGAGAAGAGCATCTATGTTTGAAAAAGCAGGGAGTAGTGAGAGGAAAGGTGCTAGGGTTTGGGGTGAAAACAACACCTGGAGGGGATGGGCATGGTGTTTCTGGAAGACAAAGTCCAGTATTTCGGGGAGCAAAGTGGTCTTTCTGGGAGAAAATGTCCTGTTTTGGGGGATGAAAGTGGTATTTCTGGGAGAAAATGTCCTATTTCAGGGGAGAAAAGTGGAATTTGTGGGAGAAAATATCCTGTTTTGGGGAGAAAGCTGGTCTTTCTGGGAGAAAAGGCCCCATATTTGGAGAGAACTGGTCTATCTGGCCGCCAAGGCCATATTTCTGAGGAGAAAGCTGGTCTCTCTGGGTGAACGTGTCCTACTCTTGGGGCGAGAAATGGTATTTCTGGAAGAAAATGTGCAATGTAGTGGAGAAAAGAGGTATTTGTGGGTGAAACTTGCCTCTTTTGAGGCAGAAATCTGGTCTTTGTGGGGAAAATGTCCCATTTGGGGGGATAAAACTGGTATTTGTGGGAGAGACTGTCCTTACGTTGGGGGGCAAACTGGTATTTGTCGAAGAAAATGTCCTATTTCGGTGGAGAAAACTGGTATTTCTGGGAGAAAGTGTCCTCCTATTGGGGCGAAAACTGGTATTTCTAGAAGAAAATGTCCAGTTCAGCGGAGAAAGGTGGTATTTGTAGGTGAAACTTGCCTCTTTTGAAGTAGGAAACTGGTATTTGTGGGCGAATCTGCCCTATTTTGAGGCTGAAATCTGGTATTTGTGGGAGCAACTTCCCTCTTTTGGTGGAGAAAAGAGGTATTTCTGGGAGAACACGTTCTGTGTTTGGGAGAAAACTGCCATTTCTGGAAGAAAATGTCCACTCTGGGGGGAGAAAGCTGATATTTCTGGGAGAAAAGGTCCCATATTTGGGAGCAAACTGGTCTATCTGGCCGCCAAGGCCATATTTCTGGGGAGAAAGCTGGTATCTCTGGGAGAACCTGTCCTAATCTTGGGGCGAGAACTGGTATTTCTAGAAGAAAATGTGCAATGTAGTGGAGAAAAGAGGTGTTTGTGGGTGAAACTTGCCTCTTCTGAGGCAGAAATCTGGTCTTTGTGGGAGCAAATGTCCTGTTTTGGGGAGAATCCTGGTCTTTGTGGGAGAAAGTGTCCTGTTTTCATGGAGCACACTGGTCTTTGTGGGAGAAAATGTCCCCTTGTGGGGTAGAAAACTGTCATTCTACAAACTTAGTCAAATCCTAAGAGAAAACTGGTCTTTGTGGGAGAAAATGTCCTATATTGGGGAGAAAACTGGTCTATCTGGCAAACAATGGCCTATTTCTGGGGAGAAAGCTGGTATTTTTAGGCCAAAATATCATCTGTTTGGGAAAAAGCAGGAATTTCTGGAAGAAGATGTCATCGATTTGGGAAACAGCTGATATTTCTGGTGGAAAATGTCCTCTCTTTTGGGAGAAGGCTGGTCTTTCTGGGCAAAAAGAGGGTATTTCTGGAGGGAAATGTGTTCTTTGGAGTTGCAGTGTGGTATTTCTGTGAGAAAATGCAATCGACAGGAGAGAAAAGTGGTACTTGGGCAGAATCTCTCCGATGTTTGGCTGAAAAACGTCACCTGGAACAGCTGAAAGTCGTATGTTTTGGAGAACATGTCAGTTCTTCTGAAGACAAGTGCTATTTCTGGGAGAGTCTGCCATCTTTGGTTGGAAAAGGTCCCACGTTGGAGAGAATGCTAGCATTTCTGGGAGAGAAGAGCATCTATGTTTGAAAAAGCAGGGAGTAGTGAGAGGAAAGGTGCTAGGGTTTGGGGTGAAAACAACACCTGGAGGGGATGGGCATGGTGTTTCTGGAAGACAAAGTCCTGTATTTCGGGGAGCAAAGTGGTCTTTCTGGGAGAAAATGTCCTGTTTTGGGGGATGAAAGTGGTATTTCTGGGAGAAAATGTCCAATTTCAGGGGAGAAAAGTGGAATTTGTGGGAGAAAATATCCTGTTTTGGGGAGAAAGCTGGTCTTTCTGGGAGAAAAGGCCCCATATTTGGAGAGAACTGGTCTATCTGGCCGCCAAGGCCATATTTCTGAGGAGAAAGCTGGTCTCTCTGGGTGAACGTGTCCTACTCTTGGGGCGAGAAATGGTATTTCTGGAAGAAAATGTGCAATGTAGTGGAGAAAAGAGGTATTTGTGGGTGAAACTTGCCTCTTTTGAGGCAGAAATCTGGTCTTTGTGGGGAAAATGTCCCATTTGGGGGGATAAAACTGGTATTTCTGGGAGAGACTGTCCTTACGTTGGGGGGCAAACTGGTATTTGTCGAAGAAAATGTCCTATTTCGGTGGAGAAAACTGGTATTTCTGGGAGAAACTGTCCTCCTATTGGGGCGAAAACTGGTATTTCTAGAAGAAAATGTCCAGTTCAGCGGAGAAAGGTGGTATTTGTAGGTGAAACTTGCCTCTTTTGAAGTAGGAAACTGGTATTTGTGGGCGAATCTGCCCTATTTTGAGGCTGAAATCTGGTATTTGTGGGAGCAACTTCCCTCTTTTGGTGGAGAAAAGAGGTATTTCTGGGAGAACACGTTCTGTGTTTGGGAGAAAACTGCCATTTCTGGAAGAAAATGTCCACTCTGGGGGGAGAAAGCTGGTCTTTCTGGGAGCAATGGTCCTGTTCTGGGGAGAATACTGGCATTTCTGGGAGAGACTGTCCTATTGTCACGGAGCAAAGTGGTATTTGTGGGAGAAACTGTCCCATTTTGGGGTAGAAAATTGTGATGCTACAACTAAGAATGTCAATGTTAAGAGAAAACTGATATTTCTGGGAGAAACTGTCCTATCTGGGGGAGAAAAGTGGTATTTCCGGGAGAAAATGTCCAGCATCTGGGAGAGAAGAGGTATTTCTGGGAGAAACTGTCCTATTTCATGGAGGGAACCTGGTGTTTCCGTGAGAGAATGTCCTATTTTGGGGGAGAAAAGTGGTATTTCTGGGAGAAACTATGACATATGTTGGAGAAAGCTGGTCTTTCTGGGAGTAAACATCATCTATCTGCGAGAAAGCTGGCATTCCTGGCGGAAACTGCAATGTGATTGGGAGAAAACTGGTATTCCTGCGTGAAAATGTCATCTCTTTTGGAGTAAATGTCATAGTTGCTGTGGAAAAGCATGATTTCTGGGAAAATGCCATCTACTTGAGGAGAACACAGGTATTTCTCAGAGGAAATCTCCGCTATTTTGGTGAAAGCTGGTATTTCTGGGAGAGAATGTCCTATTTCTGGGGAGAAAGCTGGTATTTCTGGGAGAAAAGGTCCCATATTTGGGAGCAAACTGGTCTATCTGGCCGCCAAGGCCATATTTCTGGGGAGAAAGCTGGTATCTCTGGGAGAACCTGTCCTAATCTTGGGGCGAGAACTGGTATTTCTGGAAGAAAATGTGCAATGTAGTGGAGAAAAGAGGTATTTGTGGGTGAAACTTGCCTCTTGTGAGGCAGAAATCTGGTCTTTGTGGGAGAAAATGTCCTGTTTTGGGGAGAATCCTGGTATTTGTGGGAGAAAGTGTCCTGTTTTCATGGAGCACACTGGTCTTTGTGGGAGAAAATGTCCCCTTGTGGGGTAGAAAACTGTCATTCTACAAAAGAAGTCAAATCCTAAGAGAAAACTGGTCTTTGTGGGAGAAAATGTCCTATATTGGGGAGAAAACTGGTCTATCTGGCAAACAATGGCCTATTTCTGGGGAGAAAGCTGGTATTTTTAGGCCAAAATATCATCTGTTTGGGAAAAAGCAGGAATTTCTGGAAGAAGATGTCATCGATTTGGGAAACAGCTGATATTTCTGGTGGAAAATGTCCTCTCTTTTGGGAGAAGGCTGGTCTTTCTGGGCAAAAAGAGGGTATTTCTGGAGGGAAATGTGTTCTTTGGAGTTGCAGTGTGGTATTTCTGTGAGAAAATGCAATCGACAGGAGAGAAAAGTGGTACTTGGGCAGAATCTCTCCGATGTTTGGCTGAAAAACGTCACCTGGAACAGCTGAAAGTCGTATGTTTTGGAGAACATGTCAGTTCTTCTGAAGACAAGTGCTATTTCTGGGAGAGTCTGCCATCTTTGGTTGGAAAAGGTCCCACGTTGGAGAGAATGCTAGCATTTCTGGGAGAGAAGAGCATCTATGTTTGAAAAAGCAGGGAGTAGTGAGAGGAAAGGTGCTAGGGTTTGGGGTGAAAACAACACCTGGAGGGGATGAGCATGGTGTTTCTGGAAGACAAAGTCCAGTATTTCGGGGAGCAAAGTGGTCTTTCTGGGAGAAAATGTCCTGTTTTGGGGGATGAAAGTGGTCTTTCTGGGAGAAAATGTCCTATTTCAGGGGAGAAAAGTGGAATTTGTGGGAGAAAATATCCTGTTTTGGGGAGAAAGCTGGTCTTTCTGGGAGAAAAGGTCCCATATTTGGAGAGAACTGGTCTATCTGGCCGCCAAGGCCATATTTCTGAGGAGAAAGCTGGTCTCTCTGGGTGAACGTGTCCTACTCTTGGGGCGAGAAATGGTATTTCTGGAAGAAAATGTGCAATGTAGTGGAGAAAAGAGGTATTTGTGGGTGAAACTTGCCTCTTTTGAGGCAGAAATCTGGTCTTTGTGGGGAAAATGTCCTGTTTTGGGGGGATAAAACTGGTATTTGTGGGAGAGACTGTCCTTACGTTGGGGGGCAAACTGGTATTTGTCGAAGAAAATGTCCTATTTCGGTGGAGAAAACTGGTATTTCTGGGAGAAACTGTCCTCCTATTGGGGCGAAAACTGGTATTTCTAGAAGAAAATGTCCAGTTCAGCGGAGAAAGGTGGTATTTGTAGGTGAAACTTGCCTCTTTTGAAGTAGGAAACTGGTATTTGTGGGCGAATCTGCCCTATTTTGAGGCTGAAATCTGGTATTTGTGGGAGCAACTTCCCTCTTTTGGTGGAGAAAAGAGGTATTTCTGGGAGAACACGTTCTGTGTTTGGGAGAAAACTGCCATTTCTGGAAGAAAATGTCCACTCTGGGGGGAGAAAGCTGGTCTTTCTGGGAGCAATGGTCCTGTTCTGGGGAGAATACTGGCATTTCTGGGAGAGACTGTCCTATTGTCACGGAGCAAAGTGGTATTTGTGGGAGAAACTGTCCCATTTTGGGGTAGAAAATTGTGATGCTACAACTAAGAATGTCAATGTTAAGAGAAAACTGATATTTCTGGGAGAAACTGTCCTATCTGGGGGAGAAAAGTGGTATTTCCGGGAGAAAATGTCCAGCATCTGGGAGAGAAGAGGTATTTCTGGGAGAAACTGTCCTATTTCATGGAGGGAACCTGGTGTTTCCGTGAGAGAATGTCCTATTTTGGGGGAGAAAAGTGGTATTTCTGGGAGAAACTATGACATATGTTGGAGAAAGCTGGTATTTCTGGGAGTAAACATCATCTATCTGCGAGAAAGCTGGCATTCCTGGCGGAAACTGCAATGTGATTGGGAGAAAACTGGTATTCCTGCGTGAAAATGTCATCTCTTTTGGAGTAAATGTCATAGTTGCTGTGGAAAAGCATGATTTCTGGGAAAATGCCATCTACTTGAGGAGAACACAGGTATTTCTCAGAGGAAATCTCCGCTATTTTGGTGAAAGCTGGTATTTCTGGGAGAGAATGTCCTATTTCTGGGGAGAAAGCTGGTATTTCTGGGAGAAAAGGTCCCATATTTGGGAGCAAACTGGTCTATCTGGCCGCCAAGGCCATATTTCTGGGGAGAAAGCTGGTATCTCTGGGAGAACCTGTCCTAATCTTGGGGCGAGAACTGGTATTTCTGGAAGAAAATGTGCAATGTAGTGGAGAAAAGAGGTATTTGTGGGTGAAACTTGCCTCTTGTGAGGCAGAAATCTGGTCTTTGTGGGAGAAAATGTCCTGTTTTGGGGAGAATCCTGGTATTTGTGGGAGAAAGTGTCCTGTTTTCATGGAGCACACTGGTCTTTGTGGGAGAAAATGTCCCCTTGTGGGGTAGAAAACTGTCATTCTACAAAAGAAGTCAAATCCTAAGAGAAAACTGGTCTTTGTGGGAGAAAATGTCCTATATTGGGGAGAAAACTGGTCTATCTGGCAAACAATGGCCTATTTCTGGGGAGAAAGCTGGTATTTTTAGGCCAAAATATCATCTGTTTGGGAAAAAGCAGGAATTTCTGGAAGAAGATGTCATCGATTTGGGAAACAGCTGATATTTCTGGTGGAAAATGTCCTCTCTTTTGGGAGAAGGCTGGTCTTTCTGGGCAAAAAGAGGGTATTTCTGGAGGGAAATGTGTTCTTTGGAGTTGCAGTGTGGTATTTCTGTGAGAAAATGCAATCGACAGGAGAGAAAAGTGGTACTTGGGCAGAATCTCTCCGATGTTTGGCTGAAAAACGTCACCTGGAACAGCTGAAAGTCGTATGTTTTGGAGAACATGTCAGTTCTTCTGAAGACAAGTGCTATTTCTGGGAGAGTCTGCCATCTTTGGTTGGAAAAGGTCCCACGTTGGAGAGAATGCTAGCATTTCTGGGAGAGAAGAGCATCTATGTTTGAAAAAGCAGGGAGTAGTGAGAGGAAAGGTGCTAGGGTTTGGGGTGAAAACAACACCTGGAGGGGATGAGCATGGTGTTTCTGGAAGACAAAGTCCAGTATTTCGGGGAGCAAAGTGGTCTTTCTGGGAGAAAATGTCCTGTTTTGGGGGATGAAAGTGGTATTTCTGGGAGAAAATGTCCAATTTCAGGGGAGAAAAGTGGAATTTGTGGGAGAAAATATCCTGTTTTGGGGAGAAAGCTGGTCTTTCTGGGAGAAAAGGCCCCATATTTGGAGAGAACTGGTCTATCTGGCCGCCAAGGCCATATTTCTGAGGAGAAAGCTGGTCTCTCTGGGTGAACGTGTCCTACTCTTGGGGCGAGAAATGGTATTTCTGGAAGAAAATGTGCAATGTAGTGGAGAAAAGAGGTATTTGTGGGTGAAACTTGCCTCTTTTGAGGCAGAAATCTGGTCTTTGTGGGGAAAATGTCCTGTTTTGGGGGGATAAAACTGGTATTTGTGGGAGAGACTGTCCTTACGTTGGGGGGCAAACTGGTATTTGTCGAAGAAAATGTCCTATTTCGGTGGAGAAAACTGGTATTTCTGGGAGAAAGTGTCCTCCTATTGGGGCGAAAACTGGTATTTCTAGAAGAAAATGTCCAGTTCAGCGGAGAAAGGTGGTATTTGTAGGTGAAACTTGCCTCTTTTGAAGTAGGAAACTGGTATTTGTGGGCGAATCTGCCCTATTTTGAGGCTGAAATCTGGTATTTGTGGGAGCAACTTCCCTCTTTTGGTGGAGAAAAGAGGTATTTCTGGGAGAACACGTTCTGTGTTTGGGAGAAAACTGCCATTTCTGGAAGAAAATGTCCACTCTGGGGGGAGAAAGCTGGTCTTTCTGGGAGCAATGGTCCTGTTCTGGGGAGAATACTGGCATTTCTGGGAGAGACTGTCCTATTGTCACGGAGCAAAGTGGTATTTGTGGGAGAAACTGTCCCATTTTGGGGTAGAAAATTGTGATGCTACAACTAAGAATGTCAATGTTAAGAGAAAACTGATATTTCTGGGAGAAACTGTCCTATCTGGGGGAGAAAAGTGGTATTTCCGGGAGAAAATGTCCAGCATCTGGGAGAGAAGAGGTATTTCTGGGAGAAACTGTCCTATTTCATGGAGGGAACCTGGTGTTTCCGTGAGAGAATGTCCTATTTTGGGGGAGAAAAGTGGTATTTCTGGGAGAAACTATGACATATGTTGGAGAAAGCTGGTCTTTCTGGGAGTAAACATCATCTATCTGCGAGAAAGCTGGCATTCCTGGCGGAAACTGCAATGTGATGGGGAGAAAACTGGTATTCCTGCGTGAAAATGTCATCTCTTTTGGAGTAAATGTCATAGTTGCTGTGGAAAAGCATGATTTCTGGGAAAATGCCATCTACTTGAGGAGAACACAGGTATTTCTCAGAGGAAATCTCCGCTATTTTGGTGAAAGCTGGTATTTCTGGGAGAGAATGTCCTATTTCTGGGCAGAAAGCTGGTATTTCTGGGAGAAAAGGTCCCATATTTGGGAGCAAACTGGTCTATCTGGCCGCCAAGGCCATATTTCTGGGGAGAAAGCTGGTATCTCTGGGAGAACCTGTCCTAATCTTGGGGCGAGAACTGGTATTTCTAGAAGAAAATGTGCAATGTAGTGGAGAAAAGAGGTATTTGTGGGTGAAACTTGCCTCTTGTGAGGCAGAAATCTGGTCTTTGTGGGAGCAAATGTCCTGTTTTGGGGAGAATCCTGGTCTTTGTGGGAGAAAGTGTCCTGTTTTCACGGAGCACACTGGTCTTTGTGGGAGAAAATGTCCCCTTGTGGGGTAGAAAACTGTCATTCTACAAAAGAAGTCAAATCCTAAGAGAAAACTGGTCTTTGTGGGAGAAAATGTCCTATATTGGGGAGAAAACTGGTCTATCTGGCAAACAATGGCCTATTTCTGGGGAGAAAGCTGGTATTTTTAGGCCAAAATATCATCTGTTTGGGAAAAAGCAGGAATTTCTGGAAGAAGATGTCATCGATTTGGGAAACAGCTGATATTTCTGGTGGAAAATGTCCTCTCTTTTGGGAGAAGGCTGGTCTTTCTGGGCAAAAAGAGGGTATTTCTGGAGGGAAATGTGTTCTTTGGAGTTGCAGTGTGGTATTTCTGTGAGAAAATGCAATCGACAGGAGAGAAAAGTGGTACTTGGGCAGAATCTCTCCGATGTTTGGCTGAAAAACGTCACCTGGAACAGCTGAAAGTCATATGTTTTGGAGAACATGTCAGTTCTTCTGAAGACAAGTGCTATTTCTGGGAGAGTCTGCCATCTTTGGTTGGAAAAGGTCCCACGTTGGAGAGAATGCTAGCATTTCTGGGAGAGAAGAGCATCTATGTTTGAAAAAGCAGGGAGTAGTGAGAGGAAAGGTGCTAGGGTTTGGGGTGAAAACAACACCTGGAGGGGATGAGCATGGTGTTTCTGGAAGACAAAGTCCAGTATTTCGGGGAGCAAAGTGGTCTTTCTGGGAGAAAATGTCCTGTTTTGGGGGATGAAAGTGGTATTTCTGGGAGAAAATGTCCAATTTCAGGGGAGAAAAGTGGAATTTGTGGGAGAAAATATCCTGTTTTGGGGAGAAAGCTGGTCTTTCTGGGAGAAAAGGCCCCATATTTGGAGAGAACTGGTCTATCTGGCCGCCAAGGCCATATTTCTGAGGAGAAAGCTGGTCTCTCTGGGTGAACGTGTCCTACTCTTGGGGCGAGAAATGGTATTTCTGGAAGAAAATGTGCAATGTAGTGGAGAAAAGAGGTATTTGTGGGTGAAACTTGCCTCTTTTGAGGCAGAAATCTGGTCTTTGTGGGGAAAATGTCCCATTTGGGGGGATAAAACTGGTATTTGTGGGAGAGCCTGTCCTTACGTTGGGGGGCAAACTGGTATTTGTCGAAGAAAATGTCCTATTTCGGTGGAGAAAACTGGTATTTCTGGGAGAAACTGTCCTCCTATTGGGGCGAAAACTGGTATTTCTAGAAGAAAATGTCCAGTTCAGCGGAGAAAGGTGGTATTTGTAGGTGAAACTTGCCTCTTTTGAAGTAGGAAACTGGTATTTGTGGGCGAATCTGCCCTATTTTGAGGCTGAAATCTGGTATTTGTGGGAGCAACTTCCCTCTTTTGGTGGAGAAAAGAGGTATTTCTGGGAGAACACGTTCTGTGTTTGGGAGAAAACTGCCATTTCTGGAAGAAAATGTCCACTCTGGGGGGAGAAAGCTGGTCTTTCTGGGAGCAATGGTCCTGTTCTGGGGAGAATACTGGCATTTCTGGGAGAGACTGTCCTATTGTCACGGAGCAAAGTGGTATTTGTGGGAGAAACTGTCCCATTTTGGGGTAGAAAATTGTGATGCTACAACTAAGAATGTCAATGTTAAGAGAAAACTGATATTTCTGGGAGAAACTGTCCTATCTGGGGGAGAAAAGTGGTATTTCCGGGAGAAAATGTCCAGCATCTGGGAGAGAAGAGGTATTTCTGGGAGAAACTGTCCTATTTCATGGAGGGAACCTGGTGTTTCCGTGAGAGAATGTCCTATTTTGGGGGAGAAAAGTGGTATTTCTGGGAGAAACTATGACATATGTTGGAGAAAGCTGGTCTTTCTGGGAGTAAACATCATCTATCTGCGAGAAAGCTGGCATTCCTGGCGGAAACTGCAATGTGATGGGGAGAAAACTGGTATTCCTGCGTGAAAATGTCATCTCTTTTGGAGTAAATGTCATAGTTGCTGTGGAAAAGCATGATTTCTGGGAAAATGCCATCTACTTGAGGAGAACACAGGTATTTCTCAGAGGAAATCTCCTCTATTTTGGTGAAAGCTGGTATTTCTGGGAGAGAATGTCCTATTTCTGGGCAGAAAGCTGGTATTTCTGGGAGAAAAGGTCCCATATTTGGGAGCAAACTGGTCTATCTGGCCGCCAAGGCCATATTTCTGGGGAGAAAGCTGGTATCTCTGGGAGAACCTGTCCTAATCTTGGGGCGAGAACTGGTATTTCTAGAAGAAAATGTGCAATGTAGTGGAGAAAAGAGGTATTTGTGGGTGAAACTTGCCTCTTGTGAGGCAGAAATCTGGTCTTTGTGGGAGCAAATGTCCTGTTTTGGGGAGAACACTGGTCTTTGTGGGAGAAAGTGTCCTGTTTTCATGGAGCACACTGGTCTTTGTGGGAGAAAATGTCCCCTTGTGGGGTAGAAAACTGTCATTCTACAAAAGAAGTCAAATCCTAAGAGAAAACTGGTCTTTGTGGGAGAAAATGTCCTATATTGGGGAGAAAACTGGTCTATCTGGCAAACAATGGCCTATTTCTGGGGAGAAAGCTGGTATTTTTAGGCCAAAATATCATCTGTTTGGGAAAAAGCAGGAATTTCTGGAAGAAGATGTCATCGATTTGGGAAACAGCTGATATTTCTGGTGGAAAATGTCCTCTCTTTTGGGAGAAGGCTGGTCTTTCTGGGCAAAAAGAGGGTATTTCTGGAGGGAAATGTGTTCTTTGGAGTTGCAGTGTGGTATTTCTGTGAGAAAATGCAATCGACAGGAGAGAAAAGTGGTACTTGGGCAGAATCTCTCCGATGTTTGGCTGAAAAACGTCACCTGGAACAGCTGAAAGTCGTATGTTTTGGAGAACATGTCAGTTCTTCTGAAGACAAGTGCTATTTCTGGGAGAGTCTGCCATCTTTGGTTGGAAAAGGTCCCACGTTGGAGAGAATGCTAGCATTTCTGGGAGAGAAGAGCATCTATGTTTGAAAAAGCAGGGAGTAGTGAGAGGAAAGGTGCTAGGGTTTGCGGTGAAAACAACACCTGGAGGGGATGAGCATGGTGTTTCTGGAAGACAAAGTCCAGTATTTCGGGGAGCAAAGTGGTCTTTCTGGGAGAAAATGTCCTGTTTTGGGGGATGAAAGTGGTATTTCTGGGAGAAAATGTCCTATTTCAGGGGAGAAAAGTGGAATTTGTGGGAGAAAATATCCTGTTTTGGGGAGAAACCTGGTCTTTCTGGGAGAAAAGGTCCCATATTTGGAGAGAACTGGTCTATCTGGCCGCCAAGGCCATATTTCTGAGGAGAAAGCTGGTCTCTCTGGGTGAACGTGTCCTACTCTTGGGGCGAGAAATGGTATTTCTGGAAGAAAATGTGCAATGTAGTGGAGAAAAGAGGTATTTGTGGGTGAAACTTGCCTCTTTTGAGGCAGAAATCTGGTCTTTGTGGGGAAAATGTCCCATTTGGGGGGATAAAACTGGTATTTGTGGGAGAGACTGTCCTTACGTTGGGGGGCAAACTGGTATTTGTCGAAGAAAATGTCCTATTTCGGTGGAGAAAACTGGTATTTCTGGGAGAAACTGTCCTCCTATTGGGGCGAAAACTGGTATTTCTAGAAGAAAACGTCCAGTTCAGCGGAGAAAGGTGGTATTTGTAGGTGAAACTTGCCTCTTTTGAAGTAGGAAACTGGTATTTGTGGGCGAATCTGCCCTATTTTGAGGCTGAAATCTGGTATTTGTGGGAGCAACTTCCCTCTTTTGGTGGAGAAAAGAGGTATTTCTGGGAGAACACGTTCTGTGTTTGGGAGAAAACTGCCATTTCTGGAAGAAAATGTCCACTCTGGGGGGAGAAAGCTGGTCTTTCTGGGAGCAATGGTCCTGTTCTGGGGAGAATACTGGCATTTCTGGGAGAGACTGTCCTATTGTCACGGAGCAAAGTGGTATTTGTGGGAGAAACTGTCCCATTTTGGGGTAGAAAATTGTGATGCTACAACTAAGAATGTCAATGTTAAGAGAAAACTGATATTTCTGGGAGAAACTGTCCTATCTGGGGGAGAAAAGTGGTATTTCCGGGAGAAAATGTCCAGCATCTGGGAGAGAAGAGGTATTTCTGGGAGAAACTGTCCTATTTCATGGAGGGAACCTGGTGTTTCCGTGAGAGAATGTCCTATTTTGGGGGAGAAAAGTGGTATTTCTGGGAGAAACTATGACATATGTTGGAGAAAGCTGGTCTTTCTGGGAGTAAACATCATCTATCTGCGAGAAAGCTGGCATTCCTGGCGGAAACTGCAATGTGATGGGGAGAAAACTGGTATTCCTGCGTGAAAATGTCATCTCTTTTGGAGTAAATGTCATAGTTGCTGTGGAAAAGCATGATTTCTGGGAAAATGCCATCTACTTGAGGAGAACACAGGTATTTCTCAGAGGAAATCTCCTCTATTTTGGTGAAAGCTGGTATTTCTGGGAGAGAATGTCCTATTTCTGGGCAGAAAGCTGGTATTTCTGGGAGAAAAGGTCCCATATTTGGGAGCAAACTGGTCTATCTGGCCGCCAAGGCCATATTTCTGGGGAGAAAGCTGGTATCTCTGGGAGAACCTGTCCTAATCTTGGGGCGAGAACTGGTATTTCTAGAAGAAAATGTGCAATGTAGTGGAGAAAAGAGGTATTTGTGGGTGAAACTTGCCTCTTCTGAGGCAGAAATCTGGTCTTTGTGGGAGCAAATGTCCTGTTTTGGGGAGAACACTGGTCTTTGTGGGAGAAAGTGTCCTGTTTTCATGGAGCACACTGGTCTTTGTGGGAGAAAATGTCCCCTTGTGGGGTAGAAAACTGTCATTCTACAAAAGAAGTCAAATCCTAAGAGAAAACTGGTCTTTGTGGGAGAAAATGTCCTATATTGGGGAGAAAACTGGTCTATCTGGCAAACAATGGCCTATTTCTGGGGAGAAAGCTGGTATTTTTAGGCCAAAATATCATCTGTTTGGGAAAAAGCAGGAATTTCTGGAAGAAGATGTCATCGATTTGGGAAACAGCTGATATTTCTGGTGGAAAATGTCCTCTCTTTTGGGAGAAGGCTGGTCTTTCTGGGCAAAAAGAGGGTATTTCTGGAGGGAAATGTGTTCTTTGGAGTTGCAGTGTGGTATTTCTGGGAGAAAATGCAATCGACAGGAGAGAAAAGTGGTACTTGGGCAGAATCTCTCCGATGTTTGGCTGAAAAACGTCACCTGGAACAGCTGAAAGTCGTATGTTTTGGAGAACATGTCAGTTCTTCTGAAGACAAGTGCTATTTCTGGGAGAGTCTGCCATCTTTGGTTGGAAAAGGTCCCACGTTGGAGAGAATGCTAGCATTTCTGGGAGAGAAGAGCATCTATGTTTGAAAAAGCAGGGAGTAGTGAGAGGAAAGGTGCTAGGGTTTGGGGTGAAAACAACACCTGGAGGGGATGAGCATGGTGTTTCTGGAAGACAAAGTCCAGTATTTCGGGGAGCAAAGTGGTCTTTCTGGGAGAAAATGTCCTGTTTTGGGGGATGAAAGTGGTATTTCTGGGAGAAAATGTCCAATTTCAGGGGAGAAAAGTGGAATTTGTGGGAGAAAATATCCTGTTTTGGGGAGAAACCTGGTCTTTCTGGGAGAAAAGGCCCCATATTTGGAGAGAACTGGTCTATCTGGCCGCCAAGGCCATATTTCTGAGGAGAAAGCTGGTCTCTCTGGGTGAACGTGTCCTACTCTTGGGGCGAGAAATGGTATTTCTGGAAGAAAATGTGCAATGTAGTGGAGAAAAGAGGTATTTGTGGGTGAAACTTGCCTCTTTTGAGGCAGAAATCTGGTCTTTGTGGGGAAAATGTCCCATTTGGGGGGATAAAACTGGTATTTGTGGGAGAGCCTGTCCTTACGTTGGGGGGCAAACTGGTATTTGTCGAAGAAAATGTCCTATTTCGGTGGAGAAAACTGGTATTTCTGGGAGAAACTGTCCTCCTATTGGGGCGAAAACTGGTATTTCTAGAAGAAAACGTCCAGTTCAGCGGAGAAAGGTGGTATTTGTAGGTGAAACTTGCCTCTTTTGAAGTAGGAAACTGGTATTTGTGGGCGAATCTGCCCTATTTTGAGGCTGAAATCTGGTATTTGTGGGAGCAACTTCCCTCTTTTGGTGGAGAAAAGAGGTATTTCTGGGAGAACACGTTCTGTGTTTGGGAGAAAACTGCCATTTCTGGAAGAAAATGTCCACTCTGGGGGGAGAAAGCTGGTCTTTCTGGGAGCAATGGTCCTGTTCTGGGGAGAATACTGGCATTTCTGGGAGAGACTGTCCTATTGTCACGGAGCAAAGTGGTATTTGTGGGAGAAACTGTCCCATTTTGGGGTAGAAAATTGTGATGCTACAACTAAGAATGTCAATGTTAAGAGAAAACTGATATTTCTGGGAGAAACTGTCCTATCTGGGGGAGAAAAGTGGTATTTCCGGGAGAAAATGTCCAGCATCTGGGAGAGAAGAGGTATTTCTGGGAGAAACTGTCCTATTTCATGGAGGGAACCTGGTGTTTCCGTGAGAGAATGTCCTATTTTGGGGGAGAAAAGTGGTATTTCTGGGAGAAACTATGACATATGTTGGAGAAAGCTGGTCTTTCTGGGAGTAAACATCATCTATCTGCGAGAAAGCTGGCATTCCTGGCGGAAACTGCAATGTGATGGGGAGAAAACTGGTATTCCTGCGTGAAAATGTCATCTCTTTTGGAGTAAATGTCATAGTTGCTGTGGAAAAGCATGATTTCTGGGAAAATGCCATCTACTTGAGGAGAACACAGGTATTTCTCAGAGGAAATCTCCTCTATTTTGGTGAAAGCTGGTATTTCTGGGAGAGAATGTCCTATTTCTGGGGAGAAAGCTGATATTTCTGGGAGAAAAGGTCCCATATTTGGGAGCAAACTGGTCTATCTGGCCGCCAAGGCCATATTTCTGGGGAGAAAGCTGGTATCTCTGGGAGAACCTGTCCTAATCTTGGGGCGAGAACTGGTATTTCTAGAAGAAAATGTGCAATGTAGTGGAGAAAAGAGGTATTTGTGGGTGAAACTTGCCTCTTGTGAGGCAGAAATCTGGTCTTTGTGGGAGCAAATGTCCTGTTTTGGGGAGAACACTGGTCTTTGTGGGAGAAAATGTCCTGTTTTCATGGAGCACACTGGTCTTTGTGGGAGAAAATGTCCCCTTGTGGGGTAGAAAACTGTCATTCTACAAAAGAAGTCAAATCCTAAGAGAAAACTGGTCTTTGTGGGAGAAAATGTCCTATATTGGGGAGAAAACTGGTTTATCTGGCAAACAATGGCCTATTTCTGGGGAGAAAGCTGGTATTTTTAGGCCAAAATATCATCTGTTTGGGAAAAAGCAGGAATTTCTGGAAGAAGATGTCATCGATTTGGGAAACAGCTGATATTTCTGGTGGAAAATGTCCTCTCTTTTGGGAGAAGGCTGGTCTTTCTGGGCAAAAAGAGGGTATTTCTGGAGGGAAATGTGTTCTTTGGAGTTGCAGTGTGGTATTTCTGGGAGAAAATGCAATCGACAGGAGAGAAAAGTGGTACTTGGGCAGAATCTCTCCGATGTTTGGCTGAAAAACGTCACCTGGAACAGCTGAAAGTCGTATGTTTTGGAGAACATGTCAGTTCTTCTGAAGACAAGTGCTATTTCTGGGAGAGTCTGCCATCTTTGGTTGGAAAAGGTCCCACGTTGGAGAGAATGCTAGCATTTCTGGGAGAGAAGAGCATCTATGTTTGAAAAAGCAGGGAGTAGTGAGAGGAAAGGTGCTAGGGTTTGGGGTGAAAACAACACCTGGAGGGGATGAGCATGGTGTTTCTGGAAGACAAAGTCCAGTATTTCGGGGAGCAAAGTGGTCTTTCTGGGAGAAAATGTCCTGTTTTGGGGGATGAAAGTGGTATTTCTGGGAGAAAATGTCCAATTTCAGGGGAGAAAAGTGGAATTTGTGGGAGAAAATATCCTGTTTTGGGGAGAAAGCTGGTCTTTCTGGGAGAAAAGGCCCCATATTTGGAGAGAACTGGTCTATCTGGCCGCCAAGGCCATATTTCTGAGGAGAAAGCTGGTCTCTCTGGGTGAACGTGTCCTACTCTTGGGGCGAGAAATGGTATTTCTGGAAGAAAATGTGCAATGTAGTGGAGAAAAGAGGTATTTGTGGGTGAAACTTGCCTCTTTTGAGGCAGAAATCTGGTCTTTGTGGGGAAAATGTCCCATTTGGGGGGATAAAACTGGTATTTCTGGGAGAGACTGTCCTTACGTTGGGGGGCAAACTGGTATTTGTCGAAGAAAATGTCCTATTTCGGTGGAGAAAACTGGTATTTCTGGGAGAAACTGTCCTCCTATTGGGGCGAAAACTGGTATTTCTAGAAGAAAACGTCCAGTTCAGCGGAGAAAGGTGGTATTTGTAGGTGAAACTTGCCTCTTTTGAAGTAGGAAACTGGTATTTGTGGGCGAATCTGCCCTATTTTGAGGCTGAAATCTGGTATTGGTGGGAGCAACTTCCCTCTTTTGGTGGAGAAAAGAGGTATTTCTGGGAGAACACGTTCTGTGTTTGGGAGAAAACTGCCATTTCTGGAAGAAAATGTCCACTCTGGGGGGAGAAAGCTGGTCTTTCTGGGAGCAATGGTCCTGTTCTGGGGAGAATACTGGCATTTCTGGGAGAGACTGTCCTATTGTCACGGAGCAAAGTGGTATTTGTGGGAGAAACTGTCCCATTTTGGGGTAGAAAATTGTGATGCTACAACTAAGAATGTCAATGTTAAGAGAAAACTGATATTTCTGGGAGAAACTGTCCTATCTGGGGGAGAAAAGTGGTATTTCCGGGAGAAAATGTCCAGCATCTGGGAGAGAAGAGGTATTTCTGGGAGAAACTGTCCTATTTCATGGAGGGAACCTGGTGTTTCCGTGAGAGAATGTCCTATTTTGGGGGAGAAAAGTGGTATTTCTGGGAGAAACTATGACATATGTTGGAGAAAGCTGGTCTTTCTGGGAGTAAACATCATCTATCTGCGAGAAAGCTGGCATTCCTGGCGGAAACTGCAATGTGATGGGGAGAAAACTGGTATTCCTGCGTGAAAATGTCATCTCTTTTGGAGTAAATGTCATAGTTGCTGTGGAAAAGCATGATTTCTGGGAAAATGCCATCTACTTGAGGAGAACACAGGTATTTCTCAGAGGAAATCTCCTCTATTTTGGTGAAAGCTGGTATTTCTGGGAGAGAATGTCCTATTTCTGGGCAGAAAGCTGGTATTTCTGGGAGAAAAGGTCCCATATTTGGGAGCAAACTGGTCTATCTGGCCGCCAAGGCCATATTTCTGGGGAGAAAGCTGGTATCTCTGGGAGAACCTGTCCTAATCTTGGGGCGAGAACTGGTATTTCTAGAAGAAAATGTGCAATGTAGTGGAGAAAAGAGGTATTTGTGGGTGAAACTTGCCTCTTGTGAGGCAGAAATCTGGTCTTTGTGGGAGCAAATGTCCTGTTTTGGGGAGAACACTGGTCTTTGTGGGAGAAAGTGTCCTGTTTTCATGGAGCACACTGGTCTTTGTGGGAGAAAATGTCCCCTTGTGGGGTAGAAAACTGTCATTCTACAAAAGAAGTCAAATCCTAAGAGAAAACTGGTCTTTGTGGGAGAAAATGTCCTATATTGGGGAGAAAACTGGTCTATCTGGCAAACAATGGCCTATTTCTGGGGAGAAAGCTGGTATTTTTAGGCCAAAATATCATCTGTTTGGGAAAAAGCAGGAATTTCTGGAAGAAGATGTCATCGATTTGGGAAACAGCTGATATTTCTGGTGGAAAATGTCCTCTCTTTTGGGAGAAGGCTGGTCTTTCTGGGCAAAAAGAGGGTATTTCTGGAGGGAAATGTGTTCTTTGGAGTTGCAGTGTGGTATTTCTGTGAGAAAATGCAATCGACAGGAGAGAAAAGTGGTACTTGGGCAGAATCTCTCCGATGTTTGGCTGAAAAACGTCACCTGGAACAGCTGAAAGTCGTATGTTTTGGAGAACATGTCAGTTCTTCTGAAGACAAGTGCTATTTCTGGGAGACTCTGCCATCTTTGGTTGGAAAAGGTCCCACGTTGGAGAGAATGCTAGCATTTCTGGGAGAGAAGAGCATCTATGTTTGAAAAAGCAGGGAGTAGTGAGAGGAAAGGTGCTAGGGTTTGGGGTGAAAACAACACCTGGAGGGGATGAGCATGGTGTTTCTGGAAGACAAAGTCCAGTATTTCGGGGAGCAAAGTGGTCTTTCTGGGAGAAAATGTCCTGTTTTGGGGGATGAAAGTGGTATTTCTGGGAGAAAATGTCCAATTTCAGGGGAGAAAAGTGGAATTTGTGGGAGAAAATATCCTGTTTTGGGGAGAAAGCTGGTCTTTCTGGGAGAAAAGGCCCCATATTTGGAGAGAACTGGTCTATCTGGCCGCCAAGGCCATATTTCTGAGGAGAAAGCTGGTCTCTCTGGGTGAACGTGTCCTACTCTTGGGGCGAGAAATGGTATTTCTGGAAGAAAATGTGCAATGTAGTGGAGAAAAGAGGTATTTGTGGGTGAAACTTGCCTCTTTTGAGGCAGAAATCTGGTCTTTGTGGGGAAAATGTCCCATTTGGGGGGATAAAACTGGTATTTGTGGGAGAGCCTGTCCTTACGTTGGGGGGCAAACTGGTATTTGTCGAAGAAAATGTCCTATTTCGGTGGAGAAAACTGGTATTTCTGGGAGAAACTGTCCTCCTATTGGGGCGAAAACTGGTATTTCTAGAAGAAAACGTCCAGTTCAGCGGAGAAAGGTGGTATTTGTAGGTGAAACTTGCCTCTTTTGAAGTAGGAAACTGGTATTTGTGGGCGAATCTGCCCTATTTTGAGGCTGAAATCTGGTATTTGTGGGAGCAACTTCCCTCTTTTGGTGGAGAAAAGAGGTATTTCTGGGAGAACACGTTCTGTGTTTGGGAGAAAACTGCCATTTCTGGAAGAAAATGTCCACTCTGGGGGGAGAAAGCTGGTCTTTCTGGGAGCAATGGTCCTGTTCTGGGGAGAATACTGGCATTTCTGGGAGAGACTGTCCTATTGTCACGGAGCAAAGTGGTATTTGTGGGAGAAACTGTCCCATTTTGGGGTAGAAAATTGTGATGCTACAACTAAGAATGTCAATGTTAAGAGAAAACTGATATTTCTGGGAGAAACTGTCCTATCTGGGGGAGAAAAGTGGTATTTCCGGGAGAAAATGTCCAGCATCTGGGAGAGAAGAGGTATTTCTGGGAGAAACTGTCCTATTTCATGGAGGGAACCTGGTGTTTCCGTGAGAGAATGTCCTATTTTGGGGGAGAAAAGTGGTATTTCTGGGAGAAACTATGACATATTTTGGAGAAAGCTGGTCTTTCTGGGAGTAAACATCATCTATCTGCGAGAAAGCTGGCATTCCTGGCGGAAACTGCAATGTGATTGGGAGAAAACTGGTATTCCTGCGTGAAAATGTCATCTCTTTTGGAGTAAATGTCATAGTTGCTGTGGAAAAGCATGATTTCTGGGAAAATGCCATCTACTTGAGGAGAACACAGGTATTTCTCAGAGGAAATCTCCTCTATTTTGGTGAAAGCTGGTATTTCTGGGAGAGAATGTCCTATTTCTGGGCAGAAAGCTGGTATTTCTGGGAGAAAAGGTCCCATATTTGGGAGCAAACTGGTCTATCTGGCCGCCAAGGCCATATTTCTGGGGAGAAAGCTGGTATCTCTGGGAGAACCTGTCCTAATCTTGGGGCGAGAACTGGTATTTCTAGAAGAAAATGTGCAATGTAGTGGAGAAAAGAGGTATTTGTGGGTGAAACTTGCCTCTTGTGAGGCAGAAATCTGGTCTTTGTGGGAGCAAATGTCCTGTTTTGGGGAGAATCCTGGTCTTTGTGGGAGAAAGTGTCCTGTTTTCATGGAGCACACTGGTCTTTGTGGGAGAAAATGTCCCCTTGTGGGGTAGAAAACTGTCATTCTACAAAAGAAGTCAAATCCTAAGAGAAAACTGGTCTTTGTGGGAGAAAATGTCCTATATTGGGGAGAAAACTGGTCTATCTGGCAAACAATGGCCTATTTCTGGGGAGAAAGCTGGTATTTTTAGGCCAAAATATCATCTGTTTGGGAAAAAGCAGGAATTTCTGGAAGAAGATGTCATCGATTTGGGAAACAGCTGATATTTCTGGTGGAAAATGTCCTCTCTTTTGGGAGAAGGCTGGTCTTTCTGGGCAAAAAGAGGGTATTTCTGGAGGGAAATGTGTTCTTTGGAGTTGCAGTGTGGTATTTCTGGGAGAAAATGCAATCGACAGGAGAGAAAAGTGGTACTTGGGCAGAATCTCTCCGATGTTTGGCTGAAAAACGTCACCTGGAACAGCTGAAAGTCGTATGTTTTGGAGAACATGTCAGTTCTTCTGAAGACAAGTGCTATTTCTGGGAGAGTCTGCCATCTTTGGTTGGAAAAGGTCCCACGTTGGAGAGAATGCTAGCATTTCTGGGAGAGAAGAGCATCTATGTTTGAAAAAGCAGGGAGTAGTGAGAGGAAAGGTGCTAGGGTTTGGGGTGAAAACAACACCTGGAGGGGATGAGCATGGTGTTTCTGGAAGACAAAGTCCTGTATTTCGGGGAGCACAGTGGTCTTTCTGGGAGAAAATGTCCTGTTTTGGGGGATGAAAGTGGTATTTCTGGGAGAAAATGTCCAATTTCAGGGGAGAAAAGTGGAATTTGTGGGAGAAAATATCCTGTTTTGGGGAGAAAGCTGGTCTTTCTGGGAGAAAAGGCCCCATATTTGGAGAGAACTGGTCTATCTGGCCGCCAAGGCCATATTTCTGAGGAGAAAGCTGGTCTCTCTGGGTGAACGTGTCCTACTCTTGGGGCGAGAAATGGTATTTCTGGAAGAAAATGTGCAATGTAGTGGAGAAAAGAGGTATTTGTGGGTGAAACTTGCCTCTTTTGAGGCAGAAATCTGGTCTTTGTGGGGAAAATGTCCCATTTGGGGGGATAAAACTGGTATTTGTGGGAGAGACTGTCCTTACGTTGGGGGGCAAACTGGTATTTGTCGAAGAAAATGTCCTATTTCGGTGGAGAAAACTGGTATTTCTGGGAGAAAGTGTCCTCCTATTGGGGCGAAAACTGGTATTTCTAGAAGAAAATGTCCAGTTCAGCGGAGAAAGGTGGTATTTGTAGGTGAAACTTGCCTCTTTTGAAGTAGGAAACTGGTATTTGTGGGCGAATCTGCCCTATTTTGAGGCTGAAATCTGGTATTGGTGGGAGCAACTTCCCTCTTTTGGTGGAGAAAAGAGGTATTTCTGGGAGAACACGTTCTGTGTTTGGGAGAAAACTGCCATTTCTGGAAGAAAATGTCCACTCTGGGGGGAGAAAGCTGGTCTTTCTGGGAGCAATGGTCCTGTTCTGGGGAGAATACTGGCATTTCTGGGAGAGACTGTCCTATTGTCACGGAGCAAAGTGGTATTTGTGGGAGAAACTGTCCCATTTTGGGGTAGAAAATTGTGATGCTACAACTAAGAATGTCAATGTTAAGAGAAAACTGATATTTCTGGGAGAAACTGTCCTATCTGGGGGAGAAAAGTGGTATTTCCGGGAGAAAATGTCCAGCATCTGGGAGAGAAGAGGTATTTCTGGGAGAAACTGTCCTATTTCATGGAGGGAACCTGGTGTTTCCGTGAGAGAATGTCCTATTTTGGGGGAGAAAAGTGGTATTTCTGGGAGAAACTATGACATATTTTGGAGAAAGCTGGTCTTTCTGGGAGTAAACATCATCTATCTGCGAGAAAGCTGGCATTCCTGGCGGAAACTGCAATGTGATTGGGAGAAAACTGGTATTCCTGCGTGAAAATGTCATCTCTTTTGGAGTAAATGTCATAGTTGCTGTGGAAAAGCATGATTTCTGGGAAAATGCCATCTACTTGAGGAGAACACAGGTATTTCTCAGAGGAAATCTCCTCTATTTTGGTGAAAGCTGGTATTTCTGGGAGAGAATGTCCTATTTCTGGGGAGAAAGCTGGTCTTTCTGGGAGAAAAGGTCCCATATTTGGGAGAAAACTGGTCTATCTGGCCGCCAAGGCCATATTTCTGGGGAGAAAGCTGGTCTCTCTGGGAGAACCTGTCCTAATCTTGGGGCGAGAAGTGGTATTTCTAGAAGAAAATGTGCAATGTAGTGGAGAAAAGAGGTATTTGTGGGTGAAACTTGCCTCTTGTGAGGCAGAAATCTGGTCTTTGTGGGAGCAAATGTCCTGTTTTGGGGAGAATCCTGGTATTTGTGGGAGAAAGTGTCCTGTTTTCATGGAGCACACTGGTCTTTCTGGGAGAAAATGTCCCCTTGTGGGGTAGAAAACTGTCATTCTACAAAAGAAGTCAAATCCTAAGAGAAAACTGGTCTTTGTGGGAGAAAATGTCCTATATTGGGGAGAAAACTGGTCTATCTGGCAAACAATGGCCTATTTCTGGGGAGAAAGCTGGTATTTTTAGGCCAAAATATCATCTGTTTGGGAAAAAGCAGGAATTTCTGGAAGAAGATGTCATCGATTTGGGAAACAGCTGATATTTCTGGTGGAAAATGTCCTCTCTTTTGGGAGAAGGCTGGTCTTTCTGGGCAAAAAGAGGGTATTTCTGGAGGGAAATGTGTTCTTTGGAGTTGCAGTGTGGTATTTCTGTGAGAAAATGCAATCGACAGGAGAGAAAAGTGGTACTTGGGCAGAATCTCTCCGATGTTTGGCTGAAAAACGTCACCTGGAACAGCTGAAAGTCGTATGTTTTGGAGAACATGTCAGTTCTTCTGAAGACAAGTGCTATTTCTGGGAGACTCTGCCATCTTTGGTTGGAAAAGGTCCCACGTTGGAGAGAATGCTAGCATTTCTGGGAGAGAAGAGCATCTATGTTTGAAAAAGCAGGGAGTAGTGAGAGGAAAGGTGCTAGGGTTTGGGGTGAAAACAACACCTGGAGGGGATGAGCATGGTGTTTCTGGAAGACAAAGTCCAGTATTTCGGGGAGCACAGTGGTCTTTCTGGGAGAAAATGTCCTGTTTTGGGGGATGAAAGTGGTATTTCTGGGAGAAAATGTCCAATTTCAGGGGAGAAAAGTGGAATTTGTGGGAGAAAATATCCTGTTTTGGGGAGAAAGCTGGTCTTTCTGGGAGAAAAGGCCCCATATTTGGAGAGAACTGGTCTATCTGGCCGCCAAGGCCATATTTCTGAGGAGAAAGCTGGTCTCTCTGGGTGAACGTGTCCTACTCTTGGGGCGAGAAATGGTATTTCTGGAAGAAAATGTGCAATGTAGTGGAGAAAAGAGGTATTTGTGGGTGAAACTTGCCTCTTTTGAGGCAGAAATCTGGTCTTTGTGGGGAAAATGTCCCATTTGGGGGGATAAAACTGGTATTTGTGGGAGAGCCTGTCCTTACGTTGGGGGGCAAACTGGTATTTGTCGAAGAAAATGTCCTATTTCGGTGGAGAAAACTGGTATTTCTGGGAGAAACTGTCCTCCTATTGGGGCGAAAACTGGTATTTCTAGAAGAAAACGTCCAGTTCAGCGGAGAAAGGTGGTATTTGTAGGTGAAACTTGCCTCTTTTGAAGTAGGAAACTGGTATTTGTGGGCGAATCTGCCCTATTTTGAGGCTGAAATCTGGTATTTGTGGGAGCAACTTCCCTCTTTTGGTGGAGAAAAGAGGTATTTCTGGGAGAACACGTTCTGTGTTTGGGAGAAAACTGCCATTTCTGGAAGAAAATGTCCACTCTGGGGGGAGAAAGCTGGTCTTTCTGGGAGCAATGGTCCTGTTCTGGGGAGAATACTGGCATTTCTGGGAGAGACTGTCCTATTGTCACGGAGCAAAGTGGTATTTGTGGGAGAAACTGTCCCATTTTGGGGTAGAAAATTGTGATGCTACAACTAAGAATGTCAATGTTAAGAGAAAACTGATATTTCTGGGAGAAACTGTCCTATCTGGGGGAGAAAAGTGGTATTTCCGGGAGAAAATGTCCAGCATCTGGGAGAGAAGAGGTATTTCTGGGAGAAACTGTCCTATTTCATGGAGGGAACCTGGTGTTTCCGTGAGAGAATGTCCTATTTTGGGGGAGAAAAGTGGTATTTCTGGGAGAAACTATGACATATGTTGGAGAAAGCTGGTCTTTCTGGGAGTAAACATCATCTATCTGCGAGAAAGCTGGCATTCCTGGCGGAAACTGCAATGTGATTGGGAGAAAACTGGTATTCCTGCGTGAAAATGTCATCTCTTTTGGAGTAAATGTCATAGTTGCTGTGGAAAAGCATGATTTCTGGGAAAATGCCATCTACTTGAGGAGAACACAGGTATTTCTCAGAGGAAATCTCCTCTATTTTGGTGAAAGCTGGTATTTCTGGGAGAGAATGTCCTATTTCTGGGCAGAAAGCTGGTATTTCTGGGAGAAAAGGTCCCATATTTGGGAGCAAACTGGTCTATCTGGCCGCCAAGGCCATATTTCTGGGGAGAAAGCTGGTATCTCTGGGAGAACCTGTCCTAATCTTGGGGCGAGAACTGGTATTTCTAGAAGAAAATGTGCAATGTAGTGGAGAAAAGAGGTATTTGTGGGTGAAACTTGCCTCTTGTGAGGCAGAAATCTGGTCTTTGTGGGAGCAAATGTCCTGTTTTGGGGAGAATCCTGGTATTTGTGGGAGAAAGTGTCCTGTTTTCATGGAGCACACTGGTCTTTCTGGGAGAAAATGTCCCCTTGTGGGGTAGAAAACTGTCATTCTACAAAAGAAGTCAAATCCTAAGAGAAAACTGGTCTTTGTGGGAGAAAATGTCCTATATTGGGGAGAAAACTGGTCTATCTGGCAAACAATGGCCTATTTCTGGGGAGAAAGCTGGTATTTTTAGGCCAAAATATCATCTGTTTGGGAAAAAGCAGGAATTTCTGGAAGAAGATGTCATCGATTTGGGAAACAGCTGATATTTCTGGTGGAAAATGTCCTCTCTTTTGGGAGAAGGCTGGTCTTTCTGGGCAAAAAGAGGGTATTTCTGGAGGGAAATGTGTTCTTTGGAGTTGCAGTGTGGTATTTCTGTGAGAAAATGCAATCGACAGGAGAGAAAAGTGGTACTTGGGCAGAATCTCTCCGATGTTTGGCTGAAAAACGTCACCTGGAACAGCTGAAAGTCGTATGTTTTGGAGAACATGTCAGTTCTTCTGAAGACAAGTGCTATTTCTGGGAGACTCTGCCATCTTTGGTTGGAAAAGGTCCCACGTTGGAGAGAATGCTAGCATTTCTGGGAGAGAAGAGCATCTATGTTTGAAAAAGCAGGGAGTAGTGAGAGGAAAGGTGCTAGGGTTTGGGGTGAAAACAACACCTGGAGGGGATGAGCATGGTGTTTCTGGAAGACAAAGTCCAGTATTTCGGGGAGCAAAGTGGTCTTTCTGGGAGAAAATGTCCTGTTTTGGGGGATGAAAGTGGTCTTTCTGGGAGAAAATGTCCAATTTCAGGGGAGAAAAGTGGAATTTGTGGGAGAAAATATCCTGTTTTGGGGAGAAAGCTGGTCTTTCTGGGAGAAAAGGCCCCATATTTGGAGAGAACTGGTCTATCTGGCCGCCAAGGCCATATTTCTGAGGAGAAAGCTGGTCTCTCTGGGTGAACGTGTCCTACTCTTGGGGCGAGAAATGGTATTTCTGGAAGAAAATGTGCAATGTAGTGGAGAAAAGAGGTATTTGTGGGTGAAACTTGCCTCTTTTGAGGCAGAAATCTGGTCTTTGTGGGGAAAATGTCCCATTTGGGGGGATAAAACTGGTATTTGTGGGAGAGACTGTCCTTACGTTGGGGGGCAAACTGGTATTTGTCGAAGAAAATGTCCTATTTCGGTGGAGAAAACTGGTATTTCTGGGAGAAACTGTCCTCCTATTGGGGCGAAAACTGGTATTTCTAGAAGAAAATGTCCAGTTCAGCAGAGAAAGGTGGTATTTGTAGGTGAAACTTGCCTCTTTTGAAGTAGGAAACTGGTATTTGTGGGCGAATCTGCCCTATTTTGAGGCTGAAATCTGGTATTGGTGGGAGCAACTTCCCTCTTTTGGTGGAGAAAAGAGGTATTTCTGGGAGAACACGTTCTGTGTTTGGGAGAAAACTGCCATTTCTGGAAGAAAATGTCCACTCTGGGGGGAGAAAGCTGGTCTTTCTGGGAGCAATGGTCCTGTTCTGGGGAGAATACTGGCATTTCTGGGAGAGACTGTCCTATTGTCACGGAGCAAAGTGGTATTTGTGGGAGAAACTGTCCCATTTTGGGGTAGAAAATTGTGATGCTACAACTAAGAATGTCAATGTTAAGAGAAAACTGATATTTCTGGGAGAAACTGTCCTATCTGGGGGAGAAAAGTGGTATTTCCGGGAGAAAATGTCCAGCATCTGGGAGAGAAGAGGTATTTCTGGGAGAAACTGTCCTATTTCATGGAGGGAACCTGGTGTTTCCGTGAGAGAATGTCCTATTTTGGGGGAGAAAAGTGGTATTTCTGGGAGAAACTATGACATATTTTGGAGAAAGCTGGTCTTTCTGGGAGTAAACATCATCTATCTGCGAGAAAGCTGGCATTCCTGGCGGAAACGGCAATGTGATTGGGAGAAAACTGGTATTCCTGCGTGAAAATGTCATCTCTTTTGGAGTAAATGTCATAGTTGCTGTGGAAAAGCATGATTTCTGGGAAAATGCCATCTACTTGAGGAGAACACAGGTATTTCTCAGAGGAAATCTCCTCTATTTTGGTGAAAGCTGGTATTTCTGGGAGAGAATGTCCTATTTCTGGGCAGAAAGCTGGTATTTCTGGGAGAAAAGGTCCCATATTTGGGAGCAAACTGGTCTATCTGGCCGCCAAGGCCATATTTCTGGGGAGAAAGCTGGTATCTCTGGGAGAACCTGTCCTAATCTTGGGGCGAGAAGTGGTATTTCTAGAAGAAAATGTGCAATGTAGTGGAGAAAAGAGGTATTTGTGGGTGAAACTTGCCTCTTGTGAGGCAGAAATCTGGTCTTTGTGGGAGCAAATGTCCTGTTTTGGGGAGAACACTGGTCTTTGTGGGAGAAAGTGTCCTGTTTTCATGGAGCACACTGGTCTTTGTGGGAGAAAATGTCCCCTTGTGGGGTAGAAAACTGTCATTCTACAAAAGAAGTCAAATCCTAAGAGAAAACTGGTCTTTGTGGGAGAAAATGTCCTATATTGGGGAGAAAACTGGTCTATCTGGCAAACAATGGCCTATTTCTGGGGAGAAAGCTGGTATTTTTAGGCCAAAATATCATCTGTTTGGGAAAAAGCAGGAATTTCTGGAAGAAGATGTCATCGATTTGGGAAACAGCTGATATTTCTGGTGGAAAATGTCCTCTCTTTTGGGAGAAGGCTGGTCTTTCTGGGCAAAAAGAGGGTATTTCTGGAGGGAAATGTGTTCTTTGGAGTTGCAGTGTGGTATTTCTGTGAGAAAATGCAATCGACAGGAGAGAAAAGTGGTACTTGGGCAGAATCTCTCCGATGTTTGGCTGAAAAACGTCACCTGGAACAGCTGAAAGTCGTATGTTTTGGAGAACATGTCAGTTCTTCTGAAGACAAGTGCTATTTCTGGGAGAGTCTGCCATCTTTGGTTGGAAAAGGTCCCACGTTGGAGAGAATGCTAGCATTTCTGGGAGAGAAGAGCATCTATGTTTGAAAAAGCAGGGAGTAGTGAGAGGAAAGGTGCTAGGGTTTGGGGTGAAAACAACACCTGGAGGGGATGAGCATGGTGTTTCTGGAAGACAAAGTCCAGTATTTCGGGGAGCAAAGTGGTCTTTCTGGGAGAAAATGTCCTGTTTTGGGGGATGAAAGTGGTATTTCTGGGAGAAAATGTCCAATTTCAGGGGAGAAAAGTGGAATTTGTGGGAGAAAATATCCTGTTTTGGGGAGAAAGCTGGTCTTTCTGGGAGAAAAGGCCCCATATTTGGAGAGAACTGGTCTATCTGGCCGCCAAGGCCATATTTCTGAGGAGAAAGCTGGTCTCTCTGGGTGAACGTGTCCTACTCTTGGGGCGAGAAATGGTATTTCTGGAAGAAAATGTGCAATGTAGTGGAGAAAAGAGGTATTTGTGGGTGAAACTTGCCTCTTTTGAGGCAGAAATCTGGTCTTTGTGGGGAAAATGTCCCATTTGGGGGGATAAAACTGGTATTTGTGGGAGAGACTGTCCTTACGTTGGGGGGCAAACTGGTATTTGTCGAAGAAAATGTCCTATTTCGGTGGAGAAAACTGGTATTTCTGGGAGAAAGTGTCCTCCTATTGGGGCGAAAACTGGTATTTCTAGAAGAAAATGTCCAGTTCAGCGGAGAAAGGTGGTATTTGTAGGTGAAACTTGCCTCTTTTGAAGTAGGAAACTGGTATTTGTGGGCGAATCTGCCCTATTTTGAGGCTGAAATCTGGTATTGGTGGGAGCAACTTCCCTCTTTTGGTGGAGAAAAGAGGTATTTCTGGGAGAACACGTTCTGTGTTTGGGAGAAAACTGCCATTTCTGGAAGAAAATGTCCACTCTGGGGGGAGAAAGCTGGTCTTTCTGGGAGCAATGGTCCTGTTCTGGGGAGAATACTGGCATTTCTGGGAGAGACTGTCCTATTGTCACGGAGCAAAGTGGTATTTGTGGGAGAAACTGTCCCATTTTGGGGTAGAAAATTGTGATGCTACAACTAAGAATGTCAATGTTAAGAGAAAACTGATATTTCTGGGAGAAACTGTCCTATCTGGGGGAGAAAAGTGGTATTTCCGGGAGAAAATGTCCAGCATCTGGGAGAGAAGAGGTATTTCTGGGAGAAACTGTCCTATTTCATGGAGGGAACCTGGTGTTTCCGTGAGAGAATGTCCTATTTTGGGGGAGAAAAGTGGTATTTCTGGGAGAAACTATGACATATGTTGGAGAAAGCTGGTCTTTCTGGGAGTAAACATCATCTATCTGCGAGAAAGCTGGCATTCCTGGCGGAAACTGCAATGTGATGGGGAGAAAACTGGTATTCCTGCGTGAAAATGTCATCTCTTTTGGAGTAAATGTCATAGTTGCTGTGGAAAAGCATGATTTCTGGGAAAATGCCATCTACTTGAGGAGAACACAGGTATTTCTCAGAGGAAATCTCCTCTATTTTGGTGAAAGTTGGTATTTCTGGGAGAGAATGTCCTATTTCTGGGCAGAAAGCTGGTATTTCTGGGAGAAAAGGTCCCATATTTGGGAGCAAACTGGTCTATCTGGCCGCCAAGGCCATATTTCTGGGGAGAAAGCTGGTATCTCTGGGAGAACCTGTCCTAATCTTGGGGCGAGAACTGGTATTTCTAGAAGAAAATGTGCAATGTAGTGGAGAAAAGAGGTATTTGTGGGTGAAACTTGCCTCTTCTGAGGCAGAAATCTGGTCTTTGTGGGAGCAAATGTCCTGTTTTGGGGAGAACACTGGTCTTTGTGGGAGAAAGTGTCCTGTTTTCATGGAGCACACTGGTCTTTGTGGGAGAAAATGTCCCCTTGTGGGGTAGAAAACTGTCATTCTACAAAAGAAGTCAAATCCTAAGAGAAAACTGGTCTTTGTGGGAGAAAATGTCCTATATTGGGGAGAAAACTGGTCTATCTGGCAAACAATGGCCTATTTCTGGGGAGAAAGCTGGTATTTTTAGGCCAAAATATCATCTGTTTGGGAAAAAGCAGGAATTTCTGGAAGAAGATGTCATCGATTTGGGAAACAGCTGATATTTCTGGTGGAAAATGTCCTCTCTTTTGGGAGAAGGCTGGTCTTTCTGGGCAAAAAGAGGGTATTTCTGGAGGGAAATGTGTTCTTTGGAGTTGCAGTGTGGTATTTCTGTGAGAAAATGCAATCGACAGGAGAGAAAAGTGGTACTTGGGCAGAATCTCTCCGATGTTTGGCTGAAAAACGTCACCTGGAACAGCTGAAAGTCGTATGTTTTGGAGAACATGTCAGTTCTTCTGAAGACAAGTGCTATTTCTGGGAGACTCTGCCATCTTTGGTTGGAAAAGGTCCCACGTTGGAGAGAATGCTAGCATTTCTGGGAGAGAAGAGCATCTATGTTTGAAAAAGCAGGGAGTAGTGAGAGGAAAGGTGCTAGGGTTTGGGGTGAAAACAACACCTGGAGGGGATGAGCATGGTGTTTCTGGAAGACAAAGTCCTGTATTTCGGGGAGCAAAGTGGTCTTTCTGGGAGAAAATGTCATCTCTTAGGCAGAAATCTGGTCTTTCTGTGGTCCAATGCCATATTCTTGATGGTAAGTATCATTGTGTGGAGTGTGAAGTAGTCCTTGTGGGATGAAATGCCATCTCTTTGGGAGAAAGGTGGTATGTTGTTGGGAAAATATCATCTATTTGGGAGAATAGTGGTATTTCTGAGAGAAAATATCCAGTTTTGGCACCCTTCTTTGAACCCGCTCCAGGGCCTCAATGTCTTTCTTGCAGTGAGGGGCCCAAAAGTGGACACAGTACTTGAGGTGCGGCCTCACCAGAGCTGAGGACAGGGGGACAATCACTTGCCTGTTCCTGCTGGCAGCACCCTTCCTGATGCAGGCCAGGATGCCACTGGCCTTCTTGGCCACCTGGGCACGCTGCTGGCTCATGTTCAGTTGAGCATCAATCAACATCCCCAGGTCCACTTCCTCTACGCAGTCTTCTGCCCCAAGCCTGGAGCGTCGCCTGGGGTTGTTGTAGCCAAAGTGCAGGACCCGGCCTTTGGCCTTCTTGGAACTCATCCCATTGGCTTCAGCCCAGCTCTCCAGCCTGTCCAGATCCCTCTGGAGGGCCTCCCTACCCCCAGGCAGATCCACACTTCCAGCCAGCTTGGTGTCATCCGCAAACTTCCGGAGGGTGCACTCAGTGCCCTCATCCAGGTCATCGAGAAAGATCTCGAGGAGGACAGGCCCCAGCACCGACCCCTGGGGAACACCACTTGTGACCGCTCGCCAGCTGCATTTAGCTCCATTCACTACCACTCTTTGGGCCCGGCCTTCCAGCCACTTCCTTATCCAGCCAAAGCGTAGCCGTCCAAGCCACGGGCTGTCAGCTTCTGCAGGAGAATGCTGTGGGAGACAGTGTCCAAGGCCTTGCTGAAGTCTAGGTAGATTACATCAACAGCCTTTCTCTCGTCTACCAGATGGCTCACTAGTTTCTAGAAGGAGATCGGGTTGGTCCAACAGGATCAGCCCTTCATGAACCCATGCTGGCTAGGCCTGATCCCCTGCATGTCCCGCACATGCCGTGTCATCTCCCTCAAGACAATCCACTCCATAACCTTTCCTGGCACCGAGGTCAGGCTAACAAGCCCGTCGTTCCTCCTTACAGTCCTTCTTAGAGATGGCAGTCACACTGACAAGCCTCCAGTCTTCTGGGACCAGTCAACAAAGTCACCAGTCAACAAAGCGCTGATAGATAATGGCGAGCGGTTCGGCTATCACCTGCGCCAGTTCCCTCAGCACTCTCGGGTGAATCCCATCTGGCCCCATGCACTTGTGACAGTCCAGCTGGACTAGTAGGTCTCTGACTGCGTCCTCCCCAATCGCGGGGAATTCTGCCTGCACTCCAGTCCAGACTACCAGGTCAGAGAGCGGAGTAGCCTGAGGATAACTCGCATGACCTTTCAAGACAGGCGTAAAGAAGGCATTCTGAACCTCTGCCTTTGCCATATCCTCAGTGCTCACATGACCAGCCTCATCTAGGAAAGAACGGAGATTCTCCTGAGTCCTCCTCATGCCGCTGATGTCTTTGTAAAAGGGCTCCTTGTTCCTTTGAAGCCCAGCGGCCAGGCTGAGTTCAAGCTGGGCCTTTCGGATTTTCCCTCCACACATCCCAGCAACTTCTCTTTCGGAGTCACCCGTCCCTTCTTCCACTGGACGTAGATTCTCTTCTTCTCCCGGAGCCTCAAGAAGCGCTCCCTGTTCATCCCTCCCCGCCGGTCTTCTTCCCTCCCCGCCGGCTCATTGTGCTGCTCGGGGGGACAGCCCGCTCCTGCGCCTTTCAGACTTCCTTCCTGAAGAGCCACCAGCTGGGCTGCTTTTAGCCTGGCAGAAAAGGCTCAAGGTTCACCTCACAGGTAAGAGGGAGCAGTGCTGACTCCAACCTGCTGCCTCAGCAGTCCTCCCACAAGCTGCCAGCTGCTGCCAGCCCCAGCACTGGCACAGGGCTTTTCCTGGCTTCAAAAAAGCCCTAACAAGAGCCATGTGGTCGGCCTTTTTGCTTTAGCTCCCTTACCCAGTGCGGTCTTCTTTATACAAATACAGCATTTTTTCCCCAAATACCAGACACCTCGCAAATAGGCAATATTTTTCAAAACAGATGCGATTATCTCCCAGAAATACCAGTTGCCTTAGAAATACCTCACAAATTCGACCAAAAATACGACACTACACTCCTCAAGATTGCACTTACTCCCATCAAGACGGCATTTTATCACAGAAATACCTGCTTCTGCCCCCCCAAATAGGACGTTTTCTCCCCCCAAAACAAGACATTTTCTCCCAGAAAGACCACTTCTCTTAGAAATACCTCCCGTTTCATCCCAAGAATACTACTTGACGCTCCTCAGGATCACACTTACTCCCATCAAAATGGCCTTTTCTCCCAGATACACCAGCTTTCTCCCAAATACACCACATTTTCTCCCACCAACACCCGTTTCCTCCCAAAGATGGCATATATTCCCCCAGAAACTCCTGCTTATTCTTCAAAATACGGCCCCAAAATACCAGCTGTCTCACAAACGCATGTCGTTTTCCAACCAAGCACGCTACTATCTCCCCGAAACAGCACTTTGATGAGAAATACCTGACATTTGCTCTCCAAAATACTTCGTGACACTCCTCCAGAGGTCATTTTCTCCGCTATTTACCGTGTTTTCTCCCGAGAGACCACTTGGCACACCAAAAAGACCACCCTTGCTCTCCACTATAAGACATTCTTTCCCACCATTTCCCACTTTTTCTCCCTCACCTTTGTCCTTTTTTGCCCAGAAGTACCAGCTTTCTCCACATTCAATGACATTTGGTATCAGAAATGCCCGTTGTTCACCCAAAGGATGGATTTTTCTTCCAAAAAGAACACAGTAGCTCCCAGAAATACCAGCTTTCTCCAGTCCATTGAGATTAGCTCCCAGAAATACTGCTTTTTGCCCAAACACATCGTATATTCCACCATAACTATCATATCTTAATCCTAAGGAATACATTTTCTTCCAGACCTATGGCATTTTCTCCCAGAAATACCACCCTTCTCCCAAATACGTGGCTTTTCCGCCCACAAGTCCTACTTGTGGCCCACAAGTCCTACTTGGCCGTCCAAAGGAGGACATTTCCTCCCCCAAGAAGGAGACTTGCTCCCTGAAAAACCAGCTTTCTCCCCTAACACATGGCGTTTTCTTCCAGAAATACAGCTTTTCTGACATATGCTTCACGATTCATCCGCAAAATACTATATGACTACGCCAAAGGTGACTTTTTCCAACAAATCTATGAACTTCTCTCCCACAAATATCAGCATTCTCCCAAACAGATGGCATTTTCCACCACAAGTACGACTCCACACCCCACAGGATGATACTTACCATCAGACTTTTCTATCCTTCATATCACAGTTTCCTCCCAAATTAGATTTCCTTCCAGACATACCAGCATTCCCCGAAAGAGAGGACATTCTCCCCCGCAAATACCATCTTTTCTCCCACAAATGCCAGCTTTCTTGGAAATACTGCCCATTTCCTCCCAATTAGGCTAGATGGCACTTAGTTCTGCCCAATCATACGGCTTTTTATCGCGCAAGTTGCATTTTTGTCCCAAATAGACGACATCTAATGACAGGGATACCATTTTTCTCCCATGGCTGTGACATTTTCTGCCAGAAATACCAGTTCTCTCTTCAATGTGGGACGTTTCCTGCCTGAAATATTAGCTTTGTCATCAATCCATCATCTCTCCCTCCCTCAATCAAAAGATGAGACTGTTTCCAGGGAATATCAGCTTTCTTAAAAATACCTCATACTTTCTCCAAGAAGTTCGTTAGTATAATCCTCAAGATGACACTTTCACCCAAAACTGGGAGATTTTCTCTCCGAAATGCATGCTTCTCCCTCACTGAACGGCATCTTCTCCCCAAATAAGGACATTATCTCCCAGAAATACCACATTTCTCCAATCCAATGACATGATCGCCTGGAAATACAGCCTTTCGCCACATCGATAACATTTTCCACTAGAGGCGTCCCATTTCCCCCAAATACATAGCATTTCCTCCCCACAGAAGGAGATTTCATTTATTCATGAAAAACCATGATTCTCCCAAAGAGATGACATTTTCTACCAGAAATGCAGGTTTTCTTAAAAATACGTCCTGGTTTTTGGGTGGTTCATAATTTCTACAATTCTGAAGCCTGTGACGAATATGTATAGATGGGAAGAGCTTCTCTACTAAGACATTTCGTGCATTCTGAGATGAAAATGAGAAAAATGGAGAGCACTTCCAAACAAAGCAACTGAATATTCGGGAACCGAGAGATGTGGTGCTGTCACGGAGAACATTTCAGAAAGTCGAGAGCGATCGATTCATGACCGCGGAAAAAAATGACCCTGTTCGAAGGAACAGAAGTAAGCTGAATTCGCTCATTCTCGGCATCGCAATTCCGCTCTTTCGCTCTCGTGCGTCGAAAGCGGCACTCGCGCTGAACCGCTCCGGAGAGTTTGCAGTTGCTGGCCGCGAAATCGCGGTTCTCCCCGAACGCCGCTTTCAGCCTTCAGCAGCGGTCTCGTTTCTCTCGGATGCCCAGAAAGAGCGACTTCAGCCGGATGCTTTTCTGCGACGAGCGGCTTCTTCTGCGCACATCGCAAAGGAGCGCTTCTGACTTCTCCTTGTGCCCGTGCATTCTGCATGACGCTTCTCTCTCATTCTTCGGTCTCTCCCTTTATTCCTAGCAACATTGCGTTTTGGTGTGGCTCTGCGATGCTACACGTCAGCATTCTGTGACGAAGAGAGTAGAAGGCAAAATCCCCTCGAAGAAGGCAGCTAGAAGTCCGAGGAGCGGCACACGTTGTGCTTTCAGGGAGGACGTTCCAGAAAGTCGAGAGCTGTGGATTCTTTCCTGCGCAGGAAAAAACCCCTGTTTTCAGGCAATGCAGTACGCGGAATTCGCTCGTTCTCGGCATCGCAATTCCGCGATTTCGCTCTCGTGCGTCGAAAGCGGCACTCGCGCTGAACCGCTCCGGAGAGTTTGCAGTTGCTGGCCGGTACATCGCGGTTCTCCCCGAACGCCGCTTTCAGCCTTCAGCAGCGGTCTCGTTTCTCTCGGATGCCGAGAAAGAGCGACTTCAGCCGGATGCTTTTCTGCGACGAGCGGCTTCTTCTGCGCACATCGCAAAAGAGCGCTTCTGACTTCTCCTTGTGCCCGTGCATTCTGCATGACGCTTCTCTCTCATTCTTCTGTCTCTCCCTTTATTCCTAGCAACATTGCGTTTTGGTGTGGCTCTGCGATGCTACACGTCAGCATTCTGTGACGAAGAGAGTAGAAGGGAAAATCCCCTCGAAGAAGGCAGCTAGAAGTCCGAGGAGCGGCACACGTTGTGCTTTCAGGGAGGACGTTACAGAAAGTCGAGAGCTGTGGATTCTTTCCAGCGCAGGAAAAAACCCCTGTTTTCAGGCAATGCAGTACGCTGAATTCGCTCGTTCTCGGCATCGCAATTCCGCGATTTCGCTCTCGTGCGTCGAAAGCGGCACTCGCGCTGAACCGCTCCGGAGAGTTTGCAGTTGCTGGCCGCGAAATCGCGGTTCTCCCCGAACGCCGCTTTCAGCCTTCAGCAGCGGTCTCGTTTCTCTCGGATGCCGAGAAAGAGCGACTTCAGCCGGATGCTTTTCTGCGACGAGCGGCTTCTTCTGCGCACATCGCAAAGGAGCGCTTCTGACTTCTCCTTGTGCCCGTGCATTCTGCATGACGCTTCTCTCTCATTCTTCGGTCTCTCCCTTTATTCCTAGCAACATTGCGTTTTGGTGTGGCTCTGCGATGCTACACGTCAGCATTCTGTGACGAAGAGAGTAGAAGGGAAAATCCCCTCGAAGAAGGCAGCTAGAAGTCCGAGGAGCGGCACACGTTGTGCTTTCAGGGAGGACGTTACAGAAAGTCGAGAGCTGTGGATTCTTTCCTGCGCAGGAAAAAACCCCTGTTTTCAGGCAATGCAGTACGCTGAATTCGCTCGTTCTCGGCATCGCAATTCCGCGATTTCGCTCTCGTGCGTCGAAAGCGGCACTCGCGCTGAACCGCTCCGGAGAGTTTGAGTTGCTGGAATCTGCTCCATGGTCGCCTTGTGTACAGGCAGAATCCTCCACGCTGTGCTCCGTAGGAAGTGCATTGATCTTTCTTTCGACTGACACTTGGCATTCGTAAGGAGTACGACCTTACAATCCAAAATACCAAATTACTCAGAAATATCACATTGTCATCGAGAATTACCAGTCTCATTCCACGAATTGGAGCTTTTCACATCAGAAATATCAGCATTCTCCAAAAAAAAAGATATTTTCCAAAGGAATATCACTTTTGTCCTTAATATCAAAATTGTTCCCCGGAAATCACAATTTTCTGAACTCGTTTGAAAGGGAAGGATCATAAACTTGTGTAAAACGTGGAATTTCTGGAAGAAAACGCCACACCTAGGGGAAAAATAAATTATCTGTGAGAAAAATGACAAATATATCTCCTACAAATGCTATATCTGAGGGAAAATGTCATTTTTTCAATTTTTTCGGAGAAATTAAACAGCGCACCTAGAGAAAACTGGAGCATATAAATGACACATTCCAATGAGGGGAGAAAATACCATATTCCAGAAAAAGAAATCATATTTCCAAAAGCTATGCAGTATTTCTGAAAGAAAATGCAGTATTTCTAGGGGAATATTACCAAAAGAAAAAGAAAGGTATTTCTGGGAAAACTGTTGTTTCGGGGAGATGGTAGCATCCTTGGTTGGAAAATGACAGGTGTTTGTGAGAAAGCTGGTATTTTGGGGAAAAGGCCGTTTTCTAAGAATAAGCCTGTATTTCTGGGGGAATGTCTGCCATCTTTGGGAGAAAGCTGGTCTTTCTAGGAGAAAAGGCCATTTAGATGGGAGTAAGTGTGATCCTGAGGAGCGTCAAGTAGTATTCTTGGGATGAAACGGGAGGTATTTCTAAGAGCAGTGGTATCTCTGGGAGAAAATGTCTTGTTTTGGGAGATAATTTCCTATTTTGGGGAGCAGAAGCTGGTATTTCTGTGAAAAAATGCCATCTTGATGGGAGTAAGTGAGATCTTGAGGAGTGTAAAGCAGCATTTTTCTTAGAAAATGGGAGTTATTTCAGAGAGTCCTGCTATTTCTGGGAGAAAATGAGCTCTCTTGGGGATTAAAATGGTCTGTCTGTGATAAAATGCCACAATTCCGGGAGAAACGGTACTCTTGAGGAATGCAATCTTGTATATTGGGGAGGAAATGGGCAATATTCCGAAGAGTCTCCCAGAAATACTCTGGGAGAAAATGTCCTCTTTTTGGAGAAAATGTCATCTTGAGGATTGTATGTGAAGAAAGCTTCAGATATTGAAGAGACAACTGGTATTTCTGGCAGAAACACATTTGGGAGATGAAACGGCCGTCTGATTGTTAGGAGTGGGAAGTAGAGGACTTGGGAAGAAAAATGGAGTATTTCTAAGAAAGCTGGTATTTCTGGGAGAAAAGAAGGTATTTGCGGGGGAAAATGTCTTCTATTTGGGGGAATGCTGGCATGTCTGGAAGGAAATCTCTTTTTGGAGGAAACTGTGATATGAAGTCTTGAAAAGCCTGATGGTAAGTATCATCCGATGGAGTGTGAAGAAGTACTTGTGGTAGAAAATGTCATCTGTTTGGGAGAATGGTGGTATTTGTGGGAGAAAAGATGCTATTTCTGTTGGAAAACGTCACCTTTGGCATTGTCCTGTAGTGTTCTGTGGATGAAGCGTGAAGCATATGTAAGAAAAGCTGTATTTCTGGTAGAAAACGTCATCTGTTTGGGGAGAAAGCTGTTTTTTCAGGGAGCAAGTCTCCTTCTTGGGGGAGGAAATGTCCTCTTTCGGGTGGCCAAGTAGGACTTGTGGGAGGAAAAGCCACGGATTTGGGAGAAAGCTGGTATTAGTGGGAGGAAATGGCATAGGTCTGGAAGCAAGTGTCCTCTTTAGGATTGAAACGTGATAGTTGTGGTGGAGAATATCATGTGTTTGGACGAAAAGCAGTCTTTCTGGGAGATCATGTCATTGGATTGGAAAAGCTGTTATTTCTGGGAGCTACTGTCTTGTTTTTGGAAGCAAATGCCGTCCTTTGGGTGAAAAACAGGCATTACTGGGAGAATGTCAGTTCTTCTGAAGAAAAGTGCTATTTCTGGGAGAGTCTGCCATCTTTGGTTGGAAAAGGTCCCACGTTGGAGAGAATGCTAGCATTTCTGGGAGAGAAGAGCATCTATGTTTGAAAAAGCAGGGAGTAGTGAGAGGAAAGGTGCTAGGGTTTGGGGTGAAAACAACACCTGGAGGGGATGGGCATGGTGTTTCTGGAAGACAAAGTCCAGTATTTCGGGGAGCAAAGTGGTCTTTCTGGGAGAAAATGTCCTGTTTTGGGGGATGAAAGTGGTATTTCTGGGAGAAAATGTCCAATTTCAGGGGAGAAAAGTGGAATTTGTGGGAGAAAATATCCTGTTTTGGGGAGAAAGCTGGTCTTTCTGGGAGAAAAGGTCCCATATTTGGAGAGAACTGGTCTATCTGGCCGCCAAGGCCATATTTCTGAGGAGAAAGCTGGTCTCTCTGGGTGAACGTGTCCTACTCTTGGGGCGAGAAATGGTATTTCTGGAAGAAAATGTGCAATGTAGTGGAGAAAAGAGGTATTTGTGGGTGAAACTTGCCTCTTTTGAGGCAGAAATCTGGTCTTTGTGGGGAAAATGTCCCATTTGGGGGGATAAAACTGGTATTTGTGGGAGAGACTGTCCTTACGTTGGGGGGCAAACTGGTATTTGTCGAAGAAAATGTCCTATTTCGGTGGAGAAAACTGGTATTTCTGGGAGAAAGTGTCCTACGATTGGGGCGAAAACTGGTATTTCTAGAAGAAAATGTCCAGTTCAGCGGAGAAAGGTGGTATTTGTAGGTGAAACTTGCCTCTTTTGAAGTAGGAAACTGGTATTTGTGGGCGAATCTGCCCTATTTTGAGGCTGAAATCTGGTATTGGTGGGAGCAACTTCCCTCTTTTGGTGGAGAAAAGAGGTATTTCTGGGAGAACACGTTCTGTGTTTGGGAGAAAACTGCCATTTCTGGAAGAAAATGTCCACTCTGGGGGGAGAAAGCTGGTCTTTCTGGGAGCAATGGTCCTGTTCTGGGGAGAATACTGGCATTTCTGGGAGAGACTGTCCTATTGTCACGGAGCAAAGTGGTATTTGTGGGAGAAACTGTCCCATTTTGGGGTAGAAAATTGTGATGCTACAACTAAGAATGTCAATGTTAAGAGAAAACTGATATTTCTGGGAGAAACTGTCCTATCTGGGGGAGAAAAGTGGTATTTCCGGGAGAAAATGTCCAGCATCTGGGAGAGAAGAGGTATTTCTGGGAGAAACTGTCCTATTTCATGGAGGGAACCTGGTGTTTCCGTGAGAGAATGTCCTATTTTGGGGGAGAAAAGTGGTATTTCTGGGAGAAACTATGACATATTTTGGAGAAAGCTGGTCTTTCTGGGAGTAAACATCATCTATCTGCGAGAAAGCTGGCATTCCTGGCGGAAACTGCAATGTGATTGGGAGAAAACTGGTATTCCTGCGTGAAAATGTCATCTCTTTTGGAGTAAATGTCATAGTTGCTGTGGAAAAGCATGATTTCTGGGAAAATGCCATCTACTTGAGGAGAACACAGGTATTTCTCAGAGGAAATCTCCTCTATTTTGGTGAAAGCTGGTATTTCTGGGAGAGAATGTCCTATTTCTGGGGAGAAAGCTGGTATTTCTGGGAGAAAAGGTCCCATATTTGGGAGCAAACTGGTCTATCTGGCCGCCAAGGCCATATTTCTGGGGAGAAAGCTGGTATCTCTGGGAGAACCTGTCCTAATCTTGGGGCGAGAACTGGTATTTCTAGAAGAAAATGTGCAATGTAGTGGAGAAAAGAGGTATTTGTGGGTGAAACTTGCCTCTTGTGAGGCAGAAATCTGGTCTTTGTGGGAGCAAATGTCCTGTTTTGGGGAGAACACTGGTCTTTGTGGGAGAAAGTGTCCTGTTTTCATGGAGCACACTGGTCTTTGTGGGAGAAAATGTCCCCTTGTGGGGTAGAAAACTGTCATTCTACAAAAGAAGTCAAATCCTAAGAGAAAACTGGTCTTTGTGGGAGAAAATGTCCTATATTGGGGAGAAAACTGGTCTATCTGGCAAACAATGGCCTATTTCTGGGGAGAAAGCTGGTATTTTTAGGCCAAAATATCATCTGTTTGGGAAAAAGCAGGAATTTCTGGAAGAAGATGTCATCGATTTGGGAAACAGCTGATATTTCTGGTGGAAAATGTCCTCTCTTTTGGGAGAAGGCTGGTCTTTCTGGGCAAAAAGAGGGTATTTCTGGAGGGAAATGTGTTCTTTGGAGTTGCAGTGTGGTATTTCTGTGAGAAAATGCAATCGACAGGAGAGAAAAGTGGTACTTGGGCAGAATCTCTCCGATGTTTGGCTGAAAAACGTCACCTGGAACAGCTGAAAGTCGTATGTTTTGGAGAACATGTCAGTTCTTCTGAAGACAAGTGCTATTTCTGGGAGAGTCTGCCATCTTTGGTTGGAAAAGGTCCCACGTTGGAGAGAATGCTAGCATTTCTGGGAGAGAAGAGCATCTATGTTTGAAAAAGCAGGGAGTAGTGAGAGGAAAGGTGCTAGGGTTTGGGGTGAAAACAACACCTGGAGGGGATGAGCATGGTGTTTCTGGAAGACAAAGTCCTGTATTTCGGGGAGCACAGTGGTCTTTCTGGGAGAAAATGTCCTGTTTTGGGGGATGAAAGTGGTATTTCTGGGAGAAAATGTCCTATTTCAGGGGAGAAAAGTGGAATTTGTGGGAGAAAATATCCTGTTTTGGGGAGAAAGCTGGTCTTTCTGGGAGAAAAGGCCCCATATTTGGAGAGAACTGGTCTATCTGGCCGCCAAGGCCATATTTCTGAGGAGAAAGCTGGTCTCTCTGGGTGAACGTGTCCTACTCTTGGGGCGAGAAATGGTATTTCTGGAAGAAAATGTGCAATGTAGTGGAGAAAAGAGGTATTTGTGGGTGAAACTTGCCTCTTTTGAGGCAGAAATCTGGTCTTTGTGGGGAAAATGTCCCATTTGGGGGGATAAAACTGGTATTTGTGGGAGAGACTGTCCTTACGTTGGGGGGCAAACTGGTATTTGTCGAAGAAAATGTCCTATTTCGGTGGAGAAAACTGGTATTTCTGGGAGAAAGTGTCCTACTATTGGGGCGAAAACTGGTATTTCTAGAAGAAAACGTCCAGTTCAGCGGAGAAAGGTGGTATTTGTAGGTGAAACTTGCCTCTTTTGAAGTAGGAAACTGGTATTTGTGGGCGAATCTGCCCTATTTTGAGGCTGAAATCTGGTATTGGTGGGAGCAACTTCCCTCTTTTGGTGGAGAAAAGAGGTATTTCTGGGAGAACACGTTCTGTGTTTGGGAGAAAACTGCCATTTCTGGAAGAAAATGTCCACTCTGGGGGGAGAAAGCTGGTCTTTCTGGGAGCAATGGTCCTGTTCTGGGGAGAATACTGGCATTTCTGGGAGAGACTGTCCTATTGTCACGGAGCAAAGTGGTATTTGTGGGAGAAACTGTCCCATTTTGGGGTAGAAAATTGTGATGCTACAACTAAGAATGTCAATGTTAAGAGAAAACTGATATTTCTGGGAGAAACTGTCCTATCTGGGGGAGAAAAGTGGTATTTCCGGGAGAAAATGTCCAGCATCTGGGAGAGAAGAGGTATTTCTGGGAGAAACTGTCCTATTTCATGGAGGGAACCTGGTGTTTCCGTGAGAGAATGTCCTATTTTGGGGGAGAAAAGTGGTATTTCTGGGAGAAACTATGACATATTTTGGAGAAAGCTGGTCTTTCTGGGAGTAAACATCATCTATCTGCGAGAAAGCTGGCATTCCTGGCGGAAACTGCAATGTGATTGGGAGAAAACTGGTATTCCTGCGTGAAAATGTCATCTCTTTTGGAGTAAATGTCATAGTTGCTGTGGAAAAGCATGATTTCTGGGAAAATGCCATCTACTTGAGGAGAACACAGGTATTTCTCAGAGGAAATCTCCTCTATTTTGGTGAAAGCTGGTATTTCTGGGAGAGAATGTCCTATTTCTGGGGAGAAAGCTGGTATTTCTGGGAGAAAAGGTCCCATATTTGGGAGCAAACTGGTCTATCTGGCCGCCAAGGCCATATTTCTGGGGAGAAAGCTGGTATCTCTGGGAGAACCTGTCCTAATCTTGGGGCGAGAACTGGTATTTCTAGAAGAAAATGTGCAATGTAGTGGAGAAAAGAGGTGTTTGTGGGTGAAACTTGCCTCTTCTGAGGCAGAAATCTGGTCTTTGTGGGAGCAAATGTCCTGTTTTGGGGAGAATCCTGGTCTTTGTGGGAGAAAGTGTCCTGTTTTCATGGAGCACACTGGTCTTTGTGGGAGAAAATGTCCCCTTGTGGGGTAGAAAACTGTCATTCTACAAAAGAAGTCAAATCCTAAGAGAAAACTGGTCTTTGTGGGAGAAAATGTCCTATATTGGGGAGAAAACTGGTCTATCTGGCAAACAATGGCCTATTTCTGGGGAGAAAGCTGGTATTTTTAGGCCAAAATATCATCTGTTTGGGAAAAAGCAGGAATTTCTGGAAGAAGATGTCATCGATTTGGGAAACAGCTGATATTTCTGGTGGAAAATGTCCTCTCTTTTGGGAGAAGGCTGGTCTTTCTGGGCAAAAAGAGGGTATTTCTGGAGGGAAATGTGTTCTTTGGAGTTGCAGTGTGGTATTTCTGTGAGAAAATGCAATCGACAGGAGAGAAAAGTGGTACTTGGGCAGAATCTCTCCGATGTTTGGCTGAAAAACGTCACCTGGAACAGCTGAAAGTCGTATGTTTTGGAGAACATGTCAGTTCTTCTGAAGACAAGTGCTATTTCTGGGAGACTCTGCCATCTTTGGTTGGAAAAGGTCCCACGTTGGAGAGAATGCTAGCATTTCTGGGAGAGAAGAGCATCTATGTTTGAAAAAGCAGGGAGTAGTGAGAGGAAAGGTGCTAGGGTTTGGGGTGAAAACAACACCTGGAGGGGATGAGCATGGTGTTTCTGGAAGACAAAGTCCAGTATTTCGGGGAGCAAAGTGGTCTTTCTGGGAGAAAATGTCCTGTTTTGGGGGATGAAAGTGGTATTTCTGGGAGAAAATGTCCAATTTCAGGGGAGAAAAGTGGAATTTGTGGGAGAAAATATCCTGTTTTGGGGAGAAAGCTGGTCTTTCTGGGAGAAAAGGTCCCATATTTGGAGAGAACTGGTCTATCTGGCCGCCAAGGCCATATTTCTGAGGAGAAAGCTGGTCTCTCTGGGTGAACGTGTCCTACTCTTGGGGCGAGAAATGGTATTTCTGGAAGAAAATGTGCAATGTAGTGGAGAAAAGAGGTATTTGTGGGTGAAACTTGCCTCTTCTGAGGCAGAAATCTGGTCTTTGTGGGGAAAATGTCCCATTTGGGGGGATAAAACTGGTATTTGTGGGAGAGACTGTCCTTACGTTGGGGGGCAAACTGGTATTTGTCGAAGAAAATGTCCTATTTCGGTGGAGAAAACTGGTATTTCTGGGAGAAACTGTCCTCCTATTGGGGCGAAAACTGGTATTTCTAGAAGAAAATGTCCAGTTCAGCGGAGAAAGGTGGTATTTGTAGGTGAAACTTGCCTCTTTTGAAGTAGGAAACTGGTATTTGTGGGCGAATCTGCCCTATTTTGAGGCTGAAATCTGGTATTGGTGGGAGCAACTTCCCTCTTTTGGTGGAGAAAAGAGGTATTTCTGGGAGAACACGTTCTGTGTTTGGGAGAAAACTGCCATTTCTGGAAGAAAATGTCCACTCTGGGGGGAGAAAGCTGGTCTTTCTGGGAGCAATGGTCCTGTTCTGGGGAGAATACTGGCATTTCTGGGAGAGACTGTCCTATTGTCACGGAGCAAAGTGGTATTTGTGGGAGAAACTGTCCCATTTTGGGGTAGAAAATTGTGATGCTACAACTAAGAATGTCAATGTTAAGAGAAAACTGATATTTCTGGGAGAAACTGTCCTATCTGGGGGAGAAAAGTGGTATTTCCGGGAGAAAATGTCCAGCATCTGGGAGAGAAGAGGTATTTCTGGGAGAAACTGTCCTATTTCATGGAGGGAACCTGGTGTTTCCGTGAGAGAATGTCCTATTTTGGGGGAGAAAAGTGGTATTTCTGGGAGAAACTATGACATATGTTGGAGAAAGCTGGTCTTTCTGGGAGTAAACATCATCTATCTGCGAGAAAGCTGGCATTCCTGGCGGAAACTGCAATGTGATGGGGAGAAAACTGGTATTCCTGCGTGAAAATGTCATCTCTTTTGGAGTAAATGTCATAGTTGCTGTGGAAAAGCATGATTTCTGGGAAAATGCCATCTACTTGAGGAGAACACAGGTATTTCTCAGAGGAAATCTCCTCTATTTTGGTGAAAGCTGGTATTTCTGGGAGAGAATGTCCTATTTCTGGGGAGAAAGCTGGTATTTCTGGGAGAGAAGGTCCCATATTTGGGAGCAAACTGGTCTATCTGGCCGCCAAGGCCATATTTCTGGGGAGAAAGCTGGTATCTCTGGGAGAACCTGTCCTAATCTTGGGGCGAGAACTGGTATTTCTAGAAGAAAATGTGCAATGTAGTGGAGAAAAGAGGTGTTTGTGGGTGAAACTTGCCTCTTCTGAGGCAGAAATCTGGTCTTTGTGGGAGCAAATGTCCTGTTTTGGGGAGAATCCTGGTCTTTGTGGGAGAAAGTGTCCTGTTTTCATGGAGCACACTGGTCTTTGTGGGAGAAAATGTCCCCTTGTGGGGTAGAAAACTGTCATTCTACAAAAGAAGTCAAATCCTAAGAGAAAACTGGTCTTTGTGGGAGAAAATGTCCTATATTGGGGAGAAAACTGGTCTATCTGGCAAACAATGGCCTATTTCTGGGGAGAAAGCTGGTATTTTTAGGCCAAAATATCATCTGTTTGGGAAAAAGCAGGAATTTCTGGAAGAAGATGTCATCGATTTGGGAAACAGCTGATATTTCTGGTGGAAAATGTCCTCTCTTTTGGGAGAAGGCTGGTCTTTCTGGGCAAAAAGAGGGTATTTCTGGAGGGAAATGTGTTCTTTGGAGTTGCAGTGTGGTATTTCTGTGAGAAAATGCAATCGACAGGAGAGAAAAGTGGTACTTGGGCAGAATCTCTCCGATGTTTGGCTGAAAAACGTCACCTGGAACAGCTGAAAGTCGTATGTTTTGGAGAACATGTCAGTTCTTCTGAAGACAAGTGCTATTTCTGGGAGAGTCTGCCATCTTTGGTTGGAAAAGGTCCCACGTTGGAGAGAATGCTAGCATTTCTGGGAGAGAAGAGCATCTATGTTTGAAAAAGCAGGGAGTAGTGAGAGGAAAGGTGCTAGGGTTTGGGGTGAAAACAACACCTGGAGGGGATGAGCATGGTGTTTCTGGAAGACAAAGTCCAGTATTTCGGGGAGCACAGTGGTCTTTCTGGGAGAAAATGTCCTGTTTTGGTGGATGAAAGTGGTATTTCTGGGAGAAAATGTCCTATTTCAGGGGAGAAAAGTGGAATTTGTGGGAGAAAATATCCTGTTTTGGGGAGAAAGCTGGTCTTTCTGGGAGAAAAGGCCCCATATTTGGAGAGAACTGGTCTATCTGGCCGCCAAGGCCATATTTCTGAGGAGAAAGCTGGTCTCTCTGGGTGAACGTGTCCTACTCTTGGGGCGAGAAATGGTATTTCTGGAAGAAAATGTGCAATGTAGTGGAGAAAAGAGGTATTTGTGGGTGAAACTTGCCTCTTGTGAGGCAGAAATCTGGTCTTTGTGGGGAAAATGTCCCATTTGGGGGGATAAAACTGGTATTTGTGGGAGAGACTGTCCTTACGTTGGGGGGCAAACTGGTATTTGTCGAAGAAAATGTCCTATTTCGGTGGAGAAAACTGGTATTTCTGGGAGAAAGTGTCCTACTATTGGGGCGAAAACTGGTATTTCTAGAAGAAAATGTCCAGTTCAGCGGAGAAAGGTGGTATTTGTAGGTGAAACTTGCCTCTTTTGAAGTAGGAAACTGGTATTTGTGGGCGAATCTGCCCTATTTTGAGGCTGAAATCTGGTATTGGTGGGAGCAACTTCCCTCTTTTGGTGGAGAAAAGAGGTATTTCTGGGAGAACACGTTCTGTGTTTGGGAGAAAACTGCCATTTCTGGAAGAAAATGTCCACTCTGGGGGGAGAAAGCTGGTCTTTCTGGGAGCAATGGTCCTGTTCTGGGGAGAATACTGGCATTTCTGGGAGAGACTGTCCTATTGTCACGGAGCAAAGTGGTATTTGTGGGAGAAACTGTCCCATTTTGGGGTAGAAAATTGTGATGCTACAACTAAGAATGTCAATGTTAAGAGAAAACTGATATTTCTGGGAGAAACTGTCCTATCTGGGGGAGAAAAGTGGTATTTCCGGGAGAAAATGTCCAGCATCTGGGAGAGAAGAGGTATTTCTGGGAGAAACTGTCCTATTTCATGGAGGGAACCTGGTGTTTCCGTGAGAGAATGTCCTATTTTGGGGGAGAAAAGTGGTATTTCTGGGAGAAACTATGACATATTTTGGAGAAAGCTGGTCTTTCTGGGAGTAAACATCATCTATCTGCGAGAAAGCTGGCATTCCTGGCGGAAACTGCAATGTGATTGGGAGAAAACTGGTATTCCTGCGTGAAAATGTCATCTCTTTTGGAGTAAATGTCATAGTTGCTGTGGAAAAGCATGATTTCTGGGAAAATGCCATCTACTTGAGGAGAACACAGGTATTTCTCAGAGGAAATCTCCTCTATTTTGGTGAAAGCTGGTATTTCTGGGAGAAAAGGTCCCATATTTGGGAGCAAACTGGTCTATCTGGCCGCCAAGGCCATATTTCTGGGGAGAAAGCTGGTATCTCTGGGAGAACCTGTCCTAATCTTGGGGCGAGAACTGGTATTTCTAGAAGAAAATGTGCAATGTAGTGGAGAAAAGAGGTGTTTGTGGGTGAAACTTGCCTCTTCTGAGGCAGAAATCTGGTCTTTGTGGGAGCAAATGTCCTGTTTTGGGGAGAATCCTGGTCTTTGTGGGAGAAAGTGTCCTGTTTTCATGGAGCACACTGGTCTTTGTGGGAGAAAATGTCCCCTTGTGGGGTAGAAAACTGTCATTCTACAAAAGAAGTCAAATCCTAAGAGAAAACTGGTCTTTGTGGGAGAAAATGTCCTATATTGGGGAGAAAACTGGTCTATCTGGCAAACAATGGCCTATTTCTGGGGAGAAAGCTGGTATTTTTAGGCCAAAATATCATCTGTTTGGGAAAAAGCAGGAATTTCTGGAAGAAGATGTCATCGATTTGGGAAACAGCTGATATTTCTGGTGGAAAATGTCCTCTCTTTTGGGAGAAGGCTGGTCTTTCTGGGCAAAAAGAGGGTATTTCTGGAGGGAAATGTGTTCTTTGGAGTTGCAGTGTGGTATTTCTGGGAGAAAATGCAATCGACAGGAGAGAAAAGTGGTACTTGGGCAGAATCTCTCCGATGTTTGGCTGAAAAACGTCACCTGGAACAGCTGAAAGTCGTATGTTTTGGAGAACATGTCAGTTCTTCTGAAGACAAGTGCTATTTCTGGGAGAGTCTGCCATCTTTGGTTGGAAAAGGTCCCACGTTGGAGAGAATGCTAGCATTTCTGGGAGAGAAGAGCATCTATGTTTGAAAAAGCAGGGAGTAGTGAGAGGAAAGGCGCTAGGGTTTGGGGTGAAAACAACACCTGGAGGGGATGAGCATGGTGTTTCTGGAAGACAAAGTCCAGTATTTCGGGGAGCAAAGTGGTCTTTCTGGGAGAAAATGTCCTGTTTTGGGGGATGAAAGTGGTATTTCTGGGAGAAAATGTCCAATTTCAGGGGAGAAAAGTGGAATTTGTGGGAGAAAATATCCTGTTTTGGGGAGAAAGCTGGTCTTTCTGGGAGAAAAGGCCCCATATTTGGAGAGAACTGGTCTATCTGGCCGCCAAGGCCATATTTCTGAGGAGAAAGCTGGTCTCTCTGGGTGAACGTGTCCTACTCTTGGGGCGAGAAATGGTATTTCTGGAAGAAAATGTGCAATGTAGTGGAGAAAAGAGGTATTTGTGGGTGAAACTTGCCTCTTTTGAGGCAGAAATCTGGTCTTTGTGGGGAAAATGTCCCATTTGGGGGGATAAAACTGGTATTTGTGGGAGAGACTGTCCTTACGTTGGGGGGCAAACTGGTATTTGTCGAAGAAAATGTCCTATTTCGGTGGAGAAAACTGGTATTTCTGGGAGAAAGTGTCCTACTATTGGGGCGAAAACTGGTATTTCTAGAAGAAAATGTCCAGTTCAGCGGAGAAAGGTGGTATTTGTAGGTGAAACTTGCCTCTTTTGAAGTAGGAAACTGGTATTTGTGGGCGAATCTGCCCTATTTTGAGGCTGAAATCTGGTATTGGTGGGAGCAACTTCCCTCTTTTGGTGGAGAAAAGAGGTATTTCTGGGAGAACACGTTCTGTGTTTGGGAGAAAACTGCCATTTCTGGAAGAAAATGTCCACTCTGGGGGGAGAAAGCTGGTCTTTCTGGGAGCAATGGTCCTGTTCTGGGGAGAATACTGGCATTTCTGGGAGAGACTGTCCTATTGTCACGGAGCAAAGTGGTATTTGTGGGAGAAACTGTCCCATTTTGGGGTAGAAAATTGTGATGCTACAACTAAGAATGTCAATGTTAAGAGAAAACTGATATTTCTGGGAGAAACTGTCCTATCTGGGGGAGAAAAGTGGTATTTCCGGGAGAAAATGTCCAGCATCTGGGAGAGAAGAGGTATTTCTGGGAGAAACTGTCCTATTTCATGGAGGGAACCTGGTGTTTCCGTGAGAGAATGTCCTATTTTGGGGGAGAAAAGTGGTATTTCTGGGAGAAACTATGACATATGTTGGAGAAAGCTGGTCTTTCTGGGAGTAAACATCATCTATCTGCGAGAAAGCTGGCATTCCTGGCGGAAACTGCAATGTGATTGGGAGAAAACTGGTATTCCTGCGTGAAAATGTCATCTCTTTTGGAGTAAATGTCATAGTTGCTGTGGAAAAGCATGATTTCTGGGAAAATGCCATCTACTTGAGGAGAACACAGGTATTTCTCAGAGGAAATCTCCTCTATTTTGGTGAAAGCTGGTATTTCTGGGAGAGAATGTCCTATTTCTGGGGAGAAAGCTGGTCTTTCTGGGAGAAAAGGTCCCATATTTGGGAGCAAACTGGTCTATCTGGCCGCCAAGGCCATATTTCTGGGGAGAAAGCTGGTATCTCTGGGAGAACCTGTCCTAATCTTGGGGCGAGAACTGGTATTTCTAGAAGAAAATGTGCAATGTAGTGGAGAAAAGAGGTATTTGTGGGTGAAACTTGCCTCTTCTGAGGCAGAAATCTGGTCTTTGTGGGAGCAAATGTCCTGTTTTGGGGAGAATCCTGGTCTTTGTGGGAGAAAGTGTCCTGTTTTCATGGAGCACACTGGTCTTTGTGGGAGAAAATGTCCCCTTGTGGGGTAGAAAACTGTCATTCTACAAAAGAAGTCAAATCCTAAGAGAAAACTGGTCTTTGTGGGAGAAAATGTCCTATATTGGGGAGAAAACTGGTCTATCTGGCAAACAATGGCCTATTTCTGGGGAGAAAGCTGGTATTTTTAGGCCAAAATATCATCTGTTTGGGAAAAAGCAGGAATTTCTGGAAGAAGATGTCATCGATTTGGGAAACAGCTGATATTTCTGGTGGAAAATGTCCTCTCTTTTGGGAGAAGGCTGGTCTTTCTGGGCAAAAAGAGGGTATTTCTGGAGGGAAATGTGTTCTTTGGAGTTGCAGTGTGGTATTTCTGGGAGAAAATGCAATCGACAGGAGAGAAAAGTGGTACTTGGGCAGAATCTCTCCGATGTTTGGCTGAAAAACGTCACCTGGAACAGCTGAAAGTCGTATGTTTTGGAGAACATGTCAGTTCTTCTGAAGACAAGTGCTATTTCTGGGAGAGTCTGCCATCTTTGGTTGGAAAAGGTCCCACGTTGGAGAGAATGCTAGCATTTCTGGGAGAGAAGAGCATCTATGTTTGAAAAAGCAGGGAGTAGTGAGAGGAAAGGCGCTAGGGTTTGGGGTGAAAACAACACCTGGAGGGGATGAGCATGGTGTTTCTGGAAGACAAAGTCCTGTATTTCGGGGAGCAAAGTGGTCTTTCTGGGAGAAAATGTCCTGTTTTGGGGGATGAAAGTGGTATTTCTGGGAGAAAATGTCCAATTTCAGGGGAGAAAAGTGGAATTTGTGGGAGAAAATATCCTGTTTTGGGGAGAAACCTGGTCTTTCTGGGAGAAAAGGCCCCATATTTGGAGAGAACTGGTCTATCTGGCCGCCAAGGCCATATTTCTGAGGAGAAAGCTGGTCTCTCTGGGTGAACGTGTCCTACTCTTGGGGCGAGAAATGGTATTTCTGGAAGAAAATGTGCAATGTAGTGGAGAAAAGAGGTATTTGTGGGTGAAACTTGCCTCTTTTGAGGCAGAAATCTGGTCTTTGTGGGGAAAATGTCCCATTTGGGGGGATAAAACTGGTATTTGTGGGAGAGACTGTCCTTACGTTGGGGGGCAAACTGGTATTTGTCGAAGAAAATGTCCTATTTCGGTGGAGAAAACTGGTATTTCTGGGAGAAAGTGTCCTACGATTGGGGCGAAAACTGGTATTTCTAGAAGAAAACGTCCAGTTCAGCGGAGAAAGGTGGTATTTGTAGGTGAAACTTGCCTCTTTTGAAGTAGGAAACTGGTATTTGTGGGCGAATCTGCCCTATTTTGAGGCTGAAATCTGGTATTGGTGGGAGCAACTTCCCTCTTTTGGTGGAGAAAAGAGGTATTTCTGGGAGAACACGTTCTGTGTTTGGGAGAAAACTGCCATTTCTGGAAGAAAATGTCCACTCTGGGGGGAGAAAGCTGGTCTTTCTGGGAGCAATGGTCCTGTTCTGGGGAGAATACTGGCATTTCTGGGAGAGACTGTCCTATTGTCACGGAGCAAAGTGGTATTTGTGGGAGAAACTGTCCCATTTTGGGGTAGAAAATTGTGATGCTACAACTAAGAATGTCAATGTTAAGAGAAAACTGATATTTCTGGGAGAAACTGTCCTATCTGGGGGAGAAAAGTGGTATTTCCGGGAGAAAATGTCCAGCATCTGGGAGAGAAGAGGTATTTCTGGGAGAAACTGTCCTATTTCATGGAGGGAACCTGGTGTTTCCGTGAGAGAATGTCCTATTTTGGGGGAGAAAAGTGGTATTTCTGGGAGAAACTATGACATATTTTGGAGAAAGCTGGTCTTTCTGGGAGTAAACATCATCTATCTGCGAGAAAGCTGGCATTCCTGGCGGAAACTGCAATGTGATTGGGAGAAAACTGGTATTCCTGCGTGAAAATGTCATCTCTTTTGGAGTAAATGTCATAGTTGCTGTGGAAAAGCATGATTTCTGGGAAAATGCCATCTACTTGAGGAGAACACAGGTATTTCTCAGAGGAAATCTCCTCTATTTTGGTGAAAGCTGGTATTTCTGGGAGAGAATGTCCTATTTCTGGGGAGAAAGCTGGTCTTTCTGGGAGAAAAGGTCCCATATTTGGGAGCAAACTGGTCTATCTGGCCGCCAAGGCCATATTTCTGGGGAGAAAGCTGGTATCTCTGGGAGAACCTGTCCTAATCTTGGGGCGAGAAGTGGTATTTCTGGAAGAAAATGTGCAATGTAGTGGAGAAAAGAGGTATTTGTGGGTGAAACTTGCCTCTTGTGAGGCAGAAATCTGGTCTTTGTGGGAGAAAATGTCCTGTTTTGGGGAGAATCCTGGTATTTGTGGGAGAAAGTGTCCTGTTTTCATGGAGCACACTGGTCTTTGTGGGAGAAAATGTCCCCTTGTGGGGTAGAAAACTGTCATTCTACAAAAGAAGTCAAATCCTAAGAGAAAACTGGTCTTTGTGGGAGAAAATGTCCTATATTGGGGAGAAAACTGGTCTATCTGGCAAACAATGGCCTATTTCTGGGGAGAAAGCTGGTATTTTTAGGCCAAAATATCATCTGTTTGGGAAAAAGCAGGAATTTCTGGAAGAAGATGTCATCGATTTGGGAAACAGCTGATATTTCTGGTGGAAAATGTCCTCTCTTTTGGGAGAAGGCTGGTCTTTCTGGGCAAAAAGAGGGTATTTCTGGAGGGAAATGTGTTCTTTGGAGTTGCAGTGTGGTATTTCTGTGAGAAAATGCAATCGACAGGAGAGAAAAGTGGTACTTGGGCAGAATCTCTCCGATGTTTGGCTGAAAAACGTCACCTGGAACAGCTGAAAGTCGTATGTTTTGGAGAACATGTCAGTTCTTCTGAAGACAAGTGCTATTTCTGGGAGAGTCTGCCATCTTTGGTTGGAAAAGGTCCCACGTTGGAGAGAATGCTAGCATTTCTGGGAGAGAAGAGCATCTATGTTTGAAAAAGCAGGGAGTAGTGAGAGGAAAGGTGCTAGGGTTTGGGGTGAAAACAACACCTGGAGGGGATGAGCATGGTGTTTCTGGAAGACAAAGTCCAGTATTTCGGGGAGCACAGTGGTCTTTCTGGGAGAAAATGTCCTGTTTTGGGGGATGAAAGTGGTATTTCTGGGAGAAAATGTCCTATTTCAGGGGAGAAAAGTGGAATTTGTGGGAGAAAATATCCTGTTTTGGGGAGAAACCTGGTCTTTCTGGGAGAAAAGGTCCCATATTTGGAGAGAACTGGTCTATCTGGCCGCCAAGGCCATATTTCTGAGGAGAAAGCTGGTCTCTCTGGGTGAACGTGTCCTACTCTTGGGGCGAGAAATGGTATTTCTGGAAGAAAATGTGCAATGTAGTGGAGAAAAGAGGTATTTGTGGGTGAAACTTGCCTCTTTTGAGGCAGAAATCTGGTCTTTGTGGGGAAAATGTCCCATTTGGGGGGATAAAACTGGTATTTGTGGGAGAGACTGTCCTTACGTTGGGGGGCAAACTGGTATTTGTCGAAGAAAATGTCCTATTTCGGTGGAGAAAACTGGTATTTCTGGGAGAAACTGTCCTCCTATTGGGGCGAAAACTGGTATTTCTAGAAGAAAACGTCCAGTTCAGCGGAGAAAGGTGGTATTTGTAGGTGAAACTTGCCTCTTTTGAAGTAGGAAACTGGTATTTGTGGGCGAATCTGCCCTATTTTGAGGCTGAAATCTGGTATTTGTGGGAGCAACTTCCCTCTTTTGGTGGAGAAAAGAGGTATTTCTGGGAGAACACGTTCTGTGTTTGGGAGAAAACTGCCATTTCTGGAAGAAAATGTCCACTCTGGGGGGAGAAAGCTGGTCTTTCTGGGAGCAATGGTCCTGTTCTGGGGAGAATACTGGCATTTCTGGGAGAGACTGTCCTATTGTCACGGAGCAAAGTGGTATTTGTGGGAGAAACTGTCCCATTTTGGGGTAGAAAATTGTGATGCTACAACTAAGAATGTCAATGTTAAGAGAAAACTGATATTTCTGGGAGAAACTGTCCTATCTGGGGGAGAAAAGTGGTATTTCCGGGAGAAAATGTCCAGCATCTGGGAGAGAAGAGGTATTTCTGGGAGAAACTGTCCTATTTCATGGAGGGAACCTGGTGTTTCCGTGAGAGAATGTCCTATTTTGGGGGAGAAAAGTGGTATTTCTGGGAGAAACTATGACATATTTTGGAGAAAGCTGGTCTTTCTGGGAGTAAACATCATCTATCTGCGAGAAAGCTGGCATTCCTGGCGGAAACTGCAATGTGATTGGGAGAAAACTGGTATTCCTGCGTGAAAATGTCATCTCTTTTGGAGTAAATGTCATAGTTGCTGTGGAAAAGCATGATTTCTGGGAAAATGCCATCTACTTGAGGAGAACACAGGTATTTCTCAGAGGAAATCTCCTCTATTTTGGTGAAAGCTGGTATTTCTGGGAGAGAATGTCCTATTTCTGGGGAGAAAGCTGGTATTTCTGGGAGAAAAGGTCCCATATTTGGGAGCAAACTGGTCTATCTGGCCGCCAAGGCCATATTTCTGGGGAGAAAGCTGGTATCTCTGGGAGAACCTGTCCTAATCTTGGGGCGAGAACTGGTATTTCTGGAAGAAAATGTGCAATGTAGTGGAGAAAAGAGGTATTTGTGGGTGAAACTTGCCTCTTGTGAGGCAGAAATCTGGTCTTTGTGGGAGAAAATGTCCTGTTTTGGGGAGAATCCTGGTCTTTGTGGGAGAAAGTGTCCTGTTTTCATGGAGCACACTGGTCTTTGTGGGAGAAAATGTCCCCTTGTGGGGTAGAAAACTGTCATTCTACAAAAGAAGTCAAATCCTAAGAGAAAACTGGTCTTTGTGGGAGAAAATGTCCTATATTGGGGAGAAAACTGGTCTATCTGGCAAACAATGGCCTATTTCTGGGGAGAAAGCTGGTATTTTTAGGCCAAAATATCATCTGTTTGGGAAAAAGCAGGAATTTCTGGAAGAAGATGTCATCGATTTGGGAAACAGCTGATATTTCTGGTGGAAAATGTCCTCTCTTTTGGGAGAAGGCTGGTCTTTCTGGGCAAAAAGAGGGTATTTCTGGAGGGAAATGTGTTCTTTGGAGTTGCAGTGTGGTATTTCTGTGAGAAAATGCAATCGACAGGAGAGAAAAGTGGTACTTGGGCAGAATCTCTCCGATGTTTGGCTGAAAAACGTCACCTGGAACAGCTGAAAGTCGTATGTTTTGGAGAACATGTCAGTTCTTCTGAAGACAAGTGCTATTTCTGGGAGAGTCTGCCATCTTTGGTTGGAAAAGGTCCCACGTTGGAGAGAATGCTAGCATTTCTGGGAGAGAAGAGCATCTATGTTTGAAAAAGCAGGGAGTAGTGAGAGGAAAGGTGCTAGGGTTTGGGGTGAAAACAACACCTGGAGGGGATGAGCATGGTGTTTCTGGAAGACAAAGTCCTGTATTTCAGGGAGCAAAGTGGTCTTTCTGGGAGAAAATGTCCTGTTTTGGGGGATGAAAGTGGTATTTCTGGGAGAAAATGTCCTATTTCAGGGGAGAAAAGTGGAATTTGTGGGAGAAAATATCCTGTTTTGGGGAGAAAGCTGGTCTTTCTGGGAGAAAAGGTCCCATATTTGGAGAGAACTGGTCTATCTGGCCGCCAAGGCCATATTTCTGAGGAGAAAGCTGGTCTCTCTGGGTGAACGTGTCCTACTCTTGGGGCGAGAAATGGTATTTCTGGAAGAAAATGTGCAATGTAGTGGAGAAAAGAGGTATTTGTGGGTGAAACTTGCCTCTTGTGAGGCAGAAATCTGGTCTTTGTGGGGAAAATGTCCCATTTGGGGGGATAAAACTGGTATTTGTGGGAGAGACTGTCCTTACGTTGGGGGGCAAACTGGTATTTGTCGAAGAAAATGTCCTATTTCGGTGGAGAAAACTGGTATTTCTGGGAGAAAGTGTCCTCCTATTGGGGCGAAAACTGGTATTTCTAGAAGAAAATGTCCAGTTCAGCGGAGAAAGGTGGTATTTGTAGGTGAAACTTGCCTCTTTTGAAGTAGGAAACTGGTATTTGTGGGCGAATCTGCCCTATTTTGAGGCTGAAATCTGGTATTTGTGGGAGCAACTTCCCTCTTTTGGTGGAGAAAAGAGGTATTTCTGGGAGAACACGTTCTGTGTTTGGGAGAAAACTGCCATTTCTGGAAGAAAATGTCCACTCTGGGGGGAGAAAGCTGGTCTTTCTGGGAGCAATGGTCCTGTTCTGGGGAGAATACTGGCATTTCTGGGAGAGACTGTCCTATTGTCACGGAGCAAAGTGGTATTTGTGGGAGAAACTGTCCCATTTTGGGGTAGAAAATTGTGATGCTACAACTAAGAATGTCAATGTTAAGAGAAAACTGATATTTCTGGGAGAAACTGTCCTATCTGGGGGAGAAAAGTGGTATTTCCGGGAGAAAATGTCCAGCATCTGGGAGAGAAGAGGTATTTCTGGGAGAAACTGTCCTATTTCATGGAGGGAACCTGGTGTTTCCGTGAGAGAATGTCCTATTTTGGGGGAGAAAAGTGGTATTTCTGGGAGAAACTATGACATATTTTGGAGAAAGCTGGTCTTTCTGGGAGTAAACATCATCTATCTGCGAGAAAGCTGGCATTCCTGGCGGAAACTGCAATGTGATTGGGAGAAAACTGGTATTCCTGCGTGAAAATGTCATCTCTTTTGGAGTAAATGTCATAGTTGCTGTGGAAAAGCATGATTTCTGGGAAAATGCCATCTACTTGAGGAGAACACAGGTATTTCTCAGAGGAAATCTCCTCTATTTTGGTGAAAGCTGGTATTTCTGGGAGAGAATGTCCTATTTCTGGGCAGAAAGCTGGTATTTCTGGGAGAAAAGGTCCCATATTTGGGAGCAAACTGGTCTATCTGGCCGCCAAGGCCATATTTCTGGGGAGAAAGCTGGTATCTCTGGGAGAACCTGGCCTAATCTTGGGGCGAGAAGTGGTATTTCTAGAAGAAAATGTGCAATGTAGTGGAGAAAAGAGGTATTTGTGGGTGAAACTTGCCTCTTGTGAGGCAGAAATCTGGTATTTGTGGGAGAAAGTGTCCTGTTTTCATGGAGCACACTGGTCTTTGTGGGAGAAAATGTCCCCTTGTGGGGTAGAAAACTGTCATTCTACAAAAGAAGTCAAATCCTAAGAGAAAACTGGTCTTTGTGGGAGAAAATGTCCTATATTGGGGAGAAAACTGGTCTATCTGGCAAACAATGGCCTATTTCTGGGGAGAAAGCTGGTATTTTTAGGCCAAAATATCATCTGTTTGGGAAAAAAAAAGCAGGAATTTCTGGAAGAAGATGTCATCGATTTGGGAAACAGCTGATATTTCTGGTGGAAAATGTCCTCTCTTTTGGGAGAAGGCTGGTCTTTCTGGGCAAAAAGAGGGTATTTCTGGAGGGAAATGTGTTCTTTGGAGTTGCAGTGTGGTATTTCTGGGAGAAAATGCAATCGACAGGAGAGAAAAGTGGTACTTGGGCAGAATCTCTCCGATGTTTGGCTGAAAAACGTCACCTGGAACAGCTGAAAGTCGTATGTTTTGGAGAACATGTCAGTTCTTCTGAAGACAAGTGCTATTTCTGGGAGACTCTGCCATCTTTGGTTGGAAAAGGTCCCACGTTGGAGAGAATGCTAGCATTTCTGGGAGAGAAGAGCATCTATGTTTGAAAAAGCAGGGAGTAGTGAGAGGAAAGGTGCTAGGGTTTGGGGTGAAAACAACACTTGGAGGGGATGAGCATGGTATTTCTGGAAGACAAAGTCCAGTATTTCGGGGAGCAAAGTGGTCTTTCTGGGAGAAAATGTCCTGTTTTGGGGGATGAAAGTGGTATTTCTGGGAGAAAATGTCCTATTTCAGGGGAGAAAAGTGGAATTTGTGGGAGAAAATATCCTGTTTTGGGGAGAAAGCTGGTCTTTCTGGGAGAAAAGGCCCCATATTTGGAGAGAACTGGTCTATCTGGCCGCCAAGGCCATATTTCTGAGGAGAAAGCTGGTCTCTCTGGGTGAACGTGTCCTACTCTTGGGGCGAGAAATGGTATTTCTGGAAGAAAATGTGCAATGTAGTGGAGAAAAGAGGTATTTGTGGGTGAAACTTGCCTCTTGTGAGGCAGAAATCTGGTCTTTGTGGGGAAAATGTCCCATTTGGGGGGATAAAACTGGTATTTGTGGGAGAGACTGTCCTTACGTTGGGGGGCAAACTGGTATTTGTCGAAGAAAATGTCCTATTTCGGTGGAGAAAACTGGTATTTCTGGGAGAAAGTGTCCTCCTATTGGGGCGAAAACTGGTATTTCTAGAAGAAAATGTCCAGTTCAGCGGAGAAAGGTGGTATTTGTAGGTGAAACTTGCCTCTTTTGAAGTAGGAAACTGGTATTTGTGGGCGAATCTGCCCTATTTTGAGGCTGAAATCTGGTATTGGTGGGAGCAACTTCCCTCTTTTGGTGGAGAAAAGAGGTATTTCTGGGAGAACACGTTCTGTGTTTGGGAGAAAACTGCCATTTCTGGAAGAAAATGTCCACTCTGGGGGGAGAAAGCTGGTCTTTCTGGGAGCAATGGTCCTGTTCTGGGGAGAATACTGGCATTTCTGGGAGAGACTGTCCTATTGTCACGGAGCAAAGTGGTATTTGTGGGAGAAACTGTCCCATTTTGGGGTAGAAAATTGTGATGCTACAACTAAGAATGTCAATGTTAAGAGAAAACTGATATTTCTGGGAGAAACTGTCCTATCTGGGGGAGAAAAGTGGTATTTCCGGGAGAAAATGTCCAGCATCTGGGAGAGAAGAGGTATTTCTGGGAGAAACTGTCCTATTTCATGGAGGGAACCTGGTGTTTCCGTGAGAGAATGTCCTATTTTGGGGGAGAAAAGTGGTATTTCTGGGAGAAACTATGACATATTTTGGAGAAAGCTGGTATTTCTGGGAGTAAACATCATCTATCTGCGAGAAAGCTGGCATTCCTGGCGGAAACTGCAATGTGATTGGGAGAAAACTGGTATTCCTGCGTGAAAATGTCATCTCTTTTGGAGTAAATGTCATAGTTGCTGTGGAAAAGCATGATTTCTGGGAAAATGCCATCTACTTGAGGAGAACACAGGTATTTCTCAGAGGAAATCTCCTCTATTTTGGTGAAAGCTGGTATTTCTGGGAGAGAATGTCCTATTTCTGGGCAGAAAGCTGGTATTTCTGGGAGAAAAGGTCCCATATTTGGGAGAAAACTGGTCTATCTGGCCGCCAAGGCCATATTTCTGGGGAGAAAGCTGGTATCTCTGGGAGAACCTGTCCTAATCTTGGGGCGAGAACTGGTATTTCTAGAAGAAAATGTGCAATGTAGTGGAGAAAAGAGGTATTTGTGGGTGAAACTTGCCTCTTGTGAGGCAGAAATCTGGTCTTTGTGGGAGCAAATGTCCTGTTTTGGGGAGAATCCTGGTATTTGTGGGAGAAAGTGTCCTGTTTTCATGGAGCACACTGGTCTTTGTGGGAGAAAATGTCCCCTTGTGGGGTAGAAAACTGTCATTCTACAAAAGAAGTCAAATCCTAAGAGAAAACTGGTCTTTGTGGGAGAAAATGTCCTATATTGGGGAGAAAACTGGTCTATCTGGCAAACAATGGCCTATTTCTGGGGAGAAAGCTGGTATTTTTAGGCCAAAATATCATCTGTTTGGGAAAAAGCAGGAATTTCTGGAAGAAGATGTCATCGATTTGGGAAACAGCTGATATTTCTGGTGGAAAATGTCCTCTCTTTTGGGAGAAGGCTGGTCTTTCTGGGCAAAAATAGGGTATTTCTGGAGGGAAATGTGATCTTTGGAGTTGCAGTGTGGTATTTCTGTGAGAAAATGCAATCGACAGGAGAGAAAAGTGGTACTTGGGCAGAATCTCTCCGATGTTTGGCTGAAAAACGTCACCTGGAACAGCTGAAAGTCGTATGTTTTGGAGAACATGTCAGTTCTTCTGAAGACAAGTGCTATTTCTGGGAGAGTCTGCCATCTTTGGTTGGAAAAGGTCCCACGTTGGAGAGAATGCTAGCATTTCTGGGAGAGAAGAGCATCTATGTTTGAAAAAGCAGGGAGTAGTGAGAGGAAAGGTGCTAGGGTTTGGGGTGAAAACAACACCTGGAGGGGATGAGCATGGTGTTTCTGGAAGACAAAGTCCAGTATTTCGGGGAGCAAAGTGGTCTTTCTGGGAGAAAATGTCCTGTTTTGGGGGATGAAAGTGGTATTTCTGGGAGAAAATGTCCTATTTCAGGGGAGAAAAGTGGAATTTGTGGGAGAAAATATCCTGTTTTGGGGAGAAAGCTGGTCTTTCTGGGAGAAAAGGCCCCATATTTGGAGAGAACTGGTCTATCTGGCCGCCAAGGCCATATTTCTGAGGAGAAAGCTGGTCTCTCTGGGTGAACGTGTCCTACTCTTGGGGCGAGAAATGGTATTTCTGGAAGAAAATGTGCAATGTAGTGGAGAAAAGAGGTATTTGTGGGTGAAACTTGCCTCTTTTGAGGCAGAAATCTGGTCTTTGTGGGGAAAATGTCCCATTTGGGGGGATAAAACTGGTATTTGTGGGAGAGACTGTCCTTACGTTGGGGGGCAAACTGGTATTTGTCGAAGAAAATGTCCTATTTCGGTGGAGAAAACTGGTATTTCTGGGAGAAAGTGTCCTACGATTGGGGCGAAAACTGGTATTTCTAGAAGAAAATGTCCAGTTCAGCGGAGAAAGGTGGTATTTGTAGGTGAAACTTGCCTCTTTTGAAGTAGGAAACTGGTATTTGTGGGCGAATCTGCCCTATTTTGAGGCTGAAATCTGGTATTTGTGGGAGCAACTTCCCTCTTTTGGTGGAGAAAAGAGGTATTTCTGGGAGAACACGTTCTGTGTTTGGGAGAAAACTGCCATTTCTGGAAGAAAATGTCCACTCTGGGGGGAGAAAGCTGGTCTTTCTGGGAGCAATGGTCCTGTTCTGGGGAGAATACTGGCATTTCTGGGAGAGACTGTCCTATTGTCACGGAGCAAAGTGGTATTTGTGGGAGAAACTGTCCCATTTTGGGGTAGAAAATTGTGATGCTACAACTAAGAATGTCAATGTTAAGAGAAAACTGATATTTCTGGGAGAAACTGTCGTATCTGGGGGAGAAAAGTGGTATTTCCGGGAGAAAATGTCCAGCATCTGGGAGAGAAGAGGTATTTCTGGGAGAAACTGTCCTATTTCATGGAGGGAACCTGGTGTTTCCGTGAGAGAATGTCCTATTTTGGGGGAGAAAAGTGGTATTTCTGGGAGAAACTATGACATATGTTGGAGAAAGCTGGTCTTTCTGGGAGTAAACATCATCTATCTGCGAGAAAGCTGGCATTCCTGGCGGAAACTGCAATGTGATTGGGAGAAAACTGGTATTCCTGCGTGAAAATGTCATCTCTTTTGGAGTAAATGTCATAGTTGCTGTGGAAAAGCATGATTTCTGGGAAAATGCCATCTACTTGAGGAGAACACAGGTATTTCTCAGAGGAAATCTCCTCTATTTTGGTGAAAGCTGGTATTTCTGGGAGAGAATGTCCTATTTCTGGGGAGAAAGCTGGTATTTCTGGGAGAAAAGGTCCCATATTTGGGAGCAAACTGGTCTATCTGGCCGCCAAGGCCATATTTCTGGGGAGAAAGCTGGTATCTCTGGGAGAACCTGTCCTAATCTTGGGGCGAGAACTGGTATTTCTGGAAGAAAATGTGCAATGTAGTGGAGAAAAGAGGTATTTGTGGGTGAAACTTGCCTCTTCTGAGGCAGAAATCTGGTCTTTGTGGGAGCAAATGTCCTGTTTTGGGGAGAATCCTGGTCTTTGTGGGAGAAAGTGTCCTGTTTTCATGGAGCACACTGGTCTTTGTGGGAGAAAATGTCCCCTTGTGGGGTAGAAAACTGTCATTCTACAAAAGAAGTCAAATCCTAAGAGAAAACTGGTCTTTGTGGGAGAAAATGTCCTATATTGGGGAGAAAACTGGTCTATCTGGCAAACAATGGCCTATTTCTGGGGAGAAAGCTGGTATTTTTAGGCCAAAATATCATCTGTTTGGGAAAAAGCAGGAATTTCTGGAAGAAGATGTCATCGATTTGGGAAACAGCTGATATTTCTGGTGGAAAATGTCCTCTCTTTTGGGAGAAGGCTGGTCTTTCTGGGCAAAAATAGGGTATTTCTGGAGGGAAATGTGATCTTTGGAGTTGCAGTGTGGTATTTCTGTGAGAAAATGCAATCGACAGGAGAGAAAAGTGGTACTTGGGCAGAATCTCTCCGATGTTTGGCTGAAAAACGTCACCTGGAACAGCTGAAAGTCGTATGTTTTGGAGAACATGTCAGTTCTTCTGAAGACAAGTGCTATTTCTGGGAGAGTCTGCCATCTTTGGTTGGAAAAGGTCCCACGTTGGAGAGAATGCTAGCATTTCTGGGAGAGAAGAGCATCTATGTTTGAAAAAGCAGGGAGTAGTGAGAGGAAAGGTGCTAGGGTTTGGGGTGAAAACAACACCTGGAGGGGATGAGCATGGTGTTTCTGGAAGACAAAGTCCAGTATTTCGGGGAGCAAAGTGGTCTTTCTGGGAGAAAATGTCCTGTTTTGGGGGATGAAAGTGGTATTTCTGGGAGAAAATGTCCTATTTCAGGGGAGAAAAGTGGAATTTGTGGGAGAAAATATCCTGTTTTGGGGAGAAAGCTGGTCTTTCTGGGAGAAAAGGCCCCATATTTGGAGAGAACTGGTCTATCTGGCCGCCAAGGCCATATTTCTGAGGAGAAAGCTGGTCTCTCTGGGTGAACGTGTCCTACTCTTGGGGCGAGAAATGGTATTTCTGGAAGAAAATGTGCAATGTAGTGGAGAAAAGAGGTATTTGTGGGTGAAACTTGCCTCTTTTGAGGCAGAAATCTGGTCTTTGTGGGGAAAATGTCCCATTTGGGGGGATAAAACTGGTATTTGTGGGAGAGACTGTCCTTACGTTGGGGGGCAAACTGGTATTTGTCGAAGAAAATGTCCTATTTCGGTGGAGAAAACTGGTATTTCTGGGAGAAAGTGTCCTACGATTGGGGCGAAAACTGGTATTTCTAGAAGAAAATGTCCAGTTCAGCGGAGAAAGGTGGTATTTGTAGGTGAAACTTGCCTCTTTTGAAGTAGGAAACTGGTATTTGTGGGCGAATCTGCCCTATTTTGAGGCTGAAATCTGGTATTTGTGGGAGCAACTTCCCTCTTTTGGTGGAGAAAAGAGGTATTTCTGGGAGAACACGTTCTGTGTTTGGGAGAAAACTGCCATTTCTGGAAGAAAATGTCCACTCTGGGGGGAGAAAGCTGGTCTTTCTGGGAGCAATGGTCCTGTTCTGGGGAGAATACTGGCATTTCTGGGAGAGACTGTCCTATTGTCACGGAGCAAAGTGGTATTTGTGGGAGAAACTGTCCCATTTTGGGGTAGAAAATTGTGATGCTACAACTAAGAATGTCAATGTTAAGAGAAAACTGATATTTCTGGGAGAAACTGTCGTATCTGGGGGAGAAAAGTGGTATTTCCGGGAGAAAATGTCCAGCATCTGGGAGAGAAGAGGTATTTCTGGGAGAAACTGTCCTATTTCATGGAGGGAACCTGGTGTTTCCGTGAGAGAATGTCCTATTTTGGGGGAGAAAAGTGGTATTTCTGGGAGAAACTATGACATATGTTGGAGAAAGCTGGTCTTTCTGGGAGTAAACATCATCTATCTGCGAGAAAGCTGGCATTCCTGGCGGAAACTGCAATGTGATTGGGAGAAAACTGGTATTCCTGCGTGAAAATGTCATCTCTTTTGGAGTAAATGTCATAGTTGCTGTGGAAAAGCATGATTTCTGGGAAAATGCCATCTACTTGAGGAGAACACAGGTATTTCTCAGAGGAAATCTCCTCTATTTTGGTGAAAGCTGGTATTTCTGGGAGAGAATGTCCTATTTCTGGGGAGAAAGCTGGTATTTCTGGGAGAAAAGGTCCCATATTTGGGAGCAAACTGGTCTATCTGGCCGCCAAGGCCATATTTCTGGGGAGAAAGCTGGTATCTCTGGGAGAACCTGTCCTAATCTTGGGGCGAGAACTGGTATTTCTGGAAGAAAATGTGCAATGTAGTGGAGAAAAGAGGTATTTGTGGGTGAAACTTGCCTCTTCTGAGGCAGAAATCTGGTCTTTGTGGGAGCAAATGTCCTGTTTTGGGGAGAATCCTGGTCTTTGTGGGAGAAAGTGTCCTGTTTTCATGGAGCACACTGGTCTTTGTGGGAGAAAATGTCCCCTTGTGGGGTAGAAAACTGTCATTCTACAAAAGAAGTCAAATCCTAAGAGAAAACTGGTCTTTGTGGGAGAAAATGTCCTATATTGGGGAGAAAACTGGTCTATCTGGCAAACAATGGCCTATTTCTGGGGAGAAAGCTGGTATTTTTAGGCCAAAATATCATCTGTTTGGGAAAAAGCAGGAATTTCTGGAAGAAGATGTCATCGATTTGGGAAACAGCTGATATTTCTGGTGGAAAATGTCCTCTCTTTTGGGAGAAGGCTGGTCTTTCTGGGCAAAAATAGGGTATTTCTGGAGGGAAATGTGATCTTTGGAGTTGCAGTGTGGTATTTCTGTGAGAAAATGCAATCGACAGGAGAGAAAAGTGGTACTTGGGCAGAATCTCTCCGATGTTTGGCTGAAAAACGTCACCTGGAACAGCTGAAAGTCGTATGTTTTGGAGAACATGTCAGTTCTTCTGAAGACAAGTGCTATTTCTGGGAGAGTCTGCCATCTTTGGTTGGAAAAGGTCCCACGTTGGAGAGAATGCTAGCATTTCTGGGAGAGAAGAGCATCTATGTTTGAAAAAGCAGGGAGTAGTGAGAGGAAAGGTGCTAGGGTTTGGGGTGAAAACAACACCTGGAGGGGATGAGCATGGTGTTTCTGGAAGACAAAGTCCAGTATTTCGGGGAGCAAAGTGGTCTTTCTGGGAGAAAATGTCCTGTTTTGGGGGATGAAAGTGGTATTTCTGGGAGAAAATGTCCTATTTCAGGGGAGAAAAGTGGAATTTGTGGGAGAAAATATCCTGTTTTGGGGAGAAAGCTGGTCTTTCTGGGAGAAAAGGCCCCATATTTGGAGAGAACTGGTCTATCTGGCCGCCAAGGCCATATTTCTGAGGAGAAAGCTGGTCTCTCTGGGTGAACGTGTCCTACTCTTGGGGCGAGAAATGGTATTTCTGGAAGAAAATGTGCAATGTAGTGGAGAAAAGAGGTATTTGTGGGTGAAACTTGCCTCTTTTGAGGCAGAAATCTGGTCTTTGTGGGGAAAATGTCCCATTTGGGGGGATAAAACTGGTATTTGTGGGAGAGACTGTCCTTACGTTGGGGGGCAAACTGGTATTTGTCGAAGAAAATGTCCTATTTCGGTGGAGAAAACTGGTATTTCTGGGAGAAAGTGTCCTACGATTGGGGCGAAAACTGGTATTTCTAGAAGAAAATGTCCAGTTCAGCGGAGAAAGGTGGTATTTGTAGGTGAAACTTGCCTCTTTTGAAGTAGGAAACTGGTATTTGTGGGCGAATCTGCCCTATTTTGAGGCTGAAATCTGGTATTTGTGGGAGCAACTTCCCTCTTTTGGTGGAGAAAAGAGGTATTTCTGGGAGAACACGTTCTGTGTTTGGGAGAAAACTGCCATTTCTGGAAGAAAATGTCCACTCTGGGGGGAGAAAGCTGGTCTTTCTGGGAGCAATGGTCCTGTTCTGGGGAGAATACTGGCATTTCTGGGAGAGACTGTCCTATTGTCACGGAGCAAAGTGGTATTTGTGGGAGAAACTGTCCCATTTTGGGGTAGAAAATTGTGATGCTACAACTAAGAATGTCAATGTTAAGAGAAAACTGATATTTCTGGGAGAAACTGTCGTATCTGGGGGAGAAAAGTGGTATTTCCGGGAGAAAATGTCCAGCATCTGGGAGAGAAGAGGTATTTCTGGGAGAAACTGTCCTATTTCATGGAGGGAACCTGGTGTTTCCGTGAGAGAATGTCCTATTTTGGGGGAGAAAAGTGGTATTTCTGGGAGAAACTATGACATATGTTGGAGAAAGCTGGTCTTTCTGGGAGTAAACATCATCTATCTGCGAGAAAGCTGGCATTCCTGGCGGAAACTGCAATGTGATTGGGAGAAAACTGGTATTCCTGCGTGAAAATGTCATCTCTTTTGGAGTAAATGTCATAGTTGCTGTGGAAAAGCATGATTTCTGGGAAAATGCCATCTACTTGAGGAGAACACAGGTATTTCTCAGAGGAAATCTCCTCTATTTTGGTGAAAGCTGGTATTTCTGGGAGAGAATGTCCTATTTCTGGGGAGAAAGCTGGTATTTCTGGGAGAAAAGGTCCCATATTTGGGAGCAAACTGGTCTATCTGGCCGCCAAGGCCATATTTCTGGGGAGAAAGCTGGTATCTCTGGGAGAACCTGTCCTAATCTTGGGGCGAGAACTGGTATTTCTGGAAGAAAATGTGCAATGTAGTGGAGAAAAGAGGTATTTGTGGGTGAAACTTGCCTCTTCTGAGGCAGAAATCTGGTCTTTGTGGGAGCAAATGTCCTGTTTTGGGGAGAATCCTGGTCTTTGTGGGAGAAAGTGTCCTGTTTTCATGGAGCACACTGGTCTTTGTGGGAGAAAATGTCCCCTTGTGGGGTAGAAAACTGTCATTCTACAAAAGAAGTCAAATCCTAAGAGAAAACTGGTCTTTGTGGGAGAAAATGTCCTATATTGGGGAGAAAACTGGTCTATCTGGCAAACAATGGCCTATTTCTGGGGAGAAAGCTGGTATTTTTAGGCCAAAATATCATCTGTTTGGGAAAAAAAAAGCAGGAATTTCTGGAAGAAGATGTCATCGATTTGGGAAACAGCTGATATTTCTGGTGGAAAATGTCCTCTCTTTTGGGAGAAGGCTGGTCTTTCTGGGCAAAAAGAGGGTATTTCTGGAGGGAAATGTGTTCTTTGGAGTTGCAGTGTGGTATTTCTGTGAGAAAATGCAATCGACAGGAGAGAAAAGTGGTACTTGGGCAGAATCTCTCCGATGTTTGGCTGAAAAACGTCACCTGGAACAGCTGAAAGTCGTATGTTTTGGAGAACATGTCAGTTCTTCTGAAGACAAGTGCTATTTCTGGGAGACTCTGCCATCTTTGGTTGGAAAAGGTCCCACGTTGGAGAGAATGCTAGCATTTCTGGGAGAGAAGAGCATCTATGTTTGAAAAAGCAGGGAGTAGTGAGAGGAAAGGTGCTAGGGTTTGGGGTGAAAACAACACCTGGAGGGGATGGGCATGGTGTTTCTGGAAGACAAAGTCCAGTATTTCGGGGAGCAAAGTGGTCTTTCTGGGAGAAAATGTCCTGTTTTGGGGGATGAAAGTGGTATTTCTGGGAGAAAATGTCCTATTTCAGGGGAGAAAAGTGGAATTTGTGGGAGAAAATATCCTGTTTTGGGGAGAAAGCTGGTCTTTCTGGGAGAAAAGGCCCCATATTTGGAGAGAACTGGTCTATCTGGCCGCCAAGGCCATATTTCTGAGGAGAAAGCTGGTCTCTCTGGGTGAACGTGTCCTACTCTTGGGGCGAGAAATGGTATTTCTGGAAGAAAATGTGCAATGTAGTGGAGAAAAGAGGTATTTGTGGGTGAAACTTGCCTCTTTTGAGGCAGAAATCTGGTCTTTGTGGGGAAAATGTCCCATTTGGGGGGATAAAACTGGTATTTGTGGGAGAGACTGTCCTTACGTTGGGGGGCAAACTGGTATTTGTCGAAGAAAATGTCCTATTTCGGTGGAGAAAACTGGTATTTCTGGGAGAAAGTGTCCTCCTATTGGGGCGAAAACTGGTATTTCTAGAAGAAAATGTCCAGTTCAGCGGAGAAAGGTGGTATTTGTAGGTGAAACTTGCCTCTTTTGAAGTAGGAAACTGGTATTTGTGGGCGAATCTGCCCTATTTTGAGGCTGAAATCTGGTATTGGTGGGAGCAACTTCCCTCTTTTGGTGGAGAAAAGAGGTATTTCTGGGAGAACACGTTCTGTGTTTGGGAGAAAACTGCCATTTCTGGAAGAAAATGTCCACTCTGGGGGGAGAAAGCTGGTCTTTCTGGGAGCAATGGTCCTGTTCTGGGGAGAATACTGGCATTTCTGGGAGAGACTGTCCTATTGTCACGGAGCAAAGTGGTATTTGTGGGAGAAACTGTCCCATTTTGGGGTAGAAAATTGTGATGCTACAACTAAGAATGTCAATGTTAAGAGAAAACTGATATTTCTGGGAGAAACTGTCCTATCTGGGGGAGAAAAGTGGTATTTCCGGGAGAAAATGTCCAGCATCTGGGAGAGAAGAGGTATTTCTGGGAGAAACTGTCCTATTTCATGGAGGGAACCTGGTGTTTCCGTGAGAGAATGTCCTATTTTGGGGGAGAAAAGTGGTATTTCTGGGAGAAACTATGACATATGTTGGAGAAAGCTGGTCTTTCTGGGAGTAAACATCATCTATCTGCGAGAAAGCTGGCATTCCTGGCGGAAACTGCAATGTGATTGGGAGAAAACTGGTATTCCTGCGTGAAAATGTCATCTCTTTTGGAGTAAATGTCATAGTTGCTGTGGAAAAGCATGATTTCTGGGAAAATGCCATCTACTTGAGGAGAACACAGGTATTTCTCAGAGGAAATCTCCTCTATTTTGGTGAAAGCTGGTATTTCTGGGAGAGAATGTCCTATTTCTGGGCAGAAAGCTGGTATTTCTGGGAGAAAAGGTCCCATATTTGGGAGCAAACTGGTCTATCTGGCCGCCAAGGCCATATTTCTGGGGAGAAAGCTGGTATCTCTGGGAGAACCTGTCCTAATCTTGGGGCGAGAACTGGTATTTCTAGAAGAAAATGTGCAATGTAGTGGAGAAAAGAGGTATTTGTGGGTGAAACTTGCCTCTTGTGAGGCAGAAATCTGGTCTTTGTGGGAGCAAATGTCCTGTTTTGGGGAGAATCCTGGTCTTTGTGGGAGAAAATGTCCCCTTGTGGGGTAGAAAACTGTCATTCTACAAAATAAGTCAAATCCTAAGAGAAAACTGGTCTTTGTGGGAGAAAATGTCCTATATTGGGGAGAAAACTGGTCTATCTGGCAAACAATGGCCTATTTCTGGGGAGAAAGCTGGTATTTTTAGGCCAAAATATCATCTGTTTGGGAAAAAAAAAGCAGGAATTTCTGGAAGAAGATGTCATCGATTTGGGAAACAGCTGATATTTCTGGTGGAAAATGTCCTCTCTTTTGGGAGAAGGCTGGTCTTTCTGGGCAAAAAGAGGGTATTTCTGGAGGGAAATGTGTTCTTTGGAGTTGCAGTGTGGTATTTCTGTGAGAAAATGCAATCGACAGGAGAGAAAAGTGGTACTTGGGCAGAATCTCTCCGATGTTTGGCTGAAAAACGTCACCTGGAACAGCTGAAAGTCGTATGTTTTGGAGAACATGTCAGTTCTTCTGAAGACAAGTGCTATTTCTGGGAGAGTCTGCCATCTTTGGTTGGAAAAGGTCCCACGTTGGAGAGAATGCTAGCATTTCTGGGAGAGAAGAGCATCTATGTTTGAAAAAGCAGGGAGTAGTGAGAGGAAAGGTGCTAGGGTTTGGGGTGAAAACAACACCTGGAGGGGATGAGCATGGTGTTTCTGGAAGACAAAGTCCAGTATTTCGGGGAGCAAAGTGGTCTTTCTGGGAGAAAATGTCCTGTTTTGGGGGATGAAAGTGGTATTTCTGGGAGAAAATGTCCTATTTCAGGGGAGAAAAGTGGAATTTGTGGGAGAAAATATCCTGTTTTGGGGAGAAAGCTGGTCTTTCTGGGAGAAAAGGCCCCATATTTGGAGAGAACTGGTCTATCTGGCCGCCAAGGCCATATTTCTGAGGAGAAAGCTGGTCTCTCTGGGTGAACGTGTCCTACTCTTGGGGCGAGAAATGGTATTTCTGGAAGAAAATGTGCAATGTAGTGGAGAAAAGAGGTATTTGTGGGTGAAACTTGCCTCTTTTGAGGCAGAAATCTGGTCTTTGTGGGGAAAATGTCCCATTTGGGGGGATAAAACTGGTATTTGTGGGAGAGACTGTCCTTACGTTGGGGGGCAAACTGGTATTTGTCGAAGAAAATGTCCTATTTCGGTGGAGAAAACTGGTATTTCTGGGAGAAAGTGTCCTACGATTGGGGCGAAAACTGGTATTTCTAGAAGAAAATGTCCAGTTCAGCGGAGAAAGGTGGTATTTGTAGGTGAAACTTGCCTCTTTTGAAGTAGGAAACTGGTATTTGTGGGCGAATCTGCCCTATTTTGAGGCTGAAATCTGGTATTTGTGGGAGCAACTTCCCTCTTTTGGTGGAGAAAAGAGGTATTTCTGGGAGAACACGTTCTGTGTTTGGGAGAAAACTGCCATTTCTGGAAGAAAATGTCCACTCTGGGGGGAGAAAGCTGGTCTTTCTGGGAGCAATGGTCCTGTTCTGGGGAGAATACTGGCATTTCTGGGAGAGACTGTCCTATTGTCACGGAGCAAAGTGGTATTTGTGGGAGAAACTGTCCCATTTTGGGGTAGAAAATTGTGATGCTACAAAGAAGAATGTCAATGTTAAGAGAAAACTGATATTTCTGGGAGAAACTGTCCTATCTGGGGGAGAAAAGTGGTATTTCCGGGAGAAAATGTCCAGCATCTGGGAGAGAAGAGGTATTTCTGGGAGAAACTGTCCTATTTCATGGAGGGAACCTGGTGTTTCTGTGAGAGAATGTCCTATTTTGGGGGAGAAAAGTGGTATTTCTGGGAGAAACTATGACATATGTTGGAGAAAGCTGGTCTTTCTGGGAGTAAACATCATCTATCTGCGAGAAAGCTGGCATTCCTGGCGGAAACTGCAATGTGATTGGGAGAAAACTGGTATTCCTGCGTGAAAATGTCATCTCTTTTGGAGTAAATGTCATAGTTGCTGTGGAAAAGCATGATTTCTGGGAAAATGCCATCTACTTGAGGAGAACACAGGTATTTCTCAGAGGAAATCTCCTCTATTTTGGTGAAAGCTGGTATTTCTGGGAGAGAATGTCCTATTTCTGGGGAGAAAGCTGGTATTTCTGGGAGAAAAGGTCCCATATTTGGGAGCAAACTGGTCTATCTGGCCGCCAAGGCCATATTTGTGGGGAGAAAGCTGGTATCTCTGGGAGAACCTGTCCTAATCTTGGGGCGAGAACTGGTATTTCTGGAAGAAAATGTGCAATGTAGTGGAGAAAAGAGGTATTTGTGGGTGAAACTTGCCTCTTCTGAGGCAGAAATCTGGTCTTTGTGGGAGCAAATGTCCTGTTTTGGGGAGAATCCTGGTCTTTGTGGGAGAAAGTGTCCTGTTTTCATGGAGCACACTGGTCTTTGTGGGAGAAAATGTCCCCTTGTGGGGTAGAAAACTGTCATTCTACAAAATAAGTCAAATCCTAAGAGAAAACTGGTCTTTGTGGGAGAAAATGTCCTATATTGGGGAGAAAACTGGTCTATCTGGCAAACAATGGCCTATTTCTGGGGAGAAAGCTGGTATTTTTAGGCCAAAATATCATCTGTTTGGGAAAAAAAAAGCAGGAATTTCTGGAAGAAGATGTCATCGATTTGGGAAACAGCTGATATTTCTGGTGGAAAATGTCCTCTCTTTTGGGAGAAGGCTGGTCTTTCTGGGCAAAAAGAGGGTATTTCTGGAGGGAAATGTGTTCTTTGGAGTTGCAGTGTGGTATTTCTGTGAGAAAATGCAATCGACAGGAGAGAAAAGTGGTACTTGGGCAGAATCTCTCCGATGTTTGGCTGAAAAACGTCACCTGGAACAGCTGAAAGTCGTATGTTTTGGAGAACATGTCAGTTCTTCTGAAGACAAGTGCTATTTCTGGGAGACTCTGCCATCTTTGGTTGGAAAAGGTCCCACGTTGGAGAGAATGCTAGCATTTCTGGGAGAGAAGAGCATCTATGTTTGAAAAAGCAGGGAGTAGTGAGAGGAAAGGTGCTAGGGTTTGGGGTGAAAACAACACCTGGAGGGGATGGGCATGGTGTTTCTGGAAGACAAAGTCCAGTATTTCGGGGAGCAAAGTGGTCTTTCTGGGAGAAAATGTCCTGTTTTGGGGGATGAAAGTGGTATTTCTGGGAGAAAATGTCCTATTTCAGGGGAGAAAAGTGGAATTTGTGGGAGAAAATATCCTGTTTTGGGGAGAAAGCTGGTCTTTCTGGGAGAAAAGGCCCCATATTTGGAGAGAACTGGTCTATCTGGCCGCCAAGGCCATATTTCTGAGGAGAAAGCTGGTCTCTCTGGGTGAACGTGTCCTACTCTTGGGGCGAGAAATGGTATTTCTGGAAGAAAATGTGCAATGTAGTGGAGAAAAGAGGTATTTGTGGGTGAAACTTGCCTCTTTTGAGGCAGAAATCTGGTCTTTGTGGGGAAAATGTCCCATTTGGGGGGATAAAACTGGTATTTGTGGGAGAGACTGTCCTTACGTTGGGGGGCAAACTGGTATTTGTCGAAGAAAATGTCCTATTTCGGTGGAGAAAACTGGTATTTCTGGGAGAAAGTGTCCTCCTATTGGGGCGAAAACTGGTATTTCTAGAAGAAAATGTCCAGTTCAGCGGAGAAAGGTGGTATTTGTAGGTGAAACTTGCCTCTTTTGAAGTAGGAAACTGGTATTTGTGGGCGAATCTGCCCTATTTTGAGGCTGAAATCTGGTATTGGTGGGAGCAACTTCCCTCTTTTGGTGGAGAAAAGAGGTATTTCTGGGAGAACACGTTCTGTGTTTGGGAGAAAACTGCCATTTCTGGAAGAAAATGTCCACTCTGGGGGGAGAAAGCTGGTCTTTCTGGGAGCAATGGTCCTGTTCTGGGGAGAATACTGGCATTTCTGGGAGAGACTGTCCTATTGTCACGGAGCAAAGTGGTATTTGTGGGAGAAACTGTCCCATTTTGGGGTAGAAAATTGTGATGCTACAACTAAGAATGTCAATGTTAAGAGAAAACTGATATTTCTGGGAGAAACTGTCCTATCTGGGGGAGAAAAGTGGTATTTCCGGGAGAAAATGTCCAGCATCTGGGAGAGAAGAGGTATTTCTGGGAGAAACTGTCCTATTTCATGGAGGGAACCTGGTGTTTCCGTGAGAGAATGTCCTATTTTGGGGGAGAAAAGTGGTATTTCTGGGAGAAACTATGACATATGTTGGAGAAAGCTGGTCTTTCTGGGAGTAAACATCATCTATCTGCGAGAAAGCTGGCATTCCTGGCGGAAACTGCAATGTGATGGGGAGAAAACTGGTATTCCTGCGTGAAAATGTCATCTCTTTTGGAGTAAATGTCATAGTTGCTGTGGAAAAGCATGATTTCTGGGAAAATGCCATCTACTTGAGGAGAACACAGGTATTTCTCAGAGGAAATCTCCTCTATTTTGGTGAAAGCTGGTATTTCTGGGAGAGAATGTCCTATTTCTGGGCAGAAAGCTGGTATTTCTGGGAGAAAAGGTCCCATATTTGGGAGCAAACTGGTCTATCTGGCCGCCAAGGCCATATTTCTGGGGAGAAAGCTGGTATCTCTGGGAGAACCTGTCCTAATCTTGGGGCGAGAACTGGTATTTCTAGAAGAAAATGTGCAATGTAGTGGAGAAAAGAGGTATTTGTGGGTGAAACTTGCCTCTTGTGAGGCAGAAATCTGGTCTTTGTGGGAGCAAATGTCCTGTTTTGGGGAGAATCCTGGTCTTTGTGGGAGAAAATGTCCCCTTGTGGGGTAGAAAACTGTCATTCTACAAAAGAAGTCAAATCCTAAGAGAAAACTGGTCTTTGTGGGAGAAAATGTCCTATATTGGGGAGAAAACTGGTCTATCTGGCAAACAATGGCCTATTTCTGGGGAGAAAGCTGGTATTTTTAGGCCAAAATATCATCTGTTTGGGAAAAAAAAAGCAGGAATTTCTGGAAGAAGATGTCATCGATTTGGGAAACAGCTGATATTTCTGGTGGAAAATGTCCTCTCTTTTGGGAGAAGGCTGGTCTTTCTGGGCAAAAAGAGGGTATTTCTGGAGGGAAATGTGTTCTTTGGAGTTGCAGTGTGGTATTTCTGTGAGAAAATGCAATCGACAGGAGAGAAAAGTGGTACTTGGGCAGAATCTCTCCGATGTTTGGCTGAAAAACGTCACCTGGAACAGCTGAAAGTCGTATGTTTTGGAGAACATGTCAGTTCTTCTGAAGACAAGTGCTATTTCTGGGAGAGTCTGCCATCTTTGGTTGGAAAAGGTCCCACGTTGGAGAGAATGCTAGCATTTCTGGGAGAGAAGAGCATCTATGTTTGAAAAAGCAGGGAGTAGTGAGAGGAAAGGTGCTAGGGTTTGGGGTGAAAACAACACCTGGAGGGGATGAGCATGGTGTTTCTGGAAGACAAAGTCCAGTATTTCGGGGAGCAAAGTGGTCTTTCTGGGAGAAAATGTCCTGTTTTGGGGGATGAAAGTGGTATTTCTGGGAGAAAATGTCCAATTTCAGGGGAGAAAAGTGGAATTTGTGGGAGAAAATATCCTGTTTTGGGGAGAAAGCTGGTCTTTCTGGGAGAAAAGGCCCCATATTTGGAGAGAACTGGTCTATCTGGCCGCCAAGGCCATATTTCTGAGGAGAAAGCTGGTCTCTCTGGGTGAACGTGTCCTACTCTTGGGGCGAGAAATGGTATTTCTGGAAGAAAATGTGCAATGTAGTGGAGAAAAGAGGTATTTGTGGGTGAAACTTGCCTCTTTTGAGGCAGAAATCTGGTCTTTGTGGGGAAAATGTCCCATTTGGGGGGATAAAACTGGTATTTGTGGGAGAGACTGTCCTTACGTTGGGGGGCAAACTGGTATTTGTCGAAGAAAATGTCCTATTTCGGTGGAGAAAACTGGTATTTCTGGGAGAAACTGTCCTCCTATTGGGGCGAAAACTGGTATTTCTAGAAGAAAACGTCCAGTTCAGCGGAGAAAGGTGGTATTTGTAGGTGAAACTTGCCTCTTTTGAAGTAGGAAACTGGTATTTGTGGGCGAATCTGCCCTATTTTGAGGCTGAAATCTGGTATTTGTGGGAGCAACTTCCCTCTTTTGGTGGAGAAAAGAGGTATTTCTGGGAGAACACGTTCTGTGTTTGGGAGAAAACTGCCATTTCTGGAAGAAAATGTCCACTCTGGGGGGAGAAAGCTGGTCTTTCTGGGAGCAATGGTCCTGTTCTGGGGAGAATACTGGCATTTCTGGGAGAGACTGTCCTATTGTCACGGAGCAAAGTGGTATTTGTGGGAGAAACTGTCCCATTTTGGGGTAGAAAATTGTGATGCTACAACTAAGAATGTCAATGTTAAGAGAAAACTGATATTTCTGGGAGAAACTGTCCTATCTGGGGGAGAAAAGTGGTATTTCCGGGAGAAAATGTCCAGCATCTGGGAGAGAAGAGGTATTTCTGGGAGAAACTGTCCTATTTCATGGAGGGAACCTGGTGTTTCCGTGAGAGAATGTCCTATTTTGGGGGAGAAAAGTGGTATTTCTGGGAGAAACTATGACATATGTTGGAGAAAGCTGGTCTTTCTGGGAGTAAACATCATCTATCTGCGAGAAAGCTGGCATTCCTGGCGGAAACTGCAATGTGATTGGGAGAAAACTGGTATTCCTGCGTGAAAATGTCATCTCTTTTGGAGTAAATGTCATAGTTGCTGTGGAAAAGCATGATTTCTGGGAAAATGCCATCTACTTGAGGAGAACACAGGTATTTCTCAGAGGAAATCTCCTCTATTTTGGTGAAAGCTGGTATTTCTGGGAGAGAATGTCCTATTTCTGGGCAGAAAGCTGGTATTTCTGGGAGAAAAGGTCCCATATTTGGGAGCAAACTGGTCTATCTGGCCGCCAAGGCCATATTTCTGGGGAGAAAGCTGGTATCTCTGGGAGAACCTGTCCTAATCTTGGGGCGAGAAGTGGTATTTCTAGAAGAAAATGTGCAATGTAGTGGAGAAAAGAGGTGTTTGTGGGTGAAACTTGCCTCTTGTGAGGCAGAAATCTGGTCTTTGTGGGAGCAAATGTCCTGTTTTGGGGAGAATCCTGGTCTTTGTGGGAGAAAGTGTCCTGTTTTCATGGAGCACACTGGTCTTTGTGGGAGAAAATGTCCCCTTGTGGGGTAGAAAACTGTCATTCTACAAAAGAAGTCAAATCCTAAGAGAAAACTGGTCTTTGTGGGAGAAAATGTCCTATATTGGGGAGAAAACTGGTCTATCTGGCAAACAATGGCCTATTTCTGGGGAGAAAGCTGGTATTTTTAGGCCAAAATATCATCTGTTTGGGAAAAAGCAGGAATTTCTGGAAGAAGATGTCATCGATTTGGGAAACAGCTGATATTTCTGGTGGAAAATGTCCTCTCTTTTGGGAGAAGGCTGGTCTTTCTGGGCAAAAAGAGGGTATTTCTGGAGGGAAATGTGTTCTTTGGAGTTGCAGTGTGGTATTTCTGTGAGAAAATGCAATCGACAGGAGAGAAAAGTGGTACTTGGGCAGAATCTCTCCGATGTTTGGCTGAAAAACGTCACCTGGAACAGCTGAAAGTCGTATGTTTTGGAGAACATGTCAGTTCTTCTGAAGACAAGTGCTATTTCTGGGAGAGTCTGCCATCTTTGGTTGGAAAAGGTCCCACGTTGGAGAGAATGCTAGCATTTCTGGGAGAGAAGAGCATCTATGTTTGAAAAAGCAGGGAGTAGTGAGAGGAAAGGTGCTAGGGTTTGGGGTGAAAACAACACCTGGAGGGGATGAGCATGGTGTTTCTGGAAGACAAAGTCCAGTATTTCGGGGAGCAAAGTGGTCTTTCTGGGAGAAAATGTCCTGTTTTGGGGGATGAAAGTGGTATTTCTGGGAGAAAATGTCCTATTTCAGGGGAGAAAAGTGGAATTTGTGGGAGAAAATATCCTGTTTTGGGGAGAAAGCTGGTCTTTCTGGGAGAAAAGGCCCCATATTTGGAGAGAACTGGTCTATCTGGCCGCCAAGGCCATATTTCTGAGGAGAAAGCTGGTCTCTCTGGGTGAACGTGTCCTACTCTTGGGGCGAGAAATGGTATTTCTGGAAGAAAATGTGCAATGTAGTGGAGAAAAGAGGTATTTGTGGGTGAAACTTGCCTCTTTTGAGGCAGAAATCTGGTCTTTGTGGGGAAAATGTCCCATTTGGGGGGATAAAACTGGTATTTGTGGGAGAGACTGTCCTTACGTTGGGGGGCAAACTGGTATTTGTCGAAGAAAATGTCCTATTTCGGTGGAGAAAACTGGTATTTCTGGGAGAAAGTGTCCTACGATTGGGGCGAAAACTGGTATTTCTAGAAGAAAATGTCCAGTTCAGCGGAGAAAGGTGGTATTTGTAGGTGAAACTTGCCTCTTTTGAAGTAGGAAACTGGTATTTGTGGGCGAATCTGCCCTATTTTGAGGCTGAAATCTGGTATTTGTGGGAGCAACTTCCCTCTTTTGGTGGAGAAAAGAGGTATTTCTGGGAGAACACGTTCTGTGTTTGGGAGAAAACTGCCATTTCTGGAAGAAAATGTCCACTCTGGGGGGAGAAAGCTGGTCTTTCTGGGAGCAATGGTCCTGTTCTGGGGAGAATACTGGCATTTCTGGGAGAGACTGTCCTATTGTCACGGAGCAAAGTGGTATTTGTGGGAGAAACTGTCCCATTTTGGGGTAGAAAATTGTGATGCTACAAAGAAGAATGTCAATGTTAAGAGAAAACTGATATTTCTGGGAGAAACTGTCCTATCTGGGGGAGAAAAGTGGTATTTCCGGGAGAAAATGTCCAGCATCTGGGAGAGAAGAGGTATTTCTGGGAGAAACTGTCCTATTTCATGGAGGGAACCTGGTGTTTCTGTGAGAGAATGTCCTATTTTGGGGGAGAAAAGTGGTATTTCTGGGAGAAACTATGACATATGTTGGAGAAAGCTGGTCTTTCTGGGAGTAAACATCATCTATCTGCGAGAAAGCTGGCATTCCTGGCGGAAACTGCAATGTGATTGGGAGAAAACTGGTATTCCTGCGTGAAAATGTCATCTCTTTTGGAGTAAATGTCATAGTTGCTGTGGAAAAGCATGATTTCTGGGAAAATGCCATCTACTTGAGGAGAACACAGGTATTTCTCAGAGGAAATCTCCTCTATTTTGGTGAAAGCTGGTATTTCTGGGAGAGAATGTCCTATTTCTGGGGAGAAAGCTGGTATTTCTGGGAGAAAAGGTCCCATATTTGGGAGCAAACTGGTCTATCTGGCCGCCAAGGCCATATTTGTGGGGAGAAAGCTGGTATCTCTGGGAGAACCTGTCCTAATCTTGGGGCGAGAACTGGTATTTCTGGAAGAAAATGTGCAATGTAGTGGAGAAAAGAGGTATTTGTGGGTGAAACTTGCCTCTTCTGAGGCAGAAATCTGGTCTTTGTGGGAGCAAATGTCCTGTTTTGGGGAGAATCCTGGTCTTTGTGGGAGAAAGTGTCCTGTTTTCATGGAGCACACTGGTCTTTGTGGGAGAAAATGTCCCCTTGTGGGGTAGAAAACTGTCATTCTACAAAATAAGTCAAATCCTAAGAGAAAACTGGTCTTTGTGGGAGAAAATGTCCTATATTGGGGAGAAAACTGGTCTATCTGGCAAACAATGGCCTATTTCTGGGGAGAAAGCTGGTATTTTTAGGCCAAAATATCATCTGTTTGGGAAAAAAAAAGCAGGAATTTCTGGAAGAAGATGTCATCGATTTGGGAAACAGCTGATATTTCTGGTGGAAAATGTCCTCTCTTTTGGGAGAAGGCTGGTCTTTCTGGGCAAAAAGAGGGTATTTCTGGAGGGAAATGTGTTCTTTGGAGTTGCAGTGTGGTATTTCTGTGAGAAAATGCAATCGACAGGAGAGAAAAGTGGTACTTGGGCAGAATCTCTCCGATGTTTGGCTGAAAAACGTCACCTGGAACAGCTGAAAGTCGTATGTTTTGGAGAACATGTCAGTTCTTCTGAAGACAAGTGCTATTTCTGGGAGACTCTGCCATCTTTGGTTGGAAAAGGTCCCACGTTGGAGAGAATGCTAGCATTTCTGGGAGAGAAGAGCATCTATGTTTGAAAAAGCAGGGAGTAGTGAGAGGAAAGGTGCTAGGGTTTGGGGTGAAAACAACACCTGGAGGGGATGGGCATGGTGTTTCTGGAAGACAAAGTCCAGTATTTCGGGGAGCAAAGTGGTCTTTCTGGGAGAAAATGTCCTGTTTTGGGGGATGAAAGTGGTATTTCTGGGAGAAAATGTCCTATTTCAGGGGAGAAAAGTGGAATTTGTGGGAGAAAATATCCTGTTTTGGGGAGAAAGCTGGTCTTTCTGGGAGAAAAGGCCCCATATTTGGAGAGAACTGGTCTATCTGGCCGCCAAGGCCATATTTCTGAGGAGAAAGCTGGTCTCTCTGGGTGAACGTGTCCTACTCTTGGGGCGAGAAATGGTATTTCTGGAAGAAAATGTGCAATGTAGTGGAGAAAAGAGGTATTTGTGGGTGAAACTTGCCTCTTTTGAGGCAGAAATCTGGTCTTTGTGGGGAAAATGTCCCATTTGGGGGGATAAAACTGGTATTTGTGGGAGAGACTGTCCTTACGTTGGGGGGCAAACTGGTATTTGTCGAAGAAAATGTCCTATTTCGGTGGAGAAAACTGGTATTTCTGGGAGAAAGTGTCCTCCTATTGGGGCGAAAACTGGTATTTCTAGAAGAAAATGTCCAGTTCAGCGGAGAAAGGTGGTATTTGTAGGTGAAACTTGCCTCTTTTGAAGTAGGAAACTGGTATTTGTGGGCGAATCTGCCCTATTTTGAGGCTGAAATCTGGTATTGGTGGGAGCAACTTCCCTCTTTTGGTGGAGAAAAGAGGTATTTCTGGGAGAACACGTTCTGTGTTTGGGAGAAAACTGCCATTTCTGGAAGAAAATGTCCACTCTGGGGGGAGAAAGCTGGTCTTTCTGGGAGCAATGGTCCTGTTCTGGGGAGAATACTGGCATTTCTGGGAGAGACTGTCCTATTGTCACGGAGCAAAGTGGTATTTGTGGGAGAAACTGTCCCATTTTGGGGTAGAAAATTGTGATGCTACAACTAAGAATGTCAATGTTAAGAGAAAACTGATATTTCTGGGAGAAACTGTCCTATCTGGGGGAGAAAAGTGGTATTTCCGGGAGAAAATGTCCAGCATCTGGGAGAGAAGAGGTATTTCTGGGAGAAACTGTCCTATTTCATGGAGGGAACCTGGTGTTTCCGTGAGAGAATGTCCTATTTTGGGGGAGAAAAGTGGTATTTCTGGGAGAAACTATGACATATGTTGGAGAAAGCTGGTCTTTCTGGGAGTAAACATCATCTATCTGCGAGAAAGCTGGCATTCCTGGCGGAAACTGCAATGTGATGGGGAGAAAACTGGTATTCCTGCGTGAAAATGTCATCTCTTTTGGAGTAAATGTCATAGTTGCTGTGGAAAAGCATGATTTCTGGGAAAATGCCATCTACTTGAGGAGAACACAGGTATTTCTCAGAGGAAATCTCCTCTATTTTGGTGAAAGCTGGTATTTCTGGGAGAGAATGTCCTATTTCTGGGCAGAAAGCTGGTATTTCTGGGAGAAAAGGTCCCATATTTGGGAGCAAACTGGTCTATCTGGCCGCCAAGGCCATATTTCTGGGGAGAAAGCTGGTATCTCTGGGAGAACCTGTCCTAATCTTGGGGCGAGAACTGGTATTTCTAGAAGAAAATGTGCAATGTAGTGGAGAAAAGAGGTATTTGTGGGTGAAACTTGCCTCTTGTGAGGCAGAAATCTGGTCTTTGTGGGAGCAAATGTCCTGTTTTGGGGAGAATCCTGGTCTTTGTGGGAGAAAATGTCCCCTTGTGGGGTAGAAAACTGTCATTCTACAAAATAAGTCAAATCCTAAGAGAAAACTGGTCTTTGTGGGAGAAAATGTCCTATATTGGGGAGAAAACTGGTCTATCTGGCAAACAATGGCCTATTTCTGGGGAGAAAGCTGGTATTTTTAGGCCAAAATATCATCTGTTTGGGAAAAAAAAAGCAGGAATTTCTGGAAGAAGATGTCATCGATTTGGGAAACAGCTGATATTTCTGGTGGAAAATGTCCTCTCTTTTGGGAGAAGGCTGGTCTTTCTGGGCAAAAAGAGGGTATTTCTGGAGGGAAATGTGTTCTTTGGAGTTGCAGTGTGGTATTTCTGTGAGAAAATGCAATCGACAGGAGAGAAAAGTGGTACTTGGGCAGAATCTCTCCGATGTTTGGCTGAAAAACGTCACCTGGAACAGCTGAAAGTCGTATGTTTTGGAGAACATGTCAGTTCTTCTGAAGACAAGTGCTATTTCTGGGAGAGTCTGCCATCTTTGGTTGGAAAAGGTCCCACGTTGGAGAGAATGCTAGCATTTCTGGGAGAGAAGAGCATCTATGTTTGAAAAAGCAGGGAGTAGTGAGAGGAAAGGTGCTAGGGTTTGGGGTGAAAACAACACCTGGAGGGGATGAGCATGGTGTTTCTGGAAGACAAAGTCCAGTATTTCGGGGAGCAAAGTGGTCTTTCTGGGAGAAAATGTCCTGTTTTGGGGGATGAAAGTGGTATTTCTGGGAGAAAATGTCCAATTTCAGGGGAGAAAAGTGGAATTTGTGGGAGAAAATATCCTGTTTTGGGGAGAAAGCTGGTCTTTCTGGGAGAAAAGGCCCCATATTTGGAGAGAACTGGTCTATCTGGCCGCCAAGGCCATATTTCTGAGGAGAAAGCTGGTCTCTCTGGGTGAACGTGTCCTACTCTTGGGGCGAGAAATGGTATTTCTGGAAGAAAATGTGCAATGTAGTGGAGAAAAGAGGTATTTGTGGGTGAAACTTGCCTCTTTTGAGGCAGAAATCTGGTCTTTGTGGGGAAAATGTCCCATTTGGGGGGATAAAACTGGTATTTGTGGGAGAGACTGTCCTTACGTTGGGGGGCAAACTGGTATTTGTCGAAGAAAATGTCCTATTTCGGTGGAGAAAACTGGTATTTCTGGGAGAAACTGTCCTCCTATTGGGGCGAAAACTGGTATTTCTAGAAGAAAACGTCCAGTTCAGCGGAGAAAGGTGGTATTTGTAGGTGAAACTTGCCTCTTTTGAAGTAGGAAACTGGTATTTGTGGGCGAATCTGCCCTATTTTGAGGCTGAAATCTGGTATTTGTGGGAGCAACTTCCCTCTTTTGGTGGAGAAAAGAGGTATTTCTGGGAGAACACGTTCTGTGTTTGGGAGAAAACTGCCATTTCTGGAAGAAAATGTCCACTCTGGGGGGAGAAAGCTGGTCTTTCTGGGAGCAATGGTCCTGTTCTGGGGAGAATACTGGCATTTCTGGGAGAGACTGTCCTATTGTCACGGAGCAAAGTGGTATTTGTGGGAGAAACTGTCCCATTTTGGGGTAGAAAATTGTGATGCTACAACTAAGAATGTCAATGTTAAGAGAAAACTGATATTTCTGGGAGAAACTGTCCTATCTGGGGGAGAAAAGTGGTATTTCCGGGAGAAAATGTCCAGCATCTGGGAGAGAAGAGGTATTTCTGGGAGAAACTGTCCTATTTCATGGAGGGAACCTGGTGTTTCCGTGAGAGAATGTCCTATTTTGGGGGAGAAAAGTGGTATTTCTGGGAGAAACTATGACATATGTTGGAGAAAGCTGGTCTTTCTGGGAGTAAACATCATCTATCTGCGAGAAAGCTGGCATTCCTGGCGGAAACTGCAATGTGATTGGGAGAAAACTGGTATTCCTGCGTGAAAATGTCATCTCTTTTGGAGTAAATGTCATAGTTGCTGTGGAAAAGCATGATTTCTGGGAAAATGCCATCTACTTGAGGAGAACACAGGTATTTCTCAGAGGAAATCTCCTCTATTTTGGTGAAAGCTGGTATTTCTGGGAGAGAATGTCCTATTTCTGGGCAGAAAGCTGGTATTTCTGGGAGAAAAGGTCCCATATTTGGGAGCAAACTGGTCTATCTGGCCGCCAAGGCCATATTTCTGGGGAGAAAGCTGGTATCTCTGGGAGAACCTGTCCTAATCTTGGGGCGAGAAGTGGTATTTCTAGAAGAAAATGTGCAATGTAGTGGAGAAAAGAGGTGTTTGTGGGTGAAACTTGCCTCTTGTGAGGCAGAAATCTGGTCTTTGTGGGAGCAAATGTCCTGTTTTGGGGAGAATCCTGGTCTTTGTGGGAGAAAGTGTCCTGTTTTCATGGAGCACACTGGTCTTTGTGGGAGAAAATGTCCCCTTGTGGGGTAGAAAACTGTCATTCTACAAAAGAAGTCAAATCCTAAGAGAAAACTGGTCTTTGTGGGAGAAAATGTCCTATATTGGGGAGAAAACTGGTCTATCTGGCAAACAATGGCCTATTTCTGGGGAGAAAGCTGGTATTTTTAGGCCAAAATATCATCTGTTTGGGAAAAAGCAGGAATTTCTGGAAGAAGATGTCATCGATTTGGGAAACAGCTGATATTTCTGGTGGAAAATGTCCTCTCTTTTGGGAGAAGGCTGGTCTTTCTGGGCAAAAAGAGGGTATTTCTGGAGGGAAATGTGTTCTTTGGAGTTGCAGTGTGGTATTTCTGTGAGAAAATGCAATCGACAGGAGAGAAAAGTGGTACTTGGGCAGAATCTCTCCGATGTTTGGCTGAAAAACGTCACCTGGAACAGCTGAAAGTCGTATGTTTTGGAGAACATGTCAGTTCTTCTGAAGACAAGTGCTATTTCTGGGAGACTCTGCCATCTTTGGTTGGAAAAGGTCCCACGTTGGAGAGAATGCTAGCATTTCTGGGAGAGAAGAGCATCTATGTTTGAAAAAGCAGGGAGTAGTGAGAGGAAAGGTGCTAGGGTTTGGGGTGAAAACAACACCTGGAGGGGATGAGCATGGTGTTTCTGGAAGACAAAGTCCAGTATTTCGGGAGCAAAGTGGTCTTTCTGGGAGAAAATGTCCTGTTTTGGGGGATGAAAGTGGTATTTCTGGGAGAAAATGTCCTATTTCAGGGGAGAAAAGTGGAATTTGTGGGAGAAAATATCCTGTTTTGGGGAGAAAGCTGGTCTTTCTGGGAGAAAAGGCCCCATATTTGGAGAGAACTGGTCTATCTGGCCGCCAAGGCCATATTTCTGAGGAGAAAGCTGGTCTCTCTGGGTGAACGTGTCCTACTCTTGGGGCGAGAAATGGTATTTCTGGAAGAAAATGTGCAATGTAGTGGAGAAAAGAGGTATTTGTGGGTGAAACTTGCCTCTTTTGAGGCAGAAATCTGGTCTTTGTGGGGAAAATGTCCCATTTGGGGGGATAAAACTGGTATTTGTGGGAGAGACTGTCCTTACGTTGGGGGGCAAACTGGTATTTGTCGAAGAAAATGTCCTATTTCAGTGGAGAAAACTGGTATTTCTGGGAGAAACTGTCCTCCTATTGGGGCGAAAACTGGTATTTCTAGAAGAAAACGTCCAGTTCAGCGGAGAAAGGTGGTATTTGTAGGTGAAACTTGCCTCTTTTGAAGTAGGAAACTGGTATTTGTGGGCGAATCTGCCCTATTTTGAGGCTGAAATCTGGTATTGGTGGGAGCAACTTCCCTCTTTTGGTGGAGAAAAGAGGTATTTCTGGGAGAACACGTTCTGTGTTTGGGAGAAAACTGCCATTTCTGGAAGAAAATGTCCACTCTGGGGGGAGAAAGCTGGTCTTTCTGGGAGCAATGGTCCTGTTCTGGGGAGAATACTGGCATTTCTGGGAGAGACTGTCCTATTGTCACGGAGCAAAGTGGTATTTGTGGGAGAAACTGTCCCATTTTGGGGTAGAAAATTGTGATGCTACAACTAAGAATGTCAATGTTAAGAGAAAACTGATATTTCTGGGAGAAACTGTCGTATCTGGGGGAGAAAAGTGGTATTTCCGGGAGAAAATGTCCAGCATCTGGGAGAGAAGAGGTATTTCTGGGAGAAACTGTCCTATTTCATGGAGGGAACCTGGTGTTTCCGTGAGAGAATGTCCTATTTTGGGGGAGAAAAGTGGTATTTCTGGGAGAAACTATGACATATGTTGGAGAAAGCTGGTCTTTCTGGGAGTAAACATCATCTATCTGCGAGAAAGCTGGCATTCCTGGCGGAAACTGCAATGTGATTGGGAGAAAACTGGTATTCCTGCGTGAAAATGTCATCTCTTTTGGAGTAAATGTCATAGTTGCTGTGGAAAAGCATGATTTCTGGGAAAATGCCATCTACTTGAGGAGAACACAGGTATTTCTCAGAGGAAATCTCCTCTATTTTGGTGAAAGCTGGTATTTCTGGGAGAGAATGTCCTATTTCTGGGCAGAAAGCTGGTATTTCTGGGAGAAAAGGTCCCATATTTGGGAGAAAACTGGTCTATCTGGCCGCCAAGGCCATATTTCTGGGGAGAAAGCTGGTATCTCTGGGAGAACCTGTCCTAATCTTGGGGCGAGAACTGGTATTTCTAGAAGAAAATGTGCAATGTAGTGGAGAAAAGAGGTATTTGTGGGTGAAACTTGCCTCTTGTGAGGCAGAAATCTGGTCTTTGTGGGAGCAAATGTCCTGTTTTGGGGAGAACACTGGTCTTTGTGGGAGAAAGTGTCCTGTTTTCATGGAGCACACTGGTCTTTGTGGGAGAAAATGTCCCCTTGTGGGGTAGAAAACTGTCATTCTACAAAAGAAGTCAAATCCTAAGAGAAAACTGGTCTTTGTGGGAGAAAATGTCCTATATTGGGGAGAAAACTGGTCTATCTGGCAAACAATGGCCTATTTCTGGGGAGAAAGCTGGTATTTTTAGGCCAAAATATCATCTGTTTGGGAAAAAGCAGGAATTTCTGGAAGAAGATGTCATCGATTTGGGAAACAGCTGATATTTCTGGTGGAAAATGTCCTCTCTTTTGGGAGAAGGCTGGTCTTTCTGGGCAAAAAGAGGGTATTTCTGGAGGGAAATGTGTTCTTTGGAGTTGCAGTGTGGTATTTCTGTGAGAAAATGCAATCGACAGGAGAGAAAAGTGGTACTTGGGCAGAATCTCTCCGATGTTTGGCTGAAAAACGTCACCTGGAACAGCTGAAAGTCGTATGTTTTGGAGAACATGTCAGTTCTTCTGAAGACAAGTGCTATTTCTGGGAGACTCTGCCATCTTTGGTTGGAAAAGGTCCCACGTTGGAGAGAATGCTAGCATTTCTGGGAGAGAAGAGCATCTATGTTTGAAAAAGCAGGGAGTAGTGAGAGGAAAGGTGCTAGGGTTTGGGGTGAAAACAACACCTGGAGGGGATGGGCATGGTGTTTCTGGAAGACAAAGTCCAGTATTTCGGGGAGCAAAGTGGTCTTTCTGGGAGAAAATGTCCTGTTTTGGGGGATGAAAGTGGTATTTCTGGGAGAAAATGTCCAATTTCAGGGGAGAAAAGTGGAATTTGTGGGAGAAAATATCCTGTTTTGGGGAGAAAGCTGGTCTTTCTGGGAGAAAAGGTCCCATATTTGGAGAGAACTGGTCTATCTGGCCGCCAAGGCCATATTTCTGAGGAGAAAGCTGGTCTCTCTGGGTGAACGTGTCCTACTCTTGGGGCGAGAAATGGTATTTCTGGAAGAAAATGTGCAATGTAGTGGAGAAAAGAGGTATTTGTGGGTGAAACTTGCCTCTTTTGAGGCAGAAATCTGGTCTTTGTGGGGAAAATGTCCCATTTGGGGGGATAAAACTGGTATTTGTGGGAGAGACTGTCCTTACGTTGGGGGGCAAACTGGTATTTGTCGAAGAAAATGTCCTATTTCGGTGGAGAAAACTGGTATTTCTGGGAGAAAGTGTCCTACTATTGGGGCGAAAACTGGTATTTCTAGAAGAAAATGTCCAGTTCAGCGGAGAAAGGTGGTATTTGTAGGTGAAACTTGCCTCTTTTGAAGTAGGAAACTGGTATTTGTGGGCGAATCTGCCCTATTTTGAGGCTGAAATCTGGTATTGGTGGGAGCAACTTCCCTCTTTTGGTGGAGAAAAGAGGTATTTCTGGGAGAACACGTTCTGTGTTTGGGAGAAAACTGCCATTTCTGGAAGAAAATGTCCACTCTGGGGGGAGAAAGCTGGTCTTTCTGGGAGCAATGGTCCTGTTCTGGGGAGAATACTGGCATTTCTGGGAGAGACTGTCCTATTGTCACGGAGCAAAGTGGTATTTGTGGGAGAAACTGTCCCATTTTGGGGTAGAAAATTGTGATGCTACAACTAAGAATGTCAATGTTAAGAGAAAACTGATATTTCTGGGAGAAACTGTCCTATCTGGGGGAGAAAAGTGGTATTTCCGGGAGAAAATGTCCAGCATCTGGGAGAGAAGAGGTATTTCTGGGAGAAACTGTCCTATTTCATGGAGGGAACCTGGTGTTTCCGTGAGAGAATGTCCTATTTTGGGGGAGAAAAGTGGTATTTCTGGGAGAAACTATGACATATGTTGGAGAAAGCTGGTCTTTCTGGGAGTAAACATCATCTATCTGCGAGAAAGCTGGCATTCCTGGCGGAAACTGCAATGTGATTGGGAGAAAACTGGTATTCCTGCGTGAAAATGTCATCTATTTTGGAGTAAATGTCATAGTTGCTGTGGAAAAGCATGATTTCTGGGAAAATGCCATCTACTTGAGGAGAACACAGGTATTTCTCAGAGGAAATCTCCGCTATTTTGGTGAAAGCTGGTATTTCTGGGAGAGAATGTCCTATTTCTGGGCAGAAAGCTGGTATTTCTGGGAGAAAAGGTCCCATATTTGGGAGCAAACTGGTCTATCTGGCTGCCAAGGCCATATTTCTGGGGAGAAAGCTGGTATCTCTGGGAGAACCTGTCCTAATCTTGGGGCGAGAACTGGTATTTCTAGAAGAAAATGTGCAATGTAGTGGAGAAAAGAGGTATTTGTGGGTGAAACTTGCCTCTTGTGAGGCAGAAATCTGGTCTTTGTGGGAGCAAATGTCCTGTTTTGGGGAGAATCCTGGTCTTTGTGGGAGAAAGTGTCCTGTTTTCATGGAGCACACTGGTCTTTGTGGGAGAAAATGTCCCCTTGTGGGGTAGAAAACTGTCATTCTACAAAAGAAGTCAAATCCTAAGAGAAAACTGGTCTTTGTGGGAGAAAATGTCCTATATTGGGGAGAAAACTGGTCTATCTGGCAAACAATGGCCTATTTCTGGGGAGAAAGCTGGTATTTTTAGGCCAAAATATCATCTGTTTGGGAAAAAGCAGGAATTTCTGGAAGAAGATGTCATCGATTTGGGAAACAGCTGATATTTCTGGTGGAAAATGTCCTCTCTTTTGGGAGAAGGCTGGTCTTTCTGGGCAAAAATAGGGTATTTCTGGAGGGAAATGTGATCTTTGGAGTTGCAGTGTGGTATTTCTGTGAGAAAATGCAATCGACAGGAGAGAAAAGTGGTACTTGGGCAGAATCTCTCCGATGTTTGGCTGAAAAACGTCACCTGGAACAGCTGAAAGTCGTATGTTTTGGAGAACATGTCAGTTCTTCTGAAGACAAGTGCTATTTCTGGGAGAGTCTGCCATCTTTGGTTGGAAAAGGTCCCACGTTGGAGAGAATGCTAGCATTTCTGGGAGAGAAGAGCATCTATGTTTGAAAAAGCAGGGAGTAGTGAGAGGAAAGGTGCTAGGGTTTGGGGTGAAAACAACACCTGGAGGGGATGAGCATGGTGTTTCTGGAAGACAAAGTCCAGTATTTCGGGGAGCAAAGTGGTCTTTCTGGGAGAAAATGTCCTGTTTTGGGGGATGAAAGTGGTATTTCTGGGAGAAAATGTCCTATTTCAGGGGAGAAAAGTGGAATTTGTGGGAGAAAATATCCTGTTTTGGGGAGAAAGCTGGTCTTTCTGGGAGAAAAGGCCCCATATTTGGAGAGAACTGGTCTATCTGGCCGCCAAGGCCATATTTCTGAGGAGAAAGCTGGTCTCTCTGGGTGAACGTGTCCTACTCTTGGGGCGAGAAATGGTATTTCTGGAAGAAAATGTGCAATGTAGTGGAGAAAAGAGGTATTTGTGGGTGAAACTTGCCTCTTTTGAGGCAGAAATCTGGTCTTTGTGGGGAAAATGTCCCATTTGGGGGGATAAAACTGGTATTTGTGGGAGAGACTGTCCTTACGTTGGGGGGCAAACTGGTATTTGTCGAAGAAAATGTCCTATTTCGGTGGAGAAAACTGGTATTTCTGGGAGAAAGTGTCCTACGATTGGGGCGAAAACTGGTATTTCTAGAAGAAAACGTCCAGTTCAGCGGAGAAAGGTGGTATTTGTAGGTGAAACTTGCCTCTTTTGAAGTAGGAAACTGGTATTTGTGGGCGAATCTGCCCTATTTTGAGGCTGAAATCTGGTATTTGTGGGAGCAACTTCCCTCTTTTGGTGGAGAAAAGAGGTATTTCTGGGAGAACACGTTCTGTGTTTGGGAGAAAACTGCCATTTCTGGAAGAAAATGTCCACTCTGGGGGGAGAAAGCTGGTCTTTCTGGGAGCAATGGTCCTGTTCTGGGGAGAATACTGGCATTTCTGGGAGAGACTGTCCTATTGTCACGGAGCAAAGTGGTATTTGTGGGAGAAACTGTCCCATTTTGGGGTAGAAAATTGTGATGCTACAACTAAGAATGTCAATGTTAAGAGAAAACTGATATTTCTGGGAGAAACTGTCCTATCTGGGGGAGAAAAGTGGTATTTCCGGGAGAAAATGTCCAGCATCTGGGAGAGAAGAGGTATTTCTGGGAGAAACTGTCCTATTTCATGGAGGGAACCTGGTGTTTCCGTGAGAGAATGTCCTATTTTGGGGGAGAAAAGTGGTATTTCTGGGAGAAACTATGACATATTTTGGAGAAAGCTGGTCTTTCTGGGAGTAAACATCATCTATCTGCGAGAAAGCTGGCATTCCTGGCGGAAACTGCAATGTGATGGGGAGAAAACTGGTATTCCTGCGTGAAAATGTCATCTCTTTTGGAGTAAATGTCATAGTTGCTGTGGAAAAGCATGATTTCTGGGAAAATGCCATCTACTTGAGGAGAACACAGGTATTTCTCAGAGGAAATCTCCTCTATTTTGGTGAAAGCTGGTATTTCTGGGAGAGAATGTCCTATTTCTGGGCAGAAAGCTGGTATTTCTGGGAGAAAAGGTCCCATATTTGGGAGAAAACTGGTCTATCTGGCCGCCAAGGCCATATTTCTGGGGAGAAAGCTGGTATCTCTGGGAGAACCTGTCCTAATCTTGGGGCGAGAACTGGTATTTCTAGAAGAAAATGTGCAATGTAGTGGAGAAAAGAGGTGTTTGTGGGTGAAACTTGCCTCTTGTGAGGCAGAAATCTGGTCTTTGTGGGAGCAAATGTCCTGTTTTGGGGAGAATCCTGGTCTTTGTGGGAGAAAGTGTCCTGTTTTCATGGAGCACACTGGTCTTTGTGGGAGAAAATGTCCCCTTGTGGGGTAGAAAACTGTCATTCTACAAAAGAAGTCAAATCCTAAGAGAAAACTGGTCTTTGTGGGAGAAAATGTCCTATATTGGGGAGAAAACTGGTCTATCTGGCAAACAATGGCCTATTTCTGGGGAGAAAGCTGGTATTTTTAGGCCAAAATATCATCTGTTTGGGAAAAAGCAGGAATTTCTGGAAGAAGATGTCATCGATTTGGGAAACAGCTGATATTTCTGGTGGAAAATGTCCTCTCTTTTGGGAGAAGGCTGGTCTTTCTGGGCAAAAAGAGGGTATTTCTGGAGGGAAATGTGTTCTTTGGAGTTGCAGTGTGGTATTTCTGTGAGAAAATGCAATCGACAGGAGAGAAAAGTGGTACTTGGGCAGAATCTCTCCGATGTTTGGCTGAAAAACGTCACCTGGAACAGCTGAAAGTCGTATGTTTTGGAGAACATGTCAGTTCTTCTGAAGACAAGTGCTATTTCTGGGAGAGTCTGCCATCTTTGGTTGGAAAAGGTCCCACGTTGGAGAGAATGCTAGCATTTCTGGGAGAGAAGAGCATCTATGTTTGAAAAAGCAGGGAGTAGTGAGAGGAAAGGTGCTAGGGTTTGGGGTGAAAACAACACCTGGAGGGGATGAGCATGGTGTTTCTGGAAGACAAAGTCCAGTATTTCGGGGAGCAAAGTGGTCTTTCTGGGAGAAAATGTCCTGTTTTGGGGGATGAAAGTGGTATTTCTGGGAGAAAATGTCCAATTTCAGGGGAGAAAAGTGGAATTTGTGGGAGAAAATATCCTGTTTTGGGGAGAAAGCTGGTCTTTCTGGGAGAAAAGGCCCCATATTTGGAGAGAACTGGTCTATCTGGCCGCCAAGGCCATATTTCTGAGGAGAAAGCTGGTCTCTCTGGGTGAACGTGTCCTACTCTTGGGGCGAGAAATGGTATTTCTGGAAGAAAATGTGCAATGTAGTGGAGAAAAGAGGTATTTGTGGGTGAAACTTGCCTCTTTTGAGGCAGAAATCTGGTCTTTGTGGGGAAAATGTCCCATTTGGGGGGATAAAACTGGTATTTGTGGGAGAGACTGTCCTTACGTTGGGGGGCAAACTGGTATTTGTCGAAGAAAATGTCCTATTTCGGTGGAGAAAACTGGTATTTCTGGGAGAAAGTGTCGTACGATTGGGGCGAAAACTGGTATTTCTAGAAGAAAACGTCCAGTTCAGCGGAGAAAGGTGGTATTTGTAGGTGAAACTTGCCTCTTTTGAAGTAGGAAACTGGTATTTGTGGGCGAATCTGCCCTATTTTGAGGCTGAAATCTGGTATTTGTGGGAGCAACTTCCCTCTTTTGGTGGAGAAAAGAGGTATTTCTGGGAGAACACGTTCTGTGTTTGGGAGAAAACTGCCATTTCTGGAAGAAAATGTCCACTCTGGGGGGAGAAAGCTGGTCTTTCTGGGAGCAATGGTCCTGTTCTGGGGAGAATACTGGCATTTCTGGGAGAGACTGTCCTATTGTCACGGAGCAAAGTGGTATTTGTGGGAGAAACTGTCCCATTTTGGGGTAGAAAATTGTGATGCTACAACTAAGAATGTCAATGTTAAGAGAAAACTGATATTTCTGGGAGAAACTGTCCTATCTGGGGGAGAAAAGTGGTATTTCCGGGAGAAAATGTCCAGCATCTGGGAGAGAAGAGGTATTTCTGGGAGAAACTGTCCTATTTCATGGAGGGAACCTGGTGTTTCCGTGAGAGAATGTCCTATTTTGGGGGAGAAAAGTGGTATTTCTGGGAGAAACTATGACATATTTTGGAGAAAGCTGGTCTTTCTGGGAGTAAACATCATCTATCTGCGAGAAAGCTGGCATTCCTGGCGGAAACTGCAATGTGATTGGGAGAAAACTGGTATTCCTGCGTGAAAATGTCATCTCTTTTGGAGTAAATGTCATAGTTGCTGTGGAAAAGCATGATTTCTGGGAAAATGCCATCTACTTGAGGAGAACACAGGTATTTCTCAGAGGAAATCTCCTCTATTTTGGTGAAAGCTGGTATTTCTGGGAGAGAATGTCCTATTTCTGGGCAGAAAGCTGGTATTTCTGGGAGAAAAGGTCCCATATTTGGGAGAAAACTGGTCTATCTGGCCGCCAAGGCCATATTTCTGGGGAGAAAGCTGGTATCTCTGGGAGAACCTGTCCTAATCTTGGGGCGAGAACTGGTATTTCTAGAAGAAAATGTGCAATGTAGTGGAGAAAAGAGGTGTTTGTGGGTGAAACTTGCCTCTTGTGAGGCAGAAATCTGGTCTTTGTGGGAGCAAATGTCCTGTTTTGGGGAGAATCCTGGTCTTTGTGGGAGAAAGTGTCCTGTTTTCATGGAGCACACTGGTCTTTGTGGGAGAAAATGTCCCCTTGTGGGGTAGAAAACTGTCATTCTACAAAAGAAGTCAAATCCTAAGAGAAAACTGGTCTTTGTGGGAGAAAATGTCCTATATTGGGGAGAAAACTGGTCTATCTGGCAAACAATGGCCTATTTCTGGGGAGAAAGCTGGTATTTTTAGGCCAAACTATCATCTGTTTGGGAAAAAGCAGGAATTTCTGGAAGAAGATGTCATCGATTTGGGAAACAGCTGATATTTCTGGTGGAAAATGTCCTCTCTTTTGGGAGAAGGCTGGTCTTTCTGGGCAAAAAGAGGGTATTTCTGGAGGGAAATGTGTTCTTTGGAGTTGCAGTGTGGTATTTCTGTGAGAAAATGCAATCGACAGGAGAGAAAAGTGGTACTTGGGCAGAATCTCTCCGATGTTTGGCTGAAAAACGTCACCTGGAACAGCTGAAAGTCGTATGTTTTGGAGAACATGTCAGTTCTTCTGAAGACAAGTGCTATTTCTGGGAGAGTCTGCCATCTTTGGTTGGAAAAGGTCCCACGTTGGAGAGAATGCTAGCATTTCTGGGAGAGAAGAGCATCTATGTTTGAAAAAGCAGGGAGTAGTGAGAGGAAAGGTGCTAGGGTTTGGGGTGAAAACAACACCTGGAGGGGATGAGCATGGTGTTTCTGGAAGACAAAGTCCAGTATTTCGGGGAGCAAAGTGGTCTTTCTGGGAGAAAATGTCCTGTTTTGGGGGATGAAAGTGGTATTTCTGGGAGAAAATGTCCAATTTCAGGGGAGAAAAGTGGAATTTGTGGGAGAAAATATCCTGTTTTGGGGAGAAAGCTGGTCTTTCTGGGAGAAAAGGCCCCATATTTGGAGAGAACTGGTCTATCTGGCCGCCAAGGCCATATTTCTGAGGAGAAAGCTGGTCTCTCTGGGTGAACGTGTCCTACTCTTGGGGCGAGAAATGGTATTTCTGGAAGAAAATGTGCAATGTAGTGGAGAAAAGAGGTATTTGTGGGTGAAACTTGCCTCTTTTGAGGCAGAAATCTGGTCTTTGTGGGGAAAATGTCCCATTTGGGGGGATAAAACTGGTATTTGTGGGAGAGACTGTCCTTACGTTGGGGGGCAAACTGGTATTTGTCGAAGAAAATGTCCTATTTCGGTGGAGAAAACTGGTATTTCTGGGAGAAAGTGTCCTACTATTGGGGCGAAAACTGGTATTTCTAGAAGAAAATGTCCAGTTCAGCGGAGAAAGGTGGTATTTGTAGGTGAAACTTGCCTCTTTTGAAGTAGGAAACTGGTATTTGTGGGCGAATCTGCCCTATTTTGAGGCTGAAATCTGGTATTGGTGGGAGCAACTTCCCTCTTTTGGTGGAGAAAAGAGGTATTTCTGGGAGAACACGTTCTGTGTTTGGGAGAAAACTGCCATTTCTGGAAGAAAATGTCCACTCTGGGGGGAGAAAGCTGGTCTTTCTGGGAGCAATGGTCCTGTTCTGGGGAGAATACTGGCATTTCTGGGAGAGACTGTCCTATTGTCACGGAGCAAAGTGGTATTTGTGGGAGAAACTGTCCCATTTTGGGGTAGAAAATTGTGATGCTACAACTAAGAATGTCAATGTTAAGAGAAAACTGATATTTCTGGGAGAAACTGTCGTATCTGGGGGAGAAAAGTGGTATTTCCGGGAGAAAATGTCCAGCATCTGGGAGAGAAGAGGTATTTCTGGGAGAAACTGTCCTATTTCATGGAGGGAACCTGGTGTTTCCGTGAGAGAATGTCCTATTTTGGGGGAGAAAAGTGGTATTTCTGGGAGAAACTATGACATATGTTGGAGAAAGCTGGTCTTTCTGGGAGTAAACATCATCTATCTGCGAGAAAGCTGGCATTCCTGGCGGAAACTGCAATGTGATTGGGAGAAAACTGGTATTCCTGCGTGAAAATGTCATCTCTTTTGGAGTAAATGTCATAGTTGCTGTGGAAAAGCATGATTTCTGGGAAAATGCCATCTACTTGAGGAGAACACAGGTATTTCTCAGAGGAAATCTCCCCTATTTTGGTGAAAGCTGGTATTTCTGGGAGAGAATGTCCTATTTCTGGGCAGAAAGCTGGTATTTCTGGGAGAAAAGGTCCCATATTTGGGAGAAAACTGGTCTATCTGGCCGCCAAGGCCATATTTCTGGGGAGAAAGCTGGTATCTCTGGGAGAACCTGTCCTAATCTTGGGGCGAGAACTGGTATTTCTAGAAGAAAATGTGCAATGTAGTGGAGAAAAGAGGTGTTTGTGGGTGAAACTTGCCTCTTGTGAGGCAGAAATCTGGTCTTTGTGGGAGCAAATGTCCTGTTTTGGGGAGAATCCTGGTCTTTGTGGGAGAAAGTGTCCTGTTTTCATGGAGCACACTGGTCTTTGTGGGAGAAAATGTCCCATTGTGGGGTAGAAAACTGTCATTCTACAAAAGAAGTCAAATCCTAAGAGAAAACTGGTCTTTGTGGGAGAAAATGTCCTATATTGGGGAGAAAACTGGTCTATCTGGCAAACAATGGCCTATTTCTGGGGAGAAAGCTGGTATTTTTAGGCCAAACTATCATCTGTTTGGGAAAAAGCAGGAATTTCTGGAAGAAGATGTCATCGATTTGGGAAACAGCTGATATTTCTGGTGGAAAATGTCCTCTCTTTTGGGAGAAGGCTGGTCTTTCTGGGCAAAAAGAGGGTATTTCTGGAGGGAAATGTGTTCTTTGGAGTTGCAGTGTGGTATTTCTGTGAGAAAATGCAATCGACAGGAGAGAAAAGTGGTACTTGGGCAGAATCTCTCCGATGTTTGGCTGAAAAACGTCACCTGGAACAGCTGAAAGTCGTATGTTTTGGAGAACATGTCAGTTCTTCTGAAGACAAGTGCTATTTCTGGGAGACTCTGCCATCTTTGGTTGGAAAAGGTCCCACGTTGGAGAGAATGCTAGCATTTCTGGGAGAGAAGAGCATCTATGTTTGAAAAAGCAGGGAGTAGTGAGAGGAAAGGTGCTAGGGTTTGGGGTGAAAACAACACCTGGAGGGGATGAGCATGGTGTTTCTGGAAGACAAAGTCCAGTATTTCGGGGAGCAAAGTGGTCTTTCTGGGAGAAAATGTCCTGTTTTGGGGGATGAAAGTGGTATTTCTGGGAGAAAATGTCCAATTTCAGGGGAGAAAAGTGGAATTTGTGGGAGAAAATATCCTGTTTTGGGGAGAAAGCTGGTCTTTCTGGGAGAAAAGGCCCCATATTTGGAGAGAACTGGTCTATCTGGCCGCCAAGGCCATATTTCTGAGGAGAAAGCTGGTCTCTCTGGGTGAACGTGTCCTACTCTTGGGGCGAGAAATGGTATTTCTGGAAGAAAATGTGCAATGTAGTGGAGAAAAGAGGTATTTGTGGGTGAAACTTGCCTCTTTTGAGGCAGAAATCTGGTCTTTGTGGGGAAAATGTCCCATTTGGGGGGATAAAACTGGTATTTGTGGGAGAGACTGTCCTTACGTTGGGGGGCAAACTGGTATTTGTCGAAGAAAATGTCCTATTTCGGTGGAGAAAACTGGTATTTCTGGGAGAAAGTGTCCTACGATTGGGGCGAAAACTGGTATTTCTAGAAGAAAACGTCCAGTTCAGCGGAGAAAGGTGGTATTTGTAGGTGAAACTTGCCTCTTTTGAAGTAGGAAACTGGTATTTGTGGGCGAATCTGCCCTATTTTGAGGCTGAAATCTGGTATTGGTGGGAGCAACTTCCCTCTTTTGGTGGAGAAAAGAGGTATTTCTGGGAGAACACGTTCTGTGTTTGGGAGAAAACTGCCATTTCTGGAAGAAAATGTCCACTCTGGGGGGAGAAAGCTGGTCTTTCTGGGAGCAATGGTCCTGTTCTGGGGAGAATACTGGCATTTCTGGGAGAGACTGTCCTATTGTCACGGAGCAAAGTGGTATTTGTGGGAGAAACTGTCCCATTTTGGGGTAGAAAATTGTGATGCTACAACTAAGAATGTCAATGTTAAGAGAAAACTGATATTTCTGGGAGAAACTGTCCTATCTGGGGGAGAAAAGTGGTATTTCCGGGAGAAAATGTCCAGCATCTGGGAGAGAAGAGGTATTTCTGGGAGAAACTGTCCTATTTCATGGAGGGAACCTGGTGTTTCCGTGAGAGAATGTCCTATTTTGGGGGAGAAAAGTGGTATTTCTGGGAGAAACTATGACATATGTTGGAGAAAGCTGGTCTTTCTGGGAGTAAACATCATCTATCTGCGAGAAAGCTGGCATTCCTGGCGGAAACTGCAATGTGATTGGGAGAAAACTGGTATTCCTGCGTGAAAATGTCATCTCTTTTGGAGTAAATGTCATAGTTGCTGTGGAAAAGCATGATTTCTGGGAAAATGCCATCTACTTGAGGAGAACACAGGTATTTCTCAGAGGAAATCTCCTCTATTTTGGTGAAAGCTGGTATTTCTGGGAGAGAATGTCCTATTTCTGGGCAGAAAGCTGGTATTTCTGGGAGAAAAGGTCCCATATTTGGGAGAAAACTGGTCTATCTGGCCGCCAAGGCCATATTTCTGGGGAGAAAGCTGGTATCTCTGGGAGAACCTGTCCTAATCTTGGGGCGAGAACTGGTATTTCTAGAAGAAAATGTGCAATGTAGTGGAGAAAAGAGGTATTTGTGGGTGAAACTTGCCTCTTGTGAGGCAGAAATCTGGTCTTTGTGGGAGCAAATGTCCTGTTTTGGGGAGAACACTGGTCTTTGTGGGAGAAAGTGTCCTGTTTTCATGGAGCACACTGGTCTTTGTGGGAGAAAATGTCCCCTTGTGGGGTAGAAAACTGTCATTCTACAAAAGAAGTCAAATCCTAAGAGAAAACTGGTCTTTGTGGGAGAAAATGTCCTATATTGGGGAGAAAACTGGTCTATCTGGCAAACAATGGCCTATTTCTGGGGAGAAAGCTGGTATTTTTAGGCCAAAATATCATCTGTTTGGGAAAAAGCAGGAATTTCTGGAAGAAGATGTCATCGATTTGGGAAACAGCTGATATTTCTGGTGGAAAATGTCCTCTCTTTTGGGAGAAGGCTGGTCTTTCTGGGCAAAAAGAGGGTATTTCTGGAGGGAAATGTGTTCTTTGGAGTTGCAGTGTGGTATTTCTGTGAGAAAATGCAATCGACAGGAGAGAAAAGTGGTACTTGGGCAGAATCTCTCCGATGTTTGGCTGAAAAACGTCACCTGGAACAGCTGAAAGTCGTATGTTTTGGAGAACATGTCAGTTCTTCTGAAGACAAGTGCTATTTCTGGGAGACTCTGCCATCTTTGGTTGGAAAAGGTCCCACGTTGGAGAGAATGCTAGCATTTCTGGGAGAGAAGAGCATCTATGTTTGAAAAAGCAGGGAGTAGTGAGAGGAAAGGTGCTAGGGTTTGGGGTGAAAACAACACCTGGAGGGGATGGGCATGGTGTTTCTGGAAGACAAAGTCCAGTATTTCGGGGAGCAAAGTGGTCTTTCTGGGAGAAAATGTCCTGTTTTGGGGGATGAAAGTGGTATTTCTGGGAGAAAATGTCCAATTTCAGGGGAGAAAAGTGGAATTTGTGGGAGAAAATATCCTGTTTTGGGGAGAAAGCTGGTCTTTCTGGGAGAAAAGGTCCCATATTTGGAGAGAACTGGTCTATCTGGCCGCCAAGGCCATATTTCTGAGGAGAAAGCTGGTCTCTCTGGGTGAACGTGTCCTACTCTTGGGGCGAGAAATGGTATTTCTGGAAGAAAATGTGCAATGTAGTGGAGAAAAGAGGTATTTGTGGGTGAAACTTGCCTCTTTTGAGGCAGAAATCTGGTCTTTGTGGGGAAAATGTCCCATTTGGGGGGATAAAACTGGTATTTGTGGGAGAGACTGTCCTTACGTTGGGGGGCAAACTGGTATTTGTCGAAGAAAATGTCCTATTTCGGTGGAGAAAACTGGTATTTCTGGGAGAAAGTGTCCTACTATTGGGGCGAAAACTGGTATTTCTAGAAGAAAATGTCCAGTTCAGCGGAGAAAGGTGGTATTTGTAGGTGAAACTTGCCTCTTTTGAAGTAGGAAACTGGTATTTGTGGGCGAATCTGCCCTATTTTGAGGCTGAAATCTGGTATTGGTGGGAGCAACTTCCCTCTTTTGGTGGAGAAAAGAGGTATTTCTGGGAGAACACGTTCTGTGTTTGGGAGAAAACTGCCATTTCTGGAAGAAAATGTCCACTCTGGGGGGAGAAAGCTGGTCTTTCTGGGAGCAATGGTCCTGTTCTGGGGAGAATACTGGCATTTCTGGGAGAGACTGTCCTATTGTCACGGAGCAAAGTGGTATTTGTGGGAGAAACTGTCCCATTTTGGGGTAGAAAATTGTGATGCTACAACTAAGAATGTCAATGTTAAGAGAAAACTGATATTTCTGGGAGAAACTGTCCTATCTGGGGGAGAAAAGTGGTATTTCCGGGAGAAAATGTCCAGCATCTGGGAGAGAAGAGGTATTTCTGGGAGAAACTGTCCTATTTCATGGAGGGAACCTGGTGTTTCCGTGAGAGAATGTCCTATTTTGGGGGAGAAAAGTGGTATTTCTGGGAGAAACTATGACATATGTTGGAGAAAGCTGGTCTTTCTGGGAGTAAACATCATCTATCTGCGAGAAAGCTGGCATTCCTGGCGGAAACTGCAATGTGATGGGGAGAAAACTGGTATTCCTGCGTGAAAATGTCATCTCTTTTGGAGTAAATGTCATAGTTGCTGTGGAAAAGCATGATTTCTGGGAAAATGCCATCTACTTGAGGAGAACACAGGTATTTCTCAGAGGAAATCTCCGCTATTTTGGTGAAAGCTGGTATTTCTGGGAGAGAATGTCCTATTTCTGGGCAGAAAGCTGGTATTTCTGGGAGAAAAGGTCCCATATTTGGGAGCAAACTGGTCTATCTGGCTGCCAAGGCCATATTTCTGGGGAGAAAGCTGGTATCTCTGGGAGAACCTGTCCTAATCTTGGGGCGAGAACTGGTATTTCTAGAAGAAAATGTGCAATGTAGTGGAGAAAAGAGGTATTTGTGGGTGAAACTTGCCTCTTCTGAGGCAGAAATCTGGTCTTTGTGGGAGCAAATGTCCTGTTTTGGGGAGAATCCTGGTCTTTGTGGGAGAAAGTGTCCTGTTTTCATGGAGCACACTGGTCTTTGTGGGAGAAAATGTCCCCTTGTGGGGTAGAAAACTGTCATTCTACAAAAGAAGTCAAATCCTAAGAGAAAACTGGTCTTTGTGGGAGAAAATGTCCTATATTGGGGAGAAAACTGGTCTATCTGGCAAACAATGGCCTATTTCTGGGGAGAAAGCTGGTATTTTTAGGCCAAAATATCATCTGTTTGGGAAAAAGCAGGAATTTCTGGAAGAAGATGTCATCGATTTGGGAAACAGCTGATATTTCTGGTGGAAAATGTCCTCTCTTTTGGGAGAAGGCTGGTCTTTCTGGGCAAAAATAGGGTATTTCTGGAGGGAAATGTGATCTTTGGAGTTGCAGTGTGGTATTTCTGTGAGAAAATGCAATCGACAGGAGAGAAAAGTGGTACTTGGGCAGAATCTCTCCGATGTTTGGCTGAAAAACGTCACCTGGAACAGCTGAAAGTCGTATGTTTTGGAGAACATGTCAGTTCTTCTGAAGACAAGTGCTATTTCTGGGAGAGTCTGCCATCTTTGGTTGGAAAAGGTCCCACGTTGGAGAGAATGCTAGCATTTCTGGGAGAGAAGAGCATCTATGTTTGAAAAAGCAGGGAGTAGTGAGAGGAAAGGTGCTAGGGTTTGGGGTGAAAACAACACCTGGAGGGGATGAGCATGGTGTTTCTGGAAGACAAAGTCCAGTATTTCGGGGAGCAAAGTGGTCTTTCTGGGAGAAAATGTCCTGTTTTGGGGGATGAAAGTGGTATTTCTGGGAGAAAATGTCCTATTTCAGGGGAGAAAAGTGGAATTTGTGGGAGAAAATATCCTGTTTTGGGGAGAAAGCTGGTCTTTCTGGGAGAAAAGGCCCCATATTTGGAGAGAACTGGTCTATCTGGCCGCCAAGGCCATATTTCTGAGGAGAAAGCTGGTCTCTCTGGGTGAACGTGTCCTACTCTTGGGGCGAGAAATGGTATTTCTGGAAGAAAATGTGCAATGTAGTGGAGAAAAGAGGTATTTGTGGGTGAAACTTGCCTCTTTTGAGGCAGAAATCTGGTCTTTGTGGGGAAAATGTCCCATTTGGGGGGATAAAACTGGTATTTGTGGGAGAGACTGTCCTTACGTTGGGGGGCAAACTGGTATTTGTCGAAGAAAATGTCCTATTTCGGTGGAGAAAACTGGTATTTCTGGGAGAAAGTGTCCTACGATTGGGGCGAAAACTGGTATTTCTAGAAGAAAACGTCCAGTTCAGCGGAGAAAGGTGGTATTTGTAGGTGAAACTTGCCTCTTTTGAAGTAGGAAACTGGTATTTGTGGGCGAATCTGCCCTATTTTGAGGCTGAAATCTGGTATTGGTGGGAGCAACTTCCCTCTTTTGGTGGAGAAAAGAGGTATTTCTGGGAGAACACGTTCTGTGTTTGGGAGAAAACTGCCATTTCTGGAAGAAAATGTCCACTCTGGGGGGAGAAAGCTGGTCTTTCTGGGAGCAATGGTCCTGTTCTGGGGAGAATACTGGCATTTCTGGGAGAGACTGTCCTATTGTCACGGAGCAAAGTGGTATTTGTGGGAGAAACTGTCCCATTTTGGGGTAGAAAATTGTGATGCTACAACTAAGAATGTCAATGTTAAGAGAAAACTGATATTTCTGGGAGAAACTGTCCTATCTGGGGGAGAAAAGTGGTATTTCCGGGAGAAAATGTCCAGCATCTGGGAGAGAAGAGGTATTTCTGGGAGAAACTGTCCTATTTCATGGAGGGAACCTGGTGTTTCCGTGAGAGAATGTCCTATTTTGGGGGAGAAAAGTGGTATTTCTGGGAGAAACTATGACATATTTTGGAGAAAGCTGGTCTTTCTGGGAGTAAACATCATCTATCTGCGAGAAAGCTGGCATTCCTGGCGGAAACTGCAATGTGATGGGGAGAAAACTGGTATTCCTGCGTGAAAATGTCATCTCTTTTGGAGTAAATGTCATAGTTGCTGTGGAAAAGCATGATTTCTGGGAAAATGCCATCTACTTGAGGAGAACACAGGTATTTCTCAGAGGAAATCTCCTCTATTTTGGTGAAAGCTGGTATTTCTGGGAGAGAATGTCCTATTTCTGGGCAGAAAGCTGGTATTTCTGGGAGAAAAGGTCCCATATTTGGGAGAAAACTGGTCTATCTGGCCGCCAAGGCCATATTTCTGGGGAGAAAGCTGGTATCTCTGGGAGAACCTGTCCTAATCTTGGGGCGAGAACTGGTATTTCTAGAAGAAAATGTGCAATGTAGTGGAGAAAAGAGGTGTTTGTGGGTGAAACTTGCCTCTTGTGAGGCAGAAATCTGGTCTTTGTGGGAGCAAATGTCCTGTTTTGGGGAGAATCCTGGTCTTTGTGGGAGAAAGTGTCCTGTTTTCATGGAGCACACTGGTCTTTGTGGGAGAAAATGTCCCCTTGTGGGGTAGAAAACTGTCATTCTACAAAAGAAGTCAAATCCTAAGAGAAAACTGGTCTTTGTGGGAGAAAATGTCCTATATTGGGGAGAAAACTGGTCTATCTGGCAAACAATGGCCTATTTCTGGGGAGAAAGCTGGTATTTTTAGGCCAAAATATCATCTGTTTGGGAAAAAGCAGGAATTTCTGGAAGAAGATGTCATCGATTTGGGAAACAGCTGATATTTCTGGTGGAAAATGTCCTCTCTTTTGGGAGAAGGCTGGTCTTTCTGGGCAAAAAGAGGGTATTTCTGGAGGGAAATGTGTTCTTTGGAGTTGCAGTGTGGTATTTCTGTGAGAAAATGCAATCGACAGGAGAGAAAAGTGGTACTTGGGCAGAATCTCTCCGATGTTTGGCTGAAAAACGTCACCTGGAACAGCTGAAAGTCGTATGTTTTGGAGAACATGTCAGTTCTTCTGAAGACAAGTGCTATTTCTGGGAGACTCTGCCATCTTTGGTTGGAAAAGGTCCCACGTTGGAGAGAATGCTAGCATTTCTGGGAGAGAAGAGCATCTATGTTTGAAAAAGCAGGGAGTAGTGAGAGGAAAGGTGCTAGGGTTTGGGGTGAAAACAACACCTGGAGGGGATGAGCATGGTGTTTCTGGAAGACAAAGTCCAGTATTTCGGGGAGCAAAGTGGTCTTTCTGGGAGAAAATGTCCTGTTTTGGGGGATGAAAGTGGTATTTCTGGGAGAAAATGTCCAATTTCAGGGGAGAAAAGTGGAATTTGTGGGAGAAAATATCCTGTTTTGGGGAGAAACCTGGTCTTTCTGGGAGAAAAGGCCCCATATTTGGAGAGAACTGGTCTATCTGGCCGCCAAGGCCATATTTCTGAGGAGAAAGCTGGTCTCTCTGGGTGAACGTGTCCTACTCTTGGGGCGAGAAATGGTATTTCTGGAAGAAAATGTGCAATGTAGTGGAGAAAAGAGGTATTTGTGGGTGAAACTTGCCTCTTTTGAGGCAGAAATCTGGTCTTTGTGGGGAAAATGTCCCATTTGGGGGGATAAAACTGGTATTTGTGGGAGAGACTGTCCTTACGTTGGGGGGCAAACTGGTATTTGTCGAAGAAAATGTCCTATTTCGGTGGAGAAAACTGGTATTTCTGGGAGAAAGTGTCCTACTATTGGGGCGAAAACTGGTATTTCTAGAAGAAAATGTCCAGTTCAGCGGAGAAAGGTGGTATTTGTAGGTGAAACTTGCCTCTTTTGAAGTAGGAAACTGGTATTTGTGGGCGAATCTGCCCTATTTTGAGGCTGAAATCTGGTATTGGTGGGAGCAACTTCCCTCTTTTGGTGGAGAAAAGAGGTATTTCTGGGAGAACACGTTCTGTGTTTGGGAGAAAACTGCCATTTCTGGAAGAAAATGTCCACTCTGGGGGGAGAAAGCTGGTCTTTCTGGGAGCAATGGTCCTGTTCTGGGGAGAATACTGGCATTTCTGGGAGAGACTGTCCTATTGTCACGGAGCAAAGTGGTATTTGTGGGAGAAACTGTCCCATTTTGGGGTAGAAAATTGTGATGCTACAACTAAGAATGTCAATGTTAAGAGAAAACTGATATTTCTGGGAGAAACTGTCGTATCTGGGGGAGAAAAGTGGTATTTCCGGGAGAAAATGTCCAGCATCTGGGAGAGAAGAGGTATTTCTGGGAGAAACTGTCCTATTTCATGGAGGGAACCTGGTGTTTCCGTGAGAGAATGTCCTATTTTGGGGGAGAAAAGTGGTATTTCTGGGAGAAACTATGACATATTTTGGAGAAAGCTGGTCTTTCTGGGAGTAAACATCATCTATCTGCGAGAAAGCTGGCATTCCTGGCGGAAACTGCAATGTGATTGGGAGAAAACTGGTATTCCTGCGTGAAAATGTCATCTCTTTTGGAGTAAATGTCATAGTTGCTGTGGAAAAGCATGATTTCTGGGAAAATGCCATCTACTTGAGGAGAACACAGGTATTTCTCAGAGGAAATCTCCCCTATTTTGGTGAAAGCTGGTATTTCTGGGAGAGAATGTCCTATTTCTGGGCAGAAAGCTGGTATTTCTGGGAGAAAAGGTCCCATATTTGGGAGAAAACTGGTCTATCTGGCCGCCAAGGCCATATTTCTGGGGAGAAAGCTGGTATCTCTGGGAGAACCTGTCCTAATCTTGGGGCGAGAACTGGTATTTCTAGAAGAAAATGTGCAATGTAGTGGAGAAAAGAGGTGTTTGTGGGTGAAACTTGCCTCTTGTGAGGCAGAAATCTGGTCTTTGTGGGAGCAAATGTCCTGTTTTGGGGAGAATCCTGGTCTTTGTGGGAGAAAGTGTCCTGTTTTCATGGAGCACACTGGTCTTTGTGGGAGAAAATGTCCCATTGTGGGGTAGAAAACTGTCATTCTACAAAAGAAGTCAAATCCTAAGAGAAAACTGGTCTTTGTGGGAGAAAATGTCCTATATTGGGGAGAAAACTGGTCTATCTGGCAAACAATGGCCTATTTCTGGGGAGAAAGCTGGTATTTTTAGGCCAAACTATCATCTGTTTGGGAAAAAGCAGGAATTTCTGGAAGAAGATGTCATCGATTTGGGAAACAGCTGATATTTCTGGTGGAAAATGTCCTCTCTTTTGGGAGAAGGCTGGTCTTTCTGGGCAAAAAGAGGGTATTTCTGGAGGGAAATGTGTTCTTTGGAGTTGCAGTGTGGTATTTCTGTGAGAAAATGCAATCGACAGGAGAGAAAAGTGGTACTTGGGCAGAATCTCTCCGATGTTTGGCTGAAAAACGTCACCTGGAACAGCTGAAAGTCGTATGTTTTGGAGAACATGTCAGTTCTTCTGAAGACAAGTGCTATTTCTGGGAGACTCTGCCATCTTTGGTTGGAAAAGGTCCCACGTTGGAGAGAATGCTAGCATTTCTGGGAGAGAAGAGCATCTATGTTTGAAAAAGCAGGGAGTAGTGAGAGGAAAGGTGCTAGGGTTTGGGGTGAAAACAACACCTGGAGGGGATGAGCATGGTGTTTCTGGAAGACAAAGTCCAGTATTTCGGGGAGCAAAGTGGTCTTTCTGGGAGAAAATGTCCTGTTTTGGGGGATGAAAGTGGTATTTCTGGGAGAAAATGTCCAATTTCAGGGGAGAAAAGTGGAATTTGTGGGAGAAAATATCCTGTTTTGGGGAGAAACCTGGTCTTTCTGGGAGAAAAGGCCCCATATTTGGAGAGAACTGGTCTATCTGGCCGCCAAGGCCATATTTCTGAGGAGAAAGCTGGTCTCTCTGGGTGAACGTGTCCTACTCTTGGGGCGAGAAATGGTATTTCTGGAAGAAAATGTGCAATGTAGTGGAGAAAAGAGGTATTTGTGGGTGAAACTTGCCTCTTTTGAGGCAGAAATCTGGTCTTTGTGGGGAAAATGTCCCATTTGGGGGGATAAAACTGGTATTTGTGGGAGAGACTGTCCTTACGTTGGGGGGCAAACTGGTATTTGTCGAAGAAAATGTCCTATTTCGGTGGAGAAAACTGGTATTTCTGGGAGAAAGTGTCCTACTATTGGGGCGAAAACTGGTATTTCTAGAAGAAAACGTCCAGTTCAGCGGAGAAAGGTGGTATTTGTAGGTGAAACTTGCCTCTTTTGAAGTAGGAAACTGGTATTTGTGGGCGAATCTGCCCTATTTTGAGGCTGAAATCTGGTATTTGTGGGAGCAACTTCCCTCTTTTGGTGGAGAAAAGAGGTATTTCTGGGAGAACACGTTCTGTGTTTGGGAGAAAACTGCCATTTCTGGAAGAAAATGTCCACTCTGGGGGGAGAAAGCTGGTCTTTCTGGGAGCAATGGTCCTGTTCTGGGGAGAATACTGGCATTTCTGGGAGAGACTGTCCTATTGTCACGGAGCAAAGTGGTATTTGTGGGAGAAACTGTCCCATTTTGGGGTAGAAAATTGTGATGCTACAAAGAAGAATGTCAATGTTAAGAGAAAACTGATATTTCTGGGAGAAACTGTCCTATCTGGGGGAGAAAAGTGGTATTTCCGGGAGAAAATGTCCAGCATCTGGGAGAGAAGAGGTATTTCTGGGAGAAACTGTCCTATTTCACGGAGGGAACCTGGTGTTTCCGTGAGAGAATGTCCTATTTTGGGGGAGAAAAGTGGTATTTCTGGGAGAAACTATGACATATTTTGGAGAAAGCTGGTCTTTCTGGGAGTAAACATCATCTATCTGCGAGAAAGCTGGCATTCCTGGCGGAAACTGCAATGTGATTGGGAGAAAACTGGTATTCCTGCGTGAAAATGTCATCTCTTTTGGAGTAAATGTCATAGTTGCTGTGGAAAAGCATGATTTCTGGGAAAATGCCATCTACTTGAGGAGAACACAGGTATTTCTCAGAGGAAATCTCCTCTATTTTGGTGAAAGCTGGTATTTCTGGGAGAGAATGTCCTATTTCTGGGCAGAAAGCTGGTATTTCTGGGAGAAAAGGTCCCATATTTGGGAGAAAACTGGTCTATCTGGCCGCCAAGGCCATATTTCTGGGGAGAAAGCTGGTATCTCTGGGAGAACCTGTCCTAATCTTGGGGCGAGAACTGGTATTTCTAGAAGAAAATGTGCAATGTAGTGGAGAAAAGAGGTATTTGTGGGTGAAACTTGCCTCTTGTGAGGCAGAAATCTGGTCTTTGTGGGAGAAAATGTCCTGTTTTGGGGAGAATCCTGGTCTTTGTGGGAGAAAGTGTCCTGTTTTCATGGAGCACACTGGTCTTTGTGGGAGAAAATGTCCCCTTGTGGGGTAGAAAACTGTCATTCTACAAAAGAAGTCAAATCCTAAGAGAAAACTGGTCTTTGTGGGAGAAAATGTCCTATATTGGGGAGAAAACTGGTCTATCTGGCAAACAATGGCCTATTTCTGGGGAGAAAGCTGGTATTTTTAGGCCAAAATATCATCTGTTTGGGAAAAAGCAGGAATTTCTGGAAGAAGATGTCATCGATTTGGGAAACAGCTGATATTTCTGGTGGAAAATGTCCTCTCTTTTGGGAGAAGGCTGGTCTTTCTGGGCAAAAAGAGGGTATTTCTGGAGGGAAATGTGTTCTTTGGAGTTGCAGTGTGGTATTTCTGTGAGAAAATGCAATCGACAGGAGAGAAAAGTGGTACTTGGGCAGAATCTCTCCGATGTTTGGCTGAAAAACGTCACCTGGAACAGCTGAAAGTCGTATGTTTTGGAGAACATGTCAGTTCTTCTGAAGACAAGTGCTATTTCTGGGAGACTCTGCCATCTTTGGTTGGAAAAGGTCCCACGTTGGAGAGAATGCTAGCATTTCTGGGAGAGAAGAGCATCTATGTTTGAAAAAGCAGGGAGTAGTGAGAGGAAAGGTGCTAGGGTTTGGGGTGAAAACAACACCTGGAGGGGATGAGCATGGTGTTTCTGGAAGACAAAGTCCAGTATTTCGGGGAGCAAAGTGGTCTTTCTGGGAGAAAATGTCCTGTTTTGGGGGATGAAAGTGGTATTTCTGGGAGAAAATGTCCAATTTCAGGGGAGAAAAGTGGAATTTGTGGGAGAAAATATCCTGTTTTGGGGAGAAAGCTGGTCTTTCTGGGAGAAAAGGCCCCATATTTGGAGAGAACTGGTCTATCTGGCCGCCAAGGCCATATTTCTGAGGAGAAAGCTGGTCTCTCTGGGTGAACGTGTCCTACTCTTGGGGCGAGAAATGGTATTTCTGGAAGAAAATGTGCAATGTAGTGGAGAAAAGAGGTATTTGTGGGTGAAACTTGCCTCTTTTGAGGCAGAAATCTGGTCTTTGTGGGGAAAATGTCCCATTTGGGGGGATAAAACTGGTATTTGTGGGAGAGACTGTCCTTACGTTGGGGGGCAAACTGGTATTTGTCGAAGAAAATGTCCTATTTCGGTGGAGAAAACTGGTATTTCTGGGAGAAAGTGTCCTCCTATTGGGGCGAAAACTGGTATTTCTAGAAGAAAATGTCCAGTTCAGCGGAGAAAGGTGGTATTTGTAGGTGAAACTTGCCTCTTTTGAAGTAGGAAACTGGTATTTGTGGGCGAATCTGCCCTATTTTGAGGCTGAAATCTGGTATTGGTGGGAGCAACTTCCCTCTTTTGGTGGAGAAAAGAGGTATTTCTGGGAGAACACGTTCTGTGTTTGGGAGAAAACTGCCATTTCTGGAAGAAAATGTCCACTCTGGGGGGAGAAAGCTGGTCTTTCTGGGAGCAATGGTCCTGTTCTGGGGAGAATACTGGCATTTCTGGGAGAGACTGTCCTATTGTCACGGAGCAAAGTGGTATTTGTGGGAGAAACTGTCCCATTTTGGGGTAGAAAATTGTGATGCTACAACTAAGAATGTCAATGTTAAGAGAAAACTGATATTTCTGGGAGAAACTGTCCTATCTGGGGGAGAAAAGTGGTATTTCCGGGAGAAAATGTCCAGCATCTGGGAGAGAAGAGGTATTTCTGGGAGAAACTGTCCTATTTCATGGAGGGAACCTGGTGTTTCCGTGAGAGAATGTCCTATTTTGGGGGAGAAAAGTGGTATTTCTGGGAGAAACTATGACATATGTTGGAGAAAGCTGGTCTTTCTGGGAGTAAACATCATCTATCTGCGAGAAAGCTGGCATTCCTGGCGGAAACTGCAATGTGATGGGGAGAAAACTGGTATTCCTGCGTGAAAATGTCATCTCTTTTGGAGTAAATGTCATAGTTGCTGTGGAAAAGCATGATTTCTGGGAAAATGCCATCTACTTGAGGAGAACACAGGTATTTCTCAGAGGAAATCTCCTCTATTTTGGTGAAAGCTGGTATTTCTGGGAGAGAATGTCCTATTTCTGGGGAGAAAGCTGGTATTTCTGGGAGAAAAGGTCCCATATTTGGGAGAAAACTGGTCTATCTGGCCGCCAAGGCCATATTTCTGGGGAGAAAGCTGGTATCTCTGGGAGAACCTGTCCTAATCTTGGGGCGAGAACTGGTATTTCTAGAAGAAAATGTGCAATGTAGTGGAGAAAAGAGGTATTTGTGGGTGAAACTTGCCTCTTGTGAGGCAGAAATCTGGTCTTTGTGGGAGCAAATGTCCTGTTTTGGGGAGAACACTGGTCTTTGTGGGAGAAAGTGTCCTGTTTTCATGGAGCACACTGGTCTTTGTGGGAGAAAATGTCCCCTTGTGGGGTAGAAAACTGTCATTCTACAAAAGAAGTCAAATCCTAAGAGAAAACTGGTCTTTGTGGGAGAAAATGTCCTATATTGGGGAGAAAACTGGTCTATCTGGCAAACAATGGCCTATTTCTGGGGAGAAAGCTGGTATTTTTAGGCCAAAATATCATCTGTTTGGGAAAAAAAAAGCAGGAATTTCTGGAAGAAGATGTCATCGATTTGGGAAACAGCTGATATTTCTGGTGGAAAATGTCCTCTCTTTTGGGAGAAGGCTGGTCTTTCTGGGCAAAAAGAGGGTATTTCTGGAGGGAAATGTGTTCTTTGGAGTTGCAGTGTGGTATTTCTGGGAGAAAATGCAATCGACAGGAGAGAAAAGTGGTACTTGGGCAGAATCTCTCCGATGTTTGGCTGAAAAACGTCACCTGGAACAGCTGAAAGTCGTATGTTTTGGAGAACATGTCAGTTCTTCTGAAGACAAGTGCTATTTCTGGGAGAGTCTGCCATCTTTGGTTGGAAAAGGTCCCACGTTGGAGAGAATGCTAGCATTTCTGGGAGAGAAGAGCATCTATGTTTGAAAAAGCAGGGAGTAGTGAGAGGAAAGGTGCTAGGGTTTGGGGTGAAAACAACACCTGGAGGGGATGAGCATGGTGTTTCTGGAAGACAAAGTCCAGTATTTCGGGGAGCAAAGTGGTCTTTCTGGGAGAAAATGTCCTGTTTTGGGGGATGAAAGTGGTATTTCTGGGAGAAAATGTCCAATTTCAGGGGAGAAAAGTGGAATTTGTGGGAGAAAATATCCTGTTTTGGGGAGAAAGCTGGTCTTTCTGGGAGAAAAGGCCCCATATTTGGAGAGAACTGGTCTATCTGGCCGCCAAGGCCATATTTCTGAGGAGAAAGCTGGTCTCTCTGGGTGAACGTGTCCTACTCTTGGGGCGAGAAATGGTATTTCTGGAAGAAAATGTGCAATGTAGTGGAGAAAAGAGGTATTTGTGGGTGAAACTTGCCTCTTTTGAGGCAGAAATCTGGTCTTTGTGGGGAAAATGTCCCATTTGGGGGGATAAAACTGGTATTTGTGGGAGAGACTGTCCTTACGTTGGGGGGCAAACTGGTATTTGTCGAAGAAAATGTCCTATTTCGGTGGAGAAAACTGGTATTTCTGGGAGAAACTGTCCTCCTATTGGGGCGAAAACTGGTATTTCTAGAAGAAAATGTCCAGTTCAGCGGAGAAAGGTGGTATTTGTAGGTGAAACTTGCCTCTTTTGAAGTAGGAAACTGGTATTTGTGGGCGAATCTGCCCTATTTTGAGGCTGAAATCTGGTATTGGTGGGAGCAACTTCCCTCTTTTGGTGGAGAAAAGAGGTATTTCTGGGAGAACACGTTCTGTGTTTGGGAGAAAACTGCCATTTCTGGAAGAAAATGTCCACTCTGGGGGGAGAAAGCTGGTCTTTCTGGGAGCAATGGTCCTGTTCTGGGGAGAATACTGGCATTTCTGGGAGAGACTGTCCTATTGTCACGGAGCAAAGTGGTATTTGTGGGAGAAACTGTCCCATTTTGGGGTAGAAAATTGTGATGCTACAACTAAGAATGTCAATGTTAAGAGAAAACTGATATTTCTGGGAGAAACTGTCCTATCTGGGGGAGAAAAGTGGTATTTCCGGGAGAAAATGTCCAGCATCTGGGAGAGAAGAGGTATTTCTGGGAGAAACTGTCCTATTTCATGGAGGGAACCTGGTGTTTCCGTGAGAGAATGTCCTATTTTGGGGGAGAAAAGTGGTATTTCTGGGAGAAACTATGACATATGTTGGAGAAAGCTGGTCTTTCTGGGAGTAAACATCATCTATCTGCGAGAAAGCTGGCATTCCTGGCGGAAACTGCAATGTGATGGGGAGAAAACTGGTATTCCTGCGTGAAAATGTCATCTCTTTTGGAGTAAATGTCATAGTTGCTGTGGAAAAGCATGATTTCTGGGAAAATGCCATCTACTTGAGGAGAACACAGGTATTTCTCAGAGGAAATCTCCTCTATTTTGGTGAAAGCTGGTATTTCTGGGAGAGAATGTCCTATTTCTGGGGAGAAAGCTGGTATTTCTGGGAGAAAAGGTCCCATATTTGGGAGCAAACTGGTCTATCTGGCCGCCAAGGCCATATTTCTGGGGAGAAAGCTGGTATCTCTGGGAGAACCTGTCCTAATCTTGGGGCGAGAACTGGTATTTCTAGAAGAAAATGTGCAATGTAGTGGAGAAAAGAGGTATTTGTGGGTGAAACTTGCCTCTTGTGAGGCAGAAATCTGGTCTTTGTGGGAGCAAATGTCCTGTTTTGGGGAGAACACTGGTCTTTGTGGGAGAAAGTGTCCTGTTTTCATGGAGCACACTGGTCTTTGTGGGAGAAAATGTCCCCTTGTGGGGTAGAAAACTGTCATTCTACAAAATAAGTCAAATCCTAAGAGAAAACTGGTCTTTGTGGGAGAAAATGTCCTATATTGGGGAGAAAACTGGTCTATCTGGCAAACAATGGCCTATTTCTGGGGAGAAAGCTGGTATTTTTAGGCCAAAATATCATCTGTTTGGGAAAAAAAAAGCAGGAATTTCTGGAAGAAGATGTCATCGATTTGGGAAACAGCTGATATTTCTGGTGGAAAATGTCCTCTCTTTTGGGAGAAGGCTGGTCTTTCTGGGCAAAAAGAGGGTATTTCTGGAGGGAAATGTGTTCTTTGGAGTTGCAGTGTGGTATTTCTGGGAGAAAATGCAATCGACAGGAGAGAAAAGTGGTACTTGGGCAGAATCTCTCCGATGTTTGGCTGAAAAACGTCACCTGGAACAGCTGAAAGTCGTATGTTTTGGAGAACATGTCAGTTCTTCTGAAGACAAGTGCTATTTCTGGGAGAGTCTGCCATCTTTGGTTGGAAAAGGTCCCACGTTGGAGAGAATGCTAGCATTTCTGGGAGAGAAGAGCATCTATGTTTGAAAAAGCAGGGAGTAGTGAGAGGAAAGGTGCTAGGGTTTGGGGTGAAAACAACACCTGGAGGGGATGAGCATGGTGTTTCTGGAAGACAAAGTCCAGTATTTCGGGGAGCAAAGTGGTCTTTCTGGGAGAAAATGTCCTGTTTTGGGGGATGAAAGTGGTATTTCTGGGAGAAAATGTCCAATTTCAGGGGAGAAAAGTGGAATTTGTGGGAGAAAATATCCTGTTTTGGGGAGAAAGCTGGTCTTTCTGGGAGAAAAGGCCCCATATTTGGAGAGAACTGGTCTATCTGGCCGCCAAGGCCATATTTCTGAGGAGAAAGCTGGTCTCTCTGGGTGAACGTGTCCTACTCTTGGGGCGAGAAATGGTATTTCTGGAAGAAAATGTGCAATGTAGTGGAGAAAAGAGGTATTTGTGGGTGAAACTTGCCTCTTTTGAGGCAGAAATCTGGTCTTTGTGGGGAAAATGTCCCATTTGGGGGGATAAAACTGGTATTTGTGGGAGAGACTGTCCTTACGTTGGGGGGCAAACTGGTATTTGTCGAAGAAAATGTCCTATTTCGGTGGAGAAAACTGGTATTTCTGGGAGAAACTGTCCTCCTATTGGGGCGAAAACTGGTATTTCTAGAAGAAAACGTCCAGTTCAGCGGAGAAAGGTGGTATTTGTAGGTGAAACTTGCCTCTTTTGAAGTAGGAAACTGGTATTTGTGGGCGAATCTGCCCTATTTTGAGGCTGAAATCTGGTATTGGTGGGAGCAACTTCCCTCTTTTGGTGGAGAAAAGAGGTATTTCTGGGAGAACACGTTCTGTGTTTGGGAGAAAACTGCCATTTCTGGAAGAAAATGTCCACTCTGGGGGGAGAAAGCTGGTCTTTCTGGGAGCAATGGTCCTGTTCTGGGGAGAATACTGGCATTTCTGGGAGAGACTGTCCTATTGTCACGGAGCAAAGTGGTATTTGTGGGAGAAACTGTCCCATTTTGGGGTAGAAAATTGTGATGCTACAACTAAGAATGTCAATGTTAAGAGAAAACTGATATTTCTGGGAGAAACTGTCCTATCTGGGGGAGAAAAGTGGTATTTCCGGGAGAAAATGTCCAGCATCTGGGAGAGAAGAGGTATTTCTGGGAGAAACTGTCCTATTTCATGGAGGGAACCTGGTGTTTCCGTGAGAGAATGTCCTATTTTGGGGGAGAAAAGTGGTATTTCTGGGAGAAACTATGACATATGTTGGAGAAAGCTGGTCTTTCTGGGAGTAAACATCATCTATCTGCGAGAAAGCTGGCATTCCTGGCGGAAACTGCAATGTGATGGGGAGAAAACTGGTATTCCTGCGTGAAAATGTCATCTCTTTTGGAGTAAATGTCATAGTTGCTGTGGAAAAGCATGATTTCTGGGAAAATGCCATCTACTTGAGGAGAACACAGGTATTTCTCAGAGGAAATCTCCTCTATTTTGGTGAAAGCTGGTATTTCTGGGAGAGAATGTCCTATTTCTGGGGAGAAAGCTGGTATTTCTGGGAGAAAAGGTCCCATATTTGGGAGCAAACTGGTCTATCTGGCCGCCAAGGCCATATTTCTGGGGAGAAAGCTGGTATCTCTGGGAGAACCTGTCCTAATCTTGGGGCGAGAACTGGTATTTCTAGAAGAAAATGTGCAATGTAGTGGAGAAAAGAGGTATTTGTGGGTGAAACTTGCCTCTTGTGAGGCAGAAATCTGGTCTTTGTGGGAGCAAATGTCCTGTTTTGGGGAGAACACTGGTCTTTGTGGGAGAAAGTGTCCTGTTTTCATGGAGCACACTGGTCTTTGTGGGAGAAAATGTCCCCTTGTGGGGTAGAAAACTGTCATTCTACAAAATAAGTCAAATCCTAAGAGAAAACTGGTCTTTGTGGGAGAAAATGTCCTATATTGGGGAGAAAACTGGTCTATCTGGCAAACAATGGCCTATTTCTGGGGAGAAAGCTGGTATTTTTAGGCCAAAATATCATCTGTTTGGGAAAAAAAAAGCAGGAATTTCTGGAAGAAGATGTCATCGATTTGGGAAACAGCTGATATTTCTGGTGGAAAATGTCCTCTCTTTTGGGAGAAGGCTGGTCTTTCTGGGCAAAAAGAGGGTATTTCTGGAGGGAAATGTGTTCTTTGGAGTTGCAGTGTGGTATTTCTGGGAGAAAATGCAATCGACAGGAGAGAAAAGTGGTACTTGGGCAGAATCTCTCCGATGTTTGGCTGAAAAACGTCACCTGGAACAGCTGAAAGTCGTATGTTTTGGAGAACATGTCAGTTCTTCTGAAGACAAGTGCTATTTCTGGGAGACTCTGCCATCTTTGGTTGGAAAAGGTCCCACGTTGGAGAGAATGCTAGCATTTCTGGGAGAGAAGAGCATCTATGTTTGAAAAAGCAGGGAGTAGTGAGAGGAAAGGTGCTAGGGTTTGGGGTGAAAACAACACCTGGAGGGGATGAGCATGGTGTTTCTGGAAGACAAAGTCCAGTATTTCGGGGAGCAAAGTGGTCTTTCTGGGAGAAAATGTCCTGTTTTGGGGGATGAAAGTGGTATTTCTGGGAGAAAATGTCCAATTTCAGGGGAGAAAAGTGGAATTTGTGGGAGAAAATATCCTGTTTTGGGGAGAAAGCTGGTCTTTCTGGGAGAAAAGGCCCCATATTTGGAGAGAACTGGTCTATCTGGCCGCCAAGGCCATATTTCTGAGGAGAAAGCTGGTCTCTCTGGGTGAACGTGTCCTACTCTTGGGGCGAGAAATGGTATTTCTGGAAGAAAATGTGCAATGTAGTGGAGAAAAGAGGTATTTGTGGGTGAAACTTGCCTCTTTTGAGGCAGAAATCTGGTCTTTGTGGGGAAAATGTCCCATTTGGGGGGATAAAACTGGTATTTGTGGGAGAGACTGTCCTTACGTTGGGGGGCAAACTGGTATTTGTCGAAGAAAATGTCCTATTTCGGTGGAGAAAACTGGTATTTCTGGGAGAAACTGTCCTCCTATTGGGGCGAAAACTGGTATTTCTAGAAGAAAATGTCCAGTTCAGCGGAGAAAGGTGGTATTTGTAGGTGAAACTTGCCTCTTTTGAAGTAGGAAACTGGTATTTGTGGGCGAATCTGCCCTATTTTGAGGCTGAAATCTGGTATTTGTGGGAGCAACTTCCCTCTTTTGGTGGAGAAAAGAGGTATTTCTGGGAGAACACGTTCTGTGTTTGGGAGAAAACTGCCATTTCTGGAAGAAAATGTCCACTCTGGGGGGAGAAAGCTGGTCTTTCTGGGAGCAATGGTCCTGTTCTGGGGAGAATACTGGCATTTCTGGGAGAGACTGTCCTATTGTCACGGAGCAAAGTGGTATTTGTGGGAGAAACTGTCCCATTTTGGGGTAGAAAATTGTGATGCTACAACTAAGAATGTCAATGTTAAGAGAAAACTGATATTTCTGGGAGAAACTGTCCTATCTGGGGGAGAAAAGTGGTATTTCCGGGAGAAAATGTCCAGCATCTGGGAGAGAAGAGGTATTTCTGGGAGAAACTGTCCTATTTCATGGAGGGAACCTGGTGTTTCCGTGAGAGAATGTCCTATTTTGGGGGAGAAAAGTGGTATTTCTGGGAGAAACTATGACATATGTTGGAGAAAGCTGGTCTTTCTGGGAGTAAACATCATCTATCTGCGAGAAAGCTGGCATTCCTGGCGGAAACTGCAATGTGATGGGGAGAAAACTGGTATTCCTGCGTGAAAATGTCATCTCTTTTGGAGTAAATGTCATAGTTGCTGTGGAAAAGCATGATTTCTGGGAAAATGCCATCTACTTGAGGAGAACACAGGTATTTCTCAGAGGAAATCTCCTCTATTTTGGTGAAAGCTGGTATTTCTGGGAGAGAATGTCCTATTTCTGGGGAGAAAGCTGGTATTTCTGGGAGAAAAGGTCCCATATTTGGGAGCAAACTGGTCTATCTGGCCGCCAAGGCCATATTTCTGGGGAGAAAGCTGGTATCTCTGGGAGAACCTGTCCTAATCTTGGGGCGAGAACTGGTATTTCTAGAAGAAAATGTGCAATGTAGTGGAGAAAAGAGGTATTTGTGGGTGAAACTTGCCTCTTGTGAGGCAGAAATCTGGTCTTTGTGGGAGCAAATGTCCTGTTTTGGGGAGAACACTGGTCTTTGTGGGAGAAAGTGTCCTGTTTTCATGGAGCACACTGGTCTTTGTGGGAGAAAATGTCCCCTTGTGGGGTAGAAAACTGTCATTCTACAAAAGAAGTCAAATCCTAAGAGAAAACTGGTCTTTGTGGGAGAAAATGTCCTATATTGGGGAGAAAACTGGTCTATCTGGCAAACAATGGCCTATTTCTGGGGAGAAAGCTGGTATTTTTAGGCCAAAATATCATCTGTTTGGGAAAAAAAAAGCAGGAATTTCTGGAAGAAGATGTCATCGATTTGGGAAACAGCTGATATTTCTGGTGGAAAATGTCCTCTCTTTTGGGAGAAGGCTGGTCTTTCTGGGCAAAAAGAGGGTATTTCTGGAGGGAAATGTGTTCTTTGGAGTTGCAGTGTGGTATTTCTGGGAGAAAATGCAATCGACAGGAGAGAAAAGTGGTACTTGGGCAGAATCTCTCCGATGTTTGGCTGAAAAACGTCACCTGGAACAGCTGAAAGTCGTATGTTTTGGAGAACATGTCAGTTCTTCTGAAGACAAGTGCTATTTCTGGGAGAGTCTGCCATCTTTGGTTGGAAAAGGTCCCACGTTGGAGAGAATGCTAGCATTTCTGGGAGAGAAGAGCATCTATGTTTGAAAAAGCAGGGAGTAGTGAGAGGAAAGGTGCTAGGGTTTGGGGTGAAAACAACACCTGGAGGGGATGAGCATGGTGTTTCTGGAAGACAAAGTCCAGTATTTCGGGGAGCAAAGTGGTCTTTCTGGGAGAAAATGTCCTGTTTTGGGGGATGAAAGTGGTATTTCTGGGAGAAAATGTCCAATTTCAGGGGAGAAAAGTGGAATTTGTGGGAGAAAATATCCTGTTTTGGGGAGAAAGCTGGTCTTTCTGGGAGAAAAGGCCCCATATTTGGAGAGAACTGGTCTATCTGGCCGCCAAGGCCATATTTCTGAGGAGAAAGCTGGTCTCTCTGGGTGAACGTGTCCTACTCTTGGGGCGAGAAATGGTATTTCTGGAAGAAAATGTGCAATGTAGTGGAGAAAAGAGGTATTTGTGGGTGAAACTTGCCTCTTTTGAGGCAGAAATCTGGTCTTTGTGGGGAAAATGTCCCATTTGGGGGGATAAAACTGGTATTTGTGGGAGAGACTGTCCTTACGTTGGGGGGCAAACTGGTATTTGTCGAAGAAAATGTCCTATTTCGGTGGAGAAAACTGGTATTTCTGGGAGAAACTGTCCTCCTATTGGGGCGAAAACTGGTATTTCTAGAAGAAAATGTCCAGTTCAGCGGAGAAAGGTGGTATTTGTAGGTGAAACTTGCCTCTTTTGAAGTAGGAAACTGGTATTTGTGGGCGAATCTGCCCTATTTTGAGGCTGAAATCTGGTATTTGTGGGAGCAACTTCCCTCTTTTGGTGGAGAAAAGAGGTATTTCTGGGAGAACACGTTCTGTGTTTGGGAGAAAACTGCCATTTCTGGAAGAAAATGTCCACTCTGGGGGGAGAAAGCTGGTCTTTCTGGGAGCAATGGTCCTGTTCTGGGGAGAATACTGGCATTTCTGGGAGAGACTGTCCTATTGTCACGGAGCAAAGTGGTATTTGTGGGAGAAACTGTCCCATTTTGGGGTAGAAAATTGTGATGCTACAACTAAGAATGTCAATGTTAAGAGAAAACTGATATTTCTGGGAGAAACTGTCCTATCTGGGGGAGAAAAGTGGTATTTCCGGGAGAAAATGTCCAGCATCTGGGAGAGAAGAGGTATTTCTGGGAGAAACTGTCCTATTTCATGGAGGGAACCTGGTGTTTCCGTGAGAGAATGTCCTATTTTGGGGGAGAAAAGTGGTATTTCTGGGAGAAACTATGACATATGTTGGAGAAAGCTGGTCTTTCTGGGAGTAAACATCATCTATCTGCGAGAAAGCTGGCATTCCTGGCGGAAACTGCAATGTGATGGGGAGAAAACTGGTATTCCTGCGTGAAAATGTCATCTCTTTTGGAGTAAATGTCATAGTTGCTGTGGAAAAGCATGATTTCTGGGAAAATGCCATCTACTTGAGGAGAACACAGGTATTTCTCAGAGGAAATCTCCTCTATTTTGGTGAAAGCTGGTATTTCTGGGAGAGAATGTCCTATTTCTGGGCAGAAAGCTGGTATTTCTGGGAGAAAAGGTCCCATATTTGGGAGCAAACTGGTCTATCTGGCCGCCAAGGCCATATTTCTGGGGAGAAAGCTGGTATCTCTGGGAGAACCTGTCCTAATCTTGGGGCGAGAACTGGTATTTCTAGAAGAAAATGTGCAATGTAGTGGAGAAAAGAGGTATTTGTGGGTGAAACTTGCCTCTTGTGAGGCAGAAATCTGGTCTTTGTGGGAGCAAATGTCCTGTTTTGGGGAGAACACTGGTCTTTGTGGGAGAAAGTGTCCTGTTTTCATGGAGCACACTGGTCTTTGTGGGAGAAAATGTCCCCTTGTGGGGTAGAAAACTGTCATTCTACAAAAGAAGTCAAATCCTAAGAGAAAACTGGTCTTTGTGGGAGAAAATGTCCTATATTGGGGAGAAAACTGGTCTATCTGGCAAACAATGGCCTATTTCTGGGGAGAAAGCTGGTATTTTTAGGCCAAAATATCATCTGTTTGGGAAAAAGCAGGAATTTCTGGAAGAAGATGTCATCGATTTGGGAAACAGCTGATATTTCTGGTGGAAAATGTCCTCTCTTTTGGGAGAAGGCTGGTCTTTCTGGGCAAAAAGAGGGTATTTCTGGAGGGAAATGTGTTCTTTGGAGTTGCAGTGTGGTATTTCTGTGAGAAAATGCAATCGACAGGAGGGAAAAGTGGTACTTGGGCAGAATCTCTCCGATGTTTGGCTGAAAAACGTCACCTGGAACAGCTGAAAGTCGTATGTTTTGGAGAACATGTCAGTTCTTCTGAAGACAAGTGCTATTTCTGGGAGACTCTGCCATCTTTGGTTGGAAAAGGTCCCACGTTGGAGAGAATGCTAGCATTTCTGGGAGAGAAGAGCATCTATGTTTGAAAAAGCAGGGAGTAGTGAGAGGAAAGGTGCTAGGGTTTGGGGTGAAAACAACACCTGGAGGGGATGAGCATGGTGTTTCTGGAAGACAAAGTCCAGTATTTCGGGGAGCAAAGTGGTCTTTCTGGGAGAAAATGTCCTGTTTTGGGGGATGAAAGTGGTATTTCTGGGAGAAAATGTCCAATTTCAGGGGAGAAAAGTGGAATTTGTGGGAGAAAATATCCTGTTTTGGGGAGAAAGCTGGTCTTTCTGGGAGAAAAGGCCCCATATTTGGAGAGAACTGGTCTATCTGGCCGCCAAGGCCATATTTCTGAGGAGAAAGCTGGTCTCTCTGGGTGAACGTGTCCTACTCTTGGGGCGAGAAATGGTATTTCTGGAAGAAAATGTGCAATGTAGTGGAGAAAAGAGGTATTTGTGGGTGAAACTTGCCTCTTGTGAGGCAGAAATCTGGTCTTTGTGGGGAAAATGTCCCATTTGGGGGGATAAAACTGGTATTTGTGGGAGAGACTGTCCTTACGTTGGGGGGCAAACTGGTATTTGTCGAAGAAAATGTCCTATTTCGGTGGAGAAAACTGGTATTTCTGGGAGAAAGTGTCCTCCTATTGGGGCGAAAACTGGTATTTCTAGAAGAAAATGTCCAGTTCAGCGGAGAAAGGTGGTATTTGTAGGTGAAACTTGCCTCTTTTGAAGTAGGAAACTGGTATTTGTGGGCGAATCTGCCCTATTTTGAGGCTGAAATCTGGTATTTGTGGGAGCAACTTCCCTCTTTTGGTGGAGAAAAGAGGTATTTCTGGGAGAACACGTTCTGTGTTTGGGAGAAAACTGCCATTTCTGGAAGAAAATGTCCACTCTGGGGGGAGAAAGCTGGTCTTTCTGGGAGCAATGGTCCTGTTCTGGGGAGAATACTGGCATTTCTGGGAGAGACTGTCCTATTGTCACGGAGCAAAGTGGTATTTGTGGGAGAAACTGTCCCATTTTGGGGTAGAAAATTATGATGCTACAACTAAGAATGTCAATGTTAAGAGAAAACTGATATTTCTGGGAGAAACTGTCCTATCTGGGGGAGAAAAGTGGTATTTCCGGGAGAAAATGTCCAGCATCTGGGAGAGAAGAGGTATTTCTGGGAGAAACTGTCCTATTTCATGGAGGGAACCTGGTGTTTCCGTGAGAGAATGTCCTATTTTGGGGGAGAAAAGTGGTATTTCTGGGAGAAACTATGACATATGTTGGAGAAAGCTGGTCTTTCTGGGAGTAAACATCATCTATCTGCGAGAAAGCTGGCATTCCTGGCGGAAACTGCAATGTGATGGGGAGAAAACTGGTATTCCTGCGTGAAAATGTCATCTCTTTTGGAGTAAATGTCATAGTTGCTGTGGAAAAGCATGATTTCTGGGAAAATGCCATCTACTTGAGGAGAACACAGGTATTTCTCAGAGGAAATCTCCTCTATTTTGGTGAAAGCTGGTATTTCTGGGAGAGAATGTCCTATTTCTGGGCAGAAAGCTGGTATTTCTGGGAGAAAAGGTCCCATATTTGGGAGAAAACTGGTCTATCTGGCCGCCAAGGCCATATTTCTGGGGAGAAAGCTGGTATCTCTGGGAGAACCTGTCCTAATCTTGGGGCGAGAACTGGTATTTCTAGAAGAAAATGTGCAATGTAGTGGAGAAAAGAGGTATTTGTGGGTGAAACTTGCCTCTTGTGAGGCAGAAATCTGGTCTTTGTGGGAGCAAATGTCCTGTTTTGGGGAGAATCCTGGTATTTGTGGGAGAAAGTGTCCTGTTTTCATGGAGCACACTGGTCTTTGTGGGAGAAAATGTCCCCTTGTGGGGTAGAAAACTGTCATTCTACAAAAGAAGTCAAATCCTAAGAGAAAACTGGTCTTTGTGGGAGAAAATGTCCTATATTGGGGAGAAAACTGGTCTATCTGGCAAACAATGGCCTATTTCTGGGGAGAAAGCTGGTATTTTTAGGCCAAAATATCATCTGTTTGGGAAAAAGCAGGAATTTCTGGAAGAAGATGTCATCGATTTGGGAAACAGCTGATATTTCTGGTGGAAAATGTCCTCTCTTTTGGGAGAAGGCTGGTCTTTCTGGGCAAAAAGAGGGTATTTCTGGAGGGAAATGTGTTCTTTGGAGTTGCAGTGTGGTATTTCTGTGAGAAAATGCAATCGACAGGAGAGAAAAGTGGTACTTGGGCAGAATCTCTCCGATGTTTGGCTGAAAAACGTCACCTGGAACAGCTGAAAGTCGTATGTTTTGGAGAACATGTCAGTTCTTCTGAAGACAAGTGCTATTTCTGGGAGACTCTGCCATCTTTGGTTGGAAAAGGTCCCACGTTGGAGAGAATGCTAGCATTTCTGGGAGAGAAGAGCATCTATGTTTGAAAAAGCAGGGAGTAGTGAGAGGAAAGGTGCTAGGGTTTGGGGTGAAAACAACACCTGGAGGGGATGAGCATGGTGTTTCTGGAAGACAAAGTCCAGTATTTCGGGGAGCAAAGTGGTCTTTCTGGGAGAAAATGTCCTGTTTTGGGGGATGAAAGTGGTATTTCTGGGAGAAAATGTCCAATTTCAGGGGAGAAAAGTGGAATTTGTGGGAGAAAATATCCTGTTTTGGGGAGAAACCTGGTCTTTCTGGGAGAAAAGGCCCCATATTTGGAGAGAACTGGTCTATCTGGCCGCCAAGGCCATATTTCTGAGGAGAAAGCTGGTCTCTCTGGGTGAACGTGTCCTACTCTTGGGGCGAGAAATGGTATTTCTGGAAGAAAATGTGCAATGTAGTGGAGAAAAGAGGTATTTGTGGGTGAAACTTGCCTCTTTTGAGGCAGAAATCTGGTCTTTGTGGGGAAAATGTCCCATTTGGGGGGATAAAACTGGTATTTGTGGGAGAGACTGTCCTTACGTTGGGGGGCAAACTGGTATTTGTCGAAGAAAATGTCCTATTTCGGTGGAGAAAACTGGTATTTCTGGGAGAAACTGTCCTCCTATTGGGGCGAAAACTGGTATTTCTAGAAGAAAATGTCCAGTTCAGCGGAGAAAGGTGGTATTTGTAGGTGAAACTTGCCTCTTTTGAAGTAGGAAACTGGTATTTGTGGGCGAATCTGCCCTATTTTGAGGCTGAAATCTGGTATTTGTGGGAGCAACTTCCCTCTTTTGGTGGAGAAAAGAGGTATTTCTGGGAGAACACGTTCTGTGTTTGGGAGAAAACTGCCATTTCTGGAAGAAAATGTCCACTCTGGGGGGAGAAAGCTGGTCTTTCTGGGAGCAATGGTCCTGTTCTGGGGAGAATACTGGCATTTCTGGGAGAGACTGTCCTATTGTCACGGAGCAAAGTGGTATTTGTGGGAGAAACTGTCCCATTTTGGGGTAGAAAATTATGATGCTACAACTAAGAATGTCAATGTTAAGAGAAAACTGATATTTCTGGGAGAAACTGTCCTATCTGGGGGAGAAAAGTGGTATTTCCGGGAGAAAATGTCCAGCATCTGGGAGAGAAGAGGTATTTCTGGGAGAAACTGTCCTATTTCATGGAGGGAACCTGGTGTTTCCGTGAGAGAATGTCCTATTTTGGGGGAGAAAAGTGGTATTTCTGGGAGAAACTATGACATATTTTGGAGAAAGCTGGTCTTTCTGGGAGTAAACATCATCTATCTGCGAGAAAGCTGGCATTCCTGGCGGAAACTGCAATGTGATGGGGAGAAAACTGGTATTCCTGCGTGAAAATGTCATCTCTTTTGGAGTAAATGTCATAGTTGCTGTGGAAAAGCATGATTTCTGGGAAAATGCCATCTACTTGAGGAGAACACAGGTATTTCTCAGAGGAAATCTCCTCTATTTTGGTGAAAGCTGGTATTTCTGGGAGAGAATGTCCTATTTCTGGGCAGAAAGCTGGTATTTCTGGGAGAAAAGGTCCCATATTTGGGAGAAAACTGGTCTATCTGGCCGCCAAGGCCATATTTCTGGGGAGAAAGCTGGTATCTCTGGGAGAACCTGTCCTAATCTTGGGGCGAGAACTGGTATTTCTAGAAGAAAATGTGCAATGTAGTGGAGAAAAGAGGTATTTGTGGGTGAAACTTGCCTCTTGTGAGGCAGAAATCTGGTCTTTGTGGGAGCAAATGTCCTGTTTTGGGGAGAATCCTGGTATTTGTGGGAGAAAGTGTCCTGTTTTCATGGAGCACACTGGTCTTTGTGGGAGAAAATGTCCCCTTGTGGGGTAGAAAACTGTCATTCTACAAAATAAGTCAAATCCTAAGAGAAAACTGGTCTTTGTGGGAGAAAATGTCCTATATTGGGGAGAAAACTGGTCTATCTGGCAAACAATGGCCTATTTCTGGGGAGAAAGCTGGTATTTTTAGGCCAAAATATCATCTGTTTGGGAAAAAGCAGGAATTTCTGGAAGAAGATGTCATCGATTTGGGAAACAGCTGATATTTCTGGTGGAAAATGTCCTCTCTTTTGGGAGAAGGCTGGTCTTTCTGGGCAAAAAGAGGGTATTTCTGGAGGGAAATGTGTTCTTTGGAGTTGCAGTGTGGTATTTCTGTGAGAAAATGCAATCGACAGGAGAGAAAAGTGGTACTTGGGCAGAATCTCTCCGATGTTTGGCTGAAAAACGTCACCTGGAACAGCTGAAAGTCGTATGTTTTGGAGAACATGTCAGTTCTTCTGAAGACAAGTGCTATTTCTGGGAGAGTCTGCCATCTTTGGTTGGAAAAGGTCCCACGTTGGAGAGAATGCTAGCATTTCTGGGAGAGAAGAGCATCTATGTTTGAAAAAGCAGGGAGTAGTGAGAGGAAAGGTGCTAGGGTTTGGGGTGAAAACAACACCTGGAGGGGATGAGCATGGTGTTTCTGGAAGACAAAGTCCAGTATTTCGGGGAGCAAAGTGGTCTTTCTGGGAGAAAATGTCCTGTTTTGGGGGATGAAAGTGGTATTTCTGGGAGAAAATGTCCAATTTCAGGGGAGAAAAGTGGAATTTGTGGGAGAAAATATCCTGTTTTGGGGAGAAACCTGGTCTTTCTGGGAGAAAAGGCCCCATATTTGGAGAGAACTGGTCTATCTGGCCGCCAAGGCCATATTTCTGAGGAGAAAGCTGGTCTCTCTGGGTGAACGTGTCCTACTCTTGGGGCGAGAAATGGTATTTCTGGAAGAAAATGTGCAATGTAGTGGAGAAAAGAGGTATTTGTGGGTGAAACTTGCCTCTTTTGAGGCAGAAATCTGGTCTTTGTGGGGAAAATGTCCCATTTGGGGGGATAAAACTGGTATTTGTGGGAGAGACTGTCCTTACGTTGGGGGGCAAACTGGTATTTGTCGAAGAAAATGTCCTATTTCGGTGGAGAAAACTGGTATTTCTGGGAGAAACTGTCCTCCTATTGGGGCGAAAACTGGTATTTCTAGAAGAAAATGTCCAGTTCAGCGGAGAAAGGTGGTATTTGTAGGTGAAACTTGCCTCTTTTGAAGTAGGAAACTGGTATTTGTGGGCGAATCTGCCCTATTTTGAGGCTGAAATCTGGTATTTGTGGGAGCAACTTCCCTCTTTTGGTGGAGAAAAGAGGTATTTCTGGGAGAACACGTTCTGTGTTTGGGAGAAAACTGCCATTTCTGGAAGAAAATGTCCACTCTGGGGGGAGAAAGCTGGTCTTTCTGGGAGCAATGGTCCTGTTCTGGGGAGAATACTGGCATTTCTGGGAGAGACTGTCCTATTGTCACGGAGCAAAGTGGTATTTGTGGGAGAAACTGTCCCATTTTGGGGTAGAAAATTGTGATGCTACAACTAAGAATGTCAATGTTAAGAGAAAACTGATATTTCTGGGAGAAACTGTCCTATCTGGGGGAGAAAAGTGGTATTTCCGGGAGAAAATGTCCAGCATCTGGGAGAGAAGAGGTATTTCTGGGAGAAACTGTCCTATTTCATGGAGGGAACCTGGTGTTTCCGTGAGAGAATGTCCTATTTTGGGGGAGAAAAGTGGTATTTCTGGGAGAAACTATGACATATTTTGGAGAAAGCTGGTCTTTCTGGGAGTAAACATCATCTATCTGCGAGAAAGCTGGCATTCCTGGCGGAAACTGCAATGTGATTGGGAGAAAACTGGTATTCCTGCGTGAAAATGTCATCTCTTTTGGAGTAAATGTCATAGTTGCTGTGGAAAAGCATGATTTCTGGGAAAATGCCATCTACTTGAGGAGAACACAGGTATTTCTCAGAGGAAATCTCCTCTATTTTGGTGAAAGCTGGTATTTCTGGGAGAGAATGTCCTATTTCTGGGCAGAAAGCTGGTATTTCTGGGAGAAAAGGTCCCATATTTGGGAGCAAACTGGTCTATCTGGCCGCCAAGGCCATATTTCTGGGGAGAAAGCTGGTATCTCTGGGAGAACCTGTCCTAATCTTGGGGCGAGAACTGGTATTTCTAGAAGAAAATGTGCAATGTAGTGGAGAAAAGAGGTATTTGTGGGTGAAACTTGCCTCTTGTGAGGCAGAAATCTGGTCTTTGTGGGAGCAAATGTCCTGTTTTGGGGAGAATCCTGGTCTTTGTGGGAGAAAGTGTCCTGTTTTCATGGAGCACACTGGTCTTTGTGGGAGAAAATGTCCCCTTGTGGGGTAGAAAACTGTCATTCTACAAAAGAAGTCAAATCCTAAGAGAAAACTGGTCTTTGTGGGAGAAAATGTCCTATATTGGGGAGAAAACTGGTCTATCTGGCAAACAATGGCCTATTTCTGGGGAGAAAGCTGGTATTTTTAGGCCAAAATATCATCTGTTTGGGAAAAAAAAAGCAGGAATTTCTGGAAGAAGATGTCATCGATTTGGGAAACAGCTGATATTTCTGGTGGAAAATGTCCTCTCTTTTGGGAGAAGGCTGGTCTTTCTGGGCAAAAAGAGGGTATTTCTGGAGGGAAATGTGTTCTTTGGAGTTGCAGTGTGGTATTTCTGTGAGAAAATGCAATCGACAGGAGGGAAAAGTGGTACTTGGGCAGAATCTCTCCGATGTTTGGCTGAAAAACGTCACCTGGAACAGCTGAAAGTCGTATGTTTTGGAGAACATGTCAGTTCTTCTGAAGACAAGTGCTATTTCTGGGAGACTCTGCCATCTTTGGTTGGAAAAGGTCCCACGTTGGAGAGAATGCTAGCATTTCTGGGAGAGAAGAGCATCTATGTTTGAAAAAGCAGGGAGTAGTGAGAGGAAAGGTGCTAGGGTTTGGGGTGAAAACAACACCTGGAGGGGATGAGCATGGTGTTTCTGGAAGACAAAGTCCTGTATTTCGGGGAGCAAAGTGGTCTTTCTGGGAGAAAATGTCATCTCTTAGGCAGAAAGCTGGTCTTTCTGTGGTCCAATGCCATATTCTTGATGGTAAGTATCATTGTGTGGAGTGTGAAGTAGTCCTTGTGGGATGAAATGCCATCTCTTTGGGAGAAAGGTGGTATGTTGTTGGGAAAATATCATCTATTTGGGAGAATAGTGGTATTTCTGAGAGAAAATATCCAGTTTTGGCACCCTTCTTTGAACCCGCTCCAGGGCCTCAATGTCTTTCTTGCAGTGAGGGGCCCAAAAGTGGACACAGTACTTGAGGTGCGGCCTCACCAGAGCTGAGGACAGGGGGACAATCACTTGCCTGTTCCTGCTGGCAGCACCCTTCCTGATGCAGGCCAGGATGCCACTGGCCTTCTTGGCCACCTGGGCACGCTGCTGGCTCATGTTCAGTTGAGCATCAATCAACATCCCCAGGTCCACTTCCTCTACGCAGTCTTCTGCCCCAAGCCTGGAGCATCGCCTGGGGTTGTTGTAGCCAAAGTGCAGGACCCGGCCTTTGGCCTTCTTGGAACTCATCCCATTGGCTTCAGCCCAGCTCTCCAGCCTGTCCAGATCCCTCTGGAGGGCCTCCCTACCCCCAGGCAGATCCACACTTCCAGCCAGCTTGGTGTCATCCGCAAACTTCCGGAGGGTGCACTCAGTGCCCTCATCCAGGTCATCGAGAAAGATCTCGAGGAGGACAGGCCCCAGCACCGACCCCTGGGGAACACCACTTGTGACCGCTCGCCAGCTGCATTTAGCTCCATTCACTACCACTCTTTGGGCCCGGCCTTCCAGCCACTTCCTTATCCAGCCAAAGCGTACCCGTCCAAGCCACGGGCTGTCAGCTTCTGCAAGAGAATGCTGTGGGAGACAGTGTCCAAGGCCTTGCTGAAGTCTAGGTAGATTACATCAACAGCCTTTCTCTCGTCTACCAGATGGCTCACTAGTTTCTAGAAGGAGATCAGGTTGGTCCAACAGGATCAGCCCTTCATGAACCCATGCTGGCTAGGCCTGATCCCCTGCATGTCCCGCACATGCCGTGTCATCTCCCTCAAGACAATCCACTCCATAACCTTTCCTGGCACCGAGGTCAGGCTAACAAGCCCGTCGTTCCTCCTTACAGTCCTTCTTAGAGATGGCAGTCACACTGACAAGCCTCCAGTCTTCTGGGACCAGTCAACAAAGTCACCAGTCAACAAAGCGCTGATAGATAATGGCGAGCGGTTCGGCTATCACCTGCGCCAGTTCCCTCAGCACTCTCGGGTGAATCCCATCTGGCCCCATGCACTTGTGACAGTCCAGCTGGACTAGTAAGTCTCTGACTGCGTCCTCCCCAATCGCGGGGAATTCTGCCTGCACTCCAGTCCAGACTACCAGGTCAGAGAGCGGAGTAGCCTGAGGATAACTCGCATGACCTTTCAAGACAGGCGTAAAGAAGGCATTCTGAACCTCTGCCTTTGCCATATCCTCAGTGCTCACATGACCAGCCTCATCTAGGAAAGAACGGAGATTCTCCTGAGTCCTCCTCATGCCGCTGATGTCTTTGTAAAAGGGCTCCTTGTTCCTTTGAAGCCCAGCGGCCAGGCTGAGTTCAAGCTGGGCCTTTCGGATTTTCCCTCCACACATCCCAGCAACTTCTCTTTCAGAGTCACCCGTCCCTTCTTCCACTGGACGTAGATTCTCTTCTTCTCCCGGAGCCTCAAGAAGCGCTCCCTGTTCATCCCTCCCCGCCGGTCTTCTTCCCTCCCCGCCGGCTCATTGTGCTGCTCGGGGGGACAGCCCGCTCCTGCGCCTTTCAGACTTCCTTCCTGAAGAGCCACCAGCTGGGCTGCTTTTAGCCTGGCAGAAAAGGCTCAAGGTTCACCTCACAGGTAAGAGGGAGCAGTGCTGACTCCAACCTGCTGCCTCAGCAGTCCTCCCACAAGCTGCCAGCTGCTGCCAGCCCCAGCACTGGCACAGGGCTTTTCCTGGCTTCAAAAAAGCCCTAACAAGAGCCATGTGCTCGGCCTTTTTGCTTTAGCTCCCTTACCCAGTGCGGTCTTCTTTATACAAATACAGCATTTTTTCCCCAAATACCAGACACCTCGCAAATAGGCAATATTTTTCAAAACAGATGCCATTATCTCCCAGAAATACCAGTTTCCTTAGAAATACCTCACCAATTCGACCAAAAATACGACACTACACTCCTCAAGATTGCACTTACTCCCATCAAGACGGCATTTTATCACAGAAATACCTGCTTCTGCCCCCCAAAATAGGACGTTTTCTCCCCCGAAAACAAGACATTTTCTCCCAGAAAGACCACTTCTCTTAGAAATACCTCCCGTTTCATCCCAAGAATACTACTTGACGCTCCTCAGGATCACACTTACTCCCATCAAAATGGCCTTTTCTCCCAGATACACCAGCTTTCTCCCAAATACACCACATTTTCTCCCACCAACACCCGTTTCCTCCCAAAGATGGCATATATTCCCCCAGAAACTCCTGCTTATTCTTCAAAATACGGCCCCAAAATACCAGCTGTCTCACAAACGCATGTCGTTTTCCAACCAAGCACGCTACTATCTCCCCGAAACAGCACTTTGATGAGAAATACCTGACATTTGCTCTCCAAAATACTTCGTGACACTCCTCCAGAGGTCATTTTCTCCGCTATTTACCGTGTTTTCTCCCCGAGAGACCACTTGGCACACCAAAAAGACCACCCTTGCTCTCCACTATAAGACATTCTTTCCCACCATTTCCCACTTTTTCTCCCTCACCTTTGTCCTTTTTTGCCCAGAAGTACCAGCTTTCTCCACATTCAATGACATTTGGTATCAGAAATGCCCGTTGTTCACCCAAAGGATGGATTTTTCTTCCAAAAAGAACACAGTAGCTCCCAGAAATACCAGCTTTCTCCAGTCCATTGAGATTAGCTCCCAGAAATACTGCTTTTTGCCCAAACACATCGTATATTCCACCATAACTATCATATCTTAATCCTAAGGAATACATTTTCTTCCAGACCTATGGCATTTTCTCCCAGAAATACCACCCTTCTCCCAAATACGTGGCTTTTCCGCCCACAAGTCCTACTTGTGGCCCACAAGTCCTACTTGGCCGTCCAAAGGAGGACATTTCCTCCCCCAAGAAGGAGACTTGCTCCCTGAAAAACCAGCTTTCTCCCCTAACACATGGCGTTTTCTTCCAGAAATACAGCTTTTCTGACATATGCTTCACGATTCATCCGCAAAATACTATATGACTACGCCAAAGGTGACTTTTTCCAACAAATCTATGAACTTCTCTCCCACAAATATCAGCATTCTCCCAAACAGATGGCATTTTCCACCACAAGTACGACTCCACACCCCACAGGATGGTACTTACCATCAGACTTTTCTATCCTTCATATCACAGTTTCCTCCCAAATTAGATTTCCTTCCAGACATACCAGCATTCCCCGAAAGAGAGGACATTCTCCCCCGCAAATACCATCTTTTCTCCCACAAATGCCAGCTTTCTTGGAAATACTGCCCATTTCCTCCCAATTAGGCTAGATGGCACTTAGTTATGCCCAATCATACGGCTTTTTATCGCGCAAGTTGCATTTTTGTCCCAAATAGACGACATCTAATGACAGGGATACCATTTTTCTCCCATGGCTGTGACATTTTCTGCCAGAAATACCAGTTCTCTCTTCAATGTGGGACGTTTCCTGCCTGAAATATTAGCTTTGTCATCAATCCATCATCTCTCCCTCCCCTCCCTCAATCAAAAGATGAGACTGTTTCCAGGGAATATCAGCTTTCTTAAAAATACCTCATACTTTCTCCAAGAAGTTCGTTAGTATAATCCTCAAGATGACACTTTCACCCAAAACTGGGAGATTTTCTCTCCGAAATGCATGCTTCTCCCTCACTGAACGGCATCTTCTCCCCAAATAAGGACATTATCTCCCAGAAATACCACATTTCTCCAATCCAATGACATGATCGCCTGGAAATACAGCCTTTCGCCACATCGATAACATTTTCCACTAGAGGCGTCCCATTTCCCCCAAATACATAGCATTTCCTCCCCACAGAAGGAGATTTCATTTATTCATGAAAAACCATGATTCTCCCAAAGAGATGACATTTTCTACCAGAAATGCAGGTTTTCTTAAAAATACGTCCTGGTTTTTGGGTGGTTCATAATTTCTACAATTCTGAAGCCTGTGACGAATATGTATAGATGGGAAGAGCTTCTCTACTAAGACATTTCGTGCATTCTGAGATGAAAATGAGAAAAATGGAGAGCACTTCCAAACAAAGCAACTGAATATTCGGGAACCGAGAGATGTGGTGCTGTCACGGAGAACATTTCAGAAAGTCGAGAGCGATCGATTCATGACCGCGGAAAAAAATGACCCTGTTCGAAGGAACAGAAGTAAGCTGAATTCGCTCATTCTCGGCATCGCAATTCCGCGATTTCGCTCTCGTGCGTCGAAAGCGGCACTCGCGCTGAACCGCTCCGGAGAGTTTGCAGTTGCTGGCCGCGAAATCGCGGTTCTCCCCGAACGCCGCTTTCAGCCTTCAGCAGCGGTCTCGTTTCTCTCGGATGCCGAGAAAGAGCGACTTCAGCCGGATGCTTTTCTGCGACGAGCGGCTTCTTCTGCGCACATCGCAAAGGAGCGCTTCTGACTTCTCCTTGTGCCCGTGCATTCTGCATGACGCTTCTCTCTCATTCTTCGGTCTCTCCCTTTATTCCTAGCAACATTGCGTTTTGGTGTGGCTCTGCGATGCTACACGTCAGCATTCTGTGACGAAGAGAGTAGAAGGCAAAATCCCCTCTAAGAAGGCAGCTAGAAGTCCGAGGAGCGGCACACGTTGTGCTTTCAGGGAGGACGTTCCAGAAAGTCGAGAGCTGTGGATTCTTTCCTGCGGAGGAAAAAACCCCTGTTTTCAGGCAATGCAGTACGCTGAATTCGCTCGTTCTCGGCATCGCAATTCCGCGATTTCGCTCTCGTGCGTCGAAAGCGGCACTCGCGCTGAACCGCTCCGGAGAGTTTGCAGTTGCTGGCCGCGAAATCGCGGTTCTCCCCGAACGCCGCTTTCAGCCTTCAGCAGCGGTCTCGTTTCTCTCGGATGCCGAGAAAGAGCGACTTCAGCCGGATGCTTTTCTGCGACGAGCGGCTTCTTCTGCGCACATCGCAAAAGAGCGCTTCTGACTTCTCCTTGTGCCCGTGCATTCTGCATGACGCTTCTCTCTCATTCTTCGGTCTCTCCCTTTATTCCTAGCAACATTGCGTTTTGGTGTGGCTCTGCGATGCTACACGTCAGCATTCTGTGACGAAGAGAGTAGAAGGCAAAATCCCCTCTAAGAAGGCAGCTAGAAGTCCGAGGAGCGGCACACGTTGTGCTTTCAGGGAGGACGTTCCAGAAAGTCGAGAGCTGTGGATTCTTTCCTGCGCAGGAAAAAACCCCTGTTTTCAGGCAATGCAGTACGCTGAATTCGCTCGTTCTCGGCATCGCAATTCCGCGATTTCGCTCTCGTGCGTCGAAAGCGGCACTCGCGCTGAACCGCTCCGGAGAGTTTGCAGTTGCTGGCCGCGAAATCGCGGTTCTCCCCGAACGCCGCTTTCAGCCTTCTGCAGCGGTCTCGTTTCTCTCGGATGCCGAGAAAGAGCGACTTCAGCCGGATGCTTTTCTGCGACGAGCGGCTTCTTCTGCGCACATCGCAAAGGAGCGCTTCTGACTTCTCCTTGTGCCCGTGCATTCTGCATGACGCTTCTCTCTCATTCTTCGGTCTCTCCCTTTATTCCTAGCAACATTGCGTTTTGGTGTGGCTCTGCGATGCTACACGTCAGCATTCTGTGACGAAGAGAGTAGAAGGGAAAATCCCCTCTAAGAAGGCAGCTAGAAGTCCGAGGAGCGGCACACGTTGTGCTTTCAGGGAGGACGTTACAGAAAGTCGAGAGCTGTGGATTCTTTCCTGCGCAGGAAAAAACCCCTGTTTTCAGGCAATGCAGTACGCGGAATTCGCTCGTTCTCGGCATCGCAATTCCGCGATTTCGCTCTCGTGCGTCGAAAGCGGCACTCGCGCTGAACCGCTCCGGAGAGTTTGCAGTTGCTGGCCGCGAAATCGCGGTTCTCCCCGAACGCCGCTTTCAGCCTTCTGCAGCGGTCTCGTTTCTCTCGGATGCCGAGAAAGAGCGACTTCAGCCGGATGCTTTTCTGCGACGAGCGGCTTCTTCTGCGCACATCGCAAAGGAGCGCTTCTGACTTCTCCTTGTGCCCGTGCATTCTGCATGACGCTTCTCTCTCATTCTTCGGTCTCTCCCTTTATTCCTAGCAACATTGCGTTTTGGTGTGGCTCTGCGATGCTACACGTCAGCATTCTGTGACGAAGAGAGTAGAAGGGAAAATCCCCTCTAAGAAGGCAGCTAGAAGTCCGAGGAGCGGCACACGTTGTGCTTTCAGGGAGGACGTTACAGAAAGTCGAGAGCTGTGGATTCTTTCCTGCGCAGGAAAAAACCCCTGTTTTCAGGCAATGCAGTACGCTGAATTCGCTCGTTCTCGGCATCGCAATTCCGCGATTTCGCTCTCGTGCGTCGAAAGCGGCACTCGCGCTGAACCGCTCCGGAGAGTTTGCAGTTGCTGGCCGCGAAATCGCGGTTCTCCCCGAACGCCGCTTTCAGCCTTCAGCAGCGGTCTCGTTTCTCTCGGATGCCGAGAAAGAGCGACTTCAGCCGGATGCTTTTCTGCGACGAGCGGCTTCTTCTGCGCACATCGCAAAGGAGCGCTTCTGACTTCTCCTTGTGCCCGTGCATTCTGCATGACGCTTCTCTCTCATTCTTCGGTCTCTCCCTTTATTCCTAGCAACATTGCGTTTTGGTGTGGCTCTGCGATGCTACACGTCAGCATTCTGTGACGAAGAGAGTAGAAGGCAAAATCCCCTCTAAGAAGGCAGCTAGAAGTCCGAGGAGCGGCACACGTTGTGCTTTCAGGGAGGACGTTACAGAAAGTCGAGAGCTGTGGATTCTTTCCAGCGCAGGAAAAAACCCCTGTTTTCAGGCAATGCAATACGCTGAATTCGCTCGTTCTCGGCATCGCAATTCCGCGATTTCGCTCTCGTGCGTCGAAAGCGGCACTCGCGCTGAACCGCTCCGGAGAGTTTGCAGTTGCTGGCCGCGAAATCGCGGTTCTCCCCGAACGCCGCTTTCAGCCTTCTGCAGCGGTCTCGTTTCTCTCGGATGCCGAGAAAGAGCGACTTCAGCCGGATGCTTTTCTGCGACGAGCGGCTTCTTCTGCGCACATCGCAAAGGAGCTCTTCTGACTTCTCCTTGTGCCCGTGCATTCTGCATGACGCTTCTCTCTCATTCTTCGGTCTCTCCCTTTATTCCTAGCAACATTGCGTTTTGGTGTGGCTCTGCGATGCTACACGTCAGCATTCTGTGACGAAGAGAGTAGAAGGCAAAATCCCCTCTAAGAAGGCAGCTAGAAGTCCGAGGAGCGGCACACGTTGTGCTTTCAGGGAGGACGTTACAGAAAGTCGAGAGCTGTGGATTCTTTCCAGCGCAGGAAAAAACCCCTGTTTTCAGGCAATGCAGTACGCTGAATTCGCTCGTTCTCGGCATCGCAATTCCGCGATTTCGCTCTCGTGCGTCGAAAGCGGCACTCGCGCTGAACCGCTCCGGAGAGTTTGCAGTTGCTGGCCGCGAAATCGCGGTTCTCCCCGAACGCCGCTTTCAGCCTTCAGCAGCGGTCTCGTTTCTCTCGGATGCCGAGAAAGAGCGACTTCAGCCGGATGCTTTTCTGCGATGAGCGGCTTCTTCTGCGCACATCGCAAAGGAGCTCTTCTGACTTCTCCTTGTGCCCGTGCATTCTGCATGACGCTTCTCTCTCATTCTTCGGTCTCTCCCTTTATTCCTAGCAACATTGCGTTTTGGTGTGGCTCTCCGATGCTACACGTCTGCATTCTGTGACGAAGAGAGTAGAAGGGAAAATCCCCTCGAAGAAGGCAGCTAGAAGTCCGAGGAGCGGCACACGTTGTGCTTTCAGGGAGGACGTTACAGAAAGTCGAGAGCTGTGGATTCTTTCCTGCGGAGGAAAAAACCCCTGTTTTCAGGCAATGCAGTACGCTGAATTCGCTCGTTCTCGGCATCGCAATTCCGCGATTTCGCTCTCGTGCGTCGAAAGCGGCACTCGCGCTGAACCGCTCCGGAGAGTTTGCAGTTGCTGGCCGCGAAATCGCGGTTCTCCCCGAACGCCGCTTTCAGCCTTCAGCAGCGGTCTCGTTTCTCTCGGATGCCGAGAAAGAGCGACTTCAGCCGGATGCTTTTCTGCGACGAGCGGCTTCTTCTGCGCACATCGCAAACGAGCGCTTCTCACTTCTCCTTGTGCCCGTGCATTCTGCATGACGCTTCTCTCTCATTCTTCGGTCTCTCCCTTTATTCCTAGCAACATTGCGTTTTGGTGTGGCTCTGCGATGCTACACGTCAGCATTCTGTGACGAAGAGAGTAGAAGGCAAAATCCCCTCGAAGAAGGCAGCTAGAAGTCCGAGGAGCGGCACACGTTGTGCTTTCAGGGAGGACGTTACAGAAAGTCGAGAGCTGTGGATTCTTTCCTGCGGAGGAAAAAACCCCTGTTTTCAGGCAATGCAGTACGCTGAATTCGCTCGTTCTCGGCATCGCAATTCCGCGATTTCGCTCTCGTGCGTCGAAAGCGGCACTCGCGCTGAACCGCTCCGGAGAGTTTGCAGTTGCTGGCCGGTACATCGCGGTTCTCCCCGAACGCCGCTTTCAGTCTTCAGCAGCGGTCTCGTTTCTCTCGGATGCCGAGAAAGAGCGACTTCAGCCGGATGCTTTTCTGCGACGAGCGGCTTCTTCTGTGCACATCGCAAAGGAGCGCTTCTCACTTCTCCTTGTGCCCGTGCATTCTGCATGACGCTTCTCTCTCATTCTTCTGTCTCTCCCTTTATTCCTAGCAACATTGCGTTTTGGTGTGGCTCTGCGATGCTACACGTCAGCATTCTGTGACGAAGAGAGTAGAAGGGAAAATCCCCTCGAAGAAGGCAGCTAGAAGTCCGAGGAGCGGCACACGTTGTGCTTTCAGGGAGGACGTTCCAGAAAGTCGAGAGCTGTGGATTCTTTCCTGCGGAGGAAAAAACCCCTGTTTTCAGGCAATGCAGTACGCTGAATTCGCTCGTTCTCGGCATCGCAATTCCGCGATTTCGCTCTCGTGCGTCGAAAGCGGCACTCGCGCTGAACCGCTCCGGAGAGTTTGCAGTTGCTGGCCGGTACATCGCGGTTCTCCCCGAACGCCGCTTTCAGCCTTCAGCAGCGGTCTCGTTTCTCTCGGATGCCGAGAAAGAGCGACTTCAGCCGGATGCTTTTCTGCGACGAGCGGCTTCTTCTGTGCACATCGCAAAGGAGCGCTTCTCACTTCTCCTTGTGCCCGTGCATTCTGCATGACGCTTCTCTCTCATTCTTCTGCCTTTCCCTTTATTCCTAGCAACATTGCGTTTTGGTATGGCTCTGCGATGCTACACGTCAGCATTCTGTGACGAAGAGAGTAGAAGGGAAAATCCCCTCGAAGAAGGCAGCTAGAAGTCCGAGGAGCGGCACACGTTGTGCTTTCAGGGAGGACGTTCCAGAAAGTCGAGAGCTGTGGATTCTTTCCTGCGGAGGAAAAAACCCCTGTTTTCAGGCAATGCAGTACGCTGAATTCGCTCGTTCTCGGCATCGCAATTCCGCGATTTCGCTCTCGTGCGTCGAAAGCGGCACTCGCGCTGAACCGCTCCGGAGAGTTTGCAGTTGCTGGCCGCGAAATCGCGGTTCTCCCCGAACGCCGCTTTCAGCCTTCAGCAGCGGTCTCGTTTCTCTCGGATGCCGAGAAAGAGCGACTTCAGCCGGATGCTTTTCTGCGACGAGCGGCTTCTTCTGCGCACATCGCAAAGGAGCGCTTCTGACTTCTCCTTGTGCCCATGCATTCTGCATGACGCTTCTCTCTCATTCTTCTGCCTTTCCCTTTATTCCTAGCAACATTGCGTTTTGGTGTGGCTCTGCGATGCTACACGTCAGCATTCTGTGACGAAGAGAGTAGAAGGGAAAATCCCCTCTAAGAAGGCAGCTAGAAGTCCGAGGAGCGGCACACGTTGTGCTTTCAGGGAGGACGTTCCAGAAAGTCGAGAGCTGTGGATTCTTTCCAGCGCAGGAAAAAACCCCTGTTTTCAGGCAATGCAGTACGCTGAATTCGCTCGTTCTCGGCATCGCAATTCCGCGATTTCGCTCTCGTGCGTCGAAAGCGGCACTCGCGCTGAACCGCTCCGGAGAGTTTGCAGTTGCTGGCCGGTACATCGCGGTTCTCCCCGAACGCCGCTTTCAGTCTTCAGCAGCGGTCTCGTTTCTCTCGGATGCCGAGAAAGAGCGACTTCAGCCGGATGCTTTTCTGCGACGAGCGGCTTCTTCTGCGCACATCGCAAACGAGCGCTTCTCACTTCTCCTTGTGCCCGTGCATTCTGCATGACGCTTCTCTCTCCTTCTTCTGCCTTTCCCTTTATTCCTAGCAACATTGCGTTTTGGTGTGGCTCTGCGATGCTACACGTCAGCATTCTGTGACGAAGAGAGTAGAAGGGAAAATCCCCTCGAAGAAGGCAGCTAGAAGTCCGAGGAGCGGCACACGTTGTGCTTTCAGGGAGGACGTTCCAGAAAGTCGAGAGCTGTGGATTCTTTCCAGCGCAGGAAAAAACCCCTGTTTTCAGGCAATGCAGTACGCTGAATTCGCTCGTTCTCGGCATCGCAATTCCGCGATTTCGCTCTCGTGCGTCGAAAGCGGCACTCGCGCTGAACCGCTCCGGAGAGTTTGCAGTTGCTGGCCGCGAAATCGCGGTTCTCCCCGAACGCCGCTTTCAGCCTTCTGCAGCGGTCTCGTTTCTCTCGGATGCCGAGAAAGAGCGACTTCAGCCGGATGCTTTTCTGCGACGAGCGGCTTCTTCTGCGCACATCGCAAAGGAGCGCTTCTGACTTCTCCTTGTGCCCGTGCATTCTGCATGACGCTTCTCTCTCATTCTTCGGTCTCTCCCTTTATTCCTAGCAACATTGCGTTTTGGTGTGGCTCTGCGATGCTACACGTCAGCATTCTGTGACGAAGAGAGTAGAAGGCAAAATCCCCTCTAAGAAGGCAGCTAGAAGTCCGAGGAGCGGCACACGTTGTGCTTTCAGGGAGGACGTTACAGAAAGTCGAGAGCTGTGGATTCTTTCCTGCGCAGGAAAAAACCCCTGTTTTCAGGCAATGCAGTACGCGGAATTCGCTCGTTCTCGGCATCGCAATTCCGCGATTTCGCTCTCGTGCGTCGAAAGCGGCACTCGCGCTGAACCGCTCCGGAGAGTTTGCAGTTGCTGGCCGCGAAATCGCGGTTCTCCCCGAACGCCGCTTTCAGCCTTCTGCAGCGGTCTCGTTTCTCTCGGATGCCGAGAAAGAGCGACTTCAGCCGGATGCTTTTCTGCGACGAGCGGCTTCTTCTGCGCACATCGCAAACGAGCGCTTCTCACTTCTCCTTGTGCCCGTGCATTCTGCATGACGCTTCTCTCTCATTCTTCGGTCTCTCCCTTTATTCCTAGCAACATTGCGTTTTGGTGTGGCTCTGCGATGCTACACGTCAGCATTCTGTGACGAAGAGAGTAGAAGGGAAAATCCCCTCGAAGAAGGCAGCTAGAAGTCCGAGGAGCGGCACACGTTGTGCTTTCAGGGAGGACGTTACAGAAAGTCGAGAGCTGTGGATTCTTTCCAGCGCAGGAAAAAACCCCTGTTTTCAGGCAATGCAGTACGCTGAATTCGCTCGTTCTCGGCATCGCAATTCCGCGATTTCGCTCTCGTGCGTCGAAAGCGGCACTCGCGCTGAACCGCTCCGGAGAGTTTGCAGTTGCTGGCCGCGAAATCGCGGTTCTCCCCGAACGCCGCTTTCAGCCTTCTGCAGCGGTCTCGTTTCTCTCGGATGCCGAGAAAGAGCGACTTCAGCCGGATGCTTTTCTGCGACGAGCGGCTTCTTCTGCGCACATCGCAAAGGAGCTCTTCTGACTTCTCCTTGTGCCCGTGCATTCTGCATGACGCTTCTCTCTCATTCTTCGGTCTCTCCCTTTATTCCTAGCAACATTGCGTTTTGGTGTGGCTCTGCGATGCTACACGTCAGCATTCTGTGACGAAGAGAGTAGAAGGCAAAATCCCCTCTAAGAAGGCAGCTAGAAGTCCGAGGAGCGGCACACGTTGTGCTTTCAGGGAGGACGTTACAGAAAGTCGAGAGCTGTGGATTCTTTCCTGCGCAGGAAAAAACCCCTGTTTTCAGGCAATGCAGTACGCGGAATTCGCTCGTTCTCGGCATCGCAATTCCGCGATTTCGCTCTCGTGCGTCGAAAGCGGCACTCGCGCTGAACCGCTCCGGAGAGTTTGCAGTTGCTGGCCGCGAAATCGCGGTTCTCCCCGAACGCCGCTTTCAGCCTTCAGCAGCGGTCTCGTTTCTCTCGGATGCCGAGAAAGAGCGACTTCAGCCGGATGCTTTTCTGCGACGAGCGGCTTCTTCTGCGCACATCGCAAAGGAGCGCTTCTGACTTCTCCTTGTGCCCATGCATTCTGCATGACGCTTCTCTCTCATTCTTCGGTCTCTCCCTTTATTCCTAGCAACATTGCGTTTTGGTGTGGCTCTGCGATGCTACTCGTCAGCATTCTGTGACGAAGAGAGTAGAAGGGAAAATCCCCTCGAAGAAGGCAGCTAGAAGTCCGAGGAGCGGCACACGTTGTGCTTTCAGGGAGGACGTTACAGAAAGTCGAGAGCTGTGGATTCTTTCCAGCGCAGGAAAAAACCCCTGTTTTCAGGCAATGCAGTACGCTGAATTCGCTCGTTCTCGGCATCGCAATTCCGCGATTTCGCTCTCGTGCGTCGAAAGCGGCACTCGCGCTGAACCGCTCCGGAGAGTTTGCAGTTGCTGGCCGCGAAATCGCGGTTCTCCCCGAACGCCGCTTTCAGCCTTCAGCAGCGGTCTCGTTTCTCTCGGATGCCGAGAAAGAGCGACTTCAGCCGGATGCTTTTCTGCGATGAGCGGCTTCTTCTGCGCACATCGCAAAGGAGCTCTTCTGACTTCTCCTTGTGCCCGTGCATTCTGCATGACGCTTCTCTCTCATTCTTCGGTCTCTCCCTTTATTCCTAGCAACATTGCGTTTTGGTGTGGCTCTCCGATGCTACACGTCAGCATTCTGTGACGAAGAGAGTAGAAGGGAAAATCCCCTCTAAGAAGGCAGCTAGAAGTCCGAGGAGCGGCACACGTTGTGCTTTCAGGGAGGACGTTCCAGAAAGTCGAGAGCTGTGGATTCTTTCCTGCGGAGGAAAAAACCCCTGTTTTCAGGCAATGCAGTACGCTGAATTCGCTCGTTCTCGGCATCGCAATTCCGCGATTTCGCTCTCGTGCGTCGAAAGCGGCACTCGCGCTGAACCGCTCCGGAGAGTTTGCAGTTGCTGGCCGCGAAATCGCGGTTCTCCCCGAACGCCGCTTTCAGCCTTCAGCAGCGGTCTCGTTTCTCTCGGATGCCGAGAAAGAGCGACTTCAGCCGGATGCTTTTCTGCGACGAGCGGCTTCTTCTGCGCACATCGCAAAGGAGCTCTTCTGAGTTCTCCTTGTGCCCGTGCATTCTGCATGACGCTTCTCTCTCATTCTTCTGTCTCTCCCTTTATTCCTAGCAACATTGCGTTTTGGTGTGGCTCTGCGATGCTACACGTCAGCATTCTGTGACGAAGAGAGTAGAAGGGAAAATCCCCTCTAAGAAGGCAGCTAGAAGTCCGAGGAGCGGCACACGTTGTGCTTTCAGGGAGGACGTTCCAGAAAGTCGAGAGCTGTGGATTCTTTCCTGCGGAGGAAAAAACCCCTGTTTTCAGGCAATGCAGTACGCTGAATTCGCTCGTTCTCGGCATCGCAATTCCGCGATTTCGCTCTCGTGCGTCGAAAGCGGCACTCGCGCTGAACCGCTCCGGAGAGTTTGCAGTTGCTGGCCGCGAAATCGCGGTTCTCCCCGAACGCCGCTTTCAGTCTTCAGCAGCGGTCTCGTTTCTCTCGGATGCCGAGAAAGAGCGACTTCAGCCGGATGCTTTTCTGCGATGAGCGGCTTCTTCTGTGCACATCGCAAACGAGCGCTTCTCACTTCTCCTTGTGCCCGTGCATTCTGCATGACGCTTCTCTCTCATTCTTCGGTCTCTCCCTTTATTCCTAGCAACATTGCGTTTTGGTGTGGCTCTGCGATGCTACACGTCAGCATTCTGTGACGAAGAGAGTAGAAGGGAAAATCCCCTCGAAGAAGGCAGCTAGAAGTCCGAGGAGCGGCACACGTTGTGCTTTCAGGGAGGACGTTCCAGAAAGTCGAGAGCTGTGGATTCTTTCCTGCGGAGGAAAAAACCCCTGTTTTCAGGCAATGCAGTACGCTGAATTCGCTCGTTCTCGGCATCGCAATTCCGCGATTTCGCTCTCGTGCGTCGAAAGCGGCACTCGCGCTGAACCGCTCCGGAGAGTTTGCAGTTGCTGGCCGGTACATCGCGGTTCTCCCCGAACGCCGCTTTCAGCCTTCAGCAGCGGTCTCGTTTCTCTCGGATGCCGAGAAAGAGCGACTTCAGCCGGATGCTTTTCTGCGACGAGCGGCTTCTTCTGCGCACATCGCAAAGGAGCGCTTCTGACTTCTCCTTGTGCCCGTGCATTCTGCATGACGCTTCTCTCTCATTCTTCGGTCTCTCCCTTTATTCCTAGCAACATTGCGTTTTGGTGTGGCTCTGCGATGCTACACGTCAGCATTCTGTGACGAAGAGAGTAGAAGGCAAAATCCCCTCTAAGAAGGCAGCTAGAAGTCCGAGGAGCGGCACACGTTGTGCTTTCAGGGAGGACGTTACAGAAAGTCGAGAGCTGTGGATTCTTTCCTGCGCAGGAAAAAACCCCTGTTTTCAGGCAATGCAGTACGCGGAATTCGCTCGTTCTCGGCATCGCAATTCCGCGATTTCGCTCTCGTGCGTCGAAAGCGGCACTCGCGCTGAACCGCTCCGGAGAGTTTGCAGTTGCTGGCCGCGAAATCGCGGTTCTCCCCGAACGCCGCTTTCAGCCTTCAGCAGCGGTCTCGTTTCTCTCGGATGCCGAGAAAGAGCGACTTCAGCCGGATGCTTTTCTGCGACGAGCGGCTTCTTCTGCGCACATCGCAAAGGAGCGCTTCTGACTTCTCCTTGTGCCCATGCATTCTGCATGACGCTTCTCTCTCATTCTTCGGTCTCTCCCTTTATTCCTAGCAACATTGCGTTTTGGTGTGGCTCTGCGATGCTACACGTCAGCATTCTGTGACGAAGAGAGTAGAAGGGAAAATCCCCTCGAAGAAGGCAGCTAGAAGTCCGAGGAGCGGCACACGTTGTGCTTTCAGGGAGGACGTTCCAGAAAGTCGAGAGCTGTGGATTCTTTCCTGCGGAGGAAAAAACCCCTGTTTTCAGGCAATGCAGTACGCTGAATTCGCTCGTTCTCGGCATCGCAATTCTGCGATTTCGCTCTCGTGCGTCGAAAGCGGCACTCGCGCTGAACCGCTCCGGAGAGTTTGCAGTTGCTGGCCGGTACATCGCGGTTCTCCCCGAACGCCGCTTTCAGTCTTCAGCAGCGGTCTCGTTTCTCTCGGATGCCGAGAAAGAGCGACTTCAGCCGGATGCTTTTCTGCGACGAGCGGCTTCTTCTGTGCACATCGCAAAGGAGCGCTTCTCACTTCTCCTTGTGCCCGTGCATTCTGCATGACGCTTCTCTCTCATTCTTCTGTCTCTCCCTTTATTCCTAGCAACATTGCGTTTTGGTGTGGCTCTGCGATGCTACACGTCAGCATTCTGTGACGAAGAGAGTAGAAGGGAAAATCCCCTCGAAGAAGGCAGCTAGAAGTCCGAGGAGCGGCACACGTTGTGCTTTCAGGGAGGACGTTCCAGAAAGTCGAGAGCTGTGGATTCTTTCCTGCGGAGGAAAAAACCCCTGTTTTCAGGCAATGCAGTACGCTGAATTCGCTCGTTCTCGGCATCGCAATTCCGCGATTTCGCTCTCGTGCGTCGAAAGCGGCACTCGCGCTGAACCGCTCCGGAGAGTTTGCAGTTGCTGGCCGCGAAATCGCGGTTCTCCCCGAACGCCGCTTTCAGCCTTCAGCAGCGGTCTCGTTTCTCTCGGATGCCGAGAAAGAGCGACTTCAGCCGGATGCTTTTCTGCGACGAGCGGCTTCTTCTGTGCACATCGCAAAGGAGCGCTTCTCACTTCTCCTTGTGCCCGTGCATTCTGCATGACGCTTCTCTCTCATTCTTCGGTCTCTCCCTTTATTCCTAGCAACATTGCGTTTTGGTGTGGCTCTGCGATGCTACACGTCAGCATTCTGTGACGAAGAGAGTAGAAGGGAAAATCCCCTCGAAGAAGGCAGCTAGAAGTCCGAGGAGCGGCACACGTTGTGCTTTCAGGGAGGACGTTACAGAAAGTCGAGAGCTGTGGATTCTTTCCAGCGCAGGAAAAAACCCCTGTTTTCAGGCAATGCAGTACGCTGAATTCGCTCGTTCTCGGCATCGCAATTCCGCGATTTCGCTCTCGTGCGTCGAAAGCGGCACTCGCGCTGAACCGCTCCGGAGAGTTTGCAGTTGCTGGCCGGTACATCGCGGTTCTCCCCGAACGCCGCTTTCAGCCTTCAGCAGCGGTCTCGTTTCTCTCGGATGCCGAGAAAGAGCGACTTCAGCCGGATGCTTTTCTGCGACGAGCGGCTTCTTCTGTGCACATCGCAAAGGAGCGCTTCTCACTTCTCCTTGTGCCCGTGCATTCTGCATGACGCTTCTCTCTCATTCTTCTGCCTTTCCCTTTATTCCTAGCAACATTGCGTTTTGGTATGGCTCTGCGATGCTACACGTCAGCATTCTGTGACGAAGAGAGTAGAAGGGAAAATCCCCTCGAAGAAGGCAGCTAGAAGTCCGAGGAGCGGCACACGTTGTGCTTTCAGGGAGGACGTTCCAGAAAGTCGAGAGCTGTGGATTCTTTCCTGCGGAGGAAAAAACCCCTGTTTTCAGGCAATGCAGTACGCTGAATTCGCTCGTTCTCGGCATCGCAATTCCGCGATTTCGCTCTCGTGCGTCGAAAGCGGCACTCGCGCTGAACCGCTCCGGAGAGTTTGCAGTTGCTGGCCGGTACATCGCGGTTCTCCCCGAACGCCGCTTTCAGTCTTCAGCAGCGGTCTCGTTTCTCTCGGATGCCGAGAAAGAGCGACTTCAGCCGGATGCTTTTCTGCGACGAGCGGCTTCTTCTGCGCACATCGCAAACGAGCGCTTCTCACTTCTCCTTGTGCCCGTGCATTCTGCATGACGCTTCTCTCTCCTTCTTCTGCCTTTCCCTTTATTCCTAGCAACATTGCGTTTTGGTGTGGCTCTGCGATGCTACACGTCAGCATTCTGTGACGAAGAGAGTAGAAGGGAAAATCCCCTCGAAGAAGGCAGCTAGAAGTCCGAGGAGCGGCACACGTTGTGCTTTCAGGGAGGACGTTCCAGAAAGTCGAGAGCTGTGGATTCTTTCCTGCGGAGGAAAAAACCCCTGTTTTCAGGCAATGCAGTACGCTGAATTCGCTCGTTCTCGGCATCGCAATTCCGCGATTTCGCTCTCGTGCGTCGAAAGCGGCACTCGCGCTGAACCGCTCCGGAGAGTTTGCAGTTGCTGGCCGGTACATCGCGGTTCTCCCCGAACGCCGCTTTCAGCCTTCAGCAGCGGTCTCGTTTCTCTCGGATGCCGAGAAAGAGCGACTTCAGCCGGATGCTTTTCTGCGACGAGCGGCTTCTTCTGCGCACATCGCAAAGGAGCGCTTCTCACTTCTCCTTGTGCCCGTGCATTCTGCATGACGCTTCTCTCTCATTCTTCTGTCTCTCCCTTTATTCCTAGCAACATTGCGTTTTGGTGTGGCTCTGCGATGCTACACGTCAGCATTCTGTGACGAAGAGAGTAGAAGGGAAAATCCCCTCGAAGAAGGCAGCTAGAAGTCCGAGGAGCGGCACACGTTGTGCTTTCAGGGAGGACGTTCCAGAAAGTCGAGAGCTGTGGATTCTTTCCTGCGGAGGAAAAAACCCCTGTTTTCAGGCAATGCAGTACGCTGAATTCGCTCGTTCTCGGCATCGCAATTCCGCGATTTCGCTCTCGTGCGTCGAAAGCGGCACTCGCGCTGAACCGCTCCGGAGAGTTTGAGTTGCTGGAATCTGCTCCATGGTCGCCTTGTGTACAGGCAGAATCCTCCACGCTGTGCTCCGTAGGAAGTGCATTGATCTTTCTTTCGACTGACAGTTGGCATTCGTAAGGAGTGCGACCTTACAATCCAAAATACCAAATTACTCAGAAATATCACATTGTCATCGAGAATTACCAGTCTCATTCCACGAATTGGAGCTTTTCACATCAGAAATACCAGCATTCTCCAAAAAAAAAAAGATATTTTCCAAAGGAATATCACTTCTGTCCTTAATATCGAAATTGTTCCCCGGAAATAACAATTTTCTGAACTCGTTTGAAAGGGAAGGATCATAAACTTGTGAAAAACGTGGAATTTCTGGAAGAAAACGCCACACCTAGGGGAAAAATAAATTATCTGTGAGAAAAATGACAAATATATCTCCTACAAATGCTATATCTGAGGGAAAATGTCATTTTTTAAATTTTTTCGGAGAAATCAAACAGCGCACCTAGAGAAAACTGGAGCATTTAAATGACACATTCCAATGAGGGGAGAAAATACCATATTCCAGAAAAAGAAATCATATTTCCAAAAGCAATGCAGTATTTCTGAAAGAAAATGCCACATTTCTAGGGGAATATTACCAAAAGAAAAAGAAAGGTATTTCTGGGAAAACTGTTGTTTCGGGGAGATGGTAGCATCCTTGGTTGGAAAATGACAGGTGTTTGTGAGAAAGCTGGTATTTTGGGGAAAAGGCCGTTTTCTAAGAATAAGCCTGTATTTCTGGGGGAATGTCTGCCATCTTTGGGAGAAAGCTGGTCTTTCTAGGAGAAAAGGCCATTTAGATGGGAGTAAGTGTGATCCTGAGGAGCGTCAAGTAGTATTCTTGGGATGAAACGGGAGGTATTTCTAAGAGCAGTGGTATCTCTGGGAGAAAATGTCTTGTTTTGGGAGATAATTTCCTATTTTGGGGAGCAGAAGCTGGTATTTCTGTGAAAAAATGCCATCTTGATGGGAGTAAGTGAGATCTTGAGGAGTGTAAAGCAGCATTTTTCTTAGAAAATGGGAGTTATTTCAGAGAGTCCTGCTATTTCTGGGAGAAAATGAGCTCTCTTGGGGATTAAAATGGTCTGTCTGTGATAAAATGCCACAATTCCGGGAGAAACGGTACTCTTGAGGAATGCAATCTTGTATATTGGGGAGGAAATGGGAAATATTCCGAAGAGTCTCCCAGAAATACTCTGGGAGAAAATGTCCTCTTTTTGGAGAAAATGTCATGTTGAGGATTGTATGTGAAGAAAGCTTCAGATATTGAAGAGACAACTGGTATTTCTGGCAGAAACACATTTGGGAGATGAAACGGCCGTCTGATTGTTAGGAGTGGGAAGTAGAGGACTTGGGAAGAAAAATGGAGTATTTCTAAGAAAGCTGGTATTTCTGGGAGAAAAGAAGGTATTTGCGGGGGAAAATGTCTTCTATTTGGGGGAATGCTGGCATGTCTGGAAGGAAATCTCTTTTTGGAGGAAACTGTGATATGAAGTCTTGAAAAGCCTGATGGTAAGTATCATCCGATGGAGTGTGAAGAAGTACTTGTGGTAGAAAATGTCATCTGTTTGGGAGAATGGTGGTATTTGTGGGAGAAAAGATCCTATTTCTGTTGGAAAACGTCACCTTTGGCATTGTCCTGTAGTGTTTTGTGGATGAAGCGTGAAGCATATGTAAGAAAAGCTGTATTTCTGGTAGAAAACGTCATCTGTTTGGGGAGAAAGCTGGTTTTTCAGGGAGCAAGTCTCCTTCTTTGGGGTGGAAATGTCCTCTTTCGGGTGGCCAAGTTAGACTTGTGGGAGGAAAAGCCACGGATTTGGGAGAAAGCTGGTATTAGTGGGAGGAAATGGCATAGGTCTGGAAGCAAGTGTCCTCTTTAGGATTGAAACGTGATAGTTGTGGTGGAGAATATCATGTGTTTGGACGAAAAGCAGTCTTTCTGGGAGATCATGTCATTGGATTGGAAAAGCTGTTATTTCTGGGAGCTACTGTCTTGTTTTTGGAAGAAAATGCCGTCCTTTGGGTGAAAAACAGGCATTACTGGGAGAATGTCAGTTCTTCTGAAGACAAGTGCTATTTCTGGGAGAGTCTGCCATCTTTGGTTGGAAAAGGTCCCACGTTGGAGAGAATGCTAGCATTTCTGGGAGAGAAGAGCATCTATGTTTGAAAAAGCAGGGAGTAGTGAGAGGAAAGGTGCTAGGGTTTGGGGTGAAAACAACACCTGGAGGGGATGGGCATGGTGTTTCTGGAAGACAAAGTCCAGTATTTTGGGGAGCAAAGTGGTCTTTCTGGGAGAAAATGTCCTGTTTTGGGGGATGAAAGAGGTATTTCTGGGAGAAAATGTCCTATTTCAGGGGAGAAAAGTGGAATTTGTGGGAGAAAATATCCTGTTTTGGGGAGAAAGCTGGTCTTTCTGGGAGAAAAGGTCCTATATTTGGAGAGAACTGGTCTATCTGGCCGCCAAGGCCATATTTCTGAGGAGAAAGCTGGTCTCTCTGGGTGAACGTGTCCTACTCTTGGGGCGAGAAATGGTATTTCTGGAAGAAAATGTGCAATGTAGTGGAGAAAAGAGGTATTTGTGGGTGAAACTTGCCTCTTTTGAGGCAGAAATCTGGTCTTTGTGGGGAAAATGTCCCATTTGGGGGGATAAAACTGGTATTTGTGGGAGAGACTGTCCTTACGTTGGGGGGCAAACTGGTATTTGTCGAAGAAAATGTCCTATTTCGGTGGAGAAAACTGGTATTTCTGGGAGAAACTGTCCTCCTATTGGGGCGAAAACTGGTATTTCTAGAAGAAAATGTCCAGTTCAGCGGAGAAAGGTGGTATTTGTAGGTGAAACTTGCCTCTTTTGAAGTAGGAAACTGGTATTTGTGGGCGAATCTGCCCTATTTTGAGGCTGAAATCTGGTATTTGTGGGAGCAACTTCCCTCTTTTGGTGGAGAAAAGAGGTATTTCTGGGAGAACACGTTCTGTGTTTGGGAGAAAACTGCCATTTCTGGAAGAAAATGTCCACTCTGGGGGGAGAAAGCTGGTCTTTCTGGGAGCAATGGTCCTGTTCTGGGGAGAATACTGGCATTTCTGGGAGAGACTGTCCTATTGTCACGGAGCAAAGTGGTATTTGTGGGAGAAACTGTCCCATTTTGGGGTAGAAAATTGTGATGCTACAACTAAGAATGTCAATGTTAAGAGAAAACTGATATTTCTGGGAGAAACTGTCCTATCTGGGGGAGAAAAGTGGTATTTCCGGGAGAAAATGTCCAGCATCTGGGAGAGAAGAGGTATTTCTGGGAGAAACTGTCCTATTTCATGGAGGGAACCTGGTGTTTCCGTGAGAGAATGTCCTATTTTGGGGGAGAAAAGTGGTATTTCTGGGAGAAACTATGACATATGTTGGAGAAAGCTGGTATTTCTGGGAGTAAACATCATCTATCTGCGAGAAAGCTGGCATTCCTGGCGGAAACTGCAATGTGATTGGGAGAAAACTGGTATTCCTGCGTGAAAATGTCATCTCTTTTGGAGTAAATGTCATAGTTGCTGTGGAAAAGCATGATTTCTGGGAAAATGCCATCTACTTGAGGAGAACACAGGTAATTCTCAGAGGAAATCTCCTCTATTTTGGTGAAAGCTGGTATTTCTGGGAGAGAATGTCCTATTTCTGGGGAGAAAGCTGGTATTTCTGGGAGAAAAGGTCCCATATTTGGGAGAAAACTGGTCTATCTGGCCGCCAAGGCCATATTTCTGGGGAGAAAGCTGGTATCTCTGGGAGAACCTGTCCTAATCTTGGGGCGAGAACTGGTATTTCTGGAAGAAAATGTGCAATGTAGTGGAGAAAAGAGGTATTTGTGGGTGAAACTTGCCTCTTGTGAGGCAGAAATCTGGTCTTTGTGGGAGCAAATGTCCTGTTTTGGGGAGAATCCTGGTCTTTGTGGGAGAAAGTGTCCTGTTTTCATGGAGCACACTGGTCTTTGTGGGAGAAAATGTCCCCTTGTGGGGTAGAAAACTGTCATTCTACAAAAGAAGTCAAATCCTAAGAGAAAACTGGTCTTTGTGGGAGAAAATGTCCTATATTGGGGAGAAAACTGGTCTATCTGGCAAACAATGGCCTATTTCTGGGGAGAAAGCTGGTATTTTTAGGCCAAAATATCATCTGTTTTGGAAAAAAAAAGCAGGAATTTCTGGAAGAAGATGTCATCTTGTGATTTGGGAAACAGCTGATATTTCTGGTGGAAAATGTCCTCTCTTTTGGGAGAAGGCTGGTCTTTCTGGGCAAAAAGAGGGTATTTCTGGAGGGAAATGTGTTCTTTGGAGTTGCAGTGTGGTATTTCTGTGAGAAAATGCAATCGACAGGAGAGAAAAGTGGTACTTGGGCAGAATCTCTCCGATGTTTGGCTGAAAAACGTCACCTGGAACAGCTGAAAGTCGTATGTTTTGGAGAACATGTCAGTTCTTCTGAAGACAAGTGCTATTTCTGGGAGACTCTGCCATCTTTGGTTGGAAAAGGTCCCACGTTGGAGAGAATGCTAGCATTTCTGGGAGAGAAGAGCATCTATGTTTGAAAAAGCAGGGAGTAGTGAGAGGAAAGGTGCTAGGGTTTGGGGTGAAAACAACACCTGGAGGGGATGAGCATGGTGTTTCTGGAAGACAAAGTCCAGTATTTCGGGGAGCAAAGTGGTCTTTCTGGGAGAAAATGTCCTGTTTTGGGGGATGAAAGTGGTATTTCTGGGAGAAAATGTCCAATTTCAGGGGAGAAAAGTGGAATTTGTGGGAGAAAATATCCTGTTTTGGGGAGAAAGCTGGTCTTTCTGGGAGAAAAGGCCCCATATTTGGAGAGAACTGGTCTATCTGGCCGCCAAGGCCATATTTCTGAGGAGAAAGCTGGTCTCTCTGGGTGAACGTGTCCTACTCTTGGGGCGAGAAATGGTATTTCTGGTAGAAAATGTGCAATGTAGTGGAGAAAAGAGGTATTTGTGGGTGAAACTTGCCTCTTTTGAGGCAGAAATCTGGTCTTTGTGGGGAAAATGTCCCATTTGGGGGGATAAAACTGGTATTTGTGGGAGAGACTGTCCTTACGTTGGGGGGCAAACTGGTATTTGTCGAAGAAAATGTCCTATTTCGGTGGAGAAAACTGGTATTTCTGGGAGAAACTGTCCTCCTATTGGGGCGAAAACTGGTATTTCTAGAAGAAAACGTCCAGTTCAGCGGAGAAAGGTGGTATTTGTAGGTGAAACTTGCCTCTTTTGAAGTAGGAAACTGGTATTTGTGGGCGAATCTGCCCTATTTTGAGGCTGAAATCTGGTATTTGTGGGAGCAACTTCCCTCTTTTGGTGGAGAAAAGAGGTATTTCTGGGAGAACACGTTCTGTGTTTGGGAGAAAACTGCCATTTCTGGAAGAAAATGTCCACTCTGGGGGGAGAAAGCTGGTCTTTCTGGGAGCAATGGTCCTGTTCTGGGGAGAATACTGGCATTTCTGGGAGAGACTGTCCTATTGTCACGGAGCAAAGTGGTATTTGTGGGAGAAACTGTCCCATTTTGGGGTAGAAAATTGTGATGCTACAACTAAGAATGTCAATGTTAAGAGAAAACTGATATTTCTGGGAGAAACTGTCCTATCTGGGGGAGAAAAGTGGTATTTCCGGGAGAAAATGTCCAGCATCTGGGAGAGAAGAGGTATTTCTGGGAGAAACTGTCCTATTTCATGGAGGGAACCTGGTGTTTCCGTGAGAGAATGTCCTATTTTGGGGGAGAAAAGTGGTATTTCTGGGAGAAACTATGACATATGTTGGAGAAAGCTGGTATTTCTGGGAGTAAACATCATCTATCTGCGAGAAAGCTGGCATTCCTGGCGGAAACTGCAATGTGATTAGGAGAAAACTGGTATTCCTGTGTGAAAATGTCATCTCTTTTGGAGTAAATGTCATAGTTGCTGTGGAAAAGCATGATTTCTGGGAAAATGCCATCTACTTGAGGAGAACACAGGTATTTCTCAGAGGAAATCTCCTCTATTTTGGTGAAAGCTGGTATTTCTGGGAGAGAATGTCCTATTTCTGGGGAGAAAGCTGGTATTTCTGGGAGAAAAGGTCCCATATTTGGGAGAAAACTGGTCTATCTGGCCGCCAAGGCCATATTTCTGGGGAGAAAGCTGGTATCTCTGGGAGAACCTGTCCTAATCTTGGGGCGAGAACTGGTATTTCTAGAAGAAAATGTGCAATGTAGTGGAGAAAAGAGGTATTTGTGGGTGAAACTTGCCTCTTGTGAGGCAGAAATCTGGTCTTTGTGGGAGCAAATGTCCTGTTTTGGGGAGAATCCTGGTCTTTGTGGGAGAAAGTGTCCTGTTTTCATGGAGCACACTGGTCTTTGTGGGAGAAACTGTCCCCTTGTGGGGTAGAAAACTGTCATTCTACAAAAGAAGTCAAATCCTAAGAGAAAACTGGTCTTTGTGGGAGAAAATGTCCTATATTGGGGAGAAAACTGGTCTATCTGGCAAACAATGGCCTATTTCTGGGGAGAAAGCTGGTATTTTTAGGCCAAAATATCATCTGTTTGGGAAAAAGCAGGAATTTCTGGAAGAAGATGTCATCGATTTGGGAAACAGCTGATATTTCTGGTGGAAAATGTCCTCTCTTTTGGGAGAAGGCTGGTCTTTCTGGGCAAAAAGAGGGTATTTCTGGAGGGAAATGTGTTCTTTGGAGTTGCAGTGTGGTATTTCTGTGAGAAAATGCAATCGACAGGAGAGAAAAGTGGTACTTGGGCAGAATCTCTCCGATGTTTGGCTGAAAAACGTCACCTGGAACAGCTGAAAGTCGTATGTTTTGGAGAACATGTCAGTTCTTCTGAAGACAAGTGCTATTTCTGGGAGAGTCTGCCATCTTTGGTTGGAAAAGGTCCCACGTTGGAGAGAATGCTAGCATTTCTGGGAGAGAAGAGCATCTATGTTTGAAAAAGCAGGGAGTAGTGAGAGGAAAGGTGCTAGGGTTTGGGGTGAAAACAACACCTGGAGGGGATGAGCATGGTGTTTCTGGAAGACAAAGTCCAGTATTTCGGGGAGCAAAGTGGTCTTTCTGGGAGAAAATGTCCTGTTTTGGGGGATGAAAGTGGTATTTCTGGGAGAAAATGTCCAATTTCAGGGGAGAAAAGTGGAATTTGTGGGAGAAAATATCCTGTTTTGGGGAGAAAGCTGGTCTTTCTGGGAGAAAAGGTCCCATATTTGGAGAGAACTGGTCTATCTGGCCGCCAAGGCCATATTTCTGAGGAGAAAGCTGGTCTCTCTGGGTGAACGTGTCCTACTCTTGGGGCGAGAAATGGTATTTCTGGAAGAAAATGTGCAATGTAGTGGAGAAAAGAGGTATTTGTGGGTGAAACTTGCCTCTTTTGAGGCAGAAATCTGGTCTTTGTGGGGAAAATGTCCCATTTGGGGGGATAAAACTGGTATTTGTGGGAGAGACTGTCCTTACGTTGGGGGGCAAACTGGTATTTGTCGAAGAAAATGTCCTATTTCGGTGGAGAAAACTGGTATTTCTGGGAGAAAGTGTCCTCCTATTGGGGCGAAAACTGGTATTTCTAGAAGAAAATGTCCAGTTCAGCGGAGAAAGGTGGTATTTGTAGGTGAAACTTGCCTCTTTTGAAGTAGGAAACTGGTATTTGTGGGCGAATCTGCCCTATTTTGAGGCTGAAATCTGGTATTTGTGGGAGCAACTTCCCTCTTTTGGTGGAGAAAAGAGGTATTTCTGGGAGAACACGTTCTGTGTTTGGGAGAAAACTGCCATTTCTGGAAGAAAATGTCCACTCTGGGGGGAGAAAGCTGGTCTTTCTGGGAGCAATGGTCCTGTTCTGGGGAGAATACTGGCATTTCTGGGAGAGACTGTCCTATTGTCACGGAGCAAAGTGGTATTTGTGGGAGAAACTGTCCCATTTTGGGGTAGAAAATTGTGATGCTACAACTAAGAATGTCAATGTTAAGAGAAAACTGATATTTCTGGGAGAAACTGTCCTATCTGGGGGAGAAAAGTGGTATTTCCGGGAGAAAATGTCCAGCATCTGGGAGAGAAGAGGTATTTCTGGGAGAAACTGTCCTATTTCATGGAGGGAACCTGGTGTTTCCGTGAGAGAATGTCCTATTTTGGGGGAGAAAAGTGGTATTTCTGGGAGAAACTATGACATATTTTGGAGAAAGCTGGTCTTTCTGGGAGTAAACATCATCTATCTGCGAGAAAGCTGGCATTCCTGGCGGAAACTGCAATGTGATGGGGAGAAAACTGGTATTCCTGCGTGAAAATGTCATCTCTTTTGGAGTAAATGTCATAGTTGCTGTGGAAAAGCATGATTTCTGGGAAAATGCCATCTACTTGAGGAGAACACAGGTATTTCTCAGAGGAAATCTCCTCTATTTTGGTGAAAGCTGGTATTTCTGGGAGAGAATGTCCTATTTCTGGGGAGAAAGCTGGTATTTCTGGGAGAAAAGGTCCCATATTTGGGAGCAAACTGGTCTATCTGGCCGCCAAGGCCATATTTCTGGGGAGAAAGCTGGTATCTCTGGGAGAACCTGTCCTAATCTTGGGGCGAGAACTGGTATTTCTAGAAGAAAATGTGCAATGTAGTGGAGAAAAGAGGTATTTGTGGGTGAAACTTGCCTCTTGTGAGGCAGAAATCTGGTCTTTGTGGGAGCAAATGTCCTGTTTTGGGGAGAATCCTGGTCTTTGTGGGAGAAAGTGTCCTGTTTTCATGGAGCACACTGGTCTTTGTGGGAGAAAATGTCCCCTTGTGGGGTAGAAAACTGTCATTCTACAAAAGAAGTCAAATCCTAAGAGAAAACTGGTCTTTGTGGGAGAAAATGTCCTATATTGGGGAGAAAACTGGTCTATCTGGCAAACAATGGCCTATTTCTGGGGAGAAAGCTGGTATTTTTAGGCCAAAATATCATCTGTTTGGGAAAAAGCAGGAATTTCTGGAAGAAGATGTCATCGATTTGGGAAACAGCTGATATTTCTGGTGGAAAATGTCCTCTCTTTTGGGAGAAGGCTGGTCTTTCTGGGCAAAAAGAGGGTATTTCTGGAGGGAAATGTGTTCTTTGGAGTTGCAGTGTGGTATTTCTGGGAGAAAATGCAATCGACAGGAGAGAAAAGTGGTACTTGGGCAGAATCTCTCCGATGTTTGGCTGAAAAACGTCACCTGGAACAGCTGAAAGTCGTATGTTTTGGAGAACATGTCAGTTCTTCTGAAGACAAGTGCTATTTCTGGGAGACTCTGCCATCTTTGGTTGGAAAAGGTCCCACGTTGGAGAGAATGCTAGCATTTCTGGGAGAGAAGAGCATCTATGTTTGAAAAAGCAGGGAGTAGTGAGAGGAAAGGTGCTAGGGTTTGGGGTGAAAACAACACCTGGAGGGGATGAGCATGGTGTTTCTGGAAGACAAAGTCCAGTATTTCGGGGAGCAAAGTGGTCTTTCTGGGAGAAAATGTCCTGTTTTGGGGGATGAAAGTGGTATTTCTGGGAGAAAATGTCCAATTTCAGGGGAGAAAAGTGGAATTTGTGGGAGAAAATATCCTGTTTTGGGGAGAAAGCTGGTCTTTCTGGGAGAAAAGGCCCCATATTTGGAGAGAACTGGTCTATCTGGCCGCCAAGGCCATATTTCTGAGGAGAAAGCTGGTCTCTCTGGGTGAACGTGTCCTACTCTTGGGGCGAGAAATGGTATTTCTGGAAGAAAATGTGCAATGTAGTGGAGAAAAGAGGTATTTGTGGGTGAAACTTGCCTCTTTTGAGGCAGAAATCTGGTCTTTGTGGGGAAAATGTCCCATTTGGGGGGATAAAACTGGTATTTGTGGGAGAGACTGTCCTTACGTTGGGGGGCAAACTGGTATTTGTCGAAGAAAATGTCCTATTTCGGTGGAGAAAACTGGTATTTCTGGGAGAAACTGTCCTCCTATTGGGGCGAAAACTGGTATTTCTAGAAGAAAATGTCCAGTTCAGCGGAGAAAGGTGGTATTTGTAGGTGAAACTTGCCTCTTTTGAAGTAGGAAACTGGTATTTGTGGGCGAATCTGCCCTATTTTGAGGCTGAAATCTGGTATTTGTGGGAGCAACTTCCCTCTTTTGGTGGAGAAAAGAGGTATTTCTGGGAGAACACGTTCTGTGTTTGGGAGAAAACTGCCATTTCTGGAAGAAAATGTCCACTCTGGGGGGAGAAAGCTGGTCTTTCTGGGAGCAATGGTCCTGTTCTGGGGAGAATACTGGCATTTCTGGGAGAGACTGTCCTATTGTCACGGAGCAAAGTGGTATTTGTGGGAGAAACTGTCCCATTTTGGGGTAGAAAATTGTGATGCTACAACTAAGAATGTCAATGTTAAGAGAAAACTGATATTTCTGGGAGAAACTGTCCTATCTGGGGGAGAAAAGTGGTATTTCCGGGAGAAAATGTCCAGCATCTGGGAGAGAAGAGGTATTTCTGGGAGAAACTGTCCTATTTCATGGAGGGAACCTGGTGTTTCCGTGAGAGAATGTCCTATTTTGGGGGAGAAAAGTGGTATTTCTGGGAGAAACTATGACATATGTTGGAGAAAGCTGGTATTTCTGGGAGTAAACATCATCTATCTGCGAGAAAGCTGGCATTCCTGGCGGAAACTGCAATGTGATTGGGAGAAAACTGGTATTCCTGCGTGAAAATGTCATCTCTTTTGGAGTAAATGTCATAGTTGCTGTGGAAAAGCATGATTTCTGGGAAAATGCCATCTACTTGAGGAGAACACAGGTATTTCTCAGAGGAAATCTCCTCTATTTTGGTGAAAGCTGGTATTTCTGGGAGAGAATGTCCTATTTCTGGGCAGAAAGCTGGTATTTCTGGGAGAAAAGGTCCCATATTTGGGAGCAAACTGGTCTATCTGGCCGCCAAGGCCATATTTCTGGGGAGAAAGCTGGTATCTCTGGGAGAACCTGTCCTAATCTTGGGGCGAGAACTGGTATTTCTAGAAGAAAATGTGCAATGTAGTGGAGAAAAGAGGTATTTGTGGGTGAAACTTGCCTCTTGTGAGGCAGAAATCTGGTCTTTGTGGGAGCAAATGTCCTGTTTTGGGGAGAATCCTGGTCTTTGTGGGAGAAAGTGTCCTGTTTTCATGGAGCACACTGGTCTTTGTGGGAGAAACTGTCCCCTTGTGGGGTAGAAAACTGTCATTCTACAAAATAAGTCAAATCCTAAGAGAAAACTGGTCTTTGTGGGAGAAAATGTCCTATATTGGGGAGAAAACTGGTCTATCTGGCAAACAATGGCCTATTTCTGGGGAGAAAGCTGGTATTTTTAGGCCAAAATATCATCTGTTTGGGAAAAAGCAGGAATTTCTGGAAGAAGATGTCATCGATTTGGGAAACAGCTGATATTTCTGGTGGAAAATGTCCTCTCTTTTGGGAGAAGGCTGGTCTTTCTGGGCAAAAAGAGGGTATTTCTGGAGGGAAATGTGTTCTTTGGAGTTGCAGTGTGGTATTTCTGTGAGAAAATGCAATCGACAGGAGAGAAAAGTGGTACTTGGGCAGAATCTCTCCGATGTTTGGCTGAAAAACGTCACCTGGAACAGCTGAAAGTCGTATGTTTTGGAGAACATGTCAGTTCTTCTGAAGACAAGTGCTATTTCTGGGAGACTCTGCCATCTTTGGTTGGAAAAGGTCCCACGTTGGAGAGAATGCTAGCATTTCTGGGAGAGAAGAGCATCTATGTTTGAAAAAGCAGGGAGTAGTGAGAGGAAAGGTGCTAGGGTTTGGGGTGAAAACAACACCTGGAGGGGATGAGCATGGTGTTTCTGGAAGACAAAGTCCAGTATTTCGGGGAGCAAAGTGGTCTTTCTGGGAGAAAATGTCCTGTTTTGGGGGATGAAAGTGGTATTTCTGGGAGAAAATGTCCAATTTCAGGGGAGAAAAGTGGAATTTGTGGGAGAAAATATCCTGTTTTGGGGAGAAAGCTGGTCTTTCTGGGAGAAAAGGCCCCATATTTGGAGAGAACTGGTCTATCTGGCCGCCAATGGGCATATTTCTGGGGAGAAAGCAGGTCTCTCTGGGTGAACGTGTCCTACTCTTGGGGCGAGAAATGGTATTTCTGGAAGAAAATGTGCAATGTAGTGGAGAAAAGAGGTATTTGTGGGTGAAACTTGCCTCTTTTGAGGCAGAAATCTGGTCTTTGTGGGGAAAATGTCCCATTTGGGGGGATAAAACTGGTATTTGTGGGAGAGACTGTCCTTACGTTGGGGGGCAAACTGGTATTTGTCGAAGAAAATGTCCTATTTCGGTGGAGAAAACTGGTATTTCTGGGAGAAACTGTCCTCCTATTGGGGCGAAAACTGGTATTTCTAGAAGAAAATGTCCAGTTCAGCGGAGAAAGGTGGTATTTGTAGGTGAAACTTGCCTCTTTTGAAGTAGGAAACTGGTATTTGTGGGCGAATCTGCCCTATTTTGAGGCTGAAATCTGGTATTTGTGGGAGCAACTTCCCTCTTTTGGTGGAGAAAAGAGGTATTTCTGGGAGAACACGTTCTGTGTTTGGGAGAAAACTGCCATTTCTGGAAGAGAATGTCCACTCTGGGGGGAGAAAGCTGGTCTTTCTGGGAGCAATGGTCCTGTTCTGGGGAGAATACTGGCATTTCTGGGAGAGACTGTCCTATTGTCACGGAGCAAAGTGGTATTTGTGGGAGAAACTGTCCCATTTTGGGGTAGAAAATTGTGATGCTACAACTAAGAATGTCAATGTTAAGAGAAAACTGATATTTCTGGGAGAAACTGTCCTATCTGGGGGAGAAAAGTGGTATTTCCGGGAGAAAATGTCCAGCATCTGGGAGAGAAGAGGTATTTCTGGGAGAAACTGTCCTATTTCATGGAGGGAACCTGGTGTTTCCGTGAGAGAATGTCCTATTTTGGGGGAGAAAAGTGGTATTTCTGGGAGAAACTATGACATATGTTGGAGAAAGCTGGTCTTTCTGGGAGTAAACATCATCTATCTGCGAGAAAGCTGGCATTCCTGGCGGAAACTGCAATGTGATGGGGAGAAAACTGGTATTCCTGCGTGAAAATGTCATCTCTTTTGGAGTAAATGTCATAGTTGCTGTGGAAAAGCATGATTTCTGGGAAAATGCCATCTACTTGAGGAGAACACAGGTATTTCTCAGAGGAAATCTCCTCTATTTTGGTGAAAGCTGGTATTTCTGGGAGAGAATGTCCTATTTCTGGGGAGAAAGCTGGTATTTCTGGGAGAAAAGGTCCCATATTTGGGAGCAAACTGGTCTATCTGGCCGCCAAGGCCATATTTCTGGGGAGAAAGCTGGTATCTCTGGGAGAACCTGTCCTAATCTTGGGGCGAGAACTGGTATTTCTAGAAGAAAATGTGCAATGTAGTGGAGAAAAGAGGTATTTGTGGGTGAAACTTGCCTCTTGTGAGGCAGAAATCTGGTCTTTGTGGGAGCAAATGTCCTGTTTTGGGGAGAACACTGGTCTTTGTGGGAGAAAGTGTCCTGTTTTCATGGAGCACACTGGTCTTTGTGGGAGAAATTGTCCCCTTGTGGGGTAGAAAACTGTCATTCTACAAAAGAAGTCAAATCCTAAGAGAAAACTGGTCTTTGTGGGAGAAAATGTCCTATATTGGGGAGAAAACTGGTCTATCTGGCAAACAATGGCCTATTTCTGGGGAGAAAGCTGGTATTTTTAGGCCAAAATATCATCTGTTTGGGAAAAAGCAGGAATTTCTGGAAGAAGATGTCATCGATTTGGGAAACAGCTGATATTTCTGGTGGAAAATGTCCTCTCTTTTGGGAGAAGGCTGGTCTTTCTGGGCAAAAAGAGGGTATTTCTGGAGGGAAATGTGTTCTTTGGAGTTGCAGTGTGGTATTTCTGTGAGAAAATGCAATCGACAGGAGAGAAAAGTGGTACTTGGGCAGAATCTCTCCGATGTTTGGCTGAAAAACGTCACCTGGAACAGCTGAAAGTCGTATGTTTTGGAGAACATGTCAGTTCTTCTGAAGACAAGTGCTATTTCTGGGAGAGTCTGCCATCTTTGGTTGGAAAAGGTCCCACGTTGGAGAGAATGCTAGCATTTCTGGGAGAGAAGAGCATCTATGTTTGAAAAAGCAGGGAGTAGTGAGAGGAAAGGTGCTAGGGTTTGGGGTGAAAACAACACCTGGAGGGGATGAGCATGGTGTTTCTGGAAGACAAAGTCCAGTATTTCGGGGAGCAAAGTGGTCTTTCTGGGAGAAAATGTCCTGTTTTGGGGGATGAAAGTGGTATTTCTGGGAGAAAATGTCCAATTTCAGGGGAGAAAAGTGGAATTTGTGGGAGAAAATATCCTGTTTTGGGGAGAAAGCTGGTCTTTCTGGGAGAAAAGGTCCCATATTTGGAGAGAACTGGTCTATCTGGCCGCCAATGGGCATATTTCTGAGGAGAAAGCTGGTCTCTCTGGGTGAACGTGTCCTACTCTTGGGGCGAGAAATGGTATTTCTGGAAGAAAATGTGCAATGTAGTGGAGAAAAGAGGTATTTGTGGGTGAAACTTGCCTCTTGTGAGGCAGAAATCTGGTCTTTGTGGGGAAAATGTCCCATTTGGGGGGATAAAACTGGTATTTGTGGGAGAGACTGTCCTTACGTTGGGGGGCAAACTGGTATTTGTCGAAGAAAATGTCCTATTTCGGTGGAGAAAACTGGTATTTCTGGGAGAAACTGTCCTCCTATTGGGGCGAAAACTGGTATTTCTAGAAGAAAATGTCCAGTTCAGCGGAGAAAGGTGGTATTTGTAGGTGAAACTTGCCTCTTTTGAAGTAGGAAACTGGTATTTGTGGGCGAATCTGCCCTATTTTGAGGCTGAAATCTGGTATTTGTGGGAGCAACTTCCCTCTTTTGGTGGAGAAAAGAGGTATTTCTGGGAGAACACGTTCTGTGTTTGGGAGAAAACTGCCATTTCTGGAAGAGAATGTCCACTCTGGGGGGAGAAAGCTGGTCTTTCTGGGAGCAATGGTCCTGTTCTGGGGAGAATACTGGCATTTCTGGGAGAGACTGTCCTATTGTCACGGAGCAAAGTGGTATTTGTGGGAGAAACTGTCCCATTTTGGGGTAGAAAATTGTGATGCTACAACTAAGAATGTCAATGTTAAGAGAAAACTGATATTTCTGGGAGAAACTGTCCTATCTGGGGGAGAAAAGTGGTATTTCCGGGAGAAAATGTCCAGCATCTGGGAGAGAAGAGGTATTTCTGGGAGAAACTGTCCTATTTCATGGAGGGAACCTGGTGTTTCCGTGAGAGAATGTCCTATTTTGGGGGAGAAAAGTGGTATTTCTGGGAGAAACTATGACATATGTTGGAGAAAGCTGGTCTTTCTGGGAGTAAACATCATCTATCTGCGAGAAAGCTGGCATTCCTGGCGGAAACTGCAATGTGATGGGGAGAAAACTGGTATTCCTGCGTGAAAATGTCATCTCTTTTGGAGTAAATGTCATAGTTGCTGTGGAAAAGCATGATTTCTGGGAAAATGCCATCTACTTGAGGAGAACACAGGTATTTCTCAGAGGAAATCTCCTCTATTTTGGTGAAAGCTGGTATTTCTGGGAGAGAATGTCCTATTTCTGGGGAGAAAGCTGGTATTTCTGGGAGAAAAGGTCCCATATTTGGGAGCAAACTGGTCTATCTGGCCGCCAAGGCCATATTTCTGGGGAGAAAGCTGGTATCTCTGGGAGAACCTGTCCTAATCTTGGGGCGAGAACTGGTATTTCTAGAAGAAAATGTGCAATGTAGTGGAGAAAAGAGGTATTTGTGGGTGAAACTTGCCTCTTGTGAGGCAGAAATCTGGTCTTTGTGGGAGCAAATGTCCTGTTTTGGGGAGAACACTGGTCTTTGTGGGAGAAAGTGTCCTGTTTTCATGGAGCACACTGGTCTTTGTGGGAGAAATTGTCCCCTTGTGGGGTAGAAAACTGTCATTCTACAAAAGAAGTCAAATCCTAAGAGAAAACTGGTCTTTGTGGGAGAAAATGTCCTATATTGGGGAGAAAACTGGTCTATCTGGCAAACAATGGCCTATTTCTGGGGAGAAAGCTGGTATTTTTAGGCCAAAATATCATCTGTTTGGGAAAAAGCAGGAATTTCTGGAAGAAGATGTCATCGATTTGGGAAACAGCTGATATTTCTGGTGGAAAATGTCCTCTCTTTTGGGAGAAGGCTGGTCTTTCTGGGCAAAAAGAGGGTATTTCTGGAGGGAAATGTGTTCTTTGGAGTTGCAGTGTGGTATTTCTGTGAGAAAATGCAATCGACAGGAGAGAAAAGTGGTACTTGGGCAGAATCTCTCCGATGTTTGGCTGAAAAACGTCACCTGGAACAGCTGAAAGTCGTATGTTTTGGAGAACATGTCAGTTCTTCTGAAGACAAGTGCTATTTCTGGGAGAGTCTGCCATCTTTGGTTGGAAAAGGTCCCACGTTGGAGAGAATGCTAGCATTTCTGGGAGAGAAGAGCATCTATGTTTGAAAAAGCAGGGAGTAGTGAGAGGAAAGGTGCTAGGGTTTGGGGTGAAAACAACACCTGGAGGGGATGAGCATGGTGTTTCTGGAAGACAAAGTCCAGTATTTCGGGGAGCAAAGTGGTCTTTCTGGGAGAAAATGTCCTGTTTTGGGGGATGAAAGTGGTATTTCTGGGAGAAAATGTCCAATTTCAGGGGAGAAAAGTGGAATTTGTGGGAGAAAATATCCTGTTTTGGGGAGAAAGCTGGTCTTTCTGGGAGAAAAGGTCCCATATTTGGAGAGAACTGGTCTATCTGGCCGCCAATGGGCATATTTCTGAGGAGAAAGCTGGTCTCTCTGGGTGAACGTGTCCTACTCTTGGGGCGAGAAATGGTATTTCTGGAAGAAAATGTGCAATGTAGTGGAGAAAAGAGGTATTTGTGGGTGAAACTTGCCTCTTGTGAGGCAGAAATCTGGTCTTTGTGGGGAAAATGTCCCATTTGGGGGGATAAAACTGGTATTTGTGGGAGAGACTGTCCTTACGTTGGGGGGCAAACTGGTATTTGTCGAAGAAAATGTCCTATTTCGGTGGAGAAAACTGGTATTTCTGGGAGAAACTGTCCTCCTATTGGGGCGAAAACTGGTATTTCTAGAAGAAAATGTCCAGTTCAGCGGAGAAAGGTGGTATTTGTAGGTGAAACTTGCCTCTTTTGAAGTAGGAAACTGGTATTTGTGGGCGAATCTGCCCTATTTTGAGGCTGAAATCTGGTATTTGTGGGAGCAACTTCCCTCTTTTGGTGGAGAAAAGAGGTATTTCTGGGAGAACACGTTCTGTGTTTGGGAGAAAACTGCCATTTCTGGAAGAAAATGTCCACTCTGGGGGGAGAAAGCTGGTCTTTCTGGGAGCAATGGTCCTGTTCTGGGGAGAATACTGGCATTTCTGGGAGAGACTGTCCTATTGTCACGGAGCAAAGTGGTATTTGTGGGAGAAACTGTCCCATTTTGGGGTAGAAAATTGTGATGCTACAACTAAGAATGTCAATGTTAAGAGAAAACTGATATTTCTGGGAGAAACTGTCGTATCTGGGGGAGAAAAGTGGTATTTCCGGGAGAAAATGTCCAGCATCTGGGAGAGAAGAGGTATTTCTGGGAGAAACTGTCCTATTTCATGGAGGGAACCTGGTGTTTCCGTGAGAGAATGTCCTATTTTGGGGGAGAAAAGTGGTATTTCTGGGAGAAACTATGACATATTTTGGAGAAAGCTGGTCTTTCTGGGAGTAAACATCATCTATCTGCGAGAAAGCTGGCATTCCTGGCGGAAACTGCAATGTGATTGGGAGAAAACTGGTATTCCTGCGTGAAAATGTCATCTCTTTTGGAGTAAATGTCATAGTTGCTGTGGAAAAGCATGATTTCTGGGAAAATGCCATCTACTTGAGGAGAACACAGGTATTTCTCAGAGGAAATCTCCTCTATTTTGGTGAAAGCTGGTATTTCTGGGAGAGAATGTCCTATTTCTGGGCAGAAAGCTGGTATTTCTGGGAGAAAAGGTCCCATATTTGGGAGCAAACTGGTCTATCTGGCCGCCAAGGCCATATTTCTGGGGAGAAAGCTGGTATCTCTGGGAGAACCTGTCCTAATCTTGGGGCGAGAACTGGTATTTCTAGAAGAAAATGTGCAATGTAGTGGAGAAAAGAGGTATTTGTGGGTGAAACTTGCCTCTTGTGAGGCAGAAATCTGGTCTTTGTGGGAGCAAATGTCCTGTTTTGGGGAGAACACTGGTCTTTGTGGGAGAAAGTGTCCTGTTTTCATGGAGCACACTGGTCTTTGTGGGAGAAAATGTCCCCTTGTGGGGTAGAAAACTGTCATTCTACAAAAGAAGTCAAATCCTAAGAGAAAACTGGTCTTTGTGGGAGAAAATGTCCTATATTGGGGAGAAAACTGGTCTATCTGGCAAACAATGGCCTATTTCTGGGGAGAAAGCTGGTATTTTTAGGCCAAAGTATCATCTGTTTGGGAAAAAGCAGGAATTTCTGGAAGAAGATGTCATCGATTTGGGAAACAGCTGATATTTCTGGTGGAAAATGTCCTCTCTTTTGGGAGAAGGCTGGTCTTTCTGGGCAAAAAGAGGGTATTTCTGGAGGGAAATGTGTTCTTTGGAGTTGCAGTGTGGTATTTCTGTGAGAAAATGCAATCGACAGGAGAGAAAAGTGGTACTTGGGCAGAATCTCTCCGATGTTTGGCTGAAAAACGTCACCTGGAACAGCTGAAAGTCGTATGTTTTGGAGAACATGTCAGTTCTTCTGAAGACAAGTGCTATTTCTGGGAGAGTCTGCCATCTTTGGTTGGAAAAGGTCCCACGTTGGAGAGAATGCTAGCATTTCTGGGAGAGAAGAGCATCTATGTTTGAAAAAGCAGGGAGTAGTGAGAGGAAAGGTGCTAGGGTTTGGGGTGAAAACAACACCTGGAGGGGATGAGCATGGTGTTTCTGGAAGACAAAGTCCAGTATTTCGGGGAGCAAAGTGGTCTTTCTGGGAGAAAATGTCCTGTTTTGGGGGATGAAAGTGGTATTTCTGGGAGAAAATGTCCAATTTCAGGGGAGAAAAGTGGAATTTGTGGGAGAAAATATCCTGTTTTGGGGAGAAAGCTGGTCTTTCTGGGAGAAAAGGTCCCATATTTGGAGAGAACTGGTCTATCTGGCCGCCAATGGGCATATTTCTGAGGAGAAAGCTGGTCTCTCTGGGTGAACGTGTCCTACTCTTGGGGCGAGAAATGGTATTTCTGGAAGAAAATGTGCAATGTAGTGGAGAAAAGAGGTATTTGTGGGTGAAACTTGCCTCTTGTGAGGCAGAAATCTGGTCTTTGTGGGGAAAATGTCCCATTTGGGGGGATAAAACTGGTATTTGTGGGAGAGACTGTCCTTACGTTGGGGGGCAAACTGGTATTTGTCGAAGAAAATGTCCTATTTCGGTGGAGAAAACTGGTATTTCTGGGAGAAACTGTCCTCCTATTGGGGCGAAAACTGGTATTTCTAGAAGAAAATGTCCAGTTCAGCGGAGAAAGGTGGTATTTGTAGGTGAAACTTGCCTCTTTTGAAGTAGGAAACTGGTATTTGTGGGCGAATCTGCCCTATTTTGAGGCTGAAATCTGGTATTTGTGGGAGCAACTTCCCTCTTTTGGTGGAGAAAAGAGGTATTTCTGGGAGAACACGTTCTGTGTTTGGGAGAAAACTGCCATTTCTGGAAGAAAATGTCCACTCTGGGGGGAGAAAGCTGGTCTTTCTGGGAGCAATGGTCCTGTTCTGGGGAGAATACTGGCATTTCTGGGAGAGACTGTCCTATTGTCACGGAGCAAAGTGGTATTTGTGGGAGAAACTGTCCCATTTTGGGGTAGAAAATTGTGATGCTACAACTAAGAATGTCAATGTTAAGAGAAAACTGATATTTCTGGGAGAAACTGTCCTATCTGGGGGAGAAAAGTGGTATTTCCGGGAGAAAATGTCCAGCATCTGGGAGAGAAGAGGTATTTCTGGGAGAAACTGTCCTATTTCATGGAGGGAACCTGGTGTTTCCGTGAGAGAATGTCCTATTTTGGGGGAGAAAAGTGGTATTTCTGGGAGAAACTATGACATATGTTGGAGAAAGCTGGTCTTTCTGGGAGTAAACATCATCTATCTGCGAGAAAGCTGGCATTCCTGGCGGAAACTGCAATGTGATGGGGAGAAAACTGGTATTCCTGCGTGAAAATGTCATCTCTTTTGGAGTAAATGTCATAGTTGCTGTGGAAAAGCATGATTTCTGGGAAAATGCCATCTACTTGAGGAGAACACAGGTATTTCTCAGAGGAAATCTCCTCTATTTTGGTGAAAGCTGGTATTTCTGGGAGAGAATGTCCTATTTCTGGGCAGAAAGCTGGTATTTCTGGGAGAAAAGGTCCCATATTTGGGAGAAAACTGGTCTATCTGGCCGCCAAGGCCATATTTCTGGGGAGAAAGCTGGTATCTCTGGGAGAACCTGTCCTAATCTTGGGGCGAGAACTGGTATTTCTGGAAGAAAATGTGCAATGTAGTGGAGAAAAGAGGTATTTGTGGGTGAAACTTGCCTCTTGTGAGGCAGAAATCTGGTCTTTGTGGGAGCAAATGTCCTGTTTTGGGGAGAATCCTGGTATTTGTGGGAGAAAGTGTCCTGTTTTCATGGAGCACACTGGTCTTTCTGGGAGAAAATGTCCCCTTGTGGGGTAGAAAACTGTCATTCTACAAAAGAAGTCAAATCCTAAGAGAAAACTGGTCTTTGTGGGAGAAAATGTCCTATATTGGGGAGAAAACTGGTCTATCTGGCAAACAATGGCCTATTTCTGGGGAGAAAGCTGGTATTTTTAGGCCAAAATATCATCTGTTTGGGAAAAAGCAGGAATTTCTGGAAGAAGATGTCATCGATTTGGGAAACAGCTGATATTTCTGGTGGAAAATGTCCTCTCTTTTGGGAGAAGGCTGGTCTTTCTGGGCAAAAAGAGGGTATTTCTGGAGGGAAATGTATTCTTTGGAGTTGCAGTGTGGTATTTCTGTGAGAAAATGCAATCGACAGGAGAGAAAAGTGGTACTTGGGCAGAATCTCTCCGATGTTTGGCTGAAAAACGTCACCTGGAACAGCTGAAAGTCGTATGTTTTGGAGAACATGTCAGTTCTTCTGAAGACAAGTGCTATTTCTGGGAGAGTCTGCCATCTTTGGTTGGAAAAGGTCCCACGTTGGAGAGAATGCTAGCATTTCTGGGAGAGAAGAGCATCTATGTTTGAAAAAGCAGGGAGTAGTGAGAGGAAAGGTGCTAGGGTTTGGGGTGAAAACAACCTCTGGAGGGGATGAGCATGGTGTTTCTGGAAGACAAAGTCCTGTCTTTCGGGGAGCAAAGTGGTCTTTCTGGGAGAAAATGTCCTGTTTTGGGGGATGAAAGTGGTATTTCTGGGAGAAAATGTCCTATTTCAGGGGAGAAAAGTGGAATTTGTGGGAAAAAATATCCTGTTTTGGGGAGAAAGCTGGTCTTTCTGGGAGAAAAGGTCCCATATTTGGAGAGAACTGGTCTATCTGGCCGCCAAGGCCATATTTCTGAGGAGAAAGCTGGTCTCTCTGGGTGAACGTGTCCTACTCTTGGGGCGAGAAATGGTATTTCTGGAAGAAAATGTGCAATGTAGTGGAGAAAAGAGGTATTTGTGGGTGAAACTTGCCTCTTTTGAGGCAGAAATCTGGTCTTTGTGGGGAAAATGTCCCATTTGGGGGGATAAAACTGGTATTTGTGGGAGAGACTGTCCTTACGTTGGGGGGCAAACTGGTATTTGTCGAAGAAAATGTCCTATTTCGGTGGAGAAAACTGGTATTTCTGGGAGAAACTGTCCTCCTATTGGGGCGAAAACTGGTATTTCTAGAAGAAAATGTCCAGTTCAGCGGAGAAAGGTGGTATTTGTAGGTGAAACTTGCCTCTTTTGAAGTAGGAAACTGGTATTTGTGGGCGAATCTGCCCTATTTTGAGGCTGAAATCTGGTATTTGTGGGAGCAACTTCCCTCTTTTGGTGGAGAAAAGAGGTATTTCTGGGAGAACACGTTCTGTGTTTGGGAGAAAACTGCCATTTCTGGAAGAGAATGTCCACTCTGGGGGGAGAAAGCTGGTCTTTCTGGGAGCAATGGTCCTGTTCTGGGGAGAATACTGGCATTTCTGGGAGAGACTGTCCTATTGTCACGGAGCAAAGTGGTATTTGTGGGAGAAACTGTCCCATTTTGGGGTAGAAAATTGTGATGCTACAACTAAGAATGTCAATGTTAAGAGAAAACTGATATTTCTGGGAGAAACTGTCGTATCTGGGGGAGAAAAGTGGTATTTCCGGGAGAAAATGTCCAGCATCTGGGAGAGAAGAGGTATTTCTGGGAGAAACTGTCCTATTTCATGGAGGGAACCTGGTGTTTCCGTGAGAGAATGTCCTATTTTGGGGGAGAAAAGTGGTATTTCTGGGAGAAACTATGACATATTTTGGAGAAAGCTGGTCTTTCTGGGAGTAAACATCATCTATCTGCGAGAAAGCTGGCATTCCTGGCGGAAACTGCAATGTGATGGGGAGAAAACTGGTATTCCTGCGTGAAAATGTCATCTCTTTTGGAGTAAATGTCATAGTTGCTGTGGAAAAGCATGATTTCTGGGAAAATGCCATCTACTTGAGGAGAACACAGGTATTTCTCAGAGGAAATCTCCTCTATTTTGGTGAAAGCTGGTATTTCTGGGAGAGAATGTCCTATTTCTGGGGAGAAAGCTGGTATTTCTGGGAGAAAAGGTCCCATATTTGGGAGCAAACTGGTCTATCTGGCCGCCAAGGCCATATTTCTGGGGAGAAAGCTGGTATCTCTGGGAGAACCTGTCCTAATCTTGGGGCGAGAACTGGTATTTCTAGAAGAAAATGTGCAATGTAGTGGAGAAAAGAGGTATTTGTGGGTGAAACTTGCCTCTTGTGAGGCAGAAATCTGGTCTTTGTGGGAGAAAATGTCCTGTTTTGGGGAGAATCCTGGTATTTGTGGGAGAAAGTGTCCTGTTTTCATGGAGCACACTGGTCTTTGTGGGAGAAAATGTCCCCTTGTGGGGTAGAAAACTGTCGTTCTACAAAAGAAGTCAAATCCTAAGAGAAAACTGGTCTTTGTGGGAGAAAATGTCCTATATTGGGGAGAAAACTGGTCTATCTGGCAAACAATGGCCTATTTCTGGGGAGAAAGCTGGTATTTTTAGGCCAAAATATCATCTGTTTGGGAAAAAGCAGGAATTTCTGGAAGAAGATGTCATCGATTTGGGAAACAGCTGATATTTCTGGTGGAAAATGTCCTCTCTTTTGGGAGAAGGCTGGTCTTTCTGGGCAAAAAGAGGGTATTTCTGGAGGGAAATGTGTTCTTTGGAGTTGCAGTGTGGTATTTCTGGGAGAAAATGCAATCGACAGGAGAGAAAAGTGGTACTTGGGCAGAGTCTCTCCGATGTTTGGCTGAAAAACGTCACCTGGAACAGCTGAAAGTCGTATGTTTTGGAGAACATGTCAGTTCTTCTGAAGACAAGTGCTATTTCTGGGAGAGTCTGCCATCTTTGGTTGGAAAAGGTCCCACGTTGGAGAGAATGCTAGCATTTCTGGGAGAGAAGAGCATCTATGTTTGAAAAAGCAGGGAGTAGTGAGAGGAAAGGTGCTAGGGTTTGGGGTGAAAACAACACCTGGAGGGGATGAGCATGGTGTTTCTGGAAGACAAAGTCCAGTATTTCGGGGAGCAAAGTGGTCTTTCTGGGAGAAAATGTCCTGTTTTGGGGGATGAAAGTGGTATTTCTGGGAGAAAATGTCCTATTTCAGGGGAGAAAAGTGGAATTTGTGGGAGAAAATATCCTGTTTTGGGGAGAAAGCTGGTCTTTCTGGGAGAAAAGGCCCCATATTTGGAGAGAACTGGTCTATCTGGCCGCCAAGGCCATATTTCTGAGGAGAAAGCTGGTCTCTCTGGGTGAACGTGTCCTACTCTTGGGGCGAGAAATGGTATTTCTGGAAGAAAATGTGCAATGTAGTGGAGAAAAGAGGTATTTGTGGGTGAAACTTGCCTCTTTTGAGGCAGAAATCTGGTCTTTGTGGGGAAAATGTCCCATTTGGGGGGATAAAACTGGTATTTGTGGGAGAGACTGTCCTTACGTTGGGGGGCAAACTGGTATTTGTCGAAGAAAATGTCCTATTTCGGTGGAGAAAACTGGTATTTCTGGGAGAAACTGTCCTCCTATTGGGGCGAAAACTGGTATTTCTAGAAGAAAACGTCCAGTTCAGCGGAGAAAGGTGGTATTTGTAGGTGAAACTTGCCTCTTTTGAAGTAGGAAACTGGTATTTGTGGGCGAATCTGCCCTATTTTGAGGCTGAAATCTGGTATTTGTGGGAGCAACTTCCCTCTTTTGGTGGAGAAAAGAGGTATTTCTGGGAGAACACGTTCTGTGTTTGGGAGAAAACTGCCATTTCTGGAAGAAAATGTCCACTCTGGGGGGAGAAAGCTGGTCTTTCTGGGAGCAATGGTCCTGTTCTGGGGAGAATACTGGCATTTCTGGGAGAGACTGTCCTATTGTCACGGAGCAAAGTGGTATTTGTGGGAGAAACTGTCCCATTTTGGGGTAGAAAATTGTGATGCTACAACTAAGAATGTCAATGTTAAGAGAAAACTGATATTTCTGGGAGAAACTGTCCTATCTGGGGGAGAAAAGTGGTATTTCCGGGAGAAAATGTCCAGCATCTGGGAGAGAAGAGGTATTTCTGGGAGAAACTGTCCTATTTCATGGAGGGAACCTGGTGTTTCCGTGAGAGAATGTCCTATTTTGGGGGAGAAAAGTGGTATTTCTGGGAGAAACTATGACATATGTTGGAGAAAGCTGGTCTTTCTGGGAGTAAACATCATCTATCTGCGAGAAAGCTGGCATTCCTGGCGGAAACTGCAATGTGATGGGGAGAAAACTGGTATTCCTGCGTGAAAATGTCATCTCTTTTGGAGTAAATGTCATAGTTGCTGTGGAAAAGCATGATTTCTGGGAAAATGCCATCTACTTGAGGAGAACACAGGTATTTCTCAGAGGAAATCTCCTCTATTTTGGTGAAAGCTGGTATTTCTGGGAGAGAATGTCCTATTTCTGGGCAGAAAGCTGGTATTTCTGGGAGAAAAGGTCCCATATTTGGGAGCAAACTGGTCTATCTGGCCGCCAAGGCCATATTTCTGGGGAGAAAGCTGGTATCTCTGGGAGAACCTGGCCTAATCTTGGGGCGAGAAGTGGTATTTCTAGAAGAAAATGTGCAATGTAGTGGAGAAAAGAGGTATTTGTGGGTGAAACTTGCCTCTTGTGAGGCAGAAATCTGGTCTTTGTGGGAGCAAATGTCCTGTTTGGGGGAGAATCCTGGTATTTGTGGGAGAAAGTGTCCTGTTTTCATGGAGCACACTGGTCTTTGTGGGAGAAAATGTCCCCTTGTGGGGTAGAAAACTGTCATTCTACAAAAGAAGTCAAATCCTAAGAGAAAACTGGTCTTTGTGGGAGAAAATGTCCTATATTGGGGAGAAAACTGGTCTATCTGGCAAACAATGGCCTATTTCTGGGGAGAAAGCTGGTATTTTTAGGCCAAAATATCATCTGTTTGGGAAAAAGCAGGAATTTCTGGAAGAAGATGTCATCGATTTGGGAAACAGCTGATATTTCTGGTGGAAAATGTCCTCTCTTTTGGGAGAAGGCTGGTCTTTCTGGGCAAAAAGAGGGTATTTCTGGAGGGAAATGTGTTCTTTGGAGTTGCAGTGTGGTATTTCTGTGAGAAAATGCAATCGACAGGAGAGAAAAGTGGTACTTGGGCAGAATCTCTCCGATGTTTGGCTGAAAAACGTCACCTGGAACAGCTGAAAGTCGTATGTTTTGGAGAACATGTCAGTTCTTCTGAAGACAAGTGCTATTTCTGGGAGAGTCTGCCATCTTTGGTTGGAAAAGGTCCCACGTTGGAGAGAATGCTAGCATTTCTGGGAGAGAAGAGCATCTATGTTTGAAAAAGCAGGGAGTAGTGAGAGGAAAGGTGCTAGGGTTTGGGGTGAAAACAACACCTGGAGGGGATGAGCATGGTGTTTCTGGAAGACAAAGTCCTGTATTTCAGGGAGCAAAGTGGTCTTTCTGGGAGAAAATGTCCTGTTTTGGGGGATGAAAGTGGTATTTCTGGGAGAAAATGTCCTATTTCAGGGGAGAAAAGTGGAATTTGTGGGAGAAAATATCCTGTTTTGGGGAGAAAGCTGGTCTTTCTGGGAGAAAAGGTCCCATATTTGGAGAGAACTGGTCTATCTGGCCGCCAAGGCCATATTTCTGAGGAGAAAGCTGGTCTCTCTGGGTGAACGTGTCCTACTCTTGGGGCGAGAAATGGTATTTCTGGAAGAAAATGTGCAATGTAGTGGAGAAAAGAGGTATTTGTGGGTGAAACTTGCCTCTTGTGAGGCAGAAATCTGGTCTTTGTGGGGAAAATGTCCCATTTGGGGGGATAAAACTGGTATTTGTGGGAGAGACTGTCCTTACGTTGGGGGGCAAACTGGTATTTGTCGAAGAAAATGTCCTATTTCGGTGGAGAAAACTGGTATTTCTGGGAGAAACTGTCCTCCTATTGGGGCGAAAACTGGTATTTCTAGAAGAAAATGTCCAGTTCAGCGGAGAAAGGTGGTATTTGTAGGTGAAACTTGCCTCTTTTGAAGTAGGAAACTGGTATTTGTGGGCGAATCTGCCCTATTTTGAGGCTGAAATCTGGTATTTGTGGGAGCAACTTCCCTCTTTTGGTGGAGAAAAGAGGTATTTCTGGGAGAACACGTTCTGTGTTTGGGAGAAAACTGCCATTTCTGGAAGAAAATGTCCACTCTGGGGGGAGAAAGCTGGTCTTTCTGGGAGCAATGGTCCTGTTCTGGGGAGAATACTGGCATTTCTGGGAGAGACTGTCCTATTGTCACGGAGCAAAGTGGTATTTGTGGGAGAAACTGTCCCATTTTGGGGTAGAAAATTGTGATGCTACAACTAAGAATGTCAATGTTAAGAGAAAACTGATATTTCTGGGAGAAACTGTCCTATCTGGGGGAGAAAAGTGGTATTTCCGGGAGAAAATGTCCAGCATCTGGGAGAGAAGAGGTATTTCTGGGAGAAACTGTCCTATTTCATGGAGGGAACCTGGTGTTTCCGTGAGAGAATGTCCTATTTTGGGGGAGAAAAGTGGTATTTCTGGGAGAAACTATGACATATGTTGGAGAAAGCTGGTCTTTCTGGGAGTAAACATCATCTATCTGCGAGAAAGCTGGCATTCCTGGCGGAAACTGCAATGTGATTGGGAGAAAACTGGTATTCCTGCGTGAAAATGTCATCTCTTTTGGAGTAAATGTCATAGTTGCTGTGGAAAAGCATGATTTCTGGGAAAATGCCATCTACTTGAGGAGAACACAGGTATTTCTCAGAGGAAATCTCCTCTATTTTGGTGAAAGCTGGTATTTCTGGGAGAGAATGTCCTATTTCTGGGGAGAAAGCTGGTATTTCTGGGAGAAAAGGTCCCATATTTGGGAGAAAACTGGTCTATCTGGCCGCCAAGGCCATATTTCTGGGGAGAAAGCTGGTATCTCTGGGAGAACCTGGCCTAATCTTGGGGCGAGAAGTGGTATTTCTAGAAGAAAATGTGCAATGTAGTGGAGAAAAGAGGTATTTGTGGGTGAAACTTGCCTCTTCTGAGGCAGAAATCTGGTATCTGTGGGAGAAAGTGTCCTGTTTTCATGGAGCACACTGGTCTTTGTGGGAGAAAATGTCCCCTTGTGGGGTAGAAAACTGTCATTCTACAAAAGAAGTCAAATCCTAAGAGAAAACTGGTCTTTGTGGGAGAAAATGTCCTATATTGGGGAGAAAACTGGTCTATCTGGCAAACAATGGCCTATTTCTGGGGAGAAAGCTGGTATTTTTAGGCCAAAATATCATCTGTTTGGGAAAAAAAAAGCAGGAATTTCTGGAAGAAGATGTCATCGATTTGGGAAACAGCTGATATTTCTGGTGGAAAATGTCCTCTCTTTTGGGAGAAGGCTGGTCTTTCTGGGCAAAAATAGGGTATTTCTGGAGGGAAATGTGTTCTTTGGAGTTGCAGTGTGGTATTTCTGGGAGAAAATGCAATCGTCAGGAGAGAAAAGTGGTACTTGGGCAGAATCTCTCCGATGTTTGGCTGAAAAACGTCACCTGGAACAGCTGAAAGTCGTATGTTTTGGAGAACATGTCAGTTCTTCTGAAGACAAGTGCTATTTCTGGGAGACTCTGCCATCTTTGGTTGGAAAAGGTCCCACGTTGGAGAGAATGCTAGCATTTCTGGGAGAGAAGAGCATCTATGTTTGAAAAAGCAGGGAGTAGTGAGAGGAAAGGTGCTAGGGTTTGGGGTGAAAACAACACCTGGAGGGGATGAGCATGGTGTTTCTGGAAGACAAAGTCCAGTATTTCGGGGAGCAAAGTGGTCTTTCTGGGAGAAAATGTCCTGTTTTGGGGGATGAAAGTGGTATTTCTGGGAGAAAATGTCCTATTTCAGGGGAGAAAAGTGGAATTTGTGGGAGAAAATATCCTGTTTTGGGGAGAAAGCTGGTCTTTCTGGGAGAAAAGGCCCCATATTTGGAGAGAACTGGTCTATCTGGCCGCCAAGGCCATATTTCTGAGGAGAAAGCTGGTCTCTCTGGGTGAACGTGTCCTACTCTTGGGGCGAGAAATGGTATTTCTGGAAGAAAATGTGCAATGTAGTGGAGAAAAGAGGTATTTGTGGGTGAAACTTGCCTCTTGTGAGGCAGAAATCTGGTCTTTGTGGGGAAAATGTCCCATTTGGGGGGATAAAACTGGTATTTGTGGGAGAGACTGTCCTTACGTTGGGGGGCAAACTGGTATTTGTCGAAGAAAATGTCCTATTTCGGTGGAGAAAACTGGTATTTCTGGGAGAAAGTGTCCTCCTATTGGGGCGAAAACTGGTATTTCTAGAAGAAAATGTCCAGTTCAGCGGAGAAAGGTGGTATTTGTAGGTGAAACTTGCCTCTTTTGAAGTAGGAAACTGGTATTTGTGGGCGAATCTGCCCTATTTTGAGGCTGAAATCTGGTATTTGTGGGAGCAACTTCCCTCTTTTGGTGGAGAAAAGAGGTATTTCTGGGAGAACACGTTCTGTGTTTGGGAGAAAACTGCCATTTCTGGAAGAAAATGTCCACTCTGGGGGGAGAAAGCTGGTCTTTCTGGGAGCAATGGTCCTGTTCTGGGGAGAATACTGGCATTTCTGGGAGAGACTGTCCTATTGTCACGGAGCAAAGTGGTATTTGTGGGAGAAACTGTCCCATTTTGGGGTAGAAAATTGTGATGCTACAACTAAGAATGTCAATGTTAAGAGAAAACTGATATTTCTGGGAGAAACTGTCGTATCTGGGGGAGAAAAGTGGTATTTCCGGGAGAAAATGTCCAGCATCTGGGAGAGAAGAGGTATTTCTGGGAGAAACTGTCCTATTTCATGGAGGGAACCTGGTGTTTCCGTGAGAGAATGTCCTATTTTGGGGGAGAAAAGTGGTATTTCTGGGAGAAACTATGACATATGTTGGAGAAAGCTGGTATTTCTGGGAGTAAACATCATCTATCTGCGAGAAAGCTGGCATTCCTGGCGGAAACTGCAATGTGATGGGGAGAAAACTGGTATTCCTGCGTGAAAATGTCATCTCTTTTGGAGTAAATGTCATAGTTGCTGTGGAAAAGCATGATTTCTGGGAAAATGCCATCTACTTGAGGAGAACACAGGTATTTCTCAGAGGAAATCTCCTCTATTTTGGTGAAAGCTGGTATTTCTGGGAGAGAATGTCCTATTTCTGGGGAGAAAGCTGGTATTTCTGGGAGAAAAGGTCCCATATTTGGGAGAAAACTGGTCTATCTGGCCGCCAAGGCCATATTTCTGGGGAGAAAGCTGGTATCTCTGGGAGAACCTGTCCTAATCTTGGGGCGAGAACTGGTATTTCTAGAAGAAAATGTGCAATGTAGTGGAGAAAAGAGGTATTTGTGGGTGAAACTTGCCTCTTGTGAGGCAGAAATCTGGTCTTTGTGGGAGCAAATGTCCTGTTTTGGGGAGAATCCTGGTCTTTGTGGGAGAAAGTGTCCTGTTTTCATGGAGCACACTGGTCTTTGTGGGAGAAAATGTCCCCTTGTGGGGTAGAAAACTGTCATTCTACAAAAGAAGTCAAATCCTAAGAGAAAACTGGTCTTTGTGGGAGAAAATGTCCTATATTGGGGAGAAAACTGGTCTATCTGGCAAACAATGGCCTATTTCTGGGGAGAAAGCTGGTATTTTTAGGCCAAAATATCATCTGTTTGGGAAAAAGCAGGAATTTCTGGAAGAAGATGTCATCGATTTGGGAAACAGCTGATATTTCTGGTGGAAAATGTCCTCTCTTTTGGGAGAAGGCTGGTCTTTCTGGGCAAAAAGAGGGTATTTCTGGAGGGAAATGTGTTCTTTGGAGTTGCAGTGTGGTATTTCTGTGAGAAAATGCAATCGACAGGAGAGAAAAGTGGTACTTGGGCAGAATCTCTCCGATGTTTGGCTGAAAAACGTCACCTGGAACAGCTGAAAGTCGTATGTTTTGGAGAACATGTCAGTTCTTCTGAAGACAAGTGCTATTTCTGGGAGACTCTGCCATCTTTGGTTGGAAAAGGTCCCACGTTGGAGAGAATGCTAGCATTTCTGGGAGAGAAGAGCATCTATGTTTGAAAAAGCAGGGAGTAGTGAGAGGAAAGGTGCTAGGGTTTGGGGTGAAAACAACACCTGGAGGGGATGAGCATGGTGTTTCTGGAAGACAAAGTCCAGTATTTCGGGGAGCAAAGTGGTCTTTCTGGGAGAAAATGTCCTGTTTTGGGGGATGAAAGTGGTATTTCTGGGAGAAAATGTCCTATTTCAGGGGAGAAAAGTGGAATTTGTGGGAGAAAATATCCTGTTTTGGGGAGAAAGCTGGTCTTTCTGGGAGAAAAGGCCCCATATTTGGAGAGAACTGGTCTATCTGGCCGCCAAGGCCATATTTCTGAGGAGAAAGCTGGTCTCTCTGGGTGAACGTGTCCTACTCTTGGGGCGAGAAATGGTATTTCTGGAAGAAAATGTGCAATGTAGTGGAGAAAAGAGGTATTTGTGGGTGAAACTTGCCTCTTTTGAGGCAGAAATCTGGTCTTTGTGGGGAAAATGTCCCATTTGGGGGGATAAAACTGGTATTTGTGGGAGAGACTGTCCTTACGTTGGGGGGCAAACTGGTATTTGTCGAAGAAAATGTCCTATTTCGGTGGAGAAAACTGGTATTTCTGGGAGAAAGTGTCCTCCTATTGGGGCGAAAACTGGTATTTCTAGAAGAAAATGTCCAGTTCAGCGGAGAAAGGTGGTATTTGTAGGTGAAACTTGCCTCTTTTGAAGTAGGAAACTGGTATTTGTGGGCGAATCTGCCCTATTTTGAGGCTGAAATCTGGTATTTGTGGGAGCAACTTCCCTCTTTTGGTGGAGAAAAGAGGTATTTCTGGGAGAACACGTTCTGTGTTTGGGAGAAAACTGCCATTTCTGGAAGAAAATGTCCACTCTGGGGGGAGAAAGCTGGTCTTTCTGGGAGCAATGGTCCTGTTCTGGGGAGAATACTGGCATTTCTGGGAGAGACTGTCCTATTGTCACGGAGCAAAGTGGTATTTGTGGGAGAAACTGTCCCATTTTGGGGTAGAAAATTGTGATGCTACAACTAAGAATGTCAATGTTAAGAGAAAACTGATATTTCTGGGAGAAACTGTCGTATCTGGGGGAGAAAAGTGGTATTTCCGGGAGAAAATGTCCAGCATCTGGGAGAGAAGAGGTATTTCTGGGAGAAACTGTCCTATTTCATGGAGGGAACCTGGTGTTTCCGTGAGAGAATGTCCTATTTTGGGGGAGAAAAGTGGTATTTCTGGGAGAAACTATGACATATGTTGGAGAAAGCTGGTCTTTCTGGGAGTAAACATCATCTATCTGCGAGAAAGCTGGCATTCCTGGCGGAAACTGCAATGTGATTGGGAGAAAACTGGTATTCCTGCGTGAAAATGTCATCTCTTTTGGAGTAAATGTCATAGTTGCTGTGGAAAAGCATGATTTCTGGGAAAATGCCATCTACTTGAGGAGAACACAGGTATTTCTCAGAGGAAATCTCCTCTATTTTGGTGAAAGCTGGTATTTCTGGGAGAGAATGTCCTATTTCTGGGCAGAAAGCTGGTATTTCTGGGAGAAAAGGTCCCATATTTGGGAGAAAACTGGTCTATCTGGCCGCCAAGGCCATATTTCTGGGGAGAAAGCTGGTATCTCTGGGAGAACCTGTCCTAATCTTGGGGCGAGAAGTGGTATTTCTAGAAGAAAATGTGCAATGTAGTGGAGAAAAGAGGTATTTGTGGGTGAAACTTGCCTCTTCTGAGGCAGAAATCTGGTATTTGTGGGAGAAAGTGTCCTGTTTTCATGGAGCACACTGGTCTTTGTGGGAGAAAATGTCCCCTTGTGGGGTAGAAAACTGTCATTCTACAAAAGAAGTCAAATCCTAAGAGAAAACTGGTCTTTGTGGGAGAAAATGTCCTATATTGGGGAGAAAACTGGTCTATCTGGCAAACAATGGCCTATTTCTGGGGAGAAAGCTGGTATTTTTAGGCCAAAATATCATCTGTTTGGGAAAAAAAAAGCAGGAATTTCTGGAAGAAGATGTCATCGATTTGGGAAACAGCTGATATTTCTGGTGGAAAATGTCCTCTCTTTTGGGAGAAGGCTGGTCTTTCTGGGCAAAAAGAGGGTATTTCTGGAGGGAAATGTGTTCTTTGGAGTTGCAGTGTGGTATTTCTGTGAGAAAATGCAATCGTCAGGAGAGAAAAGTGGTACTTGGGCAGAATCTCTCCGATGTTTGGCTGAAAAACGTCACCTGGAACAGCTGAAAGTCGTATGTTTTGGAGAACATGTCAGTTCTTCTGAAGACAAGTGCTATTTCTGGGAGAGTCTGCCATCTTTGGTTGGAAAAGGTCCCACGTTGGAGAGAATGCTAGCATTTCTGGGAGAGAAGAGCATCTATGTTTGAAAAAGCAGGGAGTAGTGAGAGGAAAGGTGCTAGGGTTTGGGGTGAAAACAACACCTGGAGGGGATGAGCATGGTGTTTCTGGAAGACAAAGTCCAGTATTTCGGGGAGCAAAGTGGTCTTTCTGGGAGAAAAAGTCATCTCTTAGGCAGAAAGCTGGTCTTTCTGTGGTCCAATGCCTAATTCTTGATGGTAAGTATCATTGTGTGGAGTGTGGAGTAGTCCTTGTGGGATGAAATGCCATCTCTTTGGGAGAAAGGTGGTATGTTGTTGGGAAAATATCATCTATTTGGGAGAATAGTGGTATTTCTGAGAGAAAATATCCAGTTTTGGCACCCTTCTTTGAACCCGCTCCAGGGCCTCAATGTCTTTCTTGCAGTGAGGGGCCCAAAAGTGGACACAGTACTTGAGGTGCGGCCTCACCAGAGCTGAGGACAGGGGGACAATCACTTGCCTGTTCCTGCTGGCAGCACCCTTCCTGATGCAGGCCAGGATGCCACTGGCCTTCTTGGCCACCTGGGCACGCTGCTGGCTCATGTTCAGTTGAGCATCAATCAACATCCCCAGGTCCACTTCCTCTACGCAGTCTTCTGCCCCAAGCCTGGAGCGTCGCCTGGGGTTGTTGTAGCCAAAGTGCAGGACCCGGCCTTTGGCCTTGTTGGAACTCATCCCATTGGCTTCAGCCCAGCTCTCCAGCCTGTCCAGATCCCTCTGGAGGGCCTCCCTACCCCCAGGCAGATCCACACTTCCAGCCAGCTTGGTGTCATCCGCAAACTTCCGGAGGGTGCACTCAGTGCCCTCATCCAGGTCATCGAGAAAGATCTCGAGGAGGACAGGCCCCAGCACCGACCCCTGGGGAACACCACTTGTGACCGCTCGCCAGCTGCATTTAGCTCCATTCACTACCACTCTTTGGGCCCGGCCTTCCAGCCACTTCCTTATCCAGCCAAAGCGTAGCCGTCCAAGCCACGGGCTGTCAGCTTCTGCAGGAGAATGCTGTGGGAGACAGTGTCCAAGGCCTTGCTGAAGTCTAGGTAGATTACATCAACAGCCTTTCTCTCGTCTACCAGATGGCTCACTAGTTTCTAGAAGGAGATCAGGTTGGTCCAACAGGATCAGCCCTTCATGAACCCATGCTGGTTAGGCCTGATCCCCTGCATGTCCCGCACATGCCGTGTCATCTCCCTCAAGACAATCCACTCCATAACCTTTCCTGGCACCGAGGTCAGGCTAACAAGCCCGTCGTTCCTCCTTACAATCCTTCTTAGAGATGGCAGTCACACTGACAAGCCTCCAGTCTTCTGGGACCAGTCAACAAAGTCACCAGTCAACAAAGCGCTGATAGATAATGGCGAGCGGTTCGGCTATCACCTGCGCCAGTTCCCTCAGCACTCTCGGGTGAATCCCATCTGGCCCCATGCACTTGTGACAGTCCAGCTGGACTAGTAAGTCTCTGACTGCGTCCTCCCGAATCGCGGGGAATTCTGCCTGCACTCCAGTCCAGACTACCAGGTCAGAGAGCGGAGTAGCCTGAGGATAACTGGTGTGACCTTTCAAGACAGGCATAAAGAAGGCATTCTGAACCTCTGCCTTTGCCATATCCTCAGTGCTCACATGACCAGCCTCATCTAGGAAAGAACGGAGATTCTCCTGAGTCCTCCTCATGCCGCTGATGTCTTTGTAAAAGGGCTCCTTGTTCCTTTGAAGCCCAGCGGCCAGGCTGAGTTCAAGCTGGGCCTTTCGGATTTTCCCTCCACACATCCCAGCAACTTCTCTTTCGGAGTCACCCGTCCCTTCTTCCACTGGACGTAGATTCTCTTCTTCTCCCGGAGCCTCAAGAAGCGCTCCCTGTTCATCCCTCCCCGCCGGTCTTCTTCCCTCCCCGCCGGCTCATTGTGCTGCTCGGGGGGACAGCCCGCTCCTGCGCCTTTCAGACTTCCTTCCTGAAGAGCCACCAGCTGGGCTGCTTTTAGCCTGGCAGAAAAGGCTCAAGGTTCATCTCACAGGTAAGAGGGAGCAGTACTGACTCCAACCTGCTGCCTCAGCAGTCCTCCCACAAGCTGCCAGCTGCTGCCAGCCCCAGCGCTGGCACAGGGCTTTTCCTGGCTTCAAAAAAGCCCTAACAAGAGCCATGTGCTCGGCCTTTTTGCTTTAGCTCCCTTACCCAGTGCGGTCTTCTTTATACAAATACAGCATTTTTTCCCCAAATACCAGACACCTCGCAAATAGACAGTATTTTTCAAAACAGATGCGATTATCTCCCAGAAATACCAGTTGCCTTAGAAATACCTCACAAATTCGACCAAAAATACTACACTACACTCCTCAAGATTGCACTTACTCCCATCAAGACGGCATTTTATCACAGAAATACCTGCTTCTGCCCCCCAAAAGAGGACGTTTTCTCCCCCCAAAACAAGACATTTTCTCCCAGAAAGACCACTTCTCTTAGAAATACCTCCCATTTCATCCCAAGAATACTACTTGACGCTCCTCAGGATCACACTTACTCCCATCAAAATGGCCTTTTCTCCCAGATACACCAGCTTTCTCCCAAATACACGACATTTTCTCCCACCAACACCCGTTTCCTCCCAAAGATGGCATATATTCCCCCAGAAACTCCTGCTTATTCTTCAAAATACGGCCCCAAAATACCAGCTGTCTCACAAACGCATGTCGTTTTCCAACCAAGCACGCTACTATCTCCCCGAAACAGCACTTTGATGAGAAATACCTGACATTTGCTCTCCAAAATACTTCGTGACACTCCTCCAGAGGTCATTTTCTCCGCTATTTACCGTGTTTTCTCCCCGACAGACCACTTGGCACACCAAAAAGACCACCCTTGCTCTCCACTATAAGACATTCTTTCCCACCATTTCCCACTTTTTCTCCCTCACCTTTGTCCTTTTTTGCCCAGAAGTACCAGCTTTCTCCACATTCAATGACATTTGGTATCAGAAATGCCCGTTTTTCACCCAAAGGATGGATTTTTCTTCCAAAAAGAACACAGTAGCTCCCAGAAATACCAGCTTTCTCCAGTCCATTGAGATTAGCTCCCAGAAATACTGCTTTTTGCCCAAACACATCGTATATTCCACCATAACTATCATATCTTAATCCTAAGGAATACATTTTCTTCCAGACCTATGGCATTTTCTCCCAGAAATACCACCCTTCTCCCAAATACGTGGCTTTTCCGCCCACAAGTCCTACTTGTGGCCCACAAGTCCTACTTGGCCGTCCAAAGGAGGACATTTCCTCCCCCAAGAAGGAGACTTGTTCCCTGAAAAACCAGCTTTCTCCCCTAACACATGGCGTTTTCTTCCAGAAATACAGCTTTTCTGACATATGCTTCACGATTCATCCGCAAAATACTAGATGACTACGCCAAAGGTGACTTTTTCCAACAAATCTATGAACTTCTCTCCCACAAATATCAGCATTCTCCCAAACAGATGGCATTTTCCACCACAAGTACGACTCCACACCCCACAGGATGATACTTACCATCAGACTTTTCTATCCTTCATATCACAGTTTCCTCCCAAATTAGATTTCCTTCCAGACATACCAGCATTCCCCGAAAGAGAGGACATTCTCCCCCGCAAATACCATCTTTTCTCCCACAAATGCCAGCTTTCTTGGAAATACTGCCCATTTCCTCCCAATTAGGCTAGATGGCACTTAGTTATGCCCAATCATACGGCTTTTTATCGCGCAAGTTGCATTTTTGTCCCAAATAGACGACATCTAATGACAGGGATACCATTTTTCTCCCATGGCTGTGACATTTTCTGCCAGAAATACCAGTTCTCTCTTCAATGTGGGACGTTTCCTGCCTGAAATATTAGCTTTGTCACCAATCCATCATCTCTCCCTCCCTCAATCAAAAGATGAGACTGTTTCCAGGGAATATCAGCTTTCTTAAAAATACCTCATACTTTCTCCAAGAAGTTCGTTAGTATAATCCTCAAGATGACACTTTCACCCAAAACTGGGAGATTTTCTCTCCGAAATGCATGCTTCTCCCTCACTGAACGGCATCTTCTCCCCATATTAGGACATTATCTCCCAGAAATACCACATTTCTCCAATCCAATGACATGATCGCCTGGAAATACAGCCTTTCGCCACATCGATATCATTTTCCACTAGAAGTGTCCCATTTCCCCCAAATACATGGCATTTCCTCCCCACAGAAGGAGATTTCATTTATTCATGAAAAACCATGATTCTCCCAAAGAGATGACATTTTCTACCAGAAATGCAGGTTTTCTTAAAAATACGTCCTGGTTTTTGGGTGGTTCTCTATTTCGACAATTCTGAAGCCTGTGACGAATATGTATAGATGGGAAGAGCTTCTCTACTAAGACATTTCGTGCATTCTGAGATGAAAATGAGAAAAATGGAGAGCACTTCCAAAGAAAGCAACTGAATATTCGGGAACCGAGAGATGTGGTGCTGTCACGGAGAACATTTCAGAAAGTCGAGATCGATCGATTCTTGACCGCGGAAAAAAATGACCCTGTTCGAAGGAACAGAAGTAAGCTGAATTCGCTCGTTCTCGGCATCGCAATTCCGCGATTTCGCTCTCGTGCGTCGAAAGCGGCACTCGCGCTGAACCGCTCCGGAGAGTTTGCAGTTGCTGGCCGGTACATCGCGGTTCTCCCCGAACGCCGCTTTCAGCCTTCAGCAGCGGTCTCGTTTCTCTCGGATGCCGAGAAAGAGCGACTTCAGCCGGATGCTTTTCTGCGACGAGCGGCTTCTTCTGCGCACATCGCAAAGGAGCGCTTCTCACTTCTCCTTGTGCCCGTGCATTCTGCATGACGCTTCTCTCTCATTCTTCTGCCTTTCCCTTTATTCCTAGCAACATTGCGTTTTGGTGTGGCTCTGCGATGCTACACGTCAGCATTCTGTGACGAAGAGAGTAGAAGGGAAAATCCCCTCGAAGAAGGCAGCTAGAAGTCCGAGGAGCGGCACACGTTGTGCTTTCAGGGAGGACGTTACAGAAAGTCGAGAGCTGTGGATTCTTTCCTGCGCAGAAAAAAACCCCTGTTTTCAGGCAATGCAGTACGCTGAATTCGCTCGTTCTCGGCATCGCAATTCCGCGATTTCGCTCTCGTGCGTCGAAAGCGGCACTCGCGCTGAACCGCTCCGGAGAGTTTGCAGTTGCTGGCCGCGAAATCGCGGTTCTCCCCGAACGCCGCTTTCAGCCTTCAGCAGCGGTCTCGTTTCTCTCGGATGCCGAGAAAGAGCGACTTCAGCCGGATGCTTTTCTGCGACGAGCGGCTTCTTCTGCGCACATCGCAAAGGAGCGCTTCTGACTTCTCCTTGTGCCCGTGCATTCTGCATGACGCTTCTCTCTCATTCTTCGGTCTCTCCCTTTATTCCTAGCAACATTGCGTTTTGGTGTGGCTCTGCGATGCTACACGTCAGCATTCTGTGACGAAGAGAGTAGAAGGGAAAATCCCCTCGAAGAAGGCAGCTAGAAGTCCGAGGAGCGGCACACGTTGTGCTTTCAGGGAGGACGTTACAGAAAGTCGAGAGCTGTGGATTCTTTCCAGCGCAGGAAAAAACCCCTGTTTTCAGGCAATGCAGTACGCGGAATTCGCTCGTTCTCGGCATCGCAATTCCGCGATTTCGCTCTCGTGCGTCGAAAGCGGCACTCGCGCTGAACCGCTCCGGAGAGTTTGCAGTTGCTGGCCGCGAAATCGCGGTTCTCCCCGAACGCCGCTTTCAGCCTTCTGCAGCGGTCTCGTTTCTCTCGGATGCCGAGAAAGAGCGACTTCAGCCGGATGCTTTTCTGCGACGAGCGGCTTCTTCTGCGCACATCGCAAAGGAGCTCTTCTGACTTCTCCTTGTGCCCGTGCATTCTGCATGACGCTTCTCTCTCATTCTTCGGTCTCTCCCTTTATTCCTAGCAACATTGCGTTTTGGTGTGGCTCTGCGATGCTACACGTCAGCATTCTGTGACGAAGAGAGTAGAAGGCAAAATCCCCTCGAAGAAGGCAGCTAGAAGTCCGAGGAGCGGCACACGTTGTGCTTTCAGGGAGGACGTTACAGAAAGTCGAGAGCTGTGGATTCTTTCCTGCGCAGGAAAAAACCCCTGTTTTCAGGCAATGCAGTACGCGGAATTCGCTCGTTCTCGGCATCGCAATTCCGCGATTTCGCTCTCGTGCGTCGAAAGCGGCACTCGCGCTGAACCGCTCCGGAGAGTTTGCAGTTGCTGGCCGCGAAATCGCGGTTCTCCCCGAACGCCGCTTTCAGCCTTCAGCAGCGGTCTCGTTTCTCTCGGATGCCGAGAAAGAGCGACTTCAGCCGGATGCTTTTCTGCGACGAGCGGCTTCTTCTGCGCACATCGCAAACGAGCGCTTCTCACTTCTCCTTGTGCCCATGCATTCTGCATGACGCTTCTCTCTCATTCTTCGGTCTCTCCCTTTATTCCTAGCAACATTGCGTTTTGGTGTGGCTCTGCGATGCTACACGTCAGCATTCTGTGACGAAGAGAGTAGAAGGGAAAATCCCCTCGAAGAAGGCAGCTAGAAGTCCGAGGAGCGGCACACGTTGTGCTTTCAGGGAGGACGTTACAGAAAGTCGAGAGCTGTGGATTCTTTCCAGCGCAGGAAAAAACCCCTGTTTTCAGGCAATGCAGTACGCTGAATTCGCTCGTTCTCGGCATCGCAATTCCGCGATTTCGCTCTCGTGCGTCGAAAGCGGCACTCGCGCTGAACCGCTCCGGAGAGTTTGCAGTTGCTGGCCGCGAAATCGCGGTTCTCCCCGAACGCCGCTTTCAGCCTTCAGCAGCGGTCTCGTTTCTCTCGGATGCCGAGAAAGAGCGACTTCAGCCGGATGCTTTTCTGCGATGAGCGGCTTCTTCTGCGCACATCGCAAAGGAGCTCTTCTGACTTCTCCTTGTGCCCGTGCATTCTGCATGACGCTTCTCTCTCATTCTTCGGTCTCTCCCTTTATTCCTAGCAACATTGCGTTTTGGTGTGGCTCTCCGATGCTACACGTCAGCATTCTGTGACGAAGAGAGTAGAAGGGAAAATCCCCTCGAAGAAGGCAGCTAGAAGTCCGAGGAGCGGCACACGTTGTGCTTTCAGGGAGGACGTTACAGAAAGTCGAGAGCTGTGGATTCTTTCCTGCGCAGGAAAAAACCCCTGTTTTCAGGCAATGCAGTACGCTGAATTCGCTCGTTCTCGGCATCGCAATTCCGCGATTTCGCTCTCGTGCGTCGAAAGCGGCACTCGCGCTGAACCGCTCCGGAGAGTTTGCAGTTGCTGGCCGCGAAATCGCGGTTCTCCCCGAACGCCGCTTTCAGCCTTCAGCAGCGGTCTCGTTTCTCTCGGATGCCGAGAAAGAGCGACTTCAGCCGGATGCTTTTCTGCGACGAGCGGCTTCTTCTGCGCACATCGCAAAGGAGCTCTTCTGAGTTCTCCTTGTGCCCGTGCATTCTGCTTGACGCTTCTCTCTCATTCTTCTGTCTCTCCCTTTATTCCTAGCAACATTGCGTTTTGGTGTGGCTCTGCGATGCTACACGTCAGCATTCTGTGACGAAGAGAGTAGAAGGGAAAATCCCCTCTAAGAAGGCAGCTAGAAGTCCGAGGAGCGGCACACGTTGTGCTTTCAGGGAGGACGTTCCAGAAAGTCGAGAGCTGTGGATTCTTTCCTGCGGAGGAAAAAACCCCTGTTTTCAGGCAATGCAGTACGCTGAATTCGCTCGTTCTCGGCATCGCAATTCCGCGATTTCGCTCTCGTGCGTCGAAAGCGGCACTCGCGCTGAACCGCTCCGGAGAGTTTGCAGTTGCTGGCCGCGAAATCGCGGTTCTCCCCGAACGCCGCTTTCAGTCTTCAGCAGCGGTCTCGTTTCTCTCGGATGCCGAGAAAGAGCGACTTCAGCCGGATGCTTTTCTGCGACGAGCGGCTTCTTCTGTGCACATCGCAAACGAGCGCTTCTCACTTCTCCTTGTGCCCGTGCATTCTGCATGACGCTTCTCTCTCATTCTTCGGTCTCTCCCTTTATTCCTAGCAACATTGCGTTTTGGTGTGGCTCTGCGATGCTACACGTCAGCATTCTGTGACGAAGAGAGTAGAAGGGAAAATCCCCTCGAAGAAGGCAGCTAGAAGTCCGAGGAGCGGCACACGTTGTGCTTTCAGGGAGGACGTTCCAGAAAGTCGAGAGCTGTGGATTCTTTCCTGCGGAGGAAAAAACCCCTGTTTTCAGGCAATGCAGTACGCTGAATTCGCTCGTTCTCGGCATCGCAATTCCGCGATTTCGCTCTCGTGCGTCGAAAGCGGCACTCGCGCTGAACCGCTCCGGAGAGTTTGCAGTTGCTGGCCGGTACATCGCGGTTCTCCCCGAACGCCGCTTTCAGCCTTCAGCAGCGGTCTCGTTTCTCTCGGATGCCGAGAAAGAGCGACTTCAGCCGGATGCTTTTCTGCGACGAGCGGCTTCTTCTGCGCACATCGCAAAGGAGCGCTTCTGACTTCTCCTTGTGCCCGTGCATTCTGCATGACGCTTCTCTCTCATTCTTCGGTCTCTCCCTTTATTCCTAGCAACATTGCGTTTTGGTGTGGCTCTGCGATGCTACACGTCAGCATTCTGTGACGAAGAGAGTAGAAGGCAAAATCCCCTCTAAGAAGGCAGCTAGAAGTCCGAGGAGCGGCACACGTTGTGCTTTCAGGGAGGACGTTACAGAAAGTCGAGAGCTGTGGATTCTTTCCTGCGCAGGAAAAAACCCCTGTTTTCAGGCAATGCAGTACGCGGAATTCGCTCGTTCTCGGCATCGCAATTCCGCGATTTCGCTCTCGTGCGTCGAAAGCGGCACTCGCGCTGAACCGCTCCGGAGAGTTTGCAGTTGCTGGCCGCGAAATCGCGGTTCTCCCCGAACGCCGCTTTCAGCCTTCAGCAGCGGTCTCGTTTCTCTCGGATGCCGAGAAAGAGCGACTTCAGCCGGATGCTTTTCTGCGACGAGCGGCTTCTTCTGCGCACATCGCAAAGGAGCGCTTCTGACTTCTCCTTGTGCCCATGCATTCTGCATGACGCTTCTCTCTCATTCTTCGGTCTCTCCCTTTATTCCTAGCAACATTGCGTTTTGGTGTGGCTCTGCGATGCTACACGTCAGCATTCTGTGACGAAGAGAGTAGAAGGGAAAATCCCCTCGAAGAAGGCAGCTAGAAGTCCGAGGAGCGGCACACGTTGTGCTTTCAGGGAGGACGTTCCAGAAAGTCGAGAGCTGTGGATTCTTTCCTGCGGAGGAAAAAACCCCTGTTTTCAGGCAATGCAGTACGCTGAATTCGCTCGTTCTCGGCATCGCAATTCCGCGATTTCGCTCTCGTGCGTCGAAAGCGGCACTCGCGCTGAACCGCTCCGGAGAGTTTGCAGTTGCTGGCCGGTACATCGCGGTTCTCCCCGAACGCCGCTTTCAGTCTTCAGCAGCGGTCTCGTTTCTCTCGGATGCCGAGAAAGAGCGACTTCAGCCGGATGCTTTTCTGCGACGAGCGGCTTCTTCTGTGCACATCGCAAAGGAGCGCTTCTCACTTCTCCTTGTGCCCGTGCATTCTGCATGACGCTTCTCTCTCATTCTTCTGTCTCTCCCTTTATTCCTAGCAACATTGCGTTTTGGTGTGGCTCTGCGATGCTACACGTCAGCATTCTGTGACGAAGAGAGTAGAAGGGAAAATCCCCTCGAAGAAGGCAGCTAGAAGTCCGAGGAGCGGCACACGTTGTGCTTTCAGGGAGGACGTTCCAGAAAGTCGAGAGCTGTGGATTCTTTCCTGCGGAGGAAAAAACCCCTGTTTTCAGGCAATGCAGTACGCTGAATTCGCTCGTTCTCGGCATCGCAATTCCGCGATTTCGCTCTCGTGCGTCGAAAGCGGCACTCGCGCTGAACCGCTCCGGAGAGTTTGCAGTTGCTGGCCGCGAAATCGCGGTTCTCCCCGAACGCCGCTTTCAGCCTTCAGCAGCGGTCTCGTTTCTCTCGGATGCCGAGAAAGAGCGACTTCAGCCGGATGCTTTTCTGCGACGAGCGGCTTCTTCTGTGCACATCGCAAAGGAGCGCTTCTCACTTCTCCTTGTGCCCGTGCATTCTGCATGACGCTTCTCTCTCATTCTTCGGTCTCTCCCTTTATTCCTAGCAACATTGCGTTTTGGTGTGGCTCTGCGATGCTACACGTCAGCATTCTGTGACGAAGAGAGTAGAAGGGAAAATCCCCTCGAAGAAGGCAGCTAGAAGTCCGAGGAGCGGCACACGTTGTGCTTTCAGGGAGGACGTTACAGAAAGTCGAGAGCTGTGGATTCTTTCCAGCGCAGGAAAAAACCCCTGTTTTCAGGCAATGCAGTACGCTGAATTCGCTCGTTCTCGGCATCGCAATTCCGCGATTTCGCTCTCGTGCGTCGAAAGCGGCACTCGCGCTGAACCGCTCCGGAGAGTTTGCAGTTGCTGGCCGGTACATCGCGGTTCTCCCCGAACGCCGCTTTCAGCCTTCAGCAGCGGTCTCGTTTCTCTCGGATGCCGAGAAAGAGCGACTTCAGCCGGATGCTTTTCTGCGACGAGCGGCTTCTTCTGTGCACATCGCAAAGGAGCGCTTCTCACTTCTCCTTGTGCCCGTGCATTCTGCATGACGCTTCTCTCTCATTCTTCTGCCTTTCCCTTTATTCCTAGCAACATTGCGTTTTGGTATGGCTCTGCGATGCTACACGTCAGCATTCTGTGACGAAGAGAGTAGAAGGGAAAATCCCCTCTAAGAAGGCAGCTAGAAGTCCGAGGAGCGGCACACGTTGTGCTTTCAGGGAGGACGTTCCAGAAAGTCGAGAGCTGTGGATTCTTTCCTGCGGAGGAAAAAACCCCTGTTTTCAGGCAATGCAGTACGCTGAATTCGCTCGTTCTCGGCATCGCAATTCCGCGATTTCGCTCTCGTGCGTCGAAAGCGGCACTCGCGCTGAACCGCTCCGGAGAGTTTGCAGTTGCTGGCCGGTACATCGCGGTTCTCCCCGAACGCCGCTTTCAGTCTTCAGCAGCGGTCTCGTTTCTCTCGGATGCCGAGAAAGAGCGACTTCAGCCGGATGCTTTTCTGCGACGAGCGGCTTCTTCTGCGCACATCGCAAACGAGCGCTTCTCACTTCTCCTTGTGCCCGTGCATTCTGCATGACGCTTCTCTCTCCTTCTTCTGCCTTTCCCTTTATTCCTAGCAACATTGCGTTTTGGTGTGGCTCTGCGATGCTACACGTCAGCATTCTGTGACGAAGAGAGTAGAAGGGAAAATCCCCTCTAAGAAGGCAGCTAGAAGTCCGAGGAGCGGCACACGTTGTGCTTTCAGGGAGGACGTTCCAGAAAGTCGAGAGCTGTGGATTCTTTCCTGCGGAGGAAAAAACCCCTGTTTTCAGGCAATGCAGTACGCTGAATTCGCTCGTTCTCGGCATCGCAATTCCGCTCTTTCGCTCTCGTGCGTCGAAAGCGGCACTCGCGCTGAACCGCTCCGGAGAGTTTGCAGTTGCTGGCCGGTACATCGCGGTTCTCCCCGAACGCCGCTTTCAGCCTTCAGCAGCGGTCTCGTTTCTCTCGGATGCCGAGAAAGAGCGACTTCAGCCGGATGCTTTTCTGCGACGAGCGGCTTCTTCTGCGCACATCGCAAAGGAGCGCTTCTCACTTCTCCTTGTGCCCGTGCATTCTGCATGACGCTTCTCTCTCATTCTTCTGTCTCTCCCTTTATTCCTAGCAACATTGCGTTTTGGTGTGGCTCTGCGATGCTACACGTCAGCATTCTGTGACGAAGAGAGTAGAAGGGAAAATCCCCTCGAAGAAGGCAGCTAGAAGTCCGAGGAGCGGCACACGTTGTGCTTTCAGGGAGGACGTTCCAGAAAGTCGAGAGCTGTGGATTCTTTCCTGCGGAGGAAAAAACCCCTGTTTTCAGGCAATGCAGTACGCTGAATTCGCTCGTTCTCGGCATCGCAATTCCGCGATTTCGCTCTCGTGCGTCGAAAGCGGCACTCGCGCTGAACCGCTCCGGAGAGTTTGAGTTGCTGGAATCTGCTCCATGGTCGCCTTGTGTACAGGCAGAATCCTCCACGCTGTGCTCCGTAGGAAGTGCATTGATCTTTCTTTCGACTGACAGTTGGCATTCGTAAGGAGTGCGACCTTACAATCCAAAATACCAAATTACTCAGAAATATCACATTGTCATCGAGAATTACCAGTCTCATTCCACGAATTGGAGCTTTTCACATCAGAAATACCAGCATTCTCCAAAAAAAAAAAGATATTTTCCAAAGGAATATCACTTCTGTCCTTAATATCAAAATTGTTCCCCGGAAATAACAATTTTCTGAACTCGTTTGAAAGGGAAGGATCATAAACTTGTGAAAAACGTGGAATTTCTGGAAGAAAACGCCACACCTAGGGGAAAAATAAATTATCTGTGAGAAAAATGACAAATATATCTCCTACAAATGCTATATCTGAGGGAAAATGTCATTTTTTAAATTTTTTCGGAGAAATCAAACAGCGCACCTAGAGAAAACTGGAGCATTTAAATGACACATTCCAATGAGGGGAGAAAATACCATATTCCAGAAAAAGAAATCATATTTCCAAAAGCAATGCAGTATTTCTGAAAGAAAATGCCACATTTCTAGGGGAATATTACCAAAAGAAAAAGAAAGGTATTTCTGGGAAAACTGTTGTTTCGGGGAGATGGTAGCATCCTTGGTTGGAAAATGACAGGTGTTTGTGAGAAAGCTGGTATTTTGGGGAAAAGGCCGTTTTCTAAGAATAAGCCTGTATTTCTGGGGGAATGTCTGCCATCTTTGGGAGAAAGCTGGTCTTTCTAGGAGAAAAGGCCATTTAGATGGGAGTAAGTGTGATCCTGAGGAGCGTCAAGTAGTATTCTTGGGATGAAACGGGAGGTATTTCTAAGAGCAGTGGTATCTCTGGGAGAAAATGTCTTGTTTTGGGAGATAATTTCCTATTTTGGGGAGCAGAAGCTGGTATTTCTGTGAAAAAATGCCATCTTGATGGGAGTAAGTGAGATCTTGAGGAGTGTAAAGCAGCATTTTTCTTAGAAAATGGGAGTTATTTCAGAGAGTCCTGCTATTTCTGGGAGAAAATGAGCTCTCTTGGGGATTAAAATGGTCTGTCTGTGATAAAATGCCACAATTCCGGGAGAAACGGTACTCTTGAGGAATGCAATCTTGTATATTGGGGAGGAAATGGGCAATATTCCGAAGAGTCTCCCAGAAATACTCTGGGAGAAAATGTCCTCTTTTTGGAGAAAATGTCATGTTGAGGATTGTATGTGAAGAAAGCTTCAGATATTGAAGAGACAACTGGTATTTCTGGCAGAAACACATTTGGGAGATGAAACGGCCGTCTGATTGTTAGGAGTGGGAAGTAGAGGACTTGGGAAGAAAAATGGAGTATTTCTAAGAAAGCTGGTATTTCTGGGAGAAAAGAAGGTATTTGCGGGGGAAAATGTCTTCTATTTGGGGGAATGCTGGCATGTCTGGAAGGAAATCTCTTTTTGGAGGAAACTGTGATATGAAGTCTTGAAAAGCCTGATGGTAAGTATCATCCGATGGAGTGTGAAGAAGTACTTGTGGTAGAAAATGTCATCTGTTTGGGAGAATGGTGGTATTTGTGGGAGAAAAGATGCTATTTCTGTTGGAAAACGTCACCTTTGGCATTGTCCTGTAGTGTTTTGTGGATGAAGCGTGAAGCATATGTAAGAAAAGCTGTATTTCTGGTAGAAAACGTCATCTGTTTGGGGAGAAAGCTGGTTTTTCAGGGAGCAAGTCTCCTTCTTTGGGGTGGAAATGTCCTCTTTCGGGTGGCCAAGTTAGACTTGTGGGAGGAAAAGCCACGGATTTGGGAGAAAGCTGGTATTAGTGGGAGGAAATGGCATAGGTCTGGAAGCAAGTGTCCTCTTTAGGATTGAAACGTGATAGTTGTGGTGGAGAATATCATGTGTTTGGACGAAAAGCAGTCTTTCTGGGAGATCATGTCATTGGATTGGAAAAGCTGTTATTTCTGGGAGCTACTGTCTTGTTTTTGGAAGAAAATGCCGTCCTTTGGGTGAAAAACAGGCATTACTGGGAGAATGTCAGTTCTTCTGAAGACAAGTGCTATTTCTGGGAGAGTCTGCCATCTTTGGTTGGAAAAGGTCCCACGTTGGAGAGAATGCTAGCATTTCTGGGAGAGAAGAGCATCTATGTTTGAAAAAGCAGGGAGTAGTGAGAGGAAAGGTGCTAGGGTTTGGGGTGAAAACAACACCTGGAGGGGATGGGCATGGTGTTTCTGGAAGACAAAGTCCAGTATTTCGGGGAGCAAAGTGGTCTTTCTGGGAGAAAATGTCCTGTTTTGGGGGATGAAAGAGGTATTTCTGGGAGAAAATGTCCTATTTCAGGGGAGAAAAGTGGAATTTGTGGGAGAAAATATCCTGTTTTGGGGAGAAAGCTGGTCTTTCTGGGAGAAAAGGTCCTATATTTGGAGAGAACTGGTCTATCTGGCCGCCAAGGCCATATTTCTGAGGAGAAAGCTGGTCTCTCTGGGTGAACGTGTCCTACTCTTGGGGCGAGAAATGGTATTTCTGGAAGAAAATGTGCAATGTAGTGGAGAAAAGAGGTATTTGTGGGTGAAACTTGCCTCTTTTGAGGCAGAAATCTGGTCTTTGTGGGGAAAATGTCCCATTTGGGGGGATAAAACTGGTATTTGTGGGAGAGACTGTCCTTACGTTGGGGGGCAAACTGGTATTTGTCGAAGAAAATGTCCTATTTCGGTGGAGAAAACTGGTATTTCTGGGAGAAACTGTCCTCCTATTGGGGCGAAAACTGGTATTTCTAGAAGAAAATGTCCAGTTCAGCGGAGAAAGGTGGTATTTGTAGGTGAAACTTGCCTCTTTTGAAGTAGGAAACTGGTATTTGTGGGCGAATCTGCCCTATTTTGAGGCTGAAATCTGGTATTTGTGGGAGCAACTTCCCTCTTTTGGTGGAGAAAAGAGGTATTTCTGGGAGAACACGTTCTGTGTTTGGGAGAAAACTGCCATTTCTGGAAGAAAATGTCCACTCTGGGGGGAGAAAGCTGGTCTTTCTGGGAGCAATGGTCCTGTTCTGGGGAGAATACTGGCATTTCTGGGAGAGACTGTCCTATTGTCACGGAGCAAAGTGGTATTTGTGGGAGAAACTGTCCCATTTTGGGGTAGAAAATTGTGATGCTACAACTAAGAATGTCAATGTTAAGAGAAAACTGATATTTCTGGGAGAAACTGTCCTATCTGGGGGAGAAAAGTGGTATTTCCGGGAGAAAATGTCCAGCATCTGGGAGAGAAGAGGTATTTCTGGGAGAAACTGTCCTATTTCATGGAGGGAACCTGGTGTTTCCGTGAGAGAATGTCCTATTTTGGGGGAGAAAAGTGGTATTTCTGGGAGAAACTATGACATATGTTGGAGAAAGCTGGTATTTCTGGGAGTAAACATCATCTATCTGCGAGAAAGCTGGCATTCCTGGCGGAAACTGCAATGTGATTGGGAGAAAACTGGTATTCCTGCGTGAAAATGTCATCTCTTTTGGAGTAAATGTCATAGTTGCTGTGGAAAAGCATGATTTCTGGGAAAATGCCATCTACTTGAGGAGAACACAGGTAATTCTCAGAGGAAATCTCCTCTATTTTGGTGAAAGCTGGTATTTCTGGGAGAGAATGTCCTATTTCTGGGGAGAAAGCTGGTATTTCTGGGAGAAAAGGTCCCATATTTGGGAGAAAACTGGTCTATCTGGCCGCCAAGGCCATATTTCTGGGGAGAAAGCTGGTATCTCTGGGAGAACCTGTCCTAATCTTGGGGCGAGAACTGGTATTTCTGGAAGAAAATGTGCAATGTAGTGGAGAAAAGAGGTATTTGTGGGTGAAACTTGCCTCTTGTGAGGCAGAAATCTGGTCTTTGTGGGAGAAAATGTCCTGTTTTGGGGAGAATCCTGGTCTTTGTGGGAGAAAGTGTCCTGTTTTCATGGAGCACACTGGTCTTTGTGGGAGAAAATGTCCCCTTGTGGGGTAGAAAACTGTCATTCTACAAAAGAAGTCAAATCCTAAGAGAAAACTGGTCTTTGTGGGAGAAAATGTCCTATATTGGGGAGAAAACTGGTCTATCTGGCAAACAATGGCCTATTTCTGGGGAGAAAGCTGGTATTTTTAGGCCAAAATATCATCTGTTTTGGAAAAAAAAAGCAGGAATTTCTGGAAGAAGATGTCATCTTGTGATTTGGGAAACAGCTGATATTTCTGGTGGAAAATGTCCTCTCTTTTGGGAGAAGGCTGGTCTTTCTGGGCAAAAAGAGGGTATTTCTGGAGGGAAATGTGTTCTTTGGAGTTGCAGTGTGGTATTTCTGTGAGAAAATGCAATCGACAGGAGAGAAAAGTGGTACTTGGGCAGAATCTCTCCGATGTTTGGCTGAAAAACGTCACCTGGAACAGCTGAAAGTCGTATGTTTTGGAGAACATGTCAGTTCTTCTGAAGACAAGTGCTATTTCTGGGAGACTCTGCCATCTTTGGTTGGAAAAGGTCCCACGTTGGAGAGAATGCTAGCATTTCTGGGAGAGAAGAGCATCTATGTTTGAAAAAGCAGGGAGTAGTGAGAGGAAAGGTGCTAGGGTTTGGGGTGAAAACAACACCTGGAGGGGATGAGCATGGTGTTTCTGGAAGACAAAGTCCAGTATTTCGGGGAGCAAAGTGGTCTTTCTGGGAGAAAATGTCCTGTTTTGGGGGATGAAAGTGGTATTTCTGGGAGAAAATGTCCAATTTCAGGGGAGAAAAGTGGAATTTGTGGGAGAAAATATCCTGTTTTGGGGAGAAAGCTGGTCTTTCTGGGAGAAAAGGCCCCATATTTGGAGAGAACTGGTCTATCTGGCCGCCAAGGCCATATTTCTGAGGAGAAAGCTGGTCTCTCTGGGTGAACGTGTCCTACTCTTGGGGCGAGAAATGGTATTTCTGGAAGAAAATGTGCAATGTAGTGGAGAAAAGAGGTATTTGTGGGTGAAACTTGCCTCTTTTGAGGCAGAAATCTGGTCTTTGTGGGGAAAATGTCCCATTTGGGGGGATAAAACTGGTATTTGTGGGAGAGACTGTCCTTACGTTGGGGGGCAAACTGGTATTTGTCGAAGAAAATGTCCTATTTCGGTGGAGAAAACTGGTATTTCTGGGAGAAACTGTCCTCCTATTGGGGCGAAAACTGGTATTTCTAGAAGAAAATGTCCAGTTCAGCGGAGAAAGGTGGTATTTGTAGGTGAAACTTGCCTCTTTTGAAGTAGGAAACTGGTATTTGTGGGCGAATCTGCCCTATTTTGAGGCTGAAATCTGGTATTTGTGGGAGCAACTTCCCTCTTTTGGTGGAGAAAAGAGGTATTTCTGGGAGAACACGTTCTGTGTTTGGGAGAAAACTGCCATTTCTGGAAGAAAATGTCCACTCTGGGGGGAGAAAGCTGGTCTTTCTGGGAGCAATGGTCCTGTTCTGGGGAGAATACTGGCATTTCTGGGAGAGACTGTCCTATTGTCACGGAGCAAAGTGGTATTTGTGGGAGAAACTGTCCCATTTTGGGGTAGAAAATTGTGATGCTACAACTAAGAATGTCAATGTTAAGAGAAAACTGATATTTCTGGGAGAAACTGTCCTATCTGGGGGAGAAAAGTGGTATTTCCGGGAGAAAATGTCCAGCATCTGGGAGAGAAGAGGTATTTCTGGGAGAAACTGTCCTATTTCATGGAGGGAACCTGGTGTTTCCGTGAGAGAATGTCCTATTTTGGGGGAGAAAAGTGGTATTTCTGGGAGAAACTATGACATATGTTGGAGAAAGCTGGTCTTTCTGGGAGTAAACATCATCTATCTGCGAGAAAGCTGGCATTCCTGGCGGAAACTGCAATGTGATGGGGAGAAAACTGGTATTCCTGCGTGAAAATGTCATCTCTTTTGGAGTAAATGTCATAGTTGCTGTGGAAAAGCATGATTTCTGGGAAAATGCCATCTACTTGAGGAGAACACAGGTATTTCTCAGAGGAAATCTCCTCTATTTTGGTGAAAGCTGGTATTTCTGGGAGAGAATGTCCTATTTCTGGGGAGAAAGCTGGTATTTCTGGGAGAAAAGGTCCCATATTTGGGAGAAAACTGGTCTATCTGGCCGCCAAGGCCATATTTCTGGGGAGAAAGCTGGTATCTCTGGGAGAACCTGTCCTAATCTTGGGGCGAGAACTGGTATTTCTAGAAGAAAATGTGCAATGTAGTGGAGAAAAGAGGTATTTGTGGGTGAAACTTGCCTCTTGTGAGGCAGAAATCTGGTCTTTGTGGGAGCAAATGTCCTGTTTTGGGGAGAATCCTGGTCTTTGTGGGAGAAAGTGTCCTGTTTTCATGGAGCACACTGGTCTTTGTGGGAGAAACTGTCCCCTTGTGGGGTAGAAAACTGTCATTCTACAAAAGAAGTCAAATCCTAAGAGAAAACTGGTCTTTGTGGGAGAAAATGTCCTATATTGGGGAGAAAACTGGTCTATCTGGCAAACAATGGCCTATTTCTGGGGAGAAAGCTGGTATTTTTAGGCCAAACTATCATCTGTTTGGGAAAAAGCAGGAATTTCTGGAAGAAGATGTCATCGATTTGGGAAACAGCTGATATTTCTGGTGGAAAATGTCCTCTCTTTTGGGAGAAGGCTGGTCTTTCTGGGCAAAAAGAGGGTATTTCTGGAGGGAAATGTGTTCTTTGGAGTTGCAGTGTGGTATTTCTGGGAGAAAATGCAATCGACAGGAGAGAAAAGTGGTACTTGGGCAGAATCTCTCCGATGTTTGGCTGAAAAACGTCACCTGGAACAGCTGAAAGTCGTATGTTTTGGAGAACATGTCAGTTCTTCTGAAGACAAGTGCTATTTCTGGGAGACTCTGCCATCTTTGGTTGGAAAAGGTCCCACGTTGGAGAGAATGCTAGCATTTCTGGGAGAGAAGAGCATCTATGTTTGAAAAAGCAGGGAGTAGTGAGAGGAAAGGTGCTAGGGTTTGGGGTGAAAACAACACCTGGAGGGGATGAGCATGGTGTTTCTGGAAGACAAAGTCCAGTATTTCGGGGAGCAAAGTGGTCTTTCTGGGAGAAAATGTCCTGTTTTGGGGGATGAAAGTGGTATTTCTGGGAGAAAATGTCCAATTTCAGGGGAGAAAAGTGGAATTTGTGGGAGAAAATATCCTGTTTTGGGGAGAAAGCTGGTCTTTCTGGGAGAAAAGGTCCCATATTTGGAGAGAACTGGTCTATCTGGCCGCCAAGGCCATATTTCTGAGGAGAAAGCTGGTCTCTCTGGGTGAACGTGTCCTACTCTTGGGGCGAGAAATGGTATTTCTGGAAGAAAATGTGCAATGTAGTGGAGAAAAGAGGTATTTGTGGGTGAAACTTGCCTCTTTTGAGGCAGAAATCTGGTCTTTGTGGGGAAAATGTCCCATTTGGGGGGATAAAACTGGTATTTGTGGGAGAGACTGTCCTTACGTTGGGGGGCAAACTGGTATTTGTCGAAGAAAATGTCCTATTTCGGTGGAGAAAACTGGTATTTCTGGGAGAAACTGTCCTCCTATTGGGGCGAAAACTGGTATTTCTAGAAGAAAATGTCCAGTTCAGCGGAGAAAGGTGGTATTTGTAGGTGAAACTTGCCTCTTTTGAAGTAGGAAACTGGTATTTGTGGGCGAATCTGCCCTATTTTGAGGCTGAAATCTGGTATTTGTGGGAGCAACTTCCCTCTTTTGGTGGAGAAAAGAGGTATTTCTGGGAGAACACGTTCTGTGTTTGGGAGAAAACTGCCATTTCTGGAAGAAAATGTCCACTCTGGGGGGAGAAAGCTGGTCTTTCTGGGAGCAATGGTCCTGTTCTGGGGAGAATACTGGCATTTCTGGGAGAGACTGTCCTATTGTCACGGAGCAAAGTGGTATTTGTGGGAGAAACTGTCCCATTTTGGGGTAGAAAATTGTGATGCTACAACTAAGAATGTCAATGTTAAGAGAAAACTGATATTTCTGGGAGAAACTGTCGTATCTGGGGGAGAAAAGTGGTATTTCCGGGAGAAAATGTCCAGCATCTGGGAGAGAAGAGGTATTTCTGGGAGAAACTGTCCTATTTCATGGAGGGAACCTGGTGTTTCCGTGAGAGAATGTCCTATTTTGGGGGAGAAAAGTGGTATTTCTGGGAGAAACTATGACATATGTTGGAGAAAGCTGGTCTTTCTGGGAGTAAACATCATCTATCTGCGAGAAAGCTGGCATTCCTGGCGGAAACTGCAATGTGATGGGGAGAAAACTGGTATTCCTGCGTGAAAATGTCATCTCTTTTGGAGTAAATGTCATAGTTGCTGTGGAAAAGCATGATTTCTGGGAAAATGCCATCTACTTGAGGAGAACACAGGTATTTCTCAGAGGAAATCTCCTCTATTTTGGTGAAAGCTGGTATTTCTGGGAGAGAATGTCCTATTTCTGGGGAGAAAGCTGGTATTTCTGGGAGAAAAGGTCCCATATTTGGGAGCAAACTGGTCTATCTGGCCGCCAAGGCCATATTTCTGGGGAGAAAGCTGGTATCTCTGGGAGAACCTGTCCTAATCTTGGGGCGAGAACTGGTATTTCTAGAAGAAAATGTGCAATGTAGTGGAGAAAAGAGGTATTTGTGGGTGAAACTTGCCTCTTGTGAGGCAGAAATCTGGTCTTTGTGGGAGCAAATGTCCTGTTTTGGGGAGAATCCTGGTCTTTGTGGGAGAAAGTGTCCTGTTTTCATGGAGCACACTGGTCTTTGTGGGAGAAAATGTCCCCTTGTGGGGTAGAAAACTGTCATTCTACAAAAGAAGTCAAATCCTAAGAGAAAACTGGTCTTTGTGGGAGAAAATGTCCTATATTGGGGAGAAAACTGGTCTATCTGGCAAACAATGGCCTATTTCTGGGGAGAAAGCTGGTATTTTTAGGCCAAAATATCATCTGTTTGGGAAAAAGCAGGAATTTCTGGAAGAAGATGTCATCGATTTGGGAAACAGCTGATATTTCTGGTGGAAAATGTCCTCTCTTTTGGGAGAAGGCTGGTCTTTCTGGGCAAAAAGAGGGTATTTCTGGAGGGAAATGTGTTCTTTGGAGTTGCAGTGTGGTATTTCTGGGAGAAAATGCAATCGACAGGAGAGAAAAGTGGTACTTGGGCAGAATCTCTCCGATGTTTGGCTGAAAAACGTCACCTGGAACAGCTGAAAGTCGTATGTTTTGGAGAACATGTCAGTTCTTCTGAAGACAAGTGCTATTTCTGGGAGACTCTGCCATCTTTGGTTGGAAAAGGTCCCACGTTGGAGAGAATGCTAGCATTTCTGGGAGAGAAGAGCATCTATGTTTGAAAAAGCAGGGAGTAGTGAGAGGAAAGGTGCTAGGGTTTGGGGTGAAAACAACACCTGGAGGGGATGAGCATGGTGTTTCTGGAAGACAAAGTCCAGTATTTCGGGGAGCAAAGTGGTCTTTCTGGGAGAAAATGTCCTGTTTTGGGGGATGAAAGTGGTATTTCTGGGAGAAAATGTCCAATTTCAGGGGAGAAAAGTGGAATTTGTGGGAGAAAATATCCTGTTTTGGGGAGAAAGCTGGTCTTTCTGGGAGAAAAGGCCCCATATTTGGAGAGAACTGGTCTATCTGGCCGCCAAGGCCATATTTCTGAGGAGAAAGCTGGTCTCTCTGGGTGAACGTGTCCTACTCTTGGGGCGAGAAATGGTATTTCTGGAAGAAAATGTGCAATGTAGTGGAGAAAAGAGGTATTTGTGGGTGAAACTTGCCTCTTTTGAGGCAGAAATCTGGTCTTTGTGGGGAAAATGTCCCATTTGGGGGGATAAAACTGGTATTTGTGGGAGAGACTGTCCTTACGTTGGGGGGCAAACTGGTATTTGTCGAAGAAAATGTCCTATTTCGGTGGAGAAAACTGGTATTTCTGGGAGAAACTGTCCTCCTATTGGGGCGAAAACTGGTATTTCTAGAAGAAAATGTCCAGTTCAGCGGAGAAAGGTGGTATTTGTAGGTGAAACTTGCCTCTTTTGAAGTAGGAAACTGGTATTTGTGGGCGAATCTGCCCTATTTTGAGGCTGAAATCTGGTATTTGTGGGAGCAACTTCCCTCTTTTGGTGGAGAAAAGAGGTATTTCTGGGAGAACACGTTCTGTGTTTGGGAGAAAACTGCCATTTCTGGAAGAGAATGTCCACTCTGGGGGGAGAAAGCTGGTCTTTCTGGGAGCAATGGTCCTGTTCTGGGGAGAATACTGGCATTTCTGGGAGAGACTGTCCTATTGTCACGGAGCAAAGTGGTATTTGTGGGAGAAACTGTCCCATTTTGGGGTAGAAAATTGTGATGCTACAACTAAGAATGTCAATGTTAAGAGAAAACTGATATTTCTGGGAGAAACTGTCCTATCTGGGGGAGAAAAGTGGTATTTCCGGGAGAAAATGTCCAGCATCTGGGAGAGAAGAGGTATTTCTGGGAGAAACTGTCCTATTTCATGGAGGGAACCTGGTGTTTCCGTGAGAGAATGTCCTATTTTGGGGGAGAAAAGTGGTATTTCTGGGAGAAACTATGACATATGTTGGAGAAAGCTGGTATTTCTGGGAGTAAACATCATCTATCTGCGAGAAAGCTGGCATTCCTGGCGGAAACTGCAATGTGATGGGGAGAAAACTGGTATTCCTGCGTGAAAATGTCATCTCTTTTGGAGTAAATGTCATAGTTGCTGTGGAAAAGCATGATTTCTGGGAAAATGCCATCTACTTGAGGAGAACACAGGTATTTCTCAGAGGAAATCTCCTCTATTTTGGTGAAAGCTGGTATTTCTGGGAGAGAATGTCCTATTTCTGGGGAGAAAGCTGGTATTTCTGGGAGAAAAGGTCCCATATTTGGGAGCAAACTGGTCTATCTGGCCGCCAAGGCCATATTTCTGGGGAGAAAGCTGGTATCTCTGGGAGAACCTGTCCTAATCTTGGGGCGAGAACTGGTATTTCTAGAAGAAAATGTGCAATGTAGTGGAGAAAAGAGGTATTTGTGGGTGAAACTTGCCTCTTGTGAGGCAGAAATCTGGTCTTTGTGGGAGCAAATGTCCTGTTTTGGGGAGAACACTGGTCTTTGTGGGAGAAAGTGTCCTGTTTTCATGGAGCACACTGGTCTTTGTGGGAGAAATTGTCCCCTTGTGGGGTAGAAAACTGTCATTCTACAAAAGAAGTCAAATCCTAAGAGAAAACTGGTCTTTGTGGGAGAAAATGTCCTATATTGGGGAGAAAACTGGTCTATCTGGCAAACAATGGCCTATTTCTGGGGAGAAAGCTGGTATTTTTAGGCCAAAATATCATCTGTTTGGGAAAAAGCAGGAATTTCTGGAAGAAGATGTCATCGATTTGGGAAACAGCTGATATTTCTGGTGGAAAATGTCCTCTCTTTTGGGAGAAGGCTGGTCTTTCTGGGCAAAAAGAGGGTATTTCTGGAGGGAAATGTGTTCTTTGGAGTTGCAGTGTGGTATTTCTGTGAGAAAATGCAATCGACAGGAGAGAAAAGTGGTACTTGGGCAGAATCTCTCCGATGTTTGGCTGAAAAACGTCACCTGGAACAGCTGAAAGTCGTATGTTTTGGAGAACATGTCAGTTCTTCTGAAGACAAGTGCTATTTCTGGGAGACTCTGCCATCTTTGGTTGGAAAAGGTCCCACGTTGGAGAGAATGCTAGCATTTCTGGGAGAGAAGAGCATCTATGTTTGAAAAAGCAGGGAGTAGTGAGAGGAAAGGTGCTAGGGTTTGGGGTGAAAACAACACCTGGAGGGGATGAGCATGGTGTTTCTGGAAGACAAAGTCCAGTATTTCGGGGAGCAAAGTGGTCTTTCTGGGAGAAAATGTCCTGTTTTGGGGGATGAAAGTGGTATTTCTGGGAGAAAATGTCCAATTTCAGGGGAGAAAAGTGGAATTTGTGGGAGAAAATATCCTGTTTTGGGGAGAAAGCTGGTCTTTCTGGGAGAAAAGGCCCCATATTTGGAGAGAACTGGTCTATCTGGCCGCCAATGGGCATATTTCTGAGGAGAAAGCAGGTCTCTCTGGGTGAACGTGTCCTACTCTTGGGGCGAGAAATGGTATTTCTGGAAGAAAATGTGCAATGTAGTGGAGAAAAGAGGTATTTGTGGGTGAAACTTGCCTCTTTTGAGGCAGAAATCTGGTCTTTGTGGGGAAAATGTCCCATTTGGGGGGATAAAACTGGTATTTGTGGGAGAGACTGTCCTTACGTTGGGGGGCAAACTGGTATTTGTCGAAGAAAATGTCCTATTTCGGTGGAGAAAACTGGTATTTCTGGGAGAAAGTGTCCTCCTATTGGGGCGAAAACTGGTATTTCTAGAAGAAAATGTCCAGTTCAGCGGAGAAAGGTGGTATTTGTAGGTGAAACTTGCCTCTTTTGAAGTAGGAAACTGGTATTTGTGGGCGAATCTGCCCTATTTTGAGGCTGAAATCTGGTATTTGTGGGAGCAACTTCCCTCTTTTGGTGGAGAAAAGAGGTATTTCTGGGAGAACACGTTCTGTGTTTGGGAGAAAACTGCCATTTCTGGAAGAGAATGTCCACTCTGGGGGGAGAAAGCTGGTCTTTCTGGGAGCAATGGTCCTGTTCTGGGGAGAATACTGGCATTTCTGGGAGAGACTGTCCTATTGTCACGGAGCAAAGTGGTATTTGTGGGAGAAACTGTCCCATTTTGGGGTAGAAAATTGTGATGCTACAACTAAGAATGTCAATGTTAAGAGAAAACTGATATTTCTGGGAGAAACTGTCCTATCTGGGGGAGAAAAGTGGTATTTCCGGGAGAAAATGTCCAGCATCTGGGAGAGAAGAGGTATTTCTGGGAGAAACTGTCCTATTTCATGGAGGGAACCTGGTGTTTCCGTGAGAGAATGTCCTATTTTGGGGGAGAAAAGTGGTATTTCTGGGAGAAACTATGACATATGTTGGAGAAAGCTGGTCTTTCTGGGAGTAAACATCATCTATCTGCGAGAAAGCTGGCATTCCTGGCGGAAACTGCAATGTGATGGGGAGAAAACTGGTATTCCTGCGTGAAAATGTCATCTCTTTTGGAGTAAATGTCATAGTTGCTGTGGAAAAGCATGATTTCTGGGAAAATGCCATCTACTTGAGGAGAACACAGGTATTTCTCAGAGGAAATCTCCTCTATTTTGGTGAAAGCTGGTATTTCTGGGAGAGAATGTCCTATTTCTGGGCAGAAAGCTGGTATTTCTGGGAGAAAAGGTCCCATATTTGGGAGCAAACTGGTCTATCTGGCCGCCAAGGCCATATTTCTGGGGAGAAAGCTGGTATCTCTGGGAGAACCTGTCCTAATCTTGGGGCGAGAACTGGTATTTCTAGAAGAAAATGTGCAATGTAGTGGAGAAAAGAGGTATTTGTGGGTGAAACTTGCCTCTTGTGAGGCAGAAATCTGGTCTTTGTGGGAGCAAATGTCCTGTTTTGGGGAGAATCCTGGTCTTTGTGGGAGAAAGTGTCCTGTTTTCATGGAGCACACTGGTCTTTGTGGGAGAAACTGTCCCCTTGTGGGGTAGAAAACTGTCATTCTACAAAAGAAGTCAAATCCTAAGAGAAAACTGGTCTTTGTGGGAGAAAATGTCCTATATTGGGGAGAAAACTGGTCTATCTGGCAAACAATGGCCTATTTCTGGGGAGAAAGCTGGTATTTTTAGGCCAAAGTATCATCTGTTTGGGAAAAAGCAGGAATTTCTGGAAGAAGATGTCATCGATTTGGGAAACAGCTGATATTTCTGGTGGAAAATGTCCTCTCTTTTGGGAGAAGGCTGGTCTTTCTGGGCAAAAAGAGGGTATTTCTGGAGGGAAATGTGTTCTTTGGAGTTGCAGTGTGGTATTTCTGTGAGAAAATGCAATCGACAGGAGAGAAAAGTGGTACTTGGGCAGAATCTCTCCGATGTTTGGCTGAAAAACGTCACCTGGAACAGCTGAAAGTCGTATGTTTTGGAGAACATGTCAGTTCTTCTGAAGACAAGTGCTATTTCTGGGAGACTCTGCCATCTTTGGTTGGAAAAGGTCCCACGTTGGAGAGAATGCTAGCATTTCTGGGAGAGAAGAGCATCTATGTTTGAAAAAGCAGGGAGTAGTGAGAGGAAAGGTGCTAGGGTTTGGGGTGAAAACAACACCTGGAGGGGATGAGCATGGTGTTTCTGGAAGACAAAGTCCAGTATTTCGGGGAGCAAAGTGGTCTTTCTGGGAGAAAATGTCCTGTTTTGGGGGATGAAAGTGGTATTTCTGGGAGAAAATGTCCAATTTCAGGGGAGAAAAGTGGAATTTGTGGGAGAAAATATCCTGTTTTGGGGAGAAAGCTGGTCTTTCTGGGAGAAAAGGCCCCATATTTGGAGAGAACTGGTCTATCTGGCCGCCAATGGGCATATTTCTGAGGAGAAAGCAGGTCTCTCTGGGTGAACGTGTCCTACTCTTGGGGCGAGAAATGGTATTTCTGGAAGAAAATGTGCAATGTAGTGGAGAAAAGAGGTATTTGTGGGTGAAACTTGCCTCTTTTGAGGCAGAAATCTGGTCTTTGTGGGGAAAATGTCCCATTTGGGGGGATAAAACTGGTATTTGTGGGAGAGACTGTCCTTACGTTGGGGGGCAAACTGGTATTTGTCGAAGAAAATGTCCTATTTCGGTGGAGAAAACTGGTATTTCTGGGAGAAACTGTCCTCCTATTGGGGCGAAAACTGGTATTTCTAGAAGAAAATGTCCAGTTCAGCGGAGAAAGGTGGTATTTGTAGGTGAAACTTGCCTCTTTTGAAGTAGGAAACTGGTATTTGTGGGCGAATCTGCCCTATTTTGAGGCTGAAATCTGGTATTTGTGGGAGCAACTTCCCTCTTTTGGTGGAGAAAAGAGGTATTTCTGGGAGAACACGTTCTGTGTTTGGGAGAAAACTGCCATTTCTGGAAGAGAATGTCCACTCTGGGGGGAGAAAGCTGGTCTTTCTGGGAGCAATGGTCCTGTTCTGGGGAGAATACTGGCATTTCTGGGAGAGACTGTCCTATTGTCACGGAGCAAAGTGGTATTTGTGGGAGAAACTGTCCCATTTTGGGGTAGAAAATTGTGATGCTACAACTAAGAATGTCAATGTTAAGAGAAAACTGATATTTCTGGGAGAAACTGTCCTATCTGGGGGAGAAAAGTGGTATTTCCGGGAGAAAATGTCCAGCATCTGGGAGAGAAGAGGTATTTCTGGGAGAAACTGTCCTATTTCATGGAGGGAACCTGGTGTTTCCGTGAGAGAATGTCCTATTTTGGGGGAGAAAAGTGGTATTTCTGGGAGAAACTATGACATATGTTGGAGAAAGCTGGTCTTTCTGGGAGTAAACATCATCTATCTGCGAGAAAGCTGGCATTCCTGGCGGAAACTGCAATGTGATGGGGAGAAAACTGGTATTCCTGCGTGAAAATGTCATCTCTTTTGGAGTAAATGTCATAGTTGCTGTGGAAAAGCATGATTTCTGGGAAAATGCCATCTACTTGAGGAGAACACAGGTATTTCTCAGAGGAAATCTCCTCTATTTTGGTGAAAGCTGGTATTTCTGGGAGAGAATGTCCTATTTCTGGGGAGAAAGCTGGTATTTCTGGGAGAAAAGGTCCCATATTTGGGAGCAAACTGGTCTATCTGGCCGCCAAGGCCATATTTCTGGGGAGAAAGCTGGTATCTCTGGGAGAACCTGTCCTAATCTTGGGGCGAGAACTGGTATTTCTAGAAGAAAATGTGCAATGTAGTGGAGAAAAGAGGTATTTGTGGGTGAAACTTGCCTCTTGTGAGGCAGAAATCTGGTCTTTGTGGGAGCAAATGTCCTGTTTTGGGGAGAACACTGGTCTTTGTGGGAGAAAGTGTCCTGTTTTCATGGAGCACACTGGTCTTTGTGGGAGAAAATGTCCCCTTGTGGGGTAGAAAACTGTCATTCTACAAAAGAAGTCAAATCCTAAGAGAAAACTGGTCTTTGTGGGAGAAAATGTCCTATATTGGGGAGAAAACTGGTCTATCTGGCAAACAATGGCCTATTTCTGGGGAGAAAGCTGGTATTTTTAGGCCAAAGTATCATCTGTTTGGGAAAAAGCAGGAATTTCTGGAAGAAGATGTCATCGATTTGGGAAACAGCTGATATTTCTGGTGGAAAATGTCCTCTCTTTTGGGAGAAGGCTGGTCTTTCTGGGCAAAAAGAGGGTATTTCTGGAGGGAAATGTGTTCTTTGGAGTTGCAGTGTGGTATTTCTGTGAGAAAATGCAATCGACAGGAGAGAAAAGTGGTACTTGGGCAGAATCTCTCCGATGTTTGGCTGAAAAACGTCACCTGGAACAGCTGAAAGTCGTATGTTTTGGAGAACATGTCAGTTCTTCTGAAGACAAGTGCTATTTCTGGGAGACTCTGCCATCTTTGGTTGGAAAAGGTCCCACGTTGGAGAGAATGCTAGCATTTCTGGGAGAGAAGAGCATCTATGTTTGAAAAAGCAGGGAGTAGTGAGAGGAAAGGTGCTAGGGTTTGGGGTGAAAACAACACCTGGAGGGGATGAGCATGGTGTTTCTGGAAGACAAAGTCCAGTATTTCGGGGAGCAAAGTGGTCTTTCTGGGAGAAAATGTCCTGTTTTGGGGGATGAAAGTGGTATTTCTGGGAGAAAATGTCCAATTTCAGGGGAGAAAAGTGGAATTTGTGGGAGAAAATATCCTGTTTTGGGGAGAAAGCTGGTCTTTCTGGGAGAAAAGGCCCCATATTTGGAGAGAACTGGTCTATCTGGCCGCCAATGGGCATATTTCTGAGGAGAAAGCAGGTCTCTCTGGGTGAACGTGTCCTACTCTTGGGGCGAGAAATGGTATTTCTGGAAGAAAATGTGCAATGTAGTGGAGAAAAGAGGTATTTGTGGGTGAAACTTGCCTCTTGTGAGGCAGAAATCTGGTCTTTGTGGGGAAAATGTCCCATTTGGGGGGATAAAACTGGTATTTGTGGGAGAGACTGTCCTTACGTTGGGGGGCAAACTGGTATTTGTCGAAGAAAATGTCCTATTTCGGTGGAGAAAACTGGTATTTCTGGGAGAAACTGTCCTCCTATTGGGGCGAAAACTGGTATTTCTAGAAGAAAATGTCCAGTTCAGCGGAGAAAGGTGGTATTTGTAGGTGAAACTTGCCTCTTTTGAAGTAGGAAACTGGTATTTGTGGGCGAATCTGCCCTATTTTGAGGCTGAAATCTGGTATTTGTGGGAGCAACTTCCCTCTTTTGGTGGAGAAAAGAGGTATTTCTGGGAGAACACGTTCTGTGTTTGGGAGAAAACTGCCATTTCTGGAAGAGAATGTCCACTCTGGGGGGAGAAAGCTGGTCTTTCTGGGAGCAATGGTCCTGTTCTGGGGAGAATACTGGCATTTCTGGGAGAGACTGTCCTATTGTCACGGAGCAAAGTGGTATTTGTGGGAGAAACTGTCCCATTTTGGGGTAGAAAATTGTGATGCTACAACTAAGAATGTCAATGTTAAGAGAAAACTGATATTTCTGGGAGAAACTGTCCTATCTGGGGGAGAAAAGTGGTATTTCCGGGAGAAAATGTCCAGCATCTGGGAGAGAAGAGGTATTTCTGGGAGAAACTGTCCTATTTCATGGAGGGAACCTGGTGTTTCCGTGAGAGAATGTCCTATTTTGGGGGAGAAAAGTGGTATTTCTGGGAGAAACTATGACATATGTTGGAGAAAGCTGGTCTTTCTGGGAGTAAACATCATCTATCTGCGAGAAAGCTGGCATTCCTGGCGGAAACTGCAATGTGATGGGGAGAAAACTGGTATTCCTGCGTGAAAATGTCATCTCTTTTGGAGTAAATGTCATAGTTGCTGTGGAAAAGCATGATTTCTGGGAAAATGCCATCTACTTGAGGAGAACACAGGTATTTCTCAGAGGAAATCTCCTCTATTTTGGTGAAAGCTGGTATTTCTGGGAGAGAATGTCCTATTTCTGGGGAGAAAGCTGGTATTTCTGGGAGAAAAGGTCCCATATTTGGGAGCAAACTGGTCTATCTGGCCGCCAAGGCCATATTTCTGGGGAGAAAGCTGGTATCTCTGGGAGAACCTGTCCTAATCTTGGGGCGAGAACTGGTATTTCTAGAAGAAAATGTGCAATGTAGTGGAGAAAAGAGGTATTTGTGGGTGAAACTTGCCTCTTGTGAGGCAGAAATCTGGTCTTTGTGGGAGCAAATGTCCTGTTTTGGGGAGAACACTGGTCTTTGTGGGAGAAAGTGTCCTGTTTTCATGGAGCACACTGGTCTTTGTGGGAGAAAATGTCCCCTTGTGGGGTAGAAAACTGTCATTCTACAAAAGAAGTCAAATCCTAAGAGAAAACTGGTCTTTGTGGGAGAAAATGTCCTATATTGGGGAGAAAACTGGTCTATCTGGCAAACAATGGCCTATTTCTGGGGAGAAAGCTGGTATTTTTAGGCCAAAGTATCATCTGTTTGGGAAAAAGCAGGAATTTCTGGAAGAAGATGTCATCGATTTGGGAAACAGCTGATATTTCTGGTGGAAAATGTCCTCTCTTTTGGGAGAAGGCTGGTCTTTCTGGGCAAAAAGAGGGTATTTCTGGAGGGAAATGTGTTCTTTGGAGTTGCAGTGTGGTATTTCTGGGAGAAAATGCAATCGACAGGAGAGAAAAGTGGTACTTGGGCAGAATCTCTCCGATGTTTGGCTGAAAAACGTCACCTGGAACAGCTGAAAGTCGTATGTTTTGGAGAACATGTCAGTTCTTCTGAAGACAAGTGCTATTTCTGGGAGAGTCTGCCATCTTTGGTTGGAAAAGGTCCCACGTTGGAGAGAATGCTAGCATTTCTGGGAGAGAAGAGCATCTATGTTTGAAAAAGCAGGGAGTAGTGAGAGGAAAGGTGCTAGGGTTTGGGGTGAAAACAACACCTGGAGGGGATGAGCATGGTGTTTCTGGAAGACAAAGTCCAGTATTTCGGGGAGCAAAGTGGTCTTTCTGGGAGAAAATGTCCTGTTTTGGGGGATGAAAGTGGTATTTCTGGGAGAAAATGTCCAATTTCAGGGGAGAAAAGTGGAATTTGTGGGAGAAAATATCCTGTTTTGGGGAGAAAGCTGGTCTTTCTGGGAGAAAAGGTCCCATATTTGGAGAGAACTGGTCTATCTGGCCGCCAATGGGCATATTTCTGAGGAGAAAGCTGGTCTCTCTGGGTGAACGTGTCCTACTCTTGGGGCGAGAAATGGTATTTCTGGAAGAAAATGTGCAATGTAGTGGAGAAAAGAGGTATTTGTGGGTGAAACTTGCCTCTTGTGAGGCAGAAATCTGGTCTTTGTGGGGAAAATGTCCCATTTGGGGGGATAAAACTGGTATTTGTGGGAGAGACTGTCCTTACGTTGGGGGGCAAACTGGTATTTGTCGAAGAAAATGTCCTATTTCGGTGGAGAAAACTGGTATTTCTGGGAGAAACTGTCCTCCTATTGGGGCGAAAACTGGTATTTCTAGAAGAAAATGTCCAGTTCAGCGGAGAAAGGTGGTATTTGTAGGTGAAACTTGCCTCTTTTGAAGTAGGAAACTGGTATTTGTGGGCGAATCTGCCCTATTTTGAGGCTGAAATCTGGTATTTGTGGGAGCAACTTCCCTCTTTTGGTGGAGAAAAGAGGTATTTCTGGGAGAACACGTTCTGTGTTTGGGAGAAAACTGCCATTTCTGGAAGAAAATGTCCACTCTGGGGGGAGAAAGCTGGTCTTTCTGGGAGCAATGGTCCTGTTCTGGGGAGAATACTGGCATTTCTGGGAGAGACTGTCCTATTGTCACGGAGCAAAGTGGTATTTGTGGGAGAAACTGTCCCATTTTGGGGTAGAAAATTGTGATGCTACAACTAAGAATGTCAATGTTAAGAGAAAACTGATATTTCTGGGAGAAACTGTCCTATCTGGGGGAGAAAAGTGGTATTTCCGGGAGAAAATGTCCAGCATCTGGGAGAGAAGAGGTATTTCTGGGAGAAACTGTCCTATTTCATGGAGGGAACCTGGTGTTTCCGTGAGAGAATGTCCTATTTTGGGGGAGAAAAGTGGTATTTCTGGGAGAAACTATGACATATGTTGGAGAAAGCTGGTCTTTCTGGGAGTAAACATCATCTATCTGCGAGAAAGCTGGCATTCCTGGCGGAAACTGCAATGTGATGGGGAGAAAACTGGTATTCCTGCGTGAAAATGTCATCTCTTTTGGAGTAAATGTCATAGTTGCTGTGGAAAAGCATGATTTCTGGGAAAATGCCATCTACTTGAGGAGAACACAGGTATTTCTCAGAGGAAATCTCCTCTATTTTGGTGAAAGCTGGTATTTCTGGGAGAGAATGTCCTATTTCTGGGGAGAAAGCTGGTATTTCTGGGAGAAAAGGTCCCATATTTGGGAGCAAACTGGTCTATCTGGCCGCCAAGGCCATATTTCTGGGGAGAAAGCTGGTATCTCTGGGAGAACCTGTCCTAATCTTGGGGCGAGAACTGGTATTTCTGGAAGAAAATGTGCAATGTAGTGGAGAAAAGAGGTATTTGTGGGTGAAACTTGCCTCTTCTGAGGCAGAAATCTGGTCTTTGTGGGAGCAAATGTCCTGTTTTGGGGAGAATCCTGGTATTTGTGGGAGAAAGTGTCCTGTTTTCATGGAGCACACTGGTCTTTCTGGGAGAAAATGTCCCCTTGTGGGGTAGAAAACTGTCATTCTACAAAAGAAGTCAAATCCTAAGAGAAAACTGGTCTTTGTGGGAGAAAATGTCCTATATTGGGGAGAAAACTGGTCTATCTGGCAAACAATGGCCTATTTCTGGGGAGAAAGCTGGTATTTTTAGGCCAAAATATCATCTGTTTGGGAAAAAGCAGGAATTTCTGGAAGAAGATGTCATCGATTTGGGAAACAGCTGATATTTCTGGTGGAAAATGTCCTCTCTTTTGGGAGAAGGCTGGTCTTTCTGGGCAAAAAGAGGGTATTTCTGGAGGGAAATGTATTCTTTGGAGTTGCAGTGTGGTATTTCTGTGAGAAAATGCAATCGACAGGAGAGAAAAGTGGTACTTGGGCAGAATCTCTCCGATGTTTGGCTGAAAAACGTCACCTGGAACAGCTGAAAGTCGTATGTTTTGGAGAACATGTCAGTTCTTCTGAAGACAAGTGCTATTTCTGGGAGAGTCTGCCATCTTTGGTTGGAAAAGGTCCCACGTTGGAGAGAATGCTAGCATTTCTGGGAGAGAAGAGCATCTATGTTTGAAAAAGCAGGGAGTAGTGAGAGGAAAGGTGCTAGGGTTTGGGGTGAAAACAACCTCTGGAGGGGATGAGCATGGTGTTTCTGGAAGACAAAGTCCTGTCTTTCGGGGAGCAAAGTGGTCTTTCTGGGAGAAAATGTCCTGTTTTGGGGGATGAAAGTGGTATTTCTGGGAGAAAATGTCCTATTTCAGGGGAGAAAAGTGGAATTTGTGGGAAAAAATATCCTGTTTTGGGGAGAAAGCTGGTCTTTCTGGGAGAAAAGGTCCCATATTTGGAGAGAACTGGTCTATCTGGCCGCCAAGGCCATATTTCTGAGGAGAAAGCTGGTCTCTCTGGGTGAACGTGTCCTACTCTTGGGGCGAGAAATGGTATTTCTGGAAGAAAATGTGCAATGTAGTGGAGAAAAGAGGTATTTGTGGGTGAAACTTGCCTCTTTTGAGGCAGAAATCTGGTCTTTGTGGGGAAAATGTCCCATTTGGGGGGATAAAACTGGTATTTGTGGGAGAGACTGTCCTTACGTTGGGGGGCAAACTGGTATTTGTCGAAGAAAATGTCCTATTTCGGTGGAGAAAACTGGTATTTCTGGGAGAAACTGTCCTCCTATTGGGGCGAAAACTGGTATTTCTAGAAGAAAATGTCCAGTTCAGCGGAGAAAGGTGGTATTTGTAGGTGAAACTTGCCTCTTTTGAAGTAGGAAACTGGTATTTGTGGGCGAATCTGCCCTATTTTGAGGCTGAAATCTGGTATTTGTGGGAGCAACTTCCCTCTTTTGGTGGAGAAAAGAGGTATTTCTGGGAGAACACGTTCTGTGTTTGGGAGAAAACTGCCATTTCTGGAAGAGAATGTCCACTCTGGGGGGAGAAAGCTGGTCTTTCTGGGAGCAATGGTCCTGTTCTGGGGAGAATACTGGCATTTCTGGGAGAGACTGTCCTATTGTCACGGAGCAAAGTGGTATTTGTGGGAGAAACTGTCCCATTTTGGGGTAGAAAATTGTGATGCTACAACTAAGAATGTCAATGTTAAGAGAAAACTGATATTTCTGGGAGAAACTGTCGTATCTGGGGGAGAAAAGTGGTATTTCCGGGAGAAAATGTCCAGCATCTGGGAGAGAAGAGGTATTTCTGGGAGAAACTGTCCTATTTCATGGAGGGAACCTGGTGTTTCCGTGAGAGAATGTCCTATTTTGGGGGAGAAAAGTGGTATTTCTGGGAGAAACTATGACATATTTTGGAGAAAGCTGGTCTTTCTGGGAGTAAACATCATCTATCTGCGAGAAAGCTGGCATTCCTGGCGGAAACTGCAATGTGATTGGGAGAAAACTGGTATTCCTGCGTGAAAATGTCATCTCTTTTGGAGTAAATGTCATAGTTGCTGTGGAAAAGCATGATTTCTGGGAAAATGCCATCTACTTGAGGAGAACACAGGTATTTCTCAGAGGAAATCTCCTCTATTTTGGTGAAAGCTGGTATTTCTGGGAGAGAATGTCCTATTTCTGGGGAGAAAGCTGGTATTTCTGGGAGAAAAGGTCCCATATTTGGGAGCAAACTGGTCTATCTGGCCGCCAAGGCCATATTTCTGGGGAGAAAGCTGGTATCTCTGGGAGAACCTGTCCTAATCTTGGGGCGAGAACTGGTATTTCTAGAAGAAAATGTGCAATGTAGTGGAGAAAAGAGGTATTTGTGGGTGAAACTTGCCTCTTGTGAGGCAGAAATCTGGTCTTTGTGGGAGAAAATGTCCTGTTTTGGGGAGAATCCTGGTATTTGTGGGAGAAAGTGTCCTGTTTTCATGGAGCACACTGGTCTTTGTGGGAGAAACTGTCCCCTTGTGGGGTAGAAAACTGTCGTTCTACAAAAGAAGTCAAATCCTAAGAGAAAACTGGTCTTTGTGGGAGAAAATGTCCTATATTGGGGAGAAAACTGGTCTATCTGGCAAACAATGGCCTATTTCTGGGGAGAAAGCTGGTATTTTTAGGCCAAAATATCATCTGTTTGGGAAAAAGCAGGAATTTCTGGAAGAAGATGTCATCGATTTGGGAAACAGCTGATATTTCTGGTGGAAAATGTCCTCTCTTTTGGGAGAAGGCTGGTCTTTCTGGGCAAAAAGAGGGTATTTCTGGAGGGAAATGTGTTCTTTGGAGTTGCAGTGTGGTATTTCTGGGAGAAAATGCAATCGACAGGAGAGAAAAGTGGTACTTGGGCAGAGTCTCTCCGATGTTTGGCTGAAAAACGTCACCTGGAACAGCTGAAAGTCGTATGTTTTGGAGAACATGTCAGTTCTTCTGAAGACAAGTGCTATTTCTGGGAGAGTCTGCCATCTTTGGTTGGAAAAGGTCCCACGTTGGAGAGAATGCTAGCATTTCTGGGAGAGAAGAGCATCTATGTTTGAAAAAGCAGGGAGTAGTGAGAGGAAAGGTGCTAGGGTTTGGGGTGAAAACAACACCTGGAGGGGATGAGCATGGTGTTTCTGGAAGACAAAGTCCAGTATTTCGGGGAGCAAAGTGGTCTTTCTGGGAGAAAATGTCCTGTTTTGGGGGATGAAAGTGGTATTTCTGGGAGAAAATGTCCTATTTCAGGGGAGAAAAGTGGAATTTGTGGGAGAAAATATCCTGTTTTGGGGAGAAAGCTGGTCTTTCTGGGAGAAAAGGCCCCATATTTGGAGAGAACTGGTCTATCTGGCCGCCAAGGCCATATTTCTGAGGAGAAAGCTGGTCTCTCTGGGTGAACGTGTCCTACTCTTGGGGCGAGAAATGGTATTTCTGGAAGAAAATGTGCAATGTAGTGGAGAAAAGAGGTATTTGTGGGTGAAACTTGCCTCTTTTGAGGCAGAAATCTGGTCTTTGTGGGGAAAATGTCCCATTTGGGGGGATAAAACTGGTATTTGTGGGAGAGACTGTCCTTACGTTGGGGGGCAAACTGGTATTTGTCGAAGAAAATGTCCTATTTCGGTGGAGAAAACTGGTATTTCTGGGAGAAACTGTCCTCCTATTGGGGCGAAAACTGGTATTTCTAGAAGAAAACGTCCAGTTCAGCGGAGAAAGGTGGTATTTGTAGGTGAAACTTGCCTCTTTTGAAGTAGGAAACTGGTATTTGTGGGCGAATCTGCCCTATTTTGAGGCTGAAATCTGGTATTTGTGGGAGCAACTTCCCTCTTTTGGTGGAGAAAAGAGGTATTTCTGGGAGAACACGTTCTGTGTTTGGGAGAAAACTGCCATTTCTGGAAGAAAATGTCCACTCTGGGGGGAGAAAGCTGGTCTTTCTGGGAGCAATGGTCCTGTTCTGGGGAGAATACTGGCATTTCTGGGAGAGACTGTCCTATTGTCACGGAGCAAAGTGGTATTTGTGGGAGAAACTGTCCCATTTTGGGGTAGAAAATTGTGATGCTACAACTAAGAATGTCAATGTTAAGAGAAAACTGATATTTCTGGGAGAAACTGTCCTATCTGGGGGAGAAAAGTGGTATTTCCGGGAGAAAATGTCCAGCATCTGGGAGAGAAGAGGTATTTCTGGGAGAAACTGTCCTATTTCATGGAGGGAACCTGGTGTTTCCGTGAGAGAATGTCCTATTTTGGGGGAGAAAAGTGGTATTTCTGGGAGAAACTATGACATATGTTGGAGAAAGCTGGTCTTTCTGGGAGTAAACATCATCTATCTGCGAGAAAGCTGGCATTCCTGGCGGAAACTGCAATGTGATTGGGAGAAAACTGGTATTCCTGCGTGAAAATGTCATCTCTTTTGGAGTAAATGTCATAGTTGCTGTGGAAAAGCATGATTTCTGGGAAAATGCCATCTACTTGAGGAGAACACAGGTATTTCTCAGAGGAAATCTCCTCTATTTTGGTGAAAGCTGGTATTTCTGGGAGAGAATGTCCTATTTCTGGGGAGAAAGCTGGTATTTCTGGGAGAAAAGGTCCCATATTTGGGAGAAAACTGGTCTATCTGGCCGCCAAGGCCATATTTCTGGGGAGAAAGCTGGTATCTCTGGGAGAACCTGGCCTAATCTTGGGGCGAGAAGTGGTATTTCTAGAAGAAAATGTGCAATGTAGTGGAGAAAAGAGGTATTTGTGGGTGAAACTTGCCTCTTCTGAGGCAGAAATCTGGTATCTGTGGGAGAAAGTGTCCTGTTTTCATGGAGCACACTGGTCTTTGTGGGAGAAAATGTCCCCTTGTGGGGTAGAAAACTGTCATTCTACAAAAGAAGTCAAATCCTAAGAGAAAACTGGTCTTTGTGGGAGAAAATGTCCTATATTGGGGAGAAAACTGGTCTATCTGGCAAACAATGGCCTATTTCTGGGGAGAAAGCTGGTATTTTTAGGCCAAAATATCATCTGTTTGGGAAAAAAAAAGCAGGAATTTCTGGAAGAAGATGTCATCGATTTGGGAAACAGCTGATATTTCTGGTGGAAAATGTCCTCTCTTTTGGGAGAAGGCTGGTCTTTCTGGGCAAAAATAGGGTATTTCTGGAGGGAAATGTGTTCTTTGGAGTTGCAGTGTGGTATTTCTGGGAGAAAATGCAATCGTCAGGAGAGAAAAGTGGTACTTGGGCAGAATCTCTCCGATGTTTGGCTGAAAAACGTCACCTGGAACAGCTGAAAGTCGTATGTTTTGGAGAACATGTCAGTTCTTCTGAAGACAAGTGCTATTTCTGGGAGACTCTGCCATCTTTGGTTGGAAAAGGTCCCACGTTGGAGAGAATGCTAGCATTTCTGGGAGAGAAGAGCATCTATGTTTGAAAAAGCAGGGAGTAGTGAGAGGAAAGGTGCTAGGGTTTGGGGTGAAAACAACACCTGGAGGGGATGAGCATGGTGTTTCTGGAAGACAAAGTCCAGTATTTCGGGGAGCAAAGTGGTCTTTCTGGGAGAAAATGTCCTGTTTTGGGGGATGAAAGTGGTATTTCTGGGAGAAAATGTCCTATTTCAGGGGAGAAAAGTGGAATTTGTGGGAGAAAATATCCTGTTTTGGGGAGAAAGCTGGTCTTTCTGGGAGAAAAGGCCCCATATTTGGAGAGAACTGGTCTATCTGGCCGCCAAGGCCATATTTCTGAGGAGAAAGCTGGTCTCTCTGGGTGAACGTGTCCTACTCTTGGGGCGAGAAATGGTATTTCTGGAAGAAAATGTGCAATGTAGTGGAGAAAAGAGGTATTTGTGGGTGAAACTTGCCTCTTGTGAGGCAGAAATCTGGTCTTTGTGGGGAAAATGTCCCATTTGGGGGGATAAAACTGGTATTTGTGGGAGAGACTGTCCTTACGTTGGGGGGCAAACTGGTATTTGTCGAAGAAAATGTCCTATTTCGGTGGAGAAAACTGGTATTTCTGGGAGAAAGTGTCCTCCTATTGGGGCGAAAACTGGTATTTCTAGAAGAAAATGTCCAGTTCAGCGGAGAAAGGTGGTATTTGTAGGTGAAACTTGCCTCTTTTGAAGTAGGAAACTGGTATTTGTGGGCGAATCTGCCCTATTTTGAGGCTGAAATCTGGTATTTGTGGGAGCAACTTCCCTCTTTTGGTGGAGAAAAGAGGTATTTCTGGGAGAACACGTTCTGTGTTTGGGAGAAAACTGCCATTTCTGGAAGAAAATGTCCACTCTGGGGGGAGAAAGCTGGTCTTTCTGGGAGCAATGGTCCTGTTCTGGGGAGAATACTGGCATTTCTGGGAGAGACTGTCCTATTGTCACGGAGCAAAGTGGTATTTGTGGGAGAAACTGTCCCATTTTGGGGTAGAAAATTGTGATGCTACAACTAAGAATGTCAATGTTAAGAGAAAACTGATATTTCTGGGAGAAACTGTCCTATCTGGGGGAGAAAAGTGGTATTTCCGGGAGAAAATGTCCAGCATCTGGGAGAGAAGAGGTATTTCTGGGAGAAACTGTCCTATTTCATGGAGGGAACCTGGTGTTTCCGTGAGAGAATGTCCTATTTTGGGGGAGAAAAGTGGTATTTCTGGGAGAAACTATGACATATGTTGGAGAAAGCTGGTCTTTCTGGGAGTAAACATCATCTATCTGCGAGAAAGCTGGCATTCCTGGCGGAAACTGCAATGTGATGGGGAGAAAACTGGTATTCCTGCGTGAAAATGTCATCTCTTTTGGAGTAAATGTCATAGTTGCTGTGGAAAAGCATGATTTCTGGGAAAATGCCATCTACTTGAGGAGAACACAGGTATTTCTCAGAGGAAATCTCCTCTATTTTGGTGAAAGCTGGTATTTCTGGGAGAGAATGTCCTATTTCTGGGGAGAAAGCTGGTATTTCTGGGAGAAAAGGTCCCATATTTGGGAGCAAACTGGTCTATCTGGCCGCCAAGGCCATATTTCTGGGGAGAAAGCTGGTATCTCTGGGAGAACCTGTCCTAATCTTGGGGCGAGAACTGGTATTTCTGGAAGAAAATGTGCAATGTAGTGGAGAAAAGAGGTATTTGTGGGTGAAACTTGCCTCTTCTGAGGCAGAAATCTGGTCTTTGTGGGAGCAAATGTCCTGTTTTGGGGAGAATCCTGGTATTTGTGGGAGAAAGTGTCCTGTTTTCATGGAGCACACTGGTCTTTCTGGGAGAAAATGTCCCCTTGTGGGGTAGAAAACTGTCATTCTACAAAAGAAGTCAAATCCTAAGAGAAAACTGGTCTTTGTGGGAGAAAATGTCCTATATTGGGGAGAAAACTGGTCTATCTGGCAAACAATGGCCTATTTCTGGGGAGAAAGCTGGTATTTTTAGGCCAAAATATCATCTGTTTGGGAAAAAGCAGGAATTTCTGGAAGAAGATGTCATCGATTTGGGAAACAGCTGATATTTCTGGTGGAAAATGTCCTCTCTTTTGGGAGAAGGCTGGTCTTTCTGGGCAAAAAGAGGGTATTTCTGGAGGGAAATGTATTCTTTGGAGTTGCAGTGTGGTATTTCTGTGAGAAAATGCAATCGACAGGAGAGAAAAGTGGTACTTGGGCAGAATCTCTCCGATGTTTGGCTGAAAAACGTCACCTGGAACAGCTGAAAGTCGTATGTTTTGGAGAACATGTCAGTTCTTCTGAAGACAAGTGCTATTTCTGGGAGAGTCTGCCATCTTTGGTTGGAAAAGGTCCCACGTTGGAGAGAATGCTAGCATTTCTGGGAGAGAAGAGCATCTATGTTTGAAAAAGCAGGGAGTAGTGAGAGGAAAGGTGCTAGGGTTTGGGGTGAAAACAACCTCTGGAGGGGATGAGCATGGTGTTTCTGGAAGACAAAGTCCTGTCTTTCGGGGAGCAAAGTGGTCTTTCTGGGAGAAAATGTCCTGTTTTGGGGGATGAAAGTGGTATTTCTGGGAGAAAATGTCCTATTTCAGGGGAGAAAAGTGGAATTTGTGGGAAAAAATATCCTGTTTTGGGGAGAAAGCTGGTCTTTCTGGGAGAAAAGGTCCCATATTTGGAGAGAACTGGTCTATCTGGCCGCCAAGGCCATATTTCTGAGGAGAAAGCTGGTCTCTCTGGGTGAACGTGTCCTACTCTTGGGGCGAGAAATGGTATTTCTGGAAGAAAATGTGCAATGTAGTGGAGAAAAGAGGTATTTGTGGGTGAAACTTGCCTCTTTTGAGGCAGAAATCTGGTCTTTGTGGGGAAAATGTCCCATTTGGGGGGATAAAACTGGTATTTGTGGGAGAGACTGTCCTTACGTTGGGGGGCAAACTGGTATTTGTCGAAGAAAATGTCCTATTTCGGTGGAGAAAACTGGTATTTCTGGGAGAAACTGTCCTCCTATTGGGGCGAAAACTGGTATTTCTAGAAGAAAATGTCCAGTTCAGCGGAGAAAGGTGGTATTTGTAGGTGAAACTTGCCTCTTTTGAAGTAGGAAACTGGTATTTGTGGGCGAATCTGCCCTATTTTGAGGCTGAAATCTGGTATTTGTGGGAGCAACTTCCCTCTTTTGGTGGAGAAAAGAGGTATTTCTGGGAGAACACGTTCTGTGTTTGGGAGAAAACTGCCATTTCTGGAAGAGAATGTCCACTCTGGGGGGAGAAAGCTGGTCTTTCTGGGAGCAATGGTCCTGTTCTGGGGAGAATACTGGCATTTCTGGGAGAGACTGTCCTATTGTCACGGAGCAAAGTGGTATTTGTGGGAGAAACTGTCCCATTTTGGGGTAGAAAATTGTGATGCTACAACTAAGAATGTCAATGTTAAGAGAAAACTGATATTTCTGGGAGAAACTGTCGTATCTGGGGGAGAAAAGTGGTATTTCCGGGAGAAAATGTCCAGCATCTGGGAGAGAAGAGGTATTTCTGGGAGAAACTGTCCTATTTCATGGAGGGAACCTGGTGTTTCCGTGAGAGAATGTCCTATTTTGGGGGAGAAAAGTGGTATTTCTGGGAGAAACTATGACATATTTTGGAGAAAGCTGGTCTTTCTGGGAGTAAACATCATCTATCTGCGAGAAAGCTGGCATTCCTGGCGGAAACTGCAATGTGATTGGGAGAAAACTGGTATTCCTGCGTGAAAATGTCATCTCTTTTGGAGTAAATGTCATAGTTGCTGTGGAAAAGCATGATTTCTGGGAAAATGCCATCTACTTGAGGAGAACACAGGTATTTCTCAGAGGAAATCTCCTCTATTTTGGTGAAAGCTGGTATTTCTGGGAGAGAATGTCCTATTTCTGGGGAGAAAGCTGGTATTTCTGGGAGAAAAGGTCCCATATTTGGGAGCAAACTGGTCTATCTGGCCGCCAAGGCCATATTTCTGGGGAGAAAGCTGGTATCTCTGGGAGAACCTGTCCTAATCTTGGGGCGAGAACTGGTATTTCTAGAAGAAAATGTGCAATGTAGTGGAGAAAAGAGGTATTTGTGGGTGAAACTTGCCTCTTGTGAGGCAGAAATCTGGTCTTTGTGGGAGAAAATGTCCTGTTTTGGGGAGAATCCTGGTATTTGTGGGAGAAAGTGTCCTGTTTTCATGGAGCACACTGGTCTTTGTGGGAGAAACTGTCCCCTTGTGGGGTAGAAAACTGTCGTTCTACAAAAGAAGTCAAATCCTAAGAGAAAACTGGTCTTTGTGGGAGAAAATGTCCTATATTGGGGAGAAAACTGGTCTATCTGGCAAACAATGGCCTATTTCTGGGGAGAAAGCTGGTATTTTTAGGCCAAAATATCATCTGTTTGGGAAAAAGCAGGAATTTCTGGAAGAAGATGTCATCGATTTGGGAAACAGCTGATATTTCTGGTGGAAAATGTCCTCTCTTTTGGGAGAAGGCTGGTCTTTCTGGGCAAAAAGAGGGTATTTCTGGAGGGAAATGTGTTCTTTGGAGTTGCAGTGTGGTATTTCTGGGAGAAAATGCAATCGACAGGAGAGAAAAGTGGTACTTGGGCAGAGTCTCTCCGATGTTTGGCTGAAAAACGTCACCTGGAACAGCTGAAAGTCGTATGTTTTGGAGAACATGTCAGTTCTTCTGAAGACAAGTGCTATTTCTGGGAGAGTCTGCCATCTTTGGTTGGAAAAGGTCCCACGTTGGAGAGAATGCTAGCATTTCTGGGAGAGAAGAGCATCTATGTTTGAAAAAGCAGGGAGTAGTGAGAGGAAAGGTGCTAGGGTTTGGGGTGAAAACAACACCTGGAGGGGATGAGCATGGTGTTTCTGGAAGACAAAGTCCAGTATTTCGGGGAGCAAAGTGGTCTTTCTGGGAGAAAATGTCCTGTTTTGGGGGATGAAAGTGGTATTTCTGGGAGAAAATGTCCTATTTCAGGGGAGAAAAGTGGAATTTGTGGGAGAAAATATCCTGTTTTGGGGAGAAAGCTGGTCTTTCTGGGAGAAAAGGCCCCATATTTGGAGAGAACTGGTCTATCTGGCCGCCAAGGCCATATTTCTGAGGAGAAAGCTGGTCTCTCTGGGTGAACGTGTCCTACTCTTGGGGCGAGAAATGGTATTTCTGGAAGAAAATGTGCAATGTAGTGGAGAAAAGAGGTATTTGTGGGTGAAACTTGCCTCTTTTGAGGCAGAAATCTGGTCTTTGTGGGGAAAATGTCCCATTTGGGGGGATAAAACTGGTATTTGTGGGAGAGACTGTCCTTACGTTGGGGGGCAAACTGGTATTTGTCGAAGAAAATGTCCTATTTCGGTGGAGAAAACTGGTATTTCTGGGAGAAACTGTCCTCCTATTGGGGCGAAAACTGGTATTTCTAGAAGAAAACGTCCAGTTCAGCGGAGAAAGGTGGTATTTGTAGGTGAAACTTGCCTCTTTTGAAGTAGGAAACTGGTATTTGTGGGCGAATCTGCCCTATTTTGAGGCTGAAATCTGGTATTTGTGGGAGCAACTTCCCTCTTTTGGTGGAGAAAAGAGGTATTTCTGGGAGAACACGTTCTGTGTTTGGGAGAAAACTGCCATTTCTGGAAGAAAATGTCCACTCTGGGGGGAGAAAGCTGGTCTTTCTGGGAGCAATGGTCCTGTTCTGGGGAGAATACTGGCATTTCTGGGAGAGACTGTCCTATTGTCACGGAGCAAAGTGGTATTTGTGGGAGAAACTGTCCCATTTTGGGGTAGAAAATTGTGATGCTACAACTAAGAATGTCAATGTTAAGAGAAAACTGATATTTCTGGGAGAAACTGTCCTATCTGGGGGAGAAAAGTGGTATTTCCGGGAGAAAATGTCCAGCATCTGGGAGAGAAGAGGTATTTCTGGGAGAAACTGTCCTATTTCATGGAGGGAACCTGGTGTTTCCGTGAGAGAATGTCCTATTTTGGGGGAGAAAAGTGGTATTTCTGGGAGAAACTATGACATATGTTGGAGAAAGCTGGTCTTTCTGGGAGTAAACATCATCTATCTGCGAGAAAGCTGGCATTCCTGGCGGAAACTGCAATGTGATGGGGAGAAAACTGGTATTCCTGCGTGAAAATGTCATCTCTTTTGGAGTAAATGTCATAGTTGCTGTGGAAAAGCATGATTTCTGGGAAAATGCCATCTACTTGAGGAGAACACAGGTATTTCTCAGAGGAAATCTCCTCTATTTTGGTGAAAGCTGGTATTTCTGGGAGAGAATGTCCTATTTCTGGGCAGAAAGCTGGTATTTCTGGGAGAAAAGGTCCCATATTTGGGAGCAAACTGGTCTATCTGGCCGCCAAGGCCATATTTCTGGGGAGAAAGCTGGTATCTCTGGGAGAACCTGGCCTAATCTTGGGGCGAGAAGTGGTATTTCTAGAAGAAAATGTGCAATGTAGTGGAGAAAAGAGGTATTTGTGGGTGAAACTTGCCTCTTGTGAGGCAGAAATCTGGTCTTTGTGGGAGCAAATGTCCTGTTTGGGGGAGAATCCTGGTATTTGTGGGAGAAAGTGTCCTGTTTTCATGGAGCACACTGGTCTTTGTGGGAGAAAATGTCCCCTTGTGGGGTAGAAAACTGTCATTCTACAAAAGAAGTCAAATCCTAAGAGAAAACTGGTCTTTGTGGGAGAAAATGTCCTATATTGGGGAGAAAACTGGTCTATCTGGCAAACAATGGCCTATTTCTGGGGAGAAAGCTGGTATTTTTAGGCCAAAATATCATCTGTTTGGGAAAAAGCAGGAATTTCTGGAAGAAGATGTCATCGATTTGGGAAACAGCTGATATTTCTGGTGGAAAATGTCCTCTCTTTTGGGAGAAGGCTGGTCTTTCTGGGCAAAAAGAGGGTATTTCTGGAGGGAAATGTGTTCTTTGGAGTTGCAGTGTGGTATTTCTGTGAGAAAATGCAATCGACAGGAGAGAAAAGTGGTACTTGGGCAGAATCTCTCCGATGTTTGGCTGAAAAACGTCACCTGGAACAGCTGAAAGTCGTATGTTTTGGAGAACATGTCAGTTCTTCTGAAGACAAGTGCTATTTCTGGGAGAGTCTGCCATCTTTGGTTGGAAAAGGTCCCACGTTGGAGAGAATGCTAGCATTTCTGGGAGAGAAGAGCATCTATGTTTGAAAAAGCAGGGAGTAGTGAGAGGAAAGGTGCTAGGGTTTGGGGTGAAAACAACACCTGGAGGGGATGAGCATGGTGTTTCTGGAAGACAAAGTCCTGTATTTCAGGGAGCAAAGTGGTCTTTCTGGGAGAAAATGTCCTGTTTTGGGGGATGAAAGTGGTATTTCTGGGAGAAAATGTCCTATTTCAGGGGAGAAAAGTGGAATTTGTGGGAGAAAATATCCTGTTTTGGGGAGAAAGCTGGTCTTTCTGGGAGAAAAGGTCCCATATTTGGAGAGAACTGGTCTATCTGGCCGCCAAGGCCATATTTCTGAGGAGAAAGCTGGTCTCTCTGGGTGAACGTGTCCTACTCTTGGGGCGAGAAATGGTATTTCTGGAAGAAAATGTGCAATGTAGTGGAGAAAAGAGGTATTTGTGGGTGAAACTTGCCTCTTGTGAGGCAGAAATCTGGTCTTTGTGGGGAAAATGTCCCATTTGGGGGGATAAAACTGGTATTTGTGGGAGAGACTGTCCTTACGTTGGGGGGCAAACTGGTATTTGTCGAAGAAAATGTCCTATTTCGGTGGAGAAAACTGGTATTTCTGGGAGAAACTGTCCTCCTATTGGGGCGAAAACTGGTATTTCTAGAAGAAAATGTCCAGTTCAGCGGAGAAAGGTGGTATTTGTAGGTGAAACTTGCCTCTTTTGAAGTAGGAAACTGGTATTTGTGGGCGAATCTGCCCTATTTTGAGGCTGAAATCTGGTATTTGTGGGAGCAACTTCCCTCTTTTGGTGGAGAAAAGAGGTATTTCTGGGAGAACACGTTCTGTGTTTGGGAGAAAACTGCCATTTCTGGAAGAAAATGTCCACTCTGGGGGGAGAAAGCTGGTCTTTCTGGGAGCAATGGTCCTGTTCTGGGGAGAATACTGGCATTTCTGGGAGAGACTGTCCTATTGTCACGGAGCAAAGTGGTATTTGTGGGAGAAACTGTCCCATTTTGGGGTAGAAAATTGTGATGCTACAACTAAGAATGTCAATGTTAAGAGAAAACTGATATTTCTGGGAGAAACTGTCCTATCTGGGGGAGAAAAGTGGTATTTCCGGGAGAAAATGTCCAGCATCTGGGAGAGAAGAGGTATTTCTGGGAGAAACTGTCCTATTTCATGGAGGGAACCTGGTGTTTCCGTGAGAGAATGTCCTATTTTGGGGGAGAAAAGTGGTATTTCTGGGAGAAACTATGACATATGTTGGAGAAAGCTGGTCTTTCTGGGAGTAAACATCATCTATCTGCGAGAAAGCTGGCATTCCTGGCGGAAACTGCAATGTGATTGGGAGAAAACTGGTATTCCTGCGTGAAAATGTCATCTCTTTTGGAGTAAATGTCATAGTTGCTGTGGAAAAGCATGATTTCTGGGAAAATGCCATCTACTTGAGGAGAACACAGGTATTTCTCAGAGGAAATCTCCTCTATTTTGGTGAAAGCTGGTATTTCTGGGAGAGAATGTCCTATTTCTGGGGAGAAAGCTGGTATTTCTGGGAGAAAAGGTCCCATATTTGGGAGAAAACTGGTCTATCTGGCCGCCAAGGCCATATTTCTGGGGAGAAAGCTGGTATCTCTGGGAGAACCTGGCCTAATCTTGGGGCGAGAAGTGGTATTTCTAGAAGAAAATGTGCAATGTAGTGGAGAAAAGAGGTATTTGTGGGTGAAACTTGCCTCTTCTGAGGCAGAAATCTGGTATCTGTGGGAGAAAGTGTCCTGTTTTCATGGAGCACACTGGTCTTTGTGGGAGAAAATGTCCCCTTGTGGGGTAGAAAACTGTCATTCTACAAAAGAAGTCAAATCCTAAGAGAAAACTGGTCTTTGTGGGAGAAAATGTCCTATATTGGGGAGAAAACTGGTCTATCTGGCAAACAATGGCCTATTTCTGGGGAGAAAGCTGGTATTTTTAGGCCAAAATATCATCTGTTTGGGAAAAAAAAAGCAGGAATTTCTGGAAGAAGATGTCATCGATTTGGGAAACAGCTGATATTTCTGGTGGAAAATGTCCTCTCTTTTGGGAGAAGGCTGGTCTTTCTGGGCAAAAATAGGGTATTTCTGGAGGGAAATGTGTTCTTTGGAGTTGCAGTGTGGTATTTCTGGGAGAAAATGCAATCGTCAGGAGAGAAAAGTGGTACTTGGGCAGAATCTCTCCGATGTTTGGCTGAAAAACGTCACCTGGAACAGCTGAAAGTCGTATGTTTTGGAGAACATGTCAGTTCTTCTGAAGACAAGTGCTATTTCTGGGAGACTCTGCCATCTTTGGTTGGAAAAGGTCCCACGTTGGAGAGAATGCTAGCATTTCTGGGAGAGAAGAGCATCTATGTTTGAAAAAGCAGGGAGTAGTGAGAGGAAAGGTGCTAGGGTTTGGGGTGAAAACAACACCTGGAGGGGATGAGCATGGTGTTTCTGGAAGACAAAGTCCAGTATTTCGGGGAGCAAAGTGGTCTTTCTGGGAGAAAATGTCCTGTTTTGGGGGATGAAAGTGGTATTTCTGGGAGAAAATGTCCTATTTCAGGGGAGAAAAGTGGAATTTGTGGGAGAAAATATCCTGTTTTGGGGAGAAAGCTGGTCTTTCTGGGAGAAAAGGCCCCATATTTGGAGAGAACTGGTCTATCTGGCCGCCAAGGCCATATTTCTGAGGAGAAAGCTGGTCTCTCTGGGTGAACGTGTCCTACTCTTGGGGCGAGAAATGGTATTTCTGGAAGAAAATGTGCAATGTAGTGGAGAAAAGAGGTATTTGTGGGTGAAACTTGCCTCTTGTGAGGCAGAAATCTGGTCTTTGTGGGGAAAATGTCCCATTTGGGGGGATAAAACTGGTATTTGTGGGAGAGACTGTCCTTACGTTGGGGGGCAAACTGGTATTTGTCGAAGAAAATGTCCTATTTCGGTGGAGAAAACTGGTATTTCTGGGAGAAAGTGTCCTCCTATTGGGGCGAAAACTGGTATTTCTAGAAGAAAATGTCCAGTTCAGCGGAGAAAGGTGGTATTTGTAGGTGAAACTTGCCTCTTTTGAAGTAGGAAACTGGTATTTGTGGGCGAATCTGCCCTATTTTGAGGCTGAAATCTGGTATTTGTGGGAGCAACTTCCCTCTTTTGGTGGAGAAAAGAGGTATTTCTGGGAGAACACGTTCTGTGTTTGGGAGAAAACTGCCATTTCTGGAAGAAAATGTCCACTCTGGGGGGAGAAAGCTGGTCTTTCTGGGAGCAATGGTCCTGTTCTGGGGAGAATACTGGCATTTCTGGGAGAGACTGTCCTATTGTCACGGAGCAAAGTGGTATTTGTGGGAGAAACTGTCCCATTTTGGGGTAGAAAATTGTGATGCTACAACTAAGAATGTCAATGTTAAGAGAAAACTGATATTTCTGGGAGAAACTGTCCTATCTGGGGGAGAAAAGTGGTATTTCCGGGAGAAAATGTCCAGCATCTGGGAGAGAAGAGGTATTTCTGGGAGAAACTGTCCTATTTCATGGAGGGAACCTGGTGTTTCCGTGAGAGAATGTCCTATTTTGGGGGAGAAAAGTGGTATTTCTGGGAGAAACTATGACATATGTTGGAGAAAGCTGGTCTTTCTGGGAGTAAACATCATCTATCTGCGAGAAAGCTGGCATTCCTGGCGGAAACTGCAATGTGATTGGGAGAAAACTGGTATTCCTGCGTGAAAATGTCATCTCTTTTGGAGTAAATGTCATAGTTGCTGTGGAAAAGCATGATTTCTGGGAAAATGCCATCTACTTGAGGAGAACACAGGTATTTCTCAGAGGAAATCTCCTCTATTTTGGTGAAAGCTGGTATTTCTGGGAGAGAATGTCCTATTTCTGGGCAGAAAGCTGGTATTTCTGGGAGAAAAGGTCCCATATTTGGGAGAAAACTGGTCTATCTGGCCGCCAAGGCCATATTTCTGGGGAGAAAGCTGGTATCTCTGGGAGAACCTGTCCTAATCTTGGGGCGAGAAGTGGTATTTCTAGAAGAAAATGTGCAATGTAGTGGAGAAAAGAGGTATTTGTGGGTGAAACTTGCCTCTTGTGAGGCAGAAATCTGGTCTTTGTGGGAGCAAATGTCCTGTTTGGGGGAGAATCCTGGTATTTGTGGGAGAAAGTGTCCTGTTTTCATGGAGCACACTGGTCTTTGTGGGAGAAAATGTCCCCTTGTGGGGTAGAAAACTGTCATTCTACAAAAGAAGTCAAATCCTAAGAGAAAACTGGTCTTTGTGGGAGAAAATGTCCTATATTGGGGAGAAAACTGGTCTATCTGGCAAACAATGGCCTATTTCTGGGGAGAAAGCTGGTATTTTTAGGCCAAAATATCATCTGTTTGGGAAAAAGCAGGAATTTCTGGAAGAAGATGTCATCGATTTGGGAAACAGCTGATATTTCTGGTGGAAAATGTCCTCTCTTTTGGGAGAAGGCTGGTCTTTCTGGGCAAAAAGAGGGTATTTCTGGAGGGAAATGTGTTCTTTGGAGTTGCAGTGTGGTATTTCTGTGAGAAAATGCAATCGACAGGAGAGAAAAGTGGTACTTGGGCAGAATCTCTCCGATGTTTGGCTGAAAAACGTCACCTGGAACAGCTGAAAGTCGTATGTTTTGGAGAACATGTCAGTTCTTCTGAAGACAAGTGCTATTTCTGGGAGACTCTGCCATCTTTGGTTGGAAAAGGTCCCACGTTGGAGAGAATGCTAGCATTTCTGGGAGAGAAGAGCATCTATGTTTGAAAAAGCAGGGAGTAGTGAGAGGAAAGGTGCTAGGGTTTGGGGTGAAAACAACACCTGGAGGGGATGAGCATGGTGTTTCTGGAAGACAAAGTCCAGTATTTCGGGGAGCAAAGTGGTCTTTCTGGGAGAAAATGTCCTGTTTTGGGGGATGAAAGTGGTATTTCTGGGAGAAAATGTCCTATTTCAGGGGAGAAAAGTGGAATTTGTGGGAGAAAATATCCTGTTTTGGGGAGAAAGCTGGTCTTTCTGGGAGAAAAGGCCCCATATTTGGAGAGAACTGGTCTATCTGGCCGCCAAGGCCATATTTCTGAGGAGAAAGCTGGTCTCTCTGGGTGAACGTGTCCTACTCTTGGGGCGAGAAATGGTATTTCTGGAAGAAAATGTGCAATGTAGTGGAGAAAAGAGGTATTTGTGGGTGAAACTTGCCTCTTTTGAGGCAGAAATCTGGTCTTTGTGGGGAAAATGTCCCATTTGGGGGGATAAAACTGGTATTTGTGGGAGAGACTGTCCTTACGTTGGGGGGCAAACTGGTATTTGTCGAAGAAAATGTCCTATTTCGGTGGAGAAAACTGGTATTTCTGGGAGAAAGTGTCCTCCTATTGGGGCGAAAACTGGTATTTCTAGAAGAAAATGTCCAGTTCAGCGGAGAAAGGTGGTATTTGTAGGTGAAACTTGCCTCTTTTGAAGTAGGAAACTGGTATTTGTGGGCGAATCTGCCCTATTTTGAGGCTGAAATCTGGTATTTGTGGGAGCAACTTCCCTCTTTTGGTGGAGAAAAGAGGTATTTCTGGGAGAACACGTTCTGTGTTTGGGAGAAAACTGCCATTTCTGGAAGAAAATGTCCACTCTGGGGGGAGAAAGCTGGTCTTTCTGGGAGCAATGGTCCTGTTCTGGGGAGAATACTGGCATTTCTGGGAGAGACTGTCCTATTGTCACGGAGCAAAGTGGTATTTGTGGGAGAAACTGTCCCATTTTGGGGTAGAAAATTGTGATGCTACAACTAAGAATGTCAATGTTAAGAGAAAACTGATATTTCTGGGAGAAACTGTCGTATCTGGGGGAGAAAAGTGGTATTTCCGGGAGAAAATGTCCAGCATCTGGGAGAGAAGAGGTATTTCTGGGAGAAACTGTCCTATTTCATGGAGGGAACCTGGTGTTTCCGTGAGAGAATGTCCTATTTTGGGGGAGAAAAGTGGTATTTCTGGGAGAAACTATGACATATGTTGGAGAAAGCTGGTCTTTCTGGGAGTAAACATCATCTATCTGCGAGAAAGCTGGCATTCCTGGCGGAAACTGCAATGTGATTGGGAGAAAACTGGTATTCCTGCGTGAAAATGTCATCTCTTTTGGAGTAAATGTCATAGTTGCTGTGGAAAAGCATGATTTCTGGGAAAATGCCATCTACTTGAGGAGAACACAGGTATTTCTCAGAGGAAATCTCCTCTATTTTGGTGAAAGCTGGTATTTCTGGGAGAGAATGTCCTATTTCTGGGCAGAAAGCTGGTATTTCTGGGAGAAAAGGTCCCATATTTGGGAGAAAACTGGTCTATCTGGCCGCCAAGGCCATATTTCTGGGGAGAAAGCTGGTATCTCTGGGAGAACCTGTCCTAATCTTGGGGCGAGAAGTGGTATTTCTAGAAGAAAATGTGCAATGTAGTGGAGAAAAGAGGTATTTGTGGGTGAAACTTGCCTCTTCTGAGGCAGAAATCTGGTATTTGTGGGAGAAAGTGTCCTGTTTTCATGGAGCACACTGGTCTTTGTGGGAGAAAATGTCCCCTTGTGGGGTAGAAAACTGTCATTCTACAAAAGAAGTCAAATCCTAAGAGAAAACTGGTCTTTGTGGGAGAAAATGTCCTATATTGGGGAGAAAACTGGTCTATCTGGCAAACAATGGCCTATTTCTGGGGAGAAAGCTGGTATTTTTAGGCCAAAATATCATCTGTTTGGGAAAAAAAAAGCAGGAATTTCTGGAAGAAGATGTCATCGATTTGGGAAACAGCTGATATTTCTGGTGGAAAATGTCCTCTCTTTTGGGAGAAGGCTGGTCTTTCTGGGCAAAAAGAGGGTATTTCTGGAGGGAAATGTGTTCTTTGGAGTTGCAGTGTGGTATTTCTGTGAGAAAATGCAATCGTCAGGAGAGAAAAGTGGTACTTGGGCAGAATCTCTCCGATGTTTGGCTGAAAAACGTCACCTGGAACAGCTGAAAGTCGTATGTTTTGGAGAACATGTCAGTTCTTCTGAAGACAAGTGCTATTTCTGGGAGAGTCTGCCATCTTTGGTTGGAAAAGGTCCCACGTTGGAGAGAATGCTAGCATTTCTGGGAGAGAAGAGCATCTATGTTTGAAAAAGCAGGGAGTAGTGAGAGGAAAGGTGCTAGGGTTTGGGGTGAAAACAACACCTGGAGGGGATGAGCATGGTGTTTCTGGAAGACAAAGTCCAGTATTTCGGGGAGCAAAGTGGTCTTTCTGGGAGAAAAAGTCATCTCTTAGGCAGAAAGCTGGTCTTTCTGTGGTCCAATGCCTAATTCTTGATGGTAAGTATCATTGTGTGGAGTGTGGAGTAGTCCTTGTGGGATGAAATGCCATCTCTTTGGGAGAAAGGTGGTATGTTGTTGGGAAAATATCATCTATTTGGGAGAATAGTGGTATTTCTGAGAGAAAATATCCAGTTTTGGCACCCTTCTTTGAACCCGCTCCAGGGCCTCAATGTCTTTCTTGCAGTGAGGGGCCCAAAAGTGGACACAGTACTTGAGGTGCGGCCTCACCAGAGCTGAGGACAGGGGGACAATCACTTGCCTGTTCCTGCTGGCAGCACCCTTCCTGATGCAGGCCAGGATGCCACTGGCCTTCTTGGCCACCTGGGCACGCTGCTGGCTCATGTTCAGTTGAGCATCAATCAACATCCCCAGGTCCACTTCCTCTACGCAGTCTTCTGCCCCAAGCCTGGAGCGTCGCCTGGGGTTGTTGTAGCCAAAGTGCAGGACCCGGCCTTTGGCCTTGTTGGAACTCATCCCATTGGCTTCAGCCCAGCTCTCCAGCCTGTCCAGATCCCTCTGGAGGGCCTCCCTACCCCCAGGCAGATCCACACTTCCAGCCAGCTTGGTGTCATCCGCAAACTTCCGGAGGGTGCACTCAGTGCCCTCATCCAGGTCATCGAGAAAGATCTCGAGGAGGACAGGCCCCAGCACCGACCCCTGGGGAACACCACTTGTGACCGCTCGCCAGCTGCATTTAGCTCCATTCACTACCACTCTTTGGGCCCGGCCTTCCAGCCACTTCCTTATCCAGCCAAAGCGTAGCCGTCCAAGCCACGGGCTGTCAGCTTCTGCAGGAGAATGCTGTGGGAGACAGTGTCCAAGGCCTTGCTGAAGTCTAGGTAGATTACATCAACAGCCTTTCTCTCGTCTACCAGATGGCTCACTAGTTTCTAGAAGGAGATCAGGTTGGTCCAACAGGATCAGCCCTTCATGAACCCATGCTGGTTAGGCCTGATCCCCTGCATGTCCCGCACATGCCGTGTCATCTCCCTCAAGACAATCCACTCCATAACCTTTCCTGGCACCGAGGTCAGGCTAACAAGCCCGTCGTTCCTCCTTACAATCCTTCTTAGAGATGGCAGTCACACTGACAAGCCTCCAGTCTTCTGGGACCAGTCAACAAAGTCACCAGTCAACAAAGCGCTGATAGATAATGGCGAGCGGTTCGGCTATCACCTGCGCCAGTTCCCTCAGCACTCTCGGGTGAATCCCATCTGGCCCCATGCACTTGTGACAGTCCAGCTGGACTAGTAAGTCTCTGACTGCGTCCTCCCGAATCGCGGGGAATTCTGCCTGCACTCCAGTCCAGACTACCAGGTCAGAGAGCGGAGTAGCCTGAGGATAACTGGTGTGACCTTTCAAGACAGGCATAAAGAAGGCATTCTGAACCTCTGCCTTTGCCATATCCTCAGTGCTCACATGACCAGCCTCATCTAGGAAAGAACGGAGATTCTCCTGAGTCCTCCTCATGCCGCTGATGTCTTTGTAAAAGGGCTCCTTGTTCCTTTGAAGCCCAGCGGCCAGGCTGAGTTCAAGCTGGGCCTTTCGGATTTTCCCTCCACACATCCCAGCAACTTCTCTTTCGGAGTCACCCGTCCCTTCTTCCACTGGACGTAGATTCTCTTCTTCTCCCGGAGCCTCAAGAAGCGCTCCCTGTTCATCCCTCCCCGCCGGTCTTCTTCCCTCCCCGCCGGCTCATTGTGCTGCTCGGGGGGACAGCCCGCTCCTGCGCCTTTCAGACTTCCTTCCTGAAGAGCCACCAGCTGGGCTGCTTTTAGCCTGGCAGAAAAGGCTCAAGGTTCATCTCACAGGTAAGAGGGAGCAGTACTGACTCCAACCTGCTGCCTCAGCAGTCCTCCCACAAGCTGCCAGCTGCTGCCAGCCCCAGCACTGGCACAGGGCTTTTCCTGGCTTCAAAAAAGCCCTAACAAGAGCCATGTGCTCGGCCTTTTTGCTTTAGCTCCCTTACCCAGTGCGGTCTTCTTTATACAAATACAGCATTTTTTCCCCAAATACCAGACACCTCGCAAATAGACAGTATTTTTCAAAACAGATGCGATTATCTCCCAGAAATACCAGTTGCCTTAGAAATACCTCACAAATTCGACCAAAAATACTACACTACACTCCTCAAGATTGCACTTACTCCCATCAAGACGGCATTTTATCACAGAAATACCTGCTTCTGCCCCCCAAAAGAGGACGTTTTCTCCCCCCAAAACAAGACATTTTCTCCCAGAAAGACCACTTCTCTTAGAAATACCTCCCATTTCATCCCAAGAATACTACTTGACGCTCCTCAGGATCACACTTACTCCCATCAAAATGGTCTTTTCTCCCAGATACACCAGCTTTCTCCCAAATACACGACATTTTCTCCCACCAACACCCGTTTCCTCCCAAAGATGGCATATATTCCCCCAGAAACTCCTGCTTATTCTTCAAAATACGGCCCCAAAATACCAGCTGTCTCACAAACGCATGTCGTTTTCCAACCAAGCACGCTACTATCTCCCCGAAACAGCACTTTGATGAGAAATACCTGACATTTGCTCTCCAAAATACTTCGTGACACTCCTCCAGAGGTCATTTTCTCCGCTATTTACCGTGTTTTCTCCCCGACAGACCACTTGGCACACCAAAAAGACCACCCTTGCTCTCCACTATAAGACATTCTTTCCCACCATTTCCCACTTTTTCTCCCTCACCTTTGTCCTTTTTTGCCCAGAAGTACCAGCTTTCTCCACATTCAATGACATTTGGTATCAGAAATGCCCGTTTTTCACCCAAAGGATGGATTTTTCTTCCAAAAAGAACACAGTAGCTCCCAGAAATACCAGCTTTCTCCAGTCCATTGAGATTAGCTCCCAGAAATACTGCTTTTTGCCCAAACACATCGTATATTCCACCATAACTATCATATCTTAATCCTAAGGAATACATTTTCTTCCAGACCTATGGCATTTTCTCCCAGAAATACCACCCTTCTCCCAAATACGTGGCTTTTCCGCCCACAAGTCCTACTTGTGGCCCACAAGTCCTACTTGGCCGTCCAAAGGAGGACATTTCCTCCCCCAAGAAGGAGACTTGTTCCCTGAAAAACCAGCTTTCTCCCCTAACACATGGCGTTTTCTTCCAGAAATACAGCTTTTCTGACATATGCTTCACGATTCATCCGCAAAATACTAGATGACTACGCCAAAGGTGACTTTTTCCAACAAATCTATGAACTTCTCTCCCACAAATATCAGCATTCTCCCAAACAGATGGCATTTTCCACCACAAGTACGACTCCACACCCCACAGGATGATACTTACCATCAGACTTTTCTATCCTTCATATCACAGTTTCCTCCCAAATTAGATTTCCTTCCAGACATACCAGCATTCCCCGAAAGAGAGGACATTCTCCCCCGCAAATACCATCTTTTCTCCCACAAATGCCAGCTTTCTTGGAAATACTGCCCATTTCCTCCCAATTAGGCTAGATGGCACTTAGTTATGCCCAATCATACGGCTTTTTATCGCGCAAGTTGCATTTTTGTCCCAAATAGACGACATCTAATGACAGGGATACCATTTTTCTCCCATGGCTGTGACATTTTCTGCCAGAAATACCAGTTCTCTCTTCAATGTGGGACGTTTCCTGCCTGAAATATTAGCTTTGTCACCAATCCATCATCTCTCCCTCCCTCAATCAAAAGATGAGACTGTTTCCAGGGAATATCAGCTTTCTTAAAAATACCTCATACTTTCTCCAAGAAGTTCGTTAGTATAATCCTCAAGATGACACTTTCACCCAAAACTGGGAGATTTTCTCTCCGAAATGCATGCTTCTCCCTCACTGAACGGCATCTTCTCCCCATATTAGGACATTATCTCCCAGAAATACCACATTTCTCCAATCCAATGACATGATCGCCTGGAAATACAGCCTTTCGCCACATCGATATCATTTTCCACTAGAAGTGTCCCATTTCCCCCAAATACATGGCATTTCCTCCCCACAGAAGGAGATTTCATTTATTCATGAAAAACCATGATTCTCCCAAAGAGATGACATTTTCTACCAGAAATGCAGGTTTTCTTAAAAATACGTCCTGGTTTTTGGGTGGTTCTCTATTTCGACAATTCTGAAGCCTGTGACGAATATGTATAGATGGGAAGAGCTTCTCTACTAAGACATTTCGTGCATTCTGAGATGAAAATGAGAAAAATGGAGAGCACTTCCAAAGAAAGCAACTGAATATTCGGGAACCTAGAGATGTGGTGCTGTCACGGAGAACATTTCAGAAAGTCGAGATCGATCGATTCTTGACCGCGGAAAAAAATGACCCTGTTCGAAGGAACAGAAGTAAGCTGAATTCGCTCGTTCTCGGCATCGCAATTCCGCGATTTCGCTCTCGTGCGTCGAAAGCGGCACTCGCGCTGAACCGCTCCGGAGAGTTTGCAGTTGCTGGCCGGTACATCGCGGTTCTCCCCGAACGCCGCTTTCAGCCTTCAGCAGCGGTCTCGTTTCTCTCGGATGCCGAGAAAGAGCGACTTCAGCCGGATGCTTTTCTGCGACGAGCGGCTTCTTCTGCGCACATCGCAAAGGAGCGCTTCTCACTTCTCCTTGTGCCCGTGCATTCTGCATGACGCTTCTCTCTCATTCTTCTGCCTTTCCCTTTATTCCTAGCAACATTGCGTTTTGGTGTGGCTCTGCGATGCTACACGTCAGCATTCTGTGACGAAGAGAGTAGAAGGGAAAATCCCCTCGAAGAAGGCAGCTAGAAGTCCGAGGAGCGGCACACGTTGTGCTTTCAGGGAGGACGTTACAGAAAGTCGAGAGCTGTGGATTCTTTCCTGCGCAGAAAAAAACCCCTGTTTTCAGGCAATGCAGTACGCTGAATTCGCTCGTTCTCGGCATCGCAATTCCGCGATTTCGCTCTCGTGCGTCGAAAGCGGCACTCGCGCTGAACCGCTCCGGAGAGTTTGCAGTTGCTGGCCGCGAAATCGCGGTTCTCCCCGAACGCCGCTTTCAGCCTTCAGCAGCGGTCTCGTTTCTCTCGGATGCCGAGAAAGAGCGACTTCAGCCGGATGCTTTTCTGCGACGAGCGGCTTCTTCTGCGCACATCGCAAAGGAGCGCTTCTGACTTCTCCTTGTGCCCATGCAGAATGCACGACGCTTCTCTCTCACTCTTTCCCTTTATTGCTATCTCTCAGAGGTTTTTCGTTGCTTACACGTCAGCATTCTGTGACGAACAGAGTAGAAGGGAAAATCCCCTCGAATAAGGAAGCTAGAAGTTCAAGGAGCGACACACATTGTGCTCTCAAGGCGATCGTTACAGAAAGTCGAGTGCCATTGTTTCTGTACTGCGGAGAAAAAAGCCCCTGCTTGCAGGCCATGTGGTAGCCAGATGTCGCACATTCTCGGCACCCGAGAAAAACGAGATTGCTGCGGAAGGCAGAAAGCGGCACTCGCGGTGAACCGCTGCGGAGAGTTTGAGTTGCTGGAATCTGCTCCATGGTCGCCTTGTGTACAGTTAGAATCCTCCACGCTGTGCTCCGTAGGAAGTGCATTGATCTTTCTTTCGACTGACAGTTGGCATTCGTAAGGAGTACGACCTTACAATCCAAAATACCAAATTACTCAGAAATATCACATTGTCCTCGAGAATTACCAGTCTCATTCCACGAATTGGAGCTTTTCACATCAGAAATATCAGCATTCTCCAAAAAAAAAAGATATTTTCCAAAGGAATATCACTTTTGTCCTTAATATCGAAATTGTTCCCGGAAATCACAATTTTCTGAACTCGTTTGAAAGGGTAGGATCATAAATTTGTGAAAAACGTGGAATTTCTGGAAGAAAACGCCACACCTAGGGGAAAAATAAATTATCTGTGAGAAAAATGACAAATATATCTCCTACAAATGCTATATCTGAGGGAAAATGTCATTTTTTAAATTTTTTCGGAGAAATTAAGCAGCGCACCTAGAGAAAACTGGAGCATTTAAATGACACATTCCAATGAGGGGAGAAAATACCATATTCCAGAAAAAGAAATCATATTTCCAAAAGCAATGCAGTATTTCTGAAAGAAAATGCCACATTTCTAGGGGAATATTGCCAAAAGAAAAAGAAAGGTATTTCTGGGAAAACTGTTGTTTCGGGGAGATGGTAGCATCCTTGGTTGGAAAATGACAGGTGTTTGTGAGAAAGCTGGTATTTTGGGGAAAAGGCCGTTTTCTAAGAATAAGCCTGTATTTCTGGGGGAATGTCTGCCATCTTTGGGAGAAAGCTGGTCTTTCTAGGAGAAAAGGCCATTTAGATGGGAGTAAGTGTGATCCTGAGGAGCGTCAAGTAGTATTCTTGGGATGAAACGGGAGGTATTTCTAAGAGCAGTGGTATCTCTGGGAGAAAATGTCTTGTTTTGGGAGATAATTTCCTATTTTGGGGAGTAGAAGCTGGTATTTCTGTGAAAAAATGCCATCTTGATGGGAGTAAGTGAGATCTTGAGGAGTGTAAAGCAGCATTTTTCTTAGAAAATGGGAGTTATTTCAGAGAGTCCTGCTATTTCTGGGAGAAAATGAGCTCTCTTGGGGATTAAAATGGTCTGTCTGTGATAAAATGCCACAATTCCGGGAGAAACGGTACTCTTGAGGAATGCAATCTTGTATATTGGGGAGGAAATGGGCAATATTCCGAAGAGTCTCCCAGAAATACTCTGGGAGAAAATGTCCTCTTTTTGGAGAAAATGTCATGTTGAGGATTGTATGTGAAGAAAGCTTCAGATATTGAAGAGACAACTGGTATTTCTGGCAGAAACACATTTGGGAGATGAAACGGCCGTCTGATTGTTAGGAGTGGGAAGTAGAGGACTTGGGAAGAAAAATGGAGTATTTCTAAGAAAGCTGGTATTTCTGGGAGAAAAGAAGGTATTTGCGGGGGAAAATGTCTTCTATTTGGGGGAATGCTGGCATGTCTGGAAGGAAATCTCTTTTTGGAGGAAACTGTGATATGAAGTCTTGAAAAGCCTGATGGTAAGTATCATCCGATGGAGTGTGAAGAAGTACTTGTGGTAGAAAATGTCATCTGTTTGGGAGAATGGTGGTATTTGTGGGAGAAAAGATGCTATTTCTGTTGGAAAACGTCACCTTTGGCATTGTCCTGTAGTGTTTTGTGGATGAAGCGTGAAGCATATGTAAGAAAAGCTGTATTTCTGGTAGAAAACGTCATCTGTTTGGGGAGAAAGCTGGTTTTTCAGGGAGCAAGTCTCCTTCTTTGGGGTGGAAATGTCCTCTTTCGGGTGGCCAAGTTAGACTTGTGGGAGGAAAAGCCACGGATTTGGGAGAAAGCTGGTATTAGTGGGAGGAAATGGCATAGGTCTGGAAGCAAGTGTCCTCTTTAGGATTGAATCGTGATAGTTGTGGTGGAGAATATCATGTGTTTGGACGAAAAGCAGTCTTTCTGGGAGATCATGTCATTGGATTGGAAAAGCTGTTATTTCTGGGAGCTACTGTCTTGTTTTTGGAAGCAAATGCTGTCCTTTGGGTGAAAAACAGGCATTACTGGGAGAATGTCAGTTCTTCTGAAGACAAGTGCTATTTCTGGGAGACTCTGCCATCTTTGGTTGGAAAAGGTCCCACGTTGGAGAGAATGCTAGCATTTCTGGGAGAGAAGAGCATCTATGTTTGAAAAAGCAGGGAGTAGTGAGAGGAAAGGTGCTAGGGTTTGGGGTGAAAACAACACCTGGAGGGGATGGGCATGGTGTTTCTGGAAGACAAAGTCCTGTATTTCGGGGAGCAAAGTGGTCTTTCTGGGAGAAAATGTCCTGTTTTGGGGGATGAAAGTGGTATTTCTGGGAGAAAATGTCCAATTTCAGGGGAGAAAAGTGGAATTTGTGGGAGAAAATATCCTGTTTTGGGGAGAAAGCTGGTCTTTCTGGGAGAAAAGGTCCCATATTTGGAGAGAACTGGTCTATCTGGCCGCCAAGGCCATATTTCTGAGGAGAAAGCTGGTCTCTCTGGGTGAACGTGTCCTACTCTTGGGGCGAGAAATGGTATTTCTGGAAGAAAATGTGCAATGTAGTGGAGAAAAGAGGTATTTGTGGGTGAAACTTGCCTCTTTTGAGGCAGAAATCTGGTCTTTGTGGGGAAAATGTCCCATTTGGGGGGATAAAACTGGTATTTGTGGGAGAGACTGTCCTTACGTTGGGGGGCAAACTGGTATTTGTCGAAGAAAATGTCCTATTTCGGTGGAGAAAACTGGTATTTCTGGGAGAAAGTGTCCTCCTATTGGGGCGAAAACTGGTATTTCTAGAAGAAAATGTCCAGTTCAGCGGAGAAAGGTGGTATTTGTAGGTGAAACTTGCCTCTTTTGAAGTAGGAAACTGGTATTTGTGGGCGAATCTGCCCTATTTTGAGGCTGAAATCTGGTATTTGTGGGAGCAACTTCCCTCTTTTGGTGGAGAAAAGAGGTATTTCTGGGAGAACACGTTCTGTGTTTGGGAGAAAACTGCCATTTCTGGAAGAAAATGTCCACTCTGGGGGGAGAAAGCTGGTCTTTCTGGGAGCAATGGTCCTGTTCTGGGGAGAATACTGGCATTTCTGGGAGAGACTGTCCTATTGTCACGGAGCAAAGTGGTATTTGTGGGAGAAACTGTCCCATTTTGGGGTAGAAAATTGTGATGCTACAACTAAGAATGTCAATGTTAAGAGAAAACTGATATTTCTGGGAGAAACTGTCCTATCTGGGGGAGAAAAGTGGTATTTCCGGGAGAAAATGTCCAGCATCTGGGAGAGAAGAGGTATTTCTGGGAGAAACTGTCCTATTTCATGGAGGGAACCTGGTGTTTCCGTGAGAGAATGTCCTATTTTGGGGGAGAAAAGTGGTATTTCTGGGAGAAACTATGACATATGTTGGAGAAAGCTGGTCTTTCTGGGAGTAAACATCATCTATCTGCGAGAAAGCTGGCATTCCTGGCGGAAACTGCAATGTGATGGGGAGAAAACTGGTATTCCTGCGTGAAAATGTCATCTCTTTTGGAGTAAATGTCATAGTTGCTGTGGAAAAGCATGATTTCTGGGAAAATGCCATCTACTTGAGGAGAACACAGGTATTTCTCAGAGGAAATCTCCTCTATTTTGGTGAAAGCTGGTATTTCTGGGAGAGAATGTCCTATTTCTGGGGAGAAAGCTGGTATTTCTGGGAGAAAAGGTCCCATATTTGGGAGCAAACTGGTCTATCTGGCCGCCAAGGCCATATTTCTGGGGAGAAAGCTGGTATCTCTGGGAGAACCTGTCCTAATCTTGGGGCGAGAACTGGTATTTCTAGAAGAAAATGTGCAATGTAGTGGAGAAAAGAGGTATTTGTGGGTGAAACTTGCCTCTTGTGAGGCAGAAATCTGGTCTTTGTGGGAGCAAATGTCCTGTTTTGGGGAGAATCCTGGTATTTGTGGGAGAAAGTGTCCTGTTTTCATGGAGCACACTGGTCTTTGTGGGAGAAAATGTCCCCTTGTGGGGTAGAAAACTGTCATTCTACAAAATAAGTCAAATCCTAAGAGAAAACTGGTCTTTGTGGGAGAAAATGTCCTATATTGGGGAGAAAACTGGTCTATCTGGCAAACAATGGCCTATTTCTGGGGAGAAAGCTGGTATTTTTAGGCCAAAATATCATCTGTTTGGGAAAAAGCAGGAATTTCTGGAAGAAGATGTCATCGATTTGGGAAACAGCTGATATTTCTGGTGGAAAATGTTCTCTCTTTTGGGAGAAGGCTGGTCTTTCTGGGCAAAAATAGGGTATTTCTGGAGGGAAATGTGTTCTTTGGAGTTGCAGTGTGGTATTTCTGTGAGAAAATGCAATCGTCAGGAGAGAAAAGTGGTACTTGGGCAGAATCTCTCCGATGTTTGGCTGAAAAACGTCACCTGGAACAGCTGAAAGTCGTATGTTTTGGAGAACATGTCAGTTCTTCTGAAGACAAGTGCTATTTCTGGGAGACTCTGCCATCTTTGGTTGGAAAAGGTCCCACGTTGGAGAGAATGCTAGCATTTCTGGGAGAGAAGAGCATCTATGTTTGAAAAAGCAGGGAGTAGTGAGAGGAAAGGTGCTAGGGTTTGGGGTGAAAACAACACCTGGAGGGGATGAGCATGGTGTTTCTGGAAGACAAAGTCCTGTATTTCGGGGAGCAAAGTGATCTTTCTGGGAGAAAAAGTCATCTCTTAGGCAGAAAGCTGGTCTTTCTGTGGTCCAATGCCTAATTCTTGATGGTAAGTATCATTGTGTGGAGTGTGGAGTAGTCCTTGTGGGATGAAATGCCATCTCTTTGGGAGAAAGGTGGTATGTTGTTGGGAAAATATCATCTATTTGGGAGAATAGTGGTATTTCTGAGAGAAAATATCCAGTTTTGGCACCCTTCTTTGAACCCGCTCCAGGGCCTCAATGTCTTTCTTGCAGTGAGGGGCCCAAAAGTGGACACAGTACTTGAGGTGCGGCCTCACCAGAGCTGAGGACAGGGGGACAATCACTTGCCTGTTCCTGCTGGCAGCACCCTTCCTGATGCAGGCCAGGATGCCACTGGCCTTCTTGGCCAGCTGGGCACGCTGCTGGCTCATGTTCAGTTGAGCATCAATCAACATCCCCAGGTCCACTTCCTCTACGCAGTCTTCTGCCCCAAGCCTGGAGCGTCGCCTGGGGTTGTTGTAGCCAAAGTGCAGGACCCGGCCTTTGGCCTTGTTGGAACTCATCCCATTGGCTTCAGCCCAGCTCTCCAGCCTGTCCAGATCCCTCTGGAGGGCCTCCCTACCCCCAGGCAGATCCACACTTCCAGCCAGCTTGGTGTCATCCGCAAACTTGCGGAGGGTGCACTCAGTGCCCTCATCCAGGTCATCGAGAAAGATCTCGAGGAGGACAGGCCCCAGCACCGACCCCTGGGGAACACCACTTGTGACCGCTCGCCAGCTGCATTTAGCTCCATTCACTACCACTCTTTGGGCCCGGCCTTCCAGCCACTTCCTTATCCAGCCAAAGCGTAGCCGTCCAAGCCACGGGCTGTCAGCTTCTGCAGGAGAATGCTGTGGGAGACAGTGTCCAAGGCCTTGCTGAAGTCTAGGTAGATTACATCAACAGCCTTTCTCTCGTCTACCAGATGGCTCACTAGTTTCTAGAAGGAGATCAGGTTGGTCCAACAGGATCAGCCCTTCATGAACCCATGCTGGTTAGGCCTGATCCCCTGCATGTCCCGCACATGCCGTGTCATCTCCCTCAAGACAATCCACTCCATAACCTTTCCTGGCACCGAGGTCAGGCTAACAAGCCCGTCGTTCCTCCTTACAATCCTTCTTAGAGATGGCAGTCACACTGACAAGCCTCCAGTCTTCTGGGACCAGTCAACAAAGTCACCAGTCAACAAAGCGCTGATAGATAATGGCGAGCGGTTCGGCTATCACCTGCGCCAGTTCCCTTAGCACTCTCGGGTGAATCCCATCTGGCCCCATGCACTTGTGACAGTCCAGCTGGACTCGTAGGTCTCTGACTGCGTCCTCCCGAATGGCGGGGAATTCTGCCTGCACTCCAGTCCAGACTACCAGGTCAGAGAGCGGAGTAGCCTGAGGATAACTGGTGTGACCTTTCAAGACAGGCATAAAGAAGGCATTCTGAACCTCTGCCTTTGCCATATCCTCAGTGCTCACATGACCAGCCTCATCTAGGAAAGAACGGAGATTCTCCTGAGTCCTCCTCATGCCGCTGATGTCTTTGTAAAAGGGCTCCTTGTTCCTTTGAAGCCCAGCGGCCAGGCTGAGTTCAAGCTGGGCCTTTCGGATTTTCCCTCCACACATCCCAGCAACTTCTCTTTCGGAGTCACCCGTCCCTTCTTCCACTGGACGTAGATTCTCTTCTTCTCCCGGAGCCTCAAGAAGCGCTCCCTGTTCATCCCTCCCCGCCGGTCTTCTTCCCTCCCCGCCGGCTCATTGTGCTGCTCGGGGGGACAGCCCGCTCCTGCGCCTTTCAGACTTCCTTCCTGAAGAGCCACCAGCTGGGCTGCTTTTAGCCTGGCAGAAAAGGCTCAAGGTACATCTCACAGGTAAGAGGGAGCAGTGCTGACTCCAACCTGCTGCCTCAGCAGTCCTCCCACAAGCTGCCAGCTGCTGCCAGCCCCAGCACTGGCACAGGGCTTTTCCTGGCTTCAAAAAAGCCCTAACAAGAGCCATGCGGTCGGCCTTTTTGCTTTAGCTCCCTTACCCAGTGCGGTCTTCTTTATACAAATACAGCATTTTTCCCCAAATACCAGACACCTCGCAAATAGACAATACTTTTCAAAACAGATGCGATTATCTCCCAGAAATACCAGTTTCCTTAGAAATACCTCACAAATTCGACCAAAAATACTACACTACACTCCTCAAGATTGAACTTACTCCCATCAAGACGGCATTTTATCACAGAAATACCTGCTTCTGCCCCCCAAAATAGGACGTTTTCTCCCAAAACAAGACATTTTCTCCCAGAAATACCACTTCTCTTAGAAATACCTCACGTTTCATCCCAAGAATCCTTCTTGACGCTCCTCAAGATCACACTTACTCCCATCTAAATGGCCTTTGCTCCCAGATACACCAGGTTTCTCCCAAATACACGACAGTTTCTCCCACAAAGACCAGGTTTCTCCCAACGATGGCAGACATTCCCCCAGAAATTCCCGCTTATTCTTCCAAATACGGCCTTTTTTCCCAAAATACCAGCTTTCTCACAAACACCTGTCATTTTCCAACCAGGGATGCTACTATCTCCCCAAAACAGCACTTTGCTGGGAAATACCGGACAGTTTCTCTCCAGAATACTACCTGACACTCCTCCAGAGGACATTGTCTCCCCTATTTACCATGTTTTCTCCCCAAGACACCACTCGGCACACCAAAAAGACCGCAGTTGCTCTCCAATGCAAGACATTCTTTCCCACCCTTTCCATCTTCCCTCCCTCAACTATCTCATTTGCTCCCCAAAATACCACTTTTTCCCTTGGAAATTTCACCTGCTCTTCCAAAAAGAGGATATTTCCTCCCAGAAATACCCCTTCTCTTACAACTGCCACACGCTTGCTCCCAAAAAGCCTCCATGACAAGACCAAAAGGGACACTTGCAACCAAGAAGAGGACACTTGCTCCCAGAAAGACCACTTTTCTCCTCAAGAGAGGAGATTTTCTCCCAATTGGATGACATTTTCGGGAAGAAAGGCCTGTTTTCTTCCCTCCAGAGGACATTTTCTTTCCCAAAGACGACATTTGCTCCCAGAAATACCGCTACTCTCAGAAATCCCTCCATTTCCTCCCAAATCTACTCCATGACACGCCTCATGATGACACTGACTCCCAGGTTGGGGGCATTTTCTCCCACAAATACCACTTCCATCCCAAAGAGATGGCCTTTTCCCTCTCAAGCATCTTCTTCCTCGCAAATACCTGGCATTTTCTCCCAGAAACACCAGCTTGCTCACAGATACATCACCTTCTCCCCCCCACAGCAGACATTTTCTCCCAGAAATACCACGACTCTTCTGAATACTTCCCCTTTCCTCCCGAATATACAACATTGCACTCCTCAAGAGGACACTTTCTTCCAGAAATGTGGCATTTGATCGCACATACACCATTTTTATCCCCAGGACAGCTCCTTTTCTCCCACAAATACCACTACTCTAAGAAATAGCTCCCATTTTCTACCAAAAATCCTGCGTTACGCTCCTCCAGATCACACTCACTCCCATCAAGATGGCATTTTCTCCCAGATAGACCAGCTTTCTCGCATAGATATGGACTTTTCCACCCAAAAGAAGACATTTTCCTCAAGAAACACAGTTTTCTCACCAATCTCAGAACGTTTCCCCCCACAAGCAAGGCATTTTCTCCCAGAAATACCACTTCTCTTAGAAATACCTCACGTTTCATCCCAAGAATCCTTCTTGACGCTCCTCAAGATCACACTTACTCCCATCTAAATGGCCTTTGCTCCCAGATACACCAGGTTTCTCCCAAATACACGACAGTTTCTCCCACAAAGACCAGGTTTCTCCCAACGATGGCAGACATTCCCCCAGAAATTCCCGCTTATTCTTCCAAATACGGCCTTTTTTCCCAAAATACCAGCTTTCTCACAAACACCTGTCATTTTCCAACCAGGGATGCTACTATCTCCCCAAAACAGCACTTTGCTGGGAAATACCGGACAGTTTCTCTCCAGAATACTACCTGACACTCCTCCAGAGGACATTGTCTCCCCTATTTACCATCTTTTCTCCCCAAGACACCACTCGGCACACCAAAAAGACCGCAGTTGCTCTCCAATGCAAGACATTCTTTCCCACCCTTTCCCACTTCCCTCCCTCAACTATCTCATTTGCTCCCCAAAATACCACTTTTTCCCTTGGAAATTTCACCTGCTCTTCCAAAAAGAGGCTATTTCCTCCCAGAAATACCCCTTCTCTTACAACTGCCACACGCTTGCTCCCAAAAAGCCTCCATGACAAGACCAAAAGGGACACTTGCAACCAAGAAGAGGACACTTGCTCCCAGAAAGACCACTTCTCTCCTCAAGAGAGGAGATTTTCTCCCAATTGGATGACATTTTCGGGAAGAAAGGCCTGTTTTCTTCCCTCCAGAGGACATTTTCTTTCCCAAAGACGACATTTGCTCCCAGAAATACCGCTACTCTCAGAAATCCCTCCATTTCCTCCCAAATCTACTCCATGACACGCCTCATGATGACACTGACTCCCAGGTTGGGGGCATTTTCTCCCACAAATACCACTTCCATCCCAAAGAGATGGCCTTTTCCCTCTCAAGCATCTTCTTCCTCGCAAATACCTGGCATTTTCTCCCAGAAACACCAGCTTGCTCACAGATACATCACCTTCTCCCCCCCACAGCAGACATTTTCTCCCAGAAATACCACGACTCTTCTGAATACTTCCCCTTTCCTCCCGAATATACAACGTTGCACTCCTCAAGAGGACACTTTCTTCCAGAAATGTGGCATTTGATCGCACATACACCATTTTTATCCCCAGGACAGCTCCTTTTCTCCCACAAATAGCACTACTCGAAGAAATAGCTCCCATTTTCTACCAAAAATCCTGCGTTACGCTCCTCCAGATCACACTCACTCCCATCAAGATGGCATTTTCTCCCAGAAACACCTGCTTTCTCGCATAGATATGGACTTTTCCACCCAAAAGAAGACATTTTCCTCAAGAAACACAGTTTTCTCACCAATCTCAGAACGTTTCCCCCCACAAGCAAGGCATTTTCTCCCAGAAATACCACTTCTCTTAGAAATACCTCACGTTTCATCCCAAGAATCCTTCTTGACGCTCCTCAAGATCACACTTACTCCCATCTAAATGGCCTTTGCTCCCAGATACACCAGGTTTCTCCCAAATACACGACACTTTCTCCCACAAAGACCAGGTTTCTCCCAACGATGGCAGACATTCCCCCAGAAATTCCCGCTTATTCTTCCAAATACGGCCTTTTTTCCCAAAATACCAGCTTTCTCACAAACACCTGTCATTTTCCAACCAGGGATGCTACTATCTCCCCAAAACAGCACTTTGCTGGGAAATACCGGACAGTTTCTCTCCAGAATACTACCTGACACTCCTCCAGAGGACATTGTCTCCCCTATTTACCATGTTTTCTCCCCGAGACACCACTCGGCACACCAAAAAGACCGCAGTTGCTCTCCAATGCAAGACATTCTTTCCCACCCTTTCCATCTTCCCTCCCTCAACTATCTCATTTGCTCCCCAAAATACCACTTTTTCCCTTGGAAATTTCACCTGCTCTTCCAAAAAGAGGATATTTCCTCCCAGAAATACCCCTTCTCTTACAACTGCCACACGCTTGCTCCCAAAAAGCCTCCATGACAAGACCAAAAGGGACACTTGCAACCAAGAAGAGGACACTTGCTCCCAGAAAGACCACTTCTCTCCTCAAGAGAGGAGATTTTCTCCCAATTGGATGACATTTTCGGGAAGAAAGGCCTGTTTTCTTCCCTCCAGAGGACATTTTCCTTCCCAAAGACGACATTTGCTCCCAGAAATACCGCTACTCTCAGAAATCCCTCCATTTCCTCCCAAATCTACTCCATGACACGCCTCATGATGACACTGACTCCCAGGTTGGGGGCATTTTCTCCCACAAATACCACTTCCATCCCAAAGAGATGGCCTTTTCCCTCTCAAGCATCTTCTTCCTCGCAAATACCTGGCATTTTCTCCCAGAAACACCAGCTTGCTCACAGATACATCACCTTCTCCCCCCCACAGCAGACATTTTCTCCCAGAAATACCACGACTCTTCTGAATACTTCCCCTTTCCTCCCGAATATACAACGTTGCACTCCTCAAGAGGACACTTTCTTCCAGAAATGTGGCATTTGATCGCACATACACCATTTTTATCCCCAGGACAGCTCCTTTTCTCCCACAAATAGCACTACTCGAAGAAATAGCTCCCATTTTCTACCAAAAATCCTGCGTTACGCTCCTCCAGATCACACTCACTCCCATCAAGATGGCATTTTCTCCCAGAAACACCTGCTTTCTCGCATAGATATGGACTTTTCCACCCAAAAGAAGACATTTTCCTCAAGAAACACAGTTTTCTCACCAATCTCAGAACGTTTCCCCCCACAAGCAAGGCATTTTCTCCCAGAAATACCACTTCTCTTAGAAATACCTCACGTTTCATCCCAAGAATCCTTCTTGACGCTCCTCAAGATCACACTTACTCCCATCTAAATGGCCTTTGCTCCCAGATACACCAGGTTTCTCCCAAATACACGACACTTTCTCCCACAAAGACCAGGTTTCTCCCAACGATGGCAGACATTCCCCCAGAAATTCCCGCTTATTCTTCCAAATACGGCCTTTTTTCCCAAAATACCAGCTTTCTCACAAACACCTGTCATTTTCCAACCAGGGATGCTACTATCTCCCCAAAACAGCACTTTGCTGGGAAATACCGGACAGTTTCTCTCCAGAATACTACCTGACACTCCTCCAGAGGACATTGTCTCCCCTATTTACCATGTTTTCTCCCCAAGACACCACTCGGCACACCAAAAAGACCGCAGTTGCTCTCCAATGCAAGACATTCTTTCCCACCCTTTCCATCTTCCCTCCCTCAACTATCTCATTTGCTCCCCAAAATACCACTTTTTCCCTTGGAAATTTCACCTGCTCTTCCAAAAAGAGGCTATTTCCTCCCAGAAATACCCCTTCTCTTACAACTGCCACACGCTTGCTCCCAAAAAGCCTCCATGACAAGACCAAAAGGGACACTTGCAACCAAGAAGAGGACACTTGCTCCCACAAAGACCACTTCTCTCCTCAAGAGAGGAGATTTTCTCCCAATTGGATGACATTTTCGGGAAGAAAGGCCTGTTTTCTTCCCTCCAGAGGACATTTTCTTTCCCAAAGACGACATTTGCTCCCAGAAATACCGCTACTCTCAGAAATCCCTCCATTTCCTCCCAAATCTACTCCATGACACGCCTCATGATGACACTGACTCCCAGGTTGGGGGCATTTTCTCCCACAAATACCACTTCCATCCCAAAGAGATGGCCTTTTCCCTCTCAAGCATCTTCTTCCTCGCAAATACCTGGCATTTTCTCCCAGAAACACCAGCTTGCTCACAGATACATCACCTTCTCCCCCCCACAGCAGACATTTTCTCCCAGAAATACCACGACTCTTCTGAATACTTCCCCTTTCCTCCCGAATATACAACGTTGCACTCCTCAAGAGGACACTTTCTTCCAGAAATGTGGCATTTGATCGCACATACACCATTTTTATCCCCAGGAGAGCTCCTTTTCTCCCACAAATAGCACTACTCGAAGAAATAGCTCCCATTTTCTACCAAAAATCCTGCGTTACGCTCCTCCAGATCACACTCACTCCCATCAAGATGGCATTTTCTCCCAGAAACACCTGCTTTCTCGCATAGATATGGACTTTTCCACCCAAAAGAAGACATTTTCCTCAAGAAACACAGTTTTCTCACCAATCTCAGAACGTTTCCCCCCACAAGCAAGGCATTTTCTCCCAGAAATACCACTTCTCTTAGAAATACCTCACGTTTCATCCCAAGAATCCTTCTTGACGCTCCTCAAGATCACACTTACTCCCATCTAAATGGCCTTTGCTCCCAGATACACCAGGTTTCTCCCAAATACACGACAGTTTCTCCCACAAAGACCAGGTTTCTCCCAACGATGGCAGACATTCCCCCAGAAATTCCCGCTTATTCTTCCAAATACGGCCTTTTTTCCCAAAATACCAGCTTTCTCACAAACACCTGTCATTTTCCAACCAGGGATGCTACTATCTCCCCAAAACAGCACTTTGCTGGGAAATACCGGACAGTTTCTCTCCAGAATACTACCTGACACTCCTCCAGAGGACATTGTCTCCCCTATTTACCATGTTTTCTCCCCGAGACACCACTCGGCACACCAAAAAGACCGCAGTTGCTCTCCAATGCAAGACATTCTTTCCCACCCTTTCCATCTTCCCTCCCTCAACTATCTCATTTGCTCCCCAAAATACCACTTTTTCCCTTGGAAATTTCACCTGCTCTTCCAAAAAGAGGATATTTCCTCCCAGAAATACCCCTTCTCTTACAACTGCCACACGCTTGCTCCCAAAAAGCCTCCATGACAAGACCAAAAGGGACACTTGCAACCAAGAAGAGGACACTTGCTCCCAGAAAGACCACTTCTCTCCTCAAGAGAGGAGATTTTCTCCCAATTGGATGACATTTTCGGGAAGAAAGGCCTGTTTTCTTCCCTCCAGAGGACATTTTCCTTCCCAAAGACGACATTTGCTCCCAGAAATACCGCTACTCTCAGAAATCCCTCCATTTCCTCCCAAATCTACTCCATGACACGCCTCATGATGACACTGACTCCCAGGTTGGGGGCATTTTCTCCCACAAATACCACTTCCATCCCAAAGAGATGGCCTTTTCCCTCTCAAGCATCTTCTTCCTCGCAAATACCTGGCATTTTCTCCCAGAAACACCAGCTTGCTCACAGATACATCACCTTCTCCCCCCCACAGCAGACATTTTCTCCCAGAAATACCACGACTCTTCTGAATACTTCCCCTTTCCTCCCGAATATACAACGTTGCACTCCTCAAGAGGACACTTTCTTCCAGAAATGTGGCATTTGATCGCACATACACCATTTTTATCCCCAGGACAGCTCCTTTTCTCCCACAAATAGCACTACTCGAAGAAATAGCTCCCATTTTCTACCAAAAATCCTGCGTTACGCTCCTCCAGATCACACTCACTCCCATCAAGATGGCATTTTCTCCCAGAAACACCTGCTTTCTCGCATAGATATGGACTTTTCCACCCAAAAGAAGACATTTTCCTCAAGAAACACAGTTTTCTCACCAATCTCAGAACGTTTCCCCCCACAAGCAAGGCATTTTCTCCCAGAAATACCACTTCTCTTAGAAATACCTCACGTTTCATCCCAAGAATCCTTCTTGACGCTCCTCAAGATCACACTTACTCCCATCTAAATGGCCTTTGCTCCCAGATACACCAGGTTTCTCCCAAATACACGACACTTTCTCCCACAAAGACCAGGTTTCTCCCAACGATGGCAGACATTCCCCCAGAAATTCCCGCTTATTCTTCCAAATACGGCCTTTTTTCCCAAAATACCAGCTTTCTCACAAACACCTGTCATTTTCCAACCAGGGATGCTACTATCTCCCCAAAACAGCACTTTGCTGGGAAATACCGGACAGTTTCTCTCCAGAATACTACCTGACACTCCTCCAGAGGACATTGTCTCCCCTATTTACCATGTTTTCTCCCCAAGACACCACTCGGCACACCAAAAAGACCGCAGTTGCTCTCCAATGCAAGACATTCTTTCCCACCCTTTCCATCTTCCCTCCCTCAACTATCTCATTTGCTCCCCAAAATACCACTTTTTCCCTTGGAAATTTCACCTGCTCTTCCAAAAAGAGGCTATTTCCTCCCAGAAATACCCCTTCTCTTACAACTGCCACACGCTTGCTCCCAAAAAGCCTCCATGACAAGACCAAAAGGGACACTTGCAACCAAGAAGAGGACACTTGCTCCCACAAAGACCACTTCTCTCCTCAAGAGAGGAGATTTTCTCCCAATTGGATGACATTTTCGGGAAGAAAGGCCTGTTTTCTTCCCTCCAGAGGACATTTTCTTTCCCAAAGACGACATTTGCTCCCAGAAATACCGCTACTCTCAGAAATCCCTCCATTTCCTCCCAAATCTACTCCATGACACGCCTCATGATGACACTGACTCCCAGGTTGGGGGCATTTTCTCCCACAAATACCACTTCCATCCCAAAGAGATGGCCTTTTCCCTCTCAAGCATCTTCTTCCTCGCAAATACCTGGCATTTTCTCCCAGAAACACCAGCTTGCTCACAGATACATCACCTTCTCCCCCCCACAGCAGACATTTTCTCCCAGAAATACCACGACTCTTCTGAATACTTCCCCTTTCCTCCCGAATATACAACGTTGCACTCCTCAAGAGGACACTTTCTTCCAGAAATGTGGCATTTGATCGCACATACACCATTTTTATCCCCAGGAGAGCTCCTTTTCTCCCACAAATAGCACTACTCGAAGAAATAGCTCCCATTTTCTACCAAAAATCCTGCGTTACGCTCCTCCAGATCACACTCACTCCCATCAAGATGGCATTTTCTCCCAGAAACACCTGCTTTCTCGCATAGATATGGACTTTTCCACCCAAAAGAAGACATTTTCCTCAAGAAACACAGTTTTCTCACCAATCTCAGAACGTTTCCCCCCACAAGCAAGGCATTTTCTCCCAGAAATACCACTTCTCTTAGAAATACCTCACGTTTCATCCCAAGAATCCTTCTTGACGCTCCTCAAGATCACACTTACTCCCATCTAAATGGCCTTTGCTCCCAGATACACCAGGTTTCTCCCAAATACACGACACTTTCTCCCACAAAGACCAGGTTTCTCCCAACGATGGCAGACATTCCCCCAGAAATTCCCGCTTATTCTTCCAAATACGGCCTTTTTTCCCAAAATACCAGCTTTCTCACAAACACCTGTCATTTTCCAACCAGGGATGCTACTATCTCCCCAAAACAGCACTTTGCTGGGAAATACCGGACAGTTTCTCTCCAGAATACTACCTGACACTCCTCCAGAGGACATTGTCTCCCCTATTTACCATGTTTTCTCCCCAAGACACCACTCGGCACACCAAAAAGACCGCAGTTGCTCTCCAATGCAAGACATTCTTTCCCACCCTTTCCATCTTCCCTCCCTCAACTATCTCATTTGCTCCCCGAAATACCACTTTTTCCCTTGGAAATTTCACCTGCTCTTCCAAAAAGAGGCTATTTCCTCCCAGAAATACCCCTTCTCTTACAACTGCCACACGCTTGCTCCCAAAAAGCCTCCATGACAAGACCACAAGGGACACTTGCAACCAAGAAGAGGACACTTGCTCCCAGAAAGACCACTTCTCTCCTCAAGAGAGGAGATTTTCTCCCAATTGGATGACATTTTCGGGAAGAAAGGCCTGTTTTCTTCCCTCCAGAGGACATTTTCTTTCCCAAAGACGACATTTGCTCCCAGAAATACCGCTACTCTCAGAAATCCCTCCATTTCCTCCCAAATCTACTCCATGACACGCCTCATGATGACACTGACTCCCAGGTTGGGGGCATTTTCTCCCACAAATACCACTTCCATCCCAAAGAGATGGCCTTTTCCCTCTCAAGCATCTTCTTCCTCGCAAATACCTGGCATTTTCTCCCAGAAACACCAGCTTGCTCACAGATACATCACCTTCTCCCCCCCACAGCAGACATTTTCTCCCAGAAATACCACGACTCTTCTGAATACTTCCCCTTTCCTCCCGAATATACAACGTTGCACTCCTCAAGAGGACACTTTCTTCCAGAAATGTGGCATTTGATCGCACATACACCATTTTTATCCCCAGGACAGCTCCTTTTCTCCCACAAATAGCACTACTCGAAGAAATAGCTCCCATTTTCTACCAAAAATCCTGCGTTACGCTCCTCCAGATCACACTTACTCCCATCAAGATGCCATTTTCTCCCAGATAGACCAGCTACTGCCCCCCAAAATAGCACATCTTCTCCCCAGAAGCAAGACATTTTCTCCCAGAAATACCAAGACTCTTCGAAATACCTCACGTTTCATCCCAAGAATCCTTGACGCTCCTCCAGATAACACTTACTCCCATCAAGATGGCATTTTCTCCCAGATAGACCAGCTTTCTCGCATAGATATGGACTTTTCCACCCAAAAGAAGACATTTTCCTCAAGAAACACAGTTTTCTCACCAATCTCAGAACGTTTCCCCCCACAAGCAAGGCATTTTCTCCCAGAAATACCACTTCTCTTAGAAATACCTCACGTTTCATCCCAAGAATCCTTCTTGACGCTCCTCAAGATCACACTTACTCCCATCTAAATGGCCTTTGCTCCCAGATACACCAGGTTTCTCCCAAATACACGACAGTTTCTCCCACAAAGACCAGGTTTCTCCCAACGATGGCAGACATTCCCCCAGAAATTCCCGCTTATTCTTCCAAATACGGCCTTTTTTCCCCCAAAATACCAGCTTTCTCACAAACACCTGTCATTTTCCAACCAGGGATGCTACTATCTCCCCAGAACAGCACTTTGCTGGGAAATACCGGACAGTTTCTCTCCAGAATACTACCTGACACTCCTCCAGAGGACATTGTCTCCCCTATTTACCATCTTTTCTCCCCGAGACACCACTCGGCACACCAAAAAGACCGCAGTTGCTCTCCAATGCAAGACATTCTTTCCCACCCTTTCCCACTTCCCTCCCTCAACTATCTCATTTGCTCCCCAAAATACCACTTTTTCCCTTGGAAATTTCACCTGCTCTTCCAAAAAGAGGATATTTCCTCCCAGAAATACCCCTTCTCTTACAACTGCCACACGCTTGCTCCCAAAAAGCCTCCATGACAAGACCACAAGGGACACTTGCAACCAAGAAGAGGACACTTGCTCCCAGAAAGACCACTTTTCTCCTCAAGAGAGGAGATTTTCTCCCAATTGGATGACATTTTCGGGAAGAAAGGCCTGTTTTCTTCCCTCCAGAGGACATTTTCTTTCCCAAAGACGACATTTGCTCCCAGAAATACCGCTACTCTCAGAAATCCCTCCATTTCCTCCCAAATCTACTCCATGACACGCCTCATGATGACACTGACTCCCAGGTTGGGGGCATTTTCTCCCACAAATACCACTTCCATCCCAAAGAGATGGCCTTTTCCCTCTCAAGCATCTTCTTCCTCGCAAATACCTGGCATTTTCTCCCAGAAACACCAGCTTGCTCACAGATACATCACCTTCTCCCCCCCACAGCAGACATTTTCTCCCAGAAATACCACGACTCTTCTGAATACTTCCCCTTTCCTCCCGAATATACAACGTTGCACTCCTCAAGAGGACACTTTCTTCCAGAAATGTGGCATTTGATCGCACATACACCATTTTTATCCCCAGGACAGCTCCTTTTCTCCCACAAATAGCACTACTCGAAGAAATAGCTCCCATTTTCTACCAAAAATCCTGCGTTACGCTCCTCCAGATCACACTCACTCCCATCAAGATGGCATTTTCTCCCAGATAGACCAGCTTTCTCGCATAGATATGGACTTTTCCACCCAAAAGAAGACATTTTCCTCAAGAAACACAGTTTTCTCACCAATCTCAGAACGTTTCCCCCCACAAGCAAGGCATTTTCTCCCAGAAATACCACTTCTCTTAGAAATACCTCACGTTTCATCCCAAGAATCCTTCTTGACGCTCCTCAAGATCACACTTACTCCCATCTAAATGGCCTTTGCTCCCAGATACACCAGGTTTCTCCCAAATACACGACACTTTCTCCCACAAAGACCAGGTTTCTCCCAACGATGGCAGACATTCCCCCAGAAATTCCCGCTTATTCTTCCAAATACGGCCTTTTTTCCCAAAATACCAGCTTTCTCACAAACACCTGTCATTTTCCAACCAGGGATGCTACTATCTCCCCGAAACAGCACTTTGCTGGGAAATACCGGACAGTTTCTCTCCAGAATACTACCTGACACTCCTCCAGAGGACATTGTCTCCCCTATTTACCATGTTTTCTCCCCAAGACACCACTCGGCACACCAAAAAGACCGCAGTTGCTCTCCAATGCAAGACATTCTTTCCCACCCTTTCCATCTTCCCTCCCTCAACTATCTCATTTGCTCCCCAAAATACCACTTTTTCCCTTGGAAATTTCACCTGCTCTTCCAAAAAGAGGATATTTCCTCCCAGAAATACCCCTTCTCTTACAACTGCCACACGCTTGCTCCCAAAAAGCCTCCATGACAAGACCAAAAGGGACACTTGCAACCAAGAAGAGGACACTTGCTCCCAGAAAGACCACTTTTCTCCTCAAGAGAGGAGATTTTCTCCCAATTGGATGACATTTTCGGGAAGAAAGGCCTGTTTTCTTCCCTCCAGAGGACATTTTCTTTCCCAAAGACGACATTTGCTCCCAGAAATACCGCTACTCTCAGAAATCCCTCCATTTCCTCCCAAATCTACTCCATGACACGCCTCATGATGACACTGACTCCCAGGTTGGGGGCATTTTCTCCCACAAATACCACTTCCATCCCAAAGAGATGGCCTTTTCCCTCTCAAGCATCTTCTTCCTCGCAAATACCTGGCATTTTCTCCCAGAAACACCAGCTTGCTCACAGATACATCACCTTCTCCCCCCCACAGCAGACATTTTCTCCCAGAAATACCACGACTCTTCTGAATACTTCCCCTTTCCTCCCGAATATACAACATTGCACTCCTCAAGAGGACACTTTCTTCCAGAAATGTGGCATTTGATCGCACATACACCATTTTTATCCCCAGGAGAGCTCCTTTTCTCCCACAAATAGCACTACTCGAAGAAATAGCTCCCATTTTCTACCAAAAATCCTGCGTTACGCTCCTCCAGATCACACTCACTCCCATCAAGATGGCATTTTCTCCCAGATAGACCAGCTTTCTCGCATAGATATGGACTTTTCCACCCAAAAGAAGACATTTTCCTCAAGAAACACAGTTTTCTCACCAATCTCAGAACGTTTCCCCCCACAAGCAAGCCATTTTCTCCCAGAAATACCACTTCTCTTAGAAATACCTCACGTTTCATCCCAAGAATCCTTCTTGACGCTCCTCAAGATCACACTTACTCCCATCTAAATGGCCTTTGCTCCCAGATACACCAGGTTTCTCCCAAATACACGACAGTTTCTCCCACAAAGACCAGGTTTCTCCCAACGATGGCAGACATTCCCCCAGAAATTCCCGCTTATTCTTCCAAATACGGCCTTTTTTCCCAAAATACCAGCTTTCTCACAAACACCTGTCATTTTCCAACCAGGGATGCTACTATCTCCCCAAAACAGCACTTTGCTGGGAAATACCGGACAGTTTCTCTCCAGAATACTACCTGACACTCCTCCAGAGGACATTGTCTCCCCTATTTACCATGTTTTCTCCCCAAGACACCACTCGGCACACCAAAAAGACCGCAGTTGCTCTCCAATGCAAGACATTCTTTCCCACCCTTTCCCACTTCCCTCCCTCAACTATCTCATTTGCTCCCCAAAATACCACTTTTTCCCTTGGAAATTTCACCTGCTCTTCCAAAAAGAGGATATTTCCTCCCAGAAATACCCCTTCTCTTACAACTGCCACACGCTTGCTCCCAAAAAGCCTCCATGACAAGACCAAAAGGGACACTTGCAACCAAGAAGAGGACACTTGCTCCCAGAAAGACCACTTCTCTCCTCAAGAGAGGAGATTTTCTCCCAATTGGATGACATTTTCGGGAAGAAAGGCCTGTTTTCTTCCCTCCAGAGGACATTTTCTTTCCCAAAGACGACATTTGCTCCCAGAAATACCGCTACTCTCAGAAATCCCTCCATTTCCTCCCAAATCTACTCCATGACACGCCTCATGATGACACTGACTCCCAGGTTGGGGGCATTTTCTCCCACAAATACCACTTCCATCCCAAAGAGATGGCCTTTTCCCTCTCAAGCATCTTCTTCCTCGCAAATACCTGGCATTTTCTCCCAGAAACACCAGCTTGCTCACAGATACATCACCTTCTCCCCCCCACAGCAGACATTTTCTCCCAGAAATACCACGACTCTTCTGAATACTTCCCCTTTCCTCCCGAATATACAACATTGCACTCCTCAAGAGGACACTTTCTTCCAGAAATGTGGCATTTGATCGCACATACACCATTTTTATCCCCAGGAGAGCTCCTTTTCTCCCACAAATAGCACTACTCGAAGAAATAGCTCCCATTTTCTACCAAAAATCCTGCGTTACGCTCCTCCAGATCACACTCACTCCCATCAAGATGGCATTTTCTCCCAGATAGACCAGCTTTCTCGCATAGATATGGACTTTTCCACCCAAAAGAAGACATTTTCCTCAAGAAACACAGTTTTCTCACCAATCTCAGAACGTTTCCCCCCACAAGCAAGGCATTTTCTCCCAGAAATACCACTTCTCTTAGAAATACCTCACGTTTCATCCCAAGAATCCTTCTTGACGCTCCTCAAGATCACACTTACTCCCATCTAAATGGCCTTTGCTCCCAGATACACCAGGTTTCTCCCAAATACACGACACTTTCTCCCACAAAGACCAGGTTTCTCCCAACGATGGCAGACATTCCCCCAGAAATTCCCGCTTATTCTTCCAAATACGGCCTTTTTTCCCAAAATACCAGCTTTCTCACAAACACCTGTCATTTTCCAACCAGGGATGCTACTATCTCCCCAAAACAGCACTTTGCTGGGAAATACCGGACAGTTTCTCTCCAGAATACTACCTGACACTCCTCCAGAGGACATTGTCTCCCCTATTTACCATGTTTTCTCCCCAAGACACCACTCGGCACACCAAAAAGACCGCAGTTGCTCTCCAATGCAAGACATTCTTTCCCACCCTTTCCCACTTCCCTCCCTCAACTATCTCATTTGCTCCCCAAAATACCACTTTTTCCCTTGGAAATTTCACCTGCTCTTCCAAAAAGAGGATATTTCCTCCCAGAAATACCCCTTCTCTTACAACTGCCACACGCTTGCTCCCAAAAAGCCTCCATGACAAGACCACAAGGGACACTTGCAACCAAGAAGAGGACACTTGCTCCCAGAAAGACCACTTCTCTCCTCAAGAGAGGAGATTTTCTCCCAATTGGATGACATTTTCGGGAAGAAAGGCCTGTTTTCTTCCCTCCAGAGGACATTTTCTTTCCCAAAGACGACATTTGCTCCCAGAAATACCGCTACTCTCAGAAATCCCTCCATTTCCTCCCAAATCTACTCCATGACACGCCTCATGATGACACTGACTCCCAGGTTGGGGGCATTTTCTCCCACAAATACCACTTCCATCCCAAAGAGATGGCCTTTTCCCTCTCAAGCATCTTCTTCCTCGCAAATACCTGGCATTTTCTCCCAGAAACACCAGCTTGCTCACAGATACATCACCTTCTCCCCCCCACAGCAGACATTTTCTCCCAGAAATACCACGACTCTTCTGAATACTTCCCCTTTCCTCCCGAATATACAACGTTGCACTCCTCAAGAGGACACTTTCTTCCAGAAATGTGGCATTTGATCGCACATACACCATTTTTATCCCCAGGACAGCTCCTTTTCTCCCACAAATAGCACTACTCGAAGAAATAGCTCCCATTTTCTACCAAAAATCCTGCGTTACGCTCCTCCAGATCACACTCACTCCCATCAAGATGGCATTTTCTCCCAGAAACACCTGCTTTCTCGCATAGATATGGACTTTTCCACCCAAAAGAAGACATTTTCCTCAAGAAACACAGTTTTCTCACCAATCTCAGAACGTTTCCCCCCACAAGCAAGGCATTTTCTCCCAGAAATACCACTTCTCTTAGAAATACCTCACGTTTCATCCCAAGAATCCTTCTTGACGCTCCTCAAGATCACACTTACTCCCATCTAAATGGCCTTTGCTCCCAGATACACCAGGTTTCTCCCAAATACACGACACTTTCTCCCACAAAGACCAGGTTTCTCCCAACGATGGCAGACATTCCCCCAGAAATTCCCGCTTATTCTTCCAAATACGGCCTTTTTTCCCCCAAAATACCAGCTTTCTCACAAACACCTGTCATTTTCCAACCAGGGATGCTACTATCTCCCCAGAACAGCACTTTGCTGGGAAATACCGGACAGTTTCTCTCCAGAATACTACCTGACACTCCTCCAGAGGACATTGTCTCCCCTATTTACCATCTTTTCTCCCCGAGACACCACTCGGCACACCAAAAAGACCGCAGTTGCTCTCCAATGCAAGACATTCTTTCCCACCCTTTCCCACTTCCCTCCCTCAACTATCTCATTTGCTCCCCAAAATACCACTTTTTCCCTTGGAAATTTCACCTGCTCTTCCAAAAAGAGGATATTTCCTCCCAGAAATACCCCTTCTCTTACAACTGCCACACGCTTGCTCCCAAAAAGCCTCCATGACAAGACCACAAGGGACACTTGCAACCAAGAAGAGGACACTTGCTCCCAGAAAGACCACTTCTCTCCTCAAGAGAGGAGATTTTCTCCCAATTGGATGACATTTTCGGGAAGAAAGGCCTGTTTTCTTCCCTCCAGAGGACATTTTCTTTCCCAAAGACGACATTTGCTCCCAGAAATACCGCTACTCTCAGAAATCCCTCCATTTCCTCCCAAATCTACTCCATGACACGCCTCATGATGACACTGACTCCCAGGTTGGGGGCATTTTCTCCCACAAATACCACTTCCATCCCAAAGAGATGGCCTTTTCCCTCTCAAGCATCTTCTTCCTCGCAAATACCTGGCATTTTCTCCCAGAAACACCAGCTTGCTCACAGATACATCACCTTCTCCCCCCCACAGCAGACATTTTCTCCCAGAAATACCACGACTCTTCTGAATACTTCCCCTTTCCTCCCGAATATACAACGTTGCACTCCTCAAGAGGACACTTTCTTCCAGAAATGTGGCATTTGATCGCACATACACCATTTTTATCCCCAGGAGAGCTCCTTTTCTCCCACAAATACCACTACTCTAAGAAATAGCTCCCATTTTCTACCAAAAATCCTGCGTTACGCTCCTCCAGATCACACTCACTCCCATCAAGATGGCATTTTCTCCCAGATAGACCAGCTTTCTCGCATAGATATGGACTTTTCCACCCAAAAGAAGACATTTTCCTCAAGAAACACAGTTTTCTCACCAATCTCAGAACGTTTCCCCCCACAAGCAAGGCATTTTCTCCCAGAAATACCACTTCTCTTAGAAATACCTCACGTTTCATCCCAAGAATCCTTCTTGACGCTCCTCAAGATCACACTTACTCCCATCTAAATGGCCTTTGCTCCCAGATACACCAGGTTTCTCCCAAATACACGACACTTTCTCCCACAAAGACCAGGTTTCTCCCAACGATGGCAGACATTCCCCCAGAAATTCCCGCTTATTCTTCCAAATACGGCCTTTTTTCCCAAAATACCAGCTTTCTCACAAACACCTGTCATTTTCCAACCAGGGATGTTACTATCTCCCCAAAACAACACTTTGCTGGGAAATACCGGACAGTTTCTCTCCAGAATACTACCTGACACTCCTCCAGAGGACATTGTCTCCCCTATTTACCATGTTTTCTCCCCAAGACACCACTCGGCACACCAAAAAGACCGCAGTTGCTCTCCAATGCAAGACATTCTTTCCCACCCTTTCCCACTTCCCTCCCTCAACTATCTCATTTGCTCCCCAAAATACCACTTTTTCCCTTGGAAATTTCACCTGCTCTTCCAAAAAGAGGATATTTCCTCCCAGAAATACCCCTTCTCTTACAACTGCCACACGCTTGCTCCCAAAAAGCCTCCATGACAAGACCACAAGGGACACTTGCAACCAAGAAGAGGACACTTGCTCCCAGAAAGACCACTTCTCTCCTCAAGAGAGGAGATTTTCTCCCAATTGGATGACATTTTCGGGAAGAAAGGCCTGTTTTCTTCCCTCCAGAGGACATTTTCCTTCCCAAAGACGACATTTGCTCCCAGAAATACCGCTACTCTCAGAAATCCCTCCATTTCCTCCCAAATCTACTCCATGACACGCCTCATGATGACACTGACTCCCAGGTTGGGGGCATTTTCTCCCACAAATACCACTTCCATCCCAAAGAGATGGCCTTTTCCCTCTCAAGCATCTTCTTCCTCGCAAATACCTGGCATTTTCTCCCAGAAACACCAGCTTGCTCACAGATACATCACCTTCTCCCCCCCACAGCAGACATTTTCTCCCAGAAATACCACGACTCTTCTGAATACTTCCCCTTTCCTCCCGAATATACAACGTTGCACTCCTCAAGAGGACACTTTCTTCCAGAAATGTGGCATTTGATCGCACATACACCATTTTTATCCCCAGGACAGCTCCTTTTCTCCCACAAATACCACTACTCTAAGAAATAGCTCCCATTTTCTACCAAAAATCCTGCGTTACGCTCCTCCAGATCACACTTACTCCCATCAAGATGCCATTTTCTCCCAGAAATACCAGCTTCTGCCCCCCAAAATAGCACATCTTCTCCCCAGAAGCAAGACATTTTCTCTCAGAAATACCAAGACTCTTCGAAATACCTCCCATTTCACCATAAGAATACTACTTGACGCTCCTCCAGATCACACTCACTCCCATCAAGATGGCATTTTCTCCCAGAAACACCTGCTTTCTCGCATAGATATGGACTTTTCCACCCAAAAGAAGACATTTTCCTCAAGAAACACAGTTTTCTCACCAATCTCAGAACGTTTCCCCCCACAAGCAAGGCATTTTCTCCCAGAAATACCACTTCTCTTAGAAATACCTCACGTTTCATCCCAAGAATCCTTCTTGACGCTCCTCAAGATCACACTTACTCCCATCTAAATGGCCTTTGCTCCCAGATACACCAGGTTTCTCCCAAATACACGACAGTTTCTCCCACAAAGACCAGGTTTCTCCCAACGATGGCAGACATTCCCCTAGAAATTCCCGCTTATTCTTCCAAATACGGCCTTTTTTCCCCCAAAATACCAGCTTTCTCACAAACACCTGTCATTTTCCAACCAGGGATGCTACCATCTCCCCAGAACAGCACTTTGCTGGGAAATACCGGACAGTTTCTCTCCAGAATACTACCTGACACTCCTCCAGAGGACATTGTCTCCCCTATTTACCATCTTTTCTCCCCGAGACACCACTCGGCACACCAAAAAGACCGCAGTTGCTCTCCAATGCAAGACATTCTTTCCCACCCTTTCCCACTTCCCTCCCTCAACTATCTCATTTGCTCCCCGAAATACCACTTTTTCCCTTGGAAATTTCACCTGCTCTTCCAAAAAGAGGATATTTCCTCCCAGAAATACCCCTTCTCTTACAACTGCCACACGCTTGCTCCCAAAAAGCCTCCATGACAAGACCACAAGGGACACTTGCAACCAAGAAGAGGACACTTGCTCCCACAAAGACCACTTTTCTCCCCAAGAGAGGAGATTTTCTCCCAATTGGATGACATTTTCGGGAAGAAAGGCCTGTTTTCTTCCCTCCAGAGGACATTTTCTTTCCCAAAGACGACATTTGCTCCCAGAAATACCGCTACTCTCAGAAATCCCTCCATTTCCTCCCAAATCTACTCCATGACACGCCTCATGATGACACTGACTCCCAGATTGGGGGCATTTTCTCCCACAAATACCACTTCCATCCCAAAGAGATGGCCTTTTCCCTCTCAAGCATCCTTTTCCTCACAAATACCTGGCATTTTCTCCCAGAAACACCAGCTTGCTCACAGATACATCACCTTCTCCCCCCCACAGCAGACATTTTCTCCCAGAAATACCACGACTCTTCTGAATACTTCCCCTTTCCTCCCGAATATACAACGTTGCACTCCTCAAGAGGACACTTTCTTCCAGAAATGTGGCATTTGATCGCACATACACCATTTTTATCCCCAGGACAGCTCCTTTTCTCCCACAAATAGCACTACTCGAAGAAATAGCTCCCATTTTCTACCAAAAATGCTGCGTTACGCTCCTCCAGATCACACTCACTCCCATCAAGATGCCATTTTCTCCCAGAAATACCAGCTTCTGCCCCCCAAAATAGCACATTTTCTCCCCAGAACAGGGCATTTTCTCCCAGAAATACCAAGACTCTTCGAAATACCTCACGTTTCACCATAAGAATACTACTTGACGCTCCGCAAGATCACACTCACTCACATCCGAATGGCCTTTTCTCCCACTGAGAATTTGTTTCTCCAAATGTTAAATACATTTCCTCTGAAATTCCGGCTTTTCTTCCAAATACGGCCTTTTTACACAAAATACCAGCTTTCTCACAAACACCTGTCATTTTCCTACCAAGTATGCTACTATCTCCCCGAAACAGCAGTTTTCTGAGAATTTTTTTTTTTTTCTAATTTTCCCCTATATATGTGGCATTTTCTGTCTGAAATACTGCATTGCAGTTGTAATTACGATTTCTTTTTCTGGAATATGATATTTTCTCCCCTAATTGAAATGTTTCATTCAAATGCTCAAGTTTTCTCTAGGTACGCTGTTTTATTTCTCCGGAAAAATAAAAAAACTGACCTTTTCCCTCAGGTTTTCCGTTTTGAGGTGAAATATCTTTTTTCTCTCAGATAATGTATTTTTCCCCCATGTGTGGAGTTTTCATTCAGAAATTCCACGTTTTTCACATATTTATCATCCTTTCCTTTCAAAAGAGTTCAGAAAATTGTTATTTCCGTGGATAAATTTTAAATATTAGGGAAAAAAGTGATACTCCTTTGGAAAATATCTCTTTTTTTTGGAGAATGCTGGTATTTCTGATGTGAAATGTCCCTTTTCTTGTTGAAAAGCTCTAATTCGTTGAATGAGACTGGCATTTCTCGATGACAATGTGATATTTCTGAGTTATTTGGTATTTTGGATTGGAAGGTCGTATTCCTTACGAATACCAACTGTCAGTCGAAAGAAAGATCTATGCACTTCCTATGAGCACAGCGTGGAGGATTCTGCCTGTACACAAGGCGACCACGTAGCAGTTTCCAGCAACTCAAACTCTCTGCAGCGGTTCAGCGCGAGTGCCGCTTTCTGCCTTCCGCAGCAATCTCGTTTTTCTCGGGTGCCGAGAATGTGCGACATCAGGCTACCGCATGGCCTGCAAGCAGGAGCTTTTTTCTCCGCAGTACAGAAACAATGGCATCGACTTTCTGTAACGCTCTCCCTGAGAGCACAACGTGTGTCGCTCCTCGAACTTCTAGCTGCCTTATTAGAGGGGTTTTTCCCTTCTACTCTATTCGTCACAGAATGCTGAAGTGTAGTAGCAACGAAAAACCACTCAAAAGATAGGAATAAAGGGAAAGACAGAACAGTGAGAGAGAAGCATAGTGTAGAAAGCAAGGACACAAGAAGAAGACACTACCTGCCCTTTGCGATTTGCGCAGAAGAAGGCGCTCGTCGCAGAAAAGCATCCGGCTGAAGATGCCCGTTCTCGGCATCCGAGAGAAACGAGACCGCTGCTGAAGCCTGAAAGCGGCATTCGGGGAGAACCGCGATTTCCCGGCCAGCAACCGCAAACTCTCCGGATCGGTTCAGCGCGAGTGCCGCTTTCGACCCGCGAGAGCGAAGTAGCGGAATTGCGATGCCAACAACGTGCGAATTCAGCATACTGCATTGCCTGAAAACAGGGTTTTTTTTCTCCGCAGGAACGAACACACAGCACTCGACTTTCTGTAACGTCCTCCCTGAAAGCACAACGTGTGACGCTCCTGGAACATCTAGCTGCCTTATTTGAGGGGGTTTTCACTTCTAACCCTTTCGTCACAGAATGCTGAAGTGTAGCATCGGAGAACCGCAGAAAAACCGAATGTCGCTAGGAATAAAGGGAAAGACATAAGAATGAGAGAGAAGCGTGGTGTAGAAAGCATGGACACAAGGAGAAGTCAGAAGCGCTCCTTTGCGATGTGCACAGAAGAAGCCGCTCGTCGCAGAAAAGCATCCGGCTGAAGTCGCTCTTTCTCGGCATCCGAGAGAAACGAGACCGCTGCTGAAGGCTGAAAGCGGCGTTCGCGGAGAACCGCGATTTCGCAGCCAGCAACTGCAAACTCTCCGGTGCGGTTCAGCGCGAGTGCTGCTTTCGACCCGCAAGAGCGAAGTAGCGGAATTGCGATGCCGAGAACGTGCGAATTCAGCGTACTGCATTGCCTGAAAACAGGGGTTTTTTTTGTCCGCAGGAAAGAATCCTCAGCTCTCGACTTTCTGTAACGTTCTCCGTGAGAACACCACATCTGTACGTTCCCGAATATTCATTTGCCTTATTAGAAAGTGCTCTCCATTTTTCTCTTTTTCATCACAGAATTCAAGAAATGTCTTGGTAGAGAAGCTTTCCCCATCTATACATTTTCGTCTCAGGCTTCAGAATTGTAGAAACGGAGAACCACCCAAAAACCAGGACGTATTTTTAAGAAAACCTGCATTTCTGGTAGAAAATGTCATCTCTTTGGGAGAATCATGGTTTTTCATGGATAAATGAAATCTCCTTCTGTGGGGAGTATTTGGGGGAAATGGGACACTTCTAGTGGAAAATGTCATCGATTTGGCGAAAGGCTGTATTTCCGGGCGATCACGTCATTGGATAGGAGAAATGTGGTATTTCTGGGAGACAGTGTCCTAATTTGGGGAGAAGATGCCGTTCTGTGAGGGAGGAGCATGCATTTCTGAGAGAAAATCTCCCAGTTTTGGGTGAAAGTGTCATCTTGAGGATTATACTAACGAACTTCTTGGAGAAAGTATGAGGTATTTTTAAGAAAGCTGGTATTCCCTGGAAACAGTCTCATCTTCTGATTGAGGGAGGGAGAGGGGATGTGTTTGTGACAAAGCTAATATTTCAGGAAGGAGACGCCCCACATTGAAGAGCGAACTGGTATTTCCAGCAGAAAATGTCACAAACATGGGAGAAAAACGGTATCTCTGTCATTAGATGTCATCTATTTGGGACAAAAATGCAACTTGTGTGATAAAAAGCCGTATGATAGGGCATAACTAAGTGCCATCTAGCCTAATTGGGAGGAAATGGGCAGTATTTCAAGGAAAGCTGGCATTTGTGGGAGAAAAGATGGTATTTCCGGTGGAAAATGTCCTCTCTTTCGGGGAATGCTGGTATGTCTGGAAGGAAATCAAATGGGGGAGGAAACTGTGATATGAAGTCTAGAAAAGTGTGATGGTAAGTATCATCCTGTGGAGTGTGAAGTAGTACTTGTGGTAGAAAATGCCACCTGTTTGGGAGAATGGTGATATTTGTGGGAGAAAAGATCATAGTTTTGTTGGAAAGCGTCACCTTGGGCATTGCCATGTAGTATTTTGTGGATGAAGTGTGAAGCATAACTAAGAACAGCTGTATTTCTGATAGAAAACTTCATCTGTTTGAGGAGAAGGCTGGTTTTTCAGGGCGCAAGTCTCCTTCTCTGGGGAGGAAATGTCCTCTTTTGGATGGCCAAGTAGTACTTGTGGGAGGAAATGCCATGTATTTGGGGGAAGGGTAGCATTTCTGGGAGGAAATGGCATAGGTCTGGAAGCAAGTGTCCTCTATAGGATTGAAATGTGATAGCTGTGGTGGAATATACCATGTGTTTGGGCAAAAAGCAGTATTTCTGGGAGCTAATCTCATTGGATTGGAGAAAGCTGGAATTTCAGGGACGTAAAGAGTTCTTTTTGGAAGCAAATGCCATTCTTTGGGAGAAAAACGGGCAATTCTGATAGAAAATGTCATCGAATGCGGAGAAACCAGATACTTCTGGGTAAAAAATGACATAGCTGAGGGAGATACGTGGGAAAGGGTGGGAAAGAATGTCTTGCATTGGAGAGCAACTGCGGTCTTTTTGGTGTGCCAAGTGGTGTCTTGGGGAGAAAACATGGTAAATAGGGGAGACAATGTCCTCTGGAGGAGTGTCAAGTAGTCTTTTGGAGAGAAACTGTCAGGTATTTCTCAGCAAAGTGCTGTTTCGGGGAGATAGTAGCATCCCTGGTTGGAAAATGACAGGTGTTTGTGAGAAAGCTGGCATTTTGGGGGAAAACAGCCGTTTTTGAAGAATAAGCAGGTATTTCTGGGGGAATATATCCCATGTTTGGGAGAAGCCTGGTCTTTGTGGGAGAAAGTGTCGCGTATTTGGGAGAAAGCTGGTGTATGTGGGAGAAAAGGCCATTTAGATGGGAGTAAGTGTGACACTGAGGAGCGTCAAGAAGGATTCTTGGGATTGAAACGTGAGGTATTTCTAAGAGAAGTGGTATTTCTGGGAGAAAATGTCTTGTTTTCGGCAGAAACGTTCATCGATCCGTGAGAAAACTGTGTTTCTTGAGGAAAATGTCTTCTTTTGGGTGGGAAAGTCCATCTCTATGCATGAAAGCTGGTATTTCTGTGACAAAATGCTGTATTTGTAGGAAAAAAATTGTATTTCCAGGATAATGGGTCACATAGTTAGGAGAAAAGTGGTCTCTCTGGGAAAAAATGTCCTTGTTTTTTAGAGGGAGAGCTGTTTAGGGGACTAGAACAGTGTTCCTGGATGACAATGTGACGTGTTTGTGAGCAAAGTGGTATTTGTGAGGGAAAATGTCCCATATTTGGGATAGAAAGAGTATATCTGAGATCAAATGCCATATTTCTGGGAGAAAACATCTGATGTGGGGGGGAGACGGTGATGTATCTGTGAGCAAGCTGGTGTTTCTGGGAGAAAATGCCAGGTATTTGTGAGGAAAAAGATGCTTGAGAGGGAAAAGGCCATCTCTTTGGGATGGAAGTGGTATTTGTGGGAGAAAATGCCCCCAACCTGGGAGTCAGTGTCATCATGAGGCGTGTCATGGAGTAGATTTGGGAGGAAATGGAGGGATTTCTGAGAGTAGCGGTATTTCTGGGAGCAAATGTCGTCTTTGGGAAAGAAAATGTCCTCTGGAGGGAAGAAAACAGGCCTTTCTTCCCGAAAATGTCATCCAATTGGGAGAAAATCTCCTCTCTTGAGGAGAAAAGTGGTCTTTCTGGGAGCAAGTGTCCTCTTCTTGGTTGCAAGTGTCCCTTGTGGTCTTGTCATGGAGGCTTTTTGGGAGAAAGCGTGTGGCAGTTGTAAGAGAAGGGATATTTCTGGGAGGAAATATCCTCTTTTTGGAAGAGCAGGTGAAATTTCTAAGGTAAAAGAGGTATTTCTGGGAGCAAATGAGATAGTTGAGGGAGGGAAGTGGGAAAGGGTGGGAAAGAATGTCTTGCATTGGAGAGCAACTGCGGTCTTTTTGGTGTGCCGAGTGGTGTCTCGGGGAGAAAAGATGGTAAATAGGGGAGACAATGTCCTCTGGAGGAGTGTCAGGTAGTATTCTGGAGAGAAACTGTCCGGTATTTCTCAGTAAAGTGCTCTTTTGGGGAGATAGTAGCATCCTTGGTTGGAAAATGACAGGTGTTTGTGAGATAGCTGGTATTTTGTGTAAAAAGGCCGTTTTTTTTTTAAGAATAAGCTGGTATTTCTGGGGGAATATATTCCATCTTTGGTAGAAAACGGGTCTTTGGGTTGAGGTGCTATATTTGAGAAAAAGCTGGAATTTCCGGAAGAAAACATCCTCTATGTACGAGACAACTGGGCTTTGTGGCAGAAAATGTCAGCCCTTTGGGAGATGAAAGGGCCGTCTGATAGTTAGGAGTGTGAAGTAGTAGAATGGGGAGGAAATGTGAAGTATTTCTAAGAGAGCTGGTATTTCTGGGAGAACAGATGGTATTTCTGGGGGAAAACGTCCTCCATTTTAGGGAATGGTGGTATGTCTGGAAGGAAATCTCTTTCTGGAGGAAACTGCAATAGGAAGGATAGAAAAGTGGTCTTTCTGGTGGAAAATGTCCTCTCTTTTGGGAGAAGGCTGGTCTTTCTGGGCAAAAATAGGGTATTTCTGGAGGGAAATGTGATCTTTCGAGTTGCAATGTGGTATTTCTGGGAGAAAATGCAACCGACAGGAGAGAAAAGTGGTACTTTGGGGAGAATCTCTCCGATGTTTGGCTGAAAAATGTCACCTGGAACAGCTGAAAGTAGTATGTTTTGGAGAAAATGTCAGTTCTTCTGAAGAAAAGTGCTGTTTCTGGGAGACTCTGCCATCTTTGGTTGGAAAAGGTCCCACGTTGGAGAGAATGCTAGCATTTCTGGGAGAGAAGAGCATCTATGTTTGAAAAAGCAGGGAGTAGTGAGAGGAAAGGTGCTAGGGTTTGGGGTGAAAACAACATCTGGAGGGGATGAGCATGGTGTTTCTGGAAGACAAAGTTCCTGTATTTCGGGGAGCAAAGTGGTCTTTCTGGGAGAAAATGTCATCTGTTAGGCAGAAAGCTGGTCTTTCTGTGGTCCAATGCCATATTCTTGATGGAAAGTATCATCCTGTGGAGTGTGGGATGAAATGCCATCTCTTTGGGAGAATGGTGGAATTTGTGGGGGAAAATATCATCTATTTGGGAGAATAGTGGTATTTCTGAAAGAAAATATCCTACTTTTGTTTGAAAATACTTCTGTTTCCTTGGTATTGCCATGTAGAATTTTCTGGATGAAGCGTGAAGTATATCTAAGAAAAGTTGTATTTCTGGTAGAAAACTTCATCTGTTTGGGGAGAAAGCTGGTTTTTCAGGGAGAAAATCTCCTCCTTTGGAGAGGAAATGTCCTCTTTTGGATGGTGAAGTAGCACTTGTGGGTGAAAACGCCACGTATTTGGGAGAAGGGTGGTATTTGTGGGAGAAAATGGCATAGGTCTGGAAGAAAATGTATTCTTTCGGATTAAAATATGATAGTTGTGGTGGAATATATCATGTGTTTGGGCGAAAAGTAGTATTTCTGAGAGATAATGTCATTGGATTGGAGAAAGCTGGTCTTTCTGGGAGGTAATGTGTTCTTTTTGGAAGCAAATGCCGTCCTTTGGGTGAAAAACAGGCATTTCTGAGAGAAAATGTCATCGAATGGGGAGAAAGCTGGTATTTGTGGGCAAAAATATCATATGCTTGGGAGAAAGCGGGCATTTCTGGGGGAGAACGTCCTATTTCTGGTAGAAATTGTCCTCTGTTTTGGAGAAAGGTGGTGTTTCTGGGAGAAAATCTCATGTGCTTGAGAAAAAGCTGGTATTTGTGGAGAAAATGTCCTCTTTTTGCAGCAAATGTCATCTTGAGGATTATAATGTCATATTGTTTGGAGAAAGCGTGTGGTATTTCTAAGAAAAGTGTTATTCCCAGGAGACAGGATCATCGTTCTGAGGGAGTGGGGGTGAGGTGGTATGTTTGTGACAAAGCTGGTATTTCTGGAAGAAAACATCCTCTATTTACGAGACAACTGGGCTTTGTGGCAGAAAATGTCAGCCCTTTGGGAGATGAAAGGGCCGTCTGATAGTTAGGAGTGTGAAGTAGTAGAATGGGGAGGAAATGTGAAGTATTTCTAGGAGAGCTGGTATTTCTGGGAGAACAGATGGTATTTCCGGGGGAAAATGTCCTCTCTTTGAGGGAATGCTGCTGTGCCTGGAAGGAAATCTCTTTTTGGAGGAAACTGTAATATGAAGGTCTTGAGAAACAAGTGCTTTGGCAACATGACACCCCAGAAAGAATTGAGTCAGATAATGGGACACATTTCAAAAATTCTCTTGTAAATAACTGGGCAAAAGGTCATGGCAGCAAGCGTATTTATCATATCCCCTATCATTTACCAGCCTCTGCTAAAATTGAACTATACAGTGGGTTGTTAAAACTATGCTGAAAGCAATGGGTGGTGGAACATTTAAGCACTGGGAGATGCATTTGGCAGAAGCCACCTGCTTGGTCAATACCAGAGGATCTATCAATCGTGCTTGTCCTACCCAATCCAGCACCCTACATACTGTAGAGGGAGATGAAGTCCATGTTGTACATGTAGAGAGCATGTTGGGAAAAGCAGTGTGGGTTCTTCCAGCTTCTGGAAAGGGCAAACCCCTCCGTGGTACTGTTTTTACCCAGGGACCAGGGTTCACTTGGTGGGTAATGCAGAAAAATGGGGATGTTCAGTGTGTACAACAAGGAAACTTGATGCTGGGGGAGTGCAGTCAGTAATTCTATGTATATATATATGTATATTTATGTGTGTGTGTAATGCATTTTAATCATTGTTTGTTTGTATATATATATATATATATTAAGCATGATGTAGTGCGGTAGAATAAGGGGTGGAATGTCATGGTCTTATATGTTTTGGTATTCAGTATTCCGCATCATAACATCATGTAGTGCATTGGGAGCTCAAGTGTTAATGCTCCAATTCCAGGTACCTGTCCCCTGTACATTACAGAAAGCATGGGATCTGACCCTTTCGGGTGGGGCAGTCTCTTACTGGCTGGCAGTGGGTGCTGGAGGGTGCTTTCCTAGCCATTCCAAGCTTTTTCAGGTTTGACTCGGTCTCAGGAACTCTCTCTCTCCTATCTTGTTTGATTTATTAGTCTCAATTTTAATTAGATTGTATTATATTGTGTTATCCTGCATTCCGATATCATAGTTAATAAAGTAAGCTTTCCTCTATAGATTGTTGCCAATGTTTTTTTTTTTTTTTTTTTTCCTTGCTTGAGCCCAGCTCCCATCACCCTCTCCCTCTCCCTTTTCCCTTCCCATTTTGTGGGGCTGGGGGGCAGGCTGGGGTGGGGGGAGGGCAGGCAGGGGCCTACTGCCCCCGTCACAGAATCACACAGAATCACAGAATGGCCAGGGTTGGAAGGGACCTCAAGGATCATGAATCTCCAACTCCCCTGCCACATGCAGAGCCACCAACCTCCACATTTAATACTAGACCAGGTTGCCCAGCTCCCCATCCAACCTGGTCTTGAACACCTCCAGGGACAGGGCATCCACAACCTCTCTGGGCAGCCTGTTCTAGTACTTCACCACTCTCTCTGTAAAGAATTTCCCCTGACATCCAACCTAGATCTCCCCTCCCTCAACTTCAAACATGTGGTTTTAAGTTGATTCTTGTCCTGCAGTTATCAACCCTTTCCAAGAGTTGATTCCCCTCCTGTTTGTAGGCTCCCTTTAGGTATCGAAATGCTGCAATGAGGTCACCCCGCAGCCTTCTTTTCTCCACACTGAACAAGCCCAGCTCCCTCAGCCTATCTTCATAGGGGAGGTGCTCCAGTCCCCTGATCATCTTCTTCATGGCCCTCCTCTGGACCCTCTCCAAAAGCTCCCTGTCTTTCTTGTACTGGGGGCTCCACACTTGGATGCAGTATTACAGATGGGGCCTTACAAGAGCAGAGTAGAAGGGGACAATCACCTCCTTGTCCCTGCTGGCCACCCCTCTTTTGGTGGAGCCCAGAATACCATTTGCCTTCTGAGCCGCAAGGGCACACTGCTGGCCCATGTTCAGTTTTTCATCTATCAAGACCCCCAGGTCCTTCTCCACAGGGCTGCTCTCAAGGACTGCTCTTTCCAGTGTGTATGGATACCTGAGATTCCTCCGGCCCAAGTGCAAAACTCCGCACTTTGCCATGTTGAACCTCATTAGGTTCACCCGTGCCCACCTTTCTAGCCTCTCGAAGTCCCTCCGAATGGCATCCCTTCCTTCTACCATGTCAACCGCAGCACTCAGCTTGGTATTGTCAGCAAAGTTGCTGAAGGTGCAATTAATTCCATCATCGATGTCATTGATAAAGATGTTGAAGAGCACCGGTCCCAAGACAGACCCCTGGGGGATGCCACTTGTTACCGGCCTCCACCTGGACGTAGAGCCATTGATAAACACCCTCTCTCTGTGGCCTTTCCACCAGTTTCTTATCCATCGAGTGGTCCACCCATTAAATCCACATCCCTCCAATTCAGAGATAAGGATGTGGTGGGGGACCATGTCAAAGGCCTTACCCAAGTCCAGTCATGGGCGTAGATTGATCTAATTAACTCTGTGACATCAAAAGAGAAGAACTACATTCCCCAGGGGGCTTTGCATTCAGAGAGGAGGTACAAACCCCAGTGAGGTCACCTGATGACCCTTTTTTTCCTTCAGCTCTCCTCCCTGCTGCTTGACCCGACTGCGCATCTCACCTCAGCTTGATGGTGAGGCCTTGGCTTCTCGGACACTTTCTCTCTGTTGATATTTGAATGATTAGCTTCAATTAGAATCATCTTGTCTTCTAGCACATCCTCTTGCATTCAAATATCTTCTTTAGTCTATTCAGTAGTTTCTGCTCAGGTGGTTGCTGCTGTTGTGTTTTGGGGTCCATCTCTTAACCCTTTTTCCACTATCCCCTTCTCCAGGGGGTGGATCAACAGGTCCCTCCGTGCAGCTACTCGCAGAGCCAGGCCCAACAGCCCTACATCGCCCCATAGCACCTCGTCACCCCACCCCACCTTGCCATCCCATAGAGTCACATCGCATCTCATTGCTTCGCCAACCCATAGAATCATATCTCATTGCTTAGCCACCCTGTAGACACCCGTCACATCTCGTCGTGTCGCCACCTTGTAGACTCGTGTCACATCTCTTTGCATTGCGTCCCCACCCCTTGGAACCTCATCTGGTCTCATGGTGTTGCTGCCCCATAGAGCCTCAGCTCGTCGCATCGCTGCTCCTGAGAGTGTCATCTCATCTGGTCGCTTTTTGCCTGGCAGTGCCCCTCAGCAGGCTGGCTGCTGGTCTAGTGGAGTCCTCCAGCTGGCTGGCTTTTAGTTCTTGAGGGCCTCTCGGCCATCCGCATTTGAGCCCTGCCTGGACCCCAAGCAGCAGCCTTTGAGCACAGCAGCTCTTTCTAGCTGTCTGGCTTTTGGCTTGGCAGAGGCTCACAGCCAGCCAGCTTTAGGTCCGGTAGAGATCCCCAGGCATCCAGCTCTTGGCCCGCACCGAGCCACCTGGCCAGTTGGCTCTTGGCTGGATGGAGGTCCTGTCCAGCCGGCTCTTGGCCCAGCCGAGCCCACCAGCTTTGGCCTAGCTTAGCCCCCTGTCTGGCTGCGCTGCTCTTTCTGCTATTACATATGCTGCGGTTTTCTTTCCCATTTGCATTTTTTTGTTGTTGTTGTTTTCTGTGTCTTTTTTTTTAAAACTTATTTTCCTTGTTCTTTTTTTTTCCCCCTTGCCTTTGGTTTGCTTTTTTCTTTGTTTGTCCACACCAATAAGATCACCTTTTCATCTGGAAAATACCACCATTCCTCCCCAAAAGTACACCATTTTCTACCCCAAAAATATCACCCTTCCACTGAAAAAAAAGAAAATACCACTTTTCCACTCCAAAAATACCATTATTTTCCACCCCAAAAATATCACCCTTCCACTCAAATAATACCACCTGTCCTCCCCGAAAATACACCTTTTTCCACCACAAAAATACTGCTTCTCCTGCCCCAAAACACACCATTTCCCACTCAAAAAATACTGCCTTTCCTCCCTTAAAATTGGCCATTTCACATTGCAAAAATATCACCTTTCCTCCCCTAAAATATGCCATTTTACGTTCCAGAAATACCACCTTTCCAGCCCAAAGATACTGCCTTTCCTTCCCAGAAATCCAATTTTCCACCCCAGAAACACCACCTTGACACCCCTAAAATATGGCATTCTCCACCCCAGAAATATCACCGTTCCACTCAAATAATATCACCTTTCCTCCTAGAAAATACGCTCTTTTCCAACCCCAAAATACTGCTTTTCCCCCTGTAAAATACGGCATATTCCACCCCAAGAAGATCACTTTGCTATCCATTAAATACCACCATTCCTCCCAAAAAGTACACCATTTTCTTCCCCAAAAATGTTGCCTTCCCACACAAAAAGTACCACCATCTTCCGCCCCAAAAATATGACCTTTCCACTCAAATAATACCACCAGTCCTTCCAAAAAATACACCTTCTTCCACCCCCAAAATCACTATTTCCCACCCAAAAAATACCACCTTTCCTCCCTCAAGTATGCCATTTTACACCCCAGAAGTACCACCTTTCCACCCCAAATATATGCCATTTTGCACTTCAAAAATAGGACCTTTCTTATCTAAAAATACACCGTTTTCCACTCCAAAAATACCGCCTTTCCGCTCTATAATTTCACCTTTTTTCACCCAAAACATGCTGCCTTTCCTCCGCAAAACATGCCAGCTTACCCCCCAAAAATACCCCCTTTCCACCCCTAACATACGTTATTTCCACACCCAAATATACTGCCTTTCCTCCTGTAAAATATGCCACTTTCCACCCCTAAAATATCACCTTTCCAGTCAAAAAATGCCATCTTTCATCCCCTAAAATACACCATTTCCCACCCCAAAAATACTGCCTTTCCTCTCTAATAGTACGCCACCTTCTACTCCTAAAATATCACCTTTCCTCCCCTAAAATAAACTATTTCCACATCTAAAACTACTGCCTTTCCTCCTGTAAAATACCACCATTTTCTACCCCAGAAACATCACCTTTCTACTCAAAAAATAATGCCTTTCCTCCCCTGAAATTCTTGATTTTACATCTTAAACACACCACCTTTCCTCCCCAAAACCCTAAAATATGTTTTTTCCTCCCCAAACATACGGCCTTTTTTCTCCAAACATATGACCTTTCCTCACCTAAAACACACCCTTTTCCACTCCTAAAATATACCATTTCTACACCTAAAAATATCACCTTTCCTTCCCTTATGTATGCTCTTTTGCACCCCAAAAGTACCCAATTCCCTTTCTTGAAATACACCATTTTCCACCCCAAAAATACTACCCTTCCTCCCTCCCTCAAAACAGGCCATTTTCCACCCTCAAAAATACTGCCTTTCCTACCCAAAAATATGCTTTTCTCTTTTTTGCAGCCCAGAAATACCACCTTTCCTCCCCAATAATACGACATTTCCTGCGCGTGAAAGGGAAGCACATGCTTTTCTCTGCAGCAAACCAAGTGAGAGAGAGTCAGCAAGAGGAAGAGTGGCTAGTGTCCTACCTAGAGCTCCATCCTTCTTCCTTTATGCACCGTGTTCTCTGGGAATGCTCCTCTTCTCTATAAGCCCAAAATACCCAAAAAGGGCTGTCTACAGAACCAGATCTATTGCTTTACATGATGTTCTGATGTGGACCACTGACAACAAAAATCACAACACCACAGCAGAGACCCTTCCCCCGTGGCAGTCAGCCCTTAAATGGGGTCTAGGAGAGGTGCAGCCAGGCTCCACCCTTCCATTCACACAGCTGAATCGCCTTCACCTGTGCTCCTACAGCTGATTCAGTGCTTGCCTCAGGTGATCAATCAGTGGTTCAAGCCGTGACTCAACAGCTTCCATTCACAGGGCCGTTAAATGACAGATGTGTGTCACTGGGAGCTGTGGGTGCGCAAACAGCAGTCTGCATTGCCAGCAGTGATTTCAGCCCTTTGCACTGAGATCTGTGCTCCCCAGTCTGTTAGAAGAGTCACCAACCAGCACCGAGGACAGACTGGGATCAAAGTGTGTGGACTATCACAGGTCATCCATCAGCCTCCCTCGGTAGACTTTCACGTTATTCATTGCCTTTGCTCTGTGGCTGTATCAGCACTTTAAGAGTACAGCCTGAAGCTGTGATGCAGCACCTGGGGAGGGATGCAGCCCTGCAAGCACAGCTGGGGGCAGTTTGGCTGTGGGGTGGGGCAGAACCAGTCTCCACCCCTCCCTGATCCCATTTAAGGGCTGGGAAGGGTAGGGGCAACATCTGGGCCTGGGGATACTTCTTTTAGAGTGTGGGTGTGTGCCTTGCTATTTGCTTGCTGTTTGGGATGGAGCAGGTGATTCCTTTTCTATTGCAGGACTGTAATCTCTCTTTTTTGTGGGGAATCCCAACTGTATTTAAGGGCTGGTAGCTGTTTATACCTGGAAGCTGCTTCCTTCACTTCAGAGTGTAGTTAAGTATTGCTCCTTGAAATGGGGTAAGTGGTTTCTTTTTTAATTCAGGGCTGTGATCTCTCTTTTTTGGGGGATTCTAACTGTATTTAAGGGCTGGTAGCTGTAAGGGTAGTATCTGAACCTGGAGACTGCTTCCTGTGGGGTGAGCAATTCCTGCTTTATTTCAGAGCTGTGAGCTTTACCTTTCTCCTGGGGTATCTCAAGCTGGATTAGAGCAGCTCTATTTTCTATGTATGTTATTCCTTCTTCAATAGTTCTCACCTCATAATCTCCAATCTAGGGCTCCAAACACGGTTTGTCTTCTCCCACATCATCCTATTTCATGGCTGTAATTAATAGTGCCATGTGTTAATTTTACCCATGCAGAGTTGTTCAAGAGCATTCTGTAAATCGTTACTGTGTATTAAATTATGTTCTGCATCTCTTCTGATTTCATTTTGCAGCTCAGTGGGGTCTAAGGATTGCCTGGGCTCCTCCAATCGGTGGTGTGAGATCTGTGCAGCAGGTAATAGAACATCATGAGCCCCATGTTGGTCTATTGTTTGTATGCAGGTAGGTTTGCCATGTGGTCTAACTCCCCCACAATGAACATCCACAGCTAGATCAAGTTGCTCAGAGCCTGACTCAGTTTCACCTTGAAAAGGATAGCACATTCACCACGTCTCTGGCAACCAGTTTCACTGCCTCACCACCCTCACTGTGGAAGACATTTTTTGTATATCTAACCTCAATTTTCCCTTCTTCTTTCCTTTAGGCATTGAAAGGCTGTTACCAGGTCACCTTGGAGCCTTCACTTCTCCAGGCTGAACAGCCCAGCTCTCTCTTCTTATAGGAGAGGTGTTCCATCCCTCGGTTCATATTTGTGGCTGTGCTCTGGATGTGCTCCCACAGCTCCATGTTTCTCCTGCTCTGAGGACTCCACATCCAGATGCAGCACTCCAGGTGAGGCCTCACCAGTGCAGAGCAGAGGGGCGGGGATCGCCTCCCTTCGCCTGCTGACTGTGCATCTTTGGATACAGCTAAGGATACGGTTGGCTTTCTGGGCTGGAAGGGCACACTGCTGATTTGTGTCCAGCTCCCACCCACCAGTACCCCCAGGCCTTATGGGGCAGGACTACGCTCAGTCCTTTCATCCCCCAGCATGTTTTGGTGGTGGGTGTTCCCTCATCCCAGCTGCTGACCCTGCACTTGGATTTGTGCCCCTACTCAGCCTGTTGAGGTCCCTCTGGATGGCATCTCGTGCCTCTGGTGTGTTGCTGCACTCCACAGCTTGGTGTCATTAGGGTGCACTTGATCCTACTGTTGATGTCACTGATGAAGGGGCAGTCCCAGATGTTTGTAGAAGCTGAGCGTAGAATCCCTTGAGAGCAGCCCTGCAGAGAAGGACTTGGGGATCCTGGTGGACGAGAAGCTGGACATGAGCCAGCAGAGTGTGCTTGCAGCCTGGAAGGCCAACTATATCCTGGGCTGCATTAAAAGAGGAGTGGCCAGCAGGGAGAGGGAGGTGATCGTCCCCCTCTACTCAGCTCTTGTAAGGCCCCATCTGCAGTACTGCGTCCAGGCCTGGAGCCCCAGCACAGGAAGGACGTGGAGCTTCTGGTTTCGGAGCGGGTCCAGAGGAGGGCGCTAAGATGATCAGAGGGCTGGAGCACCTTTCTCCTATGAAGAAAGGTTGAGGGAACTGGGATTGTTTCTCTTGGAGAAGAGAAGGCTCCGGAGAGACCTCATCACAGCCTTCTAATACTCAAAGGGAGTGCATAAGCATGCATGGAGGGGGAATGGCTGTTTACGAGGGTGGCTAGTGATAGGACAAGGGGAAATGGTTTTAAACTGAGCCAGGGGTGGCTTAGGTTGGTTGTTAGGAGGAAGTTTTTCACGCAGAGGGTGGTGATGCCCTGGAACAAGTGCTTTAGGGTCACTTCCAGGAGGATCTGCTCTGCGATCTTTCCCAGCACAGAGGTAAGACTGACATGGCGGTAGTTCCCTATCCTTAATAACAGGTGTGCTGTTGCTTTTTTCTACTCACCTGGGACTTCACCTGACTGCTTTGACTTCTCAAATACCATTGAGAGTGGCTCAGTGACTGCAGCGGTGAATTTCCTCAGAACTCTGGGACTCATCTTGCCAGGACCCAAAGGCTCCTGGATGTTTGGATCCTCAGGTGGTCCAGAACCTGATGTCCCATCACAGTGTGGGATGGGAAGTGGTCTGTGGGACTGGCATTGCTTCCTCAATCCCCACCTATCAAACCGAAGGTGAGGGCTGTGTCTAATGAGCAGTTATCAGAGAAGAGGGAAGCAAAAATGGTGTTGGGTATCCGAGCTTTTTCCTGTACGTTGTTCCCAGCTGCAGTGCTGCCGGTAAGCAGCATCAGGCACAGAGTGCAGCCACGTTGCTCTGAGAAAGGAGCATTACAGCGCATGTTTGTGAAAAGGCGCTACCCTACGTGTGTGTGGCAGTGCCTTCATTACTGTATTGTGTCCAACAGGTGGCAGCAGAGAGCTGTGGTGCTCCAGAGTGCTGTAACGACTGCACAGAGAGATGTGTGGCTCTTTGTGAGAGCAGCCAGGAACTGAAGTCTGCATTTCCTGGAATGCCCTGGAACCTCACTTTGCTGATTGGTAATTGTCTACCCAACAGGTAAGGGCAATGCACACACACCAGTGTTTACCCGTTCCATAGCATGGCACAACATGGTGTTCCCAGAGCTCTTCATTGCACTTTATGGTGCCTGGAAGGCTGCCTGTCCTTTTCTTTCTGTGTTCTCCTTGTCTCTGGCCTTTCACTGCAGTGTTCTCCTTCCCTTTGCCCTTGCCGTTCCTATTACATTCTCTTGCCCTCCTGTTTTTGTGTTCCATGCCACGTTCTCTTGGCCATTGCCCTTGGCTTTCTTTGCCGCATTCTCTTCAGCATTCGGTTTTGACATTCCCTGCCACGTTCTCTTGCCCTCCTGTTTTGGCATTTCCTTCTGTGTTCTCTTGGCCACTGCCCTTTGCATTTCTGTCCATGTTCTTTTGGCCTTTGCCTGGGCATTCCCCTTGCCCTCCTGTTTTTGTGTTCCATGCCACATTCTCTTGGCCATTGCCCTTGGCTTTCTGTTGCCACATTCTCTTCAGCATTTGGTTTTGGCGTTCCCGGCAGCATTCTCTTGCCCTCCTATTTTGGCATTTCCTTCTGTGTTCTCTTGGCCCTTGCCTGGGCATTCCCTGCAGCATTCTCTTTGACCTCCTGTTTTGATGTTCCAGCCGCATTCTGCATTGGCTTTCTTTGCCGCGTTCTCTTTGGCCTCCTATTTTGGCACTTCCTGCCATGTTTTCTCTTAGCCCTTGCCTGGGCATTCCATACCGTGCTCCCTTCCATTTTGGCATTTCTTGCTTTGTTCTCTTGACCTTTGCCCTTGGCCTTTCCTGCTGTGGTCTCTTTGGCTGTATATTTTGGCCATTCCTGTTGTGTTCTCCTTGCCCTCACCTTGGCTTTCCATGGGGTGCTCTCTTTGCTTTTGCCCTTCCCTTAACCTTGGCTGTTTGCTTTGCATTTACCTTGGCTTTTCATGGGAGTTCTGCTTCCCTTTGCCTTTGGCACTCTGGGAATAGCTGGGAGGCAGCGTTCATGCTAACCTTGACCTGAACCCATAGCTGAATGGGAATTCTAACGATAATTATGTTAACCTGCAGTGTATCTGTAAACCAAACCCTTAACCCAATATTAAAAATGTCTCTTACCCTCAATGCTGACATAAAAATAATGCCCCATGTTTTCTGTCAAAGTAATCTTAATTGTAATTGTAGTGCAAAATACTATTGTTAAACTATCTGTAACTTCAAACCTATAAATAGCATTAATTATATCCCTAATGACGCTCCCATGCGTCATCATTAGAGCAACATGCGGAGGGTGCAGCCCTATATATGTGGGGCAGTGCCTTCATTACTGTATTGTGTTCAGCAGGTGGCAGCAGAGAGCTGCGGTCCTCCCGAATGCCGTAACAACGGCACAGAGAGATCTTCATGGTCTTCATGGGAACGGCAAGGAACCGGAATCTGCATTTCCTGGAATGCCCCAGAACTTCACTTTGCTGGCTGGTAATTGTCTGCCCAGCAGGTAAGGGCAATGCACGCCCACCAGTGTTTACCCATTACATAGTGAGACACAAGGTAGGATTTCCAGAGCTCATTTCTACATTTCATGGTGCCCCGAATGCGGCTTGTCTTATTCTTCCTGCATTCTCCTTGCCTGTGGCCTTTCACTGCAGTGTTCTCCTTCCCTTTGCCCTGGCTTTCCCTGTTGTGTTCTCTTGCCCTTCCATTTTGGTGTTCCCCATGGCATTTCTCTTGGCCATTGCCTTTGGCCTTCTTTGCTGTGTTCTCTTTGGCCTTTGGCTTTGGCCATCTGTGCCACATTTCTCTTGGCCTTTGTCCTCGGCCTTCTTTGCCACGTTCCCTTTGGCCTCCCGTTCTGGCGTTCCCTGCGACGTTCTCTTTGGCCTTCAGGTTTTGGCATTCCTGGCTGCGTTCTCTTTTGGCCATTGCCCTTGGCCTTCTTTGCCACGTTCTCTTTGGCCTCTTGTTTTTGCATTCCCTACAGCGTTCTCTTTGGCCCCTTGTTCCGACATTTCCCTGCAATGTTCTCTTTGGCTTCAGTTTTGGCGTTCCTTTCCATGTTCTCGTTGGCCATTGCTCTTGGCCTTCTTTGCCACGTTCCCTTTGGCCTCTTGTTTTGGCATTCCTTACGGCGTTCTCTTTGGCCTTTGGTTTTGGCCTTCTGTGCCGTGCTGTCTTTGGCCATTGCCCTTGGCCTTCTGTGCAGCGTTCTCATGGACCCTTGCCCCTCTATTTTGGCCTTCTCTGCATTGTTTCTCTTTGGTCTCTGTTTTGGCCTTCTCTGCGGCCTTCTCTTTGGGCCTGATCTCTGACGAGGCCTTCTCTTTGGTGTTCTCCATGCCTTTGCCATCCCTTTGCCTCTGCAGTTGCCTTCCTTGCCTTCCATTGTGTTTCATCTATGCCTTTGCCCTCTGTTTTGGTGTTCTCTCGGCTGTTTTCCTTGCCTTTTGGTCTTGCCTTTGCCTTGGCCTTCGCTAACGGTCACTCATACCTAACCCTAATACCCTTCACCCTGACCCTAATGAGCTCTGAAACCCCAAACACAGTGCTAATTGTAACCATGACTGTATAGATAACTGTACTAACTGTCCAAATTAACCCTGAACCTACCCTTCAATTGGGCACTACACCCATCTGTAACCTTCTGTGTAATGCTAACAAAAATCCTACACCTTCCCTGTTAAATACTCCTAACCTTAATCTTACTCCATTTCTTGGAGTAGTGTTTGGCTTCCATGTTCTGGGGGGGTGGGCTAACGGTGAGTGTCGTTTGTGTCTCGGCCTTCCTCTTTCTAAAGCGTGTCTCTCTGTATTACAGGCCAAGATGCCTTCGGCACTCCCCAGTTGATGACTTGCCCCCCTTTCCAGGCCTCCCACACTGACCTCCAGCTTGGTTTGGTTGAGCCGTTACTCATATCCCCTGGTCCATTCCCTTTCCATAGTCTTCCTTTCACTCTGCCACAAGCCCCTACCACTGCCCGAGGTCATCACAGACAACGTGTGGGATGCGGCACTCAGTCTCATTATAGTTCATCCCATTGGCCTCAGCCCAGTGATCTAACCCACCCGCACCCTTCCTTAGGTCCCTTCTACTCCTAGGCCAATCAATGCTTCCTTCCTGGCCACTTTTAGACTCGTGCCCCTTTATGGTCATTTGGAGAGTTGTGCTGACTTGAGTGCGTGCATTCAATTTATGTAGACCAAATTGGCGTTAGCTCTACAATCAATTTATGTAGACCAAATTGGCGTTAGCTCTACAATCAATTTATGTAGACCAAATTGGCTTTAGCTTTACATTCAATTTATCCCAATCAAATTGGCTTTAACTTTGCCTTGCTTACGGGGTTGGGTTAGCTTTGCTTAGTTTGTTTCTACCGCAGGGCTAACCCAACCCCGTAAGCAACACCCAAGGGCCGTTCGAGGCAATTTGTGTTCCCTCCGGGCCAGTCTGAGACTTGTGCCCCATTGTGGCCTGTCTGAGAATTGCATTTTTCTTTAGGATGGGCTGAGATCTGCACTGCTTTTGAGGTAGATTGCAGTATATAATGTTTGTGAAAACGTAATGTCACTAATGAGGTATGGAGGCTGTGTGACCTTTGTCTGGTTAGTCTGACATATGTAAGCCATGTCTTGCAACTATGTGTGTGCTTCACCTGTAAATTGAGACAGGCCATGTACAGAATGTATGGATGCTGTGCCTATAAGCTAAGTCAAGAATTGAAAATGAATACAGGTACCCATGTTCTGCTTCGCAATGTGTAGTAGCTGGGTAGGGGGGAGGGTTAGGCACCACCCCTGAGGCACCGGGTTAGGGTTAGGAACCGGGTACAGGGTTAAAGGTTAGAGTTAGGGTGAAGCAGGGGGTGAGGGTGAGGCACTGGCTGAGGGTAGGGTGTGAGGGTTAGGGGTAGGGTTAGAGGTAGGGTGAGGGGGTAGGCTTAGGCTCAGGCTTAGGGTTAGCCTCAGGCTCAGG